>OY756361.1:0-1342881 GCA_963576895.1 Ceraclea dissimilis
CTAACCTAACCTAACCTAACCTAACCTAACCTAACCTAACCTAACCTAACCTAACCTAACCTAACCTAACCTAACCTAACCTAACCTAACCTAACCTAACCTAACCTAACCTAACCTAACCTAACCTAACCTAACCTAACCTAACCTAACCTAACCTAACCTAACCTAACCTAACCTAACCTAACCTAACCTAACCTAACCTAACCTAACCTAACCTAACCTAACCTAACCTAACCTAACCTAACCTAACCTAACCTAACCTAACCTAACCTAACCTAACCTAACCTAACCTAACCTAACCTAACCTAACCTAACCTAACCTAACCTAACCTAACCTAACCTAACCTAACCTAACCTAACCTAACCTAACCTAACCTAACCTAACCTAACCTAACCTAACCTAACCTAACCTAACCTAACCTAACCTAACCTAACCTAACCTAACCTAACCTAACCTAACCTAACCTAACCTAACCTAACCTAACCTAACCTAACCTAACCTAACCTAACCTAACCTAACCTAACCTAACCTAACCTAACCTAACCTAACCTAACCTAACCTAACCTAACCTAACCTAACCTAACCTAACCTAACCTAACCTAACCTAACCTAACCTAACCTAACCTAACCTAACCTAACCTAACCTAACCTAACCTAACCTAACCTAACCTAACCTAACCTAACCTAACCTAACCTAACCTAACCTAACCTAACCTAACCTAACCTAACCTAACCTAACCTAACCTAACCTAACCTAACCTAACCTAACCTAACCTAACCTAACCTAACCTAACCTAACCTAACCTAACCTAACCTAACCTAACCTAACCTAACCTAACCTAACCTAACCTAACCTAACCTAACCTAACCTAACCTAACCTAACCTAACCTAACCTAACCTAACCTAACCTAACCTAACCTAACCTAACTCTAACCTAACCTAACCTAACCTAACCTAACCTAACCTAACCTAACCTAACCTAACCTAACCTAACCTAACCTAACCTAACCTAACCTAACCTAACCTAACCTAACCTAACCTAACCTAACCTAACCTAACCTAACCTAACCTAACCTAACCTAACCTAACCTAACCTAACCTAACCTAACCTAACCTAACCTAACCTAACCTAACCTAACCTAACCTAACCTAACCTAACCTAACCTAACCTAACCTAACCTAACCTAACCTAACCTAACCTAACCTAACCTAACCTAACCTAACCTAACCTAACCTAACCTAACCTAACCTAACCTAACCTAACCTAACCTAACCTAACCTAACCTAACCTAACCTAACCTAACCTAACCTAACCTAACCTAACCTAACCTAACCTAACCTAACCTAACCTAACCTAACCTAACCTAACCTAACCTAACCTAACCTAACCTAACCTAACCTAACCTAACCTAACCTAACCTAACCTAACCTAACCTAACCTAACCTAACCTAACCTAACCTAACCTAACCTAACCTAACCTAACCTAACCTAACCTAACCTAACCTAACCTAACCTAACCTAACCTAACCTAACCTAACCTAACCTAACCTAACCTAACCTAACCTAACCTAACCTAACCTAACCTAACCTAACCTAACCTAACCTAACCTAACCTAACCTAACCTAACCTAACCTAACCTAACCTAACCTAACCTAACCTAACCTAACCTAACCTAACCTAACCTAACCTAACCTAACCTAACCTAACCTAACCTAACCTAACCTAACCTAACCTAACCTAACCTAACCTAACCTAACCTAACCTAACCTAACCTAACCTAACCTAACCTAACCTAACCTAACCTAACCTAACCTAACCTAACCTAACCTAACCTAACCTAACCTAACCTAACCTAACCTAACCTAACCTAACCTAACCTAACCTAACCTAACCTAACCTAACCTAACCTAACCTAACCTAACCTAACCTAACCTAACCTAACCTAACCTAACCTAACCTAACCTAACCTAACCTAACCTAACCTAACCTAACCTAACCTAACCTAACCTAACCTAACCTAACCTAACCTAACCTAACCTAACCTAACCTAACCTAACCTAACCTAACCTAACCTAACCTAACCTAACCTAACCTAACCTAACCTAACCTAACCTAACCTAACCTAACCTAACCTAACCTAACCTAACCTAACCTAACCTAACCTAACCTAACCTAACCTAACCTAACCTAACCTAACCTAACCTAACCTAACCTAACCTAACCTAACCTAACCTAACCTAACCTAACCTAACCTAACCTAACCTAACCTAACCTAACCTAACCTAACCTAACCTAACCTAACCTAACCTAACCTAACCTAACCTAACCTAACCTAACCTAACCTAACCTAACCTAACCTAACCTAACCTAACCTAACCTAACCTAACCTAACCTAACCTAACCTAACCTAACCTAACCTAACCTAACCTAACCTAACCTAACCTAACCTAACCTAACCTAACCTAACCTAACCTAACCTAACCTAACCTAACCTAACCTAACCTAACCTAACCTAACCTAACCTAACCTAACCTAACCTAACCTAACCTAACCTAACCTAACCTAACCTAACCTAACCTAACCTAACCTAACCTAACCTAACCTAACCTAACCTAACCTAACCTAACCTAACCTAACCTAACCTAACCTAACCTAACCTAACCTAACCTAACCTAACCTAACCTAACCTAACCTAACCTAACCTAACCTAACCTAACCTAACCTAACCTAACCTAACCTAACCTAACCTAACCTAACCTAACCTAACCTAACCTAACCTAACCTAACCTAACCTAACCTAACCTAACCTAACCTAACCTAACCTAACCTAACCTAACCTAACCTAACCTAACCTAACCTAACCTAACCTAACCTAACCTAACCTAACCTAACCTAACCTAACCTAACCTAACCTAACCTAACCTAACCTAACCTAACCTAACCTAACCTAACCTAACCTAACCTAACCTAACCTAACCTAACCTAACCTAACCTAACCTAACCTAACCTAACCTAACCTAACCTAACCTAACCTAACCTAACCTAACCTAACCTAACCTAACCTAACCTAACCTAACCTAACCTAACCTAACCTAACCTAACCTAACCTAACCTAACCTAACCTAACCTAACCTAACCTAACCTAACCTAACCTAACCTAACCTAACCTAACCTAACCTAACCTAACCTAACCTAACCTAACCTAACCTAACCTAACCTAACCTAACCTAACCTAACCTAACCTAACCTAACCTAACCTAACCTAACCTAACCTAACCTAACCTAACCTAACCTAACCTAACCTAACCTAACCTAACCTAACCTAACCTAACCTAACCTAACCTAACCTAACCTAACCTAACCTAACCTAACCTAACCTAACCTAACCTAACCTAACCTAACCTAACCTAACCTAACCTAACCTAACCTAACCTAACCTAACCTAACCTAACCTAACCTAACCTAACCTAACCTAACCTAACCTAACCTAACCTAACCTAACCTAACCTAACCTAACCTAACCTAACCTAACCTAACCTAACCTAACCTAACCTAACCTAACCTAACCTAACCTAACCTAACCTAACCTAACCTAACCTAACCTAACCTAACCTAACCTAACCTAACCTAACCTAACCTAACCTAACCTAACCTAACCTAACCTAACCTAACCTAACCTAACCTAACCTAACCTAACCTAACCTAACCTAACCTAACCTAACCTAACCTAACCTAACCTAACCTAACCTAACCTAACCTAACCTAACCTAACCTAACCTAACCTAACCTAACCTAACCTAACCTAACCTAACCTAACCTAACCTAACCTAACCTAACCTAACCTAACCTAACCTAACCTAACCTAACCTAACCTAACCTAACCTAACCTAACCTAACCTAACCTAACCTAACCTAACCTAACCTAACCTAACCTAACCTAACCTAACCTAACCTAACCTAACCTAACCTAACCTAACCTAACCTAACCTAACCTAACCTAACCTAACCTAACCTAACCTAACCTAACCTAACCTAACCTAACCTAACCTAACCTAACCTAACCTAACCTAACCTAACCTAACCTAACCTAACCTAACCTAACCTAACCTAACCTAACCTAACCTAACCTAACCTAACCTAACCTAACCTAACCTAACCTAACCTAACCTAACCTAACCTAACCTAACCTAACCTAACCTAACCTAACCTAACCTAACCTAACCTAACCTAACCTAACCTAACCTAACCTAACCTAACCTAACCTAACCTAACCTAACCTAACCTAACCTAACCTAACCTAACCTAACCTAACCTAACCTAACCTAACCTAACCTAACCTAACCTAACCTAACCTAACCTAACCTAACCTAACCTAACCTAACCTAACCTAACCTAACCTAACCTAACCTAACCTAACCTAACCTAACCTAACCTAACCTAACCTAACCTAACCTAACCTAACCTAACCTAACCTAACCTAACCTAACCTAACCTAACCTAACCTAACCTAACCTAACCTAACCTAACCTAACCTAACCTAACCTAACCTAACCTAACCTAACCTAACCTAACCTAACCTAACCTAACCTAACCTAACCTAACCTAACCTAACCTAACCTAACCTAACCTAACCTAACCTAACCTAACCTAACCTAACCTAACCTAACCTAACCTAACCTAACCTAACCTAACCTAACCTAACCTAACCTAACCTAACCTAACCTAACCTAACCTAACCTAACCTAACCTAACCTAACCTAACCTAACCTAACCTAACCTAACCTAACCTAACCTAACCTAACCTAACCTAACCTAACCTAACCTAACCTAACCTAACCTAACCTAACCTAACCTAACCTAACCTAACCTAACCTAACCTAACCTAACCTAACCTAACCTAACCTAACCTAACCTAACCTAACCTAACCTAACCTAACCTAACCTAACCTAACCTAACCTAACCTAACCTAACCTAACCTAACCTAACCTAACCTAACCTAACCTAACCTAACCTAACCTAACCTAACCTAACCTAACCTAACCTAACCTAACCTAACCTAACCTAACCTAACCTAACCTAACCTAACCTAACCTAACCTAACCTAACCTAACCTAACCTAACCTAACCTAACCTAACCTAACCTAACCTAACCTAACCTAACCTAACCTAACCTAACCTAACCTAACCTAACCTAACCTAACCTAACCTAACCTAACCTAACCTAACCTAACCTAACCTAACCTAACCTAACCTAACCTAACCTAACCTAACCTAACCTAACCTAACCTAACCTAACCTAACCTAACCTAACCTAACCTAACCTAACCTAACCTAACCTAACCTAACCTAACCTAACCTAACCTAACCTAACCTAACCTAACCTAACCTAACCTAACCTAACCTAACCTAACCTAACCTAACCTAACCTAACCTAACCTAACCTAACCTAACCTAACCTAACCTAACCTAACCTAACCTAACCTAACCTAACCTAACCTAACCTAACCTAACCTAACCTAACCTAACCTAACCTAACCTAACCTAACCTAACCTAACCTAACCTAACCTAACCTAACCTAACCTAACCTAACCTAACCTAACCTAACCTAACCTAACCTAACCTAACCTAACCTAACCTAACCTAACCTAACCTAACCTAACCTAACCTAACCTAACCTAACCTAACCTAACCTAACCTAACCTAACCTAACCTAACCTAACCTAACCTAACCTAACCTAACCTAACCTAACCTAACCTAACCTAACCTAACCTAACCTAACCTAACCTAACCTAACCTAACCTAACCTAACCTAACCTAACCTAACCTAACCTAACCTAACCTAACCTAACCTAACCTAACCTAACCTAACCTAACCTAACCTAACCTAACCTAACCTAACCTAACCTAACCTAACCTAACCTAACCTAACCTAACCTAACCTAACCTAACCTAACCTAACCTAACCTAACCTAACCTAACCTAACCTAACCTAACCTAACCTAACCTAACCTAACCTAACCTAACCTAACCTAACCTAACCTAACCTAACCTAACCTAACCTAACCTAACCTAACCTAACCTAACCTAACCTAACCTAACCTAACCTAACCTAACCTAACCTAACCTAACCTAACCTAACCTAACCTAACCTAACCTAACCTAACCTAACCTAACCTAACCTAACCTAACCTAACCTAACCTAACCTAACCTAACCTAACCTAACCTAACCTAACCTAACCTAACCTAACCTAACCTAACCTAACCTAACCTAACCTAACCTAACCTAACCTAACCTAACCTAACCTAACCTAACCTAACCTAACCTAACCTAACCTAACCTAACCTAACCTAACCTAACCTAACCTAACCTAACCTAACCTAACCTAACCTAACCTAACCTAACCTAACCTAACCTAACCTAACCTAACCTAACCTAACCTAACCTAACCTAACCTAACCTAACCTAACCTAACCTAACCTAACCTAACCTAACCTAACCTAACCTAACCTAACCTAACCTAACCTAACCTAACCTAACCTAACCTAACCTAACCTAACCTAACCTAACCTAACCTAACCTAACCTAACCTAACCTAACCTAACCTAACCTAACCTAACCTAACCTAACCTAACCTAACCTAACCTAACCTAACCTAACCTAACCTAACCTAACCTAACCTAACCTAACCTAACCTAACCTAACCTAACCTAACCTAACCTAACCTAACCTAACCTAACCTAACCTAACCTAACCTAACCTAACCTAACCTAACCTAACCTAACCTAACCTAACCTAACCTAACCTAACCTAACCTAACCTAACCTAACCTAACCTAACCTAACCTAACCTAACCTAACCTAACCTAACCTAACCTAACCTAACCTAACCTAACCTAACCTAACCTAACCTAACCTAACCTAACCTAACCTAACCTAACCTAACCTAACCTAACCTAACCTAACCTAACCTAACCTAACCTAACCTAACCTAACCTAACCTAACCTAACCTAACCTAACCTAACCTAACCTAACCTAACCTAACCTAACCTAACCTAACCTAACCTAACCTAACCTAACCTAACCTAACCTAACCTAACCTAACCTAACCTAACCTAACCTAACCTAACCTAACCTAACCTAACCTAACCTAACCTAACCTAACCTAACCTAACCTAACCTAACCTAACCTAACCTAACCTAACCTAACCTAACCTAACCTAACCTAACCTAACCTAACCTAACCTAACCTAACCTAACCTAACCTAACCTAACCTAACCTAACCTAACCTAACCTAACCTAACCTAACCTAACCTAACCTAACCTAACCTAACCTAACCTAACCTAACCTAACCTAACCTAACCTAACCTAACCTAACCTAACCTAACCTAACCTAACCTAACCTAACCTAACCTAACCTAACCTAACCTAACCTAACCTAACCTAACCTAACCTAACCTAACCTAACCTAACCTAACCTAACCTAACCTAACCTAACCTAACCTAACCTAACCTAACCTAACCTAACCTAACCTAACCTAACCTAACCTAACCTAACCTAACCTAACCTAACCTAACCTAACCTAACCTAACCTAACCTAACCTAACCTAACCTAACCTAACCTAACCTAACCTAACCTAACCTAACCTAACCTAACCTAACCTAACCTAACCTAACCTAACCTAACCTAACCTAACCTAACCTAACCTAACCTAACCTAACCTAACCTAACCTAACCTAACCTAACCTAACCTAACCTAACCTAACCTAACCTAACCTAACCTAACCTAACCTAACCTAACCTAACCTAACCTAACCTAACCTAACCTAACCTAACCTAACCTAACCTAACCTAACCTAACCTAACCTAACCTAACCTAACCTAACCTAACCTAACCTGACCGTCGTGGAAAAAAGCTACTGCGAGAAGCAGAACAGAGAAACGGCATGGTCAGCACTACATAG
Source organism: Ceraclea dissimilis (assembly GCA_963576895.1). Lineage (NCBI taxonomy): Eukaryota > Metazoa > Arthropoda > Insecta > Trichoptera > Leptoceridae > Ceraclea > Ceraclea dissimilis. The sequence goes on from OY756361.1 coordinate 7,975, forward strand.
AGTCTTGTGCAGGAGGAAGGCTATGCAAGTGCCAGCGACACTCAAAGAAGGCGGAGTATACTTCAAGAACGCCGAAGATACCGCAAAGGGCCTAATGAGACAATTCTTTAAGGACGACGACCTGAGTGAAGAAACAGAGGAGCAGAGGAGAATCAGGCGCAGTTCGTATGTGGAATATAGAGCTGAAAATGATCCACCTTTCACGGTTGACGAATTAAAAGACTCAATTATGAAAAATGAACCCCCTGAAGGCTCCGGGACCAGACGGCCTCACGGCGGACATCTGTCAAAAGTTCTTTGAATTGGCACCGGAAACTATGCTCAGCATATATAATTTGTGCCTCAAATTGGGCACGTTCCCAAAGAGATGGAAGCTGGCAAAAATACTGACAATCCCTAAGCCGGGAAAGGATGACTGGACTGATGTTGGATCCTACAGGCCGATAGGACTGCTGCCAATATTGGGAAAAGTTTTAGAAAGGCTGCTGATATCAAGAGTGGAGTGGCAATTCAGAAGCAAAAAGGAATTAAGTGAAAAGCAGTATGGCTTCACTCCGCAGAGGTCAACAGAAGATGCGCTAATGGCATCAGTGTCTAGAATACGAGAAGCGCTTAAAAAGAAAAAGATGGCAATTGCAGTATCATTGGATATAAAGGGGGCTTTTGATAACGCATGGTGGCCCTTCATCCTTAGGCAGCTGCAGGTAAAGAATTGCCCAGGAAATCTCTATAGAATGGTAAAAAACTACTTCTGGGAGAGAGAGGTACTACTGCGACACCATGATGTCGAAATAAGAAAGGAAACAAGCAAGGGATGCGTGCAAGGGTCCGTTTGTGGCCCCTTTTTCTGGAATTACATACTGGACGATTTACTGCAAGAAGAATTCCCAGAACGAGCGGAGGTAGTGGCTTTTGCGGACGATATCTTACTGACGGTGATTGCAGACACAAGAGAGCAGGCTCAAGAAATAACAAATGACGCACTGGAAAGAATTGTGCAATGGGAGAAAAAGACAAAACTACATTTTTCCGAAGAAAAAACAAATGCACTGTTTATCACGAGGAGACAAATAGAAAGACCGGAAATTACCATGAGGGGGAATAAACTCACATACGTCAATCACTTTAAGATCTTGGGACTCATAATAGACGACAAACTTAATTGGGGTAGACAAGTAGACTACGTGTGTAAGAAAATCGCAAAAGTCTCAAATAAATTAATGACAATAGCAAAACCGACATGGGGAGCATCTCCGGAAATCGTGAGACAAATTTACCATGGTGCAGTGGAGCCCATCGCCACCTATGCGTCAAGTGTCTGGCAGGAGGCAGTCGGAAAGAAGGTTAACGTAAGAAAGCTGGAGGCAGTACAGAGGATGGTAGCAATAAGGGCCTGTAAGGGATATCGCACTATATCAGCCACATCCGCGCTGGCCCTTGCAGGATTCACACCTCTAGACTTAAAGATTAAAGAGGTAGCTGAAATATACAATACAAGAAAAAATGGGCATATCTTAGGTCTACCAGAGGACAGAATATATCAAGGAGTGGTGAGTATATCATCCCTGCCTCATCCAGCGGAACGTGTCAATGTTAGAACAGAATACTGCGACAAGGAATCCCCACAGATGGAGCCAAGAGAGGTACATATATACACAGACGGGAGCCTCATAAACGGAAAAGTAGGGGCGGCATATGTGCCTTTTGACGGAGAAAACCGGAATCAAGTAACCAAAATAAAATTAGAGGATTATTGTTCGGTGTTCCAGGCAGAGCTGGTGGCAATAGAGAGGGCGCTAAAATATGTAATGGGCCACCCAAAGGAAAAGTGGGATAAAGTCAAAATATTAACGGATAGCAAATCTGGAATGGAGGCAATAACTTACAGAAACTCGGTGAATCCGATAGTAAACGCCATCAGGCATGACATTACCATCCTAGAAAAAAGAGGGCAAAAAACCACAATAGCCTGGATTAGGGGACACTGCGGCACAGAGGGCAACGAAATAGCTGACCAGGGGGCAAGGGAGGCAACCCTCAAGAAAACTAAACCAGAGTACGATAAGTTCCCTCTGAGTTATGCTAAGAAAATAGCCCGAGAGAGATGTATTGCAGAATGGAACAAGAGATATAAGGACTCAACAACAGGACAAGGAACAAAAATGTTTTTCCACGAAATTAAAGACTGTCTGAGATACAATAAAATGAACGCACCAACGTATGAAATGACGCAAATATTGACAGGACATGGTGCTTTTCGACAATATCTGAAAAGATTTCATATAACTCAGACGTCAGGCTGTCCATGTGATACAGAAGTGGAACAAACTGTAGAACACCTGATATCCAGATGCCCAATATTCGAAAAGGAACGATGGGAGATTCAGCACATATGCAGACGCATAGGACTCGAAGTAGAAAATAGAGGGGAAATCCTTTTGAACAAAGAATCCAGCAGAGAGTATTGCCGATTTCTAACTAACATAGCAAGAAAAATAAGAGAAATAAACCAACAAGATGCAACTCAAGCAGAAACGGTAGACGAATAAAATGAAGAAAGATAGGAAGAAACTAAAAACAGAAGAAGCAAATAGAAAAGAAAGAACACATATATGAAAAATAAAGAAGAAATAAAGAATACAAGAAAATGATTAACCGCCGAAAAACTAATCTGGATAAGATAGAATATAGATAATTATGTAAAAAATTATTATTTAGAATAGAACTAATAAGTGTAGTAGATAAAATATAAAAATTAAAGATAAAAAATTAAATGGAATAGAATATGTACAATCAGATATAATATTATGTAAAAATTGTAAGTAGGCACACAAAGACATGTAATAAGCCTTGTACTTTGCAAGCAAGGCAAAATATAAAAGACAATAAAAAAAAAAAAAAAAAAAAAAAAAAAAAAAACCTAACCTGACCTGACCTGACCTGACCTGACCTGACCTGACCTGACCTGACCTGACCTGACCTGACCTGACCTGACCTGACCTGACCTAACCTAACCTAACCTAACCAGTTGCAAAAGAATATCGAAGATAGACGGACGTGTTTTTGTCGCTCTTCTGTAATAAATTGGTGCAAGAATATTGTGAACTGAATTTAAAAATAAATATATATATATAAATAATATTAATTAATTCATTATTTAATAAAAATAAAATACAAGTGTTGTGCGTGTGTGTGGACTGGGGTAACCAGCCGGCGGGCCATTAAAGGGGCAACAAGTGATAACAGTGCCGAAAAAAAAAAAAAAAAAAAAAAAAAATTTCGGAAAATTCGGAAAATCTTTTGGAAACCTAGAAGGTCGGAAAAGCTCGGAAAAATCCCGGAAAAAACTCGGAAAATCCGGAAAATTTTTTGGGAAGCTAGAAAGTCGGAAAAGCTCGGGAAAATCCCGGAAAAAGCTCGGAAAATCCGGAAAAAATTTTGGGAAGCTAGAAAGTCGGAAAAGCTCGGAAAAATTCCGGAAAAAAAAAAAAAAAAAAAACTCGGAAAATCCGGAAAAAATTTTGGAATCCTAAAAAGTCGGAAAAGCTCGGGAAAATCCCGGAAAAACTCGGAAAATCCGGAAAATCTTTTGGGAAGCTAGAAAGTCGGAAAAGCTCGGAAAAACCTCGGAAAAACTCGGAAAAACTGGAAAATATTTGGGAAGCTAAGTAATTGGAAAAGCTCGGAAAAATCTTGGAAAAACCCGAAAAATCTTTTGGGGACATAGAAAGTCGAAAAAATATTGAAAAAACCCGAAAAATCTTTTGGGGACATAGAAAGTCGAAAAAATATTGAAAAAAAAAAAAAAAAAAAAAAAAAAAAAAAAAAAAAAACCCGGAAAATTCGGATTTGAAATTCGGCTGCTCTTGGTGTCTGGGTTTCGTGTCTGACCAAGCTGTGAAAAATGTCGGCTTCATCTTCTAGAAGTGCATCATCTACAAAAGTTCGAATGGCTCTAACCAGCATAGCATCATCTGCCCATCTAGCGGCACCGGAGATGTCGGGTTCGAGAAGCCCTTCACCGATCGGAACACCGAGGAACCTTGATGAATTAATTTTAACACATAACAAACAGGCTGCCTCTCTTACCAAGTTGGCAAATGATTTGCTTAAATCATCGGGTAACCTCAGAAAGGACATTAAAGATGGCCTGGTAGATGTGATGAAGAAGTTCAAAAAACTTGTTATAGAGCAAACTAAAATAATAGAAGAACAAAGAAAACAATGCGAGACTGACAGACATGGAGTGCACGACGATCACAAACTCGAGAAAGAGGATCAGGTCTATATTATTCAGCAAATAAAACAGAATACGGATGAAGCGATTGAGAGCATGGAGGCCAGATTGGAGGAGAGTCTACTGAAGAAAATGGCAAAGGGCACTCAGGGAAATGCGGGAAGGACGTATGCAGCCGTTGTGGGCCGTCAAGAAACAAAGCATTCGGTGGTAGTGGCATCGGAAGATGACACTAAAAAATCTGAAGACATAGAAGCGGCTATCAAAAGAAGTGTCAATGTGAAGAGGCTGGGGGTTGGTATTACATCCCTAAGAAAGATCAACAACAAGAAAGTAGTCCTAAGCTGCCTTACGGCAAAGGAAAGGGATCTCATTGCCGACGAGCTAAACAATTCGGCCTCCCAACAGGGACTGAGGGCTGAGAAGCTCGAGTTGAAAAAGCCGTACATAGTGTTCAGAGGAGCAATTAAAGGAATAAAGGAAGAAGATTTAAATGAAGCAATAAAAACACAAAACAAAAATATTAAGATCCAAGAAATTCTGAAAATAAAATACAGAAGGCGTCACAGGAATTCCTTGCTCGATAACATAGTGTGCCAAGTTGAGACAGAAACATGGAAAGTGCTAACGGAGGCCGGCAAAATAAATATCGGCTATCAGAGGCTGACTGTGGAAGACGAGAGTCCCCTTATACAGTGCTTTAAGTGCCTGAAATTCGGGCACACACAGATGCGCTGCAACGGAGGAACCGTGTGCAATTTCTGCTGTGGAGGACATATATACAAGGACTGCCCGGAAAAAGATAAAGAAGATAAGCTTCCAAGGTGCGCAAACTGCGACGGTCAGCACTGCACTACAAGTAGAGATTGTCCATACAGGAAGAGCATGGATACCAGAATCCGAGGTATCACACAGTATTGCTAAAGATGTCGAAAAGAGCCACATAAAGAACAAACAGACAGGACCGACGGTGCCAGACCATGACAAAATCAAAATAAGGCAGTGGAACCTTGGGAGAGGCCGACTTGCAACACTACTGGCATTAAACGACAAAGACGACCCAGCAGACGTTCTCTTGCTCCAAGAACCATATACAGGATCATCAGGAAAAGTGACGGCGCCAGGCTACAAGACATTTCAGATGGTAAAATCTCAAGAGGAAAGGTGCAAAGCAGCTATCGTAATAATGAACCCCAATATAGAGGGCATGTTGCTCAGCGAATACAGTGACTCAAACATGGTCTTCGTGAATATAATAACTAAAACTGGAGCAATTGTGATCGGATCAGTGTACGTGGAACCCGAGGCTGATATAAAGAAATCCTTAAACGAATTGTCCAAAATTACTCAAGTAAAACAGATGATAATTGGAGGCGATTTCAATGCAAAAAGCATCTGGTGGGGGAGCTCTAGAACTGATACCAGAGGGGAAATAATGGCCTCATTCGTGGCGCAGAACGACTATGTTATACTCAACACAGGGGATACGCCCACATTCGAAACATACCGACGAGGAAAGCATATAAAAAGCAGGGTGGACGTCACCTTCTGCACCCAAGATGTTCTCGGGCTGGTGCAGGGCTGGTGCGTCAACCTCAACATAACTAACCTGAGTGACCACAACCCTGTAGACTTCCAGATAGTGGCTGAGCATGGCGATGAAGAGGACGTTGGAACGCGCATATACAATACAAAGAAAGCGAATTGGGACAAATTTTCCACATTACTTAAAAAAGAACTAACAGAAAATCAACTAGTAAAGAAACCGATCGAAGATATAAACAATAACGAAGAACTAGAAGAGATAATAGAACAACTTGAGAAAACTATTAAAAAGGCATGCGAAGGAAGTATCCCTAAGCTCCGCAAACGGAAGAGAAAACCGTGTCCCTGGTGGACAGATGACCTAAACAGCCTTAAAGCAGAGCTAAACACAGGCTGCAGAATGCCGGGAACTCTACAAGGCAAGGCAGACTGGAAGATTTTTTGGCGGTCAAGGAAAGGTACAAAGCAGAAATAGACACAGCAAAGGTCACGTCGTGGAAAAGCTACTGCGAGAAGCAGAACAGAGAAACGGCATGGTCAGCACTACATAGAGTCTTGTGCAGGAGGAAGGCTATGCAAGTGCCAGCGACACTCAAAGAAGGCGGAGTATACTTCAAGAACGCCGAAGATACCGCGATGGGCCTAATAAGACAATTCTTCAAAGACGACGACCTGAGTGAAGAAACAGCGGAGCAGAGGAGAATCAGGCGCAGTGCGTATGTGGAATATAGAGCTGAGAATGATCCACCTTTCACGGTTGACGAATTAAAAGACTCAATTATGAAAATGAACCCCCTGAAGGCCCCGGGACCAGACGGCCTCACGGCGGACATCTGTCAAAAGTTCTTTGAATTGGCACCGGAAACTATGCTCAGCATATACAATTTGTGCCTCAGATTGGGCACGTTCCCGAAGAGATGGAAGCTGGCAAAAATACTGACAATCCCTAAGCCGGGAAAGGATGACTGGACTGATGTTGGATCCTACAGGCCGATAGGACTGCTGCCAATATTGGGAAAAGTTTTAGAAAGGCTGCTGATATCAAGAGTGGAGTGGCAATTCAGAAGCAAAAAGGAATTAAGTGAAAAGCAGTATGGCTTCACTCCGCAGAGGTCTACAGAAGATGCGCTAATGGCATCAGTGTCTAGAATACGAGAAGCGCTTAAAAAGAAAAAGATGGCGATTGCAGTATCATTGGATATAAAGGGGGCTTTTGATAACGCATGGTGGCCCTTCATCCTTAGGCAACTACAGGTAAAGAATTGCCCAGGAAATCTTTATAGAATGGTAAAAAACTACTTCTGGGAGAGAGAGGTACTAATGCGACACCATGATGTCGAAATAAGAAAGGAAACAAGCAAGGGATGCGTGCAAGGGTCCGTTTGTGGCCCCTTTTTCTGGAATTACATACTGGACGATTTACTGCAGGAAGAATTCCCGGAACGAGCGGAGGTAGTGGCTTTTGCGGACGATATCTTACTGACGGTGATTGCAGACACAAGAGAGCAGGCTCAAGAAATAACAAATGACGCCCTGGAAAGAATTGTTAAATGGGAGAAAAAGACAAAACTACATTTTTCCGAAGAAAAAACAAATGCACTATTTATCACGAGGAGACAAATAGAAAGACCGGAAATTACCATGAGGGGAAAAAATCTCACATACGTTAATCACTTTAAGATCTTGGGACTCATAATAGACGACAAACTTAATTGGGGCAGACAAGTGGACTACGTGTGCAAGAAAATCGCAAAAGTCTCAAATAAATTAATGACAATAGCAAAACCGACATGGGGAGCATCTCCGGAAATCGTGAGACAAATTTACCATGGTGCAGTGGAGCCCATCGCCACCTATGCGTCAAGTGTCTGGCAGGAGGCAGTCGGAAAGAAGGTAAACGTAAGAAAGCTGGAGGCAGTACAGAGGATGGTAGCAATAAGGGCCTGTAAGGGATATCGCACTATATCAGCCACATCCGCGCTAGCCCTTGCAGGATTCACACCACTAGACTTAAAGATTAAAGAGGTAGCTGAAATCTTCAATACAAGAAAAAATGGTCATATCTTAGGTCTACCAGAGGACAGAATATATCAAGGAGTGGTGAGTATATCATCCCTGCCTCATCCAGCGGAACGTGTCAATGTTAGAACAGAATACTGCGACAAGGAATCCCCACAGATGGAGCCAAGAGAGGTACATATATACACAGACGGGAGCCTCATAAACGGAAAAGTAGGGGCGGCATATGTGCCTTTTGACGGAGAAAACCGGAATCAAGTAACCAAAATAAAATTAGAGGATTATTGTTCGGTGTTCCAGGCAGAGCTGGTGGCAATAGAGAGGGCGCTAAAATATGTAATGGGCCACCCAAAGGAAAAGTGGGATAAAGTCAAAATATTAACGGATAGCAAATCTGGAATGGAGGCAATAACTTACAGAAACTCGGTGAATCCGATAGTAAACGCCATCAGGCATGACATTACCATCCTAGAAAAAAGAGGGCAAAAAACCACAATAGCCTGGATTAGGGGACACTGCGGCACAGAGGGCAACGAAATAGCTGACCAGGGGGCAAGGGAGGCAACCCTCAAGAAAACTAAACCAGAGTACGATAAGTTCCCTCTGAGTTATGCTAAGAAAATAGCCCGAGAGAGATGTATTGCAGAATGGAACAAGAGATATAAGGACTCAACAACAGGACAAGGAACAAAAATGTTTTTCCACGAAATTAAAGACTGTCTGAGATACAATAAAATGAACGCACCAACGTATGAAATGACGCAAATATTGACAGGACATGGTGCTTTTCGACAATATCTGAAAAGATTTCATATAACTCAGACGTCAGGCTGTCCATGTGATACAGAAGTGGAACAAACTGTAGAACACCTGATATCCAGATGCCCAATATTCGAAAAGGAACGATGGGAGATTCAGCACATATGCAGACGCATAGGACTCGAAGTAGAAAATAGAGGGGAAATCCTTTTGAACAAAGAATCCAGCAGAGAGTATTGCCGATTTCTAACTAACATAGCAAGAAAAATAAGAGAAATAAACCAACAAGATGCAACTCAAGCAGAAACGGTAGACGAATAAAATGAAGAAAGATAGGAAGAAACTAAAAACAGAAGAAGTAAATAGAAAAGAAATAACTCATATAAGAAAAATAAAGAAGAAATAAAGAATACGAGAAAATGATTAACCGCCGAAAAATAAATCTGGATAAGATAGAATAGATTATTATGTAAAAAATATTATGTAGAATAGAACTAATAAGTGTAGTAGATAAAATATAAAAATTAAAGATAAAAACTAAATGGAATAGAATATGTACAATCAGATATAATATGTAAAAATTGTAAGTAGGCACACAAATGACATGTAATAAGCCTTGTACTTTGCAAGCAAGGCAAAATATAAAAGACAATAAACAAATTAAAAAAAAAAAAAAAAAAAAAAAAAAAAAAAAAAAAAAAAAAAACCTAACCTAACCTAACCTACCGTCAACGGGGGTTTTTTAGCCTACCCATGGGTATCTTTGGCCTAACGCTTTTTTTTTGTTTAACTGCTAACCAGAAGACATAGGTAATTGCTAACTTCACACACCTTTTAATGGAAGCATTTTTCCAGGGAGCTGTCAAAATGACTAGAAAACTAAGTGCTGAAAACTTTTGATGTATATCCGAAAATGCTTGGAACAGGTTCCTAATACTCTCCTATATTATACTTTGATGTTTTGAGAACAATATTAGCGAAAAAAAAAAGTATTTTGCTTAATTTTACTAGTCTATATACCACTAATTAGTAAGCACCCCCAACATTATTAAAATCTCGGGGTTATTTTGCCTACAATAGGGTTGCCTTCATCGATGATATTTTATATTATTTAATATTTTCAGTCACTTAGGTTACGCATTACGTAATGCTAAAAACGATATTTTTTCACTCGGCTCGGCTGCGGATAGACCTAACGCGCGCACAATACGTCAGAATATGTTTCTCAAAAAGAGTTTAGTTAATTTTTTTTTTTAATAACACAGATGTTTTAGTCTTGAAACTGTTATTCTTGTCAAAAGTTAGTGTTTTTAAAAGGCCCAAAAACATACAGGAAGGTAATTCCTCTACATTTTTTTTAGTCTTAATGATTTTGGTTCTCATGTACTTTTTATTTTACGATATAATTTAGTCTTTTGTCACCACCACACGCTTGCGAGCGTCCCCGAGTTTTTTGTGTAGGTATAAAAGTAAAAAGGCGTGTGGATGGAACGTTTGTCTTGACTCGTGTACGTAACTCACCGTTGACGTCTTTTAACTCGTGAACACAAAAAACTTGTGGACGCTCGCAAGCGTGTGGCGGCGACATTAGGTTTTGTTATCTAACTCTTTGTTTTTCACAACATTATACAATAAAAACATTTTTTTATTAAAATTAATATTTTCATTTTAGTAGTCTTGTTCAACCCTAATTATAAAAGTAAATTTGTATGGAAATGACCGCGAACCCAGGGGTAAATTGGCCTAATCGTCAATAACTAATTTCAGATAATCTTTTTCTCAAATTTTATTTTGGATTCAATTTGGATCAATGTTTTTCCATATTTTTCTTTTTTTGACTTTTCACTTTAAATAAACTTTTTGCGGTTAAAATAACCCCAACCACGGGGTTATTTTGCCTAACTACTTTGTTTCATGAAAAAGGTATATAATATACATATTTCATAAAAAATATACTTCAAAATATCTAACTATTGCACTAGCTTATCGATTAAAATCATATTTTACATACCTTTTCATAGAAATATTAATGGCAAATCGATTTTAAACTTTATTTTTAAGAAAATTTAGGCAGAATAACCCCCAGCCATGGTAACCTAACCTAACCCAACCCATTTGGTAATATTGCGCATAGAGCTCTTGTTGTTTTGTGCGACTTTTCGCTGACGTATTTTAGGTGCCTCTAGAAGGTGAGACCAGTGTCTAGAACCACACCAAGGTATGTTGCTTCCGGGGATAGGCTTATTTGAGTTCCTTCAAATTCAAAATTGACTCCATTTGACCTTTTTGCCCCGCTCAGCATTATTGCCACTGTTTTCTGTGGGGCTACACTGAGTTGCCAAGCACTGCCAACCGCATTGGCTGTGGATGTGTTTCCAAGGGTTGGATGTGAATGTCCTTTGATGTTAGTGTCTTATGTATTGATAGAGTAGAGGGTCTTTGTATTAGAAAAATATTCCTCAAATAATTAGGTAATTTATTATGATATAATGTAATACAATATATTAATTACATAGTAGCAATACATATACATTTACATATAGTACCTACATATATTATACAACTAAACATTGGAATAGTGGGTAACTAACTAACTACTATGTGTGGATGTCAGATTGTCAACTAAATAAAATAATAATAAGTGATTAGATGTACATGCAGTATGTATTAGTTTAGTATACAGGCACAGAGTGACTGGCGGAGGCGGGGGGGAGTCAACACGTGATGTCTGGCAGGAGAGAGGAGTCCACTGACCAGCCAATCACTCCCAGGGAACACACCAGGGACCAAACATACGGAGTGAAGAACTCCTCTGGCTGCTCCTCCTCTACGTAACGGAACTTCAGTTCGGGGAATTTCTGCAAATAATAAATAGAAACCAAATTATAATCTAATACATTCCATACAACTCATATGATTCTGTAGTATTGTAATGTAAACACACCCTTAGTCTATCATTGGACCAGTGGTCCGCAGCCCTCGTGACTACAGCCAACACCTGGGAGGCCCCCAGGGCACCCCGCTGCTCCTGGGCCCTCTGCAGCCTGGCACTGAAGTACCCAACTACCATCTCCACATTCTGTATGAGATCGCTGAGGCTGCGGTGGGAGTGGTACTTGTGGAAGAGAGCGCGCTTGTGTAGGAGGGAGTACACCAGGTGGATATTATTCCGCAGCTGCGCAGCCAGACAACTATTTATTATTTCTAGAACCATCCTTAGGACTTCCTCCAGGGCCGCCACTTCCTGTAAAGCTTCTTGTCTCATCTCCTCAGTCAGGACCTCCTCACTGGCCTCCACTGCGTCCTCTACTCCGTCCTCCAGAGAGCGAGGGGCTGGCAAGTGCGCTCGGGCCAGAAGCCTCGTGTGTTTCTTGGAGAGAGCCTCAAACAGAGACACTATCCTCTGTGCCACGTACGGATGCAAATTCCTGAATTCCCCACTCATGTTGGCCAGAGCAGCCAGGCAGTTGGTGTGGAGGTACCTGTCCCTACAGCGTAACATATTGAACTGTATTGTCCTCACTATCACAAGCACCACTAGGCCTCCCATGGAAATATCCTGAATGTTTCTCTCCGTGTACCAAGTGATATTCTTCAACATCTGCAACAAGATACAGAGTAATATTATTAGGTTAGGTTAGTATAGTATACAACACACAGTGGTATGGTAAGGTACTGCAGGTACTAACAGTCTCATGTATTGATTTATTGAAGGTATCATCTTCAGACAGGATGAGCAGTACAATGAGGGACATGTAGATGTGGTGGGAGGTGGTGGTGGGGGCGTCGTACAGAGTCTTCACTATGGGTACCAGGAGAGTGTGCAGGTCCTGGGTGGCGCGGGACAGCAGGTGACTCCTGAAGTGTGGGTTCCTGTGCAGCAGCAGGTACAGCAGTAGGGTGGCGTGCTCCCGGGCCACCAGGGGGGCAGAGCTCAGGGCCACATACGCCTGCTGCAAGTCGCTCGCCTCACCCGCCCCCCACTCCAGGAGGGCCGTGCGGTACGCATTGTTAGGCCAAGCGGGGTGCGCGTGATTCACTAGCACCAGCAGCAGCAGGCAAGCCTGACTGTTCAACACTCCCACTGCCTGCGTGGATGCAGCGCCACTTCCTCCAGACACCAGGGACCAAAGACTAGCTGCAAATACACACACATTCATTATTCCATACAATAATCATATGTATGACACTACATACTACAATAGAGGAAATATAACTTACAGGCAATGCCCAGCACTATGCTCCCTGAGGTGTGTGCGGGGGTAGGGGGGGGCGGGTGTGTGTTGGAGAGGTCCCTGAGGAGGGCGCGCACCAGAAGGGCGGCGTGCAGGGAGTAGCGCCCCCCAAACACAGTGCGGTACAGGGGGGACACATTGGGGGAGGAGGAGGGGGAGGGCGCGTGGCGGGGAGAGTACAGCTGCACTGCCAGCACCACCATCAGGCTGCTGATTGCCTCCAGATGCAGGTAGTATGTGTTCTCCCTGCAATGTGAGTATAGTATATTAGTGCCTAGTGTATGTATGGCGTATAGTAGTAGTATATTAGAGCAGGCAGCAGTACTAACGTGACAGGCACATCTATAATGAGGCCAAAGAGAGCGTCCACTAACATCTCCACAGGACCATCTTGCTTAGGAAGTGGAGGGGAGTCCTCAGTGTCTCCTCCATTCACTGTGCTCCCCTTACACTCCCCTCCTACCTGTAACAACCAACTCTCTATATTAGTATTAGTGTTAGAGTATCATACAACACCACTTACAGTGACTCACAACACAATGTAAACATAGCATTACATATAATATCACCTAATAAACTACATAACTCATGTATACAAATATCAATATGCTTGATCAAATGAACTCAGCTGTGTGTTGTGGCCATATTCAATATGGCCACAACAGAAAGTCCATCAATAAACTAATTGCCCTACTGATAGGAGAGTTTGTTGTAACGTTAGTATATAGTTAGTACAGCCTCTTAACACATTATATGCTGGGGAGGCCTGTATCTTGCATGTTATACTCGTATCTACTGTTGATCAACTATGTAAAGAAATGTCTGAGAGGGACAACAATACTACAAGTTTAAAATGTTTCTTTAAATTATTGATTTGATAAGTGACCACTACATGCCATACAATGTAACAAGAGAATACACAATATGTAATGTTCACTAGGGCGAGCTTATCTCTACACAACATGTGGACATTCCTAGACAGCCAATAAGAAACTAATACTGGAACTATTGTCGAACCGCGGCCCCACTTTTTATGAAAAACATTTTTTTTTATTCAAAAAGGTGCTAAAAACGGTATTATTTAAACAAAATAAGCTTGTAAATGAATGGGGTCGCGCTTGGACAACAGTTCCCAGATACTTAATATACAATACAATAGGTAGGTAGGTGAGTGGGTATACAGATACAGTATATATAATACACTCACCCCATGATTGTGCTCTGGTTCCCAACAGGAGTACAGGTGTTGCTCTAACACCGCCTCACTCACATTCTCCACCAAATACTTAATCACACATCGCACCACAAACAGAGCATTCAGTGTCTGCCATGACAGTATTGTACTGAAACAGTTAGGTTATGTTATGTTACACTATACTACATACAATACACCACATATATATATATATTATAAGAGACTCACTTGTCTGCATTGGGAGATGCCAGGAGTTCTGTAGCTCGAGTGATGAACACTTGCACCAGAGAGGCAATGTTCCCCGACACTGTGTTGTTAGTGAGGAGTCTCTGGAGATATACGTCTGTACAGGTCTCTAATACTAGTTGATCATCACTGCAACACACACACATGTAGCTGTATATATATATATCATAGAGTACACTACACACTCAACTCTATCTTATATTACATTACCTGTTGGTAGGTGGAGTGAGATGAAAGGCAAGCAGCTTAGTCCAGAAAGGATCCGAGGAAGGCAGATGATCTACAGCTGAAAGATGAGTTAATAACTCATTGCCATCCAACTGAGATAAGTGGCTCACTCCTGCACCCATCCTGCAACACAACACCATGTCATTTAATTATCTTCTAGACAACCACACACCATACAGCTGTACTGTAAGGAGGGGGGAAATAATAAGGAAATCTACATAACAACCAAACATTCTCCCAGAGTAACAAACGCCCCAGCAGTCTTCAAATACGACGGTTTTAATACTGAGTTGGCCTATTGTCGGGTTATCCAGATAGGTGATGGTTAGCCTCGTCATATGGCAATATTATACCTGCTTATTACATAATTAAACTCTTATAAAAAACACTTACGTCACTCTTAACAGATTTTCATTGAAACTGTGGCTAAATTAAATTCAGGCGAACAATAAACGATATTTAGAAAATCGGCCACGAATCAAGTACACCGTCACATCTGACATTTTGTATTTGTCCAAATTGTCAAATCTAGTTCATAGAGAATATACAACCACGACAGCAAAATGCGTAAAATAACCATAGATACATAATATTAAAAAACAGTGTAACCAACATTACGAACCGACTACCTTTTGCGGTGATTGGACGTTTCTCAGTGAGGGCTCTTGGCGCCAATATTTAAAAAAAGATAATCGCCTTCAAGGAGAAGAGAATATAAAACTGCATTTAAGATGATTAATTGCAGGTTAATGGATTGTAATAGTAATTTTAGTCTTGTAATAATAATATTACTAATCTCCTTTCAAGGAACTTACCTTGTCTATTATTGTATTTGTCATTAGAAAAAAAAACAACCATCTGCTAGATATGTGCTCTCCTAATTACTACTAAATCATTTTTATGGTTATTAGTCACATACTATTTAGTTGTTGAGTCGTCATTACCTATGTACGTACATTTCATATTACCTTATATTGCCGTATATATGACTTACTTACATCTCATACTTTACATACAATATACAGCAGTCTCATGTATGCCTATTTTATAAAATGTTACCTACCTCCATACAGATACAGATCCGTCATCTGTTATCCTCATGACAAGGAAGAATTGGAGTTAATCAATGACAACCTGTGGATGAGTTAATTTCATTTTGTATCCCATTAGTTTAGTGTTGGTGGATGATTCATGACTTGGGAGCTGGGTGCATCAACAACTCAACATGAGACAAGTAGTTAGGTACCTACATCATATCAATATATTTACGGGAGACTTGAGACTTGAGGTGAGGAGGTTGGTGGTTGTGTAGTGTATACAGTAGTAGGTGTACCTGTACATCCCATAAATCCCATAGGATAGCAGGTAATATATTGAGACAATATAAATATAAAGA
This sequence comes from Ceraclea dissimilis, assembly GCA_963576895.1. NCBI lineage: Eukaryota > Metazoa > Arthropoda > Insecta > Trichoptera > Leptoceridae > Ceraclea > Ceraclea dissimilis. The sequence continues at coordinate 23,835 of OY756361.1, forward strand.
CAGTGAATTCAGTTGTATAATATATATTTGTATTTTTATTCCCTCCTTAATTTTGTAGGTAATCTTAAAAAATCGCATTTTCTCTATTAACAAAATTAAATGAATAATTTGTCATACAATATGTTATTATAATGAAATAAAAGGATTAATAACAAACTTTAGGCAGGTCTGGTATTCAACTGTTGTGTCTCTCACTGTGCCACTGTGTGTGCCGCTATACTGTGTGCTACTAGTAGCCTAGTGGGTATACTTCATACAGGCCTCTACACACACATAAGAGAATGAAGTCTTACAGAGTGGCCAGATTTAATTACCTGTATTTATGTATTCATAAATGAGTATATTAGTTCAAAACTTTTCTGCCTAGAAATAATGTTTTTGTAAGGTTTTATATACAATATCAAATATTTTTCCTGGTCTGCTGTATAAAAATATATAAATACAGACACACATATTTATTATTTTTTAATAGTCTTTGTTAATATAATTCAGCAAACAGATTATATTTGTAGGTTCTGGTTGTTGGTGTGTACAGGCCTATTCCTCTATACAGGAGGCAGGAGGTCACCACAGATAACTCAGCAGAGACACAACATTCAAGTAATGGAATCCTCGCATTGTCTATTGTAAGGTAGCTGCACCACTGCTACAGTAGGCAGAGAGTACAGAGTTACGTAGGGTAGGTAGTACATATGTATTGTTACAACAGTCATAATAATATAATAAAACTATTCATAGACTCAAAACAATCTGATTTAACATTACCATAATAATAATAATAATAATATTAGATAATTTATCATTAATTAATTCATTATAATAATATAGTACGTAATTACATTCAATACAATACATTCTAAGTGACGTATAGATACACATTGCCTATATGAATACGTACAAAATAATAACAACTTTGTAAAAGTACACAATAATAATAATAATAATAATTACAGGTAAATCATAATAAACTAACACTCTCTCCATACTATGTATATAATATTATATATATAGAGGCATGTAATATACAATATAAATATATATATATTAGAGGATTAATATTAATTAGGAAAACTCAGTCATAAAAACAATAAAATAATGTATGTGTGTGTGTGTGTGGTGTAAGTAGGTACTGGTAGGTGTATATATATGTATATGAAGGTAGTATATGATATGGGGGGAGCACCCTCTGTATATATGCAGGCAGGTACCACTCTGTATGACAGAGAGTATTCAGTAGATACAATAAGTAAGTACTAGGCAGGCAGGTAGGTACCTATTCTATCTCAATATGGGGCCAATAAATTAATCTGATATGCACAGTACAACTCATCTATAGTGTGTGTGTGTGTGTGTGTGTGTGTGCAGGTGCTAACATGAGAAATTGGGAAACAATACAAAAATACTAATTAATATAATAATAATACATAATATACAGGGTGTTTGATAGATAGATACAGATATCTTCAGGAGTGATAGTAGAGATCATTTAGCATCTTTTGAGCCAAACTTAGCTTAGTCAAAAGTCGCACGGTTCTCGAGATATTCGAGATTTTAACTTTTTTTCGAAATACCCCGAATTACTCAAGTTTTAGCCCGATAGCATCGTAAGTAAAGGTACCTACTTAGTTCTATCATTCTTTTTTGTTACCTGAATATGTGTTTAGTCTATTTAAATCATAAGTTTCAATCTGAAAAACAATCATGTTAAAAAAATATCGGATTAAAGTTTCGAGAAAGAGATATTTCAAAAACGAGTTACGACTTTGGAGAGTATTTTAGATAAGAAAAAAAATGTTCAAAGATTCAGAAATCTGGAAAAAACTTCTCTGGTTTATGCTCTTTCAAATGATATACAAAACATTATAAAAAACATTAGTTTCGTAAATCTATGATACAAAAACTTAAATAGATCACCTCTAATTTAAGCAAATTTCCATACAAATTCGGAAACAGTAAATTGAATGAAATGTGTTTTTCACTATGCAACTGTACCTATAGTAAATTTGTATGGAATTTTGCTTAAATTAGAGGTGATCTATTTAAGTTTTTGTATCATAGATTTACGAAACTAATGTTTTTTATAATGCTTTGTATATCATTTGAAAGAGCATAAACCAGAGAAGTTTTTTCCAGATTTCTGAATCTTTGAACATTTTTTTTCTTATCTAAAATCCTCTCCAAAGTCGTAACTCGTTTTTGAAATATCTCTTTCTCGAAACTTTAATCCGATATTTTTTTAAGATGATTGTTTTTCAGATTGAAACTTATGATTTAAATAGACTAAACACATATTCAGGTAACAAAAAAGAATGATAGAACTAAGTAGGCACCTTTACTTACGATGCTATCGGGCTAAAACTTGAGTAATTCGGGGTATTTCGAAAAAAAGTTAAAATCTCGAATATCTCGAGAACCGTGCGACTTTTGACTAAGCTAAGTTTGGCTCAAAAGATGCTAAATGACCTCTACTATCACTCCTGAAGATATCTGTATCCATCTATCAAACACCCTGTATACTAATACTGAATATCACCAACATCATAGGTGAGGATATAATAGCGGAGATCGGAGCCACCTAGCACAAAATTTGTATGAAAAATAATGATAAGTGGCTCCTATCTCCGCTATTCCTCACTTAACAAGTTGGTGAAATACAGCATAAGTGTGTTAGGTTAGATTAGGGAGATCAATACGTGGAAAATGAATCCTACATCTGGGATGAGGCGGGACAACATATTTACAAAGTCTAACCTCACAAACTAAACTTAACTAAATACAATGACAAGTGCACCTGCACCTACCCGCACCTACATATACATCACTACAGGTGAGGTGTGTGTATGTGTGCAATGTGCACAGCGCACACACACACACAATAAGGGCGTATTCACTTCATTTTGTATGGATATTATTTAGAAGGCTGAGGCGAGTACTGTGTCATGTGAGGTGAGGTGAGGCGAGATGAGAGCTATGGGGTGAGATGGGGTGAAGAATAGAATCAAATATAAAAATATCAAGGAGGAAGCATAATATCTGTCTGAATAGTTGACATAATAAATATAATATATATATATATATATATATATATATATATATATATATATATAGGTATGTATATATATGTGTAGGTATATATCATATGATGTGACGTATGTATAGTAAGTATGGTTCAGGTACAAAGTATAAATACACCTTTCCTTTATACATTCTCATCTCTTCATACATAATATGCTATATAAAATATAATATAATATATAAGGCATACCTGGTGGGAGGTATGCAGCCCTAATACATGTATATATATACTAAGTAGGTACCATCGCATATTTCCACTACTTTTATGTAATTTCATATAATATCTTGTCCCGGAGGCAAACAGACAAACATGGGATGTCTAGAGAAAAATGCAGATAAAGTGTCACAAACAAATATATGAAAAGTGAGTAATTAAAGGTAGGTACCTATTTAGTATTGTCATTCTATATCAATAATAATAATAGTTACAATCACTGCACTGAGATCTGATGGCGGGGTACCGGGTACCTACTCTGTGCTTGTGTGAGGCGGCAGGTGACAGGCGAACAACAAAACAATATTACACAAGACTGATGAGGGAATGAGTGAATCATATTAATAATAATAATAATAATTAGAACACAAGGCACCTTGGTACAGTCATAATGTCAAAACAAAATAATAAACATATGACGTATTTATATATATTATGTATACATACACACATTACTTATATATATATAAATAATATATGTACCAGCTATGTATTGTGCCTCTGTCTTGAGAACTCTTATTGTGTGTGTGTGTGCGTGTGTGTGTTGAGGTGTATATAATATATATACTCGTATGTATGTATGATGTGACAATATAATATAACATAGTCCATGTATAAAACATTCAACATTCAGTCCTCATATCATCAGTCATGTCAATCAACTCTGTAGTGGAAGTGAGGACTCTCCGTATACCCCACTGGCAGGTAGAGTAGATGTAGCACCTACACACACACACACACACAAATCCCAGTTATTATTACAATTTTATATTTTAGTAGAATTAAAAATGTTTTCCATTACTTTAGTTTAGTATGGACCAAGTCATCCCACGTGCCTTGCACACTATTGTCGTGTGTTTAGAGGTGTGAGGGCCTCGGGGCAACAAAGGAGTGGAGGCCTGGCAAAGGAGATTTTGATATTTTACTGATTGCCTGATTGGAGTGAACCGATAGATATAAATCAATGATTTCCGTTAATATTTAATATACATATTAATGTTTGTACAAAGTAGGTACTGTAGGTAAAGGTAAAACGTGAAAAAAATATTAAAGGAAAAGTTGTTTACTAGTCGGAATTTGTTTTTTTTTCCGAAGTCTCTGTTGTGGGGCCCCCTCTTTTGTGGAGGCCCCAGGCAGTACCCCCGGTTGCCCACCCCTAAATCCAGCACTGCGTGTGGGTGTGTGTGTGTGTGTACCACTACACTGTAAAACAGATGATCTGAAAATAATTCTAGCATGATAAGAATGTCTCTCTGTCTACCTAAGGAGGGACGCACAGTACAGAGTATCTGTCAGACTTCAGCACAATACATTCATTATTATTTTATTCATCTATTCAACAAATTTTAACAACAACTTAAAATTTTTTGAAAAGAAAAAACAATATTAATTATAACAAAATACTTTACACAATATTATACATACAATAATAATAATATTCACACATTGTTCTATAAAACAAATCTCTTAACATCTGAAGTGAAGTCTAATGCAGAATAATAAATAAATTAACAAAGGGAAGATAACATCCATTGTGTGTGTGTGTGTGTGTCTACGTATTGAAGTCGTGTGAGTTGTCTATGGAGAAGAGTTCCTTGTAGAGAGCGGGGAACACATACTGCGGGTGGGCTGCCTTGAACTTGGAGAGGGCCTCCATGTGCATGAGGGAGAGTTCTCTGTAACACACAATACATACATCAGTAAGCAGCTCAGGCATATGTTATATAGGCAGGTAGAGACATATAGTACATAGTGCAGGGCAGCAGTACCTGAAGGTGGGGATCTTGGCCAGCAGAGTGTCCAACACCGTGACATCTCCCTTAAGGGGTGCGTGGTTCATCTCAATCTCGTGTCGCATGGCCGTGATGGACATGTTGAACAGGCATTGGATTTCTGTGTTTCCTCTCAGACCGTGTCTCTCTGCAATACATTACATAACACATTGTAGTACAAGATATATATTTTACTAATAGCAGGTGTACATAGATGCAAGTGTACCTGGCCAGAGGAGAACTAAACTCTGATAAAGTGCTAATTCAGTCTCAGTGAGTTTAAGATGTGCTATGGAGCGCGCCGCCTCGAAGATGCACATCACTAGCTTAGCTTCTCCACTGTCTTGTGTGTAAAGGCACTCCTGTGGTAGCATCACGTCTCCATACAGAACTGTGTTCTGGGATAAGTCCATTAGCCGTGACATGCGCACTATTGCTAATTCAAATGAACCTGAAAACAATCAGTCAATGTAGTTGTTGTACCATATGCCATACAACACAATGAAACTCCTAGTCTACTCCTATGAGAGAATTACCTGTTTTTAATAATAATATCTGATCATCTTGTGAGAGTTTCATGAAGCCGGGTATTAGTTTAGCAAATTCTATGATATTCTGTATCATCCCTGTTAACTTCTCAGCACAGTCTAACCACATCTCCTCTTGTGACATGGACTTGTAGTAAAGTAATCTGCAACACACACACACATTAGTATATTATGTGTATATACACACACGTACAACTATACACAGACACTATATACTAATTAGGTACCTGGATACATCTTGCGGTTTCCTGAACATTTCATGAATATATTCTAACTTAGGATTAGTGTTGGCATGGGCCTCTGCCAGGGTCTTCACCAGGACTTCACTGATGTGTCCCTCGGCTGGAAGCAGAATAATATATCGTCTTACTCAATATTATACAAAGGCTTGCTGGAGTCTGGACTACACATTGAATACAATACAACTTAGTGGAATATACTATCAAGTGTGAAATACAATTCAATACTATTTAATACAACAGAAATACCTACAGTAATAATAATACATAAATAATAAAATAAAAAGCTATAAACACATCCTGTATTATAATACTCGTGTAGTCAGTCCTTCAGGAGAGACAAGGAGACATCACATCAGGAGTCCTTACAATTATACAATAATAATGCAACATAAGACAAATATAAATAATATCCAATAAGTATATGAAGCGTGCTCTACATATGTATAATAACTCACTAGTCACTACTGAACTAATAACATAATATAACACAAGATAATAAGACACATGCTCCTGTAAAGTACTGCACTCACTAGTCAACTCATCTCCCGAGGACATGGCTCTCCTGTGGTTGCTCACCATGGCGGGGTTCACCATCCCCATGGCTGAGATGTTCACATTGATGCTCAGGGGACCCCCCAGTGAGTGCGTGTTGTGGTTAGACATAGGCTGCTCGGGGCTCAGGCTGGGGAGGGGCACGCCAGTGTGTCCCCCACCTCCCCCCCCGCTCACTAACACCGTCCCGGGCTGGAAGTGCACCGAGGGTTGGTTCTCCTGACTCACACTGGAGTGATGTTCAGTGGCGTCCGTTGGGGAGTGCAGGAAGGTAGTGGAATCTACGTAACTAGCCACCAAGTTATCCATAGAACTCATGGAATTCTCTTGTTTGATGGTGACTTGAGATATATTCCCACCTCCACTCAGCACATTAGTGGCCTGCCTGTCTGCCTGCTTGGAGCTGAACTCCGTGAGGGTGTTCTGCAGGCGGGACATGCGGATGTCATTGAGGGTGATGGTGGTCTGCTGCCCGGGGGACTGGTTGGCTGGCTGATTGGATGCCGAGGTGTTTGATGTGGAAGATTGTATCACATTGGAGGTCCTTTGCTGATGTTGAGGAGTTTTTTGTTCCGTTGCTGTTGAATTTAAAATACAGCAGGTAGGTGTGTAGGCAGGTGGGTACAGGTACAGGTACAGTACATGTGACATATTACAGAGAGGGAGGGGAGGTACAATACTTACAGTGGCCCATGAAGTCTCCATCCATTATGCTGGGGGGGCGAGGTTCGAAGGCCGTAGTGGAGTCCACGTAGTCAGCCGAGATGTCGGTATAGTGGGGAGGCTGCAGGGGCGTGGATGAGGAGGAGGAGGAGGCGGGGTGCGGGGGTTGCGGCGGGGGGCCCGTGTGCTGGAGGGCCTGCTGGGGCCCCAGCCCCCCCACCCCCATGCCACCCACGCACCCGCCCCCTCCGCCATAGTAAGGACTGGACAACCCCGTGCTGTAAGCGTACCTGGAACATGACAACATGCAAATGTATGTATATGAACACCACTCAGTCAATTACACAATACAATACTACATTAGGTACAGCAGGCAGTGTCCTCCAGCCTAGAGAGACTCAGAGAGAGTAGGTGAGGTCCCTTATCTCATGGTTGCTGTGTAGAGTGTGCTATAGTTGTTGCATAAATACAGGAGTATTGTGTGATTGGCTACACACTACACACTACACACACAGTACACGCACTGGTCCATACAGTACCAGATAATATAAAAGTGTGTGTTGAGTAGCTCACCCGTTGTAATGGTGGAACTGGTCACTACTGGAAGGAGTCTGCTGGTCGAACACACTACTGTCTGGTGCGGCGTCATTCTGTGCTCTCATCTGCGCTCTGTGGAAGCGGACCTCATCCTCTACCTTCTCTCGTTGTTTCTTAGACATCCGACCAAACTTCACGGCTGCAACATGCGATGTTACGTTAGTGTATACTGTATTGTATGTGTATTATATAGTAGTATAGTAAGATAATAAGGCAGGACATACCATCTCTACTCATGCCGAGTTTGAGACACTTCTGTAAGCGACAGTATTGACATCTGTTCCTGTTCACTCTGTCCACCACACATTGTTTATTCCGCGGACATTGGTAGTTCACTACTGTAACAATACAACACCACTTGTCATTATATTAATACAGGAGAGGAGAGGCCTATATCCTGACACACACACACACACACACAGGTCAAGCATTACTTAGTAGGAAGTATCTAAATATCTGCCTGTGTCAGTACTACTAACATATGTATAGTATATAGGTAGGTATATATAATATAACATAATATTATCATTGTACGCCTACCTGCGGGGCAATGACCTCTGTATTGATAATAGGTATATATGTGTGTGTGTGTGTGTTATCATCAGATAAGCGCCAGTTATATTTATAGGTATTATAATGCAGTAATGTTATAAGGCTCTACATAGTATATAGGTAGAGGTATATAAGGTATACTGACCGCTGCTCTGTGATCTCCTGAAGAATCCCTTACAGCCCTCGCATGTGATGACTCCATAGTGCACTCCGGAGGACTTGTCTCCGCACACCTTACAGGGGATGATCTCTATTTGGGCTGCAACAATAAGACAGTACAATACATTAGCATAACATTGTATTACTAGTCTCACATAACATTGCATATTAGTAGTTAACACAGGAGACATAGACACAATGGTCTTATGTCCAAATCTAGTTTTATTTTCACAAAAGTTGCTATACAATACATCCACATAAAATAATACAAAAACAATCAAATTAGGCGTAAAATAATAATGAGTAGAGACTGGGAAATTTTGCGATCGCGATTAAACGATTTTATTCGCAAATTTCGTGGTTATTACGCGAATGACGGGAATATCGTGCTTTTTAGAGATGGAACGCGAATTTTAGTATTTTTTGCAAGAATAACGCGAATTCTCGGATATTTGACGCGAATTTCGACCCTAATGTTGAAAAACATCGTAATTAAAATATTAAAATAAAAGGCAAGTATCCTTGAAGATAAAAAGAAGCACACTCGCAACAATCTTGCAAAGAGGCATATTTTTGTTCATATGCAAATATTTTAGTTTTATTTTATTGTTTTAAAAATATTGTTCACGTTAAAAAAAAGTTTCTTGTATTAAAAGCTGTAAAATTGTTTACTTTAATGCTATAAATGTATGAAAAACAACACCAATTTTCGCCTAAAATGTGAAAAAATAACACCTCTGTTTCCAAAAAATAACACCACTTTTCCCGAAAAATAACACGGATTTTTCCAGTCCCTAATAATAAGTAGGTAATGTAGGAAGACACTCCATCCATCATATAAATACGAGTAAGAAGGCAGCTTCTGCCCCTCCTTACTTTCATATTACTCCAGAGTCCAGGTACATAGGAGAGGGGAGTAGGTATACAAAGTAATGATTGATCCTGAGTTCCTACTTGAGTGAGAACTTGTTTCCCGCCAAAACATTACAGTCACGTGATTACAATGTTAGCTTGTTATGTGTAGGTACGTACTATATACTACTATATAACACCGCATCTATACATAACTACACTAATCTCGCACTGATAATGCCCCTGTATGTGTGTGTGTGTGTACAGAGAGGAGGTCATTCACCCCCTCACCGAGATACTGAGGTGGGCCACGCCAAGTTCAACGAACGTCCTATACTCCCCTCCATACTGCCCTCCCCCCGCACTACACCACACCGCACTATATATATTGTAGGTACTAAGTATAGACACACTCTACACATACAATGCATATTTAGAGACAGTATTCTTCTCAACTCAACTGCCCCACAATATATTTTGGAAGGTCCGGTCACCTGACGGAGTCTAATTGGTGCAGACTGCAGTTCATTGTGAATTCACTTGAATGTAATGAATAATCTTCTGAAGGAACATCACAACGCAGTTACATACATGACATTCACATTCCTCGCCTTGTCACATTCTATAGATCTACGATCCTTGTGCGAAGTGTCCAGCGCCCTATTCTATCCTTCAAACACAACTAGTATAGAGAGTACAGACTAACTCCCCACATTCTATACATTGATGTTGTAGGTTTTCGCAGCATGGTATATATATTCCTTTCCTTCCGGTGCTCTGAGCTCTGAACCTGCCCCATGCTTCACCATGAATGACATAATATGGTGGCAATATAATAATGTCATTCTTACTGAAACACACCACACACCTGTATACTGTATAGTAGCAGAGTTATAGGAAGATGGCACTCTTTATGGCTTAATGTGCTCACTCTAGTGCTAGTCTCTCTGATCAAATCCTAACAGTATGTGTGAGAGTGTTTACTATATACTGTGTCTGTTTGTATGTATAGAGCAGAGAGATAAACAAAATAATATAACATTAATATAATGCGGATCATTGACTTCGCCATCAAACAAACTATTGTACAGTACCTACCTATAGTACCTATATAACTAGCAGGCGAGAACATGCCAAACAATACGATTATCATCGAGCTATCTTCTCATTTAGTGTACCTAATATAAAATGTTAGCCCCTTCGACTCTTCATCGCCACTACATAGTACATACAATACAAGTATTAAGTACATATATACGTATATATAGAGGTAACACAACTGGTAAATTAGGATGATAGAGGACCTCAATAGTCAATACCTATCAATACCCCATGTATGTTCAGTGATTTTCCGTAGTTTTTGAGTTATGATTTATTTTTCGTATTTTTTTGTCAAACCCTGATTTACTGGACAGTATTGCTTACAGGGACACTAATTATTGAGACAGGTACATACTTGTTTTTTTCCCTATAATAGGTGAATAGTAGATACAAAAACAGCTATGGGCCCATCAACCTATCTTCATATCTATTTATTCTGTAAATTTGATTGAGCAACCTGTACGGCATCATATTTGAAAATTATTCCAAAGCATTAGAGGACGATTATCCACGTAGAGAAATTTTGATGAAACTCCGTACAAAATGGATGGCGAGCAAGTTTGAAAAACATTTTCACAAATGAACATTTTACCTCTTATAGAGTTGGGACCCTTCCTGTCCCCATACAGGTCAGCCAGGGATCCCGAGAAGGAAGCTTCACTAGGTGGCGGTGTGGTGCTGTCAGCACAACCTGGGTCCAGTTCCTCCTTCATCAGACATCTGCTGTCAGGCACGCCCCCCTGCTCCCTGCTATCTGGGAGACCGTACTGAGGTTGCGGCTTCCCATCGCAAGGCTGTACGTCTGCGAGGCTCCTGGTGTTGGAGTCTGGGAGATTCCCTCCCGCCGCCGGTGTCCTGGAGGCGGCCGCTGTGGGGGAGGCTAGGCAGTTGGTGTCGGGAGGCCACGGTGAGGCAAACAGGCCATGGTATTGAGTGGGATCCATACGGGTCAATCTCGATATACTTCAATGTATTCTAAGGCGCGGTGTGGACGCCTCATGTAGAAATATCTCTGCAAGATCCTCCACTTCCCGAAGCTCTCCGTTGGCATCTTCGTCCGCTGCTGCAGGGCGCGGGGGGTGGGGGCGTGGGTGGCGGGGGAGGTCCACTACTCCACACTGCCTACTGGGAACTGTGTCAAGTACGCGACGCTGCCAACACATGCACTATTATATACATATCTACATACACTATACCCGCTATATAGTGTTATGTAATGCACTTGTATTATACCTACACTAGTATATCACAGCACAGCACTATATTTTATTATATTTCGCTTCCTGAACAATCAAATGTGTCACCTTTTAATTATACTGATACGATACATAGTAGGAGGAGTAAGTATATAGAGTATAGATTATGTGAGTGAGTACTATACACAGAGTACAGAGACATATGGCCACGAAGTCTCTAGCTGTAGCAAGGAAAGCAGAGATTATATAGGGACATCCTCCTAACTGGAGTCTGGACTACCTAGTACCTATAGATCATCACACCACATCATATTAGATTCACCAACATTGCGAGAGGAAATCATGATCTAGACTAGGATCTCTCTGCAGAGTGGAGACCAGAGCCATACAACATGCAGGGAGAGGGCGGAGTGCGGCATTACACACTACACACCAAGTAAGTAAACACTTCAGACTACAGGTGGGTCTTGTGTATTATATAGTATCATAGAAAAACGATGGACCCTACATTATTTAAAAAGGTATAACTTTGGAAACATTCATGTTAATTCAATTTCATTAGAATGCATTACCTTGATCCAACACATATATTGACAAGTGCATATAAAAGACCTATTACCTACTCTGTCAGATTATAAGGACAAATCTATCCAATTCATTGTATTGGATATTCTATTCTATATTTACCTCAGCAACCCACTCGTGGGCGAGTGATCCATGCTATCAGTAATACTCATAGAATTATGCAACACTATATTCTTTTATTGTTGAGCTTTATACTCTTAATGAGGATCGAGTTTATCATATTAGCACCAAGTGCCAGCAGCGACTGTACACTAACTGGGAAGGGGACCTGAGATTTTCTCAGGTCCTCAAGAAGTGCCCTGTTATCAAATAATACACAGCCAAAGAATACGTGATTCAGACTCTCCACCTCCTCTCCGCACTCACACATAGGGGAAGCAATGACACCTATCCTGTATAGGTGTTCCGCGACACAACAATGTCCTAGTCTCATGCGGGTGAGAATTGATATAGACATTTTGGAATAATTATATCCATGAAACCATGGTTTAGGTGGAATAACAGGCTGTATTGACTTGTAGTGATTACCCGTTGAAGAATGCCTGCAATAATCCTCCTGCCATTCAGCATTAAGGGTATTTCGAATTACTGAGAGGAAATCACTGGGAGAAGAGAATAATTCATGCGAGGGGCAACCCGATACCGACGCGTCCTTCGCCAGGAGGTCCACATACTCGTTACCGGTAATATCAATGTGGGATGGAATCCAAACAGTAATGATTTCTATGCTATGCAAATGGGCCGAATATAAAAGCTGTATTAAAGAGCAGAACAAATCATCTTTCCCGTAAGTATTGACGTGGGCTTGCAACTTGGAAACCAGACTCAGAGGCTGGCCACACACGTCCCGAAGTTCAGTTCCGGAATCGACCGTTTTGCAAAAAAGTTCCGATCAAAACCTCTCTATGAATTCAGCGTCACCCCGATTTTAAATTCAGAAAGAGGTTTTGGTCGGAACCTTTTTGCAAAACGGTCGATTCCGGAACTGAACTTCGGGACGTTTGTGGCCAGCCAGAGAGTCGGTAAAAATTATTACTTTCTGAATTTGATTGAGTAAAATGACATTTAAAGCCTCCTTATACATTCATGTTAAATTAGTGATTCTTTCACTCTATAGTAACTGATGAATGTAAGTTTTTTTGTGATATACAATACAATGTAATAGCGCATGCGCAGACTTACAAACCCAATCGGCGCAATTCGTCTACAATAGTATTTAAGTAGTCCGATATTTGATTCGCGAAATCAAAGTCAATTGTTCGTGTAGAGCGGCTCTTTGTAGGAACTTATCCAGGAAAAACCACACCTGATAGAGTATAATTGTTATTTGGTGTGATATGTGTAATATGGGGTCAGTATGGGTCCTGGTATGCCTACCTACATAATACTGTATTGTATTGTATGTAGCACGCATCTTATAGTATTTAGGGCGCATAGTACATCCTATGTAGGTAGGTAGGTAGGTACTATATGCAGTATACTCTACTGTGCGAGTGTGAGAGAGAGCGCAAAGGTCGCGTGAGGTCATCGCCCCGCAGTCAGCTGATGTAGGGAGCACGTGGTGTGTGAGTAGCTCTACCTATACCTACCTACCTTCCTCTATACAGTCTATACTAATATCCTATTCCTTCCTATATGCACTCCACTGCACTATATTATATATTAGTCTACATACTATACACACACACGCACTATACCTACTACGCTGTGTAGGGCGGACACCTATATGACATAACATAGAGCCTTCAGGAAATTCACTCGGAACTGAGTGATCTATATATCCCTCCCTAGATAGGTACATATCATTGTTATATGGAACCTATGGAAATACTATTCAATGTCACTTAACTAGTCGCCCGACCAATTAATCAAAGTATTTAGTAGATCCTAATTACTAGATAGTGTGCTTAATTCAAAGAACAAGTAAGTAGGTGCACATATACATATAAATACAGTGGCGTAACAAGGCAGCTCAGAGCCCCGGGCAAAATGATCCTCGGGGGCCCCCTGACCCGAAAGGTATTAAATATTTTAATAGAAAATGCGTCAAAACAGTAATTGTTTTGCTTATTTTATTAATATGGGGGGCATGTTCTGTCAAATGAAGTTACAGGAGATAGCCACATACCACATGATGTTAATATATAGTGGAGTGGAAGGACCTAGTGTAAGAAATATAATTCTATATACTGCGGGTGGAAATAAGATTATTTTGGCAAACCACATATAAATATAAGATTGTATTACAAGTAGGTGTATAGATGTGTATTGATAAGAGTATATATGTGTTGGTAGATTATACTATAAGTAGGTACCTAATGATAAACAATAGATGAGATATACACCTCTTTATGGTATGAATGTATGTAGTATGTAGTGTGAGCACTGGGCAGTCAGCAGTCATTGCTCTCCCAGTGGCGGGTGAATGTCCGACACACTGTGTGTATGTATGGGTGTATGTGTATGGCCCGCCTGCCTATATTATAATCAGTATTCAGTAATCACCTAACGGTGAGCTGTGAGGAGTGAGCTCCTCTAGTATTTCGGCACACCGGGTGACGTCATCACATCGTCACACTCTGCTGTGTGTGTGTGTGTAGCTCCTATACTAATACACTATATTATGTTGCTAGGCTGGAGATATGCAACGTCAGGTGTAAACTAATGATGATTAATATATCTACATACATATACCTACAGGTAATGTTGAATTATAATGATTAAGTATGTTCTGTACAGACATCCCTATGCCTCTATTCCATATATAACTATACCTGGCATTAGAAGTTAGAACCTAAATCTATGTAAGTACCTACATGAATTTATTTACAGGGGATTGTTATATGTTGGATAATATTTCAATTGATATAAATTCATTCGAGGTTTTTATTTCTTAAGAATTAGTTTGGTAGGTGTATGTATGTAGTGTAGATACTTATATAATTAATTACAGGACAGGTAAAGTAGTATATGTATTACGTGCAGGCCATGGGGGTGCCTACTGCCTACTGGCGTTATAGAGAGTACTACATAGTAACTACAGAGCCTGACTATATGATGTGTAACTGGGATAACCATATTACATATTATTATGAAATTTTCCTCTGAAAGTGATTGCTTCTGAGAAGTGTACCTGTACCTATACCTGCCTCCTAATAGTACCTACTGATGTGTGTAGTGCATTGACCCTGCCTGTATGGACGTGACACATAACACGATGACTGGATGATATTGAGGAGATGCTGTGCAATATACAAGTTAATATCTAATAGCCCAGCCCAGCCTACACTACGTATAGGAGGAGGAGGCTCCTACTCCTGATAACCCAGACTCTAGAGAAGCTATATACTCGCTCCAATACCATACCTACTACAATACGTGTAATATAATGACATGGTGTTCATACAAGGGAATGCCACCTAATGAGGCTGGGGCATGACATCACACATCACTAGTCACTACCTCAATATTACAAGACAAGGAGAGCCAGAGACACAACCACATGACACAAGCCCTGCCCCCTGCCTACTGAATGTCAGCTACAGCCTACCAGCCTACAACCCAAGTCATGATGGACAACAGAACTAGCCGCTGGGTTACATTGTAACCTACGTACATTATTATGATTGTAGTGTAGGATTAGACTGAGCAGTGAGCTGAGCATGCATCTACATTCACATTGGCTACATAATATGCTACACCTCCACATATGTATGTATATAGTGTAGGTATACACTAACTATAGTAATTAGTATTATGTACTTAGGGTTAGTAAGGTAAGAGGAGATGTGTACTACACTGCACGCACTGCATATAATAATATTGAATGTAAGTACTGTAGTGACATCATATGACATACTACTAGTAAACTGAAGGGGAAGTACAGGGGAAGGAGTACAATACTTTGTATATCCCCGTAATGCACCACTTTCCCCTTTACTGGACCATATCTACTCCACAGACCTACTGTATTAATAATTGTTGAATGACCGTGTGGTTAATTGCCAAGACTTCGGCTTGCGGTGAAAGCACGATGGCATAATAGAGAAGGGGGTCGTGTGTATTATATAATATGATTAGGGAAGACGCAGGAAACCAATCATTCTATGGAATATCCTCCAAATACAACACAACACAATAGTACTAGTACTAGGTGTAACTTGTATGTATACTAGTGTATACAGGTACATATAGGTGAGGTACAGTCTACTGGCTCGTACTACGCAGTACGCAGCTAGGCTCGCATTAGGGGACGCATGTTTCATCTCTCCTAATGCTAGCTGAGCCTAGTATTATATAGTATATACATACACTATACAAGTATAACCTAATGATTTAATGCGCATTATTTTATTTACCTACTAACCAAGTTCACCACACCATGTAGATATACTCTATGTACTTATGTATGTTGTATATATATTGTAGTATGAAATATGGGAAAATCTAGAGACATTATTTTTATATGAAACTAGAATCCAATAAAATAATCTGATACTGTCCTAGCCCTCCTAGCCCCTTCACAGACCACTTGCTTATATGTTGCAGGCAGTAGGTTAGGTTAGGTATCCCAGTCCCCAGATATACTCGTATGTATGCTTTGCCTTACCTACACTCGACTTGCCATCATTATTATAATTCTATCGAACGGCGTAATATGAAACACTTGTATAGTGATAGTAATGTAGATATATTGCACTACCGAGTGTGCCTTGTGTATTATACGAGTAATTAGGTAACATAGCCTGGGCCTGGGCCCCAGAGGGCACTCTATCATACAAGTTGCTTAAACAGCTGTTCTCCTATACATAGTGTGGCAAGCGCCTACCTATACTCATCACATCACCATAATACACAAACATATCGTATGTCTATATGTATGTAGTTACTTATATGATGTCAGTGTCAATACACCGGCGTAATGCAATAGCTAAAAATATTCATCACAACACATGTACATATTATGTATCTACGTATGTGTGTGTATATAGGATGGCCAAATATTAGAGGTCATTGTCCCCTCACAGTATGTATAATGTATATATATATAACACCCACACACTCACACAGATAGCTTATCAGTGTGTAATCTCTAGTAATGTAGTATACAGGGTGATTGGTTCCGCTATTCAGATATTTTGAGAGGTGATAGAGGGTGTTCTAAAACGTAGAACTGCCAAAGGGATGTCATCCCAATTCTTAAGGGTTGCGGAGTTACACCCTTTTAAAAAAATTCCACCCCCGACATCTACCACCATCACATTCCACTGAATAACTCTGATGCTATGAGTCCAAAATTAATAAAAAAAATAATGTAGTATTGTAATAAAACAAGCTATTAGTTGATGTCAAAAATATTTAATAATAATAATAATAACTTGGCTAAAATTAAACACAAAAACAAAATTTCATTTTTTTTGTTGAAAGTTTTGACATCTTTTAATTTTTTTTCAATAAAACCTATAATTAACTAGTACTTTTTTTTCTTTTAATAAATACACTAGACCCTTGTGAATAAAAATGCTGAACATTATCTATCCATATTTTGAACCAGTTTTTCAAAATCTTCGATTTTGTAAGTACATATCAATAAAAGTTTCATCAGAAATTTATACTTCGCTACTGATTACCTCTTTATGTAGGTTCGTGGAGGTTATTATTATTATTATTAAATATTTTTGACATCACTTAAAAGCTTGTTTTATTACGAGACAAAATTTCTTTTTTTTATTAATTTTGGACTCATAGCATCAGAGTTATTCAGTGAAATGTGATGGTAGTCGATGTCGGGGGTGGAATTTTTTTAAAAGGGTGTAACTCCGCAACCCTTAAGAATTGGGATGACATCCCTTTGGCAGATCTACGTTTTAAAGCACCCTCTATCACCTCTCAAAATATCTGAATAGCGGAACCAATCACCCTGTATAGTAAGTATGTATAGTCTATATGACAACATGTTGGTTACCAGACACTGTGAGGTGAGACTTACATTCTAAAGTGTACCGCCGTTTGGTAATATGCCTGCCATGAATAATTAGTTAGTAGTACCTACCTACCTACTGCTCAGAAGTTCCATGTGACAATCATACTGACTACTGATGTACTGAGTATAGTGATATGTCCCTTACAACCCAAACAGAGAGGCCTGCTATTAGTGGTAGGGAGTAGGGAGCTACGAGTACAATATGAATTCTACATACACACTGCCTACTAAATGCCATATTATTATGTTATGATGTACAACAAGTTGACTGAGAGGAGGACACAGTGCACACCACATTACACATAACTAGACCTCCTAGCTCCTAGCTGTACGAGTATAATGGGTAGGGAATACTCTCTGGTTGATCTGTATAGACTGTAAGGGATGTAAGGTCTACTGCTACCACATACCACAATGTTAGTACATTCCGTTAGGAGTGCAGTTAGTTGGTGATTATTGATTGGGAGTGGATGTAGATTGTAGAACTGTGGAGTGGAAGTCTTATTACTATAGAGACTAGAGACTTGGAGATACATTACTGAGGAGTAGGAGCCTATGTGTTATTATACTATACAACTAGAACTTTAGAGTCACATAAGTGACATAACAGAGTGATACTATCCTCAACCTGCATCAGGTTGACTTTAGTGACCAATGACATTGAATCTAGAGGGGATATGGAGGGGATACAGAGGGGATGTAGAGGGGATATGGAGGGGATATAGAGGGGTGATAGAGAGGATATAGAGGGGATATGGAGAGGATATGGAGGGGACACAAGTCAGTCAGATAATACGTGCTTACGCAATTGAGGGAGTGCAATAAAATTAGGACTAAGGTACTTTACCTACTGAATAGTATTAGTACTTAGTATAGTGCAGTACCTAAAGGTTGTAATAGTACTCCATGGTATGTACTATATAGTGCTATGCAGGTAGGTACATATTATAAAATACTATACATGACACCTGCGTGTTACTACTTTTTTACGCGGAGGCATGACTTTGCCAACACACTTCTCAGTATTATCAGCCAGAAGAGTCTACATATTATCATTCATGATTCACATATAAACTCATCAGCCTAATACTGGGAAAAATTCACCTATCCAGATATCACGGATATCACAGGATTAGGCTCAGATGCGCGGGGCCTAAAATACAAGCATTGTGCCTGAAATATCAGTATTTAGGAATCGTCTTACAATATTGCAAGTATTAATAATGACCGATTTTTCCATTTTTATGTATAAATTTTCCGGTAAATCTAATTTTTTTAAATTGTTTATTAGCGATTTTGGTATTATACCTGTAGCTGATAATACTAATGGGATTATATATACCGACCTAGAATGCCAAATATTTTTTATTTCACCTGCTAATTCTGTATATTTACGATTTTTTTCTGCGACGGTTGTTTGAATATTAAATGTATTTGGTACAGCGATGTCAATTAAATAAGTAATTTTAGTTTGTTTGTTATGTAAAACTACATCGGGTCTATTATGATGTATTGTTCTATCTGTTATAATTGTTTTATCATATATTTATTATTATATATTTATTATGATTTATTATTATATTATGTAATAATTAATATTACATAATGCACATTATGCAGTTATATACTACACTATATATGTATTACTGCAACAGAGAATTAGGTACCTACTTGATGACACTTATTGCCCTCATACAATACATAAATAAATAAATATTTATTGGCCAAAGAAGTTACAAATCGGAAAGGCGGACTTATTGCAAAGCAACATCTTACAGTCAACCAGTATAACGTAATATAACTCGAGAGAAATAGAGATTTATAATATGTGATGCATTCATGAATACCTTCTATACATGAGTACTGGTGTAGTATACACTATACATATAGCTACCTACCTACTAATTTATTTTTTTGATAAAATCTTAGTCGGATGACGGATGTACATATTACGACGTAACATATTATATATCCTACTATATACTATATGGCAGTGGCGAAATGTCAAATAATGATGTGTTATCTGCTATAGAAATATCCCAGGCTCATTACTTCACCCATTTTTCAAAAAAATCCGCATGCGGCGCTTCTTTTTTGTTGCATTTTTAACATAGCACTTATAACGCTAACCTAAAATACAACCTTTACGAAAAAATTTCGCCTGTGGCGCTATTACTGATTTTTTACTATGTCTATGTATACATTTTAATTGCCTTCTCCAGGAGTTTTTTCGGCCCCCTCCCCGAAATGAAAACCTATATGGAAATACTGCTATATGGACACCATAATGTATATATTATTATATACAGCACTCCCATAGTAAGCACATTATATTACTTCACTTCACATATCAGCTGATGCAGGTAGGTACTACATATATTTGGGTACATAGGGACATTAGATGGTAATGCATATTAATTTATTATTTGATTGAAATTTCAAAGTATCCGTTAAGATGAGATGAGAGATTATATGCAGAATGTGTCTGTATACTGGAGAGTATATTACCTACCCTATATAATATACCTACCTAATATATATGTAATGTACATATGTATGTATGTATGTGTGATAGGCAGACAAGTCACTCGCAGAATATATACGGGGGTCAACAAACTCATCACTAATATTATATTATATATATAGGTACTTATTAATACCACAGCTGATGTAGGTGGGTACTACATATACCTACCTATGTGTTGTATTATTATGACGTGTATACACACACACACACACACACACACACACACACACACACACACGTATATTATTATATCGCAGGTCATCGAAACACTAAATTAAGATTTTTCACCGGCGCATTATAAGTAGGTATCTGGTATAAGTATAGGTTCCTATATAATGTATAATGTACATATATAACATGACACTCACTCAGTGTGAATGAATCTTCATGTAAATAATCTGTCATCATCTAATTAGGTACCTGCAACCTGCATGTGTAACCCGGGAATGTGTTACAGGGATGTAAGGACTCCCACTGACCTCAGCTCAGGTGGTAGGAGCGCACTCACCTGCCTATGCAACCTATCGTAATTACTGTGTAGTGTGAAGGTATACCTACCTGCCTACAATGAGGTATTGTTTAGTAAATTCTATTACAAGAAGCGATTAATTAGTTTGGTATTATAATCTACACATGGCATGACACACGTAGACCCTCTCCTAATAACTTATTTGATGGAAAACAGAAAATTAATCTGCATGAGAGTCGAGAGCTCCCTAACTCCCTAACTAGAGCTCCCTAACTAGAGCTCCCTAAACTCCCTTACTAGAGCTCCCTAACTAGAGTGACCTAACCCTACCGATTACATAGACCTACATGATATTATACTATCGTTAGCTGAATAATCTCGCATTATGGATCTATATTTAGTTTCAGTTTATCTTTACCTGCATACTCCCTCAACTTACGAGGCACTCTTTCACTGTATTCCGTTTCTACATGACAATCAGAACGTAAATAGGAAGATGTAAAATACTAAAACTCAAACATCTAATAAAGCAACATGTTATAGCTTAAGGTACCTACTGTCGACACTCTATAATGTCTCAATTCTTCTTTATACAGGACTTGGTAGTTACTACTAGTACTCGGCCCTCTGAGGGGAACACAAGGTCCCACTATTCAAAGCAGTTTTGATCGTTGTGTCACTTTTCCCATGTTGTTCCTAACTCTCTGATGGCATTGGCTCAGTAAAAGAGGGTCCTAATAATAATGATAGTAATGCAGCAAGTCAAATGACGAAACCTCAGTGAGAGAGAATAATATAAACGGATGTCAAAAAAATAACACACGACAACAAAGCAGTCAGTAGAAAATCAGAAAACCAAAATGTCAATAAGGTGTTGCCATAATATCGTCATTCGTCATGTTTATTGTTTATTGTTTATTGTTGCTTATCATCCGTAGGCCCATCCGGACACCTGGAATCGTCATTTGAACATGTTATGTAAATAAGAATTACAATTAAACAATAGCACATTAGTATAATATAAATATATAGGATTGTAAATCAATAGACAGAAAATATGATCCAAGATCAATGCTGATCGGAGTGTAAAAGGTTCCGACCAGCATTTCGTCAATTATTCAATACAAGTCAACACATGGAACAATAATTAATTAAATATCACAGTACGATGTATATGATGAGACTCAATACCGGTCAGAGTGTAAAAGTTTCCGGCCAGCATTCAAGTCAATCATTTTACAAAAGAAATAAAACACAATGTGACAACCAGAGGAGACACGGTGCCGATTGCCAGGCATGTAAAATCATAACGGACAAAATATAATGAATCATAAATATCTAAAGCTTAATAAATACTCATATACTTGTCAATTGTAACATATTATTAATATACCTAAATCGATGTTAAACGGGATCCGTTGTCCCAGTTAACATTTCGTCAATTGTGTAAAATTCTTTACCCAAACAACTGTCATGTCAAACAACTGCCAACTGTCACATCACACACAATACTGGAACTTACAGATTTGTGTTCAAATATCAGGAAGGAGAGGTCTGCTGTCCTTCCTATAAGTTTACTTTGATATTATACTCGATCCAGTAACAATCATTCCTGTTCCCTTGTGGGGGACAGAGGAGTCTACATATGTATGTATATGAGATCACACAGCGGTGACACAAGGAGATGCAACACACTGAGAGTTATATTGCACAATACATGGTACATAGTGTACCTACCTAGTGTAGTGTACATAGTGTATCAGATAATGTATCAAGCAATAATTAATTTCCATCGATAATAAATAACCGATATGAAGTAAGAGGTAATCAATCTCTAGTATTATATCAGCCAACAGTTTATTGTATGGAAATACCTACCTACATTATATTGTATTGTAACACAACACATGTACACACACACACACACTATTATAGCAACACAAATATTATTACATCACACATTATAAGTTGAATGACTCGAGTCTAGAGTGAGACGGCCTCTGTAATATATGTATACAGTACACACTCACACACACACACATACACAATATAATGATAATATGATCTAATACTTCACTAACTACTAACTTTATTAAATACTTATGTTTTTTTATTGCAATTCTACGCCGGGAAATTCGCGTCGGCGTCGCGCTCGTCTCTCTGTCCGCTATCGCATCGCATAATGTGACACTGTGATAGTCCTCTAATGCTAGATTTCCTAGTTACATTAGATTATGAGGCCTACAGCCAACAGCCCACAGTACAGATGTTGGCTCCTAATGTTACTGGACTCTCTCGAAATACTCTTTGGGAAGATATTTAGCGAGCCGCTCACAATGCAAATACAATAACTACCTACCCTATATAGTGTATAGTACCTACTGTATATACACGACCCAACTACTATATACAGGTAGGTATATATATGTTACGATATTATTTAGGCACACGATGTCGTTGCCCCGAAGAAAGTTCAACACAAAACAGCACAATATATACCTAACTATGTATCTGTATAATATAATATATAATATACAGGCAGGTCCTTATGTACACAACACTATACACTTCAGCACTAAACATCCACTTTGCTGTAGGTTTATTTATACACCAAGTTGTTTATTATATTAGAACTAGGACTAGGACTAGTAACTAATAAGGGATGTGAGAGGCAAGGCAGAGGCACTTCACTTCACTGTATAATGTATTGAGTATATAATATAATGAAGGTGATTAGATTATAATAATAAGGCAATATAAGATGGGCTATGTATACACAGAGACAGACACTAAGTACTAAGTAATGTTATTCTATATAAAGTAATATAAAGTAATAACCGACGCAGTGGACGAGGCGTCTACGGCACGCGGAGTTCAGACACCAACTAGGAAGTGAAGTGAAAAGCTACGCGGTACATTACTAGTATATAGTCTGCTATATATATATATATATACAACACACACACACACACACACAGCGCGAACTCTTTCACGGGGTCACGACACTCCTACAGAACACAATGTTTCCCTTTGTTTATTCTACACATCACTCAGCGCACTCAACACAATCAACACACTCAACAATCCATCTGCTTCTCATACTGATTGTATAATTGCATCTTAATCTTAATACACCATCAGGTATTACCACATATTCCTAATTTCAAAAGTATTTCCCTTAGACTAGACAGTACAGGTACTTAAGTAATCATTATTATGTGTGTGTGCATATGTATGTACGTGTAAAACATTTTTTGAAAACCTACGACGTCTGATACGTCATATGATAATACCTATGACAATTACTATCTATTCTTTATTTTTCGAGTACCCACACAAGATTTCAATTTCAATTAGATGTACACAAATATGTAATATACCTACATAAGTGTTTTGAAGGGCAGCAGCACCAGATTTTTGTGCACAGTTACCCATTATATCAGTTAATGCGGGGGATTATATGTAGTTATATTGTAATATCTAAGACTGTTGAGATTCCGTTGAGTACTTTTACTTTGTTGACTTCCGAAAGGCTGCCGGAGAGTGCTATGCAATTGTATGAAACTTAGCCGAGTCATGTGCGAGATGACTGTATGCCGTGTGTGTGTGTGTGTGCGCCATAATGTATGAATGTGTATGTGTTGAAGAAAGAAAGAAAGAAGAACAAGGGTTGATTTGCCAATTTGCCTGACAGAGTGACAGCTCCTGGTCCCACCACAAGGACAGGACAATAATACAGTGGATTGAAGGAAACAAGAGGGTGTGATGTCCTCCAGGTGGCAGGTGGATGTAATAAGGAACCTGACCATACGGAGAGAATGTGATGGAAACAGTAGGAGTAGTATGTAAAGTATAAAAGTACTGTGTAGTGTCTGGTCTCTCGGCCTACCTTGTCAGACATTACGTGGTAAACAGCGATAGGTGTGTCACGCAGTACTTCTAACTTAAACAGGTTGAATTATTAATTTAGTTTACAAGTATATTTCACATAACATAGTAGGTAGCAGGCGCGAATATGTCTGAGAACACTGTTCCCGTCGAGTTACGTATTGGATAAAATCATAGAAATAATACCTACTACCTCGTACAGTAAACAACTCTTCGCCACTGGTATGTAAATAATTATAAATTTAGGATCCATTAAGGACCTACTCCATTATCACAACACAAGCTTGCTATTGTAAAGACTCAACAGAACCGAGAGGTACGCGATTCAGCGTTGCGTGAGCTACCTTGGAGAGGACGCAGGCTGGGCGTTCCTATACTCTTATGAATCGGTATTGGCTGGCTTAAATGATCATTTTTATTTCCCATTTATATGTTTACATAATATGTTGAGTTTAATGAAGTATACAATACCTGTTCCCTTCACTTACCACATCTTATTATAAGTAGGTACCTGCATATGTACAGGGATTACTAATATTACAATACTATATAGTCTGCGCTAACTTCACCAGTATGGCGGCTGTATTACCTGAAACAAAAAAGAAACATACTCATTAGGAAACATCCACTTTGCAATTAGGTATATATTTGGGGGACATCATTGGTCAAGTTTGGAGTAGGATGGAGTAGCTAAGCTATTCAGTGTTCTTTCATGTGGTTCTATATAGATGTTTATTGGTATACTTTAGCTAATTATTTAACTAATCAATTAAAATGAAAAGGACTCTTTGTGTTAAATTATTGACGTCCCTTTCATATTAAGGTAAAAAATCACGAAACATACAAGTACTATCAGTCAGTATACGAGTCAATAGTCAAGGCATAAAGTGAGTTTGCAACATGCATTGCACATCTTTTATATCGAAATCGAATAATACCGTACAGTGTACACTGTACACTGTACAGGTACACTGTACCAAGACCAAGTCATGAACTTACGTGATTTGTAACCCCCAGGTAGGTACACCACTAACTATACAGTGAAATATTTGAGAGTGTTGAGACAAATCAGACACTACAAGGATGTGTGTAAGGATACCCTGAGTAGTGTACGTGGTACCAGTGCCAGCATCACGCATTAGACTGATTTCAGTGCCAGGGGGGGGGGGGGGGGGGCATGTCGCACAAAGGATGTGCCTAAAATAACGGCGCAGTCGAATTTTTTGTTGTAAGACATGTATAAGCGTGTACCTAACAAAGGTCGTACATAATACAAGTCTAGTTTATTTTTATTGAAATAAAAAACATAGGTACCTACTGAAGCATAAAGAATATGCAACTCAAGAATAGGCAGAAATAATTAGCGCCACAGGTTAATTTTTTTATGGAACATTCAAACTAATTTCCGAAAAACAATTGATATGATGCGAAACTTTGTGGTAATGTGATTTTTTATGAAGTATTATCATTCAGTATGAAAATAACAATGTTTTGAAATAGCATTTTTTAAATTATTGTATTACATTTCGGGGAAGGGGACCCTTGCATGGTCCCCCCTAAATACGCCCTTGACTGATTTGTAAGTACAGGAATGTGTCAAATTACAGGTGGAGTCACTAGTCTAGTTGTATGACAGGACTGTCCTTCTTTATACCCCACAAGGAGTGTCAGGACGATGTGATATTCCCATTGTGTCAGTAGTAAGTACCTCCGCAGTATAATATAACCCAGCCACCTTACACTGTTGACTGTATATTGTAGAGTGTAAGAATATATAGTATACCACAATACAATACAACACAAGGGAGCGGTATGGGCGAACACTGTGTCCGAACCATTCATTATATTATATCATGCGATATCACAATGTATTAGCTGCTCTGCTATACATATAGGTATACATACATAGTACATATATACACTGTAATGATTACTCTTCATATAATATTTGGTAAGAACGGCTGTTTGATTTTTTAGCGAGTGCGTTGACCTCTAATATTTATACTCGCGCACACACACACACCTACACGCACACATACACAGAGATTATTATAATGTGTATTGATGATAAATCAAGTATTTGGCAGACAACATCTTGCATATAAGTACCTACCTACCTTACTAACTATACGAGTTGTTTAGAAAATATACAATAAATAAATAGGTACATATCGTAATGAATTATTATAGAAATAATCCCAAACACATCTTTGTACATTAAACAGTAAGTTTGACAAGCTTGTCCCGTGAAGTGGAGTAAGTCGGCATCGGGGATCGAACCATCGAAATTTCATTTATACACATACTACCTCATATATTTATAGACATAAATAATAATAGTACCTAATATGATATGTAGCTATCTACCCATTATTTGCCGGGAAGAATATTATATGAGATATTCACACTCGGAATTAAACCAACAAAATTATATTTTTTATTTTGAAAATCACAATTTATGTTTTTTGTGAGAACATCGGATGTCGAATAAAACAGGTAGTTATCTGAACAGATATACAGCAGAGGATGGACTTTCCACCAGGCTTATGACTGATCGTCCGCAGGTTTAATGTAAGTAATTAATTTACTTAATTAATTTTTATTTTTATTTCATTTTCAATGAGGAACGGGATGCAAAAATTTGCTGCAAACATTGGAACTGCAGAAGAAAATACATTTCCTAGAACTATAAAAGTCAATAATGAGATTAGCACAATTCTAAATGACTCTATTTATAGAATGTGACACACTATAGTTATGTGTACATCATGTATATAGTTTAATAAAGGCAATGCACACCCGAATATCTGTCGTTGGTTACTACCTTATAGGGCCTGCCTAGTGCCTACGTATTGTGAGAAATGTATGAGTGCATTCTGGTCTTCATATAAAGAGATAATAAGCCAGGTACCTCCCGCAATGCAATGGAGGAAAATACGTGAAGATATTGTACTGGAGTACCTACTTCCTAATAGTATGCAGCACAGCAGATGCAGGTAGGCAGTAGGCACCTACATACAGCAATTATACGTGGCAGTGTCTCAGATTCAGGCACTCCTCTAATGTGTGCCCGCCTGGTGAAGGGTCCCACTGCTCAGTGCTCACTCCTTATAATATACTAGTATATATTATGTAGACTGTATACTGTAGAAGCCTAATCAATCAAAGGAGGCTTTGTTTTGGGGAAATATTACGCAATAATGAATCATACCTACATACAGACTCTATACAACATACATTCCTTTCATTCATATCTGACACTATGTACCCAGTATCCAGTATCTCTCTCACATTTGCTATTCTGTATTCATGTGAGAGAGTGAGAGAACTATAACAGACATATTGTTATATTGTATTCTGCAAATACACATACTTATTATGAATCTACATACATTGTATACAGCCTCAGCGGTACATCTGAAGAATTCCTTGCAATAAACTTCATCTGGCTTCACTACTCACTGTAAGGAATATAAGGTATACCTAATAACTGCAAGATGTAACCACATATCATTACATTAGTACATGTACATGTACAGGTAGACACTTAGACAGGTATTATAGACAGCGTTCTGCGCGGCTTCTACGTTGATTCCATTTGTTTCCTGCAAAGCCTTCAGCCTGCAGCCAATCCTGAAACCAAATAATCACAAGCAAAAGAGGTGACATTACGTGGTACTCATATCTCTCTAGTGCTAGTGTATCTACCGTATCTGCCTGAGTATCGTAACTGCCTGATCAAATGTTCAGCTTACACTTTCCCTTATACATCAAATCAGGTTTACGGAGGATAAATAGCTACATCGGACATACGTGAATATAGGTGCCTAATATTATGTTATCTATACATCAGGTGTACCACACCACCTTACAACTGAAATAATTTACGCCTGTTTTTATGCAACCTATGTGTAACAGATTTGCTATTAAACAATTCATTTTCAAACACAAAATTGTGAGCTTTCGCATTGACACTAGAGACTAGATGGTGTGGTACAAGCCACAAGGTAGGAATAGGAAGTATCTGGGAATATATGGGGACAAGTAATATTCAGGTATTCCTACAGAGGATGTGTAATGCACATCTAGTATGTAGTGTGTACCTACCTAGTATAAGTAATATGTACCTAATGTATGTATGTACAGTACTGAGTACCTATACAGTATAGACTACACTCCACACATGACAACGCGATAGAACTTCACTGACCCACTTTTCATGTTCGGGTATTTTCGTGCCAGCATCTGTTTGTTCGGCAATGTCCGTAGTTAGTAAGTTATATAGACGAGCTGCATCGCGTCGCCAATATAACCAAACATTCACACAGTGTATGAGTGTACCTAAAGATATAGTATACTCTATACCTGCTACATATAGTTATATACTACATACACATACTGTATCATACAGAAGTATTTTCTCCTTGCGCTTCCTGTGCCTGTGCCTGTGATGTCATCACATCATAAGAGTATACCATATATGTACCTGTACCTACCACACATATAAACATTATGTACACCTCGGGTTGACTGTAAGATAATACCTTTGCAATAAGTCCGCCCTTTAGTACACTACATCAAAGTTCAAGCTGCATAGTGATAAGCTCGCCCTAGTGAGCATTACTTATTATAATCGTGTATTTGTTTCTGATGTATTGTATTGTATGTAATAAATAAATACTATCTTTTTATAGTTTTGTGAACATTTTCTGGCTTATAAAGATGTATTTAAATATTTATTTTATTTTACACGCCTAGTTGTACCTATAATGTATCTACACTTTTGTGTACTGCACAGTACACCATCCAAGCTTGAACTCATGACAGGTCATTTAAACAGATGTGTCACGTCACACAACTGAGTATTCAATTGTACTATTCATTATCCCATATATGCCTACATAGCTATGTTTTTGTTGCTTATAATTGTCCAATCGCTCACCGGCCGGCGAAAAGGCGCTGTGTCGTCAAGCCGGCCGGTACTACATATTATGTTGTATTCCAATAAAATAAATATTGTATTTTGTAATTATTTCAATTAAGTAAATTTAAACACTTTTGAGCTTTAAATCCAAAATTCTTCAAAATTTATACTTTCAGGATTATCAGCGTTTTTAATTTTTTTTTCCTGTTCTGTTCTGAGTAGGTACGTAGGTATGTATACTAACTTATAGTTTTTGCGATAGAAAATGTTGTACTTCTAACTTCTACCAACCATTCTGCACAGTTAGATTAGGGCTGGATTTTGCCAACGTGTTAGGTGAGGAATAGTGGAGATACATAGGAGCCACTTATCATTATTTTCCATGCAAAATTTATGCTAGGTGACTCCTATCTCTGCTATTCCTCACCTATAAAGTTGGTGAAATCCGGCATACGTCTCCGTATTATAAGATGATGTATGAATGTATCGGGATTCGGGATCTTGTAGGTACATTGCATAAACAATACAATCTACATACTGTACATGTAGTGTATATACATTATATACTGACACATGGGCGCTGCTGGCAAATTATTATCATACATAATATTATATAAATAATGTGGAGAAAATATGTAAATTATTCATACATAGAGGTACCTACCTAACTCATAATACATATTACATTGTGTTAATAAATAAATAATAATAATATGCTAAGTATCTACAGCACCATGAACCTCCTATGACAAAACATTTTAATCTGTTATTCAAAATATACCTACATTAAATACCTAAATGTTGATAGATTGTATATATTATAAGCATGCACTGTGTGCAGTAAAGGTCTTATGAAATACGAATAATGTTGATAGGAAATTCCCTGCAAAATATTTGGTGGAGAGATGTTAGGCAGTTGGACAAATCAAAGTGAATTTAAGTGCATGGAGCATATAGTATAGTATAGTATGTATAACCCCCTCTCTAGATTAGGGTCACTACAGACCACAGACTACTGACTACATGTAGTATGTCGCTGTAATGTAATGGTTCTATACATACATTAGATTACATGACATTACACAGAGTAGAGTATACACTATACAGTATACAGTAGGTAGGTGAGTTGGTCAAGTTCTGCAGGTCACTGGGACTATCTCTAATTAATTAGGTAACTGTATACAGTTTACAGTGTACCTACATAGTGTATACACTATACACTATACACTCTCAATCTCTGCTCGCATTATACAACTACGAGTCGTATACCTATAACAAACTGATTTCCAATATACGTATAAGTACATAGAGATACAGTCAAAATACCCTGGTGCATGTTGCATGTGTTAGGGCCTTACAGCATAGTGGATGCTGCGATAGGTGTGCAGTGTGTAGTGTACACTGTGTGCAGTGTGTAACATGCACTGCACAGAACCACGGATTATTTATTCCTGATGATTTCTTCGACGAAGAAGTGTCTCAATCGATTGTAAATTCGTTTAGTATTTTAGAAGAGGGGAGAACTCATTCATCGCAATTATGCACAACTCACAATGAACTCAATACATTTCAGATAATGCGAGATTTATGTACATGATTTCACGTTGGATTGCTCACTTACTAGTTGCTGGGAAAACCCAAAAATATTATATTGAACTAACAATCCATGTATCTCTGAAATGGAGTGTAGAAAGTGAAAGTACTTCAGGTACTAACTACTATAATCCTAACTGTCTTACTTCAGTACCTACCAGACCTAGCACATTATAATAAGTAGAGTATTCTAGTTAAGTTAAGAGAGTGCGTATATTATTGCTACGAGTATACCTTCATTCTCATTTTCTCATTCATTCATTCATTCATATGATCTTTGCAACAGTAAGTGTAACACTGTACAACATGTAGGTATAGATAGTGAGTATTATGTGTGAGGTATGAGAGTGTAAGTATAGTCTGTACAATAAGTATATGACGGGACGAGACGCAATGTTTAGGAATTCGCACTTCTGAGAAATTCATCGGATATAATAATATTCGAGTATTATTAGTCCTCGCCTCGCCTCACATCACATGAGGGATATGGCGGGAGTATAATATTACACAATACCTACTCATGTATTGGTATATTACCTATTCGGGGTGATAATGATACAACCCTCCTAGATAAACAGGACGAAAAGTTTACTTCAAGTTTATATTTTTTTCTAGTTTTTACCAAAACTGTACCTAGGATTATATGTATTTGAAACATTAGTGTTATTTTAGCATGATATTTAAGTTATATAGGTATTATTATGTATAATAGTGCAGTTGTATACATATATAGCAGGTAGGTACCCAATGTGCGTGCAAATATCTAAGCTTATTAATTAAATATCTCCATGTAATTACATAGTAATTAAATATATACACAGGTAGGTACATAGTATGTTGGTTAAGTATATAAACACACCACATTTAGACACCGCAAGGTTAGGTTAGGTATGTAGTGATATATAATTAGTAGGTATATTGAGCCAAGTAGGCACTTCCAATTCCAATTAGATTTCACAAATTGCCCTTCGTACGCGACAATCATGCAAAAAATTAAATAATCGATAAACCACAATAAAACATTAGGTATAGGTAGATAGATATATTAGATGCATTATGTAGTTGATGTGGAATATCTATAGTAGGTAAGAATTAAAAAAATAAACATAATAAAAATTATTGAAAAAAAATTGACAGAATTTTTTGTTAGAAAAATTTATAAATTTTTTACATAAAAATGCAAAAATCGGTAATTATTAATACTTGGAATATTGTAAGACGATTCCTAAATACTGATATTTCAGGCACAGTGCTTGTATTTTAGGCCCCGCGTTGAGCCTAATCCTGTAATATCCGTGATATCTGAATAGGTGAATTTTTCCCAGTATTAGGCTGATGAGTTTATACGTGAATCATGAATGATAATATGTAGACTCTTCTGGCTGATAATACTGACAAGTGTGTTCGCAAAGTCATGCCTCCGCGTGAAAAAAAAGCTAGATCTATTAATAAAAGGGGTTCGCTGGAAGACAGTATTTAATAGAGAGACAACCTCACCATATTAAGTACTTTATTGTACCTATACTGATGTTACGAGCTTTTACAGCTTATTATACAATATATGTACATAGTACTAATTAAGGTACGTGTACAGACAATTAGTATGGATGTAATTGAATCTATATATTCATGCTAAATAGTGACCCTTTCTCTCTCTAACTTCTTCCCGAAACGTGATTTGGAATGTAATCGATGAGAACAATTCAAATCAATTGTAATAAAATATAATTAGAGTTTCTATATGTTGTTATGTAATGAATGGTAAACATCTGTATATAACATGATGGTTGTACATAATACAGATAATCAAATAACTAATATATAATTAGTAAGAAGTATAATAACAAAGTATCTACATGACTCAATATGACTATATGATGTTATATACTGGGAGGTCAGAGGTGAGAATAGAAAGCACTCATTACATTACAACATGTTTTCACCAAATTATATAACTAACACTTAATCCTGTATAATAATACGATATAATAATACTTATGCTAATGAAGAAGATACAGGAGAGATGGTCAGATACTTTATTGTTCTCTAATCATCTGTAGGCCCCATTAAAGGCACTTGGAATCGTCAGGTTTACACAAAACAAAATGCGACACATCAATTACAGCAGACAAGAATGAAATCAATAAACACATGGTGACAAAACAAAACTTAAAGAAGGTGTGGTTTAGTTCAATGCAGGTCTGGATGGAAATTCTCCAGAACCACATTACGTCTAACCATCTCTCATATACTTATTACTGTTATAATATATCTAGTTAGTAGAACTGTCATCTTTAGTATAGAAAAGTGTACCCCCGACCCCCACCAACAATGCATTATAAAAATACACGTTTGATATCGCCTAGAGTCCTAGTCCTAGACTTAGAAGGAACTGAATACTCAACTAGCTGAGCTAACATGAGATGAGATAGTGAGATTCTGATAAGTTTGCCCTAGTAGACAATTTTCTGATGTATGTAGTGCAGATATAAATATGTAATAAAGAACCGAAAACTGAAGAAAATTTGAAATTGAAGAAACTCCATACTTATAGGGGAAGAGCTATAGTTATTGGCCACTTAAGCTACTTGGGTCCACATATTTCTTAATCACACATTTACCTTTTGAGTTATTCTAATGAAACTTTGGATTTATACACCTGAATAGTTGCTTTATGAGTACGATTAATTTTCATTGCCTTTAAATAGCTAGAACATATATTTTTCTTAACCGGAATAAAAAAACTGCAATGTCACAGTAATTGGCCCCCTTGCGATAGTGTTTGGCCCCGATTTGTTATAGTTATTGGCCACCGGTATATTAATGATTTAAATTGCAAAATTCAAGTAGCTGGCCACTCTTCTTGATTACGGAGCATGTTTTCAATCAGAATGAAATGATTTTCCATTAAAAACGCAAAAAAATGTAAATAAAATATGCTAATTTTAAAATACAAAAAAAATGTGCAAAAATGAAATGAGTGGTTTATTTTTTATTGAAAATTGTTATCCAAAGAAAATCTAACGATATATTTCAATTGGCCCTTTTTATATTCTACCATTTTCTTCTGATAAAAGTAGAATTTGATGAAAATTCTAGATTAATTTTTTGTTTTCATTTGGGATTATTTTTTTGGTCTCTTAGATTTTTTTCTTTTTGCCAGCAACTACTACACATAACTGGGCTTATGTTATTT
Organism: Ceraclea dissimilis; assembly: GCA_963576895.1. Lineage (NCBI taxonomy): Eukaryota > Metazoa > Arthropoda > Insecta > Trichoptera > Leptoceridae > Ceraclea > Ceraclea dissimilis. The sequence goes on from OY756361.1 coordinate 58,523, forward strand.
TTTTTCTATTGCAATATATTGCTTAGGCATATTCAAAACGTGTTATAAAATAAAATTAGATTTTTTTTTTTTTATACATTTATACTTAAAGTAAACAACAAACACATATAAATATACAAAATGGACATAGTACAGATTATAAAACGTTGTTTACTAGGGCGAACTTATCGCAGAACTGCGATTTCTTCCAGTTAACCCCAGGACAAAACAGAAACAGACTTAACTTATCTTAACAGAACTTAACTAAAAGATTCTGGCAAAAACTTTGATTACACCTTATAAGATTATAAAAATTTGTCTGTAAATTATTAGCGAGCACAGTTATTGGCCATATATTTATTGGCCTCTGCCAATAACTATGTTCATCCATACATTCGCAAATTTCATAGTAATTGGCATGGGGGGGCCAATTACTGTGAAATTGATATTTTACAGATGTAGTAATTGTCCACCCCTCGCATTTAGCCATAGAAACTTCTTTGCAGGTTTTTATAACAAAAATATGTTATTTAATTAAACATGATTCATATAATGTGGTCCTACTTAACCAAAATTAACTGGGTAATTACTCACATGATCGGGAAAAAAACTTGTACCCTTAACAAAAACTTAAGAAAACCGTGATTTTTTTCTACGCTTTTCGAGATTCTAAAAAAAGTGTATTAAAGTGCCAACATTTTTGGTAATGTGTATTGTCAATCTAAGCATAAATGATTGGACTACCAGACTGTGTTTTGACAATCTGGATAATACTCACTCCACCTCAGTTTTTTTAAATTTAAGTGTTAGTGGCCAATTACTATTACAGGGCCAATTACTATATCACTTCCCCTAATATGTATTTATTTGAGTTTACCTACAAGTTAAATATAAAGCAACATATTGTAGTTAGGTATATTATAATAATAACAACTACATGCGTATATTATAATGAGATGTAGCCTATGCAATGAACCTATATACCCTTAGATAGCTCCTAGGTACTATATATATACTATGTATGTATATTAGCTGATAATATATAAGATGATAATCTGTAATATATTATTATGTGCAAGTGAAGGCCAGCAGTGTTTACTAACAGAGAAAATGTGCAAAATATTATATAACTATATATAGCTAGTATACATATAGAACTCATATGACTAGGTGGGAATAGCTACATATCTATATATAGTGTTTATGTCTCATGTATATATATAGAATATAGATAGGTATAGAGTCTTGTTGACTGCAAATATAAATTAGATAGGTTGTAATGAACTGAAGATACCAACTATATGTATCTAACTGATGTAAGTAAATATATACATCTTAGTATCAAAAATATATGTATAAAATATCTAATTCAAAGAGGGTATTTTACAATTTCGTATTTAGTGAGGAAATGAGTTTATTAATTGATGCAGGAGTGCCTAATCCTAGTTAGGACCTTCTTCCTATAACATCTACAATCCTGGGGATTGGTATTCCTTGGGATTATTTAATAGTAAAAGGTAATGTTTCTTTTCACAATTTAGTTTATTAACTCTTAAGTACCTGTAGGTGAGTACATTCTTTAATTACAATTGAAAATAATGTTGGGTTATCTAGGTACATGAGCTGCATAGATAATAGACAGATGAATAAAGAACCGAGTTGTTTATAGGTATACGTATAGGTATATATTATAATACTCGCGTTGTATATCAATATCATATTGCAAAATCCCTTTTCATTGTTGATTGTTTCCACGGAGTATTGCACTGCACCGCTTCATACTGTATGTAGAGAAGTATAGAGAGACTATAGAGTACAATGCATTGTATGGGGATGTGTTTCATCATCACATCAATACCTAATCACCTTTATAATAAATTATCTTTTGTATTGTAATTAACTCTATAGTAATGTATCGTATTGTATATTGTATTGTATTGTACATTGTGGTGACAAAATAATCAAATTTTGAATCAGCGATTAGGTTATGTTATGTTATGCAGTATGCGGGCAGGGACCAGGCAGGCACTTGTATTGTATAGAACAGTGTTGCCACATACATCCATCCATTGACTGTTCATTGTATTGTTTTGATAAAACCTCAATGTTTAATCATACGTATTACCTACTTATTGACTTATTGATTCATTGGATATTTCTCTATGTAGATTGTAGAGTGGAGGTGCCCCACACTCAGAGTGCCTGCCATGGAAATTCAAAACAATACTCTTTTCTATGTTACTTAATAATTTGATGGACTTAAAGAAATTATATTAAAACACATCTATGCAAACTCCACAGTAAACGATAGAATAGCTTATGTTGTGATTGTGCAGTAGGTTGGCATTCCTGTTTGATAGTTGAATGAAAAAGAGTGTGTCGACTAGCAAAGTTTCAAATGCACCAAATTTTTCAGTTTAGCCTTTGTACTTTTACATTTTACTGTACAATATAACGCAAGGAAAGAAGCACACGTCTCTCGGCCATAATATATTAAAAAAAACATTCAAAGAAATCTGTGCGAAATTTACATAAATAGTGGAGTAATAATTAATATGAATATGGTGTTAGCAAATTGACGTCAAAAAACGTTTAAAAAGAAATGTGTAAGTAGTTGCATAAATACAGGTGCAATGAATGGCATAATTGTATTGAGGAGGTAGTTAGAATAAGGGCCAAAATGGGAAATTCTTTTCCTAATATTACTCAATAGATGAATCTAAACAAAGCATCTAGGTATATGAATATTTGTGTAAAGTGATGCCAGCTGCATAGATAGTAAATATCTACTAGATATACCTCATGTAGTGTGTACTCTGTACATACATTGCGTATTGGTAATACAATGACTGGTGATAAGGGCTATAGGCTCCATACTATGTTATACCTACACTTCCCAGGCAAATCAACAAATGCGTATCATGATATGATAATACCAAGTGATAGTAGCTGCCTACCTATACACATTACACACTGACTGATGTATAGAGACTTTACATAGACAGTAGGTAGATTTATACCTAAGTACATAGGTGCATTACGCAATAACCCGCGCATCATACAAACAATACTACACACACTAACACATACACACACACAATACAATAATAACATCTAACTAAACACTACTACACACATACACATGCAGACACACACACTGATTATTCTACACTGCGTAGACCCTAGGGCCTAGACAGTTCCTTAAAAGAAAGAAAATTCATATCAGATATCTAGAAAATCTTTCACCTCTATACTGAGCAGTGAGCACTGGAGAAGCTACGTATACTCTACATACAATTAGGTAGTCTAATAAACCAATCAATGGTTCGAATGCATCGCCTTTAGATTGAAAACTTCTAAGAGTAAGTTCATCTGGGTCTACGACTAGGTATCACGCATCACACTGGACGTTTGTTAAGCCCTTTAAAATCACAATTAGTTTAAAAGACATATGGTCAGTTGTGTGAATGAACTGTTTATAGAAAATTGTAGTTCTTGTAGTCGCAGATGATCTGCCATTCGTTTAATAGATATTTATACTTTAGTACTAGGACTACATATTAATAGTTACTTTACTCAAGAGTAATAAACAAATCTAAGTGACAATCATCACACGCTTCTACTTTCAGTTAGGATCTCTACCTAGTACCTCTACCTACAGGTATACCACAACATCTATTAGGTATAGTACTGGTTGGAATATAGCTATAGTATATACCACTTGATAAAAGTGTTAGAGTTATCTGTTAGAGAGACTCTATCACCAGGGGGAAACATTGCGAACATTTCGCACAATAACTTGTTTGTTATATAGCAGTACTACCTAGTGCCTAGTGTATAGTAAGTAAGTATAGTATTGTTATACAGTATGATGTACGCAGTACGTGCAAGAATATTGTTGTTGAGACTATCTGTACACACACACTCACACACTCATATATACATAGTACAATATAATACACAAGCCCTCCCTAGTGAATGATCAAGTAGTTGATCGTCTGCTACAACACAACTCTCTGATGAGATGATAGACAACCTGCAGTCACAAACGTCGTTACAGCGATACGATTATTATGGCAAATAGAGAAAAAGCTTTGATTAGGTATAATCTACATATATGTATACATGTGGGCCGTGGGGTACCACTACCTACTAAGTACTACGTCCTATTATAGGATTACTGCTACAACATTTACCTAAAACATGCAGACTCTTTACATTCATACCATGTGTATGTAAAGAGTCTGCATGTTCTCTAGGGCCAGATTATTGTATACTTACTAGCAATTTTATATACTTATTTACAAAATGCTAACAAAATATTACAGACTGATCATGTTTTCCTCTCCTAATGGATAATTAATAATTACTCTCCATTTTCTTCATTAATTCTGAAGTTAGTGCAGACTGCAGACCCACTGGTGGTTTCTAGTCCCCGTATAATATAGTAAGGTAGGTAGGTTACTATACATAGACTGACGCTGCGTCAAACTGCATTGGTTTTATTGTACTTGTAGTTGTGTGTAGTTGTGGTAGTATATACATACATAGTAGTTGTATATAGTCATACAGGTGTACATAACATAAGGTTATAGTGTGACAATCATATACAAATTAGTCTAATAATCCGCAAACTAAACTGCGAGAAGATGAGAATGTAGAATAACACATTTTCCCGAAGATTTTCCTTTGATTTCTGACTCGTTGATTCTATAAATATTAATACTTACATAAATCATTACAACTGTCTCTATTTTAAAGTATTTGCCATTATTTGCCTTTACCAATTGTGATGAACGATTACTTCAGCAATCCACTAGTGAACGAGTGATTTAATATGAAAAGTAGATCTTAATAACATGCCTGTATATCAAAAATCATTAATAATAATTGTATCCTCGGCTTTTCCCACTCCTGTATTAAATATATTTGACAAAACCGCGGATTTAAAAGTTCAATTATTCAGAGATCACTCGTTCTTCATGGGTGGAATGCCGGTTAAAAAAAAGCAATTAACTGAAAAAATCCCTTGGCAAATATAAAAGCAAAAAGAGGTAAAAATATATTTGTATCGAAAAATCATGTGTGGAAATGAATTTGCAGAAGATGTTACGTCTGATGGATAAGATTGTCTTGTATAGTATTATTAGTAGAACTCTCTACAGTAAATAATACAGAGTGTATATATAATGTTAATTAGAGTGTATTGTTGTATTGTATTGTGTTGTGTTGTATGTAGTGTGGTGTGTGGTCCTGATGCCAATAGTTGCTGATGTGAGAGACAGATAGTAGTGTGCTGTGTGGTGGTGTTAGTGTGCAGATACATATACATTATATACAGTACATTATATACACAGAGTAAGTGGGTCACCGGGTGAATATACCATCGCAAGGACGCCGGGGATGTTTCATCTCTATATACAGTGTACATTATGTATATATAACTACTATGTACTACCTCTATTATTATTATTATATTAATATGATTATAATGCACACAGCACACGTCATTATGTACTATGCACCTATGTGCAGCGGAGATATATATATTATGCAGGTAGGTATTATGGGAATATCTAAATGTGGACAATGTATTACAACAGGGATTGTGGTTGACTTCCAATCTGGAAGTGCCGGGTTCGAATCTCCGGGAGTCGGTACCTACTGAATACCGGGTCTTACAGGATACTCGAAAAAATGACAAAGTAATAGGGAACTCATTTATTTTACAGCTGGGGGATCGCATGGGGACCAAGTTAAAGCTTTTAATATCCACATATCTTTTGAGGAACTTTGCTTCTATACACAAACTCAATTAATAGTTTTCAGCCAGGTGTACCTGACCTGCATCATACTAGACTGGATATATCTCGAATATTCGGTGGTCGAATTCTCGGGGAGGGGTTTAGGGCCGTGCAAGCATGGCAAGATGAGTGGAATTCTCAGAATCCCGATCACAGAAACCTCGTCTAGGACCCCACAGTAAAACAGTCATGTTTCGACCTGCCTCGCAAACTATGGGCATCCCTAATAGGATTTCAACTGGCCACGGGAGATGTGGGAACCTCCTCTATAAATGGGGCAAAAGTGAACATCCCCAATGCCAGTGCGGGCAGATAGAGTCGGTGGATCACATTGTGGGGCACTGTCCCATCAAGAGGGGGATATTTGGGAAGTCCATGAGGTGGCGCCAAGGGCAATTGAATATATGAGAAATATTGACACGGTCGGTGCTCTGACTCAGACTCCCAGATAATTTGCACAATGCAATGGTTATATTCGCAAACGAAAGAAGAAGAAGAAGACTAGACTGGAAGCCTGTATTAATTCTTATATTTATTTCTTTTTGTGGTACATACTTATAAGATAGTGGGAGCTTTTTAATATTATGTTAAATACATTAGACTCCAGACACAGAGAAGATATTTTAGAGTTTTTAAGGAATTTTTAAAAGCTCGTATAAAAAAGGCTTTTAAAAAACCCCATGAGAAATATTGCTTGGTATTTATTAAAAATAGACAGTACCTATATGAGAAGTAGGTATTATATAATATAGTAGGTAGATAGTTCTGCCGTCCTAACGAAAAACACAGTAAGTCGGGTAACCCATGTTTTGAGATAAACGCGATTAAAGTTTTGCGTATATTTTCATCTCCTGTGCAAAAAGTACTGGCCCGATTCGAATGTTTATTTCTTTAAATGATAGGAAATGATGATCCGTAAACATTCTTATTTTAAAAAAAAAAAAATTTTACATGTACTATAAAAAATAACGAGAACTGTGTTCTATCTTAGTATAGCAGCGGGGCGAAATGAAGAGATACTACAATACAACGCAGTATCGCTATGCCTTACTGTACTCTATTGTAGTACGAGTGCGATACTGCAGTCTTCACTAGGACAGACGTGGATTTAAATGGTTTGAAACAACAAACAAGTGCAGTAAGTAGTTAAATATTGTGAATATTGTACATTTTCATAGACTCAGCATTTGCTGGTTACACCTTTACTGGGATACACTGTCCCATGGTGATGTACAATATTGGTTTATGGTTTTATAAAAAAAGAGCGGCGATAAAAAAATATTTCAAGGTATTTATTTTATTTTTAACTTTAAAAACAGTCATATAATACAACAATTCACAATTATTTATTACGTCAATGAATTCTGAAAAAGGTACTACTAAGTAAGCTATGGTTTGACTAAAATTATCAATTTATTGTAGTTAAACTTTTCATAAAATAACCACAAGAATATATCTATTTCTGTTAAGATCATGTTAAGATCCTTTTAGCAACAATGGAAAAAAAATGTATTGTTTGTAGAGACTTTAACAACTTTCTCAGGACCATAAAAAGGAACAATGAAAATTGCCTAATTCTATTCGAGTACATAAAAGATAGTGTAACAACAAAAAATATGAAACAAGTAAACCAATATCACAATAAAAATAATCTTAACAATTTTATGACCTATTTTATTGTACTAGGTCCTTTACTATTATTTATGGTAACTCATTGTAAAAGTGTTTAAATTTAGAATCTTTTAAAATAACATTTTTTGTTTATTTATTTCATTGTTTATTTATTACAGTCGACGGCCTGACAAAATTAAAAACTATTCTAATTCCATTACATAATACTCGTATTATCCAAGTCATGTAGGTATGTAACGCTTGCCCATTGGAAATTTTTGCAAGCTATATAAATTTGTATGTAAATTTAAAGCAGCGACGCCTTCGTTGGTGGCTAGAAATGTTCGTCGAATCTCACTTTGTATGAATTAAAATTTGAAATATCGAATGTATCTACCAATGAAATTATGAATGAAAATAATTTTCCGCGAAAATTAAAATTTAGAAGTGTACCTACTAATGAAGTAATTTTCCGCGTAAAAGTACTACATACCTACCTATTTATATTATTGATAGAGAATGCAATTCGATTTTTTTGGTATAATCATACTTAATGTACATAGGTACCTATAGTTGGTACGTATGTAGAATTAGTATGGAAAGTAGGTAAGACCAAGACCCTCTCTATATGTTCCTTCGAAGAACTTTGGAAGGGCGTGGTAGAGTGGCAGTATGAGTAGTTAGTTAATAAAAAATGCCGAATTTCGTGAATATAGTGTTCACGGGACCCACTAGTAAACAATAGTACCTATAGAATTTATGACATTACGTCATCTTAATAATGCAGACTAAAAATTCTTAATAATACGACTACCTACTGAATTTGGTTTGTTCAAAAATGGACTAAAATAAAAAAAAACAATGCATAATAAGTAATATAATAACAAATACAGATGTTTCACTATTTTGCTATGTAATAAATTATTACTAATAATAATAATTAATAAGTAAACTTTAAAGCAAGTTAATCCGTTTGTTTGTATTTCACAAATAAAAAATAAAATCACAATTCATGGTTCGAGAGAACATCGGAATTTTCTACATGTCGTAGTTGAATATATTGAAGGAAAAACCGCGGGCTCAAGGCCCTCCACATCCCCGGGTAGCTCAGGCGCATTAATAGCGACCTAAAGCGGGTAAAGACCCGCACTTCTAGCAAAATATTATTAAGAGGTGGGCCCAGGGTTGAATATAACAGGTAGTTATTAGAATTATTTAGGAATATTATTATAAGAATTGGTGGATGTTACATAAGTGTAAAGTGGTCACATTAAGTCAGCCGACGATCAGTCATAAGCCTGATGGAAGGTCCATCCTTTGCTGTATATCTGTTGAGATAGCTACTTGCTATAAATATATTTAGCTGGTTGCATATTTCCAAAATTTATTGTTATTTATTTAATATATTATTTAAAATCTCTAATAACAATACCAACACGATTGTACAAATCCTTCACCTACATTCAGTAAATAATATAAGTTATATTTTACTAGACCAAAATACAATACAAAATCCTATACTGTTTTGTCATGAAGTAATGTGTATTCCATTCGCCATACATTCCTACTAAAAAGTACAGTAAAGGCGACATACTGTGCCCACATACGGCGTTGTATAATAGGAGTGTTCTAATCCTACGGCACACCACAGTATCTCTCTATCTTACTGTGTTTTACAGTAGTATGGGCACCCCCTTGACGGACTTACTGTAAATGACTTTTTTTAAATGACAAAAAAGAGTGGATAGAGTTCGAATATCGAAACGAGACTTAGACAGAACGATGCGTCTTGTACTAAGGATCATTTCTGCATACATAACTCAATTTTGCAAAAATCACGACTTACTGTGTTCTCTCTTAGGACGGCAGAGTTATTCATAGTGAACACGCGAATTGTTAAATAATAACTGCTTCTATATACCTACTAGACATGTGCGCCGGCTGCAAAATAGCCGGCGGCGGCGCCCATGTCTAAAATTGCCGGCGGCGGCGCCACGCCGGCGGCGTGGATACAAAGTGGAGGGGGCCATTGGATTTTCTTGCACTATTGTTTTAAATGATTAAATACGTACATGTGAAAAAGATAATAATAAAATCGATTTATTTATTTTGAAAAACTATGATTATTTCAATAACAAAGTGAAATAAAAGCTCATATTTGAAAAATAATGGAAAATTTCATTATTGTTTTTTCATGGTGCTGGAGAGCAGGTCAAAATAAACTAATCCATAAAGTCAAACGCGTCAGAATGAGCCTCACTATGGGCAGCAGTGCAGTCGAACATGTTTCTCATTTGGCAATATTTGGGCTGTTAGCTAAATTGGTGGGTGGAATTCAAACTCTGAAATAAATATAATAAATAAATATCCTATATGGTGAAAAGAAAAATGTAAGGTGCCCTTGGGGCGATTTTATCGCTAAACGGCGCCTAAAGTTGTCCGATTATTATTATTGCGATGACGAGGTTGACCTTCCACAAAATGCAAAAGTCCTATGTAACTAAGAACTGCGGTTGAGCATAAGCTGTAAAAACATACGTGTTATATGGAGTGGAAGGGTAATTTAATAAAATTATGTAATTTAATAAAACCATCTTATTTGCGATGTTATTTTAGGCGTAAAAATAAGGATAATAATTATTAAATAAACAGAAATGGTGGTGTTTTTAGTCGAAAGGTGCATAAATTAATAATGATATGAACCAAAATACGTAATGTTTACCGGTGGAAAGATAAATTACAATTTGAGAGTAGTCTGTAATCACGGTCTGAGAAACCACGTTAGGGGATAGTAATTTCTTTTTTTATTATAATGCAGCCTTAGGTGAGCGAAATAATTGGATTTTAACCTTAAAATAACTAATTATATCACATTTTGACACTTTGAAGATCGTAAACGTCAAAAATTACCAAATGAATATCGTTTTTTTGTCAAGAGAAAAGGAGTCATTATTATTTCCATAGTGCTGTATTGAAATAAATGAAATATAGAGAATCTAGTCAAGTGGAATGAAAATAATTTTGATTAGGTACTTCGATAATCAAAGGCTAAACTGATGAAAAGAGAGAACGGCTGACCGAAAAGGCAAAAGGCCGCATATTTTGGTCAGATATTCTGCCAAAATTCACGTGGTTTAGCGTGGTATGATTAAATCGACCAAAGAACCATAAATTCTGATTTTTCCTTATGATTCCCGGTTACATAAAATAACGTTTGTTTTTCATTTAATTTCCACCATGAAGAACCAAATTCTTAATGCCTTGTGGCCGTCCAAACTATAAATAAATAAATAAATCCCATCCTATTTCTTGTTTTAGAATCAAATAAATAAGACACAGAGAATTCCCCAATATTTGTTAATGCAAAACCAAATGAACGAAATATGTGAGACGCTGGAATGGGTTAACAATGCATTAGTTATTATTCGACATTTTATATAATTACTGAACCCTAGCGTCCCCACAGCTAAATGATTCAATTTTTTTACCTGGAAAAGTACTTATTTCGATTTCTGTCTCAAGAAACACAAGATAAATACTTTTGGTCACACGGATCCCACGCCGCCGGCGTGAGCGTTTTGCCGGCGGCGGCGCGCCGACCATGATCAGCGGCGGCGCGCCGGCGCGGCGCTCATGTCTAATACCTACTTATACTATGTACAATACAATTAATACCTATATATATACCCATTACCCACACAGATATATAACCCGTTACTTATATACTTATTAAGTTATTGTACCGTACTTACTGTATGGTGTGAAGATGGTGGCTATAGGTACCTCTTACAGTATTGTATTGTGTATACTATATAGGCAGGTAGATAGTATATTAGTGTGCATGTATATAATATAATAATCTGTATTAATTAACTGAAATAATTAAAATAATATTTCACACTTGAGTGAGTTCCCTTAAGGTCGTGTTTGTAATGCACTCCCTGTGATGGTACTATGTCAGAGAGGAATCATTGTTATTATCTTAATTATACGATTATGTGCCTTACAACCCTGTCATGATATCCTTTCTCAAGGGTAAATCTTTCTTGATCCATAAGCAGTCAATTAAAAGTTGAATGAGAAAATAATATATAAACTCCTACCCTGCGTGACATCTCAGCCAAATGGGGAAAATATTTTTATTGAACATTTATTTTATGTGATAAGATACCGACGTCTTTTGAAAATCATTTAGGAAAACTACATTTGAAATCGCTACGAATCAAAATGAGACTTGTATGAAATTTTGATATTCCATATAGGAAAGAAGTACCAAAAGCGAGCATACATAGATACAGGCTGCTTAGTGCTTAGGTATCTAACCTATTAATATTTAGTCAAAAGTGAACGAAAAATAATATAATTTTATTTTAATATGGTCATAAGTCTGATGAAAAGTGCATTATTTGCTGTATATCTGTTGAGATAACTACTTGTTATAAACAGGTGACAGGAAAGTTGTTCGATTTACATATTTTCGAACGCACAATACTTCGAAAAACAACATTTCGAATGGCAATAATTCGAAATACAAATTTTCGAATGACAATAGTTCGACTCACTTTATTTCGAAAAACATATTTTCGAACGAACAATTGTTCGAAATTACAATTGTTCGAAAAAAGTTTACTGGCTAAAGGCGCAAGCCAATATAGTGTCGACGTCAACACAACTGCGTGTTGTACCATATTTATTATAATTTGTGAACTAGGTATGAGGTTATGTGTATTTAGACACTACATAATTCTAAATTTTTCATAATTTATTGTTTGTTTATGCAAAAAGAGTTTCAATAATAATACCACAAGAAGGTATTACCTTAAGATCTCTGATAATTTTCTATCATTTTTTTTTCACTGGCAACAAATGACAAAAGGCGCCAACATGGCGACACGAAACTCAGTTCAATAAGTACCGATGTCATTTCTTGGCTACTTTAGTTAAAAAAAAACACAATATGCATGAAATATTTTTTTGATCGCTGAGGTTAGAAAACACTAATTAGCCATCTGAAACGAAAAATTAAAACTTGTATTGTGACAGCTGCTGATTACGCATATATATGCCTGTCTTCAACCCTATTAGTTTTCGATCTTTAAGATATTTTTACATTGCTCAGCCTCAGACGAATCTTATTTGTCTTCTTCTTCCTCTTGTTATTCATACAGGATTGGTTTATATCGAATTATTCACTCTTGGATAGTAAGTATTTAATAATACAAAAAATAATTAGACATTTTTTTTAGAAAATGTAAGAAGCCGTAAATCTCAATAGCAAGTATATCCAAATTTAATGTTTAGAAACTACCACTAATTTACGCCGGAATCTATTAATAATAAGATCATTAGACTAATTTATGGATTTCAAGGTACACTATTTTTGCATTTTTAAATAAATTATTTTAAAGACAATTTGCTAATTTAATATTTTTTGTAAAAACTAAATGGATGTATGTCCCGGGATTTCACCTCAAATGACGATGTTTTATCATGATTCGAAGAAGAAAAAACTTATGCTTAACTAAAATACCTATTTTAATAATATGACTCAGTTCGTAATAAATTTAAAAACAGTATAAGCTAAAAAGTCAAAATACGGAAATAAATCATTTTGATAATATTCATAATCAGGTACCGTATTTAGTAAGTAATCGCCTCATTTTCTTAATAACACTAAAAGTGACATTAGCCCCTTATGAACTCATCCACTTCATTCGCAGTTGGATGACAGGATGACGTAGAAGGAAAAGTCAAAATATTGCGACAAAAATGGGGTTTTGGTAGTCGGATGGTAGTCGGTTGAGATATAAGAAAATCCTATTTATATAACCCGCCTGGAAACTTTACAGAAAATTAAATATATTCCTGTAAAATGGGAATCGAACTATTGTAATTCGATGATTTTGCTTTTCTAACAAATGTGAGTTCGAACACATTACTTTCGAACTATTGTTATTCTGATTATTGTTTTTCGAACAACTGTTCTTCGAACATTTGGAATTCGAAATACTGTTTTTCGAACATCTTTCATGTAACCTTATAAACATAGGTCTCTAGGATGGTCTCCTACATACAGATTTCTTACAACAGATAGGTACCTAATATACTCAATATGATAATTATTGACCATGTATCACTTTGGTATCGAATGCATTAGGCTATAAAAATATAATTTGGAGTTGAATTCATGTAATTGCATTACATATATTAAGTTAATTGACATGAGATCAGATCAGATGAGAGTGAATAGTATTGCTATATATGTATTGTATGATGGAGTAGGTGTACTGCAGATAGGTAGGTACCTAATACACTAATATTGTAGTGCAGGGATCTGTATCTAACCTGTAGTACTTATTATTAGAATATTATTATACGGTAAATTGTGTGCCTTCAAGGAAAACGTGTCCCTTGCTAATATTATATTCTGTACATATCTATTACTAGGTAGGTACTTCTTGCAGGTACTGTACCTATATACCTTAATTCTAATAAATTAATTAGTAATTAGATAGGTATAACATTACACATATAGGTAATTAGGTATATAGAGGAGAATTTAAGAAGGTCCTTTGATTTTACCACCCAGCAGGGTAAATAGAGGTCAAATAGGTAGGTATAGCTGTATATACGTATATAACATACATTTATATATATACAGTATCAATCTGTCCATATTATGTATAGATGGTGACATAGCTGCACTATATATATAGGTATATGTAGATATATAATAAGTACCTAATTAGAGTTGTTTTGTTTAGATTCATGAATGATCTTATCCAATAAATATAATCACCTTGGGCAGAATCAGCCCAGATATAATTAGGTACCTACCTACCTGCCTACATATTATAATATGCACTATGGGTGAGATACTTTGATATCATTAGGCGCACCTACATGCATATAGTAGGCATTATATGCACTACATATAGTGCGAGTTTGTCAACATGATACGTATCTACATATTACGAGTATGTGATAGACTTCAATATTAGAATATAAGAACTAGGAACCCCGAGTGTAATTCGCACTATCCAGGTACAGAAATAGAAACGACAGTATTTTATACATATAAAAATATTGTTTTATTTGGATTTTCAGCATCTTCCTATATAGAAAGTCCCTATACACAAAAATATGGTACTGTGCCCCTACAAATAACTACAGATCTTGTGTATGCACAAAAAGACTCATACATGATATGTGCTTATACTACATACAGTTATACACATATGTATACCTAATATAACTGGCTAGTGATGCCCTGGGCGATGTGGTTTTTACATTGGTTGGTAATGTAAAGGTAAGTGATATTACATACACTATGTAAGTATAATATAAGTATAATAATTGCCTTTAGGGATTTACATGGAAACCTTGAGAGGAGAACTGAACTCAACTGAAAGAACCTTCTCTACAAACCAACGCTAGATGTTATTTTATTTTATTTCATTTTAAAAACATGTAAAAATCTGACCTACATTATAATCTATAGGTACCTTAGTACCTACCACCACGAGATAAATAGTTACCTGCTTAGTTGGTAGTTATAATATAACTAAATGCTAAGTCAAACGGGGGGGCTGTGGTTAGAATGTAATAGTAGAAT
Organism: Ceraclea dissimilis; assembly: GCA_963576895.1. NCBI lineage: Eukaryota > Metazoa > Arthropoda > Insecta > Trichoptera > Leptoceridae > Ceraclea > Ceraclea dissimilis. The sequence continues at coordinate 73,532 of OY756361.1, forward strand.
GATTTACACTGATTGACCTTAAATGCACAGCCCCGCCCACTCTGTTTTCTTATTTTTTCAGGCAAACTTAAAACTTCCAATAAGACATTCACATATTTTTCAGCATTGAGATTTTCAGCTTATTCTGAATGTCATATAAATGTTTGTGCAAAGAGAATTTTGCATGTTTTTATATATGGCTACACACAGCATTAACTAGTTACCCCATTATTGGGTTATACTGTGATGGTATAGTAATAGTACCTACCTAGTTATCATGTAATTTGAGGTTAAATATACACACCCGTACATCTGTCACTCATTACACCACATCCACATTCAAAAATCCAGGTTGCAGGAAATGACTAGGTGATCAGGTATTGAACATTCAGTTCCTTTTACAGACATTAATTAATAATCATTACACCTAACATACTATAGCGAGTGTGTGCAGTCACCTACCTACCGAAATATCACGAAAAGAAAGTATTACAGAGTGATGTAACCACACACCAGGGCGGGTGCCTACTGCTTACCTAGTACTGTATAGTGTATAGTATACCTATAATGTCACACACTCTCTACAGAGTCTATAGAGGGAAACCAGAATGAGAGGCCCAGCATACTCTCTCAGTGCCAGTGGCTGCCACCAGACCATCGTGTATGTGTGTACTATATACATATACATACTACTATACACAGCTACACAGCGAGACAACTTTCTCCACGAGGCAAATTTCGTGGTCGGCGGACAAAACATTTTTTCGCTATAAAGCAATAAATAATTACATTATATACTTATACTTATATACTATATAGTACTATAGTACCAAATGAATGGCCGCGCGACTCTCAAATACTTTTATAACAAACTAGCCTCCAACATTAGTAGACAGATATAAATATAGACCCGTGAAAATGCTGGATAACTGTAGTTTAAAATGTTTCACTGATGTTTTAACAAATCTATTTACCATCTCACCCCACGTCTCCCAGAATAAATTCAATGACAATGATTTTTCTTGTAAAATAAATTAAAAAAAAAACTCTTTATTGTTTTATTATTTATTCTTTCGATGAGCAAACTTAAACAATACAAAACACATAATGTGAACATTGAACATAACATTGCACAATTAAGGCGAGTTTATCTCTTCCAGCTAACCTTACTACAAATGTTGGAGAAAATGTTTCTGTCCAGCCATCATTTATTGCACAAGCAATACTCTTTATAAACAAAAAGGTGGGCTTATTGCCTAATGGCCATTTTCTACCAGCCAACCCAATTCCTATATCAAGTCGTTTTTTCACTCAATATCAAAGATTGTTGTAATTAAGCTCATATGTAGGTAGGCACTAACTAACATTAGGTATATTGTAAAACAATGATTTACCGTTAGAGACAAACAATGTAACGTATAGAATTATTTAGGTATCGTATCGTCTGTTTATGGCATGGTTTGGTATAGAGCTCTATGAATGGTGTAGTAGGTATAGTAGGTACCTACCTGTATATATATAATAATCTATAGATGATTGCATAATACTCTCTGACAAACAAATCAAGTGTATAAATAATATTGTAGGTACAGGTAATATGAAATCTATTATAGAAATATCTCATTTGGATATCTGTTACGCAATCATATAAACAAAATTACTTTCCACACTATTAGACACAAACAAACTAAATAAAATTACTAGGTACTTGTTCGACGCAATTAGTTGGAGAGCGGACTTTTAATCAGGAGGTGACGGGCTCGGATCCGGGTGCCGACGAGGTATTCGGCACAAGATTTTAGCTTCCTCTGAATAGTGTGAATGTGAATACACGTGATGAGAACCTTTTTTAAAAACGATTCCAACTTATATACAAGTGTTTTACGGTTGGTAGATAACTTATAGTAAGTACAAAGAATATTCGCAATACTTATTTACTGAATTTCAGTTGGTATACTCGTACGAGTATAACGATATGGAGAATTTAATACACGAATATAGTTCATTCTGGTAGAGGATTAAGGTTGCCGCGACCTATAACGTAATAGTTTGAGGATTACAGACTCTAATCTAACCCCTGCTTTCTAGACTTTCAAAGGCAATAGAATATTTGAGAAATATTGACTCTCAGATACACTGTACAATCAAATGGTCGCTCACATACGAGAGAAAAAGAATTCTAGACTTACGAAAAGTTAGGATTAAATGTATCTACCCAAAAATATATCATCGTGTAAAATTAATGCGATTTTCAGTTCAACTGTAGATAATAATAATAATACCACCTAGCTCAGGTTCAAAAATTAGATGGTGCAGGTTCGATCTTAATTTACCCACGATAAATAGTAGCCAATGAACATAAACACGCGTAGTATAAAATACCTATCAATATCAATGATTATATTCAAACTTTCATGTAATAGGTACGCCTACAATAATACCTATTCTCTTATAGAGAGAATGATACAACAGACAGGATCCGGAAGTATCCTCTACCCCTACATTCTACATACATACAAATACAATACCAAATCATATAGAATTGTTAGGAGAGCTTTAACAAACATCCACCCACTTGAGTCAATCAACTAATATGTCATGTTATCTCATCTTATAGTGCAGCAGCTATACAGATTCATTATATTATACATACTACCTATACTATACATGTGTGTGTATTACCTGGTGGTGTGAGATATTGTATGATAAAGTGCCGTTATACACAATGCAGGTATTTCATATTACCTACCACTGGCACTAAGTAACCCACAAATATTACGGTAAAGTAAAGCTTATACTACTGGGTACTATAACTACTATGACTACTATACCATCACTGTATCTCAATGATGGGGTTAGCAGTGAAAATCCAAACAAACACACAATATTCTATTTGCGCAAATATCATGCGTCACATTCAGAATGGGTGGCGAACCTCAATACTAAAACAACATCTAAGAAAAATTATTATTGGGTTAGTTGGAAGTTGGGACTTTGGGAATACCTATCCCGATAGTACAGACCACGTTATTGAATTTATATAAGGTGTCGAATTTTAATTTGTAGAAAGTAAATATATACTTACTTGTACACAGGTAAGCCGTAGGTACATATCTATTGGGTTGGGGTATAAACTATATAAGAAGTGTAATTTAATTGTGTTAACTCCGAAAGCTTGACAATCTCTCCATGTTATTAAAAAGAAATGTAAGGGAGGTAGTAGACAAAATTCGAGGAATGGGTATTTGAATACTTGTATACTGCGAATATATAGACAGATAGATGTGGTATAGTGGTAACACTATACTACCTGTACAGAGTACCTACCTATACAATTACCATTACATCACCTGTCTATCACTTGATACTTATTATACTATATTATAATGCAAACAAACCTCATACAATACAACACAAGTTAGTATTCCATTCATTCTATGTAGTGTAGGGTAGGGTAGGGTAGGGGGATGTATCGCTATTTCCTTGTTCACTTGACATAACAACAATATGATTTACTTATACTAAAGTAATATTACAGTTAACTAACTGAATATAGTATCTATTATTTATAGGTAGTGTTTATTAGATAAAGACTGAATGAGCCGCGGGAAATAACATTTGATACTTTTTGTACGTAAAGTTTGGGAGAAATTTAATATATTATTATTTTCTATAATAGATTATTGTAATAATTGTATAAATTGGAGTTAGCTGGCAGAGATCGCAGTGCTGCGATAAGCTCGCCCTAGTGAACAAATGTTATAATTTTATGTTAATGTTTACATATGTCTGTATATTGTTCACCAAAAGTGTAAATAAATAAATAAATAAAATATTTCGGTACCTATATAGCTGGCCTTGGCGCATTTATTTTACACACGTTTATAAAACTGAAGAAGTGTGTAATGTTGAGAGGTTACGGCTAGTATTACTACGGTAATATTGATAGTGTATAGGTAGAGTAGTAGTTGGTAAGAAAGTAAGTACATTAATATATGTGCCATGCTGTAAGACTTGTAGTACAACTAATGTAATGTGCAAGATCCCGTTAGGTGTTGGGCTGGGAGTGTACCGTCCCCTATACTAACTGTATGGTGTACAGTGTACACTGCACAATGCATACGACAGAAGGTACGAAGTATGAGTGTTCTACAAATCAAGGTATATACCTAACGTGTATAGTAAGTAGGTATAACAAAACATTCCTACACGACCTAAACAGTAAAGAAACTTCACATATTCACCATTCCTCTTCAAAAATCATAAAAACAACAAGAAATCAAGAGATTAGAATCTCGATATTGACAATATTTAGACAATAGAGATGCCTATTTTTATCTGATGAACCTACCTACTTGTCCTGCAACTTTACTGTGAATGTGTAAAGGGTCCATGAAAATGTTTTACCTTTTCACTTATAACTTATAAAAAATATTATTGTCCATCGTAACTATCTTGTATAAGAGTGTGATTCTCTGTGTTCCCACGAGGAACTTTATAAGGACAAATCAGTTGTATTTTACAATTAGGAATATGTAAGTTGTAACATTTTCATACAGGGAGATAGTAAAGTAATGTTAACTATTGTTCCTTATAATGTAAGTGGAGTTAGTTAATGTAGGTACTACTGTAGTACATATTAATAACTAGCTGAGTTACGGCACGGTATCTCCCGATAGTTTGAGCTGGACAAAATGTGACTTTTAAGATCTGAACTTTTTTCCAACGCCCTTTCATACGATACCACACATGACTCCACCAACTCTTGGATCCTCTAATCATCATGGCATCTCCTTGTAAAAACTTTTTTTCTAAAATCGCGCCGTTAAAACATAAAGTAGATCGACCACGAAATTTTTTGTGAATTTTCGCAGCAATCCATCGTAAAATGCGGGAGTTGTGCGAACACTTACAAAAAAACCGACTTTGTTTTATAGATATAGCGATAGAGTAGAGACTTCACTAAGTAGAGAACAATGCACATTGTATTACCTGCTCCATACTTCATACTCTATAGACAGTTATAATATTAGAATACTAAGTTAGTACTGCGTGGCTGTAGTAAGTAATGTATGGGAACCAGGCCCTATATGTTCTACAATATAACATGTGTGAATGTCTTACCTAGTGAGCCGTCTACTATACCCTACATATGTACTGTTAGGTACCTCACTATTGTATAATAGTTATATGAAGATGCACAAAGCTTTATGTAATTCGATGCCCGAGTCTGAGAATAATCGATCCAAATAATAATACTCTATCTGTCTATACAAATATATCGGATATCAAATACTATATTTAATTCCCATAAATCCCGCAGGTAGCTACACCTAGATACACCAGTATATCTACAGAACCTCGTCAGTGAAGTACTTTTATTATAGGAATTACAGTTAGGTTCCTTACCTATATAAACTGAAGCAGACGTCAGGTATATGTACCAAGTACCAATATATACTATATCTATAAGTTTTCATATGTAGGTATACTATTTGTTAATTAATATTTGTTAAATAAATCAAATGCCTATCGAGAAAAATATCCCAGAGCTTGTAGTAAGACGGATATTGTACATAATTAGAATGAATGTGATCAAGTTGAGAATGTTGCGTCATGTAAAGAGAATGAATGATGAAAGGATGACAAAGAAAACATACATGAGTGAAACAAGAAGTGAAGAGAATTTGACTGGGTTTAAAAGAAGGAGAATTGCACGAATGTGACCGAAGTAAGTTTGTAAAGATAGGGAAGTCTGGCGTTCAGCTCTCCCTGCCTACCCCGGAAGGGACAAGGTGTGAGGAGATATAAGGAGACAATAGAATACAATAGAGCTTGTCCATTTCTTCCACCATCGATATGTCTAAAAGATTTTTATCTTCAATCACCAATAAATTTTCCATTATTTTGTATCATCAATAATTTTGTATTTTTATAAGGAATAGAATTACCATATTATACCTCATTACATTAGGTATGTAGAGGTACCTACCTAAGTGGTAACGTATGTATTGTTTTTGTTTAATTTAATAAATTAAATAGACTTAACCCTAATTATGCGACTTAAATTAATTATATTTTTTCTAGGCAGTAGGTATTTCTACATGTATGTAATTATAAGTCTTTATGATATACATTTACCTATTTACTATTTACCAGGTACTTATAAAATATTTCGCAATATAAAAAAAACAATCGTGGAAAAATAAATAAAATAAGAAAACTCACGTATTTCAAAAAGTTTCACTTGTGTTGAAGTAGACTCATGCTGGATTTCACCAACTAATTAGGTGAGGAATAGCGGAGATAGGAGCCACTTATCATTATTTTTCATACAAAATTTGTTCTAGGTGACTCCTGTCTCCATTATTCCTCAACTAAAAAGTTGGTGAAATCCAGCATCATTGTCCTATTTTAGTGATCTGTCATAACTTGTCACTTTTAATTTATTCCCTTGCCTATACAGGAAGAAAGCTACAAAAAGAGATCACAGTAGGTTCCATGTTTTTTTATCGTATGGTCAAACATGTACATCACACCCTCCAGAGGAAAAAGTTACACAAGACTGAACATTGGGTAAAAAATAAATTTCGAAGGCAAGCTTACCGTGAGAAGTTCAACTATTTTAACACTTTTAGGCTCATATCTAACACGACAATTATTTTACTAACAAATATAATATAGTATATTCAGTATTCAGGCTGTATCTACTTTGTATGTATAGTAAGTTACCTACAGTGAGAATAATATTGAATAACATAACTGCCTAGGCCTATAGTACATATAGGTAGGCACCTACATAACTATGTTGAGAATTTTCTCAACGAAAGGCGGCAGATATCAACATTCACATAATAACTTATGCGAACTCCCTTGGGGAGGGGAGCAGGATGGATGTTCCGACGCTTACGAGTCGGCTTTGGCTGGCTTAAGTGATCACTTTATGCCCAGGGCAACGTTCACCCATTCCACCACATCCTGCTACCGAAATCCCCCCTCCCCTCCCCAAGTGAGTTCGCATAAGTTATTATGTGAATGTTGATATCTGCCGCCTTTCGTTGAGAAAATTCTCAACATATGCCATCTGCGAGATGCAGACATGAAAAGCCAGTAATACCTAAATGATTTAGGTATCTTCCTCTCACCTACATAACTACCTAACTGTAGAGAAGATAAAATGAAAATAAAATGAGCCCTGGCCTAAATGCAAAATATTATTCTATGTATTATATTAGCATAGACAACCTGTTGTATTATATTATATTGTAATATACTTGCAGGTGAAGAAGATACTACATAATATATACCTAACTCTATTATTCTACCTAGAGTTTGTATATCTAGTATATCACCATGCTATACTGTAGCGATACGCACTTCACTGTATGGAGACTGTATAGTGTATACAGTTATCTGTGAGGTCTGCTGTGTTGCAGTTAGGTGTACCTATTATAATGCAAATACTATCAATGTATGTATAGTGGGTATGTATGTATAGATACCTACACAAGTAACCTTGGCAGTTTGCACGCACTTTAATTAAAAATCGGATATGCAATGTAGTTAGTTATGTAGGTAGGTACCTCTGCCTATTAATATACTACATAGGGATTAGAAGAATACTGTTAATAATTCATTTACAATAGCCAATCCAATACAATATATTATTGGGAAGCCAAAAATCTTACCGTAGATCACATGAATAAACCTACGAAAGTAATGTAGCTTACGAATACCGTAGATCCAAGCATTTTGTAACAAGAAATCTAACGTATTAAAATCACGTGATGACTTTCATCATACGCAATTGTAAAGCGTTCGAGACTAACAGTAAGGGCCATTACATACGTCCGGAAGTCAGTTAACTGAATCGACCGTTTGCAAAAAAGCTCCGACCAAAACCTCTTTCTGAAATCTGAATTCAAAATCAGGGTAACACTGAATTCAGAGAGAGGTTTTGGTCGGAGCTTTTTCGCAAACGGTCGATTCAGATAACTGAACTTCCGGACGTGTGAGATAGACCTAAGACGGACAAAAAATATTATTGGGCAGTAAGTATAAATGCGGTTCTATTCGCGAGAGTAGGCCGTAAAAGTATCGTCATATTAATGTAATGTTAAGGATGTTGATATACACAGTGCAAACACACAACAGTATGAGATGAGATGAGTGATGGGGTGATGGCTGTATGAGGGTATGGGATGTGTGTTACCTTTGATACTCCCAGCTGCCGTGGCTGAGGTATGGGGCTGCTGTGTCTGCTGCATGTTGGACTGAGCCTGGGCCTGCTCCAACTTGCTGCTCACATTGCTCCACATCTCAAACATTGTGGAGGTATTCATCTTGGCTGATGCACTTGCCCTAATCCTTCACTTCTCACTGAACTCACACACAATATACCTATATAAACTTTATACAAAATATAACTCTGATATATAAATCTGAATCTTGTTCGATCAATAAAATTTGTACGTCTCGAAGGCTTTACACGTAGTACGATTTGTTCTCACAATTACATAAGGTCCACTAATTTATTTATTTATTTACACTATATAATAATTTGTTTCAATTATTAATTAATTTTTATATTATTTTATTATAGAGACTCTCGCGTTTATTTAAGCTTTGATTATTACTGGTAACACTTGTTTCGTTTTATTATTAACAATTTAATACAAAATTAATAACAATAGTTAGAGAAATTTTATAAAATGAACATTAAGACTAATGAGATCACTTCATTTCATGAAGAATTATAACAAAGTAGTTAATATAATATTGTAGCAGCTACCTAGTAGCGGGTGAAGTATTTCATACAACACGATGACTTATTAAAGCACCTAACATTAAGAATTTTATAACAATTCAGTAAAAAATAAATCTCTGTAAATATTCAACGGCGGTACAGAATCTCTGATTTGTTCTTCACTTTATATAACTCCTCAAGTAAAATGTTCACTCAGTAGAACAAAGTAATAAACAGTCTGTTTAGATCTCACAAGACAGTACGTATAGATCATATAGATCATTGTGTATCACGTAGATTAAGTATTGATTGATATTTTGTTTCTTGTTCGATATTTAAAGCAGATTAATATAATCGTATTCCGCCTTTTCTTCTTCATCACTCTCACTGTAATTTCTCCCACCAGATGTCACTCTTGTTCTCTCCTTATTTCTTACAATCACTGATTCCGTTTCACTACACAACTTTTCATTATTGGCACTGGATTGATTTATTTTGTAATTCGGATAATATATCATTTATAATATAAATATTTTCAGAGTATTTTGTACGTGAGGGTTTCTTACTGAAAATATGAAAGTAAAAGATAGTAATTTGAAAGTAAGGTTACTCACAAAATGGATGTCTTTCTTTTAGGTTTATGGTGCAACGAATTACTTATTTGGAAATACGCCATGCACTGAATGTCATTATGGGATAAATATATCACAATATGTATGGATAGATGTATGAAATATAAAATATAATAGAGAGATGTAATTAATATGGGATCAGAGGGAAATGTTCTCTAAGAATGTCTGATGCTATTAAATATTTTATAGAAATAGTTTGCAATTATGAAGAATGACTGTCTAGTGTGGACTGTATAGTATATGTTATACACACATACTCTGTGGTAGTCTTTATATGATTGTATTACGGTTTGTATGTAGGCTGGGTTTCGTGTTCAACTCCCAGTGAGTAGAACGCTCGTAGATATCTACAGCCATACAACATACTGTATGTGTTGAGTTGTATAATAATCTGTTATGAATATGAGGTGAGGTAACTGTAGATATGCCAGCACGGCTCCATACTAAGTATCTCCATAGTACAGACTACAGTAGGTATTATATATCTAGTGTTAGATAGGTGAGTCTAATAATATTACTAATGAAGTTATGTTAATATCTATCGAAGCAGTTGAACTATGGAAGGTCGCAGTACTTAGTCACCCAACTAATGCTTTCAAATATTATTATAAGACACCTAGGCAGACCGGTGATGAAGGGTCCTAAGGATATACGATTCCCATCGAGTTACGTTTTTGATTTTGGATGATAAAGGTTTAATATGACATAAGAGGGCCTCCTATTTGAATTAATGAAGGAATAAACGAGGGGACAAACTGCATAGGATGACCAAGGAAAGAATACCTGGAACACCTGTGCCAGGATATGGACTTTGACTCATATAAAGAGTTAAAAAGAACCGCACAGGACAGGGATGAGTGGAGAAGAAGACATGGGGCTTTGCTGCAAACCAATCGTAACGATTGAAACTGGAGAAGATGAATATGACGTATTGTAATAAAAATTTTAGTCCCGACTTTCCTCGAACAGAAATTCACTCTTCCTCGTAACTGCAAGGCACCTACTTTTATTAGATATACTACTTTATCTCCTGAATGCAATCAGCTGTTAGAAATATATAGTTGAATGAAATGGTATCTAACCTAGGACCTAGGTTCACTTTTTTTGTATTATTTTCCAGGAAAGTGAAAGAGCTATCGGTCTATAAATACCAAACCTAATATCGTAGGCACATCAGAAGCTACTACTGCGTTATTTAAGTTTCTCAGAATGTTATATTGCTAGTGTCTATTGTCTAGTCCATACATAACAATATGTGTTGGTGAACAGCAATATCCTTCCAGTACCAAGACATGACAATATATCTGCATTATAATACCGTATTGATTTTGTACGTGGTACATACAGTACACTATATACACCATGTGATCTGTATGTCTGTATATGTTACATTATTATATGTCCCCACTCTATACAGTCCATACACCACACCAAACTATATCTAACTTGTCACAATATTATGATGACAGTATGACACCTCCTCACATAAACTTCCCTGCTGATAACACAACCACTTTCTGGAACAATCATCTATTCTATTCTATCTGAATAATATTACAAGAAAATTCTAAATAACAACTCCTATGTTCTATATACACGCCTATTGACTTATTTTCTCTGTGTATATTGACAGATAAAGAATTGTCTAATTGTATAAATATACATAGTTCTTAAAGTTACCTTCAAGGAAGCTTTCGAGGGATGATAAGAAAGTTGCATTCCTGGTTTCCTAGCATTCTAGAAATCTTATCTAAGGACACTCGATTTCGAACTCTGACAAACAGTTTTCATTGTACAATATACATGTAGTGTCTGTCTAATTATTATATATCTATTGTGATTATGTTGATATTGTTGATGTGATGTACTTTTACGACTATACGATAAATAAAAATAATAGAAATCATCGGAGTGAGAAGTGTGGAAGAGCTTTTTCCCATACTACCCAGGATAAATAATCATAATATTTGTAAGACAAGGGACAAGAAATAACGCAAGAGAAATAAGAAATTGAAACGATAAAAGCATAAGAAGTATGTAGATTAGATTGGTATATCATGATGTATTACAGAAACAAAGAAACAGAACTGAAGAAAGGAACTATACAATATGTTGGTTGGTATGTAAGGTGAGGAGGTAATATGAATTCTCTCCGTTGATTTGATACAAGGTTAAGTTATATTACCATGAAGTATAAATAGAAAGAAAGTGTAACGAGGATCTTATAATAATATTTAATGTTCCCCAAAACAAGTGATTTTACCGTAAAACAGTATGAAGCAAAGAGAATTTGCCGAAATAATAATTAAAGATTGTTTTCGTTAATAAAGGACATTTTAATTTGTATGTGAAAGCATTGAGACTCAATTATACTCGGACGTAAATAAAGTTTTAATTAAGTATTATTGCGATTCAATTAACAATAATTAAAAAGCTATCGAAAGTTCAAGGATTTGTGACATTATCCTTCAGAGAACAAAAGAGAGTAAAATTTTATTTCCTTATTCCCTTTATATCTGCGTAGTTCTCCTCTATAAGACTTAGTACCTACATACAATAAGTATACAGAGAATCTGCTTACACGACCTTGGAATGAAACTTCGCTTGTAACAAAAGTGAAACGCAAATACTTTATGTTAGGTTAGGTTAGGTCTCACTATAGTTACACGACGACTCTATAGAGACACAGCTTTATATAGTGACGATCCTTCAGTCAGATAATGAAAAGCTGATTTACGATGCATTACTTTAACTTCATATTATTTCTATACAAATACTTATTAGTGGCTTCTCCTACGTTTTATGCAAAGCAAAATGTCCTTCGCTACAGAAAGAATATCTGACCAAAGGGGCAAGTGGGAAATTTCTTTGTATTCTACGAAGAAAAGTAAAACAGATATGAAACAGTGTGTAATGCATGAGTTGCATGGAATATGTGTTGATGAATGGTTAGTTCTGTATTGTACTAAAGGGGATTTAAAGTAAAGCTCATATTCAGCTACGTACATTAATAGCTGTAATAGGCTTTGGTATTATTATTATATAGGCAGTAGTCAGTAGGTCTCCATACAGTAGGCAGTAGGGCATGTGACATAACAAGCAGTGTGGTATGCAAATGTATGTCACCCAGTTGGCACCAACTTGGCATAAACATCAGAGGGAAAGATCAGTGGCAGAGGAGCACAACTATTAACCTGCTTCCTGATGCAAGGGAGGACGATGAGGGGATGAGGGGGTGAGGGGGTGAATGAGGGGGGGTTTTAACAACACAAAAAATATTATCTATATCTCAAAGCTTTCAGAAGTCTACAGTTGTTAGTACTTACATTGGTACGAAATGGAAACCATAAATAACTATTGGAATATCACTCGAGATTTTTATATCTGATTCACTTTTATACCACGTAACAAATGTTATAAATTATATATTAAATATGTAACTGGATATTATTTATATAATATAGTTTTAAAGATATATTTGGCAGGTACTAGAGATAAGCTAAAGGTACTTAGTTTAATATTGTATGGAGTAATTATATGAACTGTTATGTTAATTTGGAAACTATTTTGAACTTCACTGGTCCGTTTGTTGGAGAAGATTTAATATAATACTATTTATTGAGATGGAATTATAATCGTGAGAGAATAATATAATAAACAGCACTAGACTCTATAGAGAGAGGATCACATACACTACACAGTACACAATAACATCGCGGAGAAAGATATCAACGCAACACAAGACGAAGCCTCCATACACACGTTTCATAGAGAGTGCAGTTAGTATAGTTAGTACACAGAGACTAGAGGCACTAGGCAATACAAATCATTAATAAAAAACGGGATATTATGATTGCGATGAGTCGAACTGTGCCGCGCTTTACTGTTATGTTGTGTCAGTCAGTGTGGTGCATCTCACAAGTAGTACTAGCTGTATGGTGTATGGTGTATGGAGAGTATGAGAAGACAGACTAAGTTTAGTATAGTAATGTATACTAGTTATCTGAGTGAACATTGTGTGGTTAGTTTAGTTTATAATGATAGAGAGATGCAGTGCGCTTGCGTCTCATCGATCTGACAGCTGCTCTATGCGATGCACTCAGTTGCATTGCATTGGATGTGACTCCCACTTCTCAGCCACTCTATATCACATCGCATCACATCCATCTAGCACTGTACGATGGAGACTATACTATGGACTGTGGAGACTACACCACACCATAATACTATAAAGCATAGTCATGCACTAAACAACAGGATCATCTCACCAAGTATATGAAGTACCGGGGGAAGAGTTAGATCATAATAACAACAAACTACGTAATAAGTAAACAATAAAAATAAACTAGGTATCTAAACAAATAAATCATATCGCAAAATATATTCTTATCAATGGAACTGCATAATAATACATGAACGATAATTATTTATTTATCGTATGGTCAAAAGAAGTATATCATATCCCTCAAAGGAAAAAGTTTGAAGGTTGGGATTGGGCAATGATAAATTTCGCAAGCAAGCTTGGTCGTCAGAAACTAAACTGAACGTTATATGCAATACTATAATGCAAGTATACCTAGAGATATTGCCTAAAATATTGCATTATTGTGAAATATAATAACCAAATCGTAATCCTTATAGCATTTAATTTGTACTAATCTTTGAAAAAAAGAAAGCAAAGTTCGTGTTCTTTAAAATAAATATTAAGGTTATTCTGGTCTATATTAGTAAGTTCTATCGCTAATCTACGTTACGTAGCATCTGGGAGCTGTCTGAAATTTAGCTACAAAATACAACTAGTCAATATAGAGCTGCAGTTATAGTTGAATATTACGAGTATATTAAAAGTTTTGTTAAATGAAAAGAAAGAAGCTTTTAATTAATAAATAATTGGTACACTAATTATATCGAATGATTGGAAGAGTTTAATTTACATTGGAGGACCAAACATGATCCGATAATCAGAATTTTCACAAAAAAAAAACCGTTAAATGATGCGAGCTTTTTAAAACACTAATCGTTGAACTTTAATTTAAATTAATGTGTAAGAATATATAAGATTTCTGCGTGCTAATAAATAGAAATATATTTCAGGGAAACTTTCAAGCATTTAAATTTTGAAATAGAAGAAATCATGATGTACAAATTAGTATTTTAGGATGGATTGCCGTGATGTGAAATCAAAATCTATGATTTATCTACAGATAATATACATAGATAGCACATACACCTGAGATAACATCAAATAAGTAAGTATGTATGTAGGACGTAGGTATATTAGGTACATATCAAAGAAGTGAGTTTTTCATTGGTATCATGAGTGTGTGTGTAGGTAAGATTTGCAACAAGACAATAGAACCTTCAGAGAGTATGTTACTATGCATGCTAATACATAATATGTTGAATAGAGCAACATTGTAGATGTGAGAACATAAGTATGGAGTATGGAGGGAATGCAGAACAGAATACGAATGATATGTATGAAAGTATCAAAGCATTGAGAGAGACGTGTGTTGTGAGTCTAATATCTGTAAGGAGGCTTCTCCTTCATATAGAGTCGCTATACAAAGTGACGTTACATCATATGAGTACATGACGGTGATGAAACTCCATGTTATTGTGAACAAGACATCAGTCAGAACATAAGCATAGTACTGTAGTATGTAGTATGAAGCGTAGTACTAACTGTATGCAGTGTACAGTGTACAGTGTATAGCATGCATAAGATGGTAGATATTTGGTAGTAGAATGTTTGCTAGGTAGTTAGGAGTTAGTAGAGAATATAAAATGCAACTGAAACATATTGTGTGTGGGTAGCATGCAAGGAGAATCATATTACAGCTGGAAACCTAGGAATATAATATTCTATTCTATTCCCTTTCGTGGTGAACAAAGTGAACAAGACTGCCTTAAATTTACACACACTTCTTACTTCTGTCACATTCATGCAATTCGTCATACACACTTAAGATTCATTTCACTCAAAACACTACGTTCTTGAGAATCTGGTCAACATGGTCGAATCAAGTAGTTCTTCAACAAAATCGTTTCTATACGTTACTTCTCTCATTCACGTGTGTTTTCTTTATCATTCTTTCACCATTCATCCTCTCTACACGTCCTAATTACAATAAGCGTCAAACAGTCACTCATCTGAGCCCTAATGACTTCGGATTATTATATTTTATTTATCTAGGTATTTAAAATAAATATATTATTTACATTTTAAGTGAAAAAAACACATGTACATAACATGCAAAACATTTGTCCACTAGGGCGAACTTATAACGGTGCTGTAATCTCTGCCAGCTAACCTCCAATGCATGACATAATATGCTACAATGTGGTTAAGATCAGGAAGTCATACTTTAGGATTGAAACTGCAAAATAGGTAGGTACTTGGGAGAAAAGCTACATAGGTAATATATTAGGAACATTATTAAGATGGATCACAGCACAGAATGCAGGGAGTTAGTTCTATATAAAGCTTATATAACCTGAAGTAGAACGCGAGACCCTGCCATGTAAATATATGTAATACATATCAAGGACACTGAATGATACATAGGATATAATATAATATATACTAGCAGAGCTTTCATATAATATGAATTAGTAATGTTAATAAAAGCTCACATGCATTAGTAAGTTTAATCAGCTGGTAATCTCAAGTAATGACTTTGTATGTAGATCAGGTACCTACCTACCTACCAGGGGCGAAGCTACCTAAGAACACGATTCCCATCGAGTTATCCTTTGATTTAGATAGATAAATAATAGTTAGAATGATGTATAATCAGAAATGCACTAAAAAATATTACATTCAAACTTTGTAGATTCGTCTCCGATAGATGGCGGTGCACGGTATAATAATATTAGTAGTTTAAATAACCGCGGGAAACGTTTCCGATGAGCACCCCGTACTCTTTGGTATTAAATTGTGAGGTAAACCGTTTCGTCTTTAGTTACTGGTGCAGATTTTATTACGAGGCGGGTGTGTTCATATTCCTTTAAAATGACAAAAATATATCTTTCTCTCTCAGTCTTATGAGAAAACGGGAATACTACTGTCTCTTTCAACGTCATAGAGGAAAAAATTTACCATGTCTTAGCGGCAGTAATTTAGGAATGTTTTTCAAAAGAGACTAGTTCACTGCACATTTCTATTCTCTAATACAAAGATATTTTTACGAATGGGTCAAATTTGTAATGTTTTTTTTTAAAAATGAAGAGCACGAGAAGTATTGCTGTTTACAAATATTATCGCTAGATGCGACTAATAATTTGTTGGTTTTAGATCCTTTTTGTTTGATTACTTGAGGACAAGTATATTAATCTATTGCTAACTACAGGTATTAATATAAGGTAATTAACAAGTAGTAGATTTTCGCATATTCAATTTTAGAATATTTTAGATACATGTTTTTTTCTTCATAATATGACATTCAAATTTATTAGCGATATAAAACTTTTCATATGGCAAGATTTTATCTGACACAAGCTGTCAAAACAAATGGAATATGTTTTGTATATTTTTATCTCCGGGTTTTGTATTTAGTATAATATTATATTGTATTTTTTATGTTTTAATACTCATATGTAGGTATTTTAGTGATAGTTGTGGAAAGCGGTTCAACTTAATATATTTTTACTAACTAAATATAATTACAAACTTTTTCGATCGATGTTGATATACCTGATTAACCTTAAAGATGGGAACGTGCTTAATTATATTAGGTATGTACCTATATTAATTTAATATTTTAGGTAATTATTATGTTCGACAATACGCTGGAAAATTGATAATATAGTAGAAGCGTGTTATTTTTTTTTTAGTTTGCATAAGGATAGAGACATCTGCATAATAAATTTGAAAGCTGCGTGTTTTGCTTCGATTTTGATAGATGGTGTTGAGTGGCCGTGTGTGCCCACGAATTACAATACATATATTGCAATAAAAAATATTGGTACCGGCTTCCCTTCTACAGAAATCCACCCTTCGCCACTGCTACCTACTGTACTAAATCATAATGACCTTGTATGTATTGTATACTGTACGAGTATATTAGTATATTATGTCTTCATTGCATTGCAAAGGTGCAGTACCTATTTGTTTAATTTACTGCTGCTATTTACTTACACGTCCTTTATCAAAACATCATTTGGAAGTCGCTACTCAGAGATGTTTCATACAGAGCTTTTTTTAATAGATATAGGTATTAAGTACCTAAAGATTTTTGGGCGTTACTGTATAGAATTCTCTGTTAATATTTCAGATTGAAATCTACCATTCACTGGATATGCATCACATTTTAAACTACAGAAAAGTGCCAAGGCATCAGCAGTATTTGGATATTCGGTGTGTGGAAACTTATAACTACAGTCTATCATAATTCTGTGTATGTTATACCATCTGCACACTAGCATCTGGATGGTGGATAAAATAATTCGGTTTGTAAACTCTAATACTGTTATAACCTGCGTATGTCAGTACACAGTTATTTAAGCTACAGTATTTTTTTTATATTTAGAATTGCTTATCAACAGGTACAAGAAAGATAAAAACATTTTACTGAATGTAAAAAACGTTAAACCTAGGATTGGTGTACAGTGTAAGATAGTCAACTCCCAGGATCCGCGAGTTTGTCCTTTTGTCTATCACTATACTATAATAACCTTCTGAATTCTCTGGGAATTCATTGAATAAAAACAACATACATATTTATAATATAGATAATGCTGTATGCAGTTAGTATATAATATGCAGGTATAATATACATAGATACGATAAATATCTAATTTGTATTCAACGCTAAAAACAAGTAATTAAAATGAGTTGCGTGTTTGTTGATATAAAGTACACCTCGTCTAGTACCTGGTGCGTTGTATGTATTAGGTGTATGTATAGTTAGTTGCAAGGCGATTATCTAATATTAGCTAATAACTTACTATGTGTATGTATATGTGCATGTGTATTACACTACAGACCTACTAACACAGAGACATGATCACCTACTGCCTCGCAGTTCACTCATACTTTATCCATCTACAGAGTGAAGTATAGAAATTATCAGGTAATTAGAGAGATGAGTGACTGTAAGATGATGAGATGGATTACAGGATGGATGAAGATATATTGTCTTAGAAGAGAAGGACGCAAGACAACCGTACGGAGGTGGAGAATTAGCATGAGATTGTGATGCGGTTAACGATACCTGATGTGTCCGAATGCTATAACAGAGTGAGAGTGGCGGATTATTGGGTGAATGTGGTCCAGGTTGGTTACATGATAGATTCGAAAGTAAATAATAAGACGAGTACAAGAAAACACGGTAGTTTGAAGGCCAGCTGAAGGATTCAGTAACTTCCCAAAAGTCAGATTTATCGTAATTAAAACTCTTTATGCAATGAGAATACATATTCTCATAGTTCTATTATATCGCATCGTATGGCAATGGAGAGACCAGAGTCAGAGATTAAGATCGTGGGAACTCAGATATTGAAGTGCTTTAGGAGAACAAGTTGTGAATATTTATATCGCTTTAGTAAAATGTAGGGAAATAAATTTGAAAATTTCTGGTGAATATAAATGAAATTAAATATTTAAGAAATTAACTCAATTATATTCACTCTAAGATTTGTTATGCACACTTCTATAATTTATAAACTTTAACTTGTAACTTCCACACCTAAGGTTATGGCGCAAATTTCTCCTCAAAAATGTCTCTGTCTCCTACCCTGGGAGAACAAGAATGTTTCTTTGTAAGACCAAAGCCCAACAACCTTAATTATATCTTTCTCTTCGTATAAAATTGAGGTCTCTGGAGACTCTTGCGCAAGTCGTAATTGTGCCTATCTGTAGGGAGAGGGCGCTGGATAACTTACAACTACTCTCGATACGTATCTACCTACATTATGCGTTAGGCGCCTACCTACAAGGTATCTAGTATAACTATGTTAAGACAGGTGTTAAGTCTAATATTTGGGCCTAGATATAGGTGAGTACCTACTGAGAATGCAGATATCTAGGTAGATACTAAATGTATGGATTTGTAGTTTTTTGATAATAGTATTGTTGTGAATGCTTTGTATAGAAATATTTACCTACTTGTATATGCATACGTGATGTGCACTGCATATGATACCTAACATGTAGTGGTGTGGTACTTGCCTCCTAGATACTATATAAGGTAGGTACCTACTTCTAATAGAGTAATGCCTATAATAGTATGACAATCACAGTACTCGGTACTATATGGACACATGTATCATGTTTGCACACACATGCATGTATAGTACACACACACACATACATATATCACACACAACGACCTTACATTAACTCGAGAGTGGAATGAACCAGAGAGGGCGTTGCGTTTTATTCCTATACCTCATACAGAAGGTACTATACTAGGTAGGTACTACTAGATCTATACAGTATATTACTCACTACGTTATTACGTGATGGAAGCATAGAGCGTACTTCATACATCAGGAGTGTGGCGCTCTGACTTCATGCGTTCTACGTAGTACATAGTGTCAATACAATATTCTATATCTAATAGAGATGTATAGTACTTACTTTAGATTGTTGACGAAATGCAGTTTTGGACCATTTACATCCAGACCTATGTTGAATAATACACCTTTGTTTTATACTGATTTCTTTATCAAATTCTGTTGCCATTGACGTAATGTAGTTCTGGACAATTTACATCCAGACCTGCATTGAACTAAACCACACCTGTTTTATAGTTTTGTTTTGTCACCATGTGTTTATTGATTTCATTATTTTTTGCTGTAACTATTTATTGATTTGCTGCATTTGATTTTGTGATCTTTGTTTAATATGTAAACCTGACTATTCCAAGTGCCTTAAATAAGGCCTACGGATGATTAAAAACCAATAAACTAATAGTATAGTTAGGTGTGTGAAGGTACAGGTAATATTATAAGAATATGTCTGGTTCACCGTCCACGGTTATAAATAAAACAATTTATTGAGAAGTTCTTCACAAGTCCCCAAAAGTTGGGTTAGCTGGAAAAAAATACCGTATAAAGATTAGTTCGCCCTAGTGAGCATTATATATGTACTTATAATTGTAAACGTGTATTATCTTGTCAAATTCTATTGCACCTATGATGCATAAAGAATGAATAAATTATCATATGCACCGATTCAAATCATTTACTCAGTTGCCATAGTTATTATTTATTAAAATGACTTTAGATTTCACGACTAGTATTCGAGGATTTGCATCCTCACATGAACTTTATTCAAAATCGCCTGATGATGAGGGTGCAAATCCTCGAATAGTATAGTCGCGAAATCTTAAGTATTTCTTTTAAATTTTAATCTAAATATTTAGCTTTTCATTTTTTCTTTTTAAATGGACTTCCACCAAGTACCGACGGTCAAAAACATCGAGGTAATTATGATTGTAATGTTAAATAACGTAGCCGTAGATGATTGTATATAGGCGTTCATCATGACCAGAAGGCTGTAGTTGACATTGCACTATTTCATTCAATCGGAAGGGTTTGTGTACTCGTATTATAAACATGTATTACGAAATGTGCCCATCAATAGTTAGCTGAAGAGATTTGAGGGCACCGTGATAGTGTCTCCTAGAAAGTACTTTGAAAATAAATATATGAACAATAACAATATTAATAACAAGTGTTGTGTGGTGCATAGTTCGCTAATATATTGTTAGTACCTACAAGACATTACAATTGGTATTAGGCAGATAGATGCCTATTATAAGATGTTAATTATGTTAAGGTCCTATATGCTGTCATCCGGCTTCGGCGCCCTGAATTTTTCTTAGCCAATACTGAGAGAATCGTCTTGAAACTGAAGACAGTGGTAAATGAAAGTATCAACTACAGATTGGCTGTTTTAGAATTACAATATTTGAAAATTCCTTGAATAAAAAAATATTCCGAAAGTACTCCTGAAATTTACAGGATCTGAGGATTTTCCGTTCAGTTTTTCAGATATAAAAGTATAATTTAGCCAAAATACTGGTAATTATAATCCTAACAAATTGACTGTTTTAGATTTTTAAATTGCTTCCCAGGTTTCACTTGTCGCTTACTTACTTATCTTATTTCGCGCTAACATTCTCATACAAAATTTGAAAAAATTGAAGCGAAAATAGAAGGATTTTTGCTCAGTGCATAGAG
This sequence comes from Ceraclea dissimilis, assembly GCA_963576895.1. NCBI lineage: Eukaryota > Metazoa > Arthropoda > Insecta > Trichoptera > Leptoceridae > Ceraclea > Ceraclea dissimilis. The sequence goes on from OY756361.1 coordinate 95,078, forward strand.
GCCCTTAATGTTTATTATAGGTCCACTCCACCATTACTGTGATTATGCTAATTTTATCTGTTTGTTTTCACTATTGAATATTAGTAAGTAGGCACTAATAAAATAACTATACTTAATATCTATTGTATAGAAATGGGCCATAGTGTGAAATGAGGGCAAGATGTGTCTATATGTATGTAGGTAGTAGGTACACTACACACACGCATGTATGCCCTGCACATCAATGCACACAGCACATATCACGCAATCATACATAACTGGTAGATTACATGTTATGTATTACTGAGTATATAATGTGAGACAAAGTATTAGGTACTCTATGATATAATAACTACACACGATATTATTATATTGTATTATGTAAAATGTACAGACACACCGTAACTTTATATAAAGATACATTCAGAATGGAGAGTAATCTTATTAGATAAGCTGGGGCAATCGGTCCTATTATCAAAAGTACCCTGAGGCAAATGGTCCTATTATCAAAAGTCGCAACGTATCTACTAAGGCAAAGATACTGGTACACATCACCGTCCTGGTGCCAACACTGATGTATGCGAGTGAGGCATGGACATGGCTGAAGAAGGAAGAATCAGGTATAAATGCTGTCGAGATGAGAACGCTGGGAAGAATGTGTGGAGAGATAGGATAAGAAATCAAGTGATTAGAGAGAGGAGTGAATGTAAAACGAATGTTGTGACTAAAATGAAAGAGAACAAGTTGAGATGGTTGGGACATGTAGAGAGGATGAATGATGAAAGGATAACAAAGAGAATATGTTTGGGAGAAAGAAGAGGTGTGAGGAAGCGCGGCCGTCCATGAATCACATGGCTCGACCACGTAGACTAGATTCTTAAGGACGGACGTGTTCACAGATAGAATTTACTGATTACCCCATTATCGGGACATACTCTGATGATATAGTAAGAGTAGTAGACAGCTCTGCAAATGTGCCTGTATTGAAATAACGAAGGGTGCTAGAACTGCTAGATAAATTCCATTATCCATCAGACTCGCACCAACTATTTCCACTTTCAAGAGTAGACTGAAGCAGCATTACCTTTCTATTTCAAATCCCACAACCCGACCCTCCCTTACCCTATCCCATCCCATATACCATTTATGTATATATTTATATATGTATAATATGTTTATCTATGTATGTATTTATGTTTTCAATTATTGTTAGGTAAAGTTACCCTTTTGGTACTAAATTTATAATTAGTTATGTCTTATTTTGGTTTCTGTCATGGGTTGGCTGGCAGAAATTGCCATTTGGCAACAAGCCCGCCTTTTGTATGTTTCTGTACAATAAAGATTTTTTTATTTTTTTATTTATTTACATTGTACACAACTGTATCTTTTCGTTGCAAATTAGGTGGTGAACCTTGTTACTGAACTGGTGTAGGTATATTGTAATATATCATAGGCGGTCAGTGCAGTGCAAATACAAATAGAATATTATCTATATAGGTTGGTGAGTGTATATAATACATATCATATTATATAGCCTGCACTATGAACTTAATACCTTATCTACACTATGTTATGTCATATACCTATGTACAATACAATATATAGAGTGTTATGTCATCCTATACATATGTACAGATGAGGAAGCTGGCATGATGCTATCTCCAGAAGACACTGGCTTCATAGGAAAGTGAATGATGAGTGAAATTAAAAATATAAAGTTGATATAAAACTCTAATGCCCGATCCCACCAACTACCACCTAGGAAGCAGACCCCTAAGGAATTTCCATACAAAACCACAGATAATTTGAGTGATTATTATAACTGTCATAACCTTGAAGATATAAATCCATACAAAATACAGCATGCAGCTCTACTTAGTTAGGTGGCCAAATATCTCCGCCCAGAATCTCCCTCACTTAAGTAGATGCATGTTGTATTTTGTATGGATTTATATCTTCAAGGTTATGACAGTTATAATAATCACTCAAATTATCTGTGGTTTTGTATGGAAATTCCTTAGGGGTCTGCTTCCTAGGTGGTAGTTGGTGGGATCGGGCATAAATATAATTCCAATAAGGAAATGTATACAATGCTGGGTCAATTCAGGAAATGTGTGAAATCTTTTGTCACATCAGGTTCTTTAATTCATACTTTTCTTAGGAAATATTTATGTCCAAATAACCCAAAAACATATTATGTTTTTCGGGTAAGCTGGCGCATAAATTGAGAATAAAAACGTAATCAAACCGAGGGCGAGGAACCTATTTATTTTTGCAAGTAAACTAGAGTCACTCTTAAAATTACATAATTTGATGTACATAATTCCTAGTAAAATAATTTAATTAATACATAATATATTAGACTACTTTTAAAATACAATTTGCTGTAAGTACAAAAAAAATACACAGGTACAATGAAATTTATTTCACACATTTCCTGATAAATTTAGGCATTGTATACATTGTCGGATTTCATACATTTTTGGTAACATATATAAAAACACCAAAATGAATATTCGACTGTATGGATTTGTTATAGACCCCCAAGATCATTCGCAGACGAGTAGATAGTCTTAAAACATATAACAGACATACTACGGGTGGACCATTAGTCCTTGCACTTTTGAAATGGCCCTAAAAATAAAATTACAGTTGGTATTAAATTTTTTTTTTGCCAAGAAGAACAACAATAAACGGGAAATTCTTTTTCTGAACACAATATCACCAAGATGTCCGCCATCTTGCCGCTGACGTTCCTCAAATCTGGGTATGATTTTTTTCTAAAAAATTCGGCCCTAAACGTGAAGTATTGACAATTTCCTCTCGAATATTCAATTTTGGTTGATGTATTGTCACTGATTTATTCACGTAGACCTGAGTTTTGAAATAACATCATAAAAAAACAGGTGGGATTAGATCCGGCCTACTGAGAAGCCATGGAATATCTCTTTAGAGTAGTGTGAGAAAGTTCCAGAACAAAATAATCTCGCGGAGAGGAGATATTCCATGGCCTTCTCGCAGTCCGGACCCAACCCCAGCAAATTTTTTTATGGGCTTATCTCAAAAAGAGGGTCTACGTAAATAAACTAATGATAATAATCCAACTGAAAGCAAATATTCCAGAGGAAATCTGGTTTTGAAATTTTCGAAACATGCCTACGCTTTGTATAGAAAAGTTTTAAAAAATTAGGGGTCTGATATGAAGAGGGCCAGCAGCAAGATGGAGGACATCTTGATGATACGGTGTTTAGTAAATGAATTTCCCAGCTATTGTTGTTCCTATTAATAAATTATTTTTTTAATACACACTGTATTTTTATTTTTATGGCCATTTCAAAAGTGCAAAGACTTTTGGTCCACCCTATATAATAACAAAGGAAAATGTAATGAGCTTTTGTTTTGAATTATAGGGTGGATGCGGTCTGAACAAGGAAAGAAAAGAAAGTGAAAAAGCAATTGAATTGAATGTAATAATGTTTGGCTAATATGAATATTAGGTATGTGTAGAGATAGCCACATGTTTAGTCAGACTAGTCACTAGACTAATAAGTATTACTTCCCGAAGTCAGTGACCTTACTCTACCTACTCCACTATATATAGGTTACCCACTATTATATTCTGTTCTCCACTAAGCAATATTGTTATATTATATACCTACCTCCATCACGTATGTAGTCACTTATAGTCAGTAGAGTGACGACATATCATATTTTTCTATGAATTGCTCTATGATATTATTATGTTACGATATAGGTTAGTCATTATACACACGTATAGTATGTTGGAAGGGACAGTGAACCTCGCCAACTACAGCAGTAGCAGATGTATCCACTATCCAGCCTAGATTCATATTGTATTGGATTATGATTGCTAGCAAAGCTAAATAGAATAATGTTAGTAAATTCCACGAATGTCAAAGAACCGTCATTGACCCCGACAAGTCGAATTTAACTGTGTGCTTAATGTGCCAAATAATTATATTAATAAATATGTATTATTAATTAACATACATGAATTAGATTTACCGGAAAATGTGTACAAAGAAATGCAAAAATCGGTTATTATTATTATTATTGTTATATGTACTTGCAATATGGTAAGAAGATTTCTAAATACTGATATTTCAGGCACAATTCTAGATGGACCAAAAAGATTCTAGAGTGGCAACCTAGAACAAGCAAAAGGAGCGTAGGAAGACCTCAGGCAAGATGGTCTTACGATGTGAGGCGAATCGCAGGAAGCAAGTGGATGCAGACTTTTGACATTGCGGACTCGCACGAGAATAACAATGCTAAATATATTATAGAGTATGTATACTGAAGATTCAGGGGCTTTATTTAAATACAGCTTCAGGTGAATCGCCATATTCCCCGATGTTTTGCATCCTTAGTCCTTATACAATATATACAAAACTAGGTAATAAGGTATTAAGGAAAATATAGAGAATATGAACATTAGAGGAAAACCGTATCATTTCAAAATATTAAAAATTAATTGGGTTAATGTGTTAGAGGATCTTAACCATAGGATCTCAACTATTCATACAATATTCAACAATTAAATCGGTAAACAGTAAATTCATTATTGCATTAAGTACAGTTAGAATAAATAATTAAAGTTTTCCTTAATTCCTCATAAGAATCACAGTCTAATTAGGCCAAATCTCCTCAGTTTTGTTCAGAACGCGCAGTCTGTATTTAAACACAAATAATTAATGTAATTCTCCACACGTTTCCGTGATCTGCGGTCAGGTGACCCGAATTAGGAAACTTCACAAACACAAACACACAAACAATTCATTACGTATAGCGAATAATTCGCAGAAATATAACACTCCTGTTTGTAACAGCAGAAGAATCTTACATTATTATACACTCACACTCACACATTCAAGAATAGAATCTACAGTTATTTCATTATGCTTCCACCTTTCCATACCACTGATGACTTTTTACTTTTGTTTAGTTTTGAATGTTATTCAAATTCTAGAAATTGTAATTAAGGGTAAACCCACCTCCACCCTTGGATGCTTCAGGAGCTTCAGCTCCTATGTCATCCAGTCTTTTGCGCAAAAAAGTTTTATTTATTTTTTCCACGGGAAGGCTTAAGGTTTGTCGGAAGGGCTTTCCTCAACAAACACCTCTCTGTACTACTCTGAACACCCTTAATGTCCCTTGGAGGAGACTCTCACTTCTCGGATCTACACACTACTTTGCAATTGTAATAATGAAATCATTCGTATTTCTATAATTTGAAAAGTATAATGCTGGATTTCACCAACTTCTTAGGTGGGGAATAGCGAATATAGGAGCCACCTACCACAAATATTCTATACAAAATTTGAAATAGGTGGTTCCTATTTTCACCTAAAACGTTAGTAAAATCCAGCATAGGGTTACTGAATCCTATATAGGGCCAACAAAACCATATTAGACAATTATGTATCCATTTATAGCATCAGTGTACCTACTTTATACATATTATATTGTACCTATACATATGTATTGTATAGAATATAGAGATAGGTAATGTATTACCAAAAAATCGTGACTCTAGCAGAGAAAAGAAACTAACGCCATCTTACTGGAACTATCAGCTGATGTAAGCTATACGAATATTCATATAGGTACATACCTAATATAGTCATAGCAATATCTCACAAAGTTTGTAGGTATACTGTGAAAGTCACAAACCTATCTTTCCTTTAAAATGATTTCGCTAGCGCCGTTCTGTAATATTTTCGGCACTGTAGGTTACTTGTAAAAGATACAATGTGAGAATATTGCGGACCTTTAACAGTTCTAATGACAAGGTTCGACAATCAGGACTACTAACAATACAATCTTAAACTCCACTTGCAGCTAACCTCCGCCGGCTCTGTAGCTACATGTTTCCCATGCCTGACATAAGATAATATCCCAGGTGGTCGGTAGCCTGGTTGGTAACGTGCTCGACTGTTAATCCAATGGGCGCGGGTTCAATCCCCGACTTACTCCACTTCACAACACAAGATTTTAAGCTTTGTGTGAAGTGTACAAAGATGTATTTGGGTTTATTTGACAAACCCATATTCATTAAAAAAACATGCGTTTGTATACGCACACTGACCTTATAGTGCGAATTATGACAATTTATATTCATATATACAATACATAATAAAGAATGGTTACGTATATCATATACAGGTACATGTCATATGTATTAGGCATATAATATACTAGATATTATATACTAGAGAAGTGACTTTACATTATGTATGTACGAGTATTATTATGTTATGTTATGATACGCTAAATGCCGGTTTGGTTGCGAAATCATCGACAGTGTTTTCCATACAATATATCTTACCTACATATGAGTATATACAGACATATTAGGTATAATACGACTGAAGTATTTAAAAAAGTACTACTGAATAGGCGACAATACTGGTGGGAAAAAGAAGTAACACATTAATTGAAAGACTAAATAGCTGACAAGGTAAATGGAGACGCAGACAACAACTACAATTACGACAGACGAAATTTAATAAAACAGTGCTAATAATGTTTGACATTAAGGCCTTGGTACCAAGAATGACGTCACAGTCATTTACCACGGGATTAAGGTTCAAAATCGCAATAACAATCTCATGATCTAATGTTAAAAATAGCGTTTTTTATACTTTTTGGGGTTAATTTCATTTATTAAAAAAAAAAACTTTTTAAAGCATATTTAATATAAAATTTAGAGGTGATATTAACTTTTTTTTAGAAATCTATACAAGGTTTATAATATCTTTTACGGTCATTCCCTAGATAAAGGTTCAATGTAGTTACACTAGTTACCCTATTTTTTTCCACAGCATATTTCGTAACGGTTGTCAAGATTTTTCAGCACTTTCAATGAAAATTGAAATACTTTTCTCTTTTTAAGACACAGACTACCATATATTATGAGTATGTAGGCATAGGTCGTTATGATTTGACCATTACTAGTTACTTATACAATATTTTCGTAGGAAAGTTTTACGTAACATATAACGGCCATACGTTATAGCATATTATATACAACCTACAGTATATAAACACACGTATGTATGAGCCTCTCTAGTACAGAGAATATATCATAAGATTGCGACACAACTTTCCAACGAAAGGTGGACATACAACTACCTACCTGTATAGTACTACTGCTTAAGATAATATATGTCTACGTGTTACAGAAAATGTACGAAATACGCCATTGTATAGAATTCCTGGGAAATGTATACAATGGATAAAGTATCTGTAATCTGGTAATTCTTGAGCCCTTACTGGTCCACTTTTTATTGATACTGTACTATATATACTTTTGTAAGACTGTCTGTGCTCTATAAAAATAAAATAAAATAATAAAAAAGTCTACAATTGGTAGAAAATGTGTGAATTAAATTTATATTTATGTATTTTTTTGTATTTTTTAATTTATATTATATGTGACACCCACAGGGATATCAACAAAACATGAATACATTATCACAAAAAAAGAAAAACATCTCATGTCGACTCTCCAATTAAGGGCGCCCGCAGCATACACCAACAACAAAGGCTGTCAAAAAAACTAAAGCCAATCAGTGCTCGCAAAAATACCATCAAACAACGAAGTCATTATACAACAAAAAAACTATGCATTAGTGTAATATATTATACATATTTTTACTAAAAATTATGTCAATTTTTTTAAACAGTGCTCTGAAATTATGTAATTTTAAGTGCGACTCCAGTTTACCTGCAAAAATAAATAGGTTATTTGGTTTGATTACGTTTTTATTCTCGATTTTATCTATGTGCCAGCTTTCCCGAAAAAAATAATAAGTTTTTTAATTACATAGTTAAACCTATGTTTCCTAAGAAAAGTATGAATTAAAGAACCTGTGACAAATTATTTCACACATTTCCTAAATTGACCCGGCATTGTATGCATTTTCTAGGATTTGTATACAATTCCTAAATTACATACATTTTCGGTAACATATGTATAAAGATCTACGTATATAGACAATACTTTTACAATCAAATTATCTGATGGCTATATAGGTACCTTCCTAATATTATACATACATTCATACATACATATAGGTATATATTATCTATCAAATCAATTAGTTCCTAAGTTTATAACATCATTGCATAATATTCTTGTATCTAAACATGTTTCTATTATGATAATTTGTCTTATGTATAAAACGTTTGTTGTTCGTATGTCCTGTTGTTGAGATTTTTTAAAAAAATGTCCTAGTAGGTAAATATAATATATCGCATAAAATCGATTAAAATAAGATTACAGTTGTTTGTGTTGTGATAGACGTCTACCAAGATCATGTTACATTATACTATGTACCACTAGGCAGGTCTGTAGACATTAATTCTACACAGAAGCTACTTTTTAAATATACCTAAATCATATGATATATTAGATACAGCATGAGTAGCAGCTGACTAAGTAAGAGAATATTAAGGGGCATAATATGCACTGAGCAAAAATCGGTCTGTTTTTGCTTCAACTTTTTCAAATTGTGTATGAGAATGTTAGCGCGAAATAAGAATAACGTAAGCGATAAAGTAAATTATACCTTTTTAAAAGAAACCTGGGAAGAAATTTAAAAATCTAAAACAGCCGGTTTGTTAAGATTATAATTACCAGTATTTACTCAAAATTATACTTTTATATCTGAAAAACCGAACGGAAAATCTTCATATCCCGTACATTTTAGAGGTACTTTAGGAATATTGTTTTATTCAAGGAATTTCCAAATCCTGTAATTCTAAGACAGCCAATCTGTAGTCCATACTTTCATCTCTAACTGTCCTAGTTTTAAGACGATTCCCTCAGTATTGACTGAGAACAATTCAGGGCGCCGAAGCCCAATGACAGCATATGGGACCTTAATTAATTCCTTATATTGTATGGGATAGAGCCTTCTATGTTGATAATAGATATAAAATTATATCCTGAAATGTTGACATTTCATACAAATACTACTATGATGACAGATTATTTTGCCCAAGTCCACGTGACCATTCCACACTAAGATGTTGGCTCACAATATTTGTTTCTGGGCAGGGCACGGTGTCAATCTTTACCTTATCCTATTTCTATGATGATTTCTTAAAAGAATTCTGTCTGATTATTATGAATCATTATTTCATGTATTTATTTATTTATTTATTTATTTACCTAATAGGCACAAGGACGCGTAGATTTAAACTGAATACTTTGTAATTAAATACAATCAGTCCCTACCTACTAATTATATACTATACCTACCTACATACATACAGCAAACAGGTGGAAATATACAGGTACAATTAGTTACTAATATTTCAAATGTACCATACACTGTATTAAAATATTACAGCAAAACGTTTTGAGTAAAAGGAATCGGAGAACGTATAATGCCCTCTCTTCCGGCCTGCTCTGCAAGGGATGCATTCGTATATAAGATCCCACGTACTGCCTACCTAATAATTATTTCTACTAATCCACCAGGTTAATATCGATGAATACTGGTGACTTAATATATTTCGTGATAGGGCTTATTGAAGCAAGTGGATGCAGCTTGCTTAGGATAGGGTTCTGTGGAAAGTCAAAGGGGAGGCCTATAGCGGCTGAGAAGTATGAAGAAGAAATAGAGCTTATAGAACACATAACGTGTAGACCAGTGGTTCCTAGCATTTTCGATCTTGCTACCCCTATAAACTATCAAGGAAACTGACTTTACCCCTCCCCAATAAAATGTTTTCAATTCAAGTACTTAAACTTTATTTTTTTACGTGTACGTTTTTATGCACGTTTTTGCAATATAACAAAAAAAGTTTGTATTAGGTATTTCGAATTTGCTAGTTTTTTTATCTTAATTTATTTGCTATCTACTTCTAGCTTTATTACCCCTGCTAAATAGATGTTTTACCCCGAGGGGGTAATTACTCCAGGTTAGGAACCCAGGGTGTAAATAGTAGCTGTACCTCTATTATAATGTTGCATGGAAAACGTTAGGTGGGAAATTACCTATTAACAGGTGAGTGAAACCTTATCAATAATATAAGAACCTACTCATTGCAACTATCTACCTAATTGCATTTCATAATAATCTACCTATCATATCTGAACTGAGGTATTCCTATATACTATACACTATACATAGAATCATTTCACTCTCAGTATAATTCTAATAATAGTTTAATAAATAAAATAATAAATACAACTTTAAGTGTTTAGTATTGTATAGTATCTATTGTGTAAATAGTATATTATATTATATATCTGTAGCTATGTACAACTGTGATGACATTTCTATTATATACTTAATGTTATGTAGTGAGCTGATATATTATGTAGAGCTTTAATATATAAAGGTACCTTTAAAAAGCTTATAATCCATTTTGTGAGCAACAATCACAACACTTTATATTAACAATTATTATAAAATCCTTTTGCAATCAAACTTTTAAATACTTGTTTTTCTTATTGCAAAACTTTGTATAAAAACATTACGAAAAAAACACTGAAATTTGTTCATGAAACGAACTGTTTTAAATAAAACATTTTGATTTTGTTTTCCACATTACACATCACTGTATTCATATTCTAATGTTATATTAGTTGCAGAGTGCAGAGCATAGCACACACAGCACAGCACAGCACATCTAACACAACACAGCACATCCCATCATCTATTAACAGCACGATGCATTTTCATTTTTCAAGGAAAATGCAATACAGACGCTACACTCAAATATGATATTGCGAAAGGATCCGAATATAATCCGACGCCTCACGAGGTGCCACGAAGTGAGCTGTTGTCTATTTTATTCACATTTACTTTACAATGATTGCGATGCGAGTGGAGTATCGCGGGAGTTGATGCGAGTGAGCTAGCATTAGCAGAGCACTAGCATTAGCAGTGGCTGGTAGCACGTCTCCGTGTAGCGGCCGCCGGGAGAGTACTGCACTGTATAGTATGGACTGTATGGACTGTATGGAGTGTGGAGTACCAACTACTCAGTACAGTTATGTTTATTATGTAAGCTCTACTCTTGCATTGCAACATCCATTTCTTCGGCAACAGATCTCGCAACGCTATGACGGACACACGGTGCATACAAACTCACTCATTCTTTCTCTTATTACATTTTAACATACCTAACGTTTATTTCATACATTCATTCATTCAAAGTCTATGCAACAAAACAATGGAAAATGATAATCTATAGAAAAGTGCATTTCTTCCATAATATTTTCTGAAACATATTAAAATATATATTTATTTATTTACACTTTTAGTGATCAAAATACAGATATATGAACATTACGAATACATAAATCATCACATTTGTTCACTAGGGCGAGCTTATCACAGTGCTACGATCTCTGCCAGCTAACCCTTCATGATTTTTAAAATATTGGATTGGATAGGACCCACTGTTAGGTACGTACTTAATATTTTTTCGAAGGTCCTGTAATAAGAATCAGATGTAAGTAATATTTACCTAATAAACTTTTCATTTTAATCAGAAATGATGTTTGCCACCCATTTTGAATATTAAGTCAATTTGGCCAGGGAGATTGTCTGTTACGTGTATTTTTGTACACACACAGCATTTGCTGTTTACCCCATTACTAAGATATGTATAGTACAATAAACTACAGTAAACAATTAATAGTTTACCCGGTAATAAATTTATCTACGTTCTTCATAATATTATTTTCACATTTTAGAATAAAAATAACAGTTTCTAATTTTAATTTTAATTATGAGCTTTCTTAAATTATTCAGCAGTGAATATTAATCGAAAATGGGTATGTCTGTAAAAAAAAAATCAGAACTATAGAAGATCGGAAAATTGTTAAAAAAACATGATTTGTGTAATAAAAAAAATAGAAAAATAGTGTTACTTTGTTATATTGTCAGCACTGGTTACATCCACCATACATAGCGTGCTGTGGGTATATTGATTAGTAAATAAGGACACTTATTAATATAGGTATATTATATACTAGGTATATACATAATGTAGGATTGTTTTATCATTTGCTAAATTTTAATGTCTCTGACGGCGCAGCGTTCTGTTGTTTTGTATTGATTAGAAATTGTGTCATTCAGATAACAATACATTGACCTATACGGTATATACCTATCTACATATCTATATAATATACCGCATATATACATACATAGGCACGCATATGCTTCATACACATAGCATATCTATTGTAAGCTATATAGATATACCTAACATGTAAGACACATTACAATGAGTATGTGGCGACTATATTAAAATATTACAAATGTATGTATAGCCATTACGTTAACGCTTCTTATATTAAATAATAATCGATAACAGGATACAATGCTGTATAGAGAAGGTATATAATAATTTACCATAATATAATTTTTATGACATATAAGTAGGGCTGTCACCTCTCCGGGTTTGAGAGGTGTTCTCCGGGCTCCGGGTTAGCGTCGTATATCTCCGATTTAGTTTTCACGGAATTCTCTTCGAATTTTCCTAGGGAACCCCCCCCCCCCCCCATCGTTTGAAAGGTGGCAGCCCTACATATAAGTGAAGAATAGAAATATAAATGAGTTATTACAATAGAATAGAACATGCATCAAATTAGAAACTATGGAAAAATTCTGAAGCCAGCAGTACGGAGAGAGGGGGTCAATTGTTAGTATGAAAAGATGAGAGAACTTAACTATATCATAGAACGTAGTTAAGTCCTCTCATCTTTTCACGTTTTAATACTGAAGAAAGTGTGCAATGTGGAAGGATGGAAGAATTCGCAGGTAGATTAAACAAATAATTTGATTTGTAGCAAATGTTAAACGTGTTTGCAGGCACCCAGTGTGATCGGTAAAGATATATAGATAGATTGATTATATTATAACTAGCTGCTACCCGTGAACATTCACGAAGAGTTAAACGAGTTTCTTTTTCAGATGAACCCACGCTTGAATATAAGTGACAGTTAATTTGTATCAATTACAGGCAAGTATATCTTCTGGACATAATATATATTTTTTTATGATTAGTTGCCACCATCTGTGGTAAAACGTCTAGACGCTTTACTTCTGAAAGTTTGAATACAAAAAATATCTTTCTGTTTCTATTTCAAAAATGAAACTTGTATGAAACGTGTGTAATTCTATAGGAAACAAGTACCAAACCAAACAGACAATTTGCCTTTTATTATAAGCAATGAGTTATTATATTAGAATTGGAATAAGTAGGTAGTAGGTACCCAACTAACTATACTATATAGCATGTACATCGTAGTTGCTTATGTACTTGTTATTATTGTTGTTCATGTTAAAGGCTTGCGCCGTGAATAAATAAATAAATAAATAAATAAAAGTTATAGCATTTAACATATGGGAATTATATGCATTTACTCCGATTACCTATGATTTAAAATTAAAACAATGTAACTTCATTCATATTCCTATATTGATTTGATTTATTATCGAGATAGGATCATCTAGCATCTAAGCACATGGGATGTAGAATTACCTATCTAACCTTACCTACGTGCCGTATGAACAAAAGATACTTTAGTTTAGTGGCCTCGCAAAGGTCAACAATGGATCAAAATAAGAATATGTATACGAAAAAAACTTCCCTATTTACCTTTAGGATATCGGAAAGCTTGCTTTCAATGTGGTGATTAGGCCTGCTAAGAGTTGGTGCTGAGCTGCTGACCTAATCTACTTGCTAATAGAGAAAAGTATAGTATCAGAAGGTTTTGCCCCCAAATCTATTGGCTGCCAATGGATAGTGGCGATTGAGTTCACCCAGAGTCTGGAACGGTTGTTCAACAGAGATCTTCCCTAAGTACTGGGGTATAGAATATGAGAATGAGGTATTTATAGAGTGATGGAGAATCTTAATAATGAGGATATGACTGATGACTCAGTCGATTAGAGCACAAATCTTTGTGAAAGGTGAGAGGTACTGGGCTCCAATCTCGTCGTTGGAAATACCTAATATATGATGGGCTTTAAAGTATGTAAGAAAGGCATTTAGATTTGCATAATGGAGGTGGTCGGTAGCCTGGTTGGTAACGCGCTCGACCGTTAATTCAGTGGGCGCGGGTTCGATCCCCGATACCAACCTACTCCACTTCACGACACAACCTTTTCAAGCTTACTGTGAAGTGTACAAAGGTGTATTTGGGTTTATTATACCCAGATTCTTTTAAAAAAAATGTTCTTTCTCTTTTAGTGGCAAGGCACCCGTTGTCGAATGATTTATGAATAATCGAATGATTGGTTCTGCAAAATAAGATAGCAAAGATAAAATAAATAGGTATAGATAGGTATCTTATTAAAAGACAAACCTTTCTTTTATGTTAGTAAGGTTACCTATTATTATATATGTAGAGTTAGGTATGTCTTACAATGTGTGAATGCTCATATATAATGTTATATAATGAGTATATACATAAGTAGGCATGTATGTATATAATGTAATATATAGATACGATTAAAATAAATAGAAAGTTCTTAATGTCTACATTAGATCGTATTGTAATATATTTTACTATTTTTATCTATCAACGACCAGAACTATCTGCAAACTAACATTATCTTTATAAAATTTAGAATCTGAGATTAGTAGGGAAATATTACATTGATTCAAGCAAATTTTTCACGAATGCCTCAATGTCTATAATGTGAAGCACATTTATTATTTCCAAGTGTAACTCCTATGGAGGAATAGCGGAGATAGGAGCCACCAAATAAAGGCACAAATTTTGTATGAAAAATGATGATAGGTGGCTCGTATCTCCGCTATTCCACACCTAAAAAGTTGGTGAAATCCAGCGCAATTGTATCACAAAAATACCTACATAAAAAATATAAAAATTTAATGTAAGCGAACTTTACAGAAACACATATTTATTGTAGGACTTAAATGATGTTTGGTTTGGACTATTTTTCTACACATTGTCTGTATATAGTGTAAAGGTGCTTTGTGATAAATAAATAAATTCAGTATGTAGACCTTTATAGTGAGTAATGTCGTTCTCAGATTAATACAATCATATCAAATAGTTAGTGCCCTGTAGATGCGGCTCTTAAGTATTAGGCGGGTATCTCCCTCCCATAATTCAGCTTATTTGGCATATTGTATATGAGATATCATACACGTACATTCATACATACACTACCTATGTGTTATAATACTATCTAAAATGAAAGCTGTCGATTCATTAATCTTTTTATAGAGTCTCTATACAGTATACCTTCTCCTACTATATGTAAGCAACTATATATAATATAAGTTATTAATGAATTATAATAAAACACGGTGTCAATATTGTATATCGTACGTGGCATTGCCCGGGTAAATTATATGCTAACCAAATGCCAAATATCAAATACAGTTTTTATTTAAATAATGAGAATTTAGTGTTTGTGTATGTGCAAACAGATCCCCTGTCTCAGCACACTTTACAATAAGCTAAAAGTTTTTGTCGTGAAAAACAGACATCCACACTGAGATTCGAACCTGTAACTCTTGACAAGCCATATTCAAACTATTACTCGATTTCACGTATGTTCATTGTTCACTGCCCACCATTCATACAATACGAGTAAGATCACAGTCTTCATTTTGTCTTATTCATCAGGCTATGTAAAAGCTAAGATTATTCTTTTTGCTATCCCTCATGTATAATACAGAACTCTTACAATTTTCTGGTGTTAAAAAAAACACTACCTGTACATATATAGATACATACATACCTACACTCATATGATAAAAATAATAGACTATAATATTATAATGTATTATAAAACAAGACAAGTGATTAGAGGTGACAGTGAGTATTGAGTATTGAGTGGATGGCAGTTGAATTGTTCAATTATGTTAAGTTGTTCTTTCACACCTTTTATTCTTAATATTTCAACACTTATTATACATACATTATCATATCATACACTATACAGTATAATACAACATAATATATGTCCACCACCTACTAAACAACATGAACCAATCTCTCTGAGGCAAAGATCATCATATATAGGTACATATAATATTAATTCAATATAATCTACACCAATTAGCAATCACATACTGTCACCATACAATCAATGACAATCTTTCTATGGAACCTCAAATAATTGCTATTTGTTTTCCACACATAAAATATTCTTAGACATGCGCAGTAAAAAATCTGTCTGCCTACGCAAAATCTTCACGGTTTGAAATGATACGCCTTAAAAAAAAGATTTTACATCGTTTATCGATGACTGGACTGACGAATATCAACGTTATGATCTGATCTATAGTCAGGTAAAATACCAGCCTTTGCTGTTCTACAAGTATGTCGGAGCCGATATTTCGAAACAAATAAAAAGTTTTAGCGTTTTTTCAGGAGTTTTAATTGAAGCGCCATCTAACAAACGTAAAAATCTAGATATTTGTGTCAAATTCAATTTCGTGTCACTGAATCAGTGAATTCGATGATACACAAATACACACGCATTTCAGCAGTAACAGTTGATTCTGAATGAATCCTAAAGATCAGACATATTTTCAAAATGTTATTAAAACCATCTTACCAAATCAAGGAACCATCAAAATACTGCAGTAGAAAATAGTCTTCTTACCTGAAACAATTTAAAATAAAAATTAGTTAATTAGTATCAGTCATGAGTCAAATTTCCCGGACATGAGGAGAAAGACAAGTCAATAACTATTAAAGTTTACGGAAATGAAAGGCGAAGTGTTGTATTGAGAAGATGAGAAAAGTTGTTTAATACTTGTAAACTAATCAATTTAATTATATAACCAAATCATCTTACATCTTAACTACTTAATGTTTAATTAGTAAATGATGATTATAATTATTAACTTCTTTACCCCAGCATAGGTAGGAAGAATAAATAATATAATTAATATAGAAACGTAGGTATGGTAATCTTCTTCTCCAGTTTTAATGGTTACGATTTGTTTACAGCAAAGCCCCATGTCTCCTTCTCCACTCATCCCTGTCCTGTGCGGTTCTTTTTAACTCTTTATGTGAGTCGAAGCCCATGTCCTGGCACAGGTCGTCCAGGTATTATTTCCTTGGTCGTCCTCTGTAGTTTGTCCCCTCGTTCATTCCTTCAATTAATTCAAATAGGACACCCTCTTGAGGCACTATGTATATTCCCATATCTAGTCAAGTATGTTATTAGGTACCATAAAATGCCCAACACCCAGTGTTAAAATAATTTGTCCTGATTCAGAAAATTCTGATAATGTGAAATCATACAGTGTGGTCGTTTTTCACGAAATTTGGCTTTGTTGCAAAAAAAAATCTGTAGTTATTCAGGTTATTCTGGATCTCAAATTTTCGTGATACTTTGACACAATTCTTAGCAGATTTTCCACAGATTTTAAAAATATCTTTTTTTTTTTTGTTTTCTGGATGTCTGCAAAAAATTAAGATAATTGCATACAAGGGTGAATAATATATCAATGATTTCATAATTATTATCTTTTATGTTTATCGGAGCGTAGGAAGACCTCAGGCAAGATGGTCTGACCAGTGGCGTAACTAGCATTAGTGCCGCCCGGGGCGGATCCTGAAAATGCCGCCCCCCCGACCCCTAAAGTACCTATACGTGGCACAAAAAATCACATAAAAAGCGCCGCTGGCGAATTTTTTTACATAACTTTTTGAAAATATTAGTTTATTTTCTTTAAATAAAAATGCATAAGTACCTTTAACAAGGTAACGCTAAAAAAATGACACAAAAAAGAGCGCCGCAGGCGAAATTTTTTAGACAAATGGGTGAAATGGTGAACCTGGCTACCTTTCTATAGTAGGTAACACATATGGTTACAGGTACTGTATATAGGGGAAGCGACCATGCAAGAAGTAACCAAATTTTAGTCATAAGATATCAAAAATCTAGCTTATTTATCGTGAAATAAAAAAAAAAATAGGCACCTAACACGCAAACAGGTTTTATTAGCGCCGCAGGCAAATTTTTTTAATCAAATTTGTTGTAATTTAACATATTTTCACAATAATTAAGGAAAATTCAGAGATATTTTTTAATTTGTGTGTTTTATCAAGACGTTTTTTATACGTTGTTCCATTTTGCCGCCCCCTGAAACGCGCTGCCCGGGGCGGACCGCCCCCCCCCGCCCCCCCCTAGTTACGCCACTGGGTCTGACGATGTGAGGCGAATCGCAGGAAGCAAGTGGATGCAGCATGCCCAGGATAGGGATCTGTGGAAAGTCAAGGGGAGGCCTATGTCCAGCATTGGAATTAAAACGGCTGAGAAAGAAGAAGATGTTTATAGTGATCTTATAGTGCTCACATGTACATGAATCTATGAATGAGTTCGACCACTGGGAATATCTTTTAGCTACCAGTTCGAGATATATACGTATTATCAGGAAAAAAATAAGAAACAACATATAGGTAGGTGCACATAATTTTCATAGTACAAATTGTTTGAACTTATTTTTCGTATACCTAATACATCCTACATCACCCCTTAGAAAAGTTTACACACGGAATAAAATCACCTACACTCTGTATAGTAATTAGATATCTTAGTGTTTATATACATTCATCATCCCATCACACACGGTATAATCTCATATCAACCTGCTGTCTTATAATATCTCATATCTACTAGCATCTTTCCATTCAGCGAGTCTCTACCATTACATTAGATAATATTATAACTCTTATACAAGTCATATTTATATACTAGCCAAGTTACCCGTGCTTCCGTGTATGACCCGAACCACCCAAGAAACCAAATTCGGTCGCGAAATTTGCCATTCGGTCACAAGTGGTCACATGTGGTTGCCGTGTCGACACAGTGTGCACACAAAAACCCGGTCACAAAACACACACATTGTGTACGCTTTGCGACCAGATTTGGTCGCGGAGTGTGCACACTGTGTGGTGAATGTGTCCGAACAGAACTTGGTCACAAAGCGCACACATTGTGTACGCTTTGCGACCAGATTTGGTCTCAGAGTGTACACACTGTGTGGTGAATGTGTCCGAACATAACTTGGTCACAAAGCGCACACATTGTGTACGCTTTGCGACCAGATTTGGTCGCGGAGTGTGCACACTGTGTGGTGAATGTGTCCGAACAAAGTTGGTTCAAATTGTTCAAAATATATTAGTCCACGCTATAAGTAGTTCTCAATCTGTTTCTTGTTCAGTCGTGTTTGTAGTGTTGAAGCGAATAGAATCCATGGCTTTTTCATATGTTGGAATATCTATAACTTTTATTCGGCATTTTATGCGCTTCCAACCACTTTCAGGCACACTGTCCTCGTTTCTCCTGGCCTCTTCCAATATAGTTTTCCGTATAAATTTTGGCCAATACAAAAGACCCTCCTTCACCCAACCACTAGGAACAGCAGAAATCACAACTGCCGAATTTTCTGTACAAAGACTGAAGACGTTCTGACATGAGGAGCGGAAACTGTTTGAGAATAGTAGATCAAGAACTATGGCGGCTAGCTAATGAAAAGCATTGTGACCGCTTTTGGTTACATTCGGTCACAAAGCGGTCACAACTGGTTACAAGTGGTCATAAGTGGTCACATTTGCGACTACTCCATATTCTACGAAATTTTGATAATTATGTTCATTAACATGCATGTTTAATCGTTTTACAGGATGAAATTTGTTTGGATTATAGCGTAATAGGTCAAAATGAAGGTTTCTGCGAAACAATGGACTTATTGGAAGTTGTATAGAATTTAATATAAATAAATATGACTATCACATTAATTTATTATTTGTTGTTAAAATTAATAATTAAAAAGGCGCGTTAAAAATAAGCCACCTACTTTACTAAATTACACGATAAATTTTGTTTCGCAATGAAATTCGGATATTATTTAGCTATACCCGTCCGTTTTATTTTCATTAATATTATATCATGGCTGTAAAGTATTTTGGTGTTAAGAATTTTGTTGCGCATCCATGTTAAAATTATAACTATATATATTTATTTTTGCGGGAAACCTCAAATACGTACGCGCCAGCACCGGCGGGCCATTCAAGTGGTCACATTTTGGTTACAAATGCGACCGAATGCGACCGGATTTGGTCGCATTTGTAACCAGAATGTGACCGAATGCGACCAGATTTAGTCACAAATGTTCCCCACTTTTGGTTGCGGTTTCGGAACTGTGTCCGAACAGCGACCGAATTTCCGATTAGTGTGCACACAGTAGTGTGCGAACGTGTGCGAACGGCGACCAAATTGCGACCGAAATGGTTTCTTGGGCACATTCATATGTTCATTCATTCTGACAACTTTCTAGGAGGTTCTGCAATGTTTGCCTTATTTCCAGAGCGTTCTAGAAGATTCTACACGTAATTCTCTGAGCGCTTGGTTTCCTTCGCTCTGATAGAGTCTCCCACTATGACTTGACCGACTCAAAAATTGACAAAATATCTGTGTTCTACACTCGCGAAGATCTTTCCACACAGTATTCGTTTCCAGATAGCAAGGTAAATAAATAAATAAAAAAAATCTTTATTGGCCAGTAAAAATAAATAAAAACAAATTAAGGTACTAAGTTTGGTCGAAATTGCTCTAGGCGTTCCAGAGTTATGGTGAAACAAACATACCCACATACATACATCCATTTTTATTATATGTATAAGATTATACTATGCAGAGTGTAATATTAAATAGATTTGGAACCGGTATATTAGTGTGTACCGTTGTGTAGTGCTGTATGCTGTGCTGTGGATACGTAACCGCTAAGCCACACCAGGTAGACATGCGAGTTACATACGAGTATGTAATGGAACTACATTATTTCATGTAGGTAATATTATTATACATTACTAGCGTATGTAATACCTGCCTACGTGTATATAATACATTAAACCAAATCAACAACTAACAGCCCTCTAGCTAACATAGGGATGTCAAAAGGCCCAGACATTTACAGGGATTTTCTGTGTAGGAAGCAGACGCGAAGCTAACTAAGAACCGAGTTACCTTTTGGAAAAGATACTAGGTATAGTAGTGTCTAATCTGACGTAATCCCATAAAAAATGTTAGCCCCGGCTTCCCTTCTGCGAAAATCCACCCTTCGCCACTAGTAGGTAGTACCTCTTCTTATAATGGTAAGATCTCATTGTGATATCGTGCGAGGTATAAAAAAAGATGTGGTCTTACATAGACTAACCAAAGGCTAAAAGATTGTTTCGCAAAGTGCAAATAATCGTCTGCAGTGAAATCGGAATCCAGGATCTCCAGATTGGAAGTCTGCGCTCTAACCATCTGTGTCACCCATGTACTCGGAAAATAGTAAATTAAAGTATGTCTAGTGTGCTGCTGCCTCGTCGCCCTCTTAATATAGCGACATTCAGAACGATTGGTAAAATAAAAAAAATAAAAAATGAAACAATTATATATTTTTTTAAATAGAATTTTTGCAAAAATTGCATCAGAAAAACTAATATTACTCAGCTTATACTAATGAATGATACCTTCCTAGTTCCTATGGATTAATGATAATATTATGGTTTAGAAACTCTAGTGCTTAAAATTTAATTATTGTAAGTTTCCTCAATATAAAATAATTATTTCGACTCGTAAGCGTCGGAATACCCATCCTGCTTCCTCCCCAAGGGAATTGATATAACGCTAGATTATGTTAATGAAGCGATGCCTCTCGTCTCTGTTGAGGAAAAACTGTAATGTATCTACGCAATGCAGAAAAATCCAGTTCAATACCTAAAATAATTTAGGTACATCTCAAATCAATTTTAGTATGAGAAGACTTAACGAAGTATGCGGCTATATTACATTCATGTAAGTTCGTCACAGCATTTAAAAAATGTTCGGACATATTGTTCGGAGTATCGCAGTAGTCGCCTCCAACAACCTCCCCCCTGCAGTACTCCCCCCTCATCCCCCCCACTGGGGCACGCGCGCCACACAGGCAGAGACAGAATATCGGTTATAGTGTGAGGGAGACAAAATATGGGTGAAGCGTTGAACTCACACACACCACTACACAATCACTACATCATTATACTACACACATACACCACTGCTCCATACATACTCATACTGAGTGACGTTATGGCATTTATTTTAAGAAAACTCTAAAACCATTCGTCCGATTTGGACGATTCTTACACCAATGAGAAGATAATTTAACCCCGCATCAAATCCACTAAATAACGCCACCTTTTATTGGCGTTTAAGGGATGAAAAAGTGATCTAAACATTTACAGGCGTTTGTTTGTTGTCTCGTTTACTCTGTATGAACATGACATCCATTTCACTCACTCAATACTACATTGTATGGAGGAGGGCAAAGGCACTAGATATGACGTATGATGTTTTCTAAGAATGCTATCTAACTCACAATTTAATTCTGCATAGCAACAAATAGTACAATGGAATATAATATTCACTCAGCATTAATTCATTTTTTCGGCGATTTTGATTAAGTACCTACTTATTTTTATAATAAGCACAATATGTAACACTAATGTAATCATTTTTTGTAAGTAATCATTGTTGTACATAGGTACTAATAATAAATTTGACATCAGCGGGTGAACGACAGACTATAAGCAATTAGTTCATATCATTTAATTAAGAGTGACCCACATTAAATCGATACCAGGAATTGAAAATTACGATCATTTTTTTTTAAATGAATCTGGTTTTTTCGAAATAAATCTAAACACACCTTTATACACTTCACAATAAGCTTGAAAAGCTTGCGTCGTGAAGTGGAGTAAGTCGGCATCGGGGATCGAACCCGTGCCCGCCGGATTAACAGTCGAGCACGTTACCAACCAGGCTACCGACCAACTCATAATAATTGTTTATTATGAATGTGGGACTTAATTAATTCAAAATAAACACAAATAAATCTTCAGACATCCAATCTGAAGGTGACGGGTTCGATTCTCAGAGCTGACAATGTGTTCTTCACTTCACGATACGAGCTTTGTGCTTATCTAAAGCGTGTAGGAAAGTATTTGGGTCCGTGCACGAAAGCGCCATCCTTTTTTTCTTTAAGTTAAAAAATTAGACTAAGCAGTAAGTAATTCTTAAAATACATCATACTTTTCTATAAGTACATAGTAAATTATTGGTTTCCATAAACATTGTACTTGCATACGCCTACCTATTAAAATTATATTTTTGAATTAAGTATAGAATTTGATTGACACGTTCGATTTATAAAATCGTTGTAAGAAAATAGATTACCTATCAGTGGAAAAACTCTGGATAACATTTTTTTTTCAAGGGAGTCATTCTGTGATAACTTTACCCAGAAGCTTAGAACAATGATTAAAGTCAGTCAATGAACAGTTATAAGCGAGGGAATTCATACAAAGTAACAAATCAATAGTACGTGACAGCAAAAACAACGGGTAATAAATGATTGTCCACTTTGATTACGTGTCTACAATACTGATGCTATTTTAAGGAGACACAGGTATCCGTGTACCTAGATGTTGTGTGCGTACTATACATGTATAGCTGACCAAATATACTGCGGTGTTGGCTGAAACCTGAAACTATTGGAGTTCTGTGTATGAAGTAGGTAAAGGCTGCCGGAAAAACATAGAAGTACCTGCCTGAATGTTCAGTAGAGGGGTGTGTTATAGGTAAGTAGGCACTAGGTAATGGTCACGTGATAAAATCACACAGGAAAAAATCTCCCTCGGAAGAAATCTCATAGGCAAAAATATCACACAAGATTGAAAATCACAATTTATGTTTTGTGAGAACATCGGAAATTTTCTACATATCGTAGATGAATTTAACAAGTAGTTATCTCTCAACAGATACACAGCAAAGGATGGACCTTGTGGATGAACGATTAGTCATAACTTATGACTGATCGTTCATCCATGACTCATAAGCCTGATGAAAGGTTGCTTTGTTGTGTATCTGTTGAGACATAACTACTAAAATAAAAAATATCACAAGAAGATTTTTTATAATTTTTATATACAAAATTTATTACACAATTTGGTTATCCTATTAATAAAATTTATAGTTTTTCTAACGGTATATTCGATAAATCATTAAATTCAACTATGAAATATATGAATTACTATATCTATCCATACTCTCACACTACGTCTTACGTTCCTTGCAGGGTAGGCAGAGAGGGCAGAGCGCCAGACAGCACACACTTACACAACTCCCAGCCTCCGTCACATTCATGCAATTTGTCATACACGCTCTCCGATTCCTTTTACTCAAAACGCCTCTATTCTTGAGGATCTGGTCAACTGAATGAATTACAGTGTCTTATAAATCATTAATGACTGATTATTTGTTTCCTATTTCTATTGCTTATTGATGTTTTTAA
Source organism: Ceraclea dissimilis (assembly GCA_963576895.1). Lineage (NCBI taxonomy): Eukaryota > Metazoa > Arthropoda > Insecta > Trichoptera > Leptoceridae > Ceraclea > Ceraclea dissimilis. The sequence goes on from OY756361.1 coordinate 119,432, forward strand.
ATTAATTATTATTTTATTTTTAACAAATTTGCATCCATCATTGACTATTTATATTTAAATAACTATTTATTCTTTTTTTGACTATTTTTTTGTTGATTATTTGTACTCTCTCCCCGTGTTAAACATTGACCATTATATTGTTAAAGGCACACTGGTGCCGTGTATTATGAAATAAATAAATTAATAAATAAATTAATAAATTCATTTTGTATAAAAATGTGTCATTTCTTCTTGTGATATTCTTATCATGTGAGATTTCTTCCATGTGAGATATTTTCCTGTGTGATTATATTCAGCTGGCACCCCAGGTAGTGTAGGATAGGAGTATATAGAGCAGTAGGTGTTATGTAGTATATGAGGGATATTATGTATTCACTTAATTACTCGGCGTGTTTACCTGCCAGCCTAATGAACACTCAGCACCACACTGAGCACTGAGCACTGAACATCTAACTAACGACCTACTGCCGTATTATCACCTACTCAACCAGATCATATAATAACCATACCTACCTACTGTGTAATTGGTGTGAATATGTATGTCTATACAGCCTTTAAAACTAATAAGTATTTTGAGAAATTAACCGAATTGAATTCAAATTGAATAAACAAAACATATCCACTGAGTTAAAATATAGTGTAAACTTTAGATAAGCTAGTTCATGTTTTTGTCATGTTTATTTATTTATTTATTTATTTATTTCATAAGTACAACACAGACACTGAATACACATAGAAATATAATGGACATGGAGTATTTAAGTATATAGTTCAAACAGCGACCTAATTAGTTTGTACAAGTTTAGTCAATATTATATCGTCAATAAGTAAGAAATTAAAAGCTAATCTACGATTAAATATAAAACTAAATAAGAAAGTCAAAAGGAGAGAACAAAATAAAAAATGTTCATGTTTTTAAAATTATTTCAAGATTCATCAACTGATTTGGCATATACATTGGTATAAATGGCATATCCATGGACATCGCCAATGGTGGGCAAGGATGGGGGGGCAGCTGCCCCCATAGAGATTGGAATAGATATATACTCGTATATTTTTTCATACTATGTAAAACCTCACGAAAAATCGCATTTCTACCGCACATTTTTTCATCATATTATTTGATTATCGAAGTACCTAATCAAATTATTTTTATTCCTGTAAATTAATCAGTTATAATAATACATATATTGTACGAGTATATAGGTAATGTACCTACTAGTACGTATATCTAAAGGAAAATGGGCATGCGCTCTTTATTGTTGACTTAATTATTAGGTAGGTACCACTTAGTTGTTTACATTATGTATATGTTGTATACTACATTATGTAGGTATATAGTAAGTAACTATATAATACCTACATAGACACTTCTGAAAAAAACACGAAAAATATCCATGAACTCTATAGTAAAACACAGCAAATTCTCTGATAACTAAATGACCTAAATCTTATACAGCTTACCTGATGCTGTAGATGAAGAGGCTGATGATGTGGAGGGATTCGTGGTGTCTCCTGAGGCCGCCATGGGGGAGGGGGGCATGTCCACCATGCGGGGGTCCTGGGGGGAGTTGATCACACTGGCTCCATTCCCCTCCTGCGGCACCACCACTGTAGTGAGCGTCTCCAGCTCCATGTTGTTAGAGTCCTCGTTGTGTTGAGTCCCCGAGGCGTCTATCAGCACAGACCTGGCGGCCAGGGTCTCTATGACGGACTCCGTGAGGGCCCTGGTGTCCATCTCGTCCATGTCTATGTCCTGCTTGATGTCTATAATGATCTGATGGTGCTTCTGCCCCGCCACTCCTGAGGACGTCTGCACTTGGATGTGAGTCTCGGGGAGGTTGGGGAGTGGCATCTTCACAATCCTCCTGATCACACTCTCTGCCTTGCCCGCCACTTCCTTTGACAGCTCAATTTTTGCTAATTTATTATAAACTTCTTACAAGATAAAGTACCAACGTAGCGTAGCCTATAGTACTTCTATATAAATATTATAATAACTCTTACTTGTCTCAATATACACATGGAATATAGAGAATCTCTAGGACTTATTGTTTACTTTGTGCAACTGTATGAATATCTTCTATATTATCTCTACTCTCTCTCTCCTTATTCAACCTTCAGTCGAGCTTTTCCTCTTCTAATCGATTATTTCTATCAGTAGTTATATTATTGGTTTCATCTCAATCAGATATGAAGAAGAAACATCCTTATTATTTGTGTAGAACATTCCGTGTAACAATATATAATACTATAATATAGCCTTATGTAATAAAGATAAGAAACATCTAATATATCTGCTATGCTTGTAGACTTATGAAGTAATAGAATAGATTATTCAGTAAAGAACACAATGTTATGATTCCAAATTTCAGTAAAACTTTCCAAAAAAACATTCAATTCAAGGCATCAAATATCATTCTTGTGTGAAACATCAGACTTAATCACCTCCACCTCCTCAATCTCATATCGTATCTTTTACTAATCCTCCCTTATCCTCTCAGCATCTTCTCCTTATCCTTGGTGAATCCCGCGTGTTAAATTATCATATTATTAATGAATTCTCTTATTGTCTCGCCCTGACTACCACCGCCTTCTTACAATTCTCCTCTCTGCACCACGACTCTTTAATTCTCGATCGAACAAGAAGTTTTATGATTTGTTTTGATTATCTTTTATTCTTCTTGCAAGTTTCCAATTCAATTCTCTCGATGCACACATCCAGGTACACAACAACTGCAGTACATTTCATTTTTAATTACTGATTTAGTCAACCAAATTAACAGATTATTATTTAACTGCACAACTGGAATACAATTAATAAATTATTAGTGATTAATAAAACACCACTTTATAACACATTTTAAGATGTTTTCACAAAACAGCACGACCTATATTCGAGTCAGTATTTGTTGCGGACGTTGCTTCAAAACAACTTTACATAACTTTATTATTGGATGAAGAATGAACGGATTTCTTTATAATTTGTTTGATATTAGAATGATAGTATTTCATCCCTTGTATCGAGGGTGTAGTTGAATACTTCGCCACCTCAGTGCACGCGGCAACAGAGGCCGTAAGTGGGAAATGCAAACCCAAAAAATCGATAAAACGAAGGCTTCTACTTCGTGCATCGCCTAGTTAGATATAACCCAACATATACATGTACACCTACTCCTATAAACTATATAAAAATACACATTGTGAACTAAATCATTACGAAAATTAAATAAAGTTTATAAGCCCTATTTTCACTACAAAGGAAAAGTATGTAAATATAAAAAAAACTGAAAAGTTGTAGTATAACCATTCACTTTAACGAGATGTTATTCTAAAAAAATGAATCAATTTTTTAAAGCGTTTTCGTAGATGTCAAATTAAATTGAACATTGCACATTTTGTTTATATTCACAACAACTAATAATTTTTGAAACAATGACTGAAAAGCAGTTGAAGTTTAAAGTACATTTTGTTGAACACAATTGATTCACTGTAAAGCAGTAAGTATTTAATATTCCTAACAATGAGATGCACTTTGTATTGTTATGTCGTCACTACAGGGAGATATGATCAGCTCATTGCTTCTCCATTGTAAAGCCTTAAGCTCGGTGCAGTTGGCACTAAACTAAATAACATAATGTCCTGATGAAGCATCCGGCTGCAGGCTGCAAGCGGCCCAGCGAGGGAGGCAACAGCGCCAGGTATATAATACGAAATAGTTCCGGCCGGGAACTTGCTTGTGACCGAATGCAGCGAACAGAACTAGGCCAAAGGTCAGCAGGTGAAACTGAACTCTGCTTACATTGCCTACCATACAATATCCACTCTACATACAAAGCTTCCTATTATATTAGGGCCACTATATTATATAGTTACGTATGGTATTATTAGTAAACTGTAAACTGCCCCATATACCCCATACATCCATTCAATACAACCATTGTTTTGTATTATGAACCATCTACGAGTATATTATACCTATTTATGAAGATACCCACTCATAGATCTGTTAAAAATGATTTGCCTTATTTTGATTTTCTGATTTGATTCTTGCAAGTGTCAGCTGTTCGTAAAACTTCCATAAGATGCTATTCATATTTTTATTTAAGCAATGGCATTCGCTACCCTATTCTGAATGTCACATGAATGTTTCCGCAAAGAGAATATTGAGGTTGTTTTTATCCCATCATTGGGATAACAATTAAATGCAGTGCTATATTAAATTAGTACTAGAAATAGATATGCTTTTAAATGAAACTTTTTCCAGTGAAATATCTACCACTCACATATGATTCATAAGGGAATTTATCAAATTATAATGAGGTTACTTTAACTCAAACTTTATACTTTTAAAATATATTAACCTACATAATTATTATCAGAAGTGTTAATCAACATTGCATACTTTAGGCGTAGTTAATTATTAAAGTTAACTGCGTATTTTTCTTAAACTGTTTCACCGCCCTACCCTACCTTTGTTTTCACCGAATGTAGAACTGATTTGTCGGTTTATTTGTAGTTCTGTTCCCAATACTTAATATCTATTTGCCTGATAACGTAGTAGGTGACTTCATATCGCAATTAACCTATTTTAAAATTTCACACCATTAAAGAAATTATTTACAACAAAATGTACTTAAGGTGTAATTAACTCGACGATTTTCTAAATACTCAATTCACTACAATTAGTAATTTTAACGGAGCTTTTCATTGCAGCTTTTTCAGGATATAAAGTGCATACAAAATGCATAGCAACGCTTATAATATTCTCATATTGCGCAATTCCTTATTATTATAAGGTAGAGACAATAAGATATTAATTGAAATGCCTTATTATTGTGTTGTATTTCTGAGAATATGATGACATGTTGATAATACAGTATAGGGTTATTATTAGTATGTAGCTTAGTAGACAACGAGGTCATCAGAGCGCAGGATTTGACCGACATTTTGTGTTTACAAAAACATTCCCCTTCCTCTACATTTTCGCTCGCCATTTTTGTTCAGTATACAGTTTCCTATCGATTACACCTTCTTATTTCCTCTCACATTCAACTACACACACCTTTATTACTAAAACACTCTTCGCACAAACATTTTGTAGAAATATTTCCGTAAAACTCTCACAATTCACTTCCTAAATTTCGAGGAAATTCATTGCATTTTCCTCACTAGGCGCTTCTAGGTTTTTCCGCGTCACTTGACACTAATTTCTCATTAAATTTACCGCCTTTTTCCCAAATTTTCTTTACATTATTCAACACAAATACGATAAAGCAACATAACGCATAGTAGTAAATGTAATATTATTTGTATTTTACGAATATATTTTGAGGTTAAGTTGTCTGTTTACACTTTTTTATGTATAATTTTCACAGCGTTTTCCCGGCACCACATACTGACTTATACGAGATTATAGTTTAGGATATTTACGTATCATACTATTGTTTATATTGTTATGAATGTATAGGTCGTGTGTTGAGAATAGTTGTAGTAAGAACTGACGTAATAATAAAGAGCGTCGGGAGACATGTTTCGAATATAGGAGCCGCCCGAACAATGTTTTGACCGGGCCATACTGCGCAAGGGGATGAGGACACCAGGGTGACTATTGTATTTTGGGATGAAACTCCAATAATTAATTATAAATTAGGATAAACTATACTACGAGTCTACTAGTGGTTGGTTGGCAGATATTGCCCATGGCAATAAACCCGCCATTTGTTTAATGCATGTCATTACTTCAATAAAGTTTTTATTTATTTATTTATTTTATTTACAGTAACTTATGATCTTAGTGACCTGGCAATTTTAAGAAAAGTTCGTCAATAAACTTTTAAAATAATAAAAGTTATTATTGTTATAAAATTAAGGAATGAAGATTTTTTCACTATTTAAGATTTCTTGTCAATTAACTTCAAAATCTTTCAATTTTTCCTCAATTTCTGCCAAATTTACTTCAATTTGGGTTAATTTTATATCAGTTTCTACTATTTCAAATGAATAATTGGGTAATCTGGAAGATATCGCTGTGTAGAATTAGTCAATCACTTATAATTCTATTGAATGCAATGTACACTTTAAGAATAAATAAATAAGTATAGCAAATTTCCTTAAGACGCAATCACTCATATACAGGAAAATAGAAATTAAACAGTCGTAATTATCACATATATCGAGAAGTTATCCTTTCTCGATTTTAAAATTATTTGTAACAAAACAGCGCTATCATAATTATTATAAAACTTTGATAAAAATAAGTCAACCACTCTCATAGATGATATAAAGGTAAAATTAATAAAGAATTCAATGACTTATCGACTTATAAACATTTGACTCCAATTATATTAGTTTACTAAATACGGCGGTCGTTGAATCCGGAAGAACTAACAAAAAATATTTCATTGTTGCTTTCGCGAACTAATGGTGAACTCAAAATAAAATACTACTACGGATAGGGAAGCGTTGCAGATGGGGGTAGTTCCCGTAAGGGGGGGAGGGGGGGAGGGTAGTGTAGGTAGGCGCGGGGCAGGTGGAGTGAAGTGTAGGAGGGGGGTCTACGTAAGGCCTACGCCGGCGCTACGCCATGCAAGCGGCTCGCGTTGTTTATTATTTGTAAGTTGAAGGCGTATATTTTCGTCAAGTCCTGAAATACACTGAAACTTTTCACAATAGAACTTACTAAGTCATTACATTAGAATGTTCTATTATTAGTTCTAGAGAATACAGTCTAATATTTTATTACTTCTTACGTTTACTAAATTCTCCATCTTTTTATTTTAACTTTCAATCTATTACAGTTTTTTCTTCAACAGAGACGAGAGGCATCTTCATTCACATAATGTAGCGTTATGTGAACTCTCTTGGGGAGGAAGCAGGACGGGTGTTCCGACGCATACGCGTCGGCTTTGGCTGGCTTACGTGATCACTTTATTTCCAGGACAATGTTCACCTTTCAATCGGAATCATAAAATCATAACTATCGACTTACTCTCTTTAGTGAAGATGCGAATCTAAGTGTCGGTGGCATAAATCGCTGGCTATACTTTTTGTCATTTTTTAACAACTTATCTATTTTTTTTATTACCTATATCGATGTTAATCGAAATAAACGAAAGTACTCTTGGTATATTGCACAGTAAGTATAAACCTTGTGTAGAATGCTGTGGAACCCTAAGCACGCACCATCCACACGCGTGACATAATTCACTACAAGAACATGGAAAAACTATTATTTTCTCTGCTGCTATATAGCACCACTGTTACAGTAACCTCAAAAAATGGGGTTACAGAGAGGAAGACACCTGCGAGTGTGGTGCTGTACAGGATCACAGTCACCTGTTTACATGTCCCCAAACAGGAGTGCCATGCACGCCCGAGGATGAACTACTGACGAATGCCAGGGATGTCCGAGTGGCCCAACATTGGAAATAGAAAATTCGATAGTGTTCCAGACACGGAAAGTAAGTAAGTAAGTACCTACTGTATATCCCAATAATGGGGTGACCAGTGAATGCTGTATATATTATTCTAGGACTCACACCTGACTCTATAACCTCCACACTTGCAATGATTTATTAATTAATATTTCTCCACAGCAGATTGTGTGTAATATGGCGTGTGAAATGTCACCGCACCCTGTGGACCCCCAAATCCACGTGTCGGGGAGCCCCCCCCCGCCCCCTCCCCCTCACAACGCAGCGGGTCGATGCCCACGTCTCCTCTTCCTACAGCCCTCTCCCTCCAGCGTGCATAGCCCCGTCCCTGTCTACAGTATCTGGTGCCTACCATCTCCTCATTACAGGGCTGTTCTCTCCCTCTCTCTGACTCTCCATCCTACTCTGTCTCCATATAACAGGAGGTAGGTACTTATAGATTGCACAATACACTATTGAGTTCCATTCCGTCACAAGGAATGAGGATAATGGAACCTACAGGATGAGCACATCCCTATTGATGAATTGTTGGTACAAACAGAATAGAAGGCAGGTAAACTGATACTGATGATCCCCAGTTTGTCTCCACTCGTTCTGATTTTCATATACTCGTACATTTACATTTTCTGCAAAGAGATTGTTGCAAGTGTTCTTTGTAGACACAGAATTTACTGATTACCCCAATATTTTTATACCTATAGTAATTAGTATGCTCCATTTGTCATTAAAGTAGGTGAAGTGTGAACCGTAACATAGCGCCGCAGTCAAAAATTTTGCGACGATTCAAAAGCATGCACAAAAATGGGTTGCGACGGAAATCCATTTTTTTTTGTGGTAGGTATAAAATGATTTTTGTTAAAATATGTAATTTTGTAGGAAAAAATGTATATTTATTCACTTCTCTTGGGGGGGGGGGGGGGCAGCTGCCCATATTTACATGCTCTACGTATTATACTGCAAGTCAAACGCATTATAACAATGCTCCTAAGGAATAGGTACTCTGCTATAAAATCACTTAATGATTTAATCTTGTCACATAAAATACTAACTAAATATCCGCCCTGAAATATTAGGCTGGAAGTCCTTCGATCGGAAGTTTATCTCACAGCCTTAGGCAGGCTCTAATCCCTGCTATCTATTTAGTTATTCATCAGATACTGAATACCTATATTGTATTATATAGGTATATAAGGGCAGGAGGGCTCACCTACAGAGGATTATCCGAGGGCTGTATAATTTATACAGTGTATTAATCTACCTAACGTAACCTTCCTATCATTTTAGAATAATTTACAGAAAGGGAAGAGATATTCTAGTGTCAGAGAGACAGGATGAAATGATTGACATGTGACATGGAGAGAGTATTATACCTGATTAATTCATTATGTAATACGTATCGATCATTATTACTACAGTAGGAGTACATACCTGTTTACTTGTAGGTAAGCAAAAGATATGAATAATATATAACAAACACTGATTGGGATCTTACAGCGATACAGAATCAGTCAACGACCAGCGTAATAATTCTCACATCGTATACACTTTGCTTTACATCAATCCTACTACTACCAGTCTGCTGGAAAGTCGATCCTTTGCTGTACATCTGTTACAGAGACAACTACTTATTGTTGTATTCAACTACGACATGTAGAAAATCCGATGTCCTCACGAAACAGAATCTGTGGTTTTCAAAAAATAATAGGTATTTTTATGTATCAAAGTCTATATTACTTATTGTCTATTGATATACCCTCACACCGTGTCCCTCCCAGAGTAGGCCGAATGGAGACACACTCCTTGCTTCCGCCACATTCATGCAAATGGTCATACACACTCTACAATTTGAACACAGCCGTTCGGTTATTCGACGGAGGTTTTGCCTTATCTTAACTTGCCTACCCTTTGCTAATATAAATACTACTCAGATATGTACCCTATCTATGTAATTATTATATAGGGACTATCATTATGTACTAAATAAGGGTAGGTACCTGCCTCAAGGCTTAATCCAAGTGCAAGTGCCTGTAACCCAAGTTCCATTTCATACATATCTCTACGTATAGGCAGGTGTTACATTATTAATTAATAGGTATAATTATTATAGGGTACGATACTCTCTACATACCCAGTAAGGGGTGTTATTATAATGAGAGTGTCATATACTCCAAATGCATACATCCTTATAATCAAATAATAAAAGAACTTTGTAACATTCCTATGTTATTTAAGGGATATTGTAGGAAGGGTTATTTAAGGGATATTATAGGTAGGTATTATTTAGCTATAGTTTTGAAAGTAAGTAGAATGAAAGCTATTAGCAAAAAAGTTTGGGTATCTTGAGAGAATTAATGATGACTATAAAATAGGTGCACTAAGAGTTGTGAGGAAGGAGGGGTGGACCAAGACGGACTTGGACCGATCATGTCGACCAGATCCTCGTAAAGAACGCATTTTGAGTAAAAGGAATCGGAAAGCGTGTATGGCAAATTTGATTAATGCGATGGAAGCAAGGAGTGTAAGTAGGAGACAGTATAGGGTAGTCTGGAGCTCTGTCCTTTCTGTCTACCTCACAAGGGTCTCGGCGTGGGGAGATAGACGGACACTTAGACACCGAAATGTTTATTTGGTACCTAGTGAGTAGTATATATTTAGTTTCTTAGAGGTATACTGTGAACGCAGTTGGGAAAAGAATTTGAATGGCCTATCAGACAATGTCCATTGTCCATGTAGATACATACTTAGGCAGGCCTATAGTCTAGACAGTACGTCCTGTTTGAACGTCACCTAGACAAAAACACGTACTTTTTACGCGTTAACAATGTTAATGTAACGAAAAATAGTAAAATTACGCCTCATGTATGTGTAGGCACAATATGCCTATACAATACATAGTACCTACATCTACACAGTACAGGAGACTATGGAAGAATTAGAAAATAGAACGAATATAAAAAGGAGACGAAATGTGTGTGGAAAAATCAATATGGCGTCGCGCGCCTCTAACAGCTGATTGTAAATGTCACTATGACATTTGGGGATCGAGTTTTCCTTTCATTGCGTGGCGGAGGGGAGAGTCGGCGGGTGGCGTACTGTGTAATGTGTATACTCCATACTGTAACGCTTGGTTGCGTCCTTTTAACACACTAATACCTCTACCCAGTACTTATCTCCCTCTATACAATTTAGTACTAAACTATTATCTATCTGAACGCACGCACTCAATGGGCAGGTTAGTAAGTAGTAGGTACCTACCTACCAGGCGCGAAGCTACCTAAGAACACGATACCCATCGAGTTACCTTTTGGAAAAAATATAGATATAATAGTGTATAATCTGACGTAATCCCATAAGAAATGTTAGCCCCGGCTTCCCTTCTGCAGAAACCCACCCTTCGCCGCTGCAGTGAGTACCTACCTTACAATAGAATGTGATTTTTCTATGTGCCGAATCTTCTTCTTCTTTTTCATCAGCCTTCTTCCCTTCACTGCTGGATATAGGCCTCTTCCAACTCCAACTGTTTCCACTCGTCTCTGTTCTGACCCTTCCGCATCCAGGTTTCCCCAGCGATTTGGACAATGTCGTCGGTCCATCTCTTTGGTGGCCTTCCGACGCTCCTTCCATCTGTCCAAGGCCTCCACTTCAATATTCGTGGCGCCCACCTGGTGTCACCCTGCCTGGCTATATGTCCTGCCCATTACCACTTGAGTTTTGACACATGTTGCTATCTTTCGGAAAAATGATCAGAGGTGTTTTTCATATTTATTTTTTTGAAAATATATACAAGATATTAAAAATATTTTACGGTCAATCCCTAGACAAAGGTTCAATGTATCTACTCTATTTTTTTCCAAAGCATATTTTGAAACGGTTGTCGAGATCTAGGGTCTCCCGTTTTTAGAATGTCAATATGCCTGCTCCTAACATAATATCATGTTTTTTAAAACAAGTACCTACCTATGTATCTGCACCTACAAGCAAACAAAAATCCAAACTTATAAAAAAAGCTTCAGAATGTTGCAGGTGTGCCATCTACCGATGAAAATGCAAAGCAACATCGGGTCATTACATTACAACGCAACAAAAAATATTTTCGTACACCGCGCGGTTGTAAACCAATACGGTAATTTTCCACTTTAAAATATTTAGCGGAGTCTCAAACCGCCGAAAGTTGTTTTGGGCGGGAAATATAAAATTAGAACGTGAGTACGAAAATAACATTCCATTTATATTAGAGATGGTTGTAGTTGTATGGAACAGGTATTTAGATACCTAGTACTTATAGAGTAGAGATGTATGGAGCGGAGTAACGGATAACGGAATATCTTATAACGTAATAACGGTTACGCAATTTTGACAGCAGTTTATAATTATTATTATTGTTGTTGTTGTTATTACGGTAGTTTTATAATAATACCAGCTGAGTTACCCGTGCTTCGCAACGGTACGGTGTTTCCCAATTGCTTGAGCTGGACAAAATTTATTTATTTATTTTAATATTAATAACATTATGTGGCATTACAGTGTAAAACATCTTTGAAAATGTGACTTAAGCTCTGAACTCCTTTTCCAACGCTCTTTTATACGACCTTTTATACCACACATGACTCCACACAACCCTTGGATCCTCTCATCATCATGGCACCTCCTAGTAAAAGCTTATTAAAAAAAAATGGCGACGTTAAAACTTAAAGCAGATGGGTAAGAAAGTTTTTGTGAATTTTCACAGCAATCCATCGTAATATGCGAAAGTTATTCGAACACTTACAAAAATCAGACTTTACATTATGTATATATATTACTGTGATGAGGTTGGAACGGGTTTTTTCGTTTGAAAATGTGTTTGTTATAATGTTTGAGATGTGATGTGCCCACCACTAGCACCTATAGCACCCAGCACCCACCACACCTTTGATTAGCTGTACAATGTACAGAATATAATTGAATAATGTGCAATGATGGCACAGAATGTTAGATAGAGACAGTATGTAAATAGAGAGAGATGGGAGGGTCTCATTGACAAGATGCCTAAGGGAATATCATAATAATATAACGGTTACCATTCAAGTAACTGTTTAGGTAATACTTGTTATATTATTGTAGCTAGTATATAAGTACCTGTTATAAATATCTGTTATATTATATAGGTAGGTACCTCCCATTATAATATTGCATACAATATTTAGTATTTTAATTGTTATTTTTTTAATGTACTTATACATAACTATACCTAATTATAATTTTAGACACAAACACACCTACCAACCTAACTTAATTTTACCAAGGTATATTTTTGGTTATACTATATTTCAATACTAGAAATAGGTTTAGGATATTACCTGAAGAATTTAGCGAGTTATAGATAGGGATTACCTATCAACAGCGGCTTTAAAACTCCCGACCCAACTATGACGTCACGGTAATTTCCCACGGCATTAAAGTTCAAAATCGCATGAACAATCGTATGATAAAATGGTAAAAAAGCGTGTTTTTTTACCATTTTTTGGCATTAATTTCGCTTCAATAAAAAATCTTTTACGGTTATTTCCTAGATAAAGGTTTAATGTATCTACTCTATTTTTTCCAAAGTATATTAATTAGTATCGGTTGTCGAGATCATAAGGTCTCCCGTTTTTAAAGAAAATTAATGGCAGTATGCCTACTCTTAATTAAAATTTACCAATTGAGAAGTGTTTTTGATAAAAAAAGTTTTAAACTAACACCTAAAGAAAATACGTGTGCAAAATTTCAAGGGGCATGCTGGGACATTGGGAAGTTATTAAAATTTGAAGAGGAAAATGTAGATTCAGACTCCAGAGAAATTGAATATAAGCGTGTGGTAATAACAATGTATCCTTTCATATTTGTTTTTTTTTTTTATATATTTTATTTGCCATTGCATCTCTTATTATTCATATCTATTCTGTAATTTTGTATCATTATTCATAAATGTTTTTATATAAGTTATTCATATTTTTTGCATTCACCAATTGGTTTTTATCATATCTTTTCATTGATTTTGTAATTATTTGTAGTATTTATATTGACCAAATTGATAATATTATGTACAAATGTCAAAAGCTTCTGGCCGTTTATGATTTTATAAAAAAAACCTTGCACGTTGCACATAGGCAAGTATATATGTTGTATTGTTTGGTATTGTATGAGGTACACCTCATAAGGTATAAGACCTTTATCAGATTGATGTCAGGCACCAGGAAATGTGGTTCAAAGTTTGAACTGGCGCAGGGTTAGTTACCTCGTGTGACGTCACCAGGGTGAATGTACATGTACACCCTCAGCCTACTACAGGCAGTGCGTTGCTCTACGCCCCCCAGCCCCCCCCCCCCGGAGCCCACCCCACGCAGGCAACAGGCCTATTATATTATCCACCACTCAACACACGCACTCCACTCACTATCACCAACCTAATATAATATAATAACTACGTAATGTCATCTCGTAACGCTCAATGCAGAACATAATTGAATAGTGGAGAATTGGAACTGGAGAATTGGATGACAGTTCGTCCCCCAATAATTTGAAACTAAAAAAAAAAAGATGAAGTTTTTTTACGTCACAGCATCAAATCACACAAACGAACTACAACACTTTCAAACAAAACAGATCTTCAATAGTTGTTCGGATTCAACAACAGCCAGGTATATTAGGTATGTTCGGAGGCTTTCACGGCCGGAGTCATCATATCATAAGTTATGTGTACTTTCCGGACTTGTAGGCCGTGTACCCCAAGCGACCAATAGACCACAGCCCCCAAGCCCGGAAAGTACACATGGATTAATTATTAAGATATTAAAAAATATCAAAAATTAAATATTATTTCCATCACAGTTGACGTGTCACGTTTTAACAAAAAATAATTCGCATTGTAAATTTGGTACACAAAGAAAACATTAAAATATCCTCTCTGAGAATCACTTAGGTTCATCTATATAGTAGGTCTGATTCTCTATCTTTTAAACACGAGCTAAACTAAAATTAGAACGCACTAACTTAGATAAGTTCATTTGCTATTCTGTAACTTTGATTTAAGTTTTTTACGTCTTAAAGTGTTCTCTTATTTGAAATAGTACGGCCACTAGTTCAACATAAGCTCATATCGTATTCTGTAACTTAATTTTGGAATAGTTTTCTGTCAAAATGTGCTTATTTAAGTTAATTTTTAACTTATTTTAGCCGCACCTATGTTGCATGCGGCTTATTAATTCTACCTTCTGATACGTGTGTTTTAATACCAAATTTTATACGTTACACATAAAATTATGCTAAGTACTTATGTGTTACGTTATGTTGAAGTTGAAAACCAAAAAATTGTAGCAAAATAAATATTCTACAGCTGCCTACGCCAAGACCTTCGTGGAAGAAGTTCATTTCATCCTCGTAACGTAAAAAGTAGCTATTCCAACTGTATATCTAAGCCGCGTCCCCTGCGGGGTTGTTAGAGAGGACAGAGCGCCAAACTGCCCTTTCCTTACACACACTTTTTGCTTCCGTCACATCCACGCAATTAGTCATACACGCTCTACGATCTCTTTTATTTAAAACGTGTCCGTTTTTGAGGATGTGGTCGACATGATCGGTCCAGGTCAGTCTCGGACGGCACCTTTTCCTCACCCCTCTTCTATCATCCATACCTATAGGTACCTAATATATATTTTAAGTCCTCCTGTTATCATTCATTCTTTCAACATACGCAATCATTGGTCCATCATAGTCCAATCATTGTAGTCACTACACCCGTCTTCCAATCACATTTTTTAATAGCCTCATGGCATTGAAAATGCGTTCAGACTAATTGTTAGTGTCTACAAAAGCAAAAGTTCCAACCCTAATTATGCTAGTGAGACGTGGACATGGCTGAAGAAGGACGAAACAGGGTTGAACGCAGTGGAATTGAGGTCGTTGAGATGAATGTGTGCTTAGAGAAATGAGTGAATGTACTCGTAAAACTGGGGTAGTGAAAGTTAAGAAATTAGGGAATGTGGATAGAATGAATGAAGACAAGATGGCCAAAAAGTCAATAAAAGAAGAGACCCGAGGAAGTGAGGCCACTCAAGGCCGATCATGTTCTTAAGGAAGGATGCATTTTGAGTAAAAGCAGAAGTTGAAGGGTGTGCATGACAAATTGTATGAATGTTTCGGGAGTAAGAAGTGTGTGTGTAAGAACAAGGCGGTCTGGCATTCTGTTCTTTCTGCCTACCCCGCAAAAGATGCGGCGTGAGTGTATTGGTAGATGGATAGATACATAGATAGGTTTCAATTGTAAGTAAAATAAAGTGATTTAAAGAAAAACCTACAAAGGTATTCATTTATTCATAAGAAAATAAAGCAAAAACAAAGTAAAATATAATAAGTATTATTATGTAAATATTACCCACAATACAATTAATACAACAAACGTGTTATGTTCTAAATAGAAAATTCAACATGTAAATGATTCTGATAAGACTTCTTCTTCTTCTTCTGCGAATACGACTATTGTGCAAGTGGTCTGACCCAAAGCATTAATAAAACTTTTTAACACGTGAAGAAGATGAAACTGATTGACCATCAGCTGTTTATATAATTTTATTTAGTCCAAGTCGCAATATTCTTCTCATCACCCTCTTTCTACCAACTGCCTAGCTACGGGTATAGCCGTTTTCCACATCACTCCACGACTCCGCATCTTCTCGTAAAATCTCAGGTTCACGTACAGTCGAGTAAGGCGTTTTTTTACCCGTGATTATCTAATATCTATCCCTCCGCGGAAATTTTACAATGATCCTATTTGAATTCCTCGAAATTGCTGGGAATTTTTTGAAGAGTTGCTTCCGATTAAATGTTCTATTTTGTAATATTGACAATACCATCTGTCAAGTCAAAATAACAATAATATTGTAACTAGTAGATACATAACAAAGCGCATGCCCGATGTACAGTAGACAATAATATTCAACTAAAATTGTTTCTGGTTAACTTATTTTAAAAATTGTTAAGAATTAAGTTGGGCCAACGATAGAGAATAGGGTATCAAACTAAAAATGACTTAAATTTAAAATTTTGGAACGACCTTATCTAAGTTAAAATACTTACAGAATCAGACCTAGTGTGTGTCTAGTAGGTGAAGGTATAGTAAGGTATAATAAGGTATAGGAAGGTATAGAATAACAGATAGACGGAGAGGAAGGAGGAAGTGAGACATCGAGTCGCCTACATGTTCCTCCAGAGGCAGACGTTACAACATTACATTAGGTACTCATAGTATTATATACCAGAGTAATACTAGAAGCCTATACCCTACGGCCTACGATACAATAATCAGCTGTTAAATACATTACATATATATACATCAGCTATGGTAGGTCATTTGCGCCCTTTAAGAGACATTTCTAAAATTTCTAAAAACGGGGGACCTTAGATCTCGACAACCTCACTTAATATGCTTTGGAAAAAATATGGGTAAATTCATTGAACTTTTATCTAGGGAATGACCCTAAAAGATTTTCTATATCTTGTAGGTATAGATTTCTCAAAATAAAATGTGAAAAAACACATCTGATCTTTTTTCCGAAAGACAGAAACTCGTTTCCCAATAGTCGTGAAGAATTATTTTTTTCTATTGATAATATGTATTAAAATCTAGGGAATAATCGTAAAAGTTTTTAAAAAATGGAATTATTTTAGAATCGAACCCAGACCTCCAGCCTGATACATCGGCTTTCGCTGTTGAAAAAAATAGAAATTATATTTCAAATTTGTGTTCTCGACACGAAAAATCTACTCCTGAATATAAGTAACCTCTATAACATCCGCCACATTTCATTCTATGTGAAATTAGTAACCACTGTCCTATCACTTTTGCTTAGCTTTGAATGTTACGCATTACCCCTTCAGTTTATAAGCTACATAACAGTAAACAAACTAATTATACATGTAGCTAATTGTAGTCCAAACATAAGATAATATATTCACACTTACATACTGGTTGTATAGAATTAATTGTTTAGGTAGGAATAGGTATGTTAGTAGGTACTAGTGTAATATAAGAAATAGCCTTTCTTCAATCGTCACGTGAGGCTGTTGTTGCCACCCCCCAGAGAGGGGGGAGGGGGCGGGGGCAGTGGAAGTGTTCCGCCAGAGGGTCAACGCTCCCGAGGTCAATATTGTCCGAAAATAATCGATGCCGTATACTTTCACTCTCACTTGTAGTATTTTTATAATTTAGAGGATATTTTTGTATTATTATGCCATTTCGTATGGAATATATTTAGTTCAACCCATTATGAAATATCAATGTGAATAAACTAAGATGGTTTGGGCATATTGAGGGAATGAATGACGATTAACAGGTGGTAGACTGGTTGGTAATGTGCTCCACTGTTAATCTAGTGGGCGCGAGTTCGATCCCCGTTTATTTCAATAAACCCAGATTCACTTTTATTTTAAAAAAAGATATGTTTGGCGTAACTGGACTGATTATGTCAACCAGATCCTCAGGGATGGACGCATTTTTAGTGAAAGAAATCGGAAAGCATGTATGGCCAATTGGATGAATGTGACAGAGGCTAGGAGTGTGGTAACACTGGTAACAATAGGGCAGTCTAGCGCTCTGTCTGAATGTGTAGATGAAGAAAAACATTGAGAGCGTTTAAAAAAAAGAGCTAGATAAGAAATGTGATTGGAAAACTAGAATGAAAGTGAACAAGTTGAGATGATTAGGTTATGCATAGAGGATGAATAATGAAACCATGGACGAAGAAAATATACATGGGTGAAAGAAGATGTGTAAGGAAACACTTGAGTCGACCACGTTGATCAGATGCTCAAGAATGGACGTGTTTTGAGTACAAGGAATCGTAGAGTGTGTATGACGTTCTGTTCTCCTTGACTACTCCGCAAGGGATACACCGTGAGGTGATAGATAGATTGAATAATATGATATAAGACGTAACACATTCGGAAGTTGACATAGACTAGTTACATAATAGGTAGAGTAGCTATACATAGAGATGACAGAAGAATTGAACAGGTGACATATCAATAGGTATATGAAGGTATAGTACATAAATAGGTATGTATAATGTTATGTATTTGTATCACTATGGAAAGTGAAAATTGGATCAATGGCATCGCAGAGTTTGATCCTCCTGTATATACCACATACATTATACAATACATACATACCTAATATACAGGCTGATTATATTCAGGTCAATAGTTTACGTAAAACCGTCCATTGACAATTTTTTTATTTATAACACAGTATTTCTATTATTAATTATTTCTTGTTCATAAGACTAATTGTGAGCACCTGAAATAGGACATTTTTGGAATCTATTTGCATTGTCATTATTTTTTCTCGTTCTTTTGTCCAACATTGGAATTAAAACGGCTGAGAAGGAAGAAGATGTGATGAAAATGGTTATTTTTTATCCTAACCATCCAGGCTGAACTAGCGTTCTTCTGCTTGGCAATAATAGATGGCGGGTGTATATACGAGTATAAAAATACCACCTCTTCCTGCAACAGTGTGAATGGCAACAATACGTAGATACTTAATGTATACGGAATTCGATAGTCGCTCCTCGTGGTGAAGTGGATAAGCAGGATAAGATCCCTACTGTGCGAGACGAAAGTCTGCGTTCGAATCCAAACCGGGGTGAACTGAAATGGCGAATGTTTCTGGAGTGTAAAGCCAGTCGGGGTCGGTCGTGAGCCCGAGAATATTCGCCCTTAATTCTTCTACACCTACACTGTTGTAGGAATACTGCATTGTTAGAAATCCTTTAGGTTTAAAAATGTTTATTTTTAACATGCACATATAACTGCTGTGAATGTTGTGTTACATGTCTTGCCCCGGAACAGGCTTTCGCCTAGTGGGGCAATAAAATCCAATACTTGTTTCTTACTTATATTTTTTACTTTGTTATATTGTGTGGATATTAAATAAATGAAAAATGTTCATCCTGTATATAATGTAGTGGGTTACCTACGAGTGTGACGTCATGTTTGCCGTGTCCTACTGATGGCTGAGGGTGCAGCGCCCTCTGCCGCCCTGCTGAGCGCCGTGGAGAGCACAGGCCGCGGGTGTTGCCCTCGGAGGCGTCAGGCGTCGACCCCATAAAGAGAGGTGGATGGACATGGGGTACTATACTATGGGGTACCTAATACTACCACACTCATATAATAGCAACATCTATAAGGCACAGTATACATAATAATAATTATTTAGTCTATTTATTCTTAAAGAAATGTACAGTCACTTATAAAGGTAAAAATGAAAAGACTTTATTATATTTAGTTTTAAAATCCAAATTAAAAGTATGCATATTGACATTAAAAAAATTCTAAAAACGGGAGGCCTTAGATCTGGACAACCTTACTAAATATGATTTGAAAAAAAAAACGAGTAGATACATTGAACCGGGAAAAAGGGAATAACCGTAAAAGATTTTTTTATATCTTGTATAGATTTCTCAAAAAAAAAAAATACAAAACACCTCTGCTCTTTTTTTCCGAAAGACGGAAAGTCGCGGAGAAAATTTTTAGCATTAAAATGTAGGTAATAACCGTAAAAGTTTTTTGATTGAAGCGAAATTAACCAAAAAAAAATGAAAAAACGCTATTTTTACCACTTTATTATGCGATTGTTCATGCGGTTTAAAACCTTAATGCCGTGGGAAATTACTGTGACGCACTAGCGGATCCAGGGGAGGGGCTAAGGGGCTAAAGCCCCTCCCCCCTAAAACCATGAGTGAGAGTACTTTATATAGAACAAATCTAGGGGTTTCAGTCCCTTAGCCCCCCCCCCCCAAAACGTTGAGTGACAGTACTTTTTACCATGTGACGACATTCAGCCCCCCCCCCCAAATTGAATACTGGATCCGCCACTGCTGTGACGTCATAGTTCGGTCGATAGCTTTAACTTCTAATCTATAGTCTTTTCTAAAGGTAAAAATGAAAAGACTATTTATTTAGTTTTAAAATCCCACATTAATGAATTTAAATTACGCGACTAGTGTTCGAAGATTTCCAACCTCATCATCAGGCGTTACTTTATTGTCAAACGCCTGATGATGAGGGTGACAATAAAGTATCACCTGAATAATATAGGTAGTTATGACTTTACAGTTTTTTCCTCAACAGAGACATGAGGCATCTTCATTCACATAATGTGAACTTCCTTGGGGAGAAGCAGGATGCGACTCGTCAGCGTCGGACCACCAATCCTGCTTCCTTCCTATGGGAGTTCACATAACGCTACATTATGTGAATGAAGATGCCTCTCGTCTCTTTTGAGGAAAAAACTGTAATATTTTATAAATTGATATACAAATTTTATTCTTGTAAAGCGTTGGATTTTTTTCTACATTCCGTAGTATATACAATGGTCGGTCGTAAGCCCGACAATGTTCATCCTTAATTCTTCTACACTGTGTGGGAATACTACATTAACTGTAATGTATTTCCATCTGTGCAATGCAGGTAAATCCAGTTCCCTGCCTAAAATAATTTAGGTATATCTCAAATATAAGGACTGCCAACTGTATGGAGATCTTTGTATATAAAAAGTATTATGCTCCTACATATACAGTAATACATGACTAGACTGATAATTCATATATGTAATATATGTAGGTAGGTACCTGCTTTACATAATATCTGCATATATAATATAACATACAAGGTATATAATTATATAATGTATAATTATTGTAGAGGTATGTAAGTGAACAGGTTGTTATTGTATTGTATGGGTATATAATAAGTATGTGAATGACCTCCTGTAGCATGCAGCATGTAGCATACAGCATGCAGTTACTTACACGATACAGGGTAACACAGCATCTTATTCAGATGGTACTGCAACCTATAGACACCATCATACCTGAATATATAGGCGCCGCCAGCCTCGTTGCTAGAGGAGGGGGGCACCGAAAATTTAAAAATTAGGTTTAGCATATAAAACGCATAAATAGCGCCGCAGGCGAAATTTTTTGGTGACAAATAGTGAGGAAGGTCGTGATATGGTTTAATTTATTTGAATATGTGTGTAATATTTTACACAATAATATGTACTTATGAAAAATGCTTGTTTGAAAAAAAAAGTAGCGCCGCAGGCAATATTTTTATGAGATAATTGTATTTTGTTGGATTTTCAAACTCAGTTTTAGAAAAATTATGATATATTATGACGAGAAAAAGTGTGGTAATAATGTGATTTTTTGTGAGATTTTATCATTTAGTATGAAATAATATATACCTATTCCAATCTCTAGGGGGCAGCTTCCCCCCCTTCCCCCTGCCTCCCCCTGCCTCCCCCTGCCTCCCCCTGAAGACGCCCATGCCTGAATATGCAGTATAACTGTGAGAGGAGTATATAGATGAGAACAGATGCATGGATTATTGACTATAGATTGCTTATTGAAAGCTCAGCTAGGACTACAGTCCATTTTTTTTTTCAGAAGTCTCATGGAGCAAACTTGGTTTAGTGTTGCTTGATGTGATAATAAGATATGGTTACATTTTTTCGCTACTACTTTCAAATTATATTAAATTTCAGCCTTTGTTCAGGAGTGGACGGGGATAGGCTGATGAAGAAGAATAATAAAAATCACTTGGTCAAAAAGGCAAAAAAATCGGATTTACGGGTATATTAATGATATGTTTCGACCTGCCTCGCAAACTATGGGCATCCCTAAATAGGATCCGAACTGGCCACGGGAGATGTGGACATCTCCTCCATAAATGGGGCAAGAGGGGACATCTCCACATTGTGGGACACTGTCACATCAAGAAGTTCGAGGGGGATATTTGGAAAATCCATGAGGTGACGCCAATGACAATTGAATATCTGAGAAATATTGACGCGGAGCTCTGACCCAGACTCCCAGATCATTTGTACAATGGTTGTATTCGCATACGAAAGAAGAAGAATGATATGTATATATCGGCGAATCCTGGATATACCTAATTGATCTATACTCTATAGCATAGTATATTATTAATGATATGTATAGTACTGGATACACTAGGTTGTATAGTATAGTATTGTATGTAATATAACAGGTTGTATTGTACACAGTTATACTGGTGAGTACTGGTTCTCTGCAGCAGCGGTACTCTATACACTCCTCACTCCACAACAACACGAGGTAACGGGATTCGAAACCGAAAGCTAAACGGTACTCGGTTACCTAGCGGCACTTCGACATTTCAATACTTTATATACAATACCTTTACCTACTATACTCAATACAACACAACATACGGGTATATAGTAGGTACTTAGATTCTCTCTCAAGTATTCGCCTGCCTCATGGTATCTTCTCCCAGCTCCCAGCAGTCACTCAACTAAACTAACTGTAGTTTCATACTCAATATTCAAACATACCTTCACTCTGGCTTATCATACTTCATACTTCATAATACATATACATATTTCATGGCAGCTAATTATTTTCATACGGAATATTTACAGACAGAACAGATTACATTATTAAGGTAAAATGAAAGACTAAATATTTAGTTTAAAATCCACAAAAATGACTTTAGATTGCGCGAATCTAGTGTTGGAGGATTTGTACCCTCATCATCAGGCGATTGTGAATAAAGTGTTGATTGTGATACTTTATTCACAATCGCCTGATGATGAGGGTGCAAATCCTCCAACACTAGATTCGCGCAATCTAAAGTCATTTTTGTGGATTTTAAACTAAATATTTAGTCTTCAATTTTTAGCTCATGATAACGTTAAAGTGAACTTGGGTCATTTAGTGAAATTAAGACTGAAATAACCATTAAAATGACTTCAAAGCTTTTACCCCGTCGACTGCCTTTGATGGGGTGTAAAAAAATATTGGACCCGAAAATCAAGGGGCAACACCCGGATCTTTATTCCTTGACCTATCCTTAAAACAATAATGGAATTCGGTCCTCATATTATGCAAACGTAACTCCTCGCAGCGCCTGCACTAAACTAAACTGCAGATAATTAATTATTAGGTAGGCTACATAATAATTTTTAAATTAAATTACTGAAAAATTACTTACCTCTTATAGTGCTCGGCATTTTGAAGTTGTAATCCAAATATTGAACACGATCCTCAGGAAAAGTTCACAAAAACTTACAATTGTTACACTATACACTAATTGTGTGAATTTACACACATATTTAATTATTTAAATATATAAAATAATTATATTATATATGTTATATTCACTCAGCATACACCGTTAAATATATTTATATATTTTTATACATATAAAACTATATTAATTTTATTTAAAAATTGGTTATAAAATCTAGTAAGGTACAAAATATTTATACAAAATTACCTTTGAGGTTAAAATAACTTATCGTTTTAATTAATTAATTAATTTATTTATTTATTTATTTAGAATTAAGGCACATTATATAATAAGACATTTTATATTTTATTTGTGTGGTTCTGATTATTTATTTGTTATTTCACTTGTTCATATTTTATATGTTTTTTGTACCAATAGTTTGCATTTCTGTTTGACAGTCTTTATGTGAATAAATAACTTGAATCTGTTTCTCTCCATGGACGTTGTGTTTCTGAAATATAAATAAATAAATAAAATTAGTATATATTCATATTATTTCCACTACTTCTACATCGCCATGGTATATCCCAAAAATGGGATAACCGGTGATTGCTGTGTGAGTGTGTCGCAGGAACATCCTCTTTGGGCGAACATTTCGTATGAAATTCGGAATGAGTAGCATACCTCATTGCTGGCGTCTCTAATGAAAATCTTACGAACATCTGACTCTCACAGAAGACCCAAAAAATATCATAAACAATGGCTGACCTATTCTATAATCCGGGGATCACACAAAACAATTATTTCACAATATTCATTTAATTATTGATTCGCACAACTTTTTAATCAATAAGTTATTTATTTTTATAGAATTATTTGATTCAAAAGTAATATTGCAAAAATACCCCTGAATATTCTTTAAAACTGATTTTTTTACTGTAATTCGTAAATAAATAATTCGTAGATATAAAGCTCCAACTTATGTGAACATTGTGAAGTTCTTCAACGGGCCAAACTTGTCATTTTATATCCCCTTTTTCAAATAATATAATAGGTACAAAAAATGCACATTATTTTTCTACCTACTATTTTATATACTTACTTAGGTAATCAAAAAAAAAGATTTTTTTCTTTTAATATACTCGTAGCTTACAAAACAGTTTGCGCCAGAATTGCTAACCTGTATTTAGGTCAATCCCTCAAATGTGTGAAATAATGTAAACAATTCAAAATTATGCAATAAAACAATCAGACAAGTCATATAAAACTATTGACTAGGGCGAGCTAATTAAAGTGTTACGATTTCTTCCAGTTGACCCATCGCAGGAGTTTAGATGCTTTTTTGCTAGATGGCGCATCTTATGGTATGCGGAGGCAGGGAGAATATTACATACAAATACTCTTAGTAAATAATGCAAGATCTTCACATAATATACTTCATTAGTACGTGTATATAGTATTGTGCTGTGTGCAGACAGGTGATGCGATAACGGAGCCTCTGTGACGTCACAGCTACGTGTGCGTGTGAGTGTAACGGGATCCTCTCTACGTAGCCGCGGAGGAGTGAGCATGAGGTAGTGTGCGGGCATGAGGAGGGCGACACACTAACGGCACTGTGGGGCGCTCCACACCTGGGGACTGCGGAGTGGAGGTCATACTGTGGAGCGAGTGAGAGGGGCACTAGTAGGTATACACTATACAGTAACTAGCACCCATTATGATATGAGGTATAATAAGATGATGCGAGTAGGATCAGGTGGAGGATGGTTGGTACGTATAATAATAATATGCATGAATGTGCATACCTACAGGTATGAAATATTTGCAAAAAAAATATGCAAACTTTTTTTCTGCCCTTTTGTGCTTTGGAATACTTTTTTAAATATGATAAATAAATAAATAATAAAATAAATAAAATCTTTATTGAAAAAAAATATTTCTCAAATGGCGGGTTTATTGCCGTAGGCAATGTCTGCCAACAACCACTGATCTAGCTCAATAAAGTTTACAGGGGAAATAATCTATCAAATTAGTAAGTTTCATTATTCACTTATTTAATTGACATCGCTGTACCAAATACATTTAATATTCAAACAACCGTCGCAGAAAAAAATCGTAAATATACAGAATTAGCAGGTGAAATAAAAAATATTTGGCATTCTAGGTCGGTATATACAATAATCCCATTAGTATTATCAGCTACAGGTATAATACCAAAATTGCTAATAAACAATTTAAAAAAATTAGATTTACCGGAAAATTTATACATAAAAATGCAAAAATCGGTCATTATTAATACTTGCAATATTGTAAGACGATTCCTAAATACTGATATTTCAGGCACAATGCTTGTATTTTAGGCCCCGCGCATCTGAGCCTAATCCTGTGATATCCGTGATATCTGGATAGGTGAATGTTTCCCAGTATTAGGCTGATGAGTTTATATGTGAATCATGAATGATAATATGTAGACTCTTCTGGCTGATAATACTGAGAAGTGTGTTGGAAAAGTCATGCCTCCGCGTAAAAAAAGTTTTAAACAAAGCTTGGGCCATATGTTTTAGGTAAGTACTTAATTATTTTTATTTAATCGTACTCAATTTCAATTTCAACTAATTTTGTGTTTAAACATTTTTTCATGGCGCTGTGGCATCCAGGTAGATCAGATAGTCTCACAAGTTTAGTATTGTTGGGTCCGTAAGATGTACTATTCACATATTTTGAAAAAAAAATCTCAATAATTCGTACCTCTGTGACCAATAACGCATTGCAAGTAACATTTGACAAATCATTACGACTGTATAGACTACGAAACCACCACAACTTGGGAGAAGGATTAAACTGTAAACGCTAGAAGGAACAATAGTTTCTGTTTTGCAGACATATGTTCATCAATAATTCTGTTAGTTTATAGTTTATTTATTTGCCCGGACATTACCGAGTACAACATACCTAGTATAATTTATTATTATACACGTGTGTGTAGGTATGTGTGTGTGTGTGTGTGTGTGTGTGTTTGATGAGAGAATGTTGTGGGTCATCCTCGCGGTCAGACGGTCAACTAGCTGAAGCCTCCGAGGTATTATAACTTATTAGTGGTTAGTGGATGTAGTCGCGGATCTCATCTTCCAACTCTACACATCTGTTAATGTTATATTCCTCATTATACAACTGACTATAATACATTACTATACATCATAATGAGTTGAATACCTCATCTAGTCAGACATCTGCAGTATATTCACGCCTCACGCCTCATCTCATGGGGTCAAATTTAATATTCACATCAAGTTATAACATTAAGAGTTGGTAAATCCAATAAGAATTTTATCCACGGTTCATACGTTAGTATTTTAACCAATGTTGATGTCACATAATTCTTAGTAGATACTCATACATAGTTCCCCTCCCCTTTCTGCATATGCCTTGTTATTTGTTTAATTTTGATTGTTATTCGTGCTACATCGATTGCAATATAGATACTTACCTATATTAGCATTTAGTATTTCTATGTAATACTATATCATGAGACAGAACTGATTTAATTTTGCTTTTGAAGAATACAAATTCAAATTTTATAGAGCACTGGACTACACGTTAAGTATATAAATAGGAATTTTCAATAATCATTGATACGGGCCGAGTGAAGACGGGAGCTGGACGATTACCAAAATCAACGAAAGATAGATTTCGATGCGGAATCTTTTCTTCTCGCGGTCTTTGAAAATAAATAACACATTTCAAAATACAGCTTGATAGCTTTTATTCTTCCGTTTGTCGAGATGAAGCCTTAAGTGGACCTCTATCTATAGTACTATGTAGTATACAAGTGACCACCCATTGTGTTAGTTGCATTATAGTGAATGACACAGAATATATATTAAAAGTACAGCTGATGTATTGGAGGTTGTGGTGACATGGCTATTGCATTATCCTAATGACATAATGTTACTTGTTCTGGTCATCTAACAATACTACTTATAATACTTCCCATACTAAACTACACACTACAAAGTAGGGAATCCATACATTGATGTGACAATTATGTTATTGTATGCAAAGCAGAGGAGATTCAGGCATAACTGTTGATTAAGAGTATGCATAATTGCATACTGACATGTCAAAAATTTCTAGAAACGCGAGACCTTTGATCTCGACAACCTTACTAAATATACTTTGGAAAAAATAATGTAGATACATTGAACCTTTATCTAGGGAATTACCGTAAAAGATTTATTATCTTATCTTGGATAGATTTCTCAAAAAAAATAAATGTGAAAGACACCTATGTTCTTTTTTCCGAAAGACAGAAACTCGTTTTCCGAAAGTCGCGCAGAATATATATTTTTTGTACTGACAATATGCATTAAAATCTAGGGAATAACCGAAAAAGTTTTTTGATTGAAGCGAAATTAACCCCTATTTTTACCATTTTAAAAAACGCTATTTTACCATTTTATCATGCGATTTTGAACCTTAATGCCGTGAGAAATGACCGTGACGTCATAGTTGGGTCGCGAGTCTTAAGAATCGCCGCATAGCCAACTCTGATTTATTTATTTACAGTTTTGGTGAACAAATGACAGATATGTGAACATTACGAATATAAAGAATAATATTAGTTCACTAGGGCGAGCTTATATCAGTGCTGCGATCTCTGCCAGCTAACTCCAATTACAGTTCATGCAAAAGATACATAGAAAAAGAAAAGCCATCGCCTTTCGACAATTAGACATCGACATCCGCTCGGCTCGCTGCCTGGCAAGCGTGTGGTTGAGGCATAAGATTACACTGTGCTAAAAAACATTTAATGAAGGAATGAAAAAAGTGTATAAAATTGAGATGCTGTGGAGATTGATTGAATAGGAAAAGGTTAGTTAGTGAAACATCCCGGCAGTTCGCCGCGGTGGCAATGACCTTACAAGTATTTCTATGACTAACCTACACTCCACACAATATTTCGTAACATTGTGCAATGGTCTAGCGCAGGGCTGGACAAACTGCGGCCCGCAAGCTCTTCTGCCAATCATTTTGGTTTATTACAAAAAAAATACAATGAAATTACTATTATTTTTACGTTCACTGCTTTATTCATTACTATTATATCATCCCAGTAGGTAAGTTCCAATAATGGGATAACCGGTAAATGGTGTGCTGCGCGCGTATATTTATAAAAACACGCAATATGCCCAGAGCAAATATGTACAGCATAATATAACATTCAGAATGAGAGGTGAACCTCATTGTTAAAAAAGGTGTGAAATTTATTGATAACAATAAAAGTAGGTATTGGTACCTATAAAATATGATTTAGGCACCTAAGCATATTCATTTAGTATCTAGCCATTTTCTATCGTCTGTAGGCCCGTTCGGGCACCTAGACTCGTCAGTTTTTACAATTATCAGCATAATTTAATTTTTTTGCGATTCCCATGGAGATCAAATAAAATCAAAAATAATAATCATTATCAGATCAATGGCAATCAGAGTGTAAAGGGCTCTTATTGACAATATGTCATACCTACACATAATAGCACCGAAGCCTTTTTTTGTTTTCAAAAAAACAATTATGTATTCGATCAATCTAATAGAACTATATAACAAATCATGTGTGGTAAAATTAACAATAAGCATAAATTTTAATTGATTCCTCCGTGGCATTCCAGGGTTCGAGAAAGTTATCTTGGTTGGGTTTATTTATTTATTAACAGTTTAAACTGCCGTTGTAGGCCTTTCCATAAAACAAATTGGAGACCCCTGGTCTATAGCATCTACCTAGTAGGTATTTGGTATATCTGACTGTTTGGTTACCGTTAGAAGTTCTCTGCTAACTACGAGCTCTATACAACAGAGACTATGCAGACTTAACTCAACAGTTGGTAGTGGGTACTAGTACAAAGCAGCAAACAGTCAAATGAGGTATCACAGATCCCAACACTACTATAACGCCTAATTGATGAGGGATGGTCATATGAAACATTTAGAGAATCAGGTAAAAGAGTGCTGTATCCCACGCGAAGTTTGACCAGTGGTATCCCTCCAAATATTTTTGTTCGTTTTTTTTTTAAATGAACCGAATGTTCGTTTTTAGCAAATGGAATTGTAGACCATGTATGATGAATTCTATGAATGCTATACGAGCAAGACGTGTGTGCAAGGATAGGAAAGTCTGGCGATGTGTTCTCTCTGCCTACCCCGCAAGGGATGCGACGTGAGAGGATAGAATTTAATAAAATCTAGGTTTTATATTCCACAATATAGAGGGCGGAAAAACATGTGCTGAAAAAAAGGGGGATCGAATACGGAAATTTTGTATTCGAGAAAATACATAGCCAGGTTTAGTTTTCGTTCCCCCTTCCCAAAGTTAAATACTATATCGCCCCCCTCTCCCCCCCGAAATGAAAACCTATATACGTCACTGGGGAAGACATACACCTAGAGGCACTTCTCCGTTAAAGACCCGTTAATAGCCCGAGGTACAAGTTGGATGCATGAGAAATGTGTCAATGTTCATACCTAATTATTACGTAAACCATCTCTATGCAAATATATAGTCGCCTCCTTGCATGAATAGATCAGCGATCATTATTGCATAAATGCATACCCGTGTTGACTGGACGATATTGCTTATGCAATAACTATGTCCTTTTTTCCTTTTCCTCATCCTCCCTTTCTTTCCTCAATCCTCCAGATTTTGACTTGTATTCTTTAGGCTAGCCGTGTTCACCTACAATAAGGCATTGATTTTGAAGACCACTTGTGTTGTCTTATACTTTTTCTCGTTTTTTCATATTCATTGTCTATGTGTGTGTCTTGTATAAATAAATAAATCCTTCAGTATTTTTCAATCTTTACAATGTTTGTTATCAAATAATACGTGTTTAATAATAATTTAATGTAAAAACTCCCGAAATTTTAGTAAAAAAGAGTGGAGTCATTAATCTAAACCTCATCTCATGAGTACAATAATTAGATAACGGATTAAATATACAAAATCAAATGTGTAAAATATGCCAAGGAAAAAAGACCAAAATATGCACTATCGTCAGTGTATAATATGGCCAATATGGGGTTAGCTGGCAGAGATCGAAGCATTGTGATAAGCTCGCCCTAGTGAACAAATGTTATAGAATCTATTACTTAAAATATTAACAAAGGTACATATATCTGTATGTTGTTCATACTTATTAAAAAATGTAAATAAATAGTTGTACCTACTTATGGGGTTAGCCTTAATTGAAGAATTATGTATTGTATTTTGCCAATGATATTCTATCGATGCCATTACATCCCTTATGGGTGTACAGAGAGTGCAGTATACCTATTGATACATAATTGCTTATTAGTGATTAATACAGAAATAGAAATAATTAATATTTACCTCAAAAATTTGAAAATGTAAACCAAATATTAAAGAAACACAAAATCCATCGGGAACATAACACATTTAACTCAGTCACAAAGTCACAAAAATCCACTGTTTATGTCACAAAGTCACAAAATCCACACCTGTTTAAATCACATAATATCCTGCACTGTTTTAGTCACAATCCTCACACAAATCACAAAAATCCTCGTATTGTTTACATAAAACGCACAAAGTTTTCACAAAATTAAAAAAAAGTTTGCATCAAAAGCTCCAAAAATATCCACAAAAATAAATACGTATTAAAAAAATCTTTTCATATTTGATAATTGCAAATCATTTTCCACTAAATTTCTTCAATTAATTGTGCATTACATTGTCAAAACGCAGTTAATTTATATACAAAAACAATAATAAAATATACGCATGTGCTTAATTTAATTGTAATTTGATTAATAAGGAAGCTTTATAGTATAATGACAACTTAATGTTGTACTTTATAACTTTATAATAAATGCATGCATTACTATATAGAGTACATATTGTTTAAAGCTTTATCCGTAACGTCACGTGAATGTGTCGCGAATGAAGGGATGTATTCGCGTATTACGTATCTACGTTACGTTGTCGAAGTTCACGGCCGCGGCCGGCCGGTTGCTACGGTGTATGGGAATGTACTGAGACCGAGGGAACTAACTGTTTTTTGAGAGTAACGGTTTGTGTGTAAGAAATGTTCTTATTCGCTGTATGTTAGCAATACTCCGTGGTGTGGTAGGTAACTACTTACTTCCATACAATACGCCAACAGGAAAACTTGATGCCTTCAAGGGGTAAAAAGCGCTTCAGTATCTAAGCTCCGTAAGACTTACCAATGTTGTTGTTAACTATACTCGTATCTACCCAACTAACCGACAATAAACCAGGCAATTAAGAGTAGACATATTTTTATTTATTTATTTAAACTTAAAGTGAACAACAAATACATATAAATATAAAAAATGGACATAGTATAGATTATAAATCGTTGTTCACTAGGGCGAACTTATCGCAAAACTGCGATTTCTTCCAGTTAACCCCAGGAAACAACAGAAAAAAAGAAATTGAACAAAAATATTGGAAAAAAACAGAAAAAGAAATTGAATAAAAAAAAATATACGAAGTAGAAAATACATATATCCATACATACATATGTGAGAAAAAAACAAATAAAAACAGTATAAAAAAATGACATTTCAAAGATTTCCAAAAACGGAAGACATTAGATCTCGACAACCTTACCAAATATGTTTTGAGAAAAAAAATAGAGGAGATCCTATGAACCTTTATCTGGGAAATAACCGTAAAAGATTTTTTATATCTCGTATAGATTTCTAAAAAAAAATATTGTTGAAAACACCTCTAATTTTTTTTCCGGACGATAGCAACTCGTTTCCCGAAGGTCGCGGAGATTTTTTTTGTATTGATAATATTCATTTAAATCTAGGGAATTACCATAAAAGTTTTTTGGTTGAAGCGAAATTAACCCCTGAAAAATGAATAAAACGCTATTTTTACCATTTTATCATGCGATTTTGACCCTTAATGAGGCGGGAAATGATCGTGACGTCATAGTTGGGTCGCGAGCCTTAATTCAATGTTTTATGCTTAGGGTTGGTTAGTTGGTACCTACCTGTAAAATAAAATAAAATAAATTAATATTCAAATTCACCCCTACTTTATATTATAAAAATGGTTTTTAGTTCTAACTTCTAACTGACTCATCAAAGTCCAGCTCAGTAAACTATTATTATGAAAATACTATTTATTTTATTCACACTTACCGACCCAACTATGACGTCATGGTAATTTCCCGTGGCATTAAGGTTCAAAATCGCATGATAAAATAGTAAAAATAGCGTTTTCCCCCTTTTTAGCAGTTAATTTCGCTTCAACCAAAAAACTTATACGGTTAAACTATCAATACAAAAAATATTCTCCGCGACATTCGGGGAACGAGTTTCTGTCTTTCGGAAAAAAGATCAGAGGCGTTTATCACTTTTTTTTTTGAGAAATCTATACAAGGTATAAAAATCTTTTACGGTTATTTCCTGGATAAAGGTTCAATGCATCTACTCTATTTTTTCCAAAGCATATTTAGTAACGGTTGTCGAGATCTAAGGTCTCCCGTTTTTAGAAATGTCAGTATGCCTAATTGCCTACCCTTAAAGTGAACAATGCAGCACGTGTCAACAATATAAGCACACAATATTCACTAGGGCGAACTTATCGCAATGCTGTGATTAAATTTAGATTAGTAACCCCAAATACTTTCCTGCACACTTCATTGTAAGCTAAAAGCTTGTGTCGACAAGTGCAGAATACATCGTCAGCACTGAGATTTGAACCGGCACCTCCCGATTGGAAGTCCGTGCTCCAACCAACTGGGCCAACCATTTACTCATGTATACCTATTGTCTGCATTGTATGTACGAGTATAGTATGTGATTGCATTCGAGTCTCGGGGATATGAGAGAACTCTATAGCTGTAGTTTCCTCTACTCGCACAACCATAAGGTCACGGGTTCACATCTCCTACTCGCTGTGGGAAAATTATTCACCAAAATATTATCGCAAGACGATATAACTAATCGTGTGCGAGGGTATTAGAATATTTCATATTAAGAGGCCATGGTACCTGAACATGCTCGGGAAATTAAGATTAATGATAATAATTGGACCATTTTGGGCGCCGTTTAGCGATAAAATCGCCCCAAGGGCACCATTTTTTATCACCACATAGGATCGTCACAAAAAAATACTCAGCTAATACTAAAGATATCATCCTAAGACTTAAAACATGGATAAATGACAGTATGTTTTAGTGACTAGATATTTAAAGTTGTAAATGCGTTTTCTATAAAAAAAAATCTAAAGATACATGACCCGCAGACGGGTGGACGGCATTTTTAAATAATAATAAGCAGAAGATACCTCTGAAATTACCTGAAACTTGAGATTATTCCCGTAGTTTGTTAGATATTATACCATGTTGTAATTTCGTTTATATATTTTTTTTAAGACAGTCTTTCAAAAACTGGGCGATAACGCCACTTTGTGGGCGTTGGAGGCTTTCAGGGGACCGGTAGAAGGCTCAGAGAAAAATAAGGGGCGTTAAGGTGATATTTTTTTTAAAACTCAAAGTGGGCAGTGTTGTCGAAATAAGTTTGAGAACCTGTGGTTTAAGGTAAGACGCATTCACTCTAGTCGGTATTAAAATTCGGTCCCATTTTTATACAATAAGCCAAAATCATTTTTGTCGCTTAATTAAATTAAAATCTAGGGAATGACCGTAAAAGATTTTTTTAATGAAGCGAAATTGACCCCAAAAAATGAAAAAAAAGCAATTTTTAACAGTTTATCATGCGATTGTTTATGCAATTTGTGTTTATGTCGTTTTTTAATTAATCCCGGGGAAAGAAGACGGGCTACCTTATACTTATCATATCATACACTTTTAATCCGCAAATGTAACTGTTTAATGCTCCTTTTACTAATACGTTTAAATGACCCCTGTAAACTTCTCTAGGTATTTCACACATTAAGCCATTGATTTCGATGATGCCCCCTGTGTATTTAATTACTCATTTTTACCTATCATTTGACTTACATTTCGTTTACGCTGGGCATAAGTTTTTTTTTTCATAGAGCATTCTCCTTAGTGCCTATAAAATTAAAAATTAAATAAATAAATCTTTATTGGCCAGTAAATATGTATAGATACAAAAACAGGACAATACAGTGTGACAAAAGGCGGACTTATTGCAAAAGCAATATCTTACAGTCAATTAAAAAAAAATCTAAGCAAATTTCGTAAGAATAATTATAAATCAATTGAGATATCGGCGCAGGGTCCCTAATGTACCCAAATGTACCAAGCAATGACTGGTCCAAAATGTCAATGACCTTACCCAACGGTAAACGTCCTTTACCTACCAAATTATACAACGTGACGCAACACAACTACATGCAGCTATCTCTCTCACACTAGTGTATCATTACATACAACCTGTCTCACCTTACCGTTATTCCAATAAGACCATGTCTGTGTTGCATAGTGGGTCTGGGTATACTTATGTGTACATGGTTGAGAGTTCGATTCCTGGATGAGGCATTTCGGTAATCATTGCACTGCCTTGCAGATAGGTACGGTAGCAGGTATATGCCGATACAGGTTAGGTGTGAACGTTGTTGAGATGAGGTCGTTAAGAGGAATGTGTGGGAAATACAGAGATAGGATAAGAAATGAAATGATCAGAGAGATGAGTGACTGTAAACTGGAATAAATCGCAGCTCTGCGATAAGTTCGCCCTAGTGAACAATTCATTATAATCCATTTTATGTCCAATTTTTATATGTATGCTTTGTTCACTTTAAGATAAGCCTCCTCCCCCGAAATGTAAAAATATCACATAAAATTTGTCATCTCTTCCCGCATTTTAAAAAAAAAAAATTGTACCTGCTAATTTGTAAAAATTTATATGATGAAAAAATGAGTGGTTTCTGGCACCTATTATAGTGATGTTATTTTTTGTGAGGTTTTATCATTTAGTATGAAAAAGTATATACCTATTCCATCTCTCCCCCCTGCCTCCTCCTTGGTGACGTCCATGATCCTCAGCCCTAATGAAAATATTTGGCTGAAAATTGTTCCCACAATAATATGACTTCAATCAATGTATAAAATTATAAATTACTCTTTCCAAATAATAAACATATTGCAGTCACCGCCATCTATGAAAGAAAATTACAAGCTTCACAATATAGGACAAAGGTTCCGGGAAAACTCTACAGATGGCAGTGCGATCACCATAATAACGTTTAATAACGCTTATAAATAACTGAATTCCTACGTGGAAAATCAATTCATTTTCATCATTTCTTTCAACAAACAGACAACGTCAGTTCGACTACGTGTAGAAATAATGTTATCTGTTATATTGTGTGGGGAAAATGAAACAAACAATAGAATTAGTCATCATTAGATAAAATACGATGCATCTCTTTGTGTGATATGATGAGAGATACAGAATGATAAGAGATAAGATAACAAGTGTGTTGTGATTAGATTAAAGAGAGACAATATTATCAAACAATCCACTGTATATTATAATCAGTTATGTGAGGGACTTTTTGGTTTTTCATACAATAATAATACAATAGGTGAGTTTTTTTTTATTATCTACATTTCTATGTAATTTGTTGTCATAGTTCACTTCCAAACCTACGAACTGCCTGTGTAAGAATTAGGAATTACCACGTATAAACCAAGTTTACGTTCCTATCGTGAGTTTAATTTTTCACCGAAATGGGTGAGAGCGTGTATGACTGCATGCATGAATGTGACGGAGGCTAGGAGTGTGTGTGTGAGGATAGGCCTGTCTGGCGTTCTATCCTCTCTGTATTTCAACCTTGGATCTTAGATCCATATACTTCAATAATAAAAAAAAAGAATTTCAATAAGCAACCCCAATGAAAATTATTCGCGATAATTATCTCTGTTTCAACTTTGGCTTATACGTGGTTCTTGCTAATGATTGCAACATGCACAATGCATTTTGTTGACAATGTAACTGCCATCCTGAGTAAGAACCGTGTATAAACCAAAAAGTTTAAAATAATCGAGAAAAATCAAAGTATTGCCCAATGTAATTACGACCTCGTACGCAGAATAGGGAGGTCGGAAATTCAGGCATTTTATGATTAAAAGTATGCATGCATATTGACATTTCAAAAAATTCTGAAAACAGAAATTAACCCCAAAAAATGGGAAAAAAGCTATTTTAACAATTTTATTAAGCGATTTTGAACCTTAATGTCACGGAAAATGACCGTCACGTCACACCTGGGCCGCGGAAAAAAAATAAAAAGAAAAGTTGACAACATTCTTTAATCATTTGCTTATTCTTTGTTATTTTTGTGTACTTGCATGTAACCTTAAACTTGGTTAGTATTGCCCCAGAACAGGCTATCGCCTAGTGGGGCAATAAAATCCAGTACTGGTTTTTGCTTATATTTTATTTTGTTGAATGCTTTTGGGTATTATTTAAATAAATGAAAAATGAAAGCAGGAAGACCGAAAAGATGAAATTTTTTTAGGATATCCAGGACACATTTTACTACCTGGGCTGCGCCAGTTAACATTACTGGGACATAAGTCGTGGTCATATTGATGGGTCCTCCCCCCCACCCATACATTTACACAATGTGGAAATAATCAAATATTTATCATCATTATATCTCTATACAATATACTGGATAGGGTTATCACAAACTTGACAGCCAAAGCTGATTAGACTAATTTTTATTATTTTGTTTGTGACGATCCTATATGGTGATAAAGAAAAATGTAAGGTGCCCTTGGGGCGATTTTATCACTAAAAGGCGCCTTAAATAGTCCAATTAATTATTATTATTATTGATGCAAAGGAAAATCATCTATGTTTCAATGTGTCATACATCCTTCGTTTCGGTAATCCAGACCCACGCGCCTGTGGCTATTGTGGGCAAACTGTGATTTATTTTATCCAAATATGTAGGTAATCAGTATACCTATTATGTTACCCGTGGGCGTAGTCGGGGGGCAGGGATAGATATATACTTTTTCATACTAAATGTTAAAACTAAAAAAAAATACATTATTACCACACGCTCTACAATAATATCTAAAATTTGTATTAAAATCCATTAAAAACCAATGGTTTCACAAAAAAAATTCGCCTGCGGCGCTGCTTCTTTCAACAAAGATAAAAAGTATATCTACATAACAACCTTATTCACTCTGTTTGACAAAAAAATCGTCTGCGGAGCTATTCACGTGTTTTCATGCTATATCAAAGTTTTGAAATTTGGTTGCCACTCCTAGCTCCGATGCTGGCGACGGGCTATGTCCCATGTACATACCTACATATAACTAATATAAATTCTAGAGTTCGTGTGGCCAACCCTAGACAATATAACGAATAATGATTAAATCATCAAACACTATCACCCCCTATAATAAAAACACATTTAATATAAGTGACTTACCTGCCTTGTATTGACATCCATACTCTACATAATAATGTTACAACACATCAGTACTCAGTTAGTCCTTCAGTGGTCACCATTACTTCAAGTTGTGTGTATTAAATTAAAGAAGTATTGTAATCTAAATAATCGGTAAGGGACATCAATCTTCGTTATTTTATTAATGGGAAATTATTCAGGAGTGTTGAATAATTAAACACGCGATAATTGCTCACCAATTATCTGAATAATTGCCCCCTACTTACTAACAACATAATTATTTAACTAACTTAATGTAAGCTAGAGGGACAAATGGACATGGCTGCAAAAGGACGAATTAGGAGTGAATATTTTGAGATGAAATCGTTGATAAAAATGTGTTGAAAGAAAATGCAAGACAGTATAAGAAAAGAAGCGGTTAGAGAGCTAGGAACGACTATAGGAAAGATGCTGTACCTAATTAGAATGACAGTGCATAGTTAGAGCATGTAGAAAGGGTGGATGATGAATGAATGACAAAGAAAATATTATACATGGGTGAAATAAGATTTAGTACGTAGAAATACGTAATTG
This sequence comes from Ceraclea dissimilis, assembly GCA_963576895.1. Classification (NCBI taxonomy): domain Eukaryota; kingdom Metazoa; phylum Arthropoda; class Insecta; order Trichoptera; family Leptoceridae; genus Ceraclea; species Ceraclea dissimilis. The sequence goes on from OY756361.1 coordinate 157,925, forward strand.
TAAGATGATAGTTTCTAAGAAAAAAAAAATGTAGTAGTGTGTAGATCCTTGCAGTGAGAGTCTCCTCCAAGGAACATTAAGGGTGTTCAGAGTAGTTTCGGGAGGGGTTTGTTGAGGGGAGCCCTTCCGGCGAACCTTGAGCCCTCCTCTGAAAAAATGTTTTGCTTAAAAGACTGGATGATATAGGAGCTAAAGCTCCTGAAACATCCAGGGGTGGAGGTGGGTTTACCCTTAATGGGTTAAATAAAGAGTGTAAGGAAATGCGGTCGTCCAAAACCACGCACAAGACACTATTTTAATGATTGATTAGTTATAGATTGATTTTAACCAATAGTAACGTTTGCCGGAAAATCGAGAAGATCAAAAGACATTAGTTGAATTCGTTTCTAAAAAAAACATTGGTTACAACAACCGTGGGGTTATTATTGCGGTAATTTGAAACCACAACCATATATGATAATTAATATACCTATTCCTGCTCATTTATTTTCAGAGCATGATGTCATCACCCACAGCCACAGAACTTCAAGCTCTCAAATCTCACTCCAGCGATGTAACCTGCTGCGATTTCTCCACCAACTATTTGCTGGTTACTGGATCCGGGTACAGTTATATCTTCATTTAGCTTTGTACATTTTCACGGCCCTTGTTAATCTCTTCTCCATTCTTCGAAGAATGTATAAGAGATATTATCTTCATTTAGTTCATCTATTAAATAACTTGCATGCTGCCTAAAGGACTACCTTTACTAAAATAATAATAATAAAAAAAAGTACTAACTAAAATATATTTAGTAAATTGATTGGGCCCATTACAATACCCTGCGGGACTCCATTAGTAAACATTAGTAAACACAAACCCGTATTTTTGCTTAAAACAGGACAAAATGTCTTAAATTAGATAGACAGATCAGAGGCACTGACAACACAGCAAAGAATAGTAAAAATTGGACTAAAATTAAATTCTCTGTTTATCACAAATGTGAACAGTTTATGAAAAAAAATATCTAGTGGTATACTCGTAACTTGATCTGATAGGATCATTGTTATATATGTGACTTAGTTGCCTGTGTGATTTGTTTTGTTATGTGATAAAGTTCTTTTGTGTCATTGTTTTTAATTGTGGAACCAGCAAACCAGCATCCTGCTCAAGCATTCCGTTGCTTATGGGGTGCAGTAGATTTGTAAATAATTGTGTACTTAGCTTTAAGTGTTCATCATGTACCTGTATTGAAATAAAATGAAAAAAAAATATAGTTATAGGTATATCAGTAAGGATAATTTTTTTCAGTGATAAAACTGTCCGGATATGGAGTTGGAAGTCAGGACTGGGTTTCGTTGAAGAGAACATTTCTCCGCTATTGGGACATAAGTATGGAGTCACTTGCGTCACATTTTCACCGCAGGTACTTTCACTGTATTAAATATATGCGTAATGGTGAATGTTTTTTTTATATATGGCTACAAAGCCTTTCAGGATACACAAAACAATACTTAGTCCGAAGATTCTTGGCGGCAGTGCATTGAAATAATATTAAAATGAAAGAAGATATTAAAAAGAACAACCACTGCAAAATTACATAGCATAGTCTGAACTTAGTTCTCCAGAATCATATATGTATAATTCACTTTCACGTTGCTTCAAGCCAACAATATTTTATTGATTTATAATTATACTGTCAAGAAACTTCTTCTACTTAATTATTCCATCATTATATTGCTAAGTAAGTTTCTATTTATAAGTTATGTTCTGCATAGTAATACTATCGATCCTATGAATATTTTAGGGCACAATGCTGGCCTCATCTAGTATTGATGGGACTACAATCTTATGGAGCGCTAGGAGTGGAAGTAAAATACATAAGTTTTCACAAGTGAATGGAGACCCTGTCAGAGTTTGCAGGTGAACCATCATGCATAAGATTTAGTACAAGTGCCTAGCTCTAAGAAATATTACAATTATCCTCGAGTAAACGATCTTTTTCGAGGGACATAAATATGCCCCTGCGGAACCACTTTAGTAGCCATCAAATCAGATGCATGTTTTTGGGGTTATGTCTACAAAAGCAGAACGAAATGTCTACAGTGCTTACCTAGTTCCGAGAGGGATTTGGATATGACCTCTTGGTATAAAACATCTTCTAGCGCCATGCCCAGTGACACCAGCGATTACAAAGACAAAAGCCTCCCAAATAATTGCCATAACAGGTGATTTTTTTTTCACGGTAGAGGGATTAAACTTTTGAAACATTTCTTCTCTATAGGTTTAACAATGACAGTTGCACTATAGTCACAGGTGGAGACAATGGTATAGTCTGCGTATGGGATATTGTCCACAGAACATTACTGAGGTATGTAATCCATTAACCTAATTGATTTTATCATTCGTATGACTTTATTTTTATTGCTACAATTTATTCCAATTCTATTTTAGAGTAATGCAACACCACGAAGAAGCTGTGTACAGTTTGGCTTTCACACCAGACTCATCTTTTCTTCTGACAACTTGCAATCATGGTGTTATCAAGCTATATTATTTTGACGGTAACTAATTCGTAAAAATAATTTTCTACAGCTTTTTGATTTGCCCCTTCTTCTTCTTCCGCAGCCACTCAGGTCCATTGTTGGACATAGGCCTCCCCTTTGGTCCTCCACAGCTCCCTGTCTTGGGCACACTGCATCCATCCACCACCGGCAGATTTCCTAATATCATCAGACCACCTTGCCTGGGGTCTCCCGACGCTTCTTCGGCTTGTTGGTCCACCGGGAGTCTTGGCACCCGGCAATATGCCTAGCCCAGCTCTATTTAAGGCTAGCGCCCCTATTTGTCACTATTACAGTCCACTTTTGTGATTCTTTCAGATGTCACTGATTCAACTCAGGAGAATGTCAGTGCTCTCATATCAGTGGATGACACACACGATCTCGGCGTTTTGAGTTGTGATTTTTCCAATGCAATCGAGACAGACCGTAAGAAAGATACAATTATTTTCAAGATGCTCTAGTGATAAAACAAATATATATCACAAAAAGTACTTGTTTATGGTTTCAGCTCTAGATTCAACGTGCCTTATATTCTCTCTTGTTACGAGTGGAAATGATCAGTGCCTTCGACTTTGGAAGTTGCGTTGTAGGACGGCGGGCAAGAATCATTCTTGTAAAGCTGAAATGGTACAAGTTGCCAGCGATGCTCACTCCAGTTCAATCACATGCGTCAGGTAAATATAATCATAATATGTTCCACAATTACTAATGATCTCAAACAATCTCGCCTCCTCAAAAATCCAACCAACCAATTTGCAGGATTAAATCATTGAAATTTCAGGTTCAATTGGAGCGGCGACATGTTGTGCAGCTCCTCCATGGACAGAACTGTTAAGTTATGGGACGCGCAGATGAATTGTCTCCTCACTATTGGAGCGCACTCGAGATACGTCAACTGTGTCAGTTTCTCTAAGAACGGCGACATGATCTGTACAGGTGAGCTGCAACCGCGACTTCTTCTTTTTCTGGCCCTCTTGCCTCTTCCATCCCCTCGTTTATGTCTTTTCCTCTTCGACACCCTTTTGAGAGGTCTTCCAACAGTCCGATTCTTTGTCCGGGGCTTCCATTGAAGAATACCGCTATGTCTGACCATTTATTCAGCCCGCTGCTATTTCACACGGTCCAGCATATCAGCAACTTTAGTTCTGCTTCTAATCTCCTCATTTCTTATTTTATTACAAAGTCTCACATCGAGCATCTGCCTTTCCATTGACCGTTGTCTTCACATTGTGCAATCAAGGCTTGATCATATTTAACGACTATTTTTGAGGTTTTTGCACTGATTTTAGGTTCAAATGATAAGATTGTTAAAATCTGGGACATATCTGGAAATATCGTCAGCGTTGATGCAGAATTACACAAGCCTTGTAAGGTACTCAGTCATTTTGGATGTGGAGACCTGGAAGTACGTACAAAGCAAGTAGTTAGTCAAATATTAGTTCAATATTCATGATTTGTAAGTAATAAAAATTTACATCGTATTCCAGGGCATCACAATGGTTCAGGAAGAAGATATAGTTCTTTTAAAAGGAAATCAAGAGGATAACGAAGTAATTCTGATCCAGAGCATGGACAAACTCCATTCTGGTGCTATAAATAGTATGGAGTTTAACTCTCAAGGGTTTTTAGTAACTGGAAGCAGGTTAGTTGGGCAAATTCATAAAAATCTAACGCAAAATAGGTATTGTTAGTTTCAAGTAAATTTTAAACAATGTTACGAGTATTTTTGTGTTCCAGCGACAAATACGCGCGACTTTTGAAACCCGATGAAAGTTACACGTTGTATGAAGAGATTGAGGGCAGTTCTCCCCTTGACGGTCACGAATATCAAGTGAATGGAGTCACCTTCATTACACCAAATGTCGTAGCGTCTTGTTCTCTGGACGGGAGTATACATCTGTGGAATGTTGAGAAAGTCAGTTCCTTTCGGAGACTTATATGCAAAACTTTCTTGAAGACGGTACTGAGTATAATTTCGTTTTTGCATTATTCTCATTCCAGAACAGCGGTCTTCCAATCAGGTCACTCATATCTCAACAAATGGCGGGGGTGAAGAGTATAAAAGCCACTGCAGATGGAAAAATTTTGTTGGCTGCACATGATGATGGTCAAAGCGTCTTGTGGGATCTGGAATCGGCCATGGCATCACCAATTCTGTAAGTCTAAAAACAATGTTTGTAAATTTAAATAGAACTTGTACAAAATACGAAAGCTTTGATGTTTTTAGGGCCTATCCAAAACATGTTGACGCAGCCACTTGCTGTTCCATTTCTCCCGACTCTAAATTGTCTGCGACAGCTTCAAGTACTGGAGATTTGAAGGTCTATGCCTTACCGCATAACGGAGAAGGTTACAATACAGAAGCAATTTACACAGTAGACGCTGCGCATGATTTAGGTACTAATAATAACCTAACTTACTATTCCTTCAAAAGTAACGATTTCTTTAAATAATATGAGAATGGTGGCAACTTCTTTTCTGTCAAAGATGTTATTGCAACTCTGTGCATTTGCAGGTGTTCTCTGTATGGATTTTGCACAGACGCCAGAAGACTTACCACTACAAACTCCCGAGAATCACACATGCCACCTGTTGGCTACAAGTGGTAATGATTGTCTAGCAAAGATATGGAAAATCACAATACCAAAGGTCAGTGTTCAAGATATTGACAATTCGTTATGTGTGCTACTCCAAGAAATTACTGATCTCTCGGTTTTAAGGTTGATCACGAAGAATCGAACACTTCTACGCCAAAAGAACAAAAACCCTTTTGGCTGATGCCTGCAGAGTCAGAAAAGAAAGACGATGGAAAGACAATTGCTTGCTCGGAATGGAGAATATTTGCAGGACATGGAAGTAATGTGACGTGTGTCAAGTTCCCCATAAATAGGTCAGACCTCATTTGTACCACATCTGCAGACAAGCAAGCCAGGTATTCAAAATACTCACATATTTCCTTAAAATTCACTTGATTCACAAAACTTTAAGATATTTTTTACGTTTCCAGAATTTGGTCTGTGTACACTTCGCAGTGTCTCCACGTCTTGGAGCATGACTCTCTTGTTGCATGTTGCTCTTTCTCAAGACGAGGTGCCCTTTTGGCCACTGGGTGCATATCAGGAGAAGTCTGCTTATGGAAACTGCCAAGAACTTTGGTAAATTTGCATCAAAAAAATTCTAAGCAACAAAATAACATCTGAATATTTTGAAGGAAATTTATTTGGTGTCTTGAATATTTCCAGGCTTTCGATACAGATCCTGAGCAGGCTATGAGATCTACATCAAGGAACCCTATGGGTTGGTCCAGCGAAGAAGTGGTAGAGTGGCTGAAAGAGGTCGGAGATAAGGCGGGAGAGGATGCCTTGAGGAGAGCCACTGTGAAAGTTCTCTCCAATGATATCACTGGAGGGAAGATAATTTCTGCTCCAGAAGAAAAATTAGGAGAGTTATTAAACTTGGGTAAAACAAACTTATTTCACAGTTTTAAAAAACACACTTTTCTGGATAACAGTACTTCTCCTTCAGCATTGTTCCCTCCATTACTGGATATAAGCCTCTTTAATTTTTCTTCACACGCCACGTAATTCGGGCAATGCTATAGTCCACCTTTTAGGCGACCTCCCGAACTCTCCCGTCCGAGGTTTCCACTGGAATATTCCGGTTGCCCATCTGGTATTTCCACTCCAGTTTGGCCGTATGTTCCTTTAGTTCAGCGTCTAATTCTTCACTTCTTATTTTATTTCGAAGACTAACTCCAAGTATTTGCATCTCCATGGATTAAGTAATACATGTCTTATTTGTTCTAGATGAATCTTCACCATCCAGTCAGGACATTCTTCAGGAAGTCTTATGGCTCCGCTTCACATCCCCGCGGAGTTCCTTCGTGCTGCACAGCAACCCCCCACACCACCTCCTCTGTCCCATCACCCACTGTCTCATGATGCAGCCAGTCAAGTGTGCCGATGGGTTCACCTATGAGAAGAGCGCCATACAAGAGTGGTTTCTAAGTGGAGGTAACGAAATTTTGACTCATTTACAGTTTTCCCTCAAGGGAAGCGAGAGGTATCTACATTCGCAGAATGTAGCATTACGAGAACTCCCTTGGGGAGGAAGCAGGATGGTTTTTCCGACGCTTAGGTTTAAATGATCACTTTATGACCGGGGCAACGTTCACCCATTCCACCACATCCTGCTGTCAAACATGTAATTTTTTAAAGTTGTATAATATGTTGAAGCTCGAAATTGCTTCACAATTAACCTATTTTTCGACACTAACGCCATCTACTGAGGAGTGTTGACATTTCTAAAAATCTAAATATAAATAAACCAATATCTATTTATGCCAAAGACTCTCTAACCTCATATATGTCTCTCAAGTGGACTTTAAAATTACAACCTCGATGTCTTGTTTTACTCTTTGTGGATCCAATTTCTTCTCTCCTCCAGTTATCTTTTGACTTTTTTGAAGCTACAATGCAAGGCATTGCAACTAACCCTAAGCGCTCATGAATGAAACCTCTTTATTTGCAGGAAAATATGTTTCTCCCATGACAAACCAGCCACTGCTAAACAGTTTACTGACACCAAACAGAGAGCTGAGGAAGGAAATTATGAAATTCCTGTTAGATCACCAGGAATAAGATATCTCTAGTACCCACCAGTTATTTTCTATACTTACTTCCGATGGCCGTAAAATTCCGGTAGAGTTTTACCTTCCAGAACAATGGATCTCCAAGCCTTCCTGTCTGCAGCAATGGACTCCTAGTCATCGCCAACATTTAGTACGCTCAGATCTCGGGTAAAATTATCCATCAATCTCTGTCTGCCCAGAGGAGATGTTTTGTGGCTCTTTCTTCTCCCGATCTGACAAGTCCGATCCAGGCCAGTCTTCTGGACCTGATCTCTCTGGTGATAAATGATTGTCCCGTCAATGTAGGAATGTTATATTTGCCAGTAAAAAGAAAATTTCAATTAAAAGCTACCAATTAATAATGCCATTTGAAAAGTTATCAAAATAATGCATTATTTTGGGAGAATTTCTTAAGAATTGACATATTTTTTACCTTTTGTATATTAATTTACGATACGAGGTGACGTTTTATCTGTCATTTTGTATGTAGAGATTTGGGACCAACCAAAAATTATAACATAATTAAGTCATATCTACTGTATTTACAGTTATTTATATTTATTTGTATACTATTTATTTATTGTGAATTAATTTGTATATATTTTGTTAGTCAATAAAACTGTATGTGCCTTTAAAATAATACAATAATAAAGTAATGTGTGCCAAGCGAGAGCATTTTCATTTGTGTTAATAAGCCTAAACTACAATACCAGGTCAAAAGACGACATAAGACCAATAAGGCACAGACTAGTGAAGACGTCTAAGAGCTTCGTGTGTCTCAGTGAGTGGATGCTAAACGCGCTTCCCAGAGAGTTAAAATCGCTGGATGACACGGCCTTCCGCGGAGGGGTGAAGAAGTACCTCGTTGATAAAGTTTTTTTTCTCCATTGACGATATGTTGAATAATTGATTTTAATGTATGACGAAATGTCAATCAGAGCCCTTTACACTCTGATTGGCATTGATCTGATAATGATTTTTGTTATTGTTAATTGTAAAATTGCATATTATCTGTAAAAATTTACGAGTCCAGGTGCCCGAATGGGCCTAAGGATGATAGAAAACAATAAAAGGCTGTCCTATTAACCTCACATTCTTCCAATCATCCTGGTTGAATTCTACATCTGTAGCTGAGAAAATTAATATCATACTTCACAAAGACAGTAGAAAAGTCAAATGTTCCGTTCATCGACTGGTTTAATCTGACCATTTTACATTTAAAATAGATAGGTACTACTTACTGATGATGATGTGGTTACAATCTTGCAGATGGTTTGTACCAAGCATTTTCGTTCTTTCGTTCCACGCCATCCTGTCACTTGCCAATCTCTTCACTTCCGTGTAGGTACTACAGTGCACACTCTTAATAATCTGGTCATATAACTGCTTGTTGGGCGACCTCTCACATTACTGCTCTCTACCATTCCTTCTGCTACATGGTGATGAGCAGGCCGGGGTGCCTGATGATGTTATGGCCTATCAATCGCGCTCTCTGTTGGACAATCTTATTCAAGATTTGTCTTGTCACTCCGGCCTTACTCAACACTTGGCTGTTTGTGGTGTGGTACTACTACTAAATCATTACGATCTAATGCTAATATTGCATGCTTCACTTTTGCTTGGATCACTGGTTTTATAAGTCAAGGGATTCCTCCATCCCTTAAATATACGTACGACAATTAGTTTAGTGATCGTATCTTAGACGGTTTCGAATGGTTTCACTTTTCCACAGAGAATTCTTTAGCAAAAGTTCAACGTGTAATATGGGCTTTGATGTTTCAAAAAATGGAGTGTGATCTTTTTAAATGCAAATAAAAAATAATTAATTTACTTAATAAATTTAATATTTCTCGTGTTTTTCATTTTAAAACATGTTTTATAATAATTATAATAATAAATAAATAAAAACACATAAATTAGAATGCTGATTATTCATACAATAATTAATATTTAGTATAAGTAGTTTAATATAACTTATGGACTGGACATGAGGCCAAATATTGGCCAATTACATTTTAATTCCGCTAAGAACATCCAAGATATAATATGTATTATATATATAGCAGGTAGCTAACAAACATTTCTAACAGTAATTTAGAACATCAATGACTTATCCGATACTTCTCCATATTAATAATATCTAATATTACATACAGTAGTTATATAATAAACATAATACATAAGCAAAAGCACAGTAATTCTACCTAAAGTAAACATGTACAGGTGAGTTACTGTCTTATTAATTAATCATTTACCATAGCTTATGAATGGCCTAAATAGATGGCATTTTACAAATATCTATTTATTCTTGAAAAATAATTTAAAATATATCACCTGAATATAGATGACATATTTTAAATTATTTTTCAAGAAAAAATCTATGCATTTTCTTTCCAACTATTTTAAAATATGTTTTCAATTCAAAATCCTTTGACGGGCATTCTTTCATTTTATTTCGACCATAGAAAATGAATGTTATTTTTTACTTTGAGGCAGGACTTGTCAACACACTTTTCTTTAGTTTTGAATCAAGTATGTGGTTGGCGCAGTTGGTTAATGCGTCAGTCTCTTAAGCGGGAGGTGCCTGGTTCAAACCCTGGCGCTGGCGATGTATTCCACACTTTGCGATACAGGCTTTCAGCCTAGTGCAAGATGTGTAGGAAAGTATTTGGGTTTGTGTATGCAAGCCCAGATCCTTTAAAAAAAAATTACACTTTTTTTGCAATGGATGCCAAATTTTGATAAGATCGCTAGCGCAACCCCCTGTACATGAATACAAAGACAATATCTTTATCAGATAATATTTTAATATAATTTGACATTATAACGTCACGTTCCTTCACAAATAAATAAATAAATAAACAATAATAATCATATATATTGGTGTTTATATGTTCAAAGTACACTTGTGTATTTGGCCAACACTTTCTTACCTATTTATCTATCTATTACATATTGTAAATAAATAAATAAATAAACTCTAAATTTAATACAATATGACGGACACTTTTATTATCAATACTTGGTCTACTTGAAGAGATTCAGTTGGGGGCAAAAATTGTTGAAGTGAGTGGGAGTAAAATTGTTGAGTGAGTCAGAATAAAATTGTTGAAGTGAGTGACAGTAAAATTGTTGAAGCGAGTGACAGTAAAATTGTTGAAGTGAGTCAGAATGAAATTGATAAATTAGAATAAAATTACACACCTTTAGAGATCTATAAAATAACGTTATCTAAGTAGTTAGTTATTCACAATAAATCAGTTCTATCTATTACATTCAATTTGTTCTACAGTCAGTCAGGAAAGAGTTGGTTTTTTATGAAGACGCCGCACTTTGCTTTTTAGTGGCAACACAGTATTTCAATAGAAATGTCATTGTTCCAAATTTTTCAGAGACCACTTCTTTCTTGACAGACGCTATGATAGTCTATGTCTAGGACTTGTATTTTTACAACTGTTTACTGTTTTTATTGAGTAATTTTGCTATGTTGTCATTTAATGGGCAGATTTAAAAAAAGTAATACATATTTGGAAAATCCATTAGATTTTTTCCATTAGAGAAAATTTCAAAACTTTGGCTGGGAATTTGTAAAAAAATCCATTACTAAATGTAGACGGAAGGTCCAAAATACAAAATGCAATTTCCTTTTTGGTTAGGGTTCAATTACTACATAAATGAGAAGAAAAAAAGAGCAATAAGCAGAATATATAGATTTATATATAAAGTAAAGGATGTAAGTATAATAGAAAGGAATGGCTGTAAGAAATCTTAGTCTAAATAAGCTATGCTATAATATGTATAATACAATAGGTAGGTACCTACACTATATAAATGCAATAATAATCTTTATCTTAAGTGAATACAAAGTATTAAAGCTTTTTATTGAAACCTTATTTAGTTTATCTAAACACAATGTACAATACAGTATAGTACAGTAAGGTACAACACAGTACAATACAGCACAGTAAAGTAAGGTACAGTACAGTGCAATACAATACAATGGAGCATAGTAAAGTACAGCACAGTACAATATAATGCAGTACATGTACAATAAAACAAAACACAGTACGGTAAAGTTCAGTACAGTACAATACAATGCAGTACAGTACAATATGGTACAGTAAAATACAGTAAGGTACGATACAGTATGGTACAATAGAGTACAGTAAAGCACAGTACAGTGCAGCACAGTACAGTGCAGCACAGTACAATGCAATACAGTATATTATAATGCAGTACATGTACAATACAACACAGTACAGTGAAGTACAGTGCAATATATTATAATACAGTAGAATACGGTAGATACAATACAGTAAGGTACAGTACAGTACAACACAGCACAGTATGGTACAGTACAACACAGCACAGTATGGTACAGTACAACACAGCACAGTATGGTACAGTACAACACAGCACAGTAGTGTACAGTACAATACAGTAAGGTACAACACAGTACAGTATGGTACACAGCAGTACATTACGGTACAACAAAGTATAGTATGGTACAATACAGTAAATTACAGTACAGTACATTATTACACAGACCACAATATGTACTAGTAGTAATGTAATATTTAGGATAAATGGACAACAAATAATTACATATCACTATAGAATAGTACATAATATATAAATACAGTAAGAATATATTTTCACACACAACTTTCTTATAACCAAACATTTAAGAGCATTTCACAGCGTAACATCTCAACTTATGCCATCTAATTAGTTACCAGTTTACACAAATTTCAATAGTAAAACCATGCGAGTTACGTAAATTTCCTGTAATTGAACAAGCCAAACGCGGATGTTTAGAGGAAAATGTTATTCATTACAGTAAAATTGTGAATTCAGACAATACAGTAAATTTACGTGACTTTTACATTACAGTAAATTTACGTAACTTACATTACAGTAAAGTTGCGTAAGTTACACAATACAGTAAATTTACGTAAGTTACACAATACAGTAAATTCACGTAAGTTACACAATACAGTAAATTTACGTAAGTTATACATTACAGTAAAGTTGTGTAACTTACACATTACAGTGAAGTTGTGTGACTGACAAAACACAGTAAATTTACGTAAGTTACACAATACAGTAAATTTACGTAAGTTACACAATACAGTAAATTTACGTAACTGTTACATCACAGTAAATTTACGTAATTTACTATTCTCTATTACAATTTGTGGAAAAGGTAATTCTCTCTAAGAGATTCAACAAGATAATTCTGATAATTTCAATTCTGTCCCATTAACGATAAAACAATCCCAACATTGTCCCGTTACTAATAACCAACGTCCCAACATGAACAAAGCAATACACAGCATATAAACAAATACATATTTTATAGAATAGTTCTATCTAACAACTTAACAATAGGAATAAGTAATAAATACTATAGACAGGTTACAAAATACTTAGGAATATTTAGTACAAACATAGAAAATACTCAAATTACTATGTGGAGAGAGAGAGAGGTATTCAATTTAATAAAAAATACTTTTGCAAAAATACTAATAATAATAAAAGTGGACCTTAAGGAGTTAACTTTTCAAAATGATTAAAATTTTCGTGCTAAATTGTGAGAAAGATTTTTTTTGTAAATCTTCTATGGGTAATTTATGCGTAATTTTACAGTGTTCGAGACAGACGTAAATATAGTTCACATATGCATTTTTTAATAACCAATTAGGGTGTTTCATTTTTCCAAAGATTTTTTTAATTAAATGAATCTGGGTTTATCGAAATAAACCAAAATACACCTTTCTACACTTCATAGTAAGCTTGAAAAGCTTGTGTTGTAAAGTGGAGTAGGTCGGCTTCGGGGATCGAATCCGCGCCCACTGGATTAACAGTCGAGCGCGTTACCAACCAGGCTACCGACCACCTTTACAATTTCCGATTGTTGCCTACTGGTTTTTCAGTGTGCAGACCTATATGAACCATATTTATATCTCGTCTAAGATATTCAGATCTAGCAGCCAATATAAGTAAAAGTATAGAGATTCAAAATTTTAAAAAAGGAAACTTTCCACGCTTCACATCAGAAAGTTGAGAGAATGTGTTGCACTGGACAGGTGCATGCGTGCGTACAGGTGTTGCGGAACAGGACATCGTCAGCGCAGGGATTCGAACCCAGGACCTCCAGATTGCAAGTCCATGCTTAAACCAACTGCGCCGACCATGTACTCAATTTAACTATCGATAAAAAATATTAAAATCACTTACACAGCGAGGATTATTAAAAAATATAAAAGTGTGAATACATAATATATTGTAAAGATTGGCTGGAGGAGATATGTAGTCGTATTTGTATGTAATGTACTATTGGAATACACAAATTGTTGCATTTAAAGAGGTAAGTGAGTACACAATAAAATTAACTATGATTACTGGTTACGGTAAGTTCGTCTAAAATCAATACGTCTAAAATCCATTGGTCTAAAATCATAACTTCTAAAATCAATTAGTTTAATTATTAATTCGTCTAATTATCAATTCGTCCAAAATCAATTTGCCTAACAATCAATTCCTTGATTGTAGAAGAATTGATTTTACACGAATTGATAATTAGACGAATTGATTTTAGACGAACTTACCGGACACCACTGGTTACGCCAGTTTCTACTTTGGCGTAATTTTTGGATTATATAAATTACGGTCTAGCAATGGAATTAAAAATAGTTTTTCTATGGGATATCCGCACAGTCATTATTCGTTTTCGCTTGTTGTCAATGTTCATCATCAATCGTATAAACCAAATCTGCAGCTTGATCATTATTGAAAAATTGGACTATCGAGGTAAGTGGAAACCGGGAAGAACTTGCGGAAAAACAGAGGGAAAGAATTCTGGCCAATTGCAGGAATCCTTCAGAAAAAGCTGTTCTGGAAAAATTCCCCCTTCGGTGCAGTGGCTGTTTAACGACGAGAAGCTCACCTCCCAGTCGCAGAGACTCGGGAGCAAGATTGGTCGCAGCGACCACCAAAGCCAGCCCAAAAGCCCTTTCCTGCTCAAGACCGGTGGGCAGGCTCTGGTACAAGACCTTCTACATCTGATAAAAGGGGTAACTTTTTTCTATGTATGATAATGGTTGTGATGTATGAATTTACTATGTATGATGTTTGTTATATATGATATTTGCTATGAATATATAAATGCAGGATCCCTCTCCACACACGAGATTTGTCTCTATTGGGGAGGTATCTCGAAACATGTATAGTTTTAAGGAGGAAAACTAAAAAAAATTTTGAAATTGAATTGAAATTGGGTAGGCCTCAACAAGCCTTAGTCAGCTATGACGTTCAAACTTTTCCAAGTGGGGCAATCGAGGGAGTTTTCCAAAATTTGGAAAGATGCAAGAACTCCCAGTTTGTTGTAAAGATTCTCAAAGGATACAGAAACCCGTTCATGAGAAAGCCCTCGCTGTCAATCTTCACGACAAAGGGTGAAAATGGGCCGTGAAATCAGAGAAATGACAAAGGTGGGAATGTTAGAAACTGCACCCAATAACCCAAGTTTTGTAGCTCAAGTGTTTCTACGGGACACAAAGGATGGAACAAACCGTCCCATCCTCAATTTGTGGCTGCAAAGATGTTCAGCCTGATTTCCCACTTCAGAGTTCATCCAGCCGCAGGACTTCTAGACAAAAATAGACTTGCATCTGTCACACATCCGCAATTCATAAAAAAGAAAAAAAGTTGTAGTCAGCTTCAACCATAGCTAACAGTGCCATACTAAAATTGCCATGATAGTCTTAACCGCTATGGAAAGGATTTTGAAAATTAAGACATGTTTTCCATCAACTGCAACGAGGAAATTTCCATATAGCATTGAATTTATTTCCAATTCTCAATCATTCTTCGGAAGTCCGAGGTAACGGAAATGAATAAAATCGTTAGTCATTAATGTTCCGGATCCGGAGGACACGATCGAAATAGAAGACAATAGCGTGGATGATGAATTCGAAACAATACCATCATTTAAAATTCCTAGAACTCTCCATAAGAAAACATCCAAAATATTAAATGAGGCTGAAGAATCTAAGAAACGCAGCGAAGAAGCATACAATATATTAAAGGAAATTAGTCAAAAGCCTGAATCGGATACATGTTCGCTATATTGCGACTTATTATGCAACAAACTAAGAGCATTGAAAGAAAACTCAAGGGATATGGCAATGATGGAGATAGACAGAGTTATGTATAATCTGAAACAAAAAGACAATCAAGCTGTTGTAAGAAGTGAAAATACTCCTAAAGAAATACAGCTGAGGGTTTTCAAACTCGTCACAGCATGTAAGACTGTGGAGCTAACCTGGAGAAGAGTTTAGTACTCTGGGAGGTTCTGGAAAGACCCATGCAGTCGTACAGGAGCAAGAGAAAAAGCACTCACTAGCGATGGAATGGCAGTGACCATAACGACATCGTCCCAGAAGATATTGAGACACAGTAAGAAAAGAACGATGGTCTTTAAATGTCAGGAAAAAAAATCTGTGTTCCATCCATCATGCATCATGTGGTCACCATCAGGAAATGGAGAACGGGATAAAAAGCCATTTCCAATTGTCGATTATAATAAAGGCAAGGGAGGTGTTGACAAAATGGACCAACAATTTCGGCTGCAGTGGATTCTATCATTGTACGTAATGTGACTGTGTTGTAAAACGTCGCTGTACAATTAAAAAATGTGCGCGCAAACGGGTGTACGACATATCAAGAAGACTTCAGCAAACTAGAAAGTATTCTGGAGAACCATATACCAGCCTTCAACGATGTCGTCATTATGGGAGACTTTAACACGTCCCTCTTAAGTAATGACTCTCGTAGTAACCAACTAAAAACTCTTACATATGCCGCTAACCTGAACTTTCTGCCGCTGCAGCCCACCCATCACACCAGTACAACTTCTTCTTTGATTGACCTCATACTGACATCTGACACCAACAAAATCAGAACCCATGGACAGTTCCCAGCTCCAGCTTTCTCTAAGCATGACTTGATCTATGCCTCACATATTGCCAAATGTCTCAAACCCAAACCTTCTTTAATTTCTCTTCGTAGTTTTCGCAGGATAAATAGGGAAACCTTGCTAACTGATGCGGGAAAAACCAACTGGGGTTGCATATATGACGCTGGCTCTGTTGATGAAAAGGTTGATTTTCTGAATGGTATACTTCAGAATCTATGTAATAAACATGCTCCACTTCGGCAGGTACGTATTAAGCGTCCCCCTGCTCCATGGCTCACTGACGAGATAAAACTTCTGATGAGGAGAAGAGACAGAGCCAAACTCAGGTATGTTAAATCCCCTTCACCACCCAATTGGGAGTCTTATCGCACTCTCCGAAATCGCTGCAACCACGTGTACGACATATCAAGACAGTAGCGTGGATGAAATTGAAACAATACAAACATTCAAAATTCCTAGAACTCTCCATAAGAAAACATCCAAATTATCAAATGAGGCTGAAGAATCTAAGAAACGCAGCGAAGAAGCATACAATATATTAAAGGAATTAGTCAAAAGCCTGAATCGGATACATGTTCGCTATATTGCGACTTATTATGCAACAAACTAAGAGCATTGAAAGAAAACTCAAGGGATATGGCAATGATGGAGATAGACAGAGTAATGTATAATCTGAATCAAAAAGACAACCAAGCTGTTGTAAGAAGTGAAAATACTCCTAAAGAAATACAGCTGAGGGTTTTCAGACTCGTCACAGCATGTGTCATTCGTAAGTCTGGCTCACCCATCTCTATACTTTCGTTAATCTCAAAGGTCTTTGAGTCTATTGTCAAGGATAGGCTCTTGTCGCACATGAACCCGTACCTAATCAAGGAACAACATGCCTTCATGTGAAACAAATCAACCAACAGTTCAGATGGACTCCATGTACACAGATTTTAGTAAGGCGTTTGACAGAGTAGATCACGATCAACTAAAATAATCAAAAATGACTAACCAATACACATTTACTTTGACTTAAAAACAAAACTGTCAACTTCAAAGGGCAAACATTACCTGATCCTAACTCTGTTGAATATCCTCAAATGTTTTTTGAAAGGGAACCCATTGAACCTGTAGTGTCGGTAATGATAATAAGAATGAAGTTAGCTGCAGTGAAAATGTGCAATCTGACGTTTTGATAAAAAAGTTGAAAAAAAAGACAACCGTGCAACAGACTTTCAATATCAAAATACGATTCCGTCCATTATCCAACAGCCTTACTATTGCAACACACAATCATCACAAACACATCCTCTGTAAGAAGTGAAAATACTCCTAAAGAAATACAGCTGAGGGCAGGACTGCGAAGAGTCACAGACACAGTGAATACTTGGAAGCGAAAATCGTTAGGTGTTCTGAATCCTTAAACAGTCAGATGGGATTCAAGAGGGGTAGTGATAAATACCGAAAAAGGCAAAAGAAAAAGTTGGTGTCGGAGTTTCCTGTAAGCACAAAAAAAACGGAAGTCGGTTGTGACCCCATGATGAAAAAGCCAGAAAACTACCGACCAAACAGCCTACTCAGTACTTTCAGTGAACTGATTTTTACAATCGATAACTTTATAAACAGTCGTGGTGGATTTGATCCCAATCAGTACGGCATTCAGAAAGCCAGCAATATCACGATGGCATTAATTGATGTAATAGGTCACATCATTTCAAGGCCGCCACATGAAAATGCCAAAGATAGAAATTAATCAAAAAAAGAGAGAAAATTGTTTCCTCATGAAAAAAATTGAGGAACAAACTGCCATCGCGATAGCTGAACTCAAAGAATGTGAGATAACAAACTAATAATTGAAAATCATGGATCATCATTGCGTTTAATGAGCGAATAAAGTCACAAAATAGAAAAGTTGTACTATTTCTAGATAATGCAACCTGCCATCCACACATCACGCTATGGAATGTGAATTGAGCCCGGTTCCCACCGAATACAACATCCGTGACACAGCCTATGGACCGAGGTGCACAGCAGTTGGCTTTTAAAGATCTGAACCAAGATATACTGAGTAAAAATTATTCTATAGTATGGCCTTGTAAAGAATAAATGTTTGCATATAATTTGGTAGTGTCTATGTGTATTTATTACTACAACATTTAATTTACTGTATAGCCTAGTATGAGACAAAGAAGCTTTAATATGATTAAAATGAAACATTAGGAGTTGGTTCTAGTTAGTTCTTATTACCAATTACTCAGTTGTTATTTTAATTATGTTAGAATTCTAATGTACTATGTACGAGTTGTAGACTGTTTTCGACTTTCGCTTGGAATTGACGTTTTTTGATGTGAAAATTCTCCTAATTCTCCCTTTTTATCTTAATGTGTTGTGTTGTGTTTGATGAACGTTATTTATTGTGAACTTCTTTTTTTGTTTTTATAAATTAATATTATGCGGGCGCGCCCCTTAAACGTTTGATAGATACAGTAAAAAACAGTTCTGTCTTCACGATCACAGGACGCCAATGATGAAGAACAAATACATGATCTGTGCCAAGGAACAACTGTCATTGTAAACTATTATTACCCAGCAAAGAGCATCAGAAAAACATAGGTCGTACAACGCTTTGCAATACCCACTCATACTTTGGAAAGGTAGAGATGGATACCTGCAAATAAATCCAGGCTAATTGTAGTTGCCGGGTCTTTTGTTTTGCCATATGCATTAAAAAAGAAAAAAATTAAATCCATGCACCATTCAATTTCACGGGCAGTCCGCGACAAATGCATGAATACACGCAAGACGCAATGACCTCGTTAGGTGCGCATATTAGTCGAAGACAAAAGTTAGGCGTACGCCTGTAAGGCCGAATTTCCACCTGCAAGAAGTGTCTAACCGTCTGTCAGACAGTATCTTACAGGTGTAAACTCCACAGTAAGTGCACTCGCGACAGTTTGTCGAGCGTTTCCTGCGAGTAGTTGCGAGTGCAATAGATTGCAAGTCATGTTCACATGGACTTGCGACAGCTTATCGATAAGTTTCGTATATCTCGCACTCGCGGCTGGACAGTTTTGTTTTTGATAAATGAAAATGAGTCGACAGACACGTGAATGGTCTCGAGATGATACAGTAAAATTAATAGGGTTGTATGAGTGCAACCCTTGTTTGTGGGATAACAGACATGTAGATTACAAAAATAGAATAAAAAAATCCACACTTAATAACATTGCAAAAGAGTTTTCTGCAACTGAGAACGAAGTATCCAGTAAACTACACAATTTAAGAAGCCAATGGCAGAACGAATTTTAAAAATTCTTCACACTTCCCTTTTTTTACTTAGGTTGGCTTTCACTGTTACCAGTGATCTCACCACAGACTGTCAAAATGTTAAAAATCAAAGAACAAGAAGAGTGGAAGTGGCCTAGATGACATATATAAATCCAGCTGGAGTTATTTCAAGGCTCTAGTTGCAATACGTTTCGCAACATCTAGCTCTCGTGTGCAAAACACCTCTGCGATAAGTTGCAATATTATGATCCGTGAGCTTCTCGCTCGATATTTATTGAAGAAAAAAATAAGAATTAATACGATATGTAAACAGTATTGCAAGAAACTTCCACAAGACTTCTGCAAGTGTTCTTGCAGGTGGAAACACGGCCTAATACTTTCCACTACTCCTGCATGGGATTGCAGGAATAGTGGAAAGTAAGGAGAGAAAGGAGAGAAAATTACAAAAAATTGCCACAGCTGCGTAAGGATCAGAGGAAATGCCCAACGTGCAAACTACAGGACCCCCAGTACAGTAAAACTCCGTCAGTTGAAACTAACCCTGACTCTGGTACCCTCGTAGCTTCCGCCGACACCGCCTCGCAGTCCAACTTCTCTGGGAATATTAAATGAAATCACATCTTTGAGAGTCCACTTCCAGACGCTCTACACCGAGATGCACGAATACAGAACGGCCTAAGAATTTCGTTAACAATACCTGTGAGTACAGCCTCTGCTGAAAAGAGCTTTTCAAAACTAAAACTAATCACCGGAGTCATTATAATGATGCTAATCACAAGGACTTATTTTCCAATAACATATAAAAATTTGTTAAAGAGAAATTGTAGGTACCTAGTAGATTTATGTATTGTATTTCATATTTTTTCATACATAATCTGCTCGATTTGACCAAATTAACGTATATGCCACATCAGATATATATTTTTTCCCTACCCAATTCCTATGTTTAACAATGGACGCAAGGAGGCTGACATGATGATGACAAACGAGAAAATAAGAAGACAATGATATTTGACAACAGAGCGAAAACGATTTCATATTGCTCTGAGTTTAGAGACTTGACTCGGTCTAAAAGACTCTAGAGTTGACTCGAAGCTGACTGTTTCTTTAGGAAAGATCTCTACATAAATTTACAAATAGAATTTCTAAATAAATCTATAGACAACACTATTAAGAAACATAAAAAAATAAAATAAATATAACAAGTAGAAATTAACAATAATATCACAAGTATGAAATATAAGACAGATTATACAAACGGTGCACAGTAAAAAGGGGGCTATGCTATTAATACATAGCTTAGCTCTGAAAACATTTTTTTTTATAATTCTTCTTAAATTTCTGATACACGTTAAAACCTATCTAACTCGTTACAGAAAATCTCTTGCATAGGTAGGCAGAGAGGGCAGAGCGCCACAAACTTCTATACATACATCTCTTGCTTCCATAACATTTGTCATACACGCTTTGCGGTTTCTCCAACCAATTACGCATCCGTCCTCGAGCATAATATGTTTATTCCAGGTGAATCTTGGACAACCACGCTTCCTTTAACCATGTCTTTAAGACTTGCATATTTTCTTTATCATTCTATCTTCAGACATTCTCTCCACATGCCCAAACCACCTCAACTCCTCCATAACCTCCTAAAAATGAACAACGTATGTTCGACGGCTGATGCTATCGAACGCCATTTTACAAATAACGTATTTTAGCATAATGCAATGCGTATCAAACGAGATATCGCTGCAACAAGTTTCTCGATCCCTCTTTTACTGTACACCCCTCGTGTAAAATAACAATTTGTACTTATAAAAATAAAATATCATAATATAAAAACAATACAAAATTATATGCAAAACAATAATATCTTTAAAATATAAAGATTAGGTAATACTTAGTAGTATTCATAAATTAATACAATCTTAAGATCCTATGATAAAGTATGTACTAACTACATATAATCTGTAAAACTCAGTACAAATACTTCTATAGAGATTCATATATCAGTAAGTATAAGTAGGGACTGGAAAAATTAGTGCTTTTTACACGTATACTGTGAATTTTAGTACTCTTTTACATGAATAATGCGAATTTTAGTACTCTTTTACAGGAATACTGCGAATTTTAGTACTCTTTTACAGGAATAATGCAAATTTTAGTACTCTTTTACAGGAATAATGCAAATTTTAGTACTCTTTTACAGGAATAATGCGAGTTTTCGCATATTTTATTTTGCACCACATTTTATACCTTTATTTTGAAAAATATCGTAATTGAAACATTATTAAAAGGAATGTGGCTTTGAAAGTAAGAAGAACCACACTGAAAAAAAACTTGCAAAGAGGCGTACATATTTTGTTTTACTCAAATATTTTTGTTTTGTTTGATCGTTTGAGGGATTTTTGTACAAAATATTATTCAAGATCAAAATTTATATTCTTGTATTAAATGCTGCAAAATTATCCACATTAATTTGCCAAAATTGTGAAAAATAACACCCCTTTTTTTGCAAAATTTATACCACATTTTGCAACCACATTTCCCGAAAAATAACAGATTTTTTCCAGTCCCTAAATATAAGATATTGCTAAAATACTCACATATAATACATAGTCAAAGTAATGTAATATGTCACAGAAATATGCTTAGGAGTCTATGTGCTGTCACTCGGCTTTGGCGTTTACTCAGCCAATAGTAAGAGCATAGTCTTGAAACTGAAGACAGTGATAGATGGAAGTACTGACAACAAGTTGACTGTCCTACAAATACAATATTTGGAAATTCCTTGAATAAAAAAATATTCCAAAGGTACCCCAGAAATATGCGGGAAGAATCCATTACTCGTTAAATTTTTTCAGATGTAGAAGTACAATTTAGCAAAATACTGGTACTTAATTATAAAGTTAACTTTTTCCGACTTCTTTTCTTCTGTGTCGCCGCGTCCGACATAGCGTGATTTTTTTTTGTTTTTTGTAGTTTTGTGACGTTTTAATCCGAAAAATGATTATTGATGCCGGGGTCTGAGTTTTTTCAATAGTTGTGTGACTGTTTATCGTTAATCGGAATTTTTATGAAAAATCCAATTCGTTTCGTATAAGAATTGTCAGCGTTTATAAATTTTATTCACGCAGTGACGCAGCATTATTCGCGTAAATTTTGTGCTGTTTCTGGTTCGCCACCAAACGGTGCACCCTGGGTAACGCTAAATGAGCCAGCACATTGGTCGCCAGATTATGTTTTCCATCAATCTCCTGGCGTATATCACATCAGAGATTATTTTTATTTTGCGCTAACACTCTCATACAAAATCGGAAAAAGCACAAGTCGTAGTAGAACGATTTTTACTCAAGAGCATATTGCCCCTTAAGCATACTTCTGGGAAACCTAGATGTAGTTGTTTTTTCATTTTGTTCTGTAATTCAAAATAATAACAAATATTTACAATAGATGGTGACACTTTAGGGCCCGGCACAAGGACCCTATATTCAAATACAAAATTTCAATTTTAGTTTTACAAAATGTTAGGCAGTGATTTTTCAAGATAAAATTTAAACGTTATCAAAAATTTTGCACCAAAAACTATTATTTTATCGATGGTCCCACATAACTTGTCGCATGGATTAAAAACTGGTGTTGCTTGCGTAGTAGTAAAAAATGCTTAGGTATTATTGTTTGCATCATCCAGCAAATAATTAATGTGAAATATCTAGATATGTAGATATCTATACCCTCACGCCGCATCCCTTGCGGGGTAGGCAGAGAGGACAGAGCGCCAGACAGCCCTATCCTTACACACACTCCTAGCCTCCGTCACATTCATGCATGCAAAGAACACAAAATGACAGTTTCCCGTTTTTAAAAATGGCGGCTTATACAAAAGAACAGCGCATTTACAATTACTGTTACTAATTTTCGTACAAAGTATGGACGGAAGAATGTTTTATCTTCATCAACTGTGAAAAGATTAATTAAAAAATTCACGAAAACTGGATCAGTTGGTAATATTGTACGCTCTGGCCCACGTACAATAGGGCGTTCGGTACAAAACATTGAAGCAGTTTGTGACAGTCTAGCTAAGAGCCAAGGAACATCCATTCGTCACCGTTGTCAAGAATTTACCATTTCAAGATGCTCTCTCCGGCGTATTCTCAAGAAAGATCTGCATTTTCATGCTTAAAAAGTTCAATTGACTCAAGAACTTAAGTCCACTTTGTAAATGTTAGGATTAAATAAATAGATATAAAATAAAGGGTCAAGTATGAAAAACGGTGATCAGACCAAAAAAACAACAGCGTCCAGACTCTACACCCCAATGACATGAAAATGCTCAGCTGGGCTGATGGTGTTACGAGGCTTGACAGGGTGAAAAATGTCCATATCTGTGGCAGTTTCAAAGCGGCGCCATTGGAGAAAAGGTGACCGAGAATAGGCTAAGATGGTACGAACACATTATGAGAGTATTTTTCTAATGAACGTTTTTTTTATTTTAAACCGGTTACAATCCCTGTAAACCGGGACGTCTGGCAACCTTAAAAATGTAAGAAAATTACAGAATTTTGACAGATATTTTGACAGATTTCAAGGGCTACCAACAACATAATACATCACTTGCAGACAACTTCATGACAGTCAAATTATGTGGGACCATCAGTAAATGACAATGTAAAAACATAACCTCAAATTCTCTAACATTATGTATCTGCATTATGACTAATGTATGAATGTAATACTTATTATTATTCTAGTGTGATGGTGGACGATGTAGTGTGGAAGAGGGGCGGGGAGGAGTGGAGGTGCTAACAGTGCGGCAGGAACCTCAGCAGGCCCTTGTTCCTCTCGGGAGGCGGAGCCATCAGCATGGGCACTTGGTTCTTGTGCGTTATGTTAATCTGAAAACAAACAACCAATATTCAAATTTATTTATCGTTTGGCGACGTCAAGTATTCTTACAAAGCCAGGTGATCTAGAGCTGACCTTATCCAGACATATAAGATTATGAATGGCTACTATGATGTTCCCCATATCAGCTCTATCTACACCCTGAATACCAATACCCATTTGAGAGGACATTCTATGAAGCTCACCAAGGAACGGTTTCACAGTAATCCGAGAAAGAATTTTATTTGCAATAGAGTGGTGAATATGTGGAACCGTTTACTCGAAAATGTGATACAAGCACTATCAGTGACTGTTTTTAAAAAGAGATTGGATGACTTTCTCAGAACTACGGATAGCACAGACATTGATTTGGGCCCATCAGCCTAGGCTGCTTGGCCCAAAATTTATAATTATAATCCAGCGCCACTAGCCAATGGAGGAATTCTGGGGCTAGGCTGGCAGCACTGTCAATGGTACCGGGGTAAGCACTATGGGGAAATCATTCGGGTGTCCACAGACATACTGTGAATCATCCCTCATACCCCACTTGTGGAGCATGTACCGCAGCAGCCATGACCCATCCTGAGCAATGAAGTATTTACCTGACATGGAGACTGCATCCAGGGCTCCCCATCTATCTGCATGGGTAGAGTCTTCCTGGTGACTATAGTGACAGCCCTGCACTGCGCTAGTCTCTGGCCTGATGCCCGCAGACCTGGAAACACACAAACAATCAATACAATCCATCGTCACACGGCTGGCCAAACTGCCGCTTGCTTAGTCCTGGTGCGCAACTTACCAGTGATATTTGCTCATAAAAATAAAGTGCAAACCATTAAAATTTATTTGTTAATCGTTTGGCTATGTATATTGTCAGTGTTAAAGTCTGACATCCAATGTCTGAAAGCAGCTGACAGTCTGACAGCCAGTAGCTACTGGAGGAATTGTGGAGCCACGTTGTCAACAAATGGTTGTACACGTAAATGGTTGGCGTAGTTGATTGAGGCGGCAGTCTCTCAATCGGGAGGTGCCAAGTTCAAACCCCGGCAGTGGCGATATATTTTGCGATACAGGCTTTTAGCCTAGTGCAAGGTGTGCGGGAAAAGTATTTGGGTTTGTGTATAAGACAAGATCCTTTTTTTATAAAAAAAAAAATGCACATGGGGCTATTAATCAATATAAATAGTGTGGATACAATGCATTTAAGCAATAAACTGTAGGCTTATGTTTTCTTCCTTATACCACTTTCAAAAATACTTCACGATAAAGAGACAAACAAGAGTTTCAGGTTTTAATTTTCCGAGGGTTTACAAGTAGTAAAACTTACCAGTTCTTACTTGTCCCATATGTAAACAATTTTCAAGTCCAATCACTTCTATTAACTTATCACCAATATCTGAAACAAAAAATACAACACTTAGATAATTCGTATAATACCTCAAATCACGATCAACCATTAACATAGATTGTATGAACTTCCAGTCATTAACATGACGTGTCCTCAGACTGAAAGTGAATTATGATTTGTTCTCCTAACCTTGCACAGCCTGAGCCAAAGTGACGGGAGATTGTGGGTTCCTCCGATTACTCCTCCGTGGCGCTGGGTCTCCCCAGAGATTGGAGCCTCCGTGTGCATAGGGGATGTTGAGCAGCGCCACTCCTTGGAGACGGGAACCCTTAGACAACTCCAGAGGCACTCCATCACACTGCAAACATAATACATATGTATAAACGAACATGTTTATTACTATACATCGGGAGATTGGGTGCTCTAGGTACCTGGGACTAGAGATGTGCAGGGACGGAAAGTGAACAAAAATATTAAACAGTTTATCTACTTCGGAAATTTAGTTAATACTACCTGCATAATGCACGCTGAAACAAGTTACATGGAATTTATTGTTCACACTTCACTTAGTGTTTTATTCACCTACTAGCAGAGTTACCCGTGCTTCGCTACGGCAAATTTGGATGGTGAAGTACACCGACACACATGACCCGAAACCTCTTGATCACTTGATGTCTCCCCATGGCTTGAGCTGGACAAAATATGATCCCTAACTCCGCCCCTGAACTCCCGAGGCTACCGAGAATGTTACTATTCATCCTATCGACATTGAAAATAATGGATTCGATACTAATATCGCCTGATTAATTCGTTTTCCCGATGTATACTGATGAGTGGAATTCACTAGCACAAGATATTAGAGAGTTGGTACATACTACCAACTTCTTTATGTAAAGTAAAAATAAATACTTAAATAAATAATAATAAGTCCACAACTCACCACAATGTCGATATGTTCCTGTAGGTTCTTGCAGGAAGCAGCAAATTGCTCCGTGGTGGCGTACTCAAAGTACCACAACTTGTTCTTCATGCGGGAGCTGAACTTCTCTGGGTTTTTCTCTCTCTCCACGTGGAACTTCACACAGATCGCTGCATCCTGGAAAACATGCAACATGAAGTGTGGAGCCCTTCACAGAATATAATACATTGTATAACGACTTCATTGTTTGGTGGTATTTTTGCGAGCACTGATCGGTTTTAGTTAATTTATTTTATGGACAGCCTTTGTTATTGGCGCAGTTAATTGGAGAGTTGACATGAGATGTTTTTCTTTTTTGTATGATAATGCATTCATTTTTGGTTGATGTCTCTGTGGGTAACACATATGAAATAAAATAAAATTATTACTATTGCACCATCACAATACATTGGGTTTAGCTGGCAGAGATCGTAGCATTGCGATAAGCTCACCATAGTGAACAAATGTCTAATTAAACATGTCAATATTTCGGCATAAATGATTAGTTTGTGTATAGACAACAGGCGCAAAGCTACCTAAGAACACGATCCCCATCGAGTTACCTTTTGGATAAAATGATCCGTATAATAGTGTCTATTTCAAAATTAACTTACGTCAACATAATCCATTAAGAAATGTTAGCCCCGGCTTCCCTTCTGCAGAAATCCACCCTTCGCCACTGATAGACAAACACCAGTACCATATACCAATTGTGACGGGAATGGCTTAAGCTTGTACTAACAACTGCTTCTGATATGTAACTTTTTCATGTGATATTATAGATTTAAAATTAAAATTGATACTCACTACTCCAATAGAGAAATAATTATTGATGATGTTGTATGGAGCCACAGAGGGAGCTCGCCTGGTGCAAGTCTCCGAGGGGGTCAGGGGAAGTTCCGTCTGGAAACACAGATAATATTAGTCACGTTAAGAAGTCGTCGTAAACTTACCACAGGCTGTAGATTTGTTTTTTGTGTTAATCGTGTAGTGATCAGATGTTCCGACGTTTCGGCGAACCTAGTGCCACTTTGGTCACGGATTATGGCGGCAGTAGATTCGTACAATACACATTTAGACGTCATTACCTTTCATTCATTCATACACAATGGTTGTCACGCTACCAAGGCCATTGCTTTTCTTTCAAATAAATATTTGTAACATCTCACACAAAAAGTCGAGAGAGTGGCAGCCTCCCCGACGTGTAATGGCAGATTATTAAACAGTCTAAACCCCTTATAGAATATTCTTATAGTATAGCACCTCTATCGGAACCTAAAAAAAACATTTGTGTACCTATTGAGGAGTTGTATACTTACAAGTTCAGCGGGTATAACATCAATCAGCCACCGGTCCATCATGACGGTACTGGCCTTGGCTATCTTGTCCAAGATCTTATGCAGAGACTCCCCCTCATAGCCCCCGCCCCACCGCAGGCAGCGGGCCAGGTCGTTCCCCGTGCCCAGGGGGATCACACCCACAGCCGGCTGGATCTCCAGGGGGACTTTGTCTAGAAATAAACACATATATTGCCATCTGAGAAATGAAGTACGAAATGAGGTAGTAATTACTATACATCTGTTATTTGGATTCCGTTTTGTGAAGTGTAAACAACAAATTCCACGTAACTTTATCTGCTTGCATTATGCAGGTAGTATTGACAACATTTGCTAAGTAAATAAACTGTATGATATTTTTGTTCACTCTACGATCCTGCACTTCTCCTAGTCCCGGGTACCTAGAGATACGGATCTCCCGATGTATAGTAATTAGAGAAACGAGTGGATGTAGGGGAGGACTAGGATGAAAGTGAACAAGTTGAGATGTACAGGGCATGTGGAGAGAATGATAAATAATGACTGGACCACTGATTGACCCCGTTTAGCGATAAAAATAGCTCCAAGTCATCATACATTTTCCAAGTAAATATCACTATACAGTTTAATTACAAAAAAAGTAAAAATTACTACAAGACATAGAAAATAATTATTATTGAAGGAAAATATATTTCCTTGGCAGGGTGGGCAGAGAAGACAGAGCACCACACACCCCTATTCCTACATACATCTGTGACTTCCATCACGCTCTACGATTTCTCCCACACTTGGATGACCATCTTTCCCCACACCTTTTCTCTAAGCCAAGACATGTATATTTTCTACATTCTCTCCACATGCCCAAACTATCCCAACTTGTTCTTTTCCATCCTAGTCACAACACTAAAAGTACCTAATTATCAGATGAATTTGTTACCAATAGTCTAAAATTAAATGCTATCTTTGAAGAACATTAAAATATTTCAACTTTTAGCTTGAAATCCGGCATCTAAAATTACGACAGGAACGGTGGGATTGACCTATACTAAGGCTACGGCATAAAACACAAAGAGAATATGAAGTTACCCATTGTTTCCAGGACCCATCCAACTGTCCCATCGCCCCCGCAGCAAATCACCTTGAAGTTCTGGACATCTTTGAACATCGCCAGACCTGAAACAATAACAAATAGTCGTTACAACAGATATACCGCAAAGGATGGACTTTTTGAAATACTATCATTGTTAGAGTTTCATCTAGAATATGGAATAGGAAACCGGCCATTCCCGTTTTTTATATATTTGAACTGACTTAATTCTCGCCAATGGGTTTTTTCTGAGCAGCTTCCAGTAACAATAATTATGCCAGGAGCCCGTTGCCGAGCATGTCTCTATTCAGAAGAATTGATGCCACATTGTTATTGGTCCTGCCGACGATGCCATTGAAGGTGACTATGGAGGCCGATTCTAGACGAGTATACTCTGTCACACTTTGGACAAGGATGCTCATCATTTGTAATGGGTCTTATTGGGATTATCCAATAAGAATAAAATAACCTATAAGAAATAATATGTGATGTTGTCATACCATTGGCAGGTCCTCCTTTACTGAGGTCGTGCACTTGTCTGGGGTTCAGGAGGTACTGGAACTTCCTCATGATCCTGGCTCCCTGCCGGCCCCCGCTCTTGGGGTTGACGAACACCAGCAGGGGGCAGCCAGGGGCGCGGGGGGCGGCGTGGAAGTTGGTGGGGGCGGCCGGCCTCACAGTCACACTACTGCCATTGTTGTTGTTGTTACTGCTCCCGGCATTCATGGCGGCCGTGGTGATGGGCATGGACTGCGAGGTTACCATGCCACATGATGGCATCACCTGGACGCAAACAAACATATTCAATGACCAATGACAACAAAATTTGGTTGATGGTGTTGGAAATTACCAATACAGCAGAGCCTCGATAATCCGAACCCCAGCTAATTTGAACGACCCCGCTATTGCCGTTTCTCACAGTCTGTCTCAAATTAAGGGATAAAGCATTTTCTATATCGCTAAACACTACTCGTCAAAGCACTATATAGGGGATCTTAGGAGGACAGAGCAGAATACTACAGACCTTTATTTGTTTGTTTATTTATCCGAGCAATATTGAAGACAAATGCTAGTTACGAATAGTAAAAAAAGACAAAACAGATATAAAAGATAAAAATAATGTGTGCTTACTGCTTATTCAAATGGTAAGTTCATTTATGTGACAATAATATCAGTGATATCTATTTTGTTGATGATTTTTAAACAAAAATTGCACATGGCTTCCATAGGAATCGAACCTGGGTACTTAGATGTTGAAAAGATGGCAAAGTAATGTCACCAAGGCCAAATTACAACAGCTGCAGAATAAGTGAAATAATTTAATGAAATTGTGGAGTATGTGAGTGAAACATGCGAGTAATTCAACTAAAAATATCTGAACGTTAATTAATCTCGTAATGAAACTACAACACTACCGAATTAACTCACGAGAATGTGCGAAACTTATAAATACTATAAATAGAAAGTTGGATTTTAACATTAAAACTATGATTATTTTATAAATCTAACCCTTCCTTTCTCCGCCTCGTCTTCCATCTTACAGATTTCATCCATCCAAATAATTCGCGACACTCTCCATTAACTTTTCATTGAAAAAGTATAATGTCACCAAAATAAATAGCGCATACTTTGTGTTACAATGTTGCAACGAATTGTAACATTTTGTGACACGCGGGATGTTGATTTGAATGCGCAAATCATAAACAATGCATCTTAGGATGTTTTGATTCGCGTAAATACAAAAATAATACTGATTTAACAAAGTTTCAAACAATTTTACACATCTACACGCGCGAAACTTTGTTTGAAACTTGAAATTGTAAAAATGTCAACGTCAGGAAGCCATAGACAATGAAATGTGCAAAAATAAAACATAGACAAAAAATGTTTGATTATTAAAAATAAAGCTCCGTACACACGTGTATTAATTTTTGAGCATATTATTTTATTTTTATGTCTCATAATATTATTTTTGAACAGCAATTTATTCACTAATCATTTAAAAGATAATGTTATCTGAGAATAACAAAGTTCTAACTAGTGATCACAGATACATTGAATTTTTGCAGAAAAATATTGTTAGCTGACATAATATCCATAATAAGGTACAATAATTATTAATTATTAACAAAAACATCGCAAAGTAAAGTAGGTAGTTTTGTAAATAACGAGAATAATAACGTTCCACCTGTGTGTAAAAGACATGAGTGTGTGAAACTAGGACCTATTTTCTCAACAGTTTGGCCCTGTAAGATAGTGGGTGACGAGTGGGGCCATCGAATCAAAACACTGTGGGGTAATTTAATCAACCGTTTCCAATAAAAAATACAATATCCTTACGTCTGATGATGGTGTAGGTGTCGGGGGAGGAAGACTTCTCTGTCTGTCGAGCACTCGGGGGAACAGAAGTGAAGGAGGAAGGACGTGCACTGCGTGGGGGCCCAGGGAGCATTCAGTCTTGATGCCTCCACTACAGCGATTATGGACCTGGAAATGCACACCAAACTACAATTTTGATTTTCCCGACTATGATTAGCCCTAAGTTAGTTACAGTAAGTAGCTTATATTTATTTTTCCTCCTTGCAGGCCATCTGAGTAACTTCGGGCTGAAAGAAAGAAAAAGGGGCCAATAGTCGCCTGTGTTATTTGGGTGTGAGGAGGGCCCTCAATATTTCTTCTCATCTCAATTTTCACCAATCATTTCTATTTTTGTGTCGTGTTCTGTATTTCCACGGCCTACAAACCCGGAAAACTCTTTAAAAAATATATTATAATAACTCAACTTACAAGAGTTTGACACCACCGGCACCTCACACCGGCTACACCTCCTTGGAGCGGCGCTCTGCATCGGGCACACCGTCCTTTACAATTCCCTCCCACCCAGTGGTGCCGATGGATGAAGGTGGATCCGTCTGCGGCGGCCGCTCTACCAGACACTCCAGCGTGTGTCTGTATGCAATTACTTGGAGCGCGCTGGACGCATCGCTCGTGGACTGTATATTTACAAACTGGAAAAAAAATATCATATTATTATATATATCTCTCTTCCTCACACCGCGACCCTTGCAGGGTAGGTATAGCTAGATCAAAAAGCCAGCTATATTATGTTCTCCCACTCATATGCAATAAATTTATCATACACGTTCCTTTTATTCAAAACGCGTTCGTCCTCGAGGATCTAGTCAATATGATCGGTCCAGGTCAGTCTCAGATGACTACGCTTCCTCACGCCGTTTCTTTCGCCCATATACATAGGGTATCTATTTAGGCGTCTGAATCTGAAACCCAAATATGTACATATTTACACACTTTACAGTAATCTTGAAACGCTTGTGTCGTGAAGTGGAGTCGAATCATCCGCACCCACCGGATTAACACTCGAACGCGTTAATAACCCGGCTACCGACCAACTCTTTCTATTTCCTTCATTTAACCTCATTCCGTATCTTACTTCTCAAAAAAGGATCTCCCAAAACAACATGCACAAGACCAGATTTCAATTGATGTGTACTTGGCTTTAGTTTCACTACAAGATTCAATTTTGTTATTCAGAGAAAGAAATAGCCAATGGTCTCCTTCTGGTATCTTAAAGTCTATACAGGAGAACTTAAATAACTTATTGTGTTTTGTAGATTTGTCCTTTCCCTATACAACGATTGTCACAATTGATTATAAGTTTTTATTTAACAACTACGCACGATTCCTTTAACAAAATGACAAAAATATAATACAATATATATATATAACAATAAACTCGTTCCTTTCCGTGAAAGTTGTTATCAAACACTCTGTGGAATTGCCTCCCTTATATACCAACCCGCCCGACTATTGTTGGGAAGTCAAGTTTTCTCAATTCAATGTACGCAACTATTGTAGAAAAAAAATGTTTCTTTCTTAGATAAACTATAACAGAACTAATAGACTATTCACAAACAGTATGACATCAGACACTCTATGTCTTCTGTGTTCTATTTTGAGTCAACATTGGTCAACAAAAAATAGATAGGCTAGTGAGCAGATATTTGAATCATTATTTGAAAGGTTACCATGGAATGGTTATAGGTTCATTAGCAACCAGTAATCAACCAGTTTGTTGTTGCTTGTCTGTCAAAGTCTTAAATCATTTTGTGCTTAAAATTAGGTAAAAATATTTTTAAAATGTGTGTAAACTATGTGTTTTCTGTTGTAAATCGACAAGTAAAATTATAAAAAATACTTAGCCTTCATTTACTTGGTTTACAATTCAAACAACAACAAACTGGTTGGTTACTGGTAGCTAACGAACCTCAAACCATATTAAATTTCCATGTTAACCTTTTAACAATGAGACAAATTTTATCGGAGCTCATATTTTTCTTCATTCGAAATTCGAATAATTGTCTGAGGTAGGTTCCTACTTATTTAAGTCCGTGACGCAGCTAGAGGAAAATGTTTCTTTGAAATCAAAAGAAAGGTGTTCCGTCGCCCTTTATGTTGGAAATAATTTATCTTGACGGGTGCCTACCTAATGAAAATACTGACCTTTACGTTTCCCTAACAAAAAAACATAATGGTTTATTTTCTTCTGGTGCCTTGACACAATTTATCGATAGACTCACGTAACTTGGTTATACAAAGTATTTCGGGTGTGTGTGTTCTTTAGGGCTTTTCTATCTATCATGTAGGCAGAGAGGACAGAGCGCCAAATTCCCCTATCCTTACACACACTCCTAGCCTCCGTCACATTCATGGAATTTGTCATACATTTTCTTCGATTCCTTTTACCTACTCAAAACGCGTCCATCCTTGAGGATCTGGACGACATGATCGGACCAGATCAGTCTCGGGCGGCCGCGTTTCCTCACCCCTCTTAGCTCGCTCAAATATATATTTTTTGTCATCCTGTCATCTTTCATTCACTCAACAAGCCCGAACCATCTTAGTTTATTCACTTTCATTCTCGTCACAACACCAGTCTTAATTGTATAGTCAGTCATTTCCCTAATAACCTCGTTCCTTATCTTATCTCTCAGCGTTTTCCCACACATTCTTCTTAACGATCTCATTTCCACTGCATTCAACCCTGATTCGTCCTTCTTCATCCACGTCCAAGTCTCACTAGCATACATTTCTAGAAATTTCAAGAATTTCAACAGCTCTTTTGACAATGTTTTACAATAATAACACGCAATGTAATCACGCAATATGTCACTCGCAGATAACTTCAGGATCGTTAAATTATCTGGGACGGCCTGTACTTGAAGAAGTAGGCTTTTACGACCAGAGAGCATTATTAATTTTGTAAGGAAAGTTCAGGGTTTACTGCCCGTTGTTGTATTAGGTCTATTGTTTGACTTGAAAAGCATTTAATTACTTAGATAAAGTTTTCCGCTCACATTTTTTCCACATTTACGTCAACAAGAAAAGAAATGTCTCTACTTACAGATACAACAGAGCCCCTTCTTGCCTAATCCCACGAGTCTTGTAAGACAGAGATTACAGTAAGCCGGCCTGTTGAAATGTTTCAGTCTCCACGCATGTTCCCCGTCTCCAGTCAAACTTGTGTCTAAACCCAGGAGGATTAAAAGGGGAATGGTCGTCAATCTGGAAAATAAATAATGTATATTATATACAACACTGAAAAGGAGAAAAATTGCGTGGGGAAAAGAAAGATTACTCAGCTAATAATATTAAAGATATCATCCTAAGATTTAAAACATGGGTAAATGAGAATATGTTACAATGACTCCAGCGAAATTAGAATTTCAGGTTCTCCATAAAAAGTAAATTTAAGATTATCTCTGAAATTTACTGAAACTGAGAGTTAAGCTGAGATGATATAATGCTGTACTTTTTTATATAAAAGGATCTGGGCTTGCATACACAAACCCAAATACTTTCCTGAACACCTTGCACTAGGCTAAAAGCCTGATTCGTGAGGTGTGGAATACATCGCCAGCGCCCAAGTTTGAGCCTGGCACCTACCTTTTGGATAACACGCAGTGACTCCAGCGTTTTTTTATACTCGGTTTCATAAATGCCTAATAATTGACGTTTCTTGTCTCTTGACGTAATGTAGTTCTGGACAATTCACATCCAGACCTGCATTGAACTAAACCACACCTGCTTAAAGTTTTGTTTTGTAACTATGTGCTTATTGATTTCATTCTTGTTTGCTGTAATTGATGTATCGCATTTTTGTGATGTTTGTTTAATATTTAAACCTGACGAATCCAAAATGGGGCCTACATATGATTAGAGAAGAATAAACAATATCCACTTACCCGCCTCTCTTCCATTCCTCAAGGGATACTGTGCCGTCTGCATCATAATCTATCTCCAGCATCATCTCCTGAAGGATTGGTCTGAGTTCTGACACATCCCATCCAAGGTATTCAGCCACGGTCATCATTTGGTTAACTATGCAGTCCATTTCATACGTGTCCAGAACTCCGTTACCGTCTGTGTCGTACAGCCGGAACATGACTGGAAACAGAAACGAATTTCAATTTGAAACACATATGGTCAAAGGTGGATTGGTGTAACACTACCAGATTATCTGTATTGATAGCAATGGAGGTTAAAAAGTGATTTCAGATGCTCAATCTACGAATACAGGCCTAGGAAAAGCATATTGGTTTAACCGCGGCTTCGCGTTTGATGGAACGGAGCTCAAATCCCACACATGGAAGTATTTTCAGAGTGTATTGAAGGAAATCCCGCGGGCTTATGGCCCTCTATATTCCCGGGTAGCTCAGGCGCATTAATAGCGACCTCTTTACCCGCACTTCTAGCAAAATATTATTAAGAGGTGGACCCAATGTAAGCCTTAAGGGAGCCCCTTAAGGCTTACTTTTTTGAGTGTAATCCGTAAGTCCGCTAGATGCTGCACATCGGTTGTTGTCTTCAGTATTTTGATCGATTGATATTTAATTGACGGCAGATGGACCCCCAGAGTACCGAGCTGGAGACCCTACGAATTAAACGGAGTGTAAAAAGGAGATGGGCCGATGACATTATATCGAGTGGTGGGACATGGGTGGAGGCAGAGTGCCCAAAACAGAGAATTGTGGAAGAGACAGCAATCTATATCCAGCAGTAGAGTGAAAGGGGCTGAAAAGAAGAAGGAAATAAGGGTTTTAATAATTTCTTACTTACATTCTAACTTATCCTCCGGTCTTCCCGCTTCTAATAATGACAAGTAACAAACTATATCTTTCAGGGAGACTTTGACTGTATGAACATCTAATGTGGATGGCTTTCTTACTAAACTCTTGATATCTGAAATAAATCATGGATTATTCAGGTTACAAATCAGAATTTATAAAAAATGGAGACTTCAAGATGCTAATAACTTAATCCCATCTCACTCTGGAGAGTAGTTCAAAGGGTAATTTCCGGGCGGAGTTGTCAACGACTGACCTTCCTGTAAGCCCCGGGGCAGTCTATATATAATTTGGAGTCAAATGCGCGAATAAAGAGATGCCTCACGGAGTCTGTATTATCCAGTTTGTGCTCGGTATTCAATATTCAAGATGAAATAAAACTACCTTGATATTTTCCATTATTAACTAGAAGGGAATTGTTGGATTTTCTTGAGGAGTTCCTAGACATGGTGCTGTGGTTGGGACTAGTTTCAGGGGGCTTCTTGTCCACTCCATCTTGACACGAGTAACTTGTCTGCATTAACGTCATGACCGGATGGACACTTCCTAAAAAAACGAAAACATTTTGTTAGATAGGTTTATGGAGGTCGTTCGATCCATTTGACCCAATGATTAATTGTTCTTAACTCATTCTCCAGACACTCCCCAATAAATATATGTTACAACAAAAACAAGACAATGCAGTGTGCCAAAAGGCGGATTTATTGCAAAAGCAATATCTTACAGTCAACCCGATATAAGTGCCAGATCCTTGATTACACCTATGGAAAGGTAGGTGGTATAATTGGCTATATGAGATGATTGTCCCACTATCAGGTAAGTACCTTCCAGTGTTCTCTATAATCGATAGTACTGGAGCTGATGTCATGAGTCTGGCTTCTCCTACTAATAATGTGAGGCCAGGTAATCCTTTGGTAACCGATCCCCAGGCGATTAGGATCTCTGCAAAGACCCTCTCCATCTCAATATGGCTCAGTGCTACAGACCAATAAGTGAACACTGCAAGGAATTTTGATTCTGATCGGGGCCCAAGATCATTTCAGCAAGTGATTTTCAAAGGGCATATAGAACATGTTGGATTGGTTTCTTTACTAACCTGTTCGTGATCTTGAACTATCGTCGTTCTGTTTCTGATGATGGTGGTGGTGTAATGAGGTAAGGTGAAGTCTTTCAGTGAGGCCGTGGAGTCGCCCCACCAGAGTGGAGGGGCCCGCCCCGCCTCCCGACGGGCCGGAACCACCGGACCCAGGTCCGTGTCCATGGTTGTTTTCGGAATCGGGGGGCAGAGCGCCAGGCGGTCTCCGGACGAATGATAGAAATAAATGTCTGGAAGAAAATATAAAATAAATATTAGATGTGTATGCTTGGAGCGGTTTTTTTCAGTGGTTGATTAACCTTTTTTTTGTACAAAATTCTCTGCGAGATCCTTGGATTATTCTTCTTAAAATATTAGGATTTTCGACCGACGGTACAAGGTGGAAATCCATAGTTTTAAATCGACATAATGACTTTTATTACACGGGACTAGTATTCGAGGATTCTCATTCTCATCATCAGGCGTTTGACAATAAATGGAAAAGTCTATACATTCTTGTATGTTAAATGTATTGGGATAGGTTAAGAAACGAAGAAATTAGACGGAGAACCAAAGTTGCCGATATCCTGAGCCGTGTGTCAAAACTCAAGTGGCAATGGGCAGGACATTTGGCCAGGCAGGGTGACAACAGGTGGGCGCCACGAATATTGAAGTGGAGGCCTTGGACAGATAGAAGGAGCGTCGGGAGGCCACCAAAGAGATGGACTGATGCCATTGTCACAGGGTCAGAGCTGAGTGGAAACAGTTGGAAGAGGCCTATATTCAGCAGAGGAGAGAAGAAGGCTAATGAAGAAGAAGAAATGTATTTGGTACAGCGATGTCAATTAAATAATTTATTTTAGTTGTTTGTTGTGCTCTAACTACTTTTGGTCTATTATTCTACCAGTTATTGATCTTTCTGATGGTTTTGTTTTTATTTCCAAAGACTTTTTATTAGATTTTCTTTACCCGTCGTTCATTATTATATTATGGAGCCATAAAATAATAATTAGCAGGGTTGCTTTGTTGTTAACATCACAGGCCAGACAGAATGATGTAGACACAACAGAACACAACAAGGGTAAATGAGGGGTGACGCTCTAACATCAAAACAATAATTAATCAATTCAGTTTACCAACCCTTCCTAAGAAATCTCCACACAATACAGAAATAATCAGTAGCGGATTATACAACTGGCAAAACAGGCAAAACCCCCTGCTTCAAATATCTGAAATAATATTATTATTATGTGTGTAGTCAAGCAGGCAGCATAAAGCTGATATGCTTGAGCTCAAGTGTTTATGACATCACAGTAATCTGTCAAGTCCATTCTTAAAGCCTTTCACACTCTCAGCAACAACCAGATCCGGGTGCAACCTGTTCCAATCAACTGAAGTGTTTATGTGGATTCTGAGCAAACACACTTCTGTTGAGCTTCAGGCTATGTCCACGCAAGTTTTAAAGTATTAAAATGAAAAATAATCACAATAGAGGACTGTGTTTAATGTACTATACACATTTCTTCTCGACTCAGCTACCAACCATCATAGCACAGCGGTAGAATACCGGCTTGTCAGGTTGGAGATCTGGGATTCATTCCCGGCTGCGGCACATGGATGGACTGGAATCGGTGAATATTACTTAAGTGAAGAGTGATGGCATAAGCAAGCCGACGATCAGTCATAAGCGTGATGGAAAGACCATTCTTTGTTGTATAAATGTTGAAATAACTACTTATTACGTAGAAAATTTGATGTTCTTTCAACAAAATAATATTAAAATTATTTTCCTTTTCACACGTTTTTCCCTAACTTCGCTTGGGATTGTTGTCTCCAAAACTTTCAATCGAATTTCATCCCTTCCCCAGGCTAACTATAGAGCTCTGAAACTTTCACAAAACTTGATGACATGTTCGATTTGTTCCACAGTGGTATCAGAATTTACAGAGACAAAAAATGTGTAAAAAGAGGGCTCGACCTCGATAATTTTAAACAACATTTAAAATTCCAAGTATTCTCTCCTTTCTTGTTTTTTTACTCTGAAGTCTGTGTGTCTTACTGTCCCCTCCCAATTTTTTTTAGGTATTCCACTGATGTGATCCATTCTTTTGTAACAAGCCGTGATTTTTTGACTCTTTATCAATTCACCTTACTATTACGAAAAAAACAGCAACTCTCTTGAGGTGAGGGGGCCTTGAAAATCTGATTTTGCCTCGGGCCTCCGAATGCCTTAATGCGGCCCTGTAGGTAGGTAATTAATAATTTTCAGCAATCCATGTAAAGTACCTATTATAATATTTAATTAAAGAGAAATTGTCTAATGATTGTTGAATATTTTAACTATCGTCCTTGATGTTTCCGATTTATGAATCCGAAGGAAATCCGTGACTAATGTAGCAGTAGGTTTGCCGAAACTTCGGCAATACACGAACAATCGTTCACAATGAAGCCAGAAGAACTGCAAACAATTGTTAAAAGTATGCATATTGATATTTTCAAAAATTTCTAAAAACGGGAGACTTTAGATCTCGACAACCGTTACTAAATATGCCTTGGAAAAAATAGAGTAGATACATTCAACCTTTATTTAGGGAATTACCGTAAAAGATTTTTTATACCTTGTATAAAAAAAATGTGAAAAACGCCTCCGATTTTTTTCCGAAAGACAGAGACTCGTTTCCAGAAAGTCACGGATTTTATTTTTTTGATAATAAGGGAATAGCCGTTAAAGCTTTGTGATTGAAGCGAAATCAACCCCAAAAAATGAAAAAAAAAAAACGCTTTTTTTACCATTTTATTATGCGATTGTTCACGCGATTCCGAACCTTAATGCCGTGGAAATGACCGTGGCGCCATAGTTGGGTCGTGAGACTTAAGTATGGTGTAATTAGCGAGAACCATGGATAATAGTGTACGTATGATGTGTTTACGCTGCAATGGTAAATGAAACGATATGGTACCTACATTGTTTCTTACAAGCGCGACAATAACTGGGGCTATAATATACTCGAGAGGGGCAATAAAACCCGAATGTTTTCTTACATCATAGCAGCTTAATTGAGTATGACAATGATAATAATTAATTTTGTGACAAAGAAAGAGGAGTCAATTAATCAATACGTCAACAATTGACGATTACTATATACTATATAGTAATAAACGTTATTAATAGACCGATATTAGATGTTATATAAATATACTGACATGGGAATATACCTATATACAGAGTGGTGGAGATTGAAGGACCTCATTTGAAATTGACGCCACAGTGTTATTTTTTGAGGTAGAAGAATGAAATAAATAACAAGTTGTTACAACAGAGGTGGTCGGTAGCCTGGTTGGAAAAATTTTGGCGAGCTCCAAGAATACATTTCCGCACACGGACGCCATCTATCGGACGTTCTGTTTCACACTTTCTTTCTTTCTTCCTTGCCTCTTCCCAGTTCACCTGGGGTCGGCCCTTTTGGTACGCAGTCTCCAAGTCTTTCTGTCTTGTGTCATCTCACTGTTCAGCTGCTTCTCCCTTAGGTCTTTCTCAATACTGTTTCACCAGGTGGCTTGTGGACGA
The DNA here is from genome assembly GCA_963576895.1 of Ceraclea dissimilis. Lineage (NCBI taxonomy): Eukaryota > Metazoa > Arthropoda > Insecta > Trichoptera > Leptoceridae > Ceraclea > Ceraclea dissimilis. Next base: position 198,729 of record OY756361.1, read on the forward strand.
CCTCGACCTCTCGCTTGTGTGGGGATGTCTAGTGTTAGCTAAGTCTGAACACGTGATCGTCATTTCCTCTGTTCACGTGTCCGTACCATCGAAGTCTATTTTCTTTTAGTTTCTTCGGGATAGGTGCAACCCCAAAACTACCACGAATATATTCGTTTCTAATTTTGTCGATCCTGGTGACACCTGCGGATCACCTTAGCATCTTCATTTCTGTGGTGCGTATGTATATACGTTCTGTATCACACGTATTTTTTAAAATATTCAATAAAAAATCACAAAATTTGCAACAACTCGTTATTTATTTTATCCATCTACCTCAGAAATGAACATTGTGGCGTCGATTTCAAATGTGGTCTTTCAATCTATGCCACCCTATAATTTCCTCTAACAGTGTTTACTCAATTGATTCATAAAAGTGTTATTTGTGTGTCGGTGGTTGGATCGTACCAAGTTTTATGATGATGTTTATATTTTATAGTACATGTCACTGTACCGCAGGACGAGACCCGAATGTATCATAAATAAAGAAGTAGACAGAAAGTCAGAATATATTACGGGCGACTCAATTCCTACGGAAACCCTTAAAAACTGAAAGACTTTCCGGTGGACGGCCGGGGAGGGGGAAGGGGTTTATTATTTACAGCACTGATTTCCAAACTTATATGTCTACACCACCCTATAAATGGGCCAAGAGGGAACATCCCCAATGCCAGAGCGGGCAGATAGAGACGGTGGATCACATTGTGGGGCACTGTCCCATCAAGAAGCTCGAGGGGGATATTTGGGAAGTCATTGAGGTGACGCCAAGGGCAATTGAACATCTAAGAAATATTGACAAGGAGCTCTGACTTAGACTCCCAGATTATTAAATTTGTACAATGGTTGTATTCGAAGATGAAAAAAACCGTCCGTAGTGAAAAAATCGTATGACCTACTATTATGTTATTTGTCTGATTTCGATTTTTTTAAATACTAAAAAATGAATCCGAGTTCTATGCTAAAATATTTTAACACATGTAATGGGAGCTTTATTTTCATCATTATTGTTATTATCAAATATTTATTGTCTTTGCTTTGTTCTTGGTTAATCTCTTTTGTCTATGGTTTCTTAAAGTTGATCTCGATACGAATCAACAATTTTGTGAATTAAAAATATCCTAAAATACGAGTATATCTAACTTTAACATACGAGGGTTGGCTGAGAACTTCGCGGCCTTGAGAAAAAAATGTACTGGCCAGTTTCAATTTATTATTGATATGGATAATTTGAACCTTCATAAGGCTACTGGCGAAATTTGGCATCAATAGGACTAAGCTGGCACTCTTGGCACCATTTTTAATTCAACGTGTTTGAGATTTTTGTGACCTGGACCTCACAGAGCCCAAAAATAATCAAAATAGTGGCGGCATGGTGATTTTCCGTCTTCAAAGGAATCGATGTCTCTTTTGTCAACTGGAAAACTGATGGCATTAGTTTTTTTGGGAATTTAGGGCTAGCATTACAATAGACTACTTGACTAAGGGCAAAAAAAGAAATGGGAAGTACTTGTTAATTTAATAATCCAATTGCAATAAATTACCAACGCGGAAAGACCCGGAAAATTGGCCAAAATCGTGATCTTTCACCGCGACTCTGAGCCAGTTCACAGAAAATCAATTTTCATAGCCAAATTGCATGCCAAAATGCCTTCCAGTTGTTGAAACATCCGCCTTATTTACCCAAATGGAATCGTCAGACCTTTCCCTCATCTCTAAGCCAAAAAAATCTCAGCATGTAAAAAATTGACTCAGTTAACGGTGTTACAGTAAACGCGGAGCAATATTTTGAAGACCTTTACAATTTCTGCTATAAAACTAGGATCCTAGCTTTGAAACGTGTAAGCTAAACGTTTGCTAGCAAAAGTGTATTCAACTTCGAATAGATCGTATAAAAAAATTATAAGAAAATCCAACCATACTCCAGTACATTTTTTTCTCAAGGCCGCGAAGTTCTCAGCCTACCCTCGTACATTCAGACGCTTCAAAATTTAACGTATGCGTGGGAAATAAAAAATTCAACATGCAAACATTCTCTTCTAAGCATTAATTTATATACTTATAGAAGTATTCAAAATAATTACTGAAAAAAAGAGTTAAATAGAGAATAGAACTGAATAAACAGGCTCCTAATTCTAACTTATACTTTTTTTTACTTTTTGCATGAAAATGGTTTTAACTGGCACAATTTGTAAGTAGGTAGGTAGGTACAATCAAAAACACCCTGATGTAGTGTAGGATATATATAAGGGACAATCAAAAACACCCTGATGTGGTGTAGGATGGAAATAAGGGTCAAATAAGGTTCCATCTGTGCGTTATGAAAGATATATGAGTGTTTGAAATTTTGCTCTAATTTTTCTCAACATTTTGGTATTGTCAGTTGTCAGCCACTTTGTGGTAAGTTTTGGGAACCACTGATTTCCAGCGTGGTGGGCCCGGGGAGGAACACTTTATACAATTTGCTTCACAGCGGGTCGTCAGGATCTGGGGGAAGAAAATTTGCAAAGAGCTTCAGCGGAGATTCGGAGATTGAAATTTTATTGAATGGATGAGGAAACAAAATAATAATAATAATAAACTGAATTATTTTTTCGAAAGACATCAACTAGTTTCCCGAAAGTCGCCGAACTTTTTGTATTGACAATAATATGCATTAAAATCTAGGGAAGACCGTAAAAGTGTGTTTGACTGAAGCGAAATAAACCTCAAAAAGTTTAATAAAATGTTTTTTTTTAGTTTTTATCATGCGATTTTGAACCTTAACGCAGCGGGAAATGACCGTGACGTCATAGTTGGGTCCCTATCTTTAAACAATACTTAGAAGTTTGCCATATTCTGTAGGTTATTTACATTTTCCGTACATTGTTTTTTCCCCCTTTTGCTCCATTGCCCCTGAACAGGCTATCGCCTAGCGGGGCAACAAAATCCAGTACTTGTTTTTGCTTATATTTTACTTTGTTAAGGGCTTGGCACCAAGAATGACGTCACAGTCTTTTCCCACGACATTAAAGTTCAAAATCGTGTGACAATCGCACGATAAAATGGTAAAAATAGCGTTTTTTTCCATTTTTTGGGGTTAATTTTGCGTCTATCAAAAAACTTTTACGGTTATTCCCTAGATTTTTATGCATATTATCATTACAAAAAAAAAATACTTCGCGACTTTCGGGAAACAAGTTTCCGTCTTTCGGAAAAAAGATCAGAGATATTTTTCACATTTTTTTTATGAAATCTATACAAGATATAATAAAACTTTTACGGTTATTCCCTAGAAAGATTCAATGCATCTACTCTACCCTATTTTGTTTCAAAGCATATTTAATAACGGTTGTCGAGATGTTTTTAGAAATTTTTGAAATGTTGGTATGCGTAGGTACTCTTATGCTTTTTTTGGATATTAAATAAATGAAAATGAAATGAAATGAAAATACTCGGAATGTTCGTAAGATAGTAAGTAGGTAGTTAGGTTTAGCCGGTAGAGTAGGTATTGGTACTCAGTAGGTATTATCCTTATTGCAGCATTTATTTTGTCAACCCCATGACAAATGCTCGCTGTCCAGAAGACAGATGTTGATGGACAATGAAATATTAGCTGGACTGGAATATAATACTCTATGTCTACCCCCACTGGGTATATAACTAGACCATACAGTCAGCTTAGCGTGATACATTTTTTTTACAGTGTGAAGGAGTCGAAATTTGCTAATAAAAAACAAAAAATCGAAAGCCGGAAATTATGTTCTTTTTTTTCAAAATTGTAGCATAATAAGTTTTATTTATGACTATAATCAAATCGAGGCCGTCGCCATATTGTTTATGGAGGCCGGGCCCAACTGACATTTCACGATGATTACACTATCAAAATTGTATAAGAAAAAATATTCCGTAGTTCAAGTGTTTGTCACCGAGACAAGGTGTTTGTCACCGATACAAGTGACGTCACCACTCATGGCGGTGATGGAATTCGAGGATGTAGGCTTGTACTCTACTATCGCAGGCTTCGATCAAATAGCTGGATTATTCAGGATTACGAATCAAAAATTATAATCATAAAATATTGAACTTTGTGACCGTTTGTGAATTTCACGAAAAACAAAAAAGTGCCGATATCTCGAGAATGAGCGATTTTTTACTAAGGTCATAATATTTAGATTTTCTGGTCAGTTATGAGCTGGTCTATCACTCCCACACGGGATGACGTTGATTTACGGGACACCCTGTATAGACACCATAATATAAAGGGGTTGTTAGGGACCATCTCTCCCAGTGTAACTTGACTACGTATCATCATTATTATTGATAGACCTATGCCTATCAAAAAGAAGTAACTAATTACAAGATTTTATAACTTCACTCCGTTGTTTGTCTGTGCGCAAAACTATAAATCGATTTTTCAACCACTTCCTGAATGCTGAAGAGACCTGAAACTTTGCAAACGTATACATAACTAGGTGACAATACGATTCTGTACAATATTGAATTATCCTTATCTAAAGATAAACAATATGTAAGACGTTTGAGGGGGATCCAAGGATTGTGTGGGGTCGTGTGTGGTATCGTATGAAAGGGCGCTGGAAAATAAATCCACATCATAAGTTAGATTTTGTCCAGCTCAAACCTCGGAAGACACCTAACGATCGAGAGGATCCAGTCAACGCATCCCGCCGTGTTTGATATCTCACGAAAGTTCTTCACGAGTAGAACTCATATCTTTTTACAAATTTTGATTCCGTCCATTCTTGGTGGAAGGCGTCATTGGAATGAAGGAATCTAAGAACCTCGGACGGGCGAGTTTGGAAGACCTCGAAAAACAGTTCTAGGACGTGGAGTCATAATATATTTTTTACGATTAGTAATTTAATATTATCTTGAGTGTCCTATAGAACTTTCGTAAGACATATTTCACACCTTGAAAATCTCAACAGGATTCCTCACTAGGACTCAGGAGTCGATGTGTCCTTCGATTACGTAACTGGTTATGGACACGCGCATACCATTCATTATGAGAGATGGGATGATGTTGTGGATGGATGGATAAATAAGTGATGTGCCTACCTAAGTGTGACTACTAACAGGAGGATCATACATCCATCATCCATCTCACCCACAAGCAATATAATATACACGAGTATGTATAGAGAGAAGTCGGGGCAATCCTAAGCAAAGCTCCTGAAGCCATTATGTTCTGTCAATATTTGGGGGATAAAAATAATGCTCCATATAGAATAATAATATTATTATGTGGTGTGTGGTGTGGGTGCCTACTTGAGGCCTTTAGGTCACGCTAATGCGGTCAACATCTTACAGGGCTGCGTTTTTTGCCGTCAATTTTCACTCAGCGAGTCAACGGGCGATAATCGCACGAAGACGGAACGCATTTGGGTGATTGTTCCAATTGGAATTGTCAAACAGAGATAGAGATATGAGAATAATAATAAGAGTGAGTTGATAGATGTATATCGAGATAGCGATATCGCAGCACTCTTTTTTGATAGAAAGGGATAGACATATCGCGTATTAATAAGAGTGAGTAAACAGCACGTCTAGACCACTCTATTATCTATGGCGAGCGAATGTTACCCAACCAAATAGTTGGGTGTTATTCACAACAACTGAGCGTGTCAACTATGCACATAGAACAGGTTGAATCACACCAGTTGACTCGCACCGATGATAAAACGGAGAACAATATAACCATAAACAATCGAGCGAATCGCCGAGTGAAATTTAACTGACCCAGAACGTACCCCAGTATATTATACTAAACCTACAGCTGTACCACCCGACGTAGCCCAGATAAAAAGGATATACAAACATGAGAACATTATAGAACCTAGAAACGTGCCTTTTGACCACAAACTTATTTTATTCTGCTTTGTTTACTTATTACTCTTTATTTTATTAAGAACTAGCTATAACGCGTCAAAAATGACCCGGTTTGTGGGGTAAGCAGAGAGAACAGATCACCAGATCCTATCCTTACACGTATAATTGAATCATTGTAAGTACATTTAAAATAAGATATCCGTGACTTTCGGAAAACAGATCAGAGGTGTTTTTCATATATTTTTTTGTGAAATCTATACAAGATATAAAAAATCTTTTACGATTATTCCCTAGGTAAAGGTTCAATGTATCTACTCTATTTTTTTCCACATCGTATTTAGTAAGGTTGTTGAGATCTAAGGTATCCCGTTTTAAGAATTTTTTGAAATGTCAGTATGCATACTCTTAAGAAACATTCACCAAAATATCATTTATTTTTATTTTTCCTCTTATAAAATAAGCATTCGCCAAGTACCTACTAGTTTGGTTCTTACCCACCCGATAAAATTGACAGGGGTTAACCACGTTTCTTTTATTGGATAATCCCCTTGCAAGTAAGTGACAGCTAACGAAAATGTGTGAAATTCTTTTATTTATTTATTTATTTATTTATTGGACATTTATTGTGTGATAAGATAAAATAAAAGTATAATAAAAATACTTGGATGATTTATTTTGCAAGCGCAGTTTTCGCGCTGAGAATCTCTAAGATGAGGACCCTCAGAAACATTGCATGGAAGACTCAGAGTAAGGAATACCAGGATAAGAGAGACATGCAAGGTCGAGGATGTCGTTAGATGGGGAAGGCAACGAAGGGGACACTGGTATGCACATGTGAGGAGAATGGAGTCATCCAGGCTCCCTCACATATTGTGCTGCAGGGCCAACCCCAAAGTAGGTGACCCCCCAGGCAGACCACCAAAGAGACGGATGAACAGCTGGGAGTCGACCTCGCAAGAGACTTACAATTCCCAAACAACAGGCCACTAGGCCAAACATAAGAATAATAAGCGAAGAAGAAGTTTTCGCGAATTATCGCCTCAAGTGCGCTGAACTACCCTAAAAACTAAAGCATTATTGACTAACAGTAATTATTGAGATGTCTGCATGGAATAACATACTCTAAACAAGTGAGTCTTTAAGGCTACTTTAAACTTATGAAGATCATCTATGTTTCTTACATCTATTGGTAACTTATTCCAAGCTGCAGGGCCGGCGAATGAGAAAGTCCGTTCTCCCAAGCAAGTGGTACGCGTTTTATTTGGTTGCCATGTCATGGAATGCGTAATAAGATAAAATAAAATATATTAGGTAGTTACCTTGAGAGTTCGTCTGGCGTCTCCACGTCAAGGAATGTATCGAGGAATCTTCTGAAGCCATCGTAGTCTATATCCTGAAACAATGAAACATACCACATGTTTAATACTTACTTGAGTGTACAAACATGTATTTGGGTTTATTTCAATTAACCTTGATAAATTAAAAAAAAATGTATAAAATACATCGTATAGAAGGGTTACGTGATAAAATCAAGCAGCGAAAAATTACACAAGGAGATTGTACACCTTTTAAGGCACGTCCGGAAGTTCAGTTGGCTGAATAGACCGTTTGCAAAAAAACCCGACCAAAACCAACCTCTTTCTGAATTCAAAATCACGGTAACACTGAATTCATAGAGAGGTTTTGGTCGGAGCTTTTTTGCAAACGGTTGATTCAGTTAACTGAACTTCCGGACGCGTGTGGAGAGCCTTATTTTGATTTGAAAATGAATTAAATACAATTTGGTGGACATACACCTACTGATGATGATGATTTTTTATTTTATTTTATTTTATTTTAGTACAAGTACAAAATACATAACAATTACAGATATAAGTAATAACATGAAAGTAAAACAATAGTCCATTCATAGGTCAGCTGTCACCCACAAGCTCCTTAATCTGGTGATGGGCTAGTCCTTTCGAAGCTTGTCCGACAGTCTGTTCCATGTGGTTGGTCTTGCGACACCGAAGCCCCTCTCCAAAAACACAGGACTTATTTCTTCTTCTTCTTCTTCCTCAGCCTTCCTCCCTCCACTGCTGGACGTAGGCCTCTTCCATTTCCTTCCACTCATCTCTGTTTCTCCCCCTCCGCATCCAGGTTCTTCCGGCTTGTTGGACTAGGTCATCAGACCACCTTTTTTTTTTTTTTGGACTTATTTGCTTTGTTTAAATATTTGAAATAATCGTCGTTTCAAAGGAATGTACGTGGTTTTGTTGACCTGTTAAATTCATGAGTTGTCGTAAGATTTCACCTGAAGCTCAGTATGTAGGTAGGGGTTTAGTTTAGTCACCCTGTATCTGTAATGAATCGTCCTTGAGCGATCATCTCCAATAACATAGAATCTTAAGGGCAATAAATCTTGTATGTTCACTAAGTCTCTAGTTCTAGTTAGTATAAGCTTAGGTATAGGTACTATAGGTAGGTACCTAACATTGTATTATAGAGTAAAGCGTGGAGAGATGGGAGAGAGACATTGAGAGGAGGTAATTACTCCAGTCGACTTATATAATTCTGGTGGAAATTGGGTATGTTTGTAACGCAGGGCCGTGGCAACTTTTGCAAGTTGTTCCAATACATTCGGAATTTAAAACACTGCGTGATAGCAGCTCTCTCACTACACTCTACAGTCGAAATGATTATCTCTTAAAGTTTTACTTCTGTGTCCTAATAGACATATTGTGTCATAATAAACAAACCTAATAGACAAATCCTTTTAACCTTTACACCATCATAAGTCTACAACGTTCTTTAATCATTTGCTTATTCTTCAGTATTAAGTTTTTGTTTTTTTTTTGTACTTAAATATGCAAACTTGAACTATTATGGTTAGTATTGCCCCAGAACAGGCTATCGCCTAGTGGGACAATAAAATCCAGTAAGTACTCGTTTTTGCTTATATTGTACTTTGTTTATTTGGATAATAAATAAATGTACCGTAATTAATTAATTATACGTGTAAGCATAGGGAAGTCTAGCGATATGTTCTCTCTACCTGGGGCCTGAGTCAAAATACGAAATATGCCAGAAACATCAGCGTTTTATGCTACGTTTCACCTTTTACACAATGGAAACAATGACATCACCATGGAAACAACGGGTAACACGCCAACGTTTCCGCAATTTTTTGTGTTTTGAGTCAGGACTCTGCCCCGCAAGCCGTGTCATTTTGACGGTTTACAGCTAGTTATATTATAGTACTGATAGTATAGTCAGGCAGTCAGGCAGTCAGGCAATGCTTTGTCATCACATCGTATGATATCATATAACACAGCTAGTACACAGTACACACCACAGCCATTTATTATAAGAGAACACTAGACCCACTACAAAACCCTCATTAATTTCTAGACGGCGGTGAATCGGATGTACGGATAATCGGAACCAATTGCCGTCCCAAGCAAGAACCAAGTATAGCCAAACATATGAAACAGGGATAATCAGAAAACAAGAACTTAATCGTTTAAAAAATAAACAAGATCAATGCCCAACCTACTCCACTTCACAGCATAAGCTTTTTAAGCTTTCTGTGAAGTGTACAAAGATGTATTTGGGTTTATTTCGATAAACCCAGATTCATTTAAAAAAAATGACTAGTAGTTATATCTCAACAGATACACAGCAAAGGATGGACCTTCCATTAGGCTTATGACTGATCGTCGGCTGGCTTAATGTGATCACTTTACACTTATGTAACATTCACCAATTCCAGTCCATCTATGTGCCACGGCTGGAAATCGAACCCAGACCTCCAACCTGACAAGACGGTACTCTACGGCTGTGCTACGAAGGCTGGTAGTTGAGTCGAGATGAAATCTGTATAATATATTGTACACGGCCCTCTATTGAGATTAGTTTTTGGTATTTTAGTGTAGGTGCGTTCCAACCATTTTTGTGCTTCCCTAAAGTCTTGGACAATATTATGATAGATGGCGGTAGACAAATTATGTCAATTTTATGTACTTAACGATGCGTTTTACAAGATATCAGTCATAAGCCGGATGGAAGGTCCATCCTTGGCTCTGTATCTGTTGAGATAAAACCACACTTGTTATGATTTTCTCACAGAACATAAATTGTGATTTCAAAATAATCTTGATTCTAGACTAACTAAGATCTCGGATAACCGGCTAACTTCTGAAAATTTAAAACCGCTCAATCAAAAACCGGTTAGTGGAGGGAGAAATTTAATATTTGATCATTATACTCGTAATAATAAAATGATGATGGTTTTATCAATTAATAGAGTTGGGTTCCTCTCGGACTTTGTATGAAGAATGATTCCAATTATTATCCTACCTACTAATAATTAATTAATCCACAGAAGAGAAGAAAGAATATAAAACCAAGGATACTTTGAATTAATTTTCATCGCAGTTTTCCACTCCATTGGATTTTAAGAATATTCTGCAGACAAAGTAATATTCTTAAAAATATTATATACTTACCTATAAAGCAGGGTTGGAAATCATCGAGTTAATTATATCAATTGATAATTATTATCCTGACGCAGAACCAAAGTTGCCGATATGTAATGTACCCAGCTCATATGCTCGTTCACGTTCGCACATGTTGTTCTACCCTCCTTGGGGCAGAACCAACGTTATGGTTAATGCACCGGTCAGCAGGGCTGTCCGTTACTTGAATGAACTGGCACAGTGGGTCGACATGTTTAGGGTGACTTATAATGAGTTTACCAGACATGTGGAACAGCATCTGATATAGTATGGTGACTTTATTCTTTGTAAGTGTAGAATAAGTGTATTGTAGAATTTGTTTGCGATGTACGTATAATATCATGATGTATTGTAATTATTTATACCGAGCAACGCAAAGGCTAAAGCTGTAATGTTGCTCGGTGTAATTTTAAGTTCACAAAAACAAATATCATGAGCCGTGTGTCCAAACTCAAGTGGCAATGGGCAGGACATATGGCCAGGCAGGTTGACACCAGGTGGGCGCCACGAATATTAAAGCGGAGGCTTTGGACAGATAGAAGGAGAGTCGGTAGGCCACCAAAGAGATGGACGGACGACATTGTTCAAATCGCTGGGGGAGCCTGGATGCGGATAATATAAATCTAGGGAATGACCGTAAAAAGTTTTTTTGGATTAACCCCAAAAAGGAAAAAAAAACATTTGATGTTGCGGATTCGGAACCTTAGTGCCGCGGGAAATAACCGTGATGTCATAGTTGGGTCCCCAGCTTTAAATGAAAACTGGGTACATGACTGGCGTAGTTGGAGCACGGACTTCTAATCGGGTGGTGCTGGGTTCGAACCTCGGTGATGACGATGTATTCTGCACTTCACAATCTTTTAGCTCACTTTGAAGTGTGTGGGAAAGAATTTGGGTTGTATTAACAAACCTTGATTTTATATAAAAAAAAAAGTACCTAGAAAGGCTTTGGTGTGTATATGGAAAAATAAATGCGAAAAATAAACGCGAAACCCACGCGTGGGACGCTAATGTCAACTCAGGCATGTTTTATTAAAATTTTCCACGTTTGAATGTCACATTGAGATTCTCATTATACATATTATGTTCACAATTCTAATTAAGTTGTAATATAGCATTGTCAGACTACAATCTCTTTGATATTGTATATTGTACGTAATAATATAATCGCGATATTTGCTGCCAGTCCCGCGATATTCGCAGATTTTTCGCGGTGTAATTGAAAAATGAATTATAAAAGATGAGATGAGGACCCTCAGAAACATTGCAGGGAAGACTCTTAGAGACAGAGTGAGGAATACCAGGATAAGAGACATATGCGAGGTCGAGGATGTCGTTAGATGGGGAAGGCAACGAAGGAGACACTGATACGCTTATGTGAGGAGAATGGAATCATCCAGGCTCCCTCACATTGTGCTGCACGGCCAACCCCAAAGTAGGCGACTCCCAGGCAGACCACCAAAGAGATGGATAAACAGCTGGGAGTCGACCTCGTAATAGACGCAAGAGACTAAAAATCCCCAAACAACAGGCCACTAGGCCTAACATAAGAATAAGAAGAAGAATTATAAAGAAAGCTGTCTGAAATTGGTATGATGGGTTCGGAACAAGTATTGTTTTGTAGCCACCCAAAGGTAAGGTCCAAAAGGTAAGATTTGGTGAGTCAATTAGTGATGACGCTGTGGTCAGATTTGGCGTACCCCAGGGAAGTGTTTTAGGTCCAATTTTATTGTATCTCTCAATGTTTTCTCACACATTCTTCTTAATGTCCTCATTTCCACTGCATTCAACCCTGATTCGTCCTTCTTCAGCCACGTCCAAGTCTCAAATACTTTCATTCAACATAGAGTACATGGTTGGCGCAGTTGGTTGAGGTTGCAGTCTCTCGAGCGGGAGGTGCCAGGTTCAAATCCCGGCGCTGGCGATGTATTTCACACTTTTGAAGGAAAGTATTTGGGTTTGAGTGTGCGAGCTCAGATCCTTTTAAAAAAAAATACTTCGCGAATATTGAGGGATTACGTAGTAGGTATAGGGTAGGTGTGGTATTAAGGTGCGCTAGTGTCCCAGTACCTAGTAGGTATCTATATTCTACATATTGTAATGTATGAGTATGGGAAACAATTTGATGGATTGATTTATCGATGATCAGCCAATCAATGGAGAGATTGATTCCACTCTTAATGAAATAATTCCATCAATCATTATCACCGTTCCATTATTCACTAAGTAGGGATTACTTTCATACCACATGTTGTGCCTGACAAAGTTTAAGTAAATATTCAACATATCGCCGATATCTAACTTCTTCTTTATTAGCCTTCTTCTCTCCACTGCTGGATACAGGCCTCTTACAACTGTTTCCATTCGTCTCTGTTCTAACTCTTCCGCATTCAGATTCCCCCAGCGATTTGGACATGTCGTCGGTCCATCTCTTTAATAACCTTCCGACACTCCTTCCATCTAATCACCATAAAATACTTTAGTAATGGGTTTACGGTTAGTTTGTCTAAAATCAATTCGTCTAAAGTAAATTGGTCTAAAATCAATTCGGCCAAAATCAATTTGCATGACCATCAATTCGACGATTTTAGTTTAATTATTATTCGTCGTAGACGAATAGATTATAGACGAATTGATTTTAGACGAGTTGATTTTAGGCTAATTGATTTTAGACGAACTTATCGGACACCTTAGTAAGGTAAAGTCACTTATGCTGGATTACACCAAATTTTTAGGTCTTAAGGTCACTTATCATTATTTTTCATACAAAATTTGTGCTAGGTGGCTCCTATCTCCGCTATTCCTCACCTAAAAAATTGACGAAATCCAGCATTAGTCACTTAAATGTAAAGTGATGACATCAAGCCAGCCGATAATCAGTCTGATGGAAGGTCCATCCTTTGCTGTGTATCTGTTGTTGAGATAACTACTTGTCCTTATTTCATACCAATTAGTACACCTAATGATAACACAGGTACACAATAATCTGCCCATATTATTCTATTAAACCTCTTATACTTTGTAAGATGTGGTAAACGTAAATGTTACGTGTGTAGGTTGCGTATAATAAAGCTTCTATTTACGTCTAAAACCTTAGGCCGTAGCCGTAATACGTTACGTTGCTAGGGTGCGTCGCCATGGCAACATCAGGCGTCACTCCCCATTTCTTTCTCTCATTATTTCTCTCTCTTTCTAAACACAATACAATATATTTATATATACAACTTAGTCCTATATATTTATAAATGGGACGCCAATTTCACGGAACATTGAAATAGAAAATACCTTTTCTAAATACCTTGGATTTTTGTTTGATATCTACTAAGAAAATACCGTACTTATTGTTTATTGTTCTCTAATCATCCGTAGGCCCAATTTAAGGCACTTGGAATCGTCAGGTTTACATATTAAACAAACATCACAAAATAAAATGCGATACATCAATAAACAGTTACAAACAAGAATGAAATCAATAAATATGGTGACAAAACAAAACTATAAAACAGGCGTGGTTTAGTTCAATGCAGGTCTGGATGTAAATTGTCCAGAACTACATTACGTCAATGACAACAGAATTTGAGAGAGAAATCAGTATAAAACAGAGTCATATTATTATTCAATGCGGGTTTGGATGTATAAGGTCCAAAGCTGCATTTCGTCAACAATAAATAATACTAATACAATAATTACGATGAGTCAGACAACATCTCTTCAATAGAATAGTAAGATTTATCGACGAGGTACTTTTTCAGCTCTCTCCGAAAGGCGACATCGTCTAACAGATCCCTATCCTGGGCATCCTGCATCCATCTGCTTCCTGCAATTCGCCTCACATCGTCAGCACATCTTGCCTGAGATCTAACTACGCTCCTTCTGCTCATTCTAGGTTGCCATTCGAGAATCTTTTTGGTCCATTTAGAGCATCTGGCGACGTATTCTGCCCAGCTTCATTTTAAGGCAGCTGCTCTTTTTACTACGTCGTTGACTCATGATGCCTACCTTATTATACTCGGTGGCGTTATGCACACTTAAATAAATATTTAATTATCTCTAGATCTTGTATTAACCTAACTATTAAGTAGGATCTCCGAGCGAGGCCATGGATGGACCCACATGAGGGTATCCAAGCAGGCGGACATCTACCCAACTCCTTTTGGATCACCCTCAATAGTCCGAGAGCCCGCTGCTTAATTTATGACGTATCTGTTTTTTGATCGAAATGTGGTATAAATGATAGCTTACCAATAGGGTTTTACATCGCACTAGGGTTGCCTATCAAAATCTTGCCGCAACCCCCTCTGCCCCCCCCGAAAAGGTCTCTCTTCGCGGTTTTTCGCATTTTGTAGGAATATGGTAAGAGATAGAAGAAAGTAGTCATTGACAAAAATAATCCTTGCTAATTTCTCTACAAAAAATGTTAAGTCAATTTTTTCATAGGACTAGTAGTTTACCCGTAATGGCCGGTCGAAAAACAGGATATTTTTAGAAAAAAAAAAAATTTTTTTGATTTTTTTTCTTTAACTTTCTTCCACCCATTATCACTAACATTTTATGGAAAAAAAATTTGGCCTGCGGCGCTATATGGCTGGTTATTTTATGAAAAACTAAATTTTAATAATTTTCGTCACTGAGTTTTATTGCAATAACTCCTAAATTAATTGATGTATGAAAATAAGTTATAGCTCGTTTTGTAGCTAATACTATGGTTATTAATTCGTTCTTTGACTATTTTCCTGTAGCTCTTATCAATTTTCAACCAATTTAGTTTAAATTCATTTTTTTAGTTTTTTAAATGAATTTCGGTTTTGGACCGGCTATTGCGGGTAAACTGCTAGTTCTACGAAAAAATTGTCATTAAATTTTTTGTAGAGAATTTAGCAAGGATTATTTTTGTCATTGACTACTTTCTCCTATCTCTTACCATATTCCTATAAAATGCGAAAAACCGCGAAGAGGGACCTTTTCGGGGGGGGCAGGGGGGGTTGCGGCAGGATTTTGATAGGCAACCCTAGTGCGATGTAATACCCTATTGGTAAGCTATCGTTTATACCACATTTCGATCAAAAAACAGATACGTCATAAATTAAGCAGCGGGCTCTTGGACTACAACAGACTAAGAGTGGGCGTTACGCGCTGTAAAAAGAATCACTAACGTTGGGGGTACCTGCCAGATGACAACATCCTCTGTGACTGCGGAGCGACCCAGGACGACAACCACCTACTATTAATATGTCCCCTGATGGGAGAGAGCTGCACCCCTGGGGACCTGATTCTAGGGAATGACAAGGCGATGTATGTCGCCGCATATTGGAGTGGGAGGGTATGACCCACCCGGACACGTAAAGTAAGTATGTACTATGTAGGTAGGTACCAACATATTTATACTAGATGCCCCGCCTACTGCCCGCCTATGGTGGCTACCTAAAGCCTTAATAAGTGATATCAGTAGATATATAGATATAGAACACAGTGGGACTGTATGTAGGAGTAATTACACACCGTATTGTTATATTGAGAACGTGCCCAGAATGCCCAACACGTTGCAACCAAATGGTACATATACCCAGATATCTATTCTAGAATAGAATAGAAGCTACATACGTACTACACATAGGTGTATGGCTGGCTTAACTGCGCAGAAAGAGTGTCTTTTAAGATCTGCCTCACAGTTTTCAAAGCGATTCATAATATGGCCCCGTCATACAAATCTGAACTATGTACACAAAAGATCCCAAATCAAAGGAACGCCACTCTTCGATCAGGCTGCGATACTGGTGTCAGGTTGACGGAAATCAAGGTAGAGGCAGGCCAAAGTACTCCTTCCGAGCCTTCAGCTCTGCAGGACCATCTATGTGGAATGATCTTCCTGAACAAGTGCGTAAGACACAGTTTCTAGCTGTAGCCATTATAGGTGGGTACATTGGCGTATATGGATTTTCATTTCGGTGGGGTATTTGACTTTACAAGGGGGGGGGGGTTGAAAACTAAAACTGATCATTTAATCTGAACAATAGCGCCGCAACTGAAATTGAAGGTGAGTCAAAAAGGTCGTGTTTTAGTATTAAAAATTTCGGTAAAAAAATCAGAGGCGTTTTACACTTTTTTTTTGAGAAATATATACAAGATACATAAAATCTTTTACGGTCATTCCGTAGATAAAGGTTCCATGTATCTACCCAGTACCCTGTTTTTTTTCAAAGCATATTTAGTAAAGTTGTCGAGATCTAAGGTCTCCCCCGTTTGGTTTACGGTAAATTCGTCTAAAATCAATTCTTCCTCTTCCTCTTCTTCTTCTTCTTCTTCATCAGCCTATTCCCGTCCACTCCTGAACAAAGGCCTCCTCCATTTGCCACCATGTTGTCCTGTCCTGTGCAGACTGCATCCAGGTTGCACCGACATGTCGGACGTCGTCTCTCCATCTCAGCTGTGGCCGTCTCACACTTCTATTCCCATCTCGAGGTCTCCGATTTAGGAGGTCGTCTAAAATCAATTCGTCTAATGATCAATATGCCTACTAACTCATTTGATAGATTTTTGTTTGCGACAGATCTGCATAGCATAGATAGAGTATAGACCGATGTTGGTACCCTAGGTTTACTAAGTTATATTGTGGTAGAATATAGGATATTATTATAATAAGTTTGGTATTATGAGAGTAGGGTAGAACTAGGTAAAGTTTTTTAAAACTTTTTCGCTAGATAGCTCCAACCATTTCGCTAGAGTAAGGAAACTTCCTAACGATCGCAGTTTCTCAAACATCTAAAACAAATATGTGTGTAAAATTTAAAAGTGTTGGGAAATGGGAGAGTTATTAAAATTAAAAAAAAAAAACATTTGGACGCAGCAACGATAGACGAAGTTAAATAAAATCATGGTGGAAATCTCTCATACATCCTGAAATCCCATAGATATACACGTTATTTCAAAAACAAGCTCTTTGATGCATGCATTCTCCCAGTACTCACCTACGGTTTAAAGAAACATCGGACCTAACAAAGGGAATAATACATACGCTATGAGTGACAAAGAGAGTTATGGAGAGGAAGATGCTGGGCATTTCTTTAAGGGACAGGTTACCAAAAATCCATATTAGAGAGAAAATCAAAGTATGCGATGTGGCGGATAGGGTCGCTAACCTTAAATGGAGCTCAGCTGGGCATGTTCTCAGGTGCCAAGACTACCAATGGACCAAAAAATAATGGAATGGTGACCAACAACAAGCCGAAGAAGCGTCGATACCCCAAGCAAGGTGGTCAGATGATGTAAGGAAATGTGCCAGAGGGAGTGGATGCACTGTGCCTAAGACAGGAAGCTGTGGAGGACCAAAGAGAAGACCTGTGTCCAACAATGGACCTAAGTGGCTGCAGAAGAAGAAGTGGTGAAAATAGATATTTTATTCAGTCATTTCAGTGTACATACAAACATAGATGGGTATTTCAATTCAAGCTATAGCGACATTAAATTTATCAATATGTAAAAAGTTCATCTACGTTTAAGAGCATAACCGTGGGTGAACTAGAGATGGTTGCCCTGTATCTCAAAAATGTTGAGAAGTCTTGCATTTCAGACTTATATTATAGTTTAGTAGTTGGAGAATTAGGCAGATAAAGTAGAATAAAGTGGAGAGAGGAAAGGAGAGAAGAGAGTTTGTGGAGTTTAAAGTAGGAATAAAGTAGGATAAGGAATGGAGGATCGTTATACTAATAATAATATGATATATGGCGGGCATATTACCACACACTCAATCATCATAACTACCTACTTCAGACGTCCTACCATATTAAATGAATACTATTTGATGTAACCCGTCAAATATGACGCGGTTTGCGGGGTAGGCTGAGAGAACAGATCCCCGCACTTTTCTTAATTTTTATTTAGCGTAGTGTTTTCTATTCAACTTGATAACAGTATCGAGACCGGACGCAATAGTATTATTATCATACAGGCCGCGACAAGGTGACATTTGACGATGATGACGTCACAAACGTTGGCCAAACCAAGGACATTAAAAACATATAAACGCACTATTAAGCGAATCTATGAGGACTCTCGTGAGGAGGAATGTTATTATTATGTTGCCAGCACGTATTGCCACGTTGGCCAACCTAACGATTATAGTGTATTGTTGCCCTCATAGAGATAGAAATAGTTTTTCTACCGCTTGCAGGCAATTTCACGTTTGTATTTAAAAAAAAACGCTTGGTGTCTCACGCACTCTCGTCAATTAGTTTTGATCAGTCTATTCTATACGTAAGTCCACCCTTTGTATTTTTATATGAAATACAGATTATTTTATTTTATGTAGTTTTAAAAATGTGGTATTATCCGAAAAATACTCGACCACAATTGAGAGTGCAGTGATCGTGAGGTGTTTTATATTCCGTATACTCGTTTGTTGCAAACAAATATTGCAAAAAAATATTTTGTTTTTTGGTGTTCGACGGCCCTTCACTAGTTTGCTTTCTGTTTTTGTTGAATTGTTGATATGTGCCGTTATAACTGTTTGTGCCCATGTGACAAAATAAATAAGAAGTTTCCACGGTCCTCTGCGTTATATTCATACCCGGTTTCGTAGAGAATTATGTAAGTTGACCACACACAAGACCATAATGTTGGGTTCCTACTAAGGTTAGCTGGTAGAGATGGCGTTTTGTGGATCGTATAGCGTTTTGGGTCCCATGACTGCCCACCTACTTCACCATCCAACACAAACTTCCTCCGTTGAGAAGCACGGGTAGTACAGCTAGTAAGTGATAAATTGTAAAATATGTGGTCGCTTCCCTTTCCTAGGAAGGGTGCCGGGAATTGGAAGGTAGTTTGAGGAATGGGGAGGTTTCCTGTACTCTTCATACCTGCGGTTAAAATTGAATAATGGCTGCTATGCTGAACAAGCCAATAATAATTACTAGATGTCATTGGCGTCACAGCTTCAGAGCTAGGAAAGGGGACAACAAAAAAGTTAAAAAAAACATATGGAATTAAAAACGCACAAGGCTCCCCACACTGAGCTCTTTACACTCTGTTTGTATTGATTCTACTTCTCTGGCACATTGTCACTGTTGATTGTTAAAAATTTCCTCTTGATTGTTAAAAAAACTATAATTGTTGTAAGTCCAAGTGCCCGAAATTAGGGCCTAGGGACGAAAATGAACAATAAACAATAAACACACGCACTAATGTTCAGTTAACTGAATCGACCGTTTGCAAAAAAGCTCCGACCAAAACCTCTTTCTGAATTCAAAATCAGGGTTGCACTGAATTCAGAGAGAGGTTTTGCTCGGAGCTTTTCTGCAAATGGTCGATTCAGTTAACTGAAAATTTGTGCGTGTGTGGCCGCTCTAATGCCTCTACCACATGCTCGCCGACCCTCCACGTTTTTTGTGTGAATGAGTAAAAAGACGTGCGGACGGGGTCTTGGATTGATACGTAATCGACGGTTAACGTCTTTTTACTCATTCACACAAAAAACGTGGAGGGTTGGCGAGCATGTGGTTGAAGCATAAGAGCGCTACAGGCGTTGTATTTTAAGGGATTTTCATGCTTATTTTGGAATATTTTTGATATGATGCGCCCCTGACTATGCCCATGCTAGGCATTACTAAAGGTTTCACTGAATATGGCATTTACGCACTTAAAGGCGTAACTATATTAATATTGGGAGCCTAATATAATTATTATAAAAGGGGCCTACCTACAATTAGTAACTAACGGTAATTTACCGAAGGGTCGAACTGCGTCGCATAAAATGAAAAAAAAATATAATTTAAAAATGTGTTGGACCCAAGTGTTACCAATGAATTTCGCAACACACTTTCATGAATCATTATTACTTATTACGATATGAAATCATTGCATGTAAGCATCGGCACGCCCATCCTGCATCCTCCCCAAGGGAGTTCACATAACGCTGCATTATGGGAACCTTTCGGTTCTGTTGAGGAAAACTGTCGTAAAAATTTATTGGTAAGCATCGGAACGCCGTCCCGGGTATGAATGTTCAATTGAGAAAAACTGTAGATGGTAAAAAATATGCACCTAGCCACCGCCACCTTGACATTAATTCTCTCTTTCTCTAGCCATGATGTAGGATTAATACATTCAACATTATAGGTGAGGTTGCCGTCACCGTCGCTAAGAAAATGTATGGAATAACAGTCCCTTAACAACGATTATGAGGGACCACGCATTATATTCTGTTAGGAGATTTGACAGGAGTGGTGGTCCTATTCGATCATTATATGCTATGTTGCCAACTGTTACAGCACGTCTAGAGTGCCTACTCTAGGAGGCGGTGACTTAGCACATAAAAGTACAAAATACATATATCTGAAATCGAGCTGTCACAGCATGTTGACATTTTATCAATAATTAGATTCGGCGGATTTGTCAAATTAATGGATTATCACTGAAGCCGAATTACTGTCCCTCAGTGTTAACAGTGCTGGGGCAGTTCGTTGGAGAGATATTATGAGGGTAGTTGATATGTGTTCATCCCTTGTTTATTGGTTATTTGATGTATTTGAGAGTTCGACCACGGCCATACAGCCCGGAAAACAAACAACATTGTGACTCCGGCCGTGAAAGCCTTCGAACTCATATTATTTGAGAGTTGATATATTTTTTTGTACATGTCTGCACATTCTCCGGCGCAAAGGCCTAAAGGCTGTCATGCCGGAGAGTGGAGTTTTTTTTAGTTTAGTTAATAATAATAATAACGTTTGGGCCCGAAGTCAAAGCAGCAATATTTTCATATCGACTTCCCCCCTAGTCTACCAATCATAAATATTATTATTGCTTCATCCCTCTGTTCGTCTCGCTTCAAAAGTGGCACAAATCAAAAAGTTACGTCTTGTGGTGGCGGGGGAGGGGTTAAGGGGGGAGGGGGAAGGACCTACTTTACAATTCCAGTGAATATTGTTGGGTAATCAAATAATACTAGAAGACCCCCAGTGAGATTCGCACCGACTGGTATTAAATTTGTTCAAGAAATAATTAAAACCCTCTCACTACCAGAATATAATAGAAGAGTTATAGATTTTTTTGACTAGGTATATGGATTTAATATCTATTAGTAAGTATATGTTCATATGAACATTGTTTCTTAGATTTTCGGGTAAACCTTGTGAAGATAAACTTGATCGACGTTTCGACACTCCTACTGGTGTCTTCCTCTGTGAACATTTAGGTACTATGTTTATATGAATTTGGAAAAAAAAAAAATTTTTCCTTTCACCGTTTAGGAGGACACTGGTAGTTATCTATTTACTGGTAAAACATATTTAGTCATAGACAAAAAACATTCTATAATAAGTTTACCATGGATTAAGTGTGAGAATTCGCTTCAGATGGATTTTATTTATTTTATCTTCGTGTCCTCCAGCAGGGACAGTGGTAGTGAGAGGGTTAAAGAAAAAATATTGTAAACGTTTTGGCCTTGTCTGTTACAACCTTGTTATTCTAGGGTGATGGTTTGTAAAGCTGATACTTAGGTTAACAGTAGGCATATTGACATTTCAAAAAAATCTAAAAACGGGAGACCTTAGATGTCGACAACCGTTACTAAATATGCTTTGGTAAAAAATAGAGTAGATACATTGAGCCTTTATCTAGGGAATCACCGTAAAATATTTTTTGTATCTTGTATAGATTTCTCTAAAATAATGTGTAAAAAATATCTGATCTTTTTTCCGAAAGACAGAAACTCGTTTTCAGAAATTCGCAGATAAATTTTCTTTTTTGTATTCGATAAAATCTAGGGAATGACCGTAAAATATTTTTAATTAAAGCGAAATAAATGAAAAAAAAAACGCTATTTTGAACATTTTATCATGGGATTATTCATACAGCGGGAAATGACCGTGACGTCATAGTTGGGTCCCGAGCTTTAAAAAGGTATCAAGTTGTAAAAAAGGATATATTTTGAATTCGTGTCACTTTTTATACAAGGCCGTGACATAATTAGCTTCATCATTACGCTGTCTATCAAATTTCATATTGACGAGACGAAAATAATACCTAAGGGGCCATAGTAACTGAACATGCAAAAATTTGCGTCGGGAAAAGTACCTAAGATTACTTAGCTAATACTAAAGATATCATCCTAAGACTTAAAACATGGATAAATGACAATATGTTTTAGTGACTCTAGTGGTTGGAAATCTGATTTTCGTAAATTTCTTTGATAAAAAGTTATTCCCAGGTCACCTCTGAAATTTACTGCAACTTGAGATTATTTCTGTAGTTTGTTGCATTATAGTTACCACAATGTTGATAAAATGTTTGTTTCAAGTTGTCACACCAAAGTTTCACTTCAGACAGAGGTTCTGGGTTCGAATTCCGGCTGCGCAGTTGATTGAAGTGGAATTGGTTATTCAAGTGTAAAGTGATAACATTAAACCAGCTGACGATTCAACTCAAACGACAGATGGACGAAACTCCTCTTGTGCTGGTGACCTAGAACATCACAAAGAAACCCCGGACGACCCCAAATGCGCTGGAGAGATGACATTGTCAAGTTTGCAGGTGGGACATGGATGCAGAAGGTGCAGGATAGACAGGAGTGGATAGGCTTGGAGGAGGCCTACGTTCAGGAGTGGGCGATTTCGGGCTGAGAAAAAGATGTACGGTAGATTAGGTAATAGGTAATTATGAATGGGCGTCGCCAGCCTCGGAGCTAGGAAAGGAAGTGGCAACAAAAATTGAAAAATTCGAAATACTAGCATGAAAAAAGCGTAGATAGAGCAGCAGGCGAATTTTTTGTGAAATAATTGTATTTTGATGGATTTTCTGGAAAATTTATGATATGATGAGAAAACGTGTGGTAATAATGTGATTTTTTGTGAGGTTTTATCATTTAGTATGAAAAAATATATACCTATTCCAATCTCTGCCCCCCCTCCCTGACGACGCCCATGAGGTTATGTACACTGCATTAGGTAATGTTGATTCAGAGAAACAAGATCAATACAAGGTACAGCCTGTCTGTGTACATAAATTATTATTAGAAACCCCTAAACAAATACTGTAAACTTAGTTCTAAATACTTTACTTTATCAAACTTTAATATCCTAATTCTTCGGCTTAAAGTTTCATTCAAACTTTACCGTAGGTATCAAATAAATCTAATAAGTTTACCCCAAAACCCTTACACTGCTTTATCCCTTCTTATTCTATTCTATCCCCTTCACGCAGCATCCCTTGAGGAGTATGCAGAGAGAACAAATTTCAAGACTTTCCTATCCTTACAGACCCTACTTGTTTCCGTCACATTCATGCAATTCGTCATACACACTCCACGTAAATACCTCAGTCCTTAAGGTCCTATGTGCTGTAATTGGGCTTCGGCGCCCTGAATTGTTCTCAGCCAATACTGAGATAATCGTCTTGAAACTGAAGACAGTGATAGATGAAAGTATGGACTACAGATTGACTGTTTTATAATTACAATATTTGGAAATTCCTCGAATAAAAAAATATTCCAGAAGTACCCCTGAAATTTACGGGATCTGAGGATTTTCTGTTCAGTTTTTCAGATATAAAAGTATAATTTAACCAAAATACTGGTAATTATAATCGTAACAAATTGGCTGTTTTAGATTTTTTAATTTCTTCCCAGGCTCTTCTTAAAAAGGTAAAATTCACATTGTCGCTTACGTTATTCTTATTTCGCGCTAACATTCTCATACAAACAAAATCAGAGGTGTTTTTCACAATTTTTTTGAGAAATCTATACAAGATATAAAAAATCTTTTACGGTTATTCCCTAGATAAAGGTTCAATGTATCTACTGTATTTTTTCTAAAGCATATTTAGTAACAGTTGTCGAGATCCAAGGTCTCCCATTTTTAGAAATTTTTGAAATGTCAGCATGCGTACTCTTAACAAATAAAATAGGTATATTTTTACAAGGTTTTACGACTGGAGAAAAGTTAACTTTTCGCCCTCCCCTCGTCTGCAATATTCTGAATCCGAATGGAGCTAATCCCCCCCCCCCCCCTTCCTTCCCCCCCACTCGCTCTCACTTTTAGTTTTATTGTCTTCCACAGTCCCATAAGTCGCTCCAAGCGAAAGCTTCTATTTTTAGAATAAAACAAATTGTAAGCCGATAGTAGGCGGGGTGGAGTCTATATAACCTACATTACATACATCCTACATAGTATACATACACTATCTATGTAGGTAATGTAGGTATAGTATCTCCAATCTATATAGACCAGTGGAACGATTTTATACTACAGTCTCTAGGTATACGTCTATAGGAGTCTTGGACCCTATATTATTGCAAAACAAAATAAGTGATCGTATTTTTTTTTATGCCAAACACGTTATTCCGAGGTAAGCAGGTACTTGGATTCCTTCATTCCAATGGCGCCTCCCACCAAGAGTAGACATAATCAAATTTTTTAAAAAGATATGAGTTCTGCTCGTGAAGCACTTTCGTAAGATACCAAACACGACGGTATGCGGTGACTGGATCTCCTCGATCGCTCGGTGTCTTCCAAGGCTTGAGCTAGACAACATCCTTACGATTTGGATTTATTTTCCAACGACCTTTCATACAATACCACACATGACTCCACATGACCCTTGAATCCCACTGAAACGCTTTACATCTTTAGCAAAGCAATGGAGTGTTTATATTCCCGCATTTAGCTTGTTAAAAAATGTTTCAGAATCCTACACTAGATATAATATAGTCAGGTATGTACATAGGTGTACGTACAAACTAGAGTTAGAATAATTATTTCTGCACTTACCCGTTGCTTTACAATATCTACCCGCTAACCCCTTTCGTTTCAAATGGGGGTGCAAAATGCTGCATAGACAATCATTAATCCCACGTCCATTGTGGGGTGGGCAGAGAGAACAGATTGACAGAATTTACTGTCCTTACACACACTTCTTATTATTATCGGTTTAATTTAAATTTAATATAATTTAATATAATAATTTAATTTAATAACATGCCGAACATTTTTTAAATTATTATGTTGACTTATTGTAAGTTACCTACATGTAATTAATTAATATTACATTGAAGGACTCCCACGGGCTTAAGGCCCTCCGCATCCCCGGGTAGCACAGGCGCATATAGCGTCCTCTTTACCCGCACTTCTAGGCAAAATCTTTTTAAGAGGTGGGCTCAGGGTTAGCCAGAAGGGAGCCCCCCGACAAACCCCACCCCTAACTTACATTCCTTCAGTGTCCTTGTCCAAGGATGGAAACATATTTACAATCATTTACAGATACATACATGAGTACAAAAAAGAAAAGAAAACAGTAGAAATAAAGCATATATACAGTTTACATAGATATTGGTCCAGAAAGCTAAGCTCAGGGTCCAGGAAACAGGATGTACACAGGGCGGCGGGCCAGGCGCCGCAACCACAGGCACGCGGGGAAGTTTCCTCCCAGACATGGACATCAAAAACTTACCATTCCTCCTCCAAGGGAGAAAGACGACAAGAACATAGACGAGTTCTCCGGTCCAGCACAGCGACAGTCACACGCAAGCCAGATTGGGTCCCACGCGTAGCCGTCCTCAGAGTGGGGGCGAGCCCACCCCTTGGAGCAGCTCCCAACGCGAAACCCACTCGCCAACGAATCTCTCGAAACAGGCCACATTCAAGTCATTCCGCAGCAGCTCCGCGTACCAGATGGGTCGCGGAGTGCCTACACTCATGCTCGTCATCATCTCATCCCTAGCATCCTGCAGGACGGGACATTCCCAAAGGATATGCTCCGCACTCTGCTCAAACATACCACATACACACCACGGCTCTGCCGCCAGGCCTAGCTCAAAGAGCTTGCCTTTGAGCTTACCGTGTCCCGTCACGAGTTGCACCGCATGGTGGCTCAGTGACAGGGATCTTCTCTTCATTCTCTCGCTCACATTAGGGAAGAATCTGTAGACAAGTCTAGCTGTTCTTCCCTGGTCCCATCTTTTCTGCCATTCTTTCATCGTAATCTCTCTGATGGTGCCAATGGCCCTATTAATTTCCCCCACCCCGATACCCGCTTCAACGGGAACACCGAGGTGAACAGCAGATCCGGTTGTCTTGACACTCCTCCGCGCGACGAAATCCAAAATTTCGAGATCAGCAGGCAAAACGCCAGCAATGACCGGGAGGCCATCACTGGCCGCCGTCCGATACGCGCCCGTAACCGCGAGTAAGGGAAGCCTCTGGCCCCTCAGAACCGCAAGAGCCACAGATCCCACGGCTAGCCTATGTGACCAAACCTCTGCCGCATAAGTGACCTGAGCCACGTATGTAGCCCTGTAAATGGCCCTCACAGTACCAGATCGCAGACCCGATTAATTATTATTAGGCAGATTAATTAATATTAGTATTTATTTTTATTTGCAATAATAACGAAAATCTCAAAAAAATTTCGTCTGCGGCGCTATTCACTTGTAGATAACAAGCAAGGGGCCGCGCAGTGATTTTAGGAGAAACTTGAGGATGGATGAGCGGTAAAATCCATGGATTAGATGATCGATTATTGTAGAACTTACATCGCCATCATACGTAATATTTTCCATCCCTATACTATTATCTGGGGGTGGGGGGTGGGGGGGTTGAAGGATAATGTAGAAATAGGAATCTACTACAGTGGATGATGATGGGGGGGCAGGTGTGGGGTGTGGGGCCGGAGAGGTACAACAATGCGCATTCTGTATGCAAGCAATTTGTTTCAGATTCTTCATCACACAGACTCAGCACAATTCAACACAACGGAAAACACTACAATCATCACTAGACTTTATATAGAACACTGTGCTCTAGTGAGCATGGGGGAAAATCATTTGCTCAGTTGATATTTTGTGGTCCTAGGTAGTATTTATTTTATGAATTCATGACTGTATGCCAATAGAACACTTAACATTCTAATGGCATGGATTTTGTTTCATTATTTAATACTGCATAATAATTAATATGAATTGTAACCAACTGACGTGTCCAAGTGCCCGAATCAGGGCCTAGGGATGAAGAACAACAATAAAAAAATAAAAACAATATTGTAAATCATGTACAACACTTCTATATATTTGTTTGTAAATAGCACTGATGCCTATAGTACTTACTACAGATTGGCGAGCCATGGTTTCTGAAGTCAGTCAAGTTCGCTTGACCTACTCAGAGTTCTTCAGATCTGAACTTACATGAATAACATGCTTGCAAAACATGCCTAATAAATTTCATTGCTATAGGTATTTTTTAGTAACAGTCTCGGGTTGACTGTACGATATTGCGTTTGCAATAAGTCCGCCTTTTGGCACATTTTGTGCATATTTTGTTTTGGCCAATAAAGATTTATTTATTTACCTATTGTCTCTATGAGGTGACTACATCTTTCAGTGTACTATAGCTCCAGTGTAATCTGCAATCCATAGTACTGGAGCTGATGTCATGGAACTGACCACCAAACGACTAGGATCTCTACTAAACATAGTCCTTTATTATATTTCCCAATATTGTCTCACATATACACCAATTATTGTGTCCGTCAAGGTCGACAAGTGTTCACAAATAGTTCACAAGCGTGTGAATGGGAAGTTGGTCTTGGCTCGTGTGCTTTTGTGAGCACTTATGAACGATCGGTTTCTATAAAAATCAATGGAAGTTTTTTTCACTTGTTTGTGAACGGAGTTTGTGTTTGAGCCAAGCGTGTGCAGCCGGCATAACATAGTCATTACTCACATTAGTCACATTAGTCACATCACTGAGCCGACTGTCTATACTGTCTGCATTATCTATGCAGCTAACTGTCAAATGTTGAATTTTGTTTGAGGGATGTTATTTGTATCTCTTTTTCCAATCTAGCGACCCAACAATACAGAAAGATAAAATTATTTTCCCATATTTTCCAGCATTCCAATCTCCACAAAATGTATTTACAGATGAGTTTGACGAGTTCAATTTAAAATTGGAAATATGGATACATTTCTAAATATAAAAATATCAAAATACCAGTGCAACAAAATATTTTACTTTCAAACTATACAAACTATCAGAGTACACAGGGTGTCCATCAAGCATTGCACCAAGAATGTAAAAATATTTTAGTGAGGAAAATTATGAAAAAAAAAAACTTTTGAATGGTATTTACGTTCTAATTAGCATTGATGCCTGTTTATATCCATGGAGGTCAATTCTTGGGAAACATTACATCAAAATTTGGAATTGGTATTATTTTGAAAGGGCTATGCAACCATGGGCGTCGCCAGCCTCGGAGCTAGGGGGGGGGGGGGGCAACAAAAATTTAAAAGATTGATATAGCATGAAAAACGCGTAAATAGCGAAAATTTTTTGTGAGGCATAGTGAAGAAGGTCGTGATATGGTTTGGTTTATGTGAAAATGTATATAATAATTTACACAACAATATGTATGAAAAATGATGATTATTATAAAAAAAGTAATAAAAAATAGCCCCGCAGGCAATTTTTTTTAAGAAACTGATGGATTTTCATACAAATATTAGAAAATTTATGATATGATGAGAAAAATTGTGGTAGTAATGTGATTTATTGTGAGGTTTTAAGGTTTTATATGAAAAAATATATAACTACCTATTCCAATCTCACCCCTGGCGACGCTAATGATATGGTGGGACCTGAAGACGATAAATGAACGCTTAAACGAATAGAGAGCATTCGTGAGATATTCAGATACTCAGAATGTTTGGTGCTTGAAACAAATTTTGTAACATCATCCTGTATATAGAGTAGTAGATATGTATGATTGCCAATATCTCGCTACATCAGCAAATAAAGGATTTTTCAATCATTCCAACAGAATTATCGTCTGAGGCATTCGATCGTCAAAACCTTCCATATCCGTACAGAGCGCTTTTCAAAAGCTCACCCTCCAACCCCCCCACATACAACCCCCTCCCTATCATTGCCAACACGTCCAGTTTTCCACTATCCCCCCTCTCCCCCTCCTACACATTCCACATTCCTCTCCTCGTCAATGCACATTCATGAATGAATAATTGAAAATTATTTCGGTTAATATGTATTGCATTGCAAATCATGACAAGATAAATCACAATTTATGTTTTGTGAGACCATCGGAATTTTTCTACATGTCGTAGTTGAATATAACGAGTAGTTATATCTCAACAGGTACACAGCAAATGATGGACCTTTCATCAGGCTTATGTCTGATCGTCGGCTGACTTAATGTCATCACTTTACACTTAAGTGATTCCAATCTCGGAATTGGAATAGGTAAGTATATAATTTTTCATACTAAATGATTAAACCTCACAAAAATCACGTTTTTTCATTATATTATAAATTTTCATAAAAATCCATCAAAATACAGTTATTTCATAAAAAAAGTTGACTGCGGCGTCATTTTTACTACTTTTTTATAAAATGCATTTTTCATACACATTTTTGTGCAAAAAATATTCACACATTTTTAAATAAACCAAACCACATCACAACCTAAAGGCGCTATTTCACCTTTTTTATGATATATCTTATTTTAAAATTTTCGTTGCCTCCCATAGCTCTGAGGCTGACGACGCCCATGCTAGTATCCCATATTGTTGTGTTCTATTATTAGTAACGTAACGACCTTAATATTACTGTAGCCCTCCTGCCACGTTATTTGACATCGTCTTAACCTCATTACTGCTGGTGCTAGGCGTACACTATACACTATACGGACAGACCTATGCGGGCTGGACTGGGGGGAAAGTGGAACATCGGGCGATTATCTCCCCCCGGGCTGGAAATGTTTACTACCTGGTTACCTATCAGGCGAGAAAATAACAAAATTACGAAAATAAAATAATTGATGTAAGGTAGGTACTGGTCTGATCATGTCGACCAAGGATGGACGCGTTTTGAGTAAAAGCAATCGGAGAGCGTGTATGACTGCATGCATGAATGTGACGGAGGCTAGGAGTGTGTGTAAGGATAGGGCTGTCTGGCGCTCTGTCCTCTCCGCCTACCCTGCATGGGACGTGGCGTGAGGGTATAGATAGATAGATAGGTACTGAGTTGTCCTGGTATGGTTCTGGTCCCTGCAGAGATCATAGTCCCCTGGTGGTCAGTTACCAAGTGGCTCTGCTCTGGTATATGATTGGTCTAACACCAGTGTGACCGTTAAAAAAAGCAAAAATACTAAATCGTAAAAATACTAAAAATTATGAAAATGCTAAAAATACATAAAAAATACAAAATTTTCAGATAATACTAAAAAAATAAGTAAGTACTTATTATAAAATAAATTTTCAAAATGCCTCAAAAATAAAAGTACTTACTTAATAAAAAATACTAAAAACGGCAACACTGCTCCATATTAGATCAGTATTCTTATTAAAAAATTTGCCTGCGGCGCTACTGTCTTACATCCCCCTAGATTCGAAGCTGGCGACGCCCATGTATGCAATGATACTTCACATTGCGTTAATGTGGCCCTTGACCAGAAAAGTACTCTACAATATGATACTCGTAGATCTCAAATAAAAGGTATATAAAAATACCTAAGTATTCTATATTCTACGATACCTTACACAACATACATACACCCTCATACACAGTCAGGTGTGACGTCACACGTTGAGAGAACATTCACCCCCTCGCACCCCTCTACCCCCCACCCTTCGTCCAGCAAACTTTATTAGGAAAGCAGGTATATGTAGTTTGCACCTCTAACCTTTGCAGAGTGAGAGTAGGTACTCCACAGTCTCTGATCATACACAGAGACGCGAGTCTCTTTTCCAATAATTGGGCCATTGTCTCTCGAGGCAGGGGTGGGGTGTCTACCTAACAACAAATTACAATACGCCGTTATTACACCTACCTCCTATAATTAGTTACACGATAAAATCACACGGGAAAAAATATCACAGGAAAAGTCGCTCAAAAAGAAATAATTTATTTTTATAGTCATTGAGCTGAAAAGGACTGTAGAGGTCCAGAGTGGAGAACGAGATGCAGATCTTTGCTTGCAGGTTTTAGCCCGATAGCATCGCGAGTAAAGGTACCTACTTAGTTCTATCATTATTTTTTGTTACTTGAATATGTGTTTAATCTATGTTTCAATCTGAAGAAACAATACCGACAAAAAAAATCGGCTTAAAGTTTCGAGAAAGAGATATTTCAAAAACGATTTACGACTTAGGAGGGGATTTTTAGTAAAAATTTTATTCTAAAGATTCAGAAATCTGGGAAAAACTTTTCTGGTTTATGCTTTTTCAAATGATATGCAAAATGTCACAATAGACAGTAGTTTTTCAAAAAAAAAATCGAATACCACAAAAACCGCGAGATTTTGGAGTAAGCTAAGTTTAGCTCAAAAGATCACAAATGACCTCTACTATCACCCCTTAAGATATATGAATCCATCTATCAAACACCCTCTATAATATCAATTATAATGTCTCATTATAAAATCATTAATACATTTTGAGAAGAAATGTTTTATTTCTTCTTACGATTTGAGTGATATACCTAAATTATTTTAGGTATTGAACCGAATTTATCTGCATTGCACACAGACGAAAATACATTACAGTTTTTTCCTCGACAGAGACGAGAGGCATCTTCATCATGTAGCTTATTTATTTATTTAAACTTAAAGTAAAACACAAACACATATAAATATACAAAATGGACAACGTACAGATTATAAAACGTTGTTCACTAGGGCGAACTTATCGCAGAACTGCGATTTCTTCCAGTTAACCCCAAATAATAATAATAGCTTTATGTGAACTAAATGTTTTTGCATGTGAGATGTTTCAGGGGAGATTTTTTCCGTGATATTTTTCCCGTGCGATTCTTCCCTGACACCCAAATTATATTATGCCGTTATTACACCTACCTCCTGTAATTAATAAAGTTTTATTACAGAACTTTTGGCATAAAATTCACGCTTTTTTTCTATAAAAAGCTCCCAAGGTCAAACATTGTACTTGGCACATAATAAATTATGATTTTTCATTATTTACTTAATAAAGGAGGCTTGTTTTCCATTTCTTTTGTATTTTTTGTCTCCAGGTACATTATTTTTTTCTTTTACTAGCTAAGTTACCCGCGCTTTGCAACGGCAAATCGACAGTTGTATGACCCGCACCACATTCATCTGTTCATTCATTCTGATAACTTTCTAGAAGGTTCCGCAATGTTCTATTAACTTCCGCAACTTTCTGGAAGGTTCTACAATGTTCTATTAATCTCTACTATTTTCTAGAAGGTTCCAAAAAGTTCGCCATGTTTCCACAGCCTTCTAGAAGATTCTACATAATTCTCTGAGCGCTTGGATTCCTTTGTTCTGATAGAGTCTCCCACTGTGACTTGCCCGATTCAGAATTTGACAAAAGATCTGTGTTCTGCTCGTGAAGATCTTTCATGAGACACCAAACACGGTGGTATGCGATGACTGGATCCTTTCGATCACTTGATGTCTCCTGATGGCTTGAGCTGGACAAAATATAACTTGAGATCTAAATTTCTTTTCCAATGCCCTTTCATACCACACCACATACGACCCCACACAACCCTTGGATCCCCTCATCAGCAAAATTTCTCAGAAGGTTCTGGATTTCCCGAAGTTTCTACTACACAGTATTTGTTTCCAGATAGCAAGGTATCTACATACCAAGTTTGGTCGAAATCGCTTCAGGCGTTCCTGACTGGCTTAAGTGATCACTTTATACCCAGGGCAACGTTCACCCATTCCACCATATCCTGCTGTCCGATTGATAAATAAATAAATAAAATCTTTATTGAAAGAAAAATATTTTCTCCAAATGGCGGGTTTATTGCCGTAGGCAATGTCTGCCAACCAACCACGTGTGACATACATTTGATATACACAATACATACAAGTGTATGAAAAAGAATAAAAAAATAAAATAAATAAAAAAAATTATCAAAAAAATGAAACAAAAGCGGACTCGTAAGCGTCGGAACACCCATTCTGCTTCCTCCTTAAAGGGAGTTTACATAACACTACTTTATGTGAATGAAAATGCCTCTTGTCTCTGTTGAGAAAAAAACTGTAAAATTTAACGATTTTTGATCAGAGCATACCGCCCCTTAAGAGCTATATTATTCGGTAAGTACTGAACTAACAATACAATACCTAATATAAGTAGTATCATAGGTTAGGATTAATAATATGACAGGAATAATAGCGACAGGTGTGCCTCAGTGTCCTGGTGTTGAAGAGGAGAACTAACAGACCACCCCCTCCCCCATCCCGCCACGCAATCATCCCCTTTTGTTTCAGGGGTTGGAGGACGAGCGTGGAAAGGTCAGAGGTCGAAGATATTAGATCCCCAGCTATATTACTATACGGACTAGTGTTGTTAACCCAGTGACACTCGTAATATTTACTTTTCTTGTAGTCTCTTTGTTTGTCATCCTAAATAAAGATCCAACATATTACACAGAATAGGTTCTGTTAGCATTTCATAAGGTTAATCTACAATAAGGTTAATCTGTTCATCTACGATTGGTGGATTGTATAAAGAATAAGGTAATTGGACCATTTACCTGCGTTGAATAATATATCTCTGTTTTATACTGATTTCTTTATCAAATTATGTTGTCATTGACGTAATGTAGTTCTAGATAATATTACATCCAGACCTGCATTGAACTAATCCACACCTGTTTTATAGTTTTGTTTATTGATTTCATTCTTTTTTGCTGTAAGCGTTTATTGATTTCCTGCATTTGATTTTGCAATATTTGTTCAATATGTAAACCTGACGATTCCAAGTGCCTTAAATAAGGCCTACGGAGAGACATGAGCTAGTAAGACTGGTGTTGTGGTCAGAATGAAAGTGAACGAATTAAGATGGTTGTGACATATTGACAGAATGAATTACGATAGGATGATGAAAAGAGTATGTGGATGAAAGAGGGGATGTTAAAAAACGTCAGGGATGAACGTGTGCCTACCGAGTAAAATGAATCGTAGAGTGTTTATGACGAATTGCATGAATGTGACGGATGCAAGAAGTGTGTGTGACGATAGGAAAATATATTATTCTATTCTCTGCCTACTCTGCAAGGATCGCAGCGTTAGGGGATAGAAAAGAACAAAGTCCAAAGTCTACTGAGACCTAGTAAGATTTTAAACTTAACTGTTTTTTAGCCGATAGGTTCTCATTAGCTAACCGATTATTTTTCTCTGTATATGAACGGGAATTTTTCAGACCCATATACAAATAAACAACAATGAATTTTTTTAATATTATTGATTGATTATTTTATCACTGGAGTTTGCTATCGGACAACCGTGACCTCTTATAATATATACTAACTATACCTATACGTTGTATGCTAACGTATCTATTATGAGCGTCGCCAGGGGGGTCAGGGGGGGACAAGGAAGAGTAGTCGCCTTCCGAATAGACAAATAATTATGCCTACAAAATAACTAAATCTCACAACTAAACACATTATTACCATACGTATTTATTTACACTTTTGGTGAACAAAACACAGAGATATGTTAACATTACAAATTTAAATCATAACATTTGTTCACTAGGGTGAGCATATCGTAATGCTGCTATCTCTGCCAGCTAACCCCAAAAAAACACAATCGTTTCATAAAAAAAATGCCTGCGACGCTATTAAAACTGTGCTCGGTATCCATGCTGAGTGTGAGCCTCACCGATAGAATTATAAATGAGGAAATCAGATGAGGAACCCAAGTTGTCGACGTCATGGATCGTACAGGAAGACTTAAATGGCAACGGGCAGGGCAGCAAGGCAAGATGAGAATAGATGGACACCCAGATACCTAAAAAGGAGGCCATGGGAAAACAGAAGATGTGTCGGAATGACCCAGACAAGATGTGCGGACGACGTGACCTCGGTAGCGGGTAGGCAGTGGGTCAGAATGGCGAGGGATAGAAAAGACTGGAAACAAATGGAAGAGGCCTATATCCAGCTAAGGAGGGACCAAGGCTGATGAAGAAGAACAAGAAGGTATCCTTTATTACCTTAAAAAAAACTTAATTTACGGCACTAATTCATTTGTTGCACATCTCTATAAAATTTAATTACCCCCCCCCCCCCCCCCCCCCAGCTTGAAAGCCTGCTACACCCCTGTTGTCCACTATATTTAGATTGGTAGATATGTTTAATAAACGTACGTAATTTCTCCCATTTATAATCTCTTCATGATTCCGCTTGACAAACGGCTTATTTTAATCCGGCAAGCTTTTTTTATTGTACGAGCGTTTCGTGAGGGTCGTAAATTAAGGCGAATTTTAAACGACACACTCGTAATATATTTCACGTAGGTACTTACCTTAACCATTAAATTATATATATAAAACACTCGTCAGCGAGTGTTTTGCGCAAAAAAGACGATTATATTAGAATTAAAGCTCTCGACCCAACTATGAAGGTTCTGTCATTTCCCACGGTATTATGGTTCAAAATCGCGTGAACAATCGCATGATAAAATGGTAAAAATAGCGTTTTTTGGTGTTAATTCCGCTTCAATCAAAAAAAATTTACGGCAATTCCCTAGATTTTAATGAATGTTATCAATACAAAAAATACTTTCGGGAAACGAGTTTCTGTCTTTTGGAAAAAAAGATCAGCGGTGTTATACACGATTTTTTTGTGAGATCTGTACAAGATATAAAAAATCTTTTACGGTCATTCCCTAGATGTAGCTTCAATGTATGTATCTGCCCTATTATTTTCCAAAGTATATTCAATAAGGTTGTCGAGATCTATAAGGTCTCCGGTTTTTTTTAAATGACAATATGCCTACTTTTAAACTATCCAAAACGTTTTTAATCTTGATTAAGGTCCTACATTCCGTCATTCGGCTTCGGCGCCCTGAATTGTTCTCAGCCAATACTGTGAGAATCGTCTTGAAACTGAAGACAGTGATAGATAAAAGTACGGACTACAGATTGGCTGTTTTAGAATTACAATATTAGGAAATTCCTTGAATAAAAAAATATTTCAAAAGTACCCCTGAAATTTAGGGGATCTGAGGATTTTCCGTTCAGTTTTTCAGATATAAAAGTATAATTTAGCCAAAATACTGGTAATTATAATATTAACAAATTGGCTGTTTTAGATTTTTTAATTTGTTCCCAGGCTCTTCTTAAAAAGACAGTCGCTTACGTTATTCTTATTTCGCGCTAACATTCTCATACAAAATTTGAAAAAGTTGAAGCGAAAATATAACGATTTTTGCTCAGTGGATATAAGGCTTTAAAGATTAATTAACTTCCCGTCTATAAATAAATTAATTAAAGAAATTCCAGTATTGGTTCAATTGATATACAAATCCCACAAGAATTACTTAATTAATTATTAAGGCTGTAAGGGACTTGAATGAGGGGGAGCTAACAACCTAACTAAATATTCATTGCTATATTAAAAACATATCTGATCGATACTAGGGGACTAGGGGAGTTAGTAGGGAATTAGGGAAAGTTTTAATGAGGCATTTCAATATAAGAAAATGATACTAGAAAGTTATCAAATTAGGGAAATGTACTCGTATCAAATGATGGCACATTTTTTTAAATGATTCTTAGGAATTTAAAAAAAATATCTCTAAAATGCCTATCCCTTCCACATCAGCGTCGCCAACCTCGGAGCTAGGGGAGGGCAACAAAAATTGATAAAATTGCAGCACAAAAAAACAAGGAAATAGCGCCGTAGGCGAAATTTTTTTGTGAGACATTGTGAAGAAGGTCGTGATATGTTTTGTTTTGTTTGAAAATGTATACAATACTTTGCACAAATATATGTAGGTATAAAAAAATATTCTTTAGAAAAAAATAATAAAAAAGCGCCACGGGCAATTTTTTTTAGGAAGCTGTTGGATTTACATAGTACTAATTTTAGAAAATTTACGGTATGATGAAAAAAATTGTGTGGTAGTAATGTGATTTATTGTGAGGTTTTATCATTTAGTATGAAAAAATATATACCTACTCCAATATCTAGGGGCTCCCCTCCCTTGGCGACGCCCATAATGTAGAGTATTTCGGGTTGAATTTCGACACACGACAGAATTCGTGTGTATGAGTTAATTATAATACATTAAATAATAAAATATAATAGCAGAAAGACGTGCCAGATGGATCGCCACATAGTGCATCAAGAGAATCTCCTATTTGAATTAATTGAAGGAATGAACGAGAGGACAAACTACAGAGGACGACCAAGGAAAGAATAGCTGGACGACCTGTGCCAGGATATGGGCTTCCACTCATACAAGAACCGCACAAGACAGGGATGAGTGGAGAAGGAGACATGGGGCTTTGCTGCAAGCCAATGGTAACGATTGAAACTGGAGAAGAAGTTAATATAATTTCATATAGCGACTAATAATTATCAAAGTTGCTTCCCGAGTTCCCATGAATGAGAAGTGGGTGTAATTGGGAATAATGTTGTTTTAATGGAGGATTTTATTAAGGTCCTATATGCTGTCATTGGGCTTCGGCGCCCTGAATTATACTCAGCCAATACTGAACGAATCGTCTTAAAACTGAAGACAGTGATAGATGAAAGTATGGACTGCAGATCGCCTGTTTTAGAATTACAGGATTTGGAAATTCCTTGAATAAAAAAATATTCCTAAAGTACCCCTAAAATTTGCGGGATCTGAAGATTTTCCGTTCAGTTTTTCAGATATAGAAGTATAATTTATGTAATCAAAATACTGGTAATTATAATTTTAACAAATCGGCTGTTTCAGATTTATAAATTTCCTCCCAGGTTTCTTTTAAAAAGGTATATATTTACATTGTCAAATTCAAATTTTGTACGAGAATGTTAGCGCGAAATAAGAATAACGTAAGCGACCCAATTCTGGGACCCACCTTGTACATAATATTTGTCTCATTCATGAGAATACTTTTTAAAAATGTAAAATATTTTGTGTATGCTGATGACACGGCGCTGGTCATGTCTCACCCCGATGTGATGGAAGCTAATAGATTGCTACAAGCAGATTATAATAGACTGTTGCAATGGTCCCATGATTTTGGTCTCCTGATTAATGAGAATAAAACTAAATTAATGCATGTCAGAACTCCTCACACGGTGTGTGACACCACGCCGATTATTAGATCTCATGATTTTAATTGTATACACAGAAATGTTGAGCTCCCCACAAATTGCAAGTGTACTGCTTTGAATATTGTTAATAAATTTGTATACCTAGGTGTAATTATAGATGATAGGTTTAAATGGGATCTCCATGTAAATAAAATTTGTACTAGGTTAAGATCTATTGCTGGTAGAATTTATAGAATTAAATATTTCGTGCCAAAATCAGCACTTCTAATTATATACAGGTCCTTGGCGGAGTCGTTAATTAGATATGGAATTGGTTCTTGGGGTAATTGCGCGAATACGAATATTAAACGGGTTATGATGGCTCAAAAGAGCATCCTTCGGTTATTCACTGAAAAGGATAAACGTGGTAAGCGTTCTTTGCCAAGTAGAAATGACGTGTCGGCTGCTTTCAGGAAGCTTAAGGTACTCCCCGCCAAGGGCTTGTTCTGGCAGAAGATAATCCTTGATCACTTTCTGAAAAATGTTTATAAGAAAATCCCGCGTCATAGTCATCAAACAAGATTTAAAGTAAATTCCGGTTATTGCATTCCAAAATTCAATAATAAATATGGTAAGCGCACTCTAGAATATAATGTCCCCAAGCTGTTTAATATGATGCCGTCATCTATTAAAAAATGCACAGGAAAGTTGAAGAGAAAGGGACTTATCAAGGATTGGTTGTTGAAGTGTAGTTTTGTATATAGTTGATACCTTTTGTATTTATTGGTGGTTATACTTATAATTTTATAAAGTTATAAGTAAGGTGTAGTAATATAGGATTGTATTATACATAAGTGTCTTGTTATTGTGTTGTGTATGATAGTATGTATTATACATGTATATAAGATAATGTATATAGTAGAATTAGGATAGTATTGTTACATATCTATTATAAGATTATTGTTTAAGAGCACACGCCGACAAACTTGTCAGGTTTGGCGTGACTTAATTGTTGTAATTTGTATATATTTTTTTGACAAATAAAAAAAAAAAAAAAAAAAAAACTGCCTTTTTAAGTAGAGCCTGGGAACAAATTATAAAATCTAAAACAGCAAATTTGTTAAGATTACGAGTGAAAATACCAGTATTTTGTCTACATTATACTCTTATATCTGAAAAACTGAACAGAAAATCCTCAGATCCCGTAAATTTTAGGGGTACTTTCGGAATATTTTTTTATCCAAGGAATTTCCAAATATTGTAATTTTAAAACAGCCAATCTGTAGTCCATATTTTCATCTATCATTGTCTTCAGTTTCAAGACGATTCCCTCAGTATTGGCTGAGTACAATTCAGGGCGCCGAAGCCGAATGACAGCATATTATAGGACCTTAAGAAGGCGCGACTTCCCAGTTCCCTTATTTACGACACAGAATGTAATGGACTTCCAAGATGTTCCTAATTAGTTCAAACATTCACTTTTACGGCGGAACTTGTGGAGCTTTTAAATTTTATTATTTTTCTCCATTTAAAACTCATTAAGCTCTTGTCTGTACCAATTATCCAATATCCTTAAATTCTCTCAAGGAATTTCTTCTGGGATCTTATTTTCTAAGTCCTTGTCTGGGCCATATTCAAAGTCAGTTTCTTTAATTCCTATCTACAGGCATGGGCGTACGAGAGGGGGATCAGAGGGGGAAGCTGCCCCCCATAGAGATTGGAGTAGGTATATTTTTTCCCATACTAAATCATAAAACCTCACAAAATATCACATTATTATCACACATTTTCTCATCATGTCATAAATTTTCTGAAATTAGTATGCTTATTTGATTATCCATCAAAATACAATTATTTCAATAAATAAAATTGTCTGCGCCGCAAATGTTTTACTACTTTTTATAAAAAACATTTTTAATACATATTATTGTGCAAATTATTATATAAATTTTCAAACAACCAAACCACATCACGACCTTCTTCACTATGTCTCACAAAAAAATTTCGTCTGCGGCGCTATTTACGCGTTTCTCGTACTATATCATTTTTATAAATTTTTGTTGCCACCCTTAGCCCCGGGGCTAGAGGCGACCATGATTAACAGTAAGGAGTCTCTCTAGAAAAAAAAAACCGCCAAATGGTGAAACTAATCCAAGTTTTTTTTTTAATTATTTGTTTCGCCAACCACCGCACACTGCGTGGAACACATTCCTTTTAGCCCAGGAAATTTAGCTTTGTAGCGTAGATAATTGTCGGAAAGCTGGAAACTATTTTAATCTCTTCATTAACAAGCAAAGAAGGTTTCCTGAAGTTTGCACCAATTTTACGCTTGTGCTAAGTACAGGGTGTCCCAAAAACAAAAAAAAAATTGAACTTTTTTCAATTTTTCATTTATAACTCCTAAAGGAAGCATTCTAGACAAATTGTGTTCTCCTGTGAATTAAAGAACATAAAATTCTTCGTCTACTGAGCATAAATACTACTCTCTACTATGAAAAATAACTGAGAAACAGCGATTTAAAATTGTGATGTTTTTGTCAACAAATGACAAATATCTTAATTTTCTTGAATCGTTGTTGAATATCTTTTAATCTATGCTACATACAGCAAATTTTAGTACATATGATTCAATTTCCGGTTAATTTTCTATAAACTGGCATTAAAATTTTACCTCTATATTAAATGGTTTAAGATGTAGAGGTATTTAAAGACAGACGAGTGAAATAGAGAATTTTTTTAAACGATAGATTTCGGTATGTGAAAGGTAAGATAGACTTAATTTTGCGGCTCTTTCTTAATAACGTACAATTTTTTTAGTTAAAAACCGAAATTTCGCTATTGATACGCCACTGTGTAACAACTTATATCGAAAAGACTATTTTTTTTACCTTCATCAGTTTTACTTATATAACTCCTGAACGGTTGATGTTAGGGAAAAGATATTTTACTCAAAATATAACTAAAATTAATTTACTATAACTTGATTTCAAAATTAACTCTGTAACTTAAATAATAACTGAGTTACAGTGTTTGAAAAAAAGCATTACTAAAAAAATTAAATTGCCTCGGCTATTTTTGTTGAATAACTCCTGAACCGTGATATAGAGAAAAAGTTCAAGAGATTTAAATATAAGGTAAATAAATTTTCTATAACACAAGCGTAATAAAATAACTTTAAAAGTTATAGTTAGAAAGTTATGGATGATCAAAGTCAATATTTTGTGTAACCATTCGACGTTTGCTTATGAATTATATTCAATTATATTTGCCTAGTAAGCACCTCCGAGCCGGTGTAGTATGAAAATAAAGTACCTGCTCGCCATATACTAGTATGAAATATATCTAAACAAGCGTCGAATGGCTACACAAAATATTGACTTTGATCATCCATAACTTTCTAACTATAACTTTTAAAGTTATTTTATTACGCTTGTGTTATAGAAAATTTATTTACCTTATATTTAAATCTCTTGAACTTTTTCTCTATATCACGGTTCAGGAGTTATTCAACAAAAATAGCCGAGGCAATTTAATTTTTTTAGTAATGCTTTTTTTCAAACACTGTAACTCAGTTATTATTTAAGTTACAGAGTTAATTTTGAAATCAAGTTATAGTAAATTAATTTTAGTTATATTTTGAGTAAAATATCTTTTCCCTAACATCAACCGTTCAGGAGTTATATAAGTAAAACTGATGAAGGTAAAAAAAATAGTCTTTTCGATATAAGTTGTTACACAGTGGCGTATCAATAGCGAAATTTGGGTTTTTAACTAAAAAAAATATACGTTAATAAGACAGTGCCGCAAAATTAAGTCTTCCTTACCTTTCACATATTGTAATCCATCATTTAATAAATTTCTCTATTTCACTCGTCTCTCTTTAAATACCTCTACATCCTAAACAATTTAATATAGAGGTAAAATTTTAATGCCAGTTTATAGATAATTAACCGGCCATTGAATCATATGTACTAAAATTTGCTGTAAGTAGCTTGGATTAGAAGATATTCAACAACGATTCAAGAAAAATAAGAAAATTGTCATATGTTGAGAAAAACATTACAATTTTAAATCGCTGTTTCTCAGTTATTTTTCAAAGTAGAGAGTAGTATTTATGCTCAGTAGACGAAAAATTTCATTTACTTTAATTCACAGGAGAACACAATTTGTCTAGAATGCTTCCTTTAGGAGTTATTAATGAAAAACTGAAAAAAGTTCAACTTTTTTTTTCTTTTTGGGACACCCTGTACTTAGCACAAGCGTAAAATTGGTGCAAACTTCAGGAAACCTTCTTTGCTTGTTAATGAAGAGATTAAAACAGTTTCCAGCTTTCCGACAATTATCTACGCTATACCCCCTTTTTTAACGTTAAAACACCGGTCTATTTTCCGAAGTACAAAATTTAAATTCAACCGCCACAATATTCTAGAACGTAACGAGATTTGAATAAAACAATTCCATTTACAAAATAACACTCAAAATACAATGTTTTCCAAAACGGAAACTGTTTTTCCCATCTCTCTCTTTCAATTCCAATGCATTATGCATAGAGACTGGAAAAATTCGCGATCGCTATTAAATGAATTTATTCGCGAATTTCGTGGTTTTTACGCGAATAACGCGAATTTCGTGTTTTTACACATTTCTACAAATTTCAGCATTCTTTTACAGGAATAACGCGAATTTTCGCATATCTCCCGCGAACTTTTATTTTGGAAAACATCGTAATTGAAACATTATCAAAAGGAATGTGGATTTGAAAGTAAGAAAGCTTAATTCTTTTTCATACACTTATGATGTATGTATTGTGTATATCAAATGAATGTCACAAGTGGTTGGTTGGCAGACATTGGCTGCGGCAATAAACCCGCCATTTAGAAAATAATTTTTGTCAATAAAGAATTTATTTATTTATTTTATTTAAGAACCACACTGAAAAAAATCTTCACAAAAAATCACTTTATCGCATTAAGCTAGTCGACGATCAGTCATATGTAAGCCTGATTCTGTGTGTGTTGAGATGATATAACTACTTAGGATTTTTACGCGGAGGCATGACTTTGCCAACACACTTCTCAGTATTATCAGCCAGAAGAGT
Organism: Ceraclea dissimilis; assembly: GCA_963576895.1. NCBI lineage: Eukaryota > Metazoa > Arthropoda > Insecta > Trichoptera > Leptoceridae > Ceraclea > Ceraclea dissimilis. The sequence goes on from OY756361.1 coordinate 242,210, forward strand.
CTACATATATTATCATTCATGAATTACATATAAACTCATCAGCCTAATACTGGGAAAAATTCACCTATCCAGATATCACGGATATCACAGGATTAGGCTCAGATGCGCGGGGCCTAAAATACAAGCATTGTGCCTGAAATATCAGTATTTAGGAATCGTCTTACAATATTCCAAGTATTAATAATTACCGATTTTTGCATTTTTATGTATAAATTTTACTTGTTTTCAAATTGTATGTTTTATTATTATTGTTGTTTTTTTTATGTACCATGGAGAGTGAAATGTATTTTTGAGAGATACGATTTTAAATTATTAACGTTCAATTTGTTTAAAATATGTGGGTTGGAATTTATTAGTGCGACTGAATAGGACCCTTAAAGAACATGGAGTTTATAAATTGTTAAAAACCAATTTATTTTCAGTTAAATCCTCATCTCATTATTTAACACAGGACTGTCAAAACTTAGGCCCACGGACCGCATGCGGACCACTGACGCATACTGACATCACGCCAAGACCATGCAACTGACAGCTGAATTGTCACAATGTTTCGATTCAATGGTACACTCTATATTTACTTGATGATCCGGATTACTAAGAATTGCTTACACGAGCAACTAAATTGCTCCACTAACAGCAAATTCACGTCACAATGACGCAATATACTTGATGTTGTCGTGACGTCAATTTAACGTAAATTTGACGGTTTTGGAGCAATTTGCTACCTTAGGAAGCGTAGTTTGTTGACGTGTGATGTTAAAATGTGCTATCGTCTTTCAGCGTTATTTCGATTCGTGTTTTTTTTGTTTATGTGTAACCGTGTACAATGTATTGATGTATCAGCTGATGAAAAGGCAATAAAATGTCATGCCGGCTGATGGTATATTATATATGCTACCCATTTCTTTAAAATATAAAACAAAATCTATCATCTGAGTTAAAATATCATTTTTCCTAATCGCAGAAAATAATCTCTAATGATAATTGAAAGCGCTTGACTGACTAGAAAGTAGGTTTTTAAAGCCATACGATTCAAATTTGGTGGAAAGATCGCGCTAGATACCTACTTCGCATTATTTTTGTTCAGTGCGGCCCTCAGATACCTTAAGATTGAACAGTCCTGGATTGTAACATATCAAATTAAATGTTTGAGAGTTGTGATGAGATATCAAGTTGATACACAAGTGGGTGGGTTAGGAAGTGGGATGAAGGGATGGTGGGATATGGGATATGGGATAGGATATAGGATAGGATAATATACACAGTATCTCTGTAATATTGGATTCAAAATGTTGAAATGCTTACTGAAGTAGAAAAGTAAACAGAATAATGGGAGAATCTCTCGTGTAACTGGAAAAATAACATAGCTGTCAAATATAGAGAGATCGCTTCATGTTTACAGACGTGACCGGACAAAAACACACGAGAATGTTGCTCAACAGGAATAAATCCCAAAAAAGTCGAATGCCTTAAAAAAAAAATCTAAGGGACAAAAGTTCAAATCTAATTGGATTTTGAAAATTAATCTAATGCGCCCGCTACACGCTCGCGAGTCACCGCGACCTTTTGGTGTTCATGAGTAAAAAGGGGTGCGGATGGAACTTTGTCTTGACGTGTACGTAACCGAACGTTGACGCCTTTTTACTCATGAACACCAAAAGGTCGTGGTGACTCGCGAGCGTGTAGCGGGCCCATAATTGTATCTATTAGCATACAATATCTTTCAGTGTGCTAGAAACTACCATAGATTAGAAAATAAACAAATAAATAAGCGGATCTAAGCTGAGATAGACAATAAAATAGTCGACATATCATAAATAATAAAATTCGTCTACTGTAACCCAACTAGAAAGATTAAGCTTTTTTCCCTTGAAAAAAATTCTTAACTTTTGTTTTTTTTGGGATTTATTCATGTTGAGCAATATCCTTATGGGTTTTTCTCTGGGAACCGTTTACAAATTCTACTTACTAGAATACTAGAATCCCTCAATGCGATTCGCACTAACTGATGAATATTTGCACCCAAAAATCTGATACTGTATCCTGTACCTATACCACCTGAGAGGACACCAGCTGAAACTGACAACAACAAGATTCACACCCAACCCACGGAAACACTTCCACAACCAATAGAGCCGTCAGTGCTTGGAATCAGTTGCCAGAGTCAGTGGTACTTGCTCCATACTACACACCAACACCTTCAAGAATAGACTAGATAATATAAACACTACTTAACTGGGACTTGGGTCAAAACATCCAAAGCTGCCTACCCAATAACATTATTTATTTATTTTTTTAAACGAATTAATCGATCGTCGAGACGAATTAAACTATTAATTTTTGATAATAATAATACAAATACTAATATGATGACAGACATTTTTTTTTCAAATTTCACATGGCTCCTGCATACTTAGATGTTGGCTAACAAAATTTGATAGTGCGCATGTTGTCAACCGCTTTACCTTATCCTCTCTCTATGGGTGAAGCTATAATAGGGATTACAAATACAAATTCCTCTCTGAATATTTGTCATTTCAATTAGTTACCTGAGCTAAGCCGTGTTACAAAGTTTATGTATACAAGAATAAGTAAATAAATAAAATTAAATCACTGCGCCGTTTTCCCTTATTAATTATTATGTAAGGTTGGCGTGGCGAGGGGTAAGTCAGGGCGAGGGATGGGGAGGGAATTTCCTCATATTAATCTTCAATTTCCAATTCCTCCCTAATCCCTAATCCACCCGAGGGTGTAATAATTGATAATGACTTGTATGTGTATCTATACAGATGTGTATACCTAATATACGTTGTGTACCTATACTTGATCATACATATCGCAGTTTTGACATTATCAGTAAGCACCTTTTTTTCAAAAATGCTTAACTTTTTGGTGCAGCTAGTGGGAAATCTTGATACAATAATTCTCCACTCTTTTTTAAATAAATATTGCAAATATCGCAAATGCTGGAAAAAAAACAATAGGCACCTGCTACTACTCCTCCCCGTATGGGATCTCTAGATTTGCCCCCCCCCCCCACTTCTAATTTTTTTATCTATTCAACAATGAAGTTCGCCACCCATTCTGAATTTCGATGTGTATTTTTACCGGTTAAGAGAGATAGAGAAGGCATATAAAAAAAATGGGATAACCAGTAGGTAAATGCTGCGCGTATAAAAACGCACTCTGTTCAAAATTAATGTTCATAATGGGTGGCGAACCTCATCGCTGAAGAGCCAGGTAAAAAACTCATTGATTCTTCAACGGGTTGTCGATATCTCTTCTCCATTCTTCTCAGGTGTACCGTGTGTAGAGCTTTCGGCTTACTTGTTGAGGCCATCTTCAGGACTAATGTAGATGACCTCAGCAAGTAAGCCGAAAGCTCGACAACATCGAGAATATACACACGCCGAGAAGAATGGAGAAGAGATTAACAAGGACCGGCGTGAAAATCTACAATTGTTGATAATTCGTTACTGATATTAAAAAGTCCACAGTTGCTTCCAAAGGTTCTCTTACACGGGCAATTGCTCGCCAACTCGGAGCAATTATTTGCGCAATTATTTCGGCAACAGTTACTCGTATAAGCAAGCCTTTACCGTTAAAATAATTTGAGAGAAAGTAAATATTTGGAGTTTTTTAATGCAAAACGAATTCTTTAATTTAAATAAAAACTCTCAAACAAAAATTACACTGAGTGGGTAAACAAATAGAGCTCTGGTATGAGGTGTAGTGGGTGTAGGTAAGTAGTTAATAAATCACTTCCTTAAGATTTAGGTACAAATCCCCCAACACGGCGACAACACGGAGTAACGCATGTATGTAGGTAATTTCGCGCTCCTTTAGTTTAGCGTATAATGCGAAAAGAAGGCAAAAACAATCGAGTCGTACAGAATCAAAAGCCGCTATCAGATAACAGAGCAACAGAAATGGTTTTGGGTTTCGGTCCAGGAGAGAACAGCCTGATAGAACAGAGAATGTCTAAGTTGGGACGCTATAGTGATGGTGCTAAAAAATAGTAGGTTTTATGACCTAATGGTTCTAGATAGGTGATAATATTTTGGTATCAAAAGTGCTGTAACAATATAGGTATATGGCTATAGATACAAAAATCAAAAATGGATTTAAAAAATCAGATCAAAATTTTAAAAAATGTTTGAGGGAGGCTGGGATTTGAACCTGGACCCCAAATTCTTGTGGTGAACTAGATATACTAACTTTGCTACTTGATTTCGTACACTCTAATAGAGTTTTCACAATGTGTGCCACAATGATCGTCATCAGCTGTTCTATTTACTTTTTTTTATTTTATTTTAATTGCTTGCATACTCAAACCCAAATACATTCCTGCACACCTTGCACTAGCCTGCATCGCAAACTATAGAATACATCGTCAGTGCCGGGGTTTGAACCTGGCACCTCCTGCTTGAGAGACTGCCGCCTCAACCAACTGCGCCAACTACATATGTACTCAACTTATTTATTTATTTTATTCTCAATTTTTTGTCAAAATTATAAAAAGTCCAGGGCGCTGTTTTTGATTCTATACGGCTGAATTATGCTAATCACTCTTGAGATAAAGGAGGCCTCAGACTAGGTAGGCAGGATAGGTAGTGCATGAGTAGGTAAATAAGGTAAGTCGTGTGTTCCCGCTTCTGCTCTATACTTTCACTCTATTTACATAGGATTTATTAAAGACTTACATACAATCAATACACTTCAGCCTCTGAACTTACAATTTTAATTACTGTATCTTTTATTAAGCTGGCTCGGTTTCCCCAATTTGCGAAATTATACAGATCCTACTATGGCTTGACCTAAGGAACCTATACAAAGGTGGGAAGAACTATTGAACATTGAGCCCCTTCTATTATCTATGACAAATCTATGGTGGACGCCATCGGCGCTACAAACATATGATTGCGTGTCATATTGGTTGTCCACAATTGCATGAAACCTGGTGATATTTCAGTAATTTCTGAGACTCATTATGTATAATCAGTGTGGAAATTGCCTTTGGATTATAACCTGTGCAAATAAATGGTAAATTAGCGTACTTTACATCGAGAAAAAAATGCGTAGGTATACCTAGCGGAAAGGCTAGTAGCGAAAATGGGGGCGGTCAAGTTTTGTCTATGGATTTATCCGTTAAGTCTTCCTACATATAGGTTCCCTAGCTTGACCGATTCAAAATTTGTCAAAAGATCTGTGTAATTCTACTCGTGAAGATCTTTCATGAGACACCTTTCATATGGTGGAAAAAACATACCCACATACATACATCCATTTTTGTTATATCTAAGCTATGATGTAATAAATTCGGTTCCCGGAGAAAACCCCATAAGAATATTGCTTAACAAGAATAAATCCCAAAAAAGACGAAATCCCTTCAGAAATATCCTCAACGGATAAAAGCTCAAGCTTCCTAGTTGAATTCCAGTAGATGAATCATTTATAAAATGTTGATTATTATCATATATTAGATCGGCTTATTTATTTGCTCATTTTCTGATCTATGGTAGTTTTCTCGAACACTGAAAGAAATCGTATGCAAATAGATACAATTAATTTTATTTTCAAAATCCAATTAGGTGAGTATTTGTCCCTTGAGCAAATTTCTTCAGGGCTTTCGTCTTTTTTAGGATTTATTCATGTTGATCAATATCCTTATGGGTTTTTGTCGGGTCACGAAAAGATACCAACAGCTCAAACTAGATAGGTAGTAGGTACTCAGTTATCATTTATCATCCAGTGGCGTGTGTGGGGGTATGTCTTTGTAAGCCTGACTCGACACAATTCTGTAAAACAATATACTGAACCAACCCACGATATTATTATTAATGTATATTATATTGTGTGGGGTACATGGTAAATAGGTGTATTATATCTATTATTATTATGTAATCCCTATATATGAATATTATAATAGTGGTATTTTCAGACAAAATTACTGTCATTTTCTAGTTTATATAAGGAGATTTTCAAAAGGAAAGTGTCAGACTCATAGTAAAATGTTATGCTGGGTTTCACCACCCACGAAACCATTCTGGTCGCAATTGGGTCACCGTTCCCACACCGCACAGAATGTTTGGTAACAGCGACCGGTTTGCTTACATGTGCAACTTTTTAGGTGGTGAATAGGTATAGAAAATAATGATATGCGGCTCCTATCTCCGCTGTTCCTCACCTAAGAAGTTAGTGAAATCCAGCATTAGTCTCTTGAATATAAAAAAAAAACTAAGAGGTTAGAGTGACGTCAAGTCCTTTTGATGGTTGCCATAGTTTTGTTATTTGAATGAGCGAAAAATTACGTCGGGAAAAAGAAAATTTCTCGATAAAATTACGTTGGGAAAAGTAAGATTACTCAGCTAGTACTAAAGATATCATCCTAAGACTTAACACATGGATAAATGTAAGATATGTTTTAGTGACTTTAGTGGGTAGAAATTTGATTGAAATGTCAAGTTTCTCGGTAAAAAAATACCTCTTTAATTTACTGAAACTTGAGATTATTCCCGTAGTTTGTTAAGATTTATAATGGTGTAATTGGTTTGATAAATTGTTTAAGACATGCCGCAACTATTCTAGAATATAATTATTCGATATTCGGTCCCCTTTTGATACAATGAGCCAAAACCGACTTTGTCGCTTGTGTTATTCTTATTTTGCGCATACACTTTCATAAAAAATTTGAAAGAGTTGAAGCAATAAAATAGAATTAATTTTCCTCAGAGCATATCGCCTCTTAAGAGTACGCATACCTAAAAACCGGAGACCTTAGATCACGACAACTCTTACTAAATATGTTTTGAAACAAAATAGAGTAGATACATTGAACCATTATCTAGCTAGGGAATGACTGTAAAATATTTTTTATGTCTTGTATAGATTTCTCAACAAAAATTTTAAAAACACCTCTGATCTTTTTTCCGAAAGACAGAAACTCGTTTCCCGAAAGTCGCGGAAAATTTTTTGTATTGATAATTATGCATTAAAATCTAGGGAATAACTGTGAAAGTTTTTTGATTGAAGCGAAATTAACCCCCGAAAAATTGAAAAAACACTATTTTTACAATTTTGTCATGCGATTTTGAACCTTAATGCCGTGGGAAATGAGCGTGACGTCATAGTTGGATCGGGAGCCTGAAGTATATGGAGGTATGTATTATACAGTACACATGTTCCATACAGGCAAGCAGTAGCGCATTGCAGTACCTGTATCATGAATTATTACTCCATCTTACATTTCACTCACACCAATACACATCCTCTATAAAATTATTATCCTTTCATTTTCAACACGTGGAACTGTCTGAACATTGAAAGATCTCCCAGGTTAGTAAAACTCAAAACAGTTTTTATTTTATTTTATTTATCGTATGGTCAAAAGAAGTATATCACATCCCTCAAAGGAAAAAGTTTGAAGGTTGGACATTGGGAAATGATAAGTTTCGCAAGCAAGTTTGGTCTTCAGAAATTAAATTGAACGTTCTTTATATATTCAGTCGCTGGCTTATTCAGGTATAGGAAGTCATCGAAGCTCCCTTCGTATGCTCGGAGGCCACACTACAACAGTGTATAAGATAATATAAAAAACTCCTTTTTTACTTTCGTTACTACTGTATTTAAGTAATAAAATAGAACCTTTATTTCCTCATCTTTAATAGTACCAAAACCAAGCAATGATTCTTTACATTGACTTGGATTATGGAATATACGTACTACGAATAGTTGGTGTCTGATGGTGCAGCCTGAAATGTTATGTGAATAACAAGGAAAATATGATGAAAATGAAAGACTATTTATGTTAACCTTATGGCTCTGGCATAAGTGCGAATAAAGCAGGTAGTCGTCCTTTCTCGGTCACACTTTTATGATTGCGTTCGACAGTTTAAAATAATTTCACTATAGTTATACGAGTACCTAGATATTTTAAAATCCACGTACTTAACTAACTTTCATTTTTACATTTGAAACTGTGAAATTCAGTAAATGTTAAAATTATGCCATTCAACTAAATTCAATAACAATACCACTGCTAAACAGCCATTTCGCTGACTTAGATCTGGGACTTGTTTTTGACTAATTTGGGGTCCCTGAATCCAAATATGATATTAGTTTTTTTCTACCACGTCAGGTTTTCTCGCTACAGCCTATGTGAATTTCACCCTCCCATATAATGGCCTGATTTTTCCTTGGCCACCAATGCGGATATACCACAGTATACATAGTATCGTGGATTTAATGGAGTGGTAGAGGAGAGCTCCTGAGAAGCATTAGAGGCGGTCAAAATGGCTGGTAAGACCCAGCAGCTCGTTAAAGATGAACATTTCATGGGAAAAATTACATAACTCCAAAGGAATTTTTGGTAGGCATAAAAAACCTTGCCAAGGTAATAGACGAGCACAGAACTGGAGCGAAACTATCCATCCTGTTTTAGTCTAAAACGTCTCAAAATTCAAAGTCAGCAGAAATTGAAGTCAAAATTGTTTAGCTGTGTACTCAATGTTTGCCGAGATGGTCGTATAGAAAAAACTGCGATAGCGTTAGCATATTTTTTAAGAAGAGGGGTAGCATAGATACCGTGAAAGGCGCCTTAAGTTCATCAATGAATCAGTATTCATGGCTTTCATGCTGAAAGTAACTGCCGTGTTCTGATTCTGGAACTTGACTTTACAAACTTCAGTTATTCCAGAAAAGTTTTATAGACTCATTTGGGATGTAATTGTCGTAATAAAAACACCCCTCCCCTCTCAAACAATTACATATACAAAGTATCTTAATGCAAAGTTAGACCCTTGAGATCAAAGATGTTCCGCGTCGAGAAGAACTCTTAAAGTATTCATTTTTGCTCACTCAAATAAATAAGAGGTTAAATAATCTTGTGGGCTTTCGTAGCGTGCCGACTCCGACCTTGAGCAGAATCACGCAGATATCAAAAAAAAGTACGCATACTGACATTTCAAAAATTTCTAAAAACGGGAGACCTTAGATCTCGACAACCGTTACTACGAGTAAATATGCTTTGGACAAAAATAGAGTAGGTACATCGAACTTTTACCTAGGGAATAACCGTAAAAGTTTTTTTGTATAGATTTTTCAAAAAAAAAAGTGAAATACACTTTTTTCCGAAAGACGGAAGCTCGTTTCCCGAGAGTCGCGGATTTTTTTTTGTACTGATAATATGCATTAAAATCTAGGGAATAACCTTAAAAGTTTTTTGATAGACGCAAAATTAACCCCAAAAAATGGAAAAAACGCTATTTTTACCATTTTATTATGCGATTGTTCACGCGATTTTGAACCTTAATGCCGTAGGAAATGACTGACGTCATTCTTGGTGCCAAGCCCATAAACTAGTTATTTATTGGACACCCTGTATCTGCAGTATGATTGAATATTTCCTATACAGTATACAGAGTAACATTTCTTATTGGATTACGTCAGATTAGACACTATTATACCTACCATTTTATCCAAAAGGTAACTCGATAAGAATCGTGTTCTTAGGTAACTTCGCGCCTGGTAGGTAGGCAAGTGGATACACCCAGCTCTAGCTTCAGGATATTTACAGTTCAGTTGGACTAAACTACAAGTTATGGATGGAGTTGATTAGTGTTTGGTTGGTAGTGATGTGACGAACTAAGGAAAGCAGTCGATACCATGGTTGCCAGCTTCGGAGCTAGGGAGAGGGCAACAAAAATTAAAAAAAAACTCGTGATGTAGTTTAGAAGGTTGTGATGTAGTTTGGTTTATTTTCTTTGAGCAAAATTTATTAAATAGTGTGTTGTAAGAAATGTCTTTTATAGAGAACGTCCCAATTCCAAGAAATAGCGCCGCAGGCAAATTTTTTGTCAGAAGATATAAACGTGTAGGTACCTAGTTACCTACCTAAAAATATCGCGATATTAATTTTGTTTATTTTTCGTGAAATAAAAAAACATAGCCGCCTATTTTAAGAATATGAAACAATAAGCATATGTAATTAGAGCCCCAGGCGCAGGCGAAATTTTCTTTAAAGCAATTGTATTTCAATGGATTTTCATGCTGATTTTAAAATATTTTTGACATCATGAGAAAACGTGGTAATAATGTGATTTTTTATGAAGTGTATGAAAATGTGTAATATATCTATTCCGATCTCTAGGGGGAGGGGCAGCTGCCCCCTGACGACGCCCATGGTAGATACCAAGTACCAATATATCGTCATTGTCAGCGGAGGAACTTGTAGAAGTTGGACCCTAATAACAAAACTTCCGAGACACTAACTTTACCCTAATGGAAATAATTCTTGGTTTGTGAGAGAGATCCTCGGTTTAATAACACGAGACAAAATGAAAAAATAAAGCTTAATGAAATGTCCAAATAAGTATTTATCTACTGCCATACCATCACAGTACATCCCAATGATGGGGTAACCGGCGAATGCTGGGTGTGTGTAAAAACACATTTACAGGGTTGTCGAAAAATATGGACAAGGTATAACTTTGGAACCATTGATTTACTGGTTTTAAATCATCCGTAGGCCTTATTTAAAGCACTTGGAATCATCAGGTTTCCATACTGAACAAAATTTAGACATTGAAAACTTATAAACTGAAAACTTATAAACAGTCACATTCATGTTAAGAGTACGCATATTGACATTCCAACAATTTCTAAAAACGGGAGACCTTAGATCTCGAAAACCGTTACTAAATATGCTTTGAAAAAAAAATAGAGTAGATACATTGAACCTTTGTCTAGGGAATAACCGTAAAAGATTTTTTTATATCTTGTATAGGTTTCTCAAAAAAAAAATGTGAAAAACACCTCTAATCTTTTTTCCGAAAGACAGAAACTCGTTTCCCGAAAGTCGCAGAGATTTTTTTTTATATTGATAATATGTATTAAAATCTAGGGAGTAACCCCAAAAAAGGAATAAAACGTTATTTTTACCATTTTATGGTGCGATTGTTCACGCGATTTTGAACCTTAATGCCGTGGGAAATTACCGTGACGTCACAGTTGAGTCGGGAGCCTTAAATGAGTGATTCTTTCACTTTATGGTAACTGATGAATGTAAGTTTTGTTTGATGCACAATGCGCAGACTAACTGCGAAGTCGACAAAGTGCGATATTCGTCATCTACCACCTTCCAATATTATGGTGATCTAAAAGATACGAGTGATCTCTTTTTTCCCAACATTTTATTGTTGTCAGTTAGAACGTTGTTATTGTCGGGTGACGATAGGTCACGTCACGTTGTGGGATAATTAATTATTATAAGTTTTGTACAACTCGCTGTGAACCAATCACTCGCAACTGAAATATTATTTCTAGAGATATACTCGTATAAGAATTATTATTTCCCACTATTGGTAGAGAAGGAAACTAAAGTTTTGTTATTATAGGCGGGTGGCTACCAACGTTACACTCTGTATACTGTATAGGAAACATTCAATCATGCTGTAGATACAGGGTGTCCAATAAATAACTAGTTTAAGGGCTTGGCACCAAGAATGACGTCAGTCATTTCCCACGGTATTAAGGTTCAAAATCGCGTGTACAATCGCATGATAAAATGGTAAAGATAGCGTTTTTTCCATTTTTTGGAGTTAATTTGCGTCTATCAAAAATCTTTTACGGTTATTCCCTAGATAAAGGTTCAGTGTATCTACTTTATTTTGTTCCAAAGCATATTTAGTAATGGTTGTCGAGATATAAGGTTTCCCGTTTCTTGAATTTTTTTTAAATGTCGGTATGCATACTCTTAATAATCTAAATCTATAAAACAAAGTGCCTGGCTGAATGACCGACTAACTGACATACTCACTCATTAACACACAGCCCAAACGGCTAATCACGGTTCCCGAAGAAAAACTCAGAAGAATATTTCTCAACATGAATAAATTTCAAAAAAATAAAAAAAACCTTTCAGAAATATCCTCAACGGATAAAAGCCCAAACTTTCTAGTTCGATTTCAGTAGATGAATTATTTACAAAATGTTGACTATTTGATTGCCCGTCTAATTTTAGATCCGCTTGTTTACTTGTTTGTTTTCTAATCTATGGAAGTTTCTAACACACTGAAAGTAATCGTATGCTGATAGATACAATTAATTTTATTTTCAAAATCCGATTAGATTTGAGCTTTTGACCCTTGAGCATATTTCTAAAGGGCTTTTGATATATTTCAGCAAAGAGGTTCGTCACCCACTTCGAATGCCACATTCGTTAGCCACACTCTCCAGATTTATTAGCCAATTAAACACGACCGTCATTGGGGATTTTTCGGGTGGATAAGGTAGGATTTCGCTAAGATTTAGTAAGTATATAATCTGTGATATTTTAAGTACATTTTAAAATATAGAGATGTGGATCACCCTGTAGATAGTTTTGTGAGAAGTGATGTGAGAGTTGAGAGGACAATTAGGAAGAGGAAAGTTGTAGAATGAAGTTAGAAGTATAAGATAAGAAGTAAGAAAACATTATAAGAAATATCATAAGTTGGGAAAATATCACCAACATTATTAACTATAACTAGAACCCCCATGACCTAATAGTTCTACTAAGTAGTTCCCATCCAATGTGGGGTAACTAGTGACAGGTGTATGGTATCACAAACTTGGATAAGTACCCGCCTACTCAGTAGATACAGACAATTCTTATGAAGAAAAATATGAGTATACCTATAGGTATTCTTCTCATTGTTGAAAGGTCGCTATAGGGATGTGGCTTTGCTTTCCTTGGCAACCGATAAACAACCAACTTGTTGTCGTTTGAATTGTACAGTACGAGTATCTTACGTGTGTAGAAATTGTTCCATAATTTTACTTCTCAATTTACAAAACTTAACACATACTTTACACATATTTTTAAAATATATTATTGTCTAACGTTCCGACCTCTATGCCTACCCTGTAAAGGAGGTGGCGTTAGGAAAAAAATAATACATATAATTTATTTATATTTATTTATTTACACTTTTGGTGAGCAAAATACAGAGATGTGATAAGATTACGAATATGAATCATAACATTCGTTCACTAGGGCGAGCTTATCGCAGTGCTGCGATCTCTGCCAGCTAACCCCAACCTATACACGAGTATAGGTAGATGTGATGTATTATGTAGTAAACGTGAAAGAGTATTGGGTAAGTAATAAATGAAGTGAGGAGGAAGGGGTAAGGTTGGCGAAAGGGGGAGGTGGTCCATGCAAATAAAATTAGCATAGTAATTATTATTTGGAAGCGGCCCTGTTCAACTGGCTGTGCTGACTGGCCTAGGTTAGTACTCAGTGAAGGACTGTTATTCGATATAGTTGTAACATAATGCAACAGTGAATTGTTACAATCCAAAATAGCAGCTCCTGTCTCGGAACTAGTATTTACCTATCCATCGGTCCCTCATATTGGGTCTTTTGCGGGGTAGACATAGAAAAGAGAATCCCAAACCGCCTTAACCTTACAAACCTTTCGTGCTTCTATCACATTCATACAATTAGTCGTACACGCATGCAATTTCTTTATTTTATTTTATTTTATTTTATTACAGGTATAAGTGCAAAACAGATAACAACTATAGATATAAGTAATTGAAGATTAGTTCATTCATAATTCAGCTGTCACCCACAAGCATGCACCACAGTTAAATTTTCTTTGTACTCAAAGTGCTCTCGTCCTTGAGGATAGGTTATGTTGTTAACTTTCATTCGAGTCACTATCCCCGCCTTACAGTCACTCATCTCTCTAATTCCTTATCATGTCTCTCAGTACTTTCCCGCACATACTTAACTCTTAACGACCTCTCTCTCCCTGGGCATTTACGAGTATTATTCCTACATGATGGTGGGATCTGCCATTCTTGTCTTCCGCCGCCACTCGGCTCTATCCTCTGCATCTTCTGGGGATATCTTAACTCACAACCTCACGCCACCTCCGCTTAGGTCATCCTCTGGATCCCCTACCAGGGATATCTAAGAACTGTGCCCTGTTACCAATGGACATGACCTCAATTTGACTACGAAGACCTCTATACTGTTTTACTTTAAAAAATCATCTACGGCAATAATTTTGCAACCTGGGGATCCCACAAGGAGAAGACATCGCCTTTTATTATTTATTTATTTATTTATTTAATCACATGGGCACAAACAGTTATAACAGCACATATCAACAATTAAACAAAAACAGAAAGCAAACCAGTGAAGGCCCGTCAATTTTACCAGAAAAACATTTCTAAGTTAAAACAAATTAAATTTAAGAAACTAGTTAATAATAGATAATGAACTGTGAAAAATAGCAGTGACTGTAATTTTAAGGCAGGACTAAAAACATCATAAAATAGAGACAGCGGGAGTGAATGAGTAAAAAAAGAATATTAAAAACCCTCTTTGAAGAGATTTCATTGTGAAGGCGATTTCTACATCAAAGCGAGCGAAAAGCGCTTTCAACCCATTGACGCCGAGCAACCACGGTGTACCGAGAGCTTTGAAAGAAGATAAAGCCTTGTATACACTACGACACGTTATATGAAAGAGAAACATTAAGCATGTACATTCAAACCAGTGTTGCCAGATCGGCCAAATTACCGTATCATGTTTTCTTACGTGGCAATCCGGATTTTGCAAAATTGTATTGCTGGTAGCCCTAACTTTTAAAATTTGACATAAGTCATATTGCATTTTTTATAAGTTGCAAAAAATATTGTAGAGTGGTTCTAAAGAAATTATTTTTAAGTTAAGAGTAGAAAAAAGAACATAATGTTCCAATTTAACAGCGCAGTACCTCGATCTGCCGCCATTGCAGCTTTGAAAAATAATGTTACCACCTAACTCTAGGTAAAGGTTCTCCTACACGGGCAATTTTTCTAGCAATAATTGCTCAGCAACTCGTATTGCCCCAACTGGAGGAATTAATTGCGCAATTATTTCGTTGATTGTGTAAGCAAACCGTAACAATCCAAAAAATGGCTATTTTTTAAAATAACATTAAGTACTATAATAATAATATATATTTTAAGGAGCGAAAAAATGATACCATATCTTGTTATCACATAAAGCAACACTAAACTTGGTAATAACAATTTGTTTCCTTGCATCTTCTTACGTGAAATCTTAATTTTTTTTATCATACCAACATCTGGCAACTCTGCTTCGACCTCCCCCACGCCTTGTAAAGCTTCTATTTATATTCAATCGCCTTTCACTCTATTTATTTACTTATTTATTTATGTCGACTGATTCGACTAATTACCAACATTGAGCGCCAACTGCCCCCCGCCTCCCCTCTTTCACTTCAAAAGAGAATTTATTTGTCTCAATCATTTTCCCGATTTTCTGAAAAGAAAAAGGACCGTTTTTTTATACAAATTTACTGAATTGCTCCAATTACTTTTTCATACTCCGTTACTTTTCAATTACTTTAGAAGCTTTTTTGAGAGATTTTAAATAATTACAAAAAGCTTGCTTCCATCTCATAGATTAGATAAAATGCTTTGTTTTCTTTAAAATAAGGGGATCTGGACTTAAGTGGGTACCTCATAATAATTGGCCCATTTTTGGCACCGTTTAGCGATAAATATCATCTTAAGGACACCTTACACACTCTTATACCCTCGAAATAATTATTATTATTATTTCCAAATCAACTTTATTAACACAATAGTATACAAAATTTTTCAGCTCTATATAATACATTCGTTTAAACCAAATAATATATAAAAACATGTTAAAATAAAAAATTACAAAAATATAAAATAAATAATAGGTAATAATATTAATACAAAATTTTAAATAAACAAACACATCACATAGAACTAAAAACATTTTACCATACTAATGGATGTCCCCCTCTCCCACGATGTGCACTAGAATGCACTTATCATGAGAGAGTTTTTAAGAGCTATAGAGAGAGGAACCTTCTAACAATCCTGCAAGATGATAGTAGGACAGCCTTCTGCATGGCGTATTGAAGCCCACCATGCAATCCAAGCTTCTCAAGATTTACTTTGAGACTCTTAGGAATGACACCATTTGTGGACATCACTATAGGAATGATGACAGTGGAAGGTGTTCTCCACATCTCCATAATTTCATGAGCAAGATCAAGATATTTGGTAATCTTGTCTTGCTCAGCCTTATGGAGATTTTCATCATGTGGTATAGTGATATCCACAATATAGGTCTTTTTTTCCCTACGATCAACCAATACAATATCCGGTCGATTAGCTGGAATTGTACGATCGGTTTGTATTGGTCGATCCCAGTACAACTTAACAATGCTATTTTCAAGCACCGACAATGGTTGATATTTGTAATATTCAGTTTCTTCATCGAGTAAACCGTATTTTAAAGCCAATCTTTGGTGAACTATTTTGGCAACCTGGTCATGTCTCTGCAAATATTCAGTGCCACACAAAAGAGAACACCCCGACATAATATGTCGTAATGTCTCTCCCATCTGACCACAAGCCCTACATTTATCAATTATATTTGGTTGTTTCATAATGAATTTTGCATAGTTATTTGTTACAATGACTTGATCCTGTATTGCACAAACAAAACCTTCGGTTTCACCAAATAGATCACCAAACCTTAACCAATTGATTGAGTCTTCAAAACATACATTTGTAGATGTCAGAACTTGGTGAAAACGGCCATGAAGAGATTTACTTTTCCATATGTCTACTCGATTTTCAACTGACATTGTCGGTAGTGAAGCACCAGGATTCGAGAGACATAAAGGTGTGTACCTCAAATCACAATCTATCAAGTCCTCATAGCCTACTTTACTCCTATGAGTTACAAAAAATCTCTTTAAAGACTCTACCTCATTATTATGTAAATTCTTTAAATTAAGTAATCCTCTGCCACCATTTTTGCGAGGAAGGTAAAGTCTCATCATGGAGGATCTAGGGTGATGAATTCGATATCTTGTCATTGTAGTACGCACCTTTCTGTCTAGTGTGTCTAATTCCGTTTGGTTCCATTTTAACCCCTTACTGCTCCCATACATTTAGTCAGTTATCTGCTCCCTTGCGGCTTCGCCCGCCGGTAGTATAAATATGCGGTATTTCAGTACTCTTTTTACAAATATTCATTATTGTTGATGTGTAATATTAAAAATAATAATGTACACTTACCTATTAAAGGATTTTATACCATGCTTAGGTATTTCCTTACTATTGTTCTTATAATTAGACTTATAAATCTTCTTCAAAATATGTACATACCTATACTAAAACAATTACATTATTTTAATGGTTTTATTTCATAAAAATCACTCTCATAAAGTCATTCGCTAATGGGACTTTCCTGGAAGTCTCGAAGTGGAGGTGGTAAATCCAAATTAGAGATTATAGTTATTTAGCGTCTTGGCTAATGAGTGTAGGTAGTACCAATAAAACAATGCTATTGTTGTCGTAATTACTCATAATATTGTTGAACTCAAAATAAATGGCATCGATAATATTACGATTTATGACTTGCAATTTAGTACAAAAACAAATAACAAAATATACATACTTTCACCTACTAATTATAAAGATTAACAGAAATATTTTAATAATCAATCCTATAGGTAATTAACGCTAATGACTGGGAAATTCAACACTATTGCACTAAGCTCGAAAAAATATGATTACAGACTACAACAATTATCACATACAGTTTTGGAATGTTCTTTTCAAATTTTTTTCATACACCTCTTGTATTCTTCTTTCCCTTTCACATAAATAACACTGTCCATGACGTTATTTTTTTATTTTCAGAAGAGGGATTCGTTTTCTTCGTCATACAGGAATCCTGCAGTGAAACGAGTTCTTTTTAGAGATTTGTTTCGTAAATATTGAAAACGTTCTTGACAATAAGGTTGAATCAATTCTTTGCTCACTGCTTCCAAATAAATATTCCTTCGGTCGTTTATTCCTACATTAATTTTTCATAAACATTAGTAAATGTAATTAATATAGCCTGCAAAAGTAATAACATCCAATAAGTTCATGAAAAATGCTATTGGCCATCTCTTTGTCTTTCTTTTACACGTATAACTCTTAATAATCTGGTCCATGAGATCAGTTCCACCCTTAGTTTGATTGTAATGACTTATAATTTTCCAGACGTCTCTGATACACGCCAGCCATTTTTATAAAAAAAAAAATAGTTGAAAAAATAGAATACGAAAACACTGAAACTTGACAATTTTCACGATAAATACGGTTGTAGAAAGAGTTTATTATTTTATGAATATTATTTATATTTCACTACAAGAGTCCAAAATTGGTCAAAAAACTATTAATTAAAACGAGAACAAACTTTAAAATTCAATTAAATACTGTTTAAAATACTGTCAGACGTCAATTTTGTAAATTAACAACACATCCGAATGCTAAAAAGGTCACAGAAGTACTGAATTCTATCCCGGCCACTGCCGCCGGAGCGGATCATTTGACTGAGTTTCTTATAAAAACGCTAATATATCGAAAAAAAAACAATTTTTCAAAACTTTTTTTCCTCGTCTATAATGTCCACATGGGGCTAATAGATTACTGAAAAGCGCATGGAGATTACTATTCATTAAGAACCAAAAATATTTAATTGAAATTGCTACCGGCTTCCCCAGCCGGATAAGAGCAGTTAGGGGTTAAAATACCAAATGAATACAAAATTACTGGAATTGCCCATGAATTAATTGCCCTAATTTTATTATGTCCAGAAAGAAGTGATTTAAAAATTAATTTGCATCTAGAGATGAAACGCGCTTTTACATTATTTTTTAAAAATACATGATCAAAACCCAGTGATTCATTTATTCCCAAATATTTATAGGTTTCATTTAATGTAAGATTTGGTAAATTTACTGTGTTATTAATCACTTCATTTGTTTGTTCGATAACCCCTTTTTTAACATTAATTATTGCACATTTATCCATACCAAATTCCATTTTGATTGTATCACTAAAATCCTTTGTTACTGAAATTAATTTATTGAGATTATTTAAATTTGATGAAAATAATTTTAAGTCGTCCATATAAAAAAGATGAGAAAATTTACAACCACCCCTTTTGAGCTGATAACCACATTGAGAATTTTCAATCAATGCACTTAAGGGATTCAATGCAATACAGAACCAAAGCGGACTCAGACTATCACCTTGGAATATTCCTCTATTTATGTCAATCGAATCACTAACATAACCTTCCGATGGCGTTGAAATAGATATTTTTGTTTTCCAATTAGACATGCAATATTTTAAGAAATTAATAATTTTAACATCAATTTTGTAAATTTCCAAAATTTTTATTAACCAAGAATGAGGTACCGAATCAAACGCTTTTTTATAATCTATCCACGCCATCGAAAGGTTACGTTTTTTGTGCTTCACTTGCTCGCAAATAACACTATCAATCAGAAGCAATTCTTTGGTTCCACGAGATCCCTGTCTACAGCCATTTTGCCTGACCGATAAAATGTTGTTGGTCACAGAATGATTTTTGATTTTATTTGCCAAAACAGAAGTAAGTAATTTATAGATTGTTGGTAAACAAGTTATTGGCCTAAATTGATTGGGTTGAGATGCATTATTAATTTTTGGAATCATATAAGTTATACCTTTTGTAAAAAAATTTGGGAGATTACAATTTTCTATTGCCAATTGAAATTGTGTAGCCAGTGTACCATGAGAATTTGTAAAATATTTTAACCAAAAATTTTGAATACCATCTATTCCTGGAGATTTCCAATTTGGTGTATGTTTAATTGCAATAGTAATGTCATCAGAATTTATATCTAAATCTGTCATATCTGGTAATTCAGACGATTCTATTTCAATTTGTTGTATCCAATTAGCTTCTGCATTATGTTCAACAGCTGTAGACCAAAGATCTGACCAAAATGCAGTCATTTCATTTTGATTTGGAACTGAATTTATGGAACAATTTTTGCCTTCAATATTTTCATAAAACTTCTTTTGTTTATTAATGAAGAGATAATTTTGTTTGCGTCTTAGTACTCGTTTTTTGAATCGTCGGATCCTTTTGCTTAATGCCAAAATTCTTTGTTTGAATTCATCAATTTTCTCTACTATTTTTGTGTCTAAATTTCTAATCACATTAATATTCGGAACATCAAAAATTTTTTCTATTGATTTTATAATTCTTTGTCTATTATTTCCAGATTTATAAGAATAAAGATGTCCCAAATATGATCTTATTTTATTAATTCGTGATTCTATTCTCTTTTGCCAATAATTATTAGTTGAATTATTATTCTGTATAGGAGAATTTTGTTGTAATTTTAATCCAGCTAAATGACAGCATGTTGCTGCAGCACAATATATAATCTTATGTGTATCAGTTAAATTTTGACTATTTATTAATTCATCTATAATAAATCTATTAACATCACGTATAATTTTATGAAATTTTGGTATATTTGGAAATTTAGGTAAACGAGGTCGCAAAATAGGATCAATATTACCATACATCAAAATTATCTCTTCATATTTGCTTCTGATTATGTTGTACTGTATTGTAGGGAAATCTTCATTCTCTAGGACAGCCTCCGATAAAAGTGAATGTGTTTCATCCTGAAAATCTGTACGATTTTCTGAATGTCCAACAACAATATCATCAGAAGCAGTCCCAATAGAATGAAGATATTCTGACTTAAGAGTCTCAAGATCAGGATCGGATAATAATTTATTCCTAACTATTACACGAACCTGATCAGCCAATCGTTGTTCACTTACAACGATGGTGGGCTCCAGCAGGGACCATTCACGGGATAACCGTTGGCGGTATCCCGTTCTGAAGGTTTCTCCCTCTGTAGCTCTATAATACGCGCGCATGACGTTGAGATTTATTTCTCTTGTCCAACGCATGCGGCGCACAGGACCACTTGCAGCGGGGCCTGGTGTAACACTATGTGCTACTTGGCCCAAGCCAACACGTGTCGACGGTGTTGTAATTGTACTATCCATCATAAACCTTCTGAATATCTTCTTTCTCCATCATATAATTATCTTCTTTATTATTATTATTAATTATCTTCTTATTATTATTATTAAATAAACTAAAAAACTCCATTCTCCGACATAACAGCTTTTAGGCCTTTGCGCCGGAGAATGTGCAGACATGTACAAAATATATATATATGTTACAGTTAAAGCTTACACACCCGTTAATGTATGCATTCACTAGTCAATGTATGCTTTAACTGATGATTTTAGTCAAAGTATAAACTCCGTATAAAAATTTACACTTTAACTAGAGAGTGTACACATTCACTAGTCAATGCATGCATTGACTGCAGTGGATTTGCTAAAGTGTGAACCATGTGTCAACCAAGGACGTTAATAATAATAATATGAACACTTGTTAGAAAAAAGGTGCAGTGTCAAATAATAGGCGTGCAGACGGCCATTATAAAATGTGGAAGTGCTCACAAACCTTTTAGTGCTGGTGAGTTGATATCACCATGGCATATACTTTATTATAGAAAAACGATTCATCTCCTTTATGTTTAAAATTAGAAGCGTTCAGACCAAATTTTTGTGGTATTGTATTTTTTTTCTTTGTTTCTTTTTGCTTTTTGAGGGTAGCTGGGAAAATATGGGTCTAGAGAAGTTAAATTATAAATTAAATAAGAAAAATCTTGGCGATTTACTTTTTATTAGTTTTTCCTTACAGTTAACAGTTATTACTTATTACATAGTGGTGTTTGTGACGCCAGTAATGTCTGTTTTCTTTGACAAGAGCACTTTTGGCTGCTTTTACTTTTTCAACTAAACATGCATATTTTTCAAAGGCATGTGGAAATTGTTGTTTTTTTAGGGTTTCCTCGATATACGCTGGTAAAAATTCTCCTTCATTGCCATCTGGTCCATTGTATTTTTTTTTCTAAAAAAACGGATTTAATTTTATTCATCCTTGAAAATTTTGCTGTTGTAAAACTAAAATTAAATTTCAAATAGACACACACGATTAAAAATAATTATATGAGTATAATTTAAAACAGAGATATACCTACCTAGTACCTACCTAGAATGAGACGGGGGAAGATTATCTCTGGGCAGCGTAGTACAGAGGTTTTCGTACAAAAGACTATAGACGTCGGAGTGACCTGATAAGGCAGAGGAAGAAGAATATACCTAGAAAACGTAATTAAAAGTTGTTCAAAACGATTTAACATACAAATAACAACTTTTTTAAACAATATTCACGAAACAACTGGTTGCGAACCGCTGTAAAATAGTTAAAGTATCTGGTAAGGGTATCGCAGAAAGCGACCAACCACACATTTGTAATAAACGACCAAAGGCGGAAACCTTCGCGCGCAAAACGTCCAAAGAAATTAATATATTGTGCAAACCCAAACGATATTTACTCTGTATTCATTGCATTATTTTAACAAAAAACACACACACAATGAAATTACACACATTTATATTATAAGTATAATTACTTACAGAGTTCACTTGCCACAGCAACATAATAAACATATAAACAAAATCAGTGTTGCCACTTGCTAGTGGTGAGTGGTGACGGCGGATGACGCAAAGTAGAGAAACATTTTAAATATCGCTAGAAACACATCTGAAAAGATGTGTTTATGACGTTTTGTAGATTATAAAAATATTTTGGATGAATAAACAAGTTGAATCAAATTGTACTTTACTGACCGAATCAACAAACTAGCAGATATTGTAAAAACAAAATAATATAGAATATAAAACTTCATCTTTAATCGCTAGATGTAGCGAGAATATTACCAAATGTGGCAAGGTGAATTTATATTCGTCAACATTATGCAAGCTTTTACTTAATGCCGTACGTAAATGCATACACTGACTAGTCAAAGCGTAAATTTGATCATCTGTTAACACATTAACTGAACGCATTAGCTAGTGTATACATTGACTAGTTAATGCATGCATTGACTAACTGAACGCTTTAACTGTAACATATACATATATCAACAATCAAACAGATCAAATAACCAACAAACAAACAAACAAACAATGTTGGTTTAAAAATTTTTACTTGAAATATTTTTGGTTTACAAATTATTCTTGTAAAGCGTTGGATTTTTCTACACTCATACAATGCAGTATTCCTTCAACAGTGTAGAAAACAGAAGTCTGAGTTCGAATTCCAGACGGGGTGAATCGAAATGGCGAATGTTTCTCGAGTGTAAAGCGATCACTAAAGCCAGCCGAGGTCGGTCGTAAGCCCGACAGTGTTCATCCTTAATTCTTTTACACACTGTTGTAGGAATACTGCAAGAACTAATATAATATACCGAATTCTCTATTTATCTATCTACCCCTTCACACTGCATCCCTTGCGAGGTAGGCAAAGAGGCCATAATACACTCTTGCTTCGGTCTCTATTTTACTTAATTAGTAAAAAATTGTGTCAATAAACTGTTTTTTTCTCGCAATAAACACAATGACAGAATTGTTACAGTAGACCCCACTCTACCCCTCTTGGGGAAATTTATGTTTTTTACATCCGAAAACTATACAAAGAAAAATAATTTTAGTATGTAGTGAGAGCCTCTACCGGATACATTAAAAAAGTTGTGTACAAA
This sequence comes from Ceraclea dissimilis, assembly GCA_963576895.1. Lineage (NCBI taxonomy): Eukaryota > Metazoa > Arthropoda > Insecta > Trichoptera > Leptoceridae > Ceraclea > Ceraclea dissimilis. The sequence goes on from OY756361.1 coordinate 265,783, forward strand.
AAATGCGGCTTGACTTTCAAGGAAATTATATATTTAGATAACATGCGTAGGACGAATATTACACATACTAGCTGTACATGTCAAAAATTACGCCGTTTGCGGAGTGGGCAGAGAGAACGAATCGCCAGACCCTATCCTTATACGCTTATAATTATTGTACGCTTACTATCATGGTATTTTTTTTTATTTAGCGTAGTATTTTCTATTCTGCTTAATAACATTTTATACTGCAATATTTACCGATTCAATTTATAAATCAAAATGTACAATATTTTTATTTTTATTTATTTATTCATTAAACAAAATAATAATTAAATATACAGTAAAATATGCACATATGGACACAGTATAAACAAAATAATACGAGTACATTTAAAATTCCTCCCTTACGGAGACAATACAAAGAAGCTCGACATCTATCGATGACTGCTCAAAACATTTTGTGGACTCGCATAATGTCAATGAATCCCATAGGTTTGTGCAAACGTATTGTATTATGCAATATTTTTTCAAAGAAAAGTAGTATTATCCAAACACATTTTAACCGTTACTGAAAGCGCTGTAATCCAGAAATGTTTTAAATTTCGCATATATGGAAACAACTTGCAAAAGTTGCCACGGTCCATACTCACTTACTTGCTTGCCGTACAACTCCGGTAGAGTTTTGGACCCAGAACATTGGATCTCCAAGCCTTCCTGTCTGCAGCAACGGACTCCCATAGTCATCACCAACATTTAGTATGCTCAGATCTCGGGTTACATTGTCCATCAATCTCTATTTTGGTCTGCCCAGAGGTCTCTTGCCCACAGGTTTATTTTGCAGGAGATGTTTTATGGTTCTTTCTTTTTCCGATCTGACGACATGTCCTATCCAGGACCTGATCTCGCTAGTGATTAATGATTGTCCCGTCAATGTACGAATTTCCTCATTGCTTCCCAGTCTCCAGGTTCCTACTGAAGCTCCAGGTCTTGCACATAATGCTGACACTTGAGAACAGGATATTGCCACGGTCTTGCGTTACATTATCACCCAATTTCCATGAGAATTATGTAATTTGATTATTAATATCACCATTTCTCCACACAAAGGCTGTTCCACATCCACAGCCACACATTCTAAAGCCGAAGCCTTACGAACTTCCTGCTTCTAATGGCTATATCCCACGGTCCGTGAATCCTGCTTCGTCCGTAGATTCGCATGCCGTGGGAAGGAGTGAGTCCGTGAATCTACAGACTTTTTCATAGCGATTTGTATGGCGGTACGTGATATCGCAGACGTGCACGGATCGTGGGAAATAGGTTGCCTGTGAATCCGCGGACACGCCTTGATGAATCCAGATGAATCCGTATAATCCATAGCGTTTGGATAACTTGCAATACAAGTGTTGAATCCAATATACATATACGTAGATATTTCTTTAGGAAACATCCCAAACAGACAGTTTTTTTCATTTTATTTCTTCTTTTCTATTTTAAAATGTATTTTAATTAAAATTAAACTTTTTTTTCAATTATTTCAATGTTAATTTATAGTTTGATAATTACAAAATGTGTAATATAATTATGTGTGTGTGTGAGGGTGTGTGTGAGGGTGTGTGTGTGTGTGTGTGTGAGAGGGTGTGTGTGTGTGTGTGTGTGTGAGGGTGTGTGTGAGGGTGTGTGTGAGGGTGTGTGTGTGTGTGTGTGTGTGTGTGAGGGTGTGTGTGTGTGTGTGTGAGGGTGAGGGTGTGTGTGTGTGTGTTGATTCTCAAAAAATAAAAAACGTTTTATTAAAAAATATAATTATGTATATATTTATGTAGGTACCTATTAGCTTATTACGTTACTTCATTTTCTATAGTATAACTATTAAACGTAATACATATATATTCCATTTGTCGCCGCCCACAAGTTTTTTGTGTATATGAGTAAAAAGGCGTGTGGATGGAACGTTTGTCTTGGCTCGTTTACGTAACAGACCGTTGACGCCTTTTTACTCATGAACGCAAAAAACTCGTAGACGCTCGCAAGCGTGTGGCGGCGACATTCACTTTTACTTAAAGTATTATACCGAATCGGTAGGTATTACCTATATAATTGGCACCAGGAATGACGTCACAGTCTTTTCCCACGGCATTAAGGTTCAAAATCGCGTGACAATCGCATGATAAAATGGTAAAAATAGCGTTTTTTTAATTTTTTGAGGTTAATTTTTTCGTCTATCAAAAAACTTTTACGGTTATTCCCTAGGTTTTAATGCATATTATCAGTACAAAAAAAAAAATACTCAACGACTTTCAGGAAACGAGTTTCCGTCTTTCGGAAAAAAGATCAGAGGTGTTTTCCATTTTTTTTTGAGAAATCTATACAAGATATAAAAAATCTTTTACGGTTATATACGGTTATATAAAGGTTCAATGCATCTACCCTATTTTGTTCCAAAGCATAATTAATAACGGTTGTCAAGATAGAAGGTGACCCGTTTTTAGAAATTTTTGAAATGTCGGTAGATATGCATACTCTTAACATTACTTACTGTAAATTAATACTGATAATTTTATATATATTTAAATAATTTTATATTTAAATAATTTTATAAAATGAAAGTGAACAAGTTGAGATGGTTGGGTCATGTGGAGAGAATGAACGATGAAAGAATGACGAAGAGAATTTACCTGGGTGAAAGAGGAGGTGTAAGGAAACGCGGCCGTCCAAGAACCACATGGCTGGACCATGTTGACCAGATACTCAAGGACGGACGTGTTTTGAGTAAAAGTAACCGGAGAGTATGTATGAGGAATTGCATGAATGTGACGGAAGCCCGAAGTGTGTGTAAGGATAGGAAAGTCTGGCGATCCGTTCTCTCTGCCTACCCCGCAAGGGAGGTGGCGTGAGGGTATAGAATAGAATAGAATAGAATAGAATAGAATAGAAAATTAATACTGATTCAAAAGTTACTCATAGGTACAAAAATACATAATACAAGAATATGATACTAAATTGATAACATGTAGCTACCTACATTAACTGAAAATAACGTGTTGTAATTTTTGCTAGAATTTTGTAATTATATTTTTGTAACAATTTTACAATAAAAATAATTATTATTCGATATATTTTCGGATATATATTCACTAACAACGAGGGTTGTCAACCGTACTAGAGAATAATAATAATATTGAAAGTGAGTTGCAAGAAATATATGGATCGCAAAATACTATATATTTTTTTTTGGCAACATTAAAACTAAGAAAATATCAACCAAATCCGCTTCACTTGTAAAATTTAAACGCAGTTTAAGAATTATATCATTGCCTGCAGTTTTCGACTGACGAATGAGTGTGTAATTTACATTAATTTGAAAATTGAGAAAACCACACTTTTCTAGCAAATAAAAATATTATAAAATTCAAGCAGTTCATAAAATGACAGTTTTTATTTAAATAGATAAGTAGATATTTATTTATTTATTGCACATGGAACAGATACAGTCACAAAAACAAACATTGGCAGGTACATTAATACAAAAATATCAATACACAAGACCAATTACATCCGTTCACAATTAGCACACACGCAAAACAAATAGATTACATTACATAGTTAAAAATATATATCTTATATCTATAAAACATTTATGGTAGGGAAGGAGGAAGCATGGGAAGAGGAAGAAGAAGAGGAAGAAAGGAGGGGATAATGAAGGAAGCACCAAAAAAAGAGTTAAGAACTGATATCAAGAACAATAAGATAATGTGTATGTTTTCTTTTATTTTCATAAAATTATCGAATTACACCCTGATACATACTTGTACACTTCATAACAAGCTTAAAAGCTTGTGTCGTGAAGTGGGGTATGTCGGCATCGAGGATCGAGCGCGTTAGCAACCAGGCTTCCGATAACTTTTTAAAATTACTTATTGATGCAGATGGAATAATCAGCTGAAAAAATGTTGACAACCCTACTTACATGTTTCAGCGCGTGTATACACAACGGTTTCCGAAGAAAAACCCATAGGAGTATTTACGATGATGTAGTATGAACCCCAAAAAACACAAAAACCCTTCAGAAATATGACGTACTTAATGTAGTTCTGGACAATTTACATCCAGACCTGCATCAAATTGTACCACAAATGTGTTATAGTTTTGTATTGTCTATGTGTTTATTGCTTTCATTCTTTTTTGTTGTGTTTATTGATTTATTGCATTTGATTTTGTGTTGTAAACCTGACGATTCCAATTGCCTTAAATATGGTCTACAGATGATTAAAAACCAATAAAAAATCCTCAAATAATAAAAGCTTAAACTTTTTAGTTGGATTTCAGTAGATGAATTATTTATAAAATGTTGAAATCATTGTCTATCCCATTTTAGATCCGCTTATTTATTCGTATTTTTTAATCTATTCTAGTTCCTAATATAATTTACTCGAATACTAATCGATACAATTAATTTTATTTACAAAATCCAATTAGATTTGTGCTTTAATCCCTAAAAAAAAATCTTGTGTGGCTTTTGTGGGGTTTATTTATTTTGAGCAATATGCTTATGGGTTTTGTACGGCTACAATATACAACGAGAGTGAGGGAGAAAGACATACCCGCATAATTCGAAAAATAAAATCAAAATAAATAATGTATAAATTTAGATTCCCCAGTTGCCATAGAGTGGGGAACATTATATTTATTAAATTAATTTTTCTGGAATTTTGTTACATCGAATTATAAGTCGATGTGGTGCATTTTATCAGTATGATGCCAATCTTTCAAATGTCTCCCTTCAAAAATTATGTACCTAATCTATTAGTCTAAATAACACACGAATGATAAAGAAATTATAATTTTATTTAAAATGAAAAAAAGTTTAAGGTACCAATCATTATATTTTTCTAATACCACGGACCTGAAACAGCACAATTTTTGCACTTTTACTGGGCCGGTATTCTTTTATTCTGATAATATCGACATTAATAATATTAAAATAATATTAAAAATAATAAAATAAATTATTTAATGGGTTCTCTAATTTCCAGTTATGGCAGACATTTTTTCCCGTACAAAATAAATATAATATACACCCTGACACATAATGCGCCCGCTACACGCTCGCGAGTCACCGCGACCTTTTGGTGTTCATGAGTAAAAAGGGGTGCGGATGGAACGTTTGTCTTGACATGTACGTAACCGACCGTTGACGCCTTTTTACTCATGAACATCAAAAGGTCGTGGTGACTCGCGAGCGTGTAGCGGGCCCATAATGGGACTGAGAGAGATTAGCAGCTAATTTGAGAAAAACCGGTGTTGAAAAATAACGCGTGATACAAAATACAAAAACTCCGTGTGACAAACTTTAAAAAATATCACCCACAAACAAGTTTAATTAATGCCGCAGGCAATGCTATCTTTTATTTTTTTTTACTAAATTACAATTAATGTTGGTGTAAAGACAATAATTTATTCTCGTACCTGATCGATCTAATTTTTAAACACAAAAACAGAATTAGTATATATTCAACAGTATGACAGAGATAATTATTATTATCTATTTATTATATTATATATTTATTTATTTATTGCTTCAACGGACTCAAGATATTTTTAAAATTTACAACGTTAAAGTTAAAAATATTAATACAATGAATTATTATATTATTATAAAAATAGGGAACTATTTCCCCATACCCCGTGCACGAAATCATCCATCCGGAAGGGATTAATCCAGATTCGCGTACGAATCCGGATTCACTTGTCGTGGGAAGGCACCCTAATACAAAGTTCATACAATATCACAGGCATTATTATACCGTATCAATTTATTACCCAACTTTGGTAATTCACACCGTAAATCTCCCTCTCCTCTTCTTGCAACAATGAGATTCAAACTCGGATAAAACCATTGTGAGTTATATACACTGGCTGGCGTACCAGAACTCCTTATCTGAGAATTATAATGTTTGATAAATCCCATAAAAATCTGGTATAAAATACCTCATTCATTCAAAGATTTTTTCACTGCCTAACTTTCTTCTTTCTATGTCACTTTCACAGCGTCCATCTCTTAGCTCATGTAATGGGCCCGCTACACGCTCGCGAGTCATGACGACCTTTTGGTGTTCATGAGTAAAAAGGTGTCAATGGTCGGTTACGTACACTCAAGACAAACATTTTCATCCACACACCTTTTTACTCATGCACGGCGAGAGTCGGCGAGCGTCTGGCGTCAGCATAACAAACTCTCCAAATACACGTATTAATTTACCTGCTTACCCTTCTGGCGGCCGTGGCTCGGTAAACGCCCTAGAGGCCGCTCACAGATGCGTTGGACAGATGACCTGAAGTTAACAGTTGGCCTCAAATGGACATCCGATGCAAAATCCAGAGAGATATGGAGACGAATGAGGGAGGCCTATATCCAGAAATGGAAGCTCCAGGGCTCGTGAAGAAGAAGAAGAAGTTATTTAAAGTTGAGATTTTTAAAGAAAAACTCGATTTAAAACAAAATATATCAAATGAAACCTATTTGGCAATAAAGAAGTCTTTAATTTGACATGGGTTTCATAAAACATAACCTCAAAATTCAATTGAAATTAAATTTCATAGGCTTGGGGTAATAATCTTTATCAAAACTATAATTGAATTTCCCCACAATCATGAAATAATAACACATTTCAAACAAACAACACCAAATCTCTCCAACAAAGTTTCCCAAGTTATGGCGTCTGGCCAATCATTCTGGAAAGTTCTCACGTAGTTGGAGAAGCTAAGGTTGCAGTCAGTGCTTAAAGCTCCCGAACCAACTGTGACGTCACGGTAATTTCCCACGGCATTAAGGTTCAAAATCGAACAATAAATAAATAAATAAAATATTTATTGAAAAGAAAACACATCTTCTAAATGGCGGGTTTATTGCAGTAGGCAATGTCTGCCAACCAACCACTTGTGACATTCATTTGATATAGACATTACATACAAGTGTATGAAAAATAAGAAAAAATATAAGTAAATATGAAAATAATAATAACAATCCACCGCAACTTTCGGGAAACGAGTTTCAGTCTTTCGGAAAAAAATCAGACGTTTTTTTCACATTTTTTTTGAGAAATCTATACGAGATATAAAAAGTGTTTTACGGTTATTACCTTGATAAAGGTTCAATATATCTTCTCTATTTTTTCCAAAGTATATTTAGTAACGGTTGTCGAAATCTAAGGTCTCCCGTTTTTAGAAATTTTTGAAATGTCAATATGCATAATCTCAAGTTCACCGCAAGACCTCCTTTCCCCCGGCCAGACCGCAAGTTCTCTATAAGATGTCACCGCAGACCGCAGGCTGACAACTTGATGAGAATATTACAAGTAAAGCCTTAAGCACATCATCAGAAGATAATGGAACATGATGATTGAAGGCATAAACTGGAATAGGGTGCTTTATCTAGGTGTAACCTCACTCTAATGTTTGAATATTACTCGGAGGATGGGTGCTGAAAGTACAGGGGAACCTCAGAATTAGATACGTTATAACCAGAGACACTAATTTTTTGATCCTAAAAACTCCAAAAAGACAACGGTCCAGGGTCTCAGACATTACCCGTTAAGGGTTGTTCCCTCCCTATTACCCTTGGATGGTACAGGAACGCCAGTTCCTATTTCATCCAATATCTGTGCAAAGTAATACATTCTGAGGAGGGCTCGGGATCGCCTGAAGGGCTCCTCCCAACAAACCCCTCCCCGATTTAAAGCAACCGTCAACGTTTACAAATAGTTCTTATGTCTCCGACATTGCGGAAAGAGTAGGGACACTAAAATGGCAGTGGGCACGTCATGTGGCAAGGCAAAAGGACGGCAGATGGACCCCCAGAGTACTGAGTTGGAGACCTTACGAAAAAAAAACGAAGTGTAGGGAGACCACAGAGAAGATGGCCAATGATGTTATGGAGTCGGTGGGGTACATGTGGAGACAGGGCGCCAAAAACAGAGAATGGTGGAAAAGACAGGAAGAGGTCTATATCCAGCAGTGGAGGGAAAAAGGCCGAAAATAAGAAGAAGGAGAAAAACTAAAAAAAATCTCCTTTCCCGTGGAATGCCCAGTTTGTAAAATTGACACTGTTAGAGCAACATGGATGGTCCAGAATCGTTTGGCATGGAAAAGGATGGAGGAGGCCTACGTCCAGGAGAGGATGGCTACGGCCTGATGAAGAAGAAGGGTTTGAAAATGTTTCTAACTGATATAATCTATGAGTAGTGATATTGTAATGTTGTTGTGCATGTACCTACATCCCGGGCGTAGTGTTTTGGTGTGTCGTGTGAGGTAGATGCTAGGTACTGGTACGTTGTACGTCACGTTAATCATACTTAATAGGTACCTATAATGCCTGCCGCTCTCCTCACACGACGTTCGTATGGCTGTGGGGCATGGGTGCATGCTACTGCATATGTATAATTTTATTGTATTTTTTTGTTCTATATATGTATGTTGAATCCAAATTTTTGTTATACTTAATGCATTTTAAGGGCGCAAGCCGTATATGTTGAAATAAATAAATAAATAAATAAATAAATGAGTACAGTAATTAACAATATGACCCTAAAGTGGTGTAGTGTGTGTAAATAACTACTAGAGACTAATAAGGTTCCATCTGTGTGTAAAAGTAAGGAGTGTTTGCAACTTTGAGCCCATTTTTATCAACATTTTGTTCTTGTCAGTTTCGGGCTTCCAGTTCTCGGGTGACGCCATTCCTAGGTATATTTACACAATTCAAGCAGCATTCTGACCAAAAAATTTCCCTTCAAAATGGAGTTTATATTTTAAACCAAATTGTAGTGCCAAAGCACGTTTATACCGAGGTTCCACTGTATTGGATGTCTTCTGGAGAGGATCGATAGCTCTTGGAATAAAATTTATTTGATTCTCTCAGTGGAGAGCGGAGAGTGGAAAGGGCGCCTGGAGCGTTTTGGTAAACTTGTCGAGAGGGTAGTACTTAGTAGTCTGTTAGTACTGGTAGGAGAGGAAAATAATATCTCAAGAGTTGATTACTGTATAGATATAAGTACCAACTATAGGTACTTCTAATATCCCAAAATTTCCAGTAGTTATCTCAACAGATATACAGCTAAGGGATGGACTTTCCTTAAGACTTATGACTCATCGTCGGCTGGTTTAATGTGTCATCATTTTACAATTAATTTAAGTACATAGTTTAGCGCAGTTGGTTGGGTTGAGGCGGCAGTCTCTCAAGCGGGAGGTGCCAGGTTCAAACCTCGGCGGTGGTGATGTATTCCACACTTTGCGATACAGGCTTTTAGACCATTCCAAGGTGTGAAGGAAAGTATTTGAGTTTGTGCAAGCCCAGATCATTAAAAAAAAGAAATAGCATTCACCAATTCCAGTCCATCCATGTGGCGCGGCTGGGAACTAAACCCAGACCTCCAGCCTGATGTACCTGTATTCTACCGCTATGCTACAAAGGCTAGTAGCAAAGGCGAGAAGGAAACTCCTGAAACATTCAGGGGTGATGACTTAATCCTTAATGCGCAGTGTACTATAACACACTCACAGCATTCGCTGGTTACCTCAATGTTGGGACATTAGTAGTGGTAGCATTAACAGAATATTTTTCTTTAATTTCTCTCCATTTTCAGACGAAATGGATGAAACTGTAAACGGCTGCAAAAGAAAATCAAAGATAGTAAAAATGTGTCAGTAATTAAGCATTCTCTCTACAAAGCCAAGCGCACATAGCAAATATCTTGAGGACGGCGTAGCTAAATTTGTTTCTTTGGTAATCCACATACTTACATACCATGTGTGTAGGGTTAACAAATAGTCTCTTTTAAAGAGGACTTCATCTCTTTCTTACTATGCCAGACTTCAATGTATCCACTACTGTCTATTGTTATTTCTGTTTTTTTTTTCTCGAGCATCCCCTTTCCATACTTCCTCCCCCTCCAGTCCTCTCTTATCTCCCGTTTCCAAATTAATTAACAATTTAGACACTTGAATTTAAAAATAAGTATAAGTAAATCGTCATAAAAAGCTTTATGGTTAAAGCCACGCTTGTTTTTTTAATTTGGCTTTTGGCAACCCTATAATAAGTATGTCAACATAAAGGAAGTACAGAGTACAGCCTATAAGTATTAATTACTTCTCCACACCGCCGCCTTGCCTTTCATTAGATTCCAGATTCCAGAATCATTATTCCAGTGTTTGTAGTAGAGTAAATGGCGGAGATACGCCATAGGAGGAGAGACGCCATACCTCCCAGATTTCGCGATGTGTCATTATTATTATTTCGTATGGCTTCTGCCACCGTTGGGCGGCAAAGTCAGAAGATAAGAGAATAATGCTATCTGTTACATACAGGAGACATGTACCCTACAGAGCAACATCCAGGCTTCCAAGACATTCGAGGGTATTGGGTGTGGCATTGTGGATATCTGCATACGTTTCAGGAAATGCTCTCAGAGGACGGTCTTCGAGTGTGTCACAACGCAATCATAAACAATTTAAGTGCCTGTCTGGCTGTTGCAAGGAATAAAAAGGAAAGAAAGTTTTTATCGCTCAAAAAATACTCCGAATTCGAGGTATTTGATATAGTTCTACCGATTGAAGTGCAACAGTAATATTTACTAAACAAATAAGTTTTTGAATAAATACCTAATATTAATAGCTTTGTTCAATATTATTCAGTTTATTGTATTACAGCATCTCTACTTGAAGCTATAGCATCTCTTCACATTTTCCACAGATGCCATTTTCTAACATTTTCGTTTCGACTACCTATTTTTTTATTATTATTTGTACTTATATTTTAGCGTATTAGTTGTATTATCAAATTAAAATGGAAGCATTAGATACATATAGAAGTATCAAATTCTGTTGTCATTGACGTAATGTAGTTCTGGACAATTTACCTCCAGACCTGCATTGAACTAAACCACGCCTGCTATAATTTTGTATTGTCACCAGTCACCATTACTTAAATACACTGATTTTAATATATTTTGCTTTAACAGTAAATTAATTGATAGCATTTAATCTTGTAATGTTTGTAAACCTGATGACTCCAAGTGCCTTAAATTGGGCCTACGGATAATTAGAGAACAATACACAATATTTCGTTTATTTCACAAACCTAGTTTCATTGGTCCTAAAACAAAAAGTATGGCATCTCTCCGCAACTTACCCCAAAGTAGAAAACCTGGAAATAGTCTTTATCCCGGCGACACGTTTGTAATTAGAATTACAGCTCAGTAATAGAGTGCGGTGGTGGTAGAGTACCTGGACTAGATGAACTAATCGCACTAGGAACAAATCACACGAACAAAGTGAATAATGCTCTATTTGTAGGTAGGTACCTATTCTTCTTGCAAGGAAATAGGAGGAGGCAGGAGGAGGTACTAGGGTCGCCAGATATGTTAACTTTCTTAATTTTTTTTTGAAGATGTAATTTGAAGTGTATTGTTTGATGATTGTAATATTGTAAATTGTTAAAGGCCTTGCGGCCGTTTATGACTAAATAAATAAATAAATTTCTCAAAATAAATTTTTAAAAACACCTCTGACCTTTTTTCCGAATGACAGAAGCTCGTTTCCCGAAAGTCGCGGAGATTTTTTTTTTTTGTATTGATAATATGCATTAAAATCTGGGGAATTACCGTAAAAGTTTTTTGATTGAAGCGAAATTAACTAAAATGAAAAAAACGCTATTTTTACCATTTTATCATGCGATTATTTACGCGAATTTGAACTTTAATGGCGTGGGAAATGACCGTGACGTCATAGTTGGGTCGCGAGCTTTAAACCACCATCACAAATTTGTATTAATCTAACAATCCAAAAATTGGCATCAAACGACACTAAACCAAGTTTGCTCCCGTGAGACTTCTGAAGAAAAGACTAACAAACAGAACACATGTAAAAGCGAAGATACACACGAGAGATTTTGGCCTCCCGGATACCAAAATGACAGGTCTCTTGTGTGTAAACACATCGGAGACGCGAGATATCTCTCGATACCGCGCGCCTCCTGAGACGGTCTGCGCACGCAAGTCTCGCGTCGTGTATTTTACATATTTTCGTCTCAGGGGACGCGTCTCCGGTCTTTTGACATGTTCAATTTTAATCTGAGGTCTCTTGGAGATGTTTGCAACTGAATTGGATTGGCGCGCGTGGGCACGTGGTTTTTGTATTGATATATAATTTTAAACATTCCTGCGATTGTGACGATATTAGTACATACATTGTTAATAATAAAATTGTTAGTTGATTATAATTATAATATTATTTTTAAATAATGGCGGATTAATAACAGAGTTGCATTTGCATTTGAAATATAAATACAGTTGTGAAAAATACATTAACATTACGTGTTTTGTTATTCCCTTCATGTCCTACAACATTTATAGCAAACTATGTAGTTACCATTTCACCCTTTAATATTCATCGAAGGAACATGAGGAAACAAAATTTCGCTACTCACAACGGCTTCGGCGGGTATGTAGTGCATACCGATACTTGCTTTGGCTTATGTCACTGATGTCATAGGAATGGTGTACATTAAAAGAAGGTCCAATTAAGTATTCTATTTCATTTACTAACGCAGAAAAGGAAATATACACATACGCATGTAAGTAAAGTACCGACCGACATTATGTACATTACTGAATCGATAAATAATTTCAAAGCGGTATATAATTATATTTTTTAATCACAATACTCGTAAATACATGACACTAGAGTATGTACACAAAACCAAACGCCATTATGGCGCCAAAAATACTAATAGAATGAATGCAGCAACAGACCAAAGTCTCGCGTCTCGAGATAGTCCCGTGTATTTTAGAATTTGATGACAGGAGGCGATTGACGGCCATTTTTACTAGAGATGCCGTCTCTAGAGACGAAAATCTCCCGTCGTGTATTTCACTGAAGAGACTGACGCCATTTTGTCAGTGCCTGGAGGCGCGTCTCCTGAGACCCCGTATATCCACACCTTAACATATCGTAGGTACCTATGTACATACCATCCCTAAGTTAATATTTTAGGTACATAATATAAAGATATCTATTTAATTCAATAGTATATTGATGGATTCAGAACTAAATCTGCTTGCGTTGTCATTCCACAAACACTATGCCAGAGGTTCTCATACTGTGGGGCGCCCATTTGAAACTGCGACCCCAGTTCTTGAGGTCAAACATTACGACTAAATAACAGACAGGCTGGATGAGACTATACAGCATGGTTAAAGCTAGGAACCCAACTACATATAATGTCACAGTCATTTCGGTCAGTTAAGGTTCAAAATCGCTGGAACGATCGCATCATAAAATGTTTAAAATAGCGTTTTATTAACTTTTTGGGGTTAATATATCTTCATTAAAAAAACTTTTACGGTGATTCCCTAGATAACGGTTCAATGTATCTACCCTATTTTTCCAAAGCATATGCAACACAGCCGTCGCTTTTCGTGGTGTAGTGGATAAGATCCCTATTATGCGATTTAAAGGTCTGAGTTCGAATCCCAGCCGGGGTGAACTGAAATGGCGAACGTTTCTCGAGTGTAAAGTGATCACTTAAGCCAGCCGAGGTCGGTCGTAAGCCCTACAATGTTCATCCTTGATTCTTCTATACTGTTGTAGAAATACTGCATCTTTAGAAAGATTTTAGTTTTTGTTCTTTTTTTGAAGTCAGTATGCCTATTCATAAGTAACAGAATTACGGGGAAAGGGGGGGAGGGCAATTGAACCAAGGGACGCGAAATACGTAAGATTGAGAACCGCTGCAATATGTGATAGAGTTATTTTTTCTTACTTCTGCTGATTCGACAAAATAATAACTGAATAATAAAATAATTCGTCGCAGAGAAAGAGAAATGCGAAACTTTGTGAAACACTCATTGAATTGTAATAAACGTAAAGATTCTAGAAGAAAAAACATCGCGTCATATAATAGACAAGACCCCCTTGGTGAGTTTTCCCCGTGAGATCCCCAGGTTGAAGAGTAGGCACTATAGTGGTGGGCCTTGATTCCGAAAGTCAGTAACGAGACGACCATATTAACGTTAGCAATTAACGATAACTATTAATCAATGTTAACATTAGCATCTGTTAAAGTTCACATTAGCCGAAGTCCCCCCCCCCCCAAATTGTAAAATAAGTATTATAAAAACGCTATATTACCATCACTTCACCCATTTTTCAAAAAAATCGTCTGGAGCACATTTTTTCCTTTTATTACTGCCAAATCTATGGTGGAGCTTATTTTCGCTACAAACATATGATTGCGTGTCATATTGGTTGTCCACAATTCCATGAAATCTGGTGATACTTCAGTGGTTTTTGCGACTCATTATGTATAATCAGTGTGGAAATTACCTTTGGAATATAACCTATGTAATTAAATGGTAAATTAGCGTACTTTACATCGAGAAAAAATGGCGTATGCCTAGCGGAAAGGCTAGTAGCGAAAATGGCGGCGGCCAAGTTTTGTCTATGGCTTTATCCGTTAAGTTTTTCTACATTTATATCTAGGTTCCCTAGGTTACTTCGGGATAAAGGCCCAAAACTATTTCGTTAGTCCACAGAATACTTACGTACTTTCTCAACTCAGAATAAGATATTAACAATGTATTGTGTTATTTGAATACTTGGAGTTGCTTGTATTGCGAACCCTTTGTATCTAAATAATTCACGATGACGTCATATGATTGTAAGAACACAGGTTGTGACGTCATCACAAGTATACAAAGCAGAAACTTTACTAAAATAACACCGTAAATCACGTAACCAGTGCCACCTACATACTAAATGTGTTTAAGTTAGATAAAAGGGCATAGGACCATTGCGTAGGGAAAAAGATTACTCAGCGTTGTGGGGTTTTGGGGGTTCAAACCCCCCCCCCCCGAAATTCCTTAGCCAACCCACCGTTTTATACATAGAAGAAAAGAAATCTCTTTTTTTTCATCAAGCCATCTCTGTCCACTGCTGAACGTAGGCCTCCCCCGTACTCCTCCATAATATCTCTATCTTACGCCCTCTACCAAAAGCAACTCGTTTAATGTCATCTGATCATCGCGTGGGGGGTCTACGCCCTCTACTTCTTTTATCTTCGCGAGGTCTCCATTCCACTACCCTCTTTGTTCATCTTTGGTCCTGGATCACATTATTACCACATTTTCATTCATTTGATTGATAAAATGTTGAAGGTGAGCCGCAGTGACTCTAGAATATATTTTTTTGATATTCGGTCCCCTTTTTATACAATACTATACCCTCACGCCCTTGCAGGGTAGGCAGAGAGGACATAGCACCAGACAGCCCTATCTTTACACACACTCCTAGCCTCCGTCACATTCATGCATGTAGTCATACACGTTCTCCGATTTCGTTTGCTCAGAACGTGTCCATCCTTGAGGATGTGGTCGAAATGATCGGTCCAGGTCAGTCTCGGACAGTCAGAATGATTTTTATTCAGAGTATATCGCCCCTTAAGCTATAATTACGTGTCTAGTAGTATTGTTGCATGCTGAATACAAAATGAATAATTATTTATTCATACCTTCTATTCCATCCCCTCAGGCTGAGTCCCTTGTGGGGTAGGCTGAGGGAACAGAGAGCCGGATAGAATACAATAGAATAGGTCATGGGCGTCGTAGGGAGGGTAGGGGGGCAGCTGGAATAGGTTTAAGTATACTTTATCACACTAAATGACAAAACCTTACAAGAAATCACATTATTACCATACGTTTTCTCAATTTATCATAATTTTTCTAAAATTTGCATGAAAATCTATTAAATTTGCATGCGGCGCTAACGTCCTATTTCAAATTTTGTATGAAAAAATTGTGCAGGGTGCCTCCTATCTCCGTTAATCCTCAACTAAAAATTGGCGAAATCTAGCATAAATGTTTTAAAAGTATACAGGTAGTCATTTTTGGGGACCCTGTTAAAAATGCAGACTATAAACATATTTGGCAGACTTTTGACCTAAGTTATCACATTTTGACTAATTAGGGTAGTCTAGTTTCTGTCATTTAGTATCGGATCCACACTACGTCACATAGATACTAAATAGGTACCTGGTACCTACCGTGTTATTCTTGTATAGAATCTATTTTTACACTCACAATAGTAAGTTTATTATGTGTTTGTTTGTGGTACCTACTTACTGTTATTATATTACATCATTTGATTCGATTTTATTATCGTGTTTGTATCAGTGACGTCATATACTATTGACGTTGTATAGAATCTAAATAACCGATTCGTTACTTTTGTACCCATTCTTTTTCAGGAGTCGTTACTCAGTGCAACCGATACACAGTGTGGCTATACTAATACTCCAAAACAGTTCCGCATGTAATCAGATCATTTTATTATGGATTTGAATCACAGAGATAAGATAAGATAGAATAGCTGTTGACAACATGCGTAGCATCATATTTTGTAATCGTTCATCTCTGCATGGAGTGACCACGTGGAGTTGGGCAAAAACATCTGCCATCGCAGGATGAAATATTTATTTGTGTGAAATTTTGTAAATTTAAGCAATCGAGTATATTTTTCTTGCCTGTGAAAATACGTAAGTAGGTACCTATTGTTTTCTGTATTATAACATTTCAAAATGCGAATTGAGTGTTCCTTTTTACACACAGCATTCATTTGTTACCCCATCATATACCTTGATGGTGTAGTAGTGAGGGCTACTTGGCCGTTTATGAAAGAATAAATTCTGATGAAATCGTTTAGATCTAGAGGACCAAAGAGCTACTGTAACTGACTCTTTTATCGGATACAAAGAGTAACGACTACTAATGAATGGTTACTTTGAAAGAATCAATACAAGACAACACTAGTTGATGTTTTCTTTGAAGATAAAATGCTGGAATATTTATCTGTTTTTATTTCAAGTGTTTATTTTCTTTTGAGAATATTTTATTTTATCTTTGGGAAGACCAAAACCAATACATTTAAAGGTGTTCTTACACGATCAATATTTCGGGCAATAATTACGGTAACTCGTACTAATCGTATTGATTAACACTATATATTTAAAGCGAGACAACGATCTTCTTCTTCTTTTTTCTCAGCCGTTTTAATTCCAATGTTAGATATAAGCCTCCCCTTTGACTTTCCACAGATCGCTTTCCTAGGCATGCTGCATTCACTTGCTTCCTGCGATTCGCCTCACATCGTCAGACCATCTTGCCTGAGGTCTTCTTACGCTCCTTTTGATTGTTCTAGGTTGCCACTCGTGAATCTTTTTGGTCTGTCTGAGAATCTGAATCAGAGACAACGATACTGCGTGCAAATAAATAAAAACCAAACAATATAGTGGTGGCATCAAACCTTAAATCCAGGCAAGGGCCCGCCGGGCACCACAGCTAGTAAATTAATAAATATTTTTTTGCGAAACATTAGATGCTTTTGTAATTTAATTTGATGAGTAAGCGCTAATCGACTAGCAGACTTTTTAACTAAGTTACGTAGCTTTAAAAATTCAATTTGAAAAGGATTTAAGCAGAATTCACTTAACGAAATAAGCTCCATTTCTTCCCATTGGGTATATTGGATAAGCACTCAAAAATTGTTTCTCAAATTGAGAGTTAAGTGGCGGCTGGCTTGGCTATAAAGAGAAGATCGATTTCACGAAATAATATTGAATTTAACTAATTGGATTCATCGCTCCCTTTAGCCGTAATTTTAAAAAAGGTCTCTGGGATGATATCTCCTTACCTACTTTCAATTTGCCATCAATTTATTTCTCCGAAAATGTTATCCCTTTTGCATCATTTGCGGAGCAAGTACCCGCGTCTGTCGTAACCAGGTCGGTCCCCTTTTTTTAATGTGCCAGAAATTAGGGAGTTTGAAAATCCCAAGTAGTTATCTCAACGGATATACAGCAGAGGATGGACTTTGCATCAGGCTTATGACTGATCGTCGGCTTTTTTAATGTGGTAACTTTACACTTAAGCAACATTCACAGTCCATTCATCTGCCGCGGCTGGGATTTGAACCCAGACCTCCAGCCTAACACGCCGGTACTCTACCCGCTGTGTCATGAAGGCTGATGAACGAAGCGAGAACCAGCCATTAAATCAGCCGACGATCAGTCATATGCCTGATGGAAGGTCCATCCTTCGCTGTATATCCGTAGAGATAACTGCTTGTTATTTCAACTACGACATGTAGAAAATCCGATGTTTCTCACAAAACAAAAATTGTTATATTAAAAATTGAAGTAGTTTTAAAATCTTTACATTACTGAATAACCGTTTTTTCGGAAGATTCCAAAATTATCTTGGAAATGCTAATTTAGATTTCAAACAAAGAAAATGACAATTTCTTCAAAATCTCTTAACTTATCCCAAGTAACTCCCATTACTATTTCGAACCTTAAAATTTAAATCCAGGAACGATTTTCACAAAATTCCAAAATGTTTTTATAATTGAACACATATGCTGGATTTCACCAACTTCTTAGGTGAAAAATAGCGGAGATAGGAGCCACTTATTATTATTTTTCATACAAAATCTGTTCTAGGTGGCTATCTCCGCTATTTCTCAGCTAAAAAGTTGGTAAAAACCAGCGTTAGGGATCCATTTTATAAGTCGTGAGCTAAGCAAGGAAAATCACAGGAAGCAAGTGGATGCAGCATGCCCAGGATAGGAATATGTGGAAAGTCAAACGATAGGGCTAAGTCCAGCATTGGAATTAAAACGGCTGAGAAAGAAGAAGAGCCAAAACGGCTACAGGTACAGTTGATTACACAAAGGATGGAAATATTGTGGGCATAGGTTGGGACATGCAATAAAACATTTTGGTAACACAATCAAAGGTATTTTATTAAACTCAAAATCAAAATCGCATAAATCAATTTTGAAATGCGTCATTTTTGTACTTTTATGGAAAGTAGTGTTTTATAGCATTTTCCTGCGGCGTGCATTATGAAGGAACTGAATAACCGTCAACTTAAAATCCATTTTTTCTCTGTCACTCAACTTTTTAAAGTCGGGCAGGAGCGAGAGCAGAAACAGTTTATCGGCGTCTTCTTCGAGCGTACTCTGCAATTTCTGGATCAATTCCTGTTGAAGCTTCGCGATCTGCGCGTGAGACGTACATTGGCCACAGTCATCGTCATTAGTCGTCGAAGTTGGTTTTACCGTCGCGCTGGGTGAGGGAACTACATCAATGACAGCTTCACTCTGTGCATTTACCACCTGTGGTTTAATATCAACGGTATTAGATGATTCTGTTCCAGCTATTGGGTCAACGGCGATTATCAACTTATCATTACGATATTCGTCCATTTCCATTTCTACTTCAACGGCGCTACTGTCACTATCTTCCTCATATTCAACTTCCCCTTCTTCTTCTTCTTCCTCCTCCTCCTCATCTTCTTCTTCGTCTTCTGTCTCTTCGTCGTCATCTATTTCAACTGTTTCATCGTCTTTCGAAACAGCCTTGCGTTTTTTGTGACTATTGCAATTTTTCTTCAAACCACTCGTCAAGAATGTGTCCAACACCTCGGCGTACAAGTACGGCTTGACTTTTCTTTTGGTTTGTACGTTTCTCAAGTGTTTCACATATGAATTTCTTATACTCCTCCATTTAAGTTTCATCTCATGTACTGAAAAAAATTAAAATAAATAATCAAGTCATCTTCTACATAACCCAGGGTACTCAAATATTGCATATGAGTCAGCAGAATAACTGATAACTGAGGTGGTCGGTAACGCGCTCGACTGTTAATCCAGTGGACGCGGGTTCGATCCCCGATGCCAACCTACTCCAATTTACGACACAAGCTTTTCAAGCTTACTGTGAAGTATACAAAGGTGTATTTGGATTTATTTCAATAAACCCAGATTCATTTTTATAAAAAAAAAATATGTGAAGCTTTTGTAGTAAATATCATTTTTCCGGTAAAGGTCTTATCCATTTACAATACCTAGGGTAGATAAATACGATATATTACATGGACTTTTGTAACTATAGGTATAAAAAATCTTAATGGAACAGTAATTTTGTACACGGATACAATACATTCTTTTTTCATTTTTTTTTATTGAACAAATAAAGTCAGTGCGAATCACGCTAGGGGCTACTAGTAATAGTATATTTATATTATAATAGGTGAAATACGAGTATGTATTAAAAAATAGTTGCGTTTTTATTATCTATGGTCAAAAACCGTCGATTTGTTTTGCGATGTGAGTTTTCTGTACAGGCCTAACTGTTCTATTACGTTCATAACATCTCAACTGTCATTCAACAAAACAAAAAAAAAATGCCCAACACTACAAAACAAAAAAAAAACGTAAAAATGATTGTCACTTTAAACTATGTATAATTCAGTAAAAAAAATTGCCCAACACTACAAAAAAGAAAACGCAAAAATAATTGTCACTATAAACTATAGTACACTCGGTATTACATAATATTGTATCATAAAAGCCGCACTCACTCTTTTCTTGCCGTTGTGTTTCGTTGTAATTCTCCCATTCATCCCTACACATCATTTGTGCGACTTCAGTCCATCCTCTGACCCGTGGAATCCTGCCAATCACTCCCGAATCTTTACCTTTCCACAATATTGGTCTATTCTTAACATATTCAATAAGTTTAATACCGTCACGCATTGTCACAAATGTCACAATATTTAAAAATGAAAAACAAAAACGCTTATCGCTACTAATAAACTGTCACAAACCCCGTACGACGCAACGCCGCGTAGATAACTGTTTGAAATGGTTAGTTTGCGTTTCTGCCGCAGCGCTGTTGTACTAGCGGGCGCCGTCACAACATTATTGCGATTTGGCAACGTCGCATCGTTTGTAAGTGAAGTCTCCGTTTTCGCGGGAGTCGACCAAGTACGTATTATCAAAATATACCTACCTGGGTACGTCTTTATGTAATTTGCGTAGCTGCTGTTTGCTTACTAAAATATTGTCGATTTTGGTATTGCCAAACGTAAAAAATATTTATTTTATATGTGTGGGTACTATTTTTATATATTTTTTCACGGTAAAAAAAAATCTAAGGTGCCTACTTTCATATTTATTTCACATAAATATTTCATTGCAATATATTCTTTTTCTTCTTCTTTTAATATACTACCTAGATCTCAAGAATGGGGTAACCAGTAAACGGCGTGTATATAAAAAAAACACACAAATGTAAAAAACAAACGTCTTTTGATATCTTTTTGTTATACCTAACGCTGGAAATAAAATATATAAGAAGGTACTTTATTTACTAAAGCGAGCTTAAGGCCATTCAACTATTTATTCCAACCAACCATACATTAGCTCTAGACACCGGATTGAACAGAAACGCAAATTTAAATACGCGTCTTGACGCAATCGTTAATGCGGAGGGACTTGGATTCATGACGTTTTAGCGTTTTGTGGTATGGCGCGTCGCATATTTCGCATGAGAACATGAAGGTTCGTAGGTAACCGTCCAAGTGTCATTTGCGTCTCCAATTATTGGACTATTGGAGCAATTTTTGGACAAAATCACTAAGTAGGTAAGAGGGTACCTATAATAGGTGATTTTGTCTACTTCTGGCATTGCTTATGTCAAAATGTGCTTATGGGCAACAATTTTTTGAAAAATGATATATTATTAAAAATGCGTAAATAGCGCCGCAGGCGAATTTTTTTTTTTTGTGAGACCTAGTGATAAGGTCGTGATATTGTGGTTTGTTTATTTGAAAATGCGTAAGTATGATACTTTGCACAACAATAGGTGTGATGAATAATGTTTTTTTATTAAAAAGTAGTAAAAAATAGCGCCTCAGGCAATTTTTTTTATGAAATAAGTAATTGCATTTTTATGGATTTTCCTGAAAATTTATGATATGATGAGAAAACGTGTGGTAATAATGTGATTTTTATGAGGTTTTATCATTTAGTATGAAAAAATATATACCCATTCCGATCTCTAGGGAGGGGGGGGGGGCAGCTGCCCTGATAGAGATAAAAAATCAACCAACGTCACTGTTTACTGGACAAAGCTAGGTACCAGTGACTAAGGCTGGCCACACACGTCCCGAAGTTCAGTTCCGGAATCGACCGTTTTGCAAAAAAGTTCCGATCAAAACCTCTCTCTGAATTCAGCGTCACCCCGATTTTAAATTCAGAAAGAGGTTTTGGTCGGAACCTTTTTGCAAAACGGTCGATTCCGGAACTGAACTTCGGGCGTTTGTGGCCAGCCTAAGAGTGGATTTCCGTAGGAGGGAAGTCGGGATATATTTTTTTTGTGTAGATCTTATTTTTGAAAAGGTAACTCGTTGGGAAACGTATTTTTAGGTATCTTCGCCACTGGTACATATGTAGGTAGCCAGTGTCGAAAAGTGGATTTTTGCAGAAGGGAAGCCGGGGGGCTAACATTTTTTATGGGATTACTTCAAAATAGACACTATTAAACCTTATTATTTTTTCTAAAAGGTAACTCGATGGGAAACGTATTCTTAGGTATCTTCGCCACTGGTATGAAGGTACTTGTTTGGTTAATACATTGTAGAGTTGACATTTGCAGTTAAATATATTATCAGGGGTGGTAGAATATAGGTAGAATATAGGTAGAATATTGGTAGAGAATTGGTATTGGTATGATATCCAGTTCATTCCACTTCAGAAGAGGAAAACAAAGACGTCATCACTTGCAATATCAACAGTAATTTATATCAGCTGTGATAAATCAATAGCCTGTATCCCTAGAAAAGCCAAATAGTTGTAAGCTGTAAGTTTATTGAATGTTCGCTGCAATTATTATAATTTCGAGATGCTATTCTATCTATTCACTCACGCCGCACCGTTTGCAGAGTTGGCAGAGAGAATCCTTACACATATGTTATCTTTGTTTCCGTCACAAACTCGTACAGTCTTATTTAGAGGCAGAGTTGTAGACATTTTTTTAAGAGTAGACACACTGAAAGTACAAAAATATCTAAAAACGGGAGACCTTAGATCTCGCCAACCTTACTAAATACGATTTGGAAAAAAATTAAAGTATGTTAAACCTATACCTATCTAGGGAATGACCGTAAAATATTTTTGATTGAAGCTAATTAACCCCAAAAAATGGAAAAACACCTCTGATTTTTTTTCCGAAAGACAGAAAATCGTTTCACGAAAGTCGCGGAGATTTTTTTTTGTATTGATACTACGCATTAAAATCTAGGGAATTTTTACCATTTTATCATGCGATTTTGAACCTTAATGCCGCAGGAAATAACCGTGACGTCATAGTTGGGTAATAGTTACTTACTTACTTTCCGTGTCCGGAACACCATCAAATTTGAAACCCCCAATATTCAGCCACCCGGATAGCCCTGGCGTTCGCCAGTAGTGCATCCTCGGGCGTGCATGTCGCACCTATTTGGGGACATGAAAACAGGTGACTGTGATCCTGTACAGCACCACACTCACAGGTGTCTTCCTCTCTGTAACCCCATTTTTTGGGGTTGCTGTAACAACGGGAGACACCTGTTCTCAGTCTATTGAGTGACCTCCATGTTGGGTACGACAGGCTGTGACCAGCTGACATTCCCTCCATTGAAGGTAATAGTTGAAAGTCCATCTTTTACTGTACTTATATATGTTGTCACACTACTTCTCATTGTCTTATGCGGCTCTTGACCAAAAAAGGGTGACGACCGCTGCTTTAAAAAAATTGGTGTAAATTAAAGGGTTTACGGTAAGTTCGTCTAAAATCAATTCGTCTAATTATCAATTCGTCTAAAATCAATTCGGCCAAAATCAATTCGTCAAAAATCAATTCGTCTAAAATCAATTCGTCTAATTATCAATTCGTCTAAAATCAATTCGTCTAATTATCAATTCGTCTAAAATCAATTCGGCCAAAATCAATTTGCCTAACGATCAATTCGTCGATTTAAGACGCATTGATTTTAGACGAATTGATAATTAGACGAATTGATTTTAAACGAATTGATTTTAGACGAATTGATTTTAGACTAAGTAATTGATTTAAGACGAATCGATTTTAGACCAATTGATTTTAGACGAACTTACAGGACACCAATTAAAGTCTAAATGGGATACCAGGTATTGCATATTTGTAGGGGAACAAAGTTCACAATACATAATAATATTTTACATCCACTATGTAACAGTACCGTAATATTTATTATCACCATTATCACAACTGGCGCCGTGACGTCATCTTGCCTTGTGACGTAACGGAGTCAGGGGGCGGAATGACGTCACACAGGGTGTCACCATGGCAACCAGACCAGGGTACACGCCCATCTCTAGAGAGGGACACCACTATACATTACGCAGTAGGTGCGATAAGGAAGAGGGATCATATTAAATTCAGGCCCCTATACTTTCAAAATACACTATCTCACATATTGAAGGAAAACACATTTTTTTTCAAACCTATGTATCTCTTCGTGCTGCTTTCATTGCGGGGTAAGCAGAGAGGACACTACGCCACACTGCCCTATCCTTACACATGCACCTTGCTTTCGTCACATTCATGCAATTTCGTCAATCATGACTTACGATTCCTTTTACTCGTTGAAAATCTGGCCGACATGGTCGAACCAAGTCGTTCATGGACGGTAGCGTTTCCTTATACCTCTTCATTCACCCATGTATAGTTTCATTGTTATCCTTTCATCATTCATCCTCTCTGCACGTCCCAACCATCTCAACCTGTTCACATTCATTTTCGTTACAACACCCGTCTTACAGTCACTCATCTCTCTAATCACTTCATTTCTCATCCTTCGTCTAAATTCGGATTCCGTCATTCCAATGGCCCCTCCCACCAAGAATAGACAGAATCAAGTTTTGTGAAAAGATATGAGTTCTGCTAGTGAAGCACTTTCATAAGATACCAAACACGGCGGTATGCGGTGACTGGATCCTATCGATCGCTCGGTGTCTTCCAAGGCTTGAGCTGGAAGTCTGACTAACGATCTGGATTTCTTTTCCAACACCCTTTCATACGATACCACACACGATCCTTGAATGCCCGTTAAACGCCTTACATCTTTTTTTGTTTTAGGAGAAGGCTGATCTACTGTGATACAGAATCGTATTGTCACCGAGTTTACGTACGTTTGCAGGTCTCTGAGTAGTGCTTGAAAAACCGATTCCAAGGTTTTGCCACAAACAAAAAACACCACAGAGAAGTCAAATAAAATCTTCTAATATTAATAGAATTTATATAGAGGAATTTGTGGTTTTATAAAATAGACAAGGGGAGAAATTCCTTCTTTTATTTTTACACAAATAAGAAAATATTTGGCAGACATTTTCCCAGTAGAGTTGGGTATAAGTAAAAGTGGGTCTGGGTAGGTACCACACACCACTATCTAATCTATGGTAGGAAGAGGAATCTACCTACTTGCCTTTATATCCGGTTGACACTTCCGTTTTGCCTGATATTAGATATTAAGACTGACATATTGAACATTTCAAAATATTTCTAAAAACGGGTGACCTTAGATCTCGACAACCGGTACTAAATATGTTTTGGAAAAAATAGGGTAGAAACAACGATGCCCAGGGCAACGTTCACCCATTCATAAGTGCATTAAGTGATCACTTAAGCCACCCAAAGCCGACTCGTAAGCGTCGGAACACCCATCCTGCTTCCTCCCAAAGGGAGTTCACATAACGCTACATTATGTGAATGAAGATGCCTCTCGTCTCTGTTGAGAAAAAAACTGTAATGTATTTCCGTCTGTGCAATGCAGATAAATCCAGTTCAATACCTAAAATAGTTTACGTAAGTCGTATATCTCAAAATCATTCTTATAATTTTCGGTATATCTAGGATATCCAGGTAATTCATTAAAGAAAACAGTTTTTTTTTAGAAATCTGTACAAGATAGAAAAATCTTTTACGGTTATTCCCTAGATAGAAGTTCCACGTATCTACCATACTTTATTCAAAGCATATTTAGTAAAGTTTTCAAGATTTAAGGTCTCGATCCCGTTTTTTGAAATGGCAACACGCTCTTAATTTAAATAACATTTCAATTTACTACATAACAGGTAGGTAAAGAATTTTCATATGGGAACTTTAGTATGATGACGGAATTTGATTTCCGAGAAAAATTCCCGGTACAGATGTTTGCAATCATCCTGTATACCTAATTGCATTACATTATTATACAGCATGTTACAACAGCGTTCAGTTCAACGACTAATTAATTTCACAGGAAATCGAGTAGATATAGGCATGGGCGTCACTAGAGGGGCAGCTGCACCTCCCCCTAGAGATTGGAAAAGGCATACTTATATTATTTTATACTAAATGATGAAACCTCACAAAAAATCTTATAACTACCATCATATCATCTTCTTCGTCAGACACTGGGTCCCTCCACTGCTGGATATAGGCCTTTTCCATTTTTTTCCAGTTTTTTCTATCTCTCGCCTTTCTGACCCACTGCCTACCCGCTACCGAGGTCACGTCGTCCGCCCATCTTTTCTGGGGCCTCCCGACACCTTTTCTGTTTTCCCATGGCCTACACTTTCATCATATCATAATTTTTCTAAAATTAGTATGAAAATCCATCAGGTTTATAAAAAGAAATGACTGCGGCGCTATTATTTATTACTTTTTTTATAAAAATCATTTTTCGTACTCACTTACATATTGTTGTGCAAATTATTATATACATTTTCAAATAAACAAACCACATCACGGCCTTCTTCACCATGTCTCACAAAAAAATTTCACCTGCGGCGCTTTTTACACGTTTTTTTAACATTTGTGTATCTTCGCCAGAGGCCCCTGTCTCTTGGATTTTTCAGAACCTCTGGTCACTCCAACCAGGCCACTCCAACAGTCCCACCTCGCACAACTTTGTCACCTGCTTCTGCCAGCTATTTCTGGGACGGCCAAGCGGTCTTCTGTTTTTTATGATACATATTTTATTTTTATTTCGACGCCCATGGGTAAGGGTATAGGTATGAGTATGATGGTGGGAACCCAATTACTTCATTCCTGTTAACTGGGGAGTGGAAAGGTGATATTGGATATTGGAAAATTAAGTAAATAGGTACCATCTTGTACAAAAAGGTTACCAAAGATAGGTACTTATGTAATTGTCTTATAACGGCGCTAATTAATAATTGGTCAATTATCACCCGAAAATAACAAAGTCCTAACCGACTAAACAAAAATGTTGAGATAACTTATAAATGAGATCGAAGTTTCAAACATTCATATATTTTACACATAGTTGGAACCTTATTGATATAGAAGATTCTATGACATGTCAACCTACAACTGTTTTTCGCGGTCTTCCAAACGATACCATTCCGAGGCGTTTGGATTCCTTCATTCCAATGGCGCCTCCCACCAAGAATAGACAGAATAAAAATTTGTAAAAATATATGAGTTCTACTCGTGAAGCTCTTTCGTGAGATACCAAACACGGCGGTATGTGGTGACTGGATCCTCTCGATCGCTCGGTGTCTTTCAAGGCTTAAGCTAGACAAAATCTGACTTGCGATCTCGATTTCTTTTCCAACGCCCTTTCATACGATACCACACATGACCCCATGACACGACCCTCGGATCCCCTGAAACGTCTTACATATTTTTTGTCTCTGGAGAAAGCTGATCCATTTTTACACAGAATCTTATAGTCACCGAGTTTACGTACGTAGTTTGCAAAGTTTCAGGTCTGTAAGTAGCCAGGAAGTAGTTGAAAAACAGATTACAAGATACATATGCGCACAAACAAAAAACATGGTACTTAAGGACCTATATGCTGTCATTCGGCTTCGGCGCCCTGAATTGTACTCAGCCAATACTGAGAGAATCGTCTTGAAACTGAAGACAGTGCGATAGATGAAAGTATGGACTACAGATCGGCTGTTTTAGAATTACAGGATTTTGAAATTCCTTGAATAATAAGATATTCATAAAGGGATCCGGACAAACGGCCGACAAGACATATGGCAGACAGGACAAATGGCCGACACGGACAAATAGCCGACATGACCAATGGCCGACTGGTACAAATGGCCGAAAGACGAAAGGCCGAAATCCAAACGGCCGACATGGACATATGGCCGACAAGTACAATAGGCCGACATCCAATAGGCCGACACGGACAACTGGCCGACAAGGACGAATGGCCGACAGGACAAATGGCCGAAAGGACAAATGGCCGACACAAAAAAAAGATTGAAATAACGCTCACATTACAAGTTTGAAAAACAAAGTTGCCAGTTTATTCTAACAATTCAAAATTTGGCTAGTTTTTTAAACAACAGTTCTGAAATATAATTTGAAAGTAGCATAAAATGTAACCATATCATACTATCACATCAAGTAACACTAAACCAAATTAGCTCCGTGAGACTTCTGGAAAAAAAAATAGACAGTAACAATGGTAAAACTGTTTTTACCAATAGCACCTACTCCTGAATTTATGTAACCACTGTATACTTAATAAGTATGAGACATGAAAGAATTACTAGCGTCGCGCGTGGTCAATTTTGAACTAGGAGCATTTTGCATTTTAAAATCTCGCTTTTACCATAGATTAGCCGCTACCACGAATTAGATCACCACCACCAAGCAGATATGGGACATTACTTTTTCAACTTTCCAGCGAACATGCAGGTTCACAATTTTTAGGCGTTAAAAACGGTTTTCCATTTGTTTCGGCTGCAGGTGCCTTTTAGCGCTCAATTTAACCTTACTAGCACAAATAATTAAAAAACAACCTAACCGGTCAATATTATTTTTTTACAGTAATGTCCCATGTCTGCTGGGCGATGCTTGTTAACTAATATCTTGATTGAAAACGTCATTGTCGGCCATTTTTTTGATTTTTGGATAAATATTGGATTGTTAGAATAAACTGGCAACTTTGTTTTTCAAACTTGTGATGTGATCATTATTTCAATCTTTTTTTTGTGTCGGCCATTTGTCCTGTCGGCCATTCGTCCTTGTCGGCCAGTTGTCCGTGTCGGCCTATTGGATGTCGGCCTATTGTACTTGTCGGCCATATGTCCATGTCGGCCATTTGGATTTCGGCCTTTCGTCTTTCGGCCATTTGTACCAGTCGGCCAGTTGGTCATGTCGGCCGTTTGTATCTGTCGGCCGTTTGTCCGTGTCGGCCGTTTGGCATTCGGCCATTTGTAGTAGACTCATTCATAAAGTACCCCTAAAATTTACGGGATCTGAAGATTTTCCGTTCAGTTTTTCAGATATAAAAGTATAATTTAGCCAAAATACTGGTTATTATAATCTTAACAAATCAGCTGCTTTCGATTTTTAAATTTCTTCCCAGGTTTCTTTTAAGAAGGTATAATTCACTTTGTCGCTTATGTTATTCTTATTTCGCGCTAACACTCTCATACAAAATTATAAAAAGTTGAAACAAAAATACAACGATTTTTGCTCAGTGCATATATAAGCCTTTTTTTTTTTTTTTTTTTTTTTTTTTTTTTTTAGGCATTTCACCCATAAAGAACGAGTGATCTCTGCCGTGAACTATTTAACTATTTAAAAGCTGTCGGGAATCGAAGCATATATATAAAAAGGGCCGGCCCCTCAAACCAGTTTTTGATTCGAGTTAAGAAATTTCAGAATACAAAGGTAAATACCGATATCTCTAGTTGACAAAAGGAATTGTATACTCACCGGGAATGTTGTACACTTTCTTCTTATTTCACGCTCGAAATCAACACGATTCATCAGTGGACATTCGAAGAAGACATGGTTAATTGTTTCTTCCTCTGCACCACAAGCACAAGAGGGAGAGTCGATTACTTTAATTCTGTGGAGGTGGGAAGCCACACAGCAGTGGCCAATACGAAGTCTACAAAGTATAGAAACGTCCTGTTTGGACATTTTCTTGCCCCGGAACCACATTCCACCCGGAAGGTCACATTGGATGCTCTTGTAGTATGCACCCTTGGGAGAGGAGTGCCATTCATCAAACCATTTCATTTTAATTTTGTCCTCGAATTTTGTAAATGGTTCGTTAACGGGAGGAAGAAAATCCTGAGGGGAAAGTCCTGCACCGCACGCATCTTTGGCCAACTGATCAACATATTCGTTACCCGTAATACCCACGTGAGATGGGATCCAAACGATATCCACAGTACAATGCATAAGTGTTATCTCGTAGAGCAGGCTCTTTATTTTCCAAAACAAATCGTCGTGGGGATCATGTTTAGAGTTACATCGAAGTTTTTGAACTAGGCTGAGAGAATCTGTAAATATGACCGATTTCGGGATGCAAAGATCTTTTATATTGGAAAGCGCCTCTCTCAGAGCCAGACATTCCGCCGTAAATATTGATGCTCCCTTTGAGAGTATAAATTTTCGATCTATGCGCCGTTCTGGAATGCAAAACGCGGCCCCACATGCACCATCGGGGGACCGAGATCCATCCGTATATATTCTCGTATAATCAGGCCATCTGCTAGACACCTCGGATGCAAAATATTGATTTACCATTGAATGATTCAACTGGGCCACCGTACGATCAATACCCATAGATTCTAGTATATTGCATCGGTGGATTATTGCTTTGAATGGGATTGCAAACATTGGGACAGAAACATGCGCAGATGAAACAATAGGCGGTGAGATGTCCTGATAGTAAGAACACAAATTGGGGGAGAGCCGAGACCACCAGCTGCCTCGCCGAGATTGGATTTTCGAGAGGCTGTCAAGTTTGGAGAAAAACAAGTGCGAACCGCCATTTTTCTTTTTAAGTATAAATTTACTAATCAAGAGTTCCCGACGGAGGTGGAGAGGCATTTCCGCGCATTCAACTTGTAACGAGTTTATGGGGGACGACCTCATGGCTCCCACAATCATTCGCAGACATTTGGACTGGACTTTCTGTAGTTTGAATATGAGATACTTTGGTAGCGGGTCCATAAGTTGACAGCCAAAGTCCAGATGACTACGTACAAGGGCAACGTAAAGTAGTTTCATAGTTTCCGGGTGGGAACCCCACCAAACTCTAGAAATGGCTCTTAAAATGTTAGTGCCTTTTTCGCACTTCGTGACTATACTATCTACGTGCAGCTTCCATGACATTTTTCTGTGCAGTATAACACCCAAAAATTTTATCGACTCATCTTGCGGGATTATGGACCCATCCAGCTTGACAACTACATCCGGGATTTCATGTTTTCGGGAAAAAATAACAATTTTACTTTTTGTTGGCGACAGACTCAGTCCACTTACACTTAGCCATGCATGCATGGCACTTACTCCATCCTGTAGCCTTCCAGCTGCAACGGGCACCTTTTTATCTCGGGAGTACACAACAAAGTCATCCGCATATTGGAGAATGTTACAAGTAGTGGGAATAACATGCTGTAGGTTCGAGGTATATATATTGAAAAGGAGTGGGCTAAGAACCGAGCCCTGCGGTAAGCCCCTATATAATGTTCTTCGGATTTGTCCCTCTGGACCCTCCAACACTATACATCTTTCCGACAGAATATTGAAGATAAGCTGTGAGACGTTTGGTGGCACACCTATGTCAAGAAGTCTGGTCCTCAGTAAAGGCAAAATAACGTTATCATACGCACTGCTAATGTCAAGAAATGCTGCAGCAACGCTGGCTTTGGTTGCGAATGCGATATTAATGTCAGTTGTGATGACGCTGAGGCTGTCCAGACAGGATCTGCCCTTTCTAAACCCAAACTGCCACTGTGGCAGAAGGTTTTTATTTTCAGTGTACCATTCGAGGCGAAATTTTATCATTCTTTCTAGAATCTTAAGAAAGCAGCAAGACAAGGCAATTGGACGATAAGAGGAGCTCTTTCCAGGTTCTTTTCCGGGTTTTGGAATAGGAACAATGACTTGCTTTTTCCAATCTTCTGGGACGATTCCCTTTGATAGAACAAGGTTAAAAAAGTTCAGCAGGTGGAGGAGGAGGGGTTCGGGGAATTTACGAATAAAAACATATGGGATGAGGTCCTCGCCTGGAGAAGAATCTCCGGTTGCCTCAATAGCAGACAGTAATTCCTCCAGAGAGAATGGTGCAGATAACTCAGGTATTGATGAAGAGTTTTTAGAAGTAATGATAGAAGGTAATTCAGTGGAATGAGGAACGTATGAGGGGGCCAGTTTGTCAACGAATTCGCTGATCCAACCACCTGAATTTTGAGAACTATTTTTATTGGAAAATGTTCCACGGAATCGTTTGATAGACTTCCAGACTTCTGAATTATGGGTATCAGGGGATAAACTAGAGCAAAAATTTCGCCAGCCTTGTCTTTTTTTCCTTTTGAGTGTGCGTTTTGCCGCAGCCTGTGCATTCTTTACGGAAATATAGTTTTGGAAATTCATCTCCCTCTTGTATTTGCTCAGAGCCTCCCGCCTTTCCTGAACTACAATCGTGCAATCGTTATCCCACCAGGGAGGGTTTGGAATATTTTTGTAATTAGGCCTGTTTTTAGGAATAGAGACATCGGCTGCCGCAGTAGTGATTCGACGTAATTCATCTGCCGCTTGTGGAATTGATGGATTTTCAATAAATTCCTTCAGAGAATCAAGATTTGAAGAAAGTGACGATTTGAACTCTTCCCATTTGGCTTTCTTTATATTGTAACCTCGACTTCTACGGGAGTGTGAGCGATTATTAATATTTTGTTTATTACCCAAAGATAAAAAAATTGGGAAGTGGTCACTGGAATATAAGTCATCGGAAACCTTCCAATCACAAAGGGGAGCCAAGTCGGTTGTACACATGGTAATATCCACAGCGCTAGGTTTCTGGTTAGGACGGCATATTCTAGTCGGTTGCCCATTATTGAGAATACATAGATTATGATTGTCAATAAGATCTAACACCTTTTTTCCGGAAGAATCCGTCTTAGAACAACCCCATGTCTTAGAATGCGCATTGAAGTCTCCCAGAAGGACAAATGATGTGGAAAGCATCGGAATTATTCCATTCCAATATGTCAAATCAACGGGAGTTCTCGAGGGGATATATGTCGAAACAAAGGTCACTCCATGGATTACTGCCGCCACTACTTGACACGATGGGTTTGGAGGTAAGGTTATTTGGGAAAATGGAATACCCCTTTGAATAAATAAGGCAGCTCCAGCACAGCCGTCCCATCTATCGTCCCGAAGACATGTATATCCTCGGATTTCAAAGTCTGACAGTGGAGGAAACCACGTTTCGGATATAGCGGCAATTTGAATGTCATGTGATTTAAGCAACTGAATTATTTCGAACTTTTTGGCGACAGCGCTTTGGCTGTTCCATTGAAGAATTGACATACCATTACTTCTGAGGTGATGTAGAGCCATGGCGAGAGAGAAAAGATTTGAGGTTATCAATAAGAAAAGCAGCGTTGGACGGTATCGAGTGTTGTGAAGATAACAATTCAATTAACATTGTAATCATTACTTCAAGGAAATTGGTATTATCGGAGGATAGAGTTTTAGCTAGATTTTCATTTTGAGGACGGGAATCATAGTGTTTGAAGACTGACGATTGATTTGAGAGAGCACATCCATCGGGAGCTGATGACCATTCAGTTCCGTTTGGATATAGAAGAAGTGAATTATGTTCGGATTGGTTATAACCTGGGGTCGAAGCCGCTTTTGGGGTTCTGTACCTGAATTTGCCTCGAGAGGACGGCTCGTGACGAACGGAAGTTGAGGAAGGGTCTGCGAATACTGTTTTGGAAGCAATTTCTGCATATGAAGATTTGGTATCAGGGTGGCGCTTGGTAGCCTGGAAGAAGGAAATATTTTCCGAAGCCATTGTGTGTTTGATCGCCTTCTGGCGAGCTAACTCGGGACATGTTAAGCTAATCGCTTTATGGGCACCGTTGCAATTTAAACACTTAATTTCAGATGAAGTACAGTTTTCAGACGTATGATTATCACCACATTTAAAGCATTGTGGTTGAGATCGGCAGGCTGCTTTGGTATGGCCGAATTTACAACAATTATAGCATTGAATTGTTGGGTAAAAATACGTCTCAACAGGGAAAGAGCTGTAAAATAAATATACATTTTTCGGAAGCACCTGTCCCTCAAAAGTAACCACTACAGTCTGGGAGGGTTTCCATGTAGGTGTTGTACTAGATTTGTCCTTATAGTTAAGTCGTCGAACTTTGACAGGTTCCCCAGCGTTCGGGTTAGACTGACGCAGCGAAGACAATAATTCGTCGTCAGTAATACTTGTGGATACGCCTCTGATGAGGCCCATCCTACTGATGTTAAAAGTCGGGATAAACGCTTTGTACGCTGCGTTTGATTCTACAAAAATATTCTTTATAAAAGAGTTGGCACTGATAGCGCTTGTAAATTCTAAGGACAACTTATATCTGCCCTCCGATTTGAGCGACCCATTAACTACATTTTTATTATTTTTTGTGAAAAGGAACTTCCCAAAATCCATAGGATGGATTGGCTTGCTCGTTTCGGAATGTTGAACGTGTACAATAAACGGCCCAGAAGAGTTTGTTGAATAGAAATTTGTACGAAGAGGAGGGTTAATAGGGTTGTTATAGGAGGAAGGAGTAGGAGGGGTGTGGATAGAAGCGGGGGTAGAGAAATGGCTCTGAGAGGAAAAAGAAGATTCCACTTTGTTATCATCAGAAACGACTAAAGATGTTTGAATGTCCAATTGATCCACTTGCATTACCCCATCGTTCACCCGTCTTCTTTTAAGGTCCGGGGGGTCAGGGGGGATGGGGGGCAATGGGGGAGGGCGGAGATCCATAAATCTTTCTTTATAAAAAATTAAGGAAAAAATAAACGAAATACAAAAATAAAATAAAAAGGTAGGAAAACAAAAATTAAATTAAAAAAAACTCACCCTGTAGTTGAAATATTTAAAGAAACAAAAATGAAAACAATAAATGAGAATTTTTAAATTCTTACGGAGCTATTCGTATCAACACGTCCACACAGCGCACTGTCGAAAGACTAACTGTATATATAAGCCTTTAAAGAAAACAACTGAGTCAATTTAAATAAAATCTTGTAATACTAAAAGCGTCATAAAAAACATGTACGGGTGTTGGCTAGTACAATGGACTTCACAACCTACTGTAGATATACAGAGAAATAGTTTGAGAAATTCTTTGAATATTTCCATCCCTTGGTTGAGTAATGCGATGGACGAGGTTTACAACTACAGATTTAGTTTTTGCCTTATAATGTGTGAACTCTGAAGTATCTACAAGTTTTTGTATTGAAACACATCATGATTATATTACAAATTAAAGGTTATTTGCCTACAAGGGTTCAACAATGTACGTCACATATTAATTAATTCAACCCTTTAATTATTTTAGAAGATTTGATGATTTAATCTCACTTTTTTTGTTATATTTTCCATGTCGACCGAATGGATGACACCAGATTGGCAAAGGTAGTCAAAACGGAAAACCCCACTGGTAGAAGATTACCCGGAAGGCCACCCAAGAGATGGAAGGACAGCCAGACAAACCAATCGTGGCAAACCAAACTGGAGAAGAAGATCGTACCGTTTAGTGATGACGTCACCTCATCATGCTCATTAATCGTTTACCTTCTGTATAACATAGAATCTGTCAAAGAATGTCTTCGAAACACGTCGACACGGTAGAGCCACGTGGCTCTTGGACGACAGATTTTTCTTACCTTCTTCTTTCAAACACGTAGGTATATTTTCTTTAATTTTTTTTCATCATTCTTGTACTTAAAAATATGTAAAAAAAAGAAATTACTCACCCCATCAGGACTCTGTCCTCTTGCGTGACAAAACTCTTCTAGCACTTGCTGTAATTGACGTGTAGAATCTGTGAATAAATAAATAAATAAATAAATTAGTTTCATAAACTTCAAAGCCATTTGGTCCGATGATGGAAGGAAATGTGCCGGAGAGGGATGGATGCAGTGTGCCTGAACAGGGAGTTGTGGAGGACCAAAAGGAAGGCCTATGTTCCAACAATGGATCTGAGAGGCTGAGGAAGAAAAAGAGGCCGAAGAAGAAGACATAGATTTACGTACCATCTATAAAATGTCCCACAAGAATATTTGTTAAGGGACAAAATTTGCTCAAGGGACAAAAGTTAAATTTGCTTGGATTTTGCAAATAAAATTAATTGTAGGTATTAGAAACTAGCATAGATTAGAAAATAAAATGGGATGGATGATAAAATAGTCAACATTTTATAAATAATTCATCTACTGGAATCCAACTATAAAGTCTGGACTTTTTTTATCCCTTTAGAGGTTTTGTATTTTTTTTTGTATTCTAAGGGGACCTCTTCATGTTGAGCAATATTCTCATGGCTTTTTCTCCGGGAACCATAAAATGTACATACCAGTAAATAAATACTAATAAAAAATCAGTGAGCGAATTTCTAAATACCTCTCTCGAAATCTAAAATATTTGTTTTATTGTATAGGTAGACTGAAGATAAAATTGGGGTCAAATTCCACAAAATAAAAGGAGAATGGGTAAAACATTAGAAAGGGTTCAGTGAGCAGGACTTGGAGATGGGGGAGGCTCCTGGAATATTTGAGAGGTTTCCAATGTTTCTACGCAGGACAGGACGTCACAATAATTAAGACGGAAACAAAAGGTCTTTATGAAGATATCTGAATCTAAAGTGAGCCAATCATTCGAATCATTTCCGCTTAATTGATTTTATTGAATTCCATAAATTAAACTAGGTATTTAGATATTATTTATTTCATAGAATTATGAATTCTATATATTCTGTAGTAATTCTATGTATTATTCTGTTATAGTGGTGGTCGGTAGCCTGGTTGGTAACGCGCTCGACTGTTAATCCTGTGGGCGCGGGTTTGATCCCCGATGCCGACCTACTCCACTTCAACGCTTCACGACACAAGCTTTTCAAGTTTACTGTGAAGTGTAGAATTCATTCAACAATTCAACAGTTGTAGAATCCCCCCCCCTCCTCCACAACTCGTTTTGCTAGTCCTAAAAAAATGTGAAGAGCCTTTTTTGTAGAGAATTTATTAAGGATTATTTTTGTCATTGACCACTTTCTCCTATCTTTTACAAATATTCCTAAAAAATGCAAAAAACCGTAAAGGGGAACCTTTTCAGGGGGGGGGGGGGGGGGGGGGGCGTTGTGACAAGATTTTGATAGGCAACCCAAGTGCGATATTTTATGATCCATGTGTAAGCACAGATTCTAGATGGACCAAAAAGATTCTCGAGCGGTAACCTAGAACAAGCAAAAGGAGCGTAGGAAGACTTCAGGCAAGGTAGTCTGACGATGTGAGGCGAATCGCAGGAAGCAAGTGGATGCAGCATGCCCAGGATATGGATCTGTGGAAAGTCGAAGGGGAGGCCTATGTTCAGCATTGGAATTAAAGCGCCTGAGAAAAAAAAAGAAGTAAGCTACCAGTTTGACCAAAAAACAGATAGGTCATATTTTTAGCGGCCGTATAGGTATGTTGGACGTTTTATTAAACTTTTTGCTTTCATTCTCAATTTTGTCTTGTGTTAATAATTGACTCTCCACTCTTTTATGATGTTTTCGAATGTCCGGTAATATTAAGGTAGTAATAGGTCTATTGTATTGTACTTACAAGCTGCTAGGTCCTGGAGTTGTTGAAATTCTGCAGGTGATAGCTTATCCCATCTTAGGGCCATCTCCTCAGGCCTCAGACGAGCTTTAGATCTGAAAAAATCAAAAGTCACACTGTTAATCCAGGGTCAGCTTTAGATTTTAGAAACAAGCCCTATCGGGGTGCTTGGGTTCCTTCATTCTAATGGCGCCTCTCACCAAAAATTTACAGAAACAATATTTGTAAAAAGATAATATGAGTTCTACTCGTGAAGCACTTTCGTGAGATGCCAAACACGGCAGTATGGGGTGACTAGATCCTCTCGATCGCTCAGTGTCTTCCAAGGCTTGAGCTGGACAAAATCTGACTTAAGGTCTGGATTTATTTTCCAACGCCCTTTCATACGATACCACACATGACCCCACACAGGATCCCCCTCAAACGCCTTACATATTTTTTATCTCAGGAGAAGGCTGATCCAATGTTGTACAGAATTGTAATGTCACCTAGTTACGTACGTTTGCAAAGTTTCAGGTCTCTAAGTAGTCGGGAAGCGGTTGAAAAATCGATTGCAAGATTTCGTCACAAACAAAAAAACACCATAGTGAAGTAAAATAAATGATGGTGACAAAATAAATTGATTTGCAAACTGCAACAATAATATAACGTATAACTTTATGACTGCAACATTCCATTACATAATACTGGTAGAATCCAAGTCCTGTATGTATGTAACGCTGGGCCGTTGATAGTACATGGTTGGCGCAGTTGGTTGTGGCGGCAGTCTCCCGAGCGGGAGGTGCCAGGTTCGAACCCAGGCGCTGGCGATGTATTCTACACTTTGCGATACCGGCTTTTAGCCTAGTGCAAGGTGTGCAGGAAAGTATTTGGCTTTGTATATGCAAGCCCAGATCCTTTGAAGAAATTGCAAGTTGCATGAATATGTATGTAAATGTAAAGAAGCGACGCGTTCATGGATGGCAAAAAATTTTCGTCAAATCTCACTTTTTGTGTCGAATGTTCGCAGAGTTAGGTGAAATCAAATAGGCACGTTGTAAATAATTTAATTAAAATCAGTTTTTTGTTGAATGTATGAAATATTTTTGAATTCACTATACTAGCGCTTCGGTCAAAATCCGGTCAAAAAATATTGGTCGACCAATACGTCTAGACGTAAGGTTTTATGAATGAAAATTTGAAATTTCGAATTGTACCTACTTAATGAAATAATGAATGAATATAGCTTTGAAATATTTCTTTCGTGGAAATAATCAAGTAAGTACCATTTTAAACAACGTGACAGAAAATGAAAATCGGATTCTCATGCATACTATATGGTACGTACCTATACACGTAGAGATTGCAAATCGAACTCTTTAAAGTACTCATTTTATACATGTATGTAAAGTACCTATGTATGTAGATAGACATGTAAGAGGAGTTTTGTGGCTTTCAGGGGTGGGTACTAACTAAAAAAGTCGACAATGTGAATCTGGTTTTACGACTTTCATGACGATATTGGAGAAACGGGGAAAAGACGGAGCCTTGTGCTCTTCCTGTGTTTACTCGAGGAACTTGTTGTTCAATGATATTCCGGATAAGGTGAAGAGTGTACAAAGTATACATGTGTTCAAAATGTGTATTAAGCAGTATGTTTTTACAAAAAGAGACGTCACATGAAAATAAAGTAAAGTGTTAATGCTATATGTACTCGTATATATTTGTGTGTCCCCTTATACCAGCACGATAGTTGCTGTCTGGGGATTAGAACATATTGTGCAAAATATCATATTGATTATATTTTAATTATATTGTACATAGATATTTACGGTAAATAAAATTTATTATTATTATTAAAAAAACTTTGAAGGGTGGAGTAGTAATAGTGGTTACACAAAAACATATTTAGCCATGCCTCCGTGAATTTTCACGGATAGGTACCCACTAGTAACATAGTAATTCATTACCACACGAGTGTATATAGAATACTAATATGATGAAGCATAATAATATTATTTGTGTAGATAAAAGCACAGCTGATTTCTCATATCTGATATTACTATCATCCGCATTGCAGATTTATCTAGAAACCTAACTATACTGAGTGATATACTTAGTATACCTGACGGAACAGTGACCGAGCATAAACCTAATATAATATATTCAAATGTCAAACATTAGGAGACACTATGTAAATATTCAGTTAATTATTAAACAAACAATACTAAATTTTCACCAAATATCTCTAAATTCATCATCTTTTCACTATATTATTTTATTTGAATGGAATACGATACTGCACCAGCCAGCTTGACAGTTCATCGCCTTTTCGTCGACAGGTGTGCGATATCAGTGACGAAGAGTGGATTTCTGTAGCAGAGAGCTGGGGCTACCATTTAAATCGCTTTATGTAAACAAGTATGACGAAAAATAGTTTGATTAGGTACTTAAATAATCAGAGTGTAAACAGCGAGTCAAAAACTGGTTCGATATACTTTGGTATGTGCTCCCGGCTCATGTTCATCGTAGATCACATTACAATATGCTGTGTTTTTCAAATATTGTTGTAATTTTCAAGTAAAAAAAAATAACAGAAGACATCAACAATTAAGAGGCTTATTCTCGTCGAAATAGGGTTTTTTTTTACTCTCCTCTGACTCACCGGTACGTATACCGATACAAAATAATAAGCTGGTAAGATGTTATGGCTCCCCAACTATGAAGTCACAGTCATTTTCCACGGCATTATACATCATTCTCATTTTTCGCTTAAAGTATAAAATATAGGTTAAAAAATGCACGTAGTGATATTATTTGACTTGCAACAAGTGACTTGTAAAAAACTGTGTAGTCCTTGTATTCTCGTGGGAACATTCAGGGCGACGTGTTTAGTATTTATAATACACTTACATCGTAGATACTACAAGCTATAAGTGATATTTTTAGAGTGTTCAGTAGTAACTTGTATATAGGTATAGTTTAGATTGACATGAGAATGTAGCCTGCTGGGTATTGAGTAGGTATATTGTATATGTAGATAGAGAGATAAGAATACAATAATTATTTTTTTATTGGGTGGATTAAGTGTTAATAAAATGATAAGATAGATAGGTACCCCCTATCTATACATACTATGTTTGTTTATGTAATAACTAAGTAGGTATATTATGTACTCATAGTACCTAGGTACTGCATACTATATTATATACTAGATTGCACCTACATAGGTAGTGATAAGGAATTCGACAACACAGCCGTCGCTCCTCGTGGTGTAGTGGATAAGATTCCTACTATGCGAGACGAAGGTCTGGGTTCGAAGGTAACCAGACAAAAACTCACAATGACAAAATCTCAACTGTCAAAAGGGTAACCTACTATTGACAGAATCGCAACTAAACACCGGAAAACCTGTTGCCGACAATTTCAATATTGTTGGGTTAGGTTCGTTAGGTTGTTTTTTTTTTTTGC
Organism: Ceraclea dissimilis; assembly: GCA_963576895.1. Lineage (NCBI taxonomy): Eukaryota > Metazoa > Arthropoda > Insecta > Trichoptera > Leptoceridae > Ceraclea > Ceraclea dissimilis. The sequence continues at coordinate 306,776 of OY756361.1, forward strand.
ACACAAAAACAAAACAATAAAAAACGACGGCATCAGATTTCCCGCTGTTGAGTTGCGATTCTGTCAATAGTAGGTTACCCTTTTGACATGTGAGATTTTGTCACTTGAGATTTTGTCATGGAACCGGGTTCGAATCTCAGCCGGGGTGAACTGAAATGGCGAATGTTTCTCGAGTGTAAAGTGATCACTTAAGCCAGCCAAAGTCGCTCGTAATCCCTACAATGTTCATCCTTAATTCTTGTACGCTGATGAAGGAATACTGCATAATAAGTAATTAATTGTATTTTTTATACAATATTTTATATACTATTCTGTGTTTTTTGTTTATTTGTCTGTGCATGAATCTTCTAATCGATTTCAACCACTTCCTGAATACTTAGTACTTAGAGACCTGAAACTTTGCAAACGTAAGCAAACTCGGTGACAATACGATTCTGTACAAAAATGGATCATCCTATTCCAGAGACAAAAAAGATGTAAAGAGTTTCAGGGGGATCCAAGGGTCGTGTGAGGTCATGTGTGGTATATAGTAGGCGTTGGAAAATAAATTCTGACCTTAAGTCAGATTGTGTCCAGCTCAAGCTTCGGAAGACACCGAGCGATCGAGAGGATCCAGTCACCGCATACCACCGTGTTTGGTATCTCACGAAAGTACTTCACGAGTAGAACTCGCATCTTTTTACAAATTTTGATTCAGTCTATTCTTCGCCATTGGAATGAAGGAATCCAGGCGCCTCGGAAGGGCGCGTATTTGTTATCGTTTGGAAGACCGCGAAAAACAGTTCTAGGATGTGAAGTCATAAAATCTTGTAAGTAGGTATCATTTGGAAGACCGCGAAAAACAGTTCGAAGATGTGAAGTCATAAGAGATGTATGAGGTATAGGTACCTACCTAAGTTATTTTAGGTATTGAACCAGATTTATCTGCATTGCATAGATGGAAATACATTACAGTTTTTTCCTCAACAGAGACGAGAGGCATTTTCATTCACATAATGTAGCGTTATGTGAACTGCCTTGGGGAGGAAGCAGGGTGGGTATTCCGACGCTTACGAGTCAGCTGGCTGGCTTAAGTGATCACTTTGTGCCCAGGGAAACGTTCATCCATTCCACCACATCCTGCTGTCAATCGTGAAATTTTTGGAACTTGTATATGTATTGTATATAGTACCTATGCATAAAAAAATGTATAAAAAAACTGTAATCATAAAAGTACTTGTTTTTTTTTATTAAGAGAACTTATTTTATTTCTATTTCTATACAGGAATAATATTAACAAAGAAAGAAATAATTTTATATCCTTTATTATTTCTCAACAACTTCAGACTGTCACACTCAGAAAGTTGTTGAGAAAGGAATTGTTACAACAGACCAAAGAAAGGAAGAAAGAACCAAAGTGTTTTCTTTTTTCTTGAGGACATTACAAAGCGTTTACTGGGGGATAGGAGGGGGTGAAAGTAACATCAGTATGAAAATCATAATGAACTTACATAATTCTGGTGAGAATCAGGTACTTATGTTTGTAACGCAGGGCCGTGGCAACTCTTGCAAGTTGTTCCAATATAATATACGGAATTTAAAACACCTTATGTAATACGGTGCTTTTAGATTTCTCGATGGAAAGTTGTGGGGTAGTCTTTTTTTCTTTCATTCTATACGTATTTTAGGGTGCTGAATCCGAAACCGAGGTTTGCGAACAAAATTTCGTGACGGAACATGGCGAAAAATTGGTAAAATTTTCTTGTTATTTTAAATTGTGAGAATGGAAAATGTATGGAGAATAGGACACCTTGTTCGAATTATCACCAAATATTGACAATTATTCTTCAGATTTATGACAGATATTTTACCTCGTTGGAATCAGTAAACATGGGAAAAGGTTTCAGGATAAATTTTATTTAAAAATATAGCGAAGTGTTTAAGCTAAAAAGGTTTAAACATTTTTAGCCTAAACAAATTACTATATTTTTAAATAAAATTATTTAAACATGTCTAGCTCAAATATTTCACGGTGTTTTTAAATAAAAATTTCGTTAATAGCTTTCTTTGTGTTTTCTGATTCCAACGAGGTAAAATATAACTCATGAATTTAAAGAATAATTGTTGAAATTTGCTTATGAAGGCAACAAGGTAAACTTTTTCAATTTTTTTTCGATTCTCGTAATGTAAAACAATAATAAAATTTGGCCATTTTTTGGACCTTGACAGCTCCGTTCCTATTTTTTTTATAGAAAAATTTTATATGGCAATTTTGTGGTAAATTTTACGTACTTTCATTTTGCGCAGAAAAATAACTTACGAAAGTTGCCAGTTTTCGAGTTCTTATAAAGAAATCGCCAAAAAACGAATATTTTCGCCATTTTTTGTATTTTTCGTCATGTTCCGTATCGAAATTTTGTTGGCAAACCTCGGATTCGGATTCAGCATCCCAAAAAAAGTATAGAATGAAAGAAATCGCTACTAACCCACAACTTTCCGTCGAGGAACTGTTTTGTGTTTAAAGTTACCGGATTACATATATGATCGCAACGCTCTCCTTTGGAGTGAATATTTTTTCGGCTAATCCCACTTTTCATTGACATATTATTGTGCAACATAATTACGATCCTACGAATGTTTTGAATGGTTGTCAATATTCTAAAGTCGCCATCCTACGGTGTGTAAATTTGGATTTGTACGTGAATTTGGATTTGTACGTACCGCCATACAAATCGCTATGAAACAATATGAAAGCGTCTGTAGATTTATGGACCCACACCGCAGAAAGCCGCCGTTAGAAGTCGCGGCATTAGAATCGCGGGAACGTTTAATCTGTACATTGTAATTTCAGTTAATTTGTACATTTTATCAAGATCAGTTTTCTTCAGAGACAAAAAATATGTCAAGCATTTCAGGTGGATCCAAGGGTCGTGTGGGGTGGGATCATGTGTGGATGGTATTAAAGGGCTTTGGAAAATAAATCCGTATCGTATGTCAGATGTTGTCCAGCTAAAGCTTTGGAGGACACCGAGCGATCGAGAGGATCCAGTCACCGCACATCGCCGTGTTTGGTATCTCACGAAAGTGCTTCCGAATAAAACTCGTACGAGTATTTACAAATTTTGATTCTGTCAATTCTTGGTGGGAGGTGCCATTGAAATGAAGGGATCCAAGGGCCACGGAAGGGCGTGTTTGGTATCCTTTGGAAGATCGCGATAAACAGTTCTAGGATGTATTGTATTTTTTTTTAACCTTAGTTATTACACACTTTTATTCATACCTACAACAACTATTCTCAAATGATGCACATCTTACGATACTGAAAAATTTCTACCATCCCGTAATTCAAATCTATCTTTTAAAATAAAATTATTGCCATAAATTCTCCGCCACGCTCGCTGTTAAAAAATGCGGATGAATAAAATGGGAAATTTTCCTGAAAAACGGCGCGAGATAATATCTCGGAATTCCTCAGGGAATATAATCAACATACATAATTCTAGTGGAATCCGGGTATAAAAATACTGCTGCAAGTTATTCATATATGTGTATATCACAATCGCAAAGCTTTCACAAATATATTTTTTTATTTAAAGCTCGTGATCCAAATACGACATCACGGTCGTTTCCCACGGCATTAAGGTTCAGAATCGCATAAACAATCGCATGATAAAATAGTAAAAACAGTTTTTTTTTTTTTGGGGGGGGTTGATTTCGCTTCAATCAAAAAACTTTTACAGTAATTCCCTAAATTTTAATGCATACTATCAATACAAAAAAAAAATCCGCGGCTTTCGGGAAACGAGTCTTTCGTAAAAAAGATCAGAGGTGTCTATCACATTTTTTTTTTTGAGAAATCTATGCAAGATATAAAAAATCTTTTACGGTTATTCCCGGTTATTATATAAGGTTTCCCGTTTTTAGAATTTTAACGTAATCCGAAATAAAAAAATAATTCATCATAAGACCGAACGTACACTAAAATATAAGGATAGGAAAGTCTGGCGATCTATTCTCTCTGCTTCACCCGCAAACAGCGTCATTTTTGACGGGTATTTGCTAGTATTATATAACGTTAGTCTATGGACCTTACGTGAGGTGGAAATGTGGAAAATCTATAAAATATGACGTTATGGCGGAATAGAAGCAGGGTTACGTCTTATAGGAAACTTGTATGTTAGTATGTTACATATAAGACTAATTATTAAGTAGAGATACTGAATTAATTCGCGTATATTTGGGTTAAATTATTCGCGACATTTTGGTGAAATTCGCGCAGGGAAAAAATACAGTTGCAAAAGAAATATTAATTAAGAGTATGCATATTCACATTTCAAAAATTTCTAAAAACGGAAGACCTTAGATCTTGACAACCGTTACTAAATATGCTTTGAGAAAAAATAGAGTATATACATTGAACCTTTATCTAGGGAATGACCCTAAAAGATTTTTTATATCTTGTAAACATTTCTCAAAAAAAAAATGTAAATACCCCTCTGATCTTTTTTCCGAAAGACAGAAACTCGTTTCCCGAAAGTCGCGGGGTAAATTTATTTTTTGTACTGACAATATGCATTAAAATCTAGGGAATAACCGTAAAACTTTTTTGATTGATGCTAAATTAATCCCAAAAAATGTGGATTAAAACGCTATTTTTACCATTTTATCATGCGTTTGTTCATTCGATTTTAAACCTCAATGCCGCGGGAAATTACTGTGACGTCAAAGTTGGATCGGGAGCCTTAAAAAACATAATGAGCACGTTCGCGAAGAATTATAATAATAAACTTTACTGAAAAAAAGCATTTATACATTAGCATTAAAATTAGATTCACCTAACTAGGCAGAGCCCGTACTACGGTAAATTTCAAAAATCAGTTTCAGCCTTAATACATTTGACTTAAGTCTTTTAGAAAGAAAAAATAATAAGATAATTAGAAAGAAAAACAATAGAATTCGCGTAGTTCGCGCGAAAAATTGATAATCGCGAATAAATGAGAGAGGTGTTATATGCTTGTATAAGTTGGAGAGTGAGAAAACCCGATAATGGAATATTGAGAGTATCTTCACTTGGGATGTTGAGTGTTGGATGGAAGAGGAGGAAGAAGTTGCAAGTTGGATGGGGTCTTAGTGCCGGGGGCGCGGGAGGGGGGCTGGGGGGTGCAGGCAGGAAGTGGAACACGAGTGTAGTGCAAAGAGCGCAGTCAAAATGACGAGCAGAGCTTCTCAAACCTCATTCAATCACTTGAGCTTATATTCAGAAACTTAGCTTTTAGTAACGTAAAACAGAATGCACAGTTTCGAAGAATTTTCGATTCTGGAGAAGCGAGCTATGAATTTCACCATCTTTAGGGTGTGAGCAAAACATATGACAGGTTCGCATAGAGATGTTGCACATGGAAAAACCAATATTTAAAAAAATCTTCATTCATACTCAGACTTACGGTGTATCAAAATGAAGGGCTTATCAGCAACTGCTGTGAACTAAGGAACCAATATAGAAGTGGGAAGAACTATTGAACATTGAGCCCCTTTTACATTATCTATGACAAATCTATGGTGGACGCTATGGGTGCTACAAACATATGTATGATTGCGTGTCATATAAGTTGAAATATGGGAAAATCTGGTGCTCTGTTCTCTTCGCCTACCCCTCTAGGGACACGACAAATATTATTCTCATTGGTTGAAAATCTCTGACAACGAGCTGATAAGATACATTTTATACGAGGGTACAATTTATACCTAATCCAAAAATGAACGCTGCGCTGGACTGGGAGTCTCACCATCCACCATGATGGGTTGGTGAGATGCGGAGTGTTTTGTATTTTCATCAGATAACTGCCTGCCCGCGGGTTGATATAATTCTACTGGAAACTGGGAGCACAATATATAATAGAGGTCGAACTTTCAGATGAGAGAGCTTTCACTATGTAGGAAATATTTCAGGAAGATAAAAACACTATATATCATGCAGCCTATGTATTTTTGTAGGATCCTGGGTGTGTAGGGTGTAGTATTATCCCCCAATATTTTTGAAATTATTCGGTAAGGACTCATAGTCAGTTTGGTAGATAACATGTTTTCTGTAACTTGATTATGTATTTGAGAATATTAAGATTGACACTATGTACCAACAAGAAATTGTTAAAGGCTTTATCCGTTGATGTATAAATAAATAAATTATAATATGCTATGTTCTTCTCATAAATACCTACTGTTGTTAATAATAAACTATGTTCAAAGAAATAAATAAATAAATACATTTTTTGAGTGTCCTGTAAAACCCAGGTGTTCGTTTCAAACCGCTTGGTTCAATCACATCAACCAGATACCCAAAAGCGTTCGGGTCTTGAGTTAAAAAGGAATTGGGGAACGTGTATGACAAATTAAATAAATAAGACCTAAGCAAAGAGTATGTATAAGAATGGGGAGGTCTGACGTTCTATCCCTTAAACCTACCCCCGAAATTGACGCGACATTTTTTTTTATATAAAACGGATCTGAGCTGGCATACACAAACACGAGTACTTTCCTGCACACCTTGCAATAGGCTTAAAGCCTGTATCGCAAAGTGTGGAATACATCGCCAACGCCGGGGTTTGAACTTGGCACCTCCCGCTTGAGAGACTGCCGCCTCAACCAACTGCGCCAACCATGTACCCCATGCATGAGGTGATAGATTAGATATAAAGCAAGGCAGACATCTTGTTTGTGGTCTTTGCCTTTTTGAAAAAGAAAATAAATAGTTGAAGACCTTATAAAAATAAAGATCGCATAGTGATCGTGTAAGCGAGAACTAAGAAGGGTATATAGTTCTATAAAGATGTGCTTTAAGTGCAGCGCAGAGCTTTTGAAGTAGACTGCAAACAAGTTTCAGCAGAAAATGGATTCTTTGTAGATACACAGAATAAATTAATAAAAGTGCAGGAATATTCTAACGTCATCAAAAATGTAAATCAAGTACTTATCAAATAAAATTCTACGGTTACATAGGTGATGGGAGGTCATCTTTCGCTGTATATCTCTTGAGATTACTGTTTGTCTTCAGATGTATATTTTGCACACTTTAACATTTTAAAATGTGTGTCTTATCTTGTTCAGTATTAAGGTTCACCATCAATTTGTCAACTTTCCATTTTTTTTTTTTCTAATTCAAACCGGCTAATGCGGGCTAGTCCTATAAAAATATACTTGATGCATTCTGTAGATAATTCAGTAAGGATTGTTTTTGACCTAGATCGCTTTTTCATATCTCTTACCATATTTCTAAAAAATGCGAAAAACCGCGTACGTATTTTGCTAAAACACTTTTTGATTTAAAACAGATAGCTCTTTTTTAGCAGTCGGACCTTAGACTATTTATGTTTCTTTCTGCTTGACAATCGGTCACAACTTCAAGCTATCGACCCCCTCTTATTCAAATTAAGCTACACAAGCCTGTTTATTTTTAGCAAAGCAAATTGCCCGAACGTAATCTGTCGCCATCACCTTCGGTAGATATTCCGTATAATTTTGTATCACTAATGGTTGGCAGCATTCTCGTCGGGTCATCAGGAGATGAATATTTCAGTGATTTACGAATATAGAGAATGACCTATTTACGGCACAAGCCTGTGACGTAACCGTTATATTTTATCCCCCTCACACCGCATCCCTTGCGGGGTAGGCAGAACTATAAGATGTGGACCAATTTGTGGTCCACACTCTAGGTACTTGCTGCAAACTCCCAAGCCTCAACAAATGTTTAGACACTTCGCAAGCGCTTACCGACAACTTCCTTTTTTTTAATTCATATGGCAAAAGACCTGGCAATCACAAATTAAGAGGTAAATCTCTTAGCCAATTGGCAGCGTCAGCAGTGACCCCGTGGATTTCAGTTAAACCGCGCTCGAAACAAAAAATTGGACTCTATAATATATGGCCCATCGTCTACCTTTGATTTGTGAGAAAACCGACACTTGATCGGAATGTCCACAAGCAGCGCTAATAAGCTCATATAAGCCAAGCCTAATGCCCTGTCTACACGTTTCATTTCGTGATGGGTTTGCCGAGATTTGGTAAGCGTATTATCCAGGCATTACAATTTATATTTCCAGTGTCATTGAACTCTCGGGATTAAACCAGATGGCAATGTATTGGTAATTAATTTATATTTTGACATCCATCAGACTTTTCTATTTATAGAATACATCAAACCGATTAAATCATATTGAATATTCGCGTATATTAGCGATTTAAACAAACCACACATTATAATCTGGTATTGGGTAGGCAGCTAGGGCTTATTTGCCCCAAATCCCAGTTAGTATGTGTTTATATGCTTATATCCCTTGTATTGTTGTATGTAAGGAGTTGGTGTATAGTATGGAGATGTATGGAGGTACAACTGCCAGCTCTATTGTAGATTTTTTTCCGTCCAGCGGCTTCCGTTAAAAGTTCTGGAAACCGAGAGTGCAGGCAGAAGACCGGTGGATCGCCCCAGAAATAGCTGGCAGAAGCAGGTGACAGAGGTGTGCAAGTGGAGACTGTGGTTGGAGTTGCCGGAGGTCATGGAAACTGCAAGTGACAGGGGCCTCTGGCGAAGATACACAGATGCTTTGAGCCCCCGACCGAACCAAGGATAGAAAGGGAAGTAGATGTATGCTGTTTTTTTTCGTAAAAATGGACACCTTGAAACGGTTAGTCTAATATTTCTCAAAATTCTGAGTTTTTCCAGCCCAGGAAATTTAGCTTTGTAGCGTAGATAATTGTCGGAAATCTGGAAACTGTTATAATCTCTTCACTAACATGCAAATAAGGTTTCTTGAAGTTTGCACCAATTTTCCGCTTGTGCTAAGTACAGGGTGACCCATAAACCGAAAAAATAATGTACTTTTTTCAGTTTTTCGGTAATAACTTCTAAACGATGCTTTCTAGGAAAATGGTGTCTTTTTATAAATTAAAGTACATAATATTCTGCGTCGTTTGAGCATAAATACTTCTTTGTACCTCAAAAATTATTGTGATACAGACACTGCCAAGTACATATTAACTTTCTTAACAAATTGAAATATTTCGTATTTTTCACTTTAGTTGTTGAATAACTCCCCAACACAGGTATTTACGGTAATATTTCACTAAAAATATTTAATTGTGGGTCAATTTTCTCTAACTTGTAATTAAAAGTTTAGACCTACGGCACACAGTTTAGGATGCACAGGTGTTTAAAGAGAGACGAGTGAAATAAAGAAATTTATTAAATGATAAATTTAGATATGTAAGAGGTAATCTAATTTAAATTTTACTATTCCATTTAATTAAAGCATAGTTTTTTTTAAGTAAAATCCAAATTTTCAATACTGTTACGCCACTGCCTAATATTTTATATCGAAAAGAGTATTTTTTTTACATTCAATAATTTTATTAAAATATCTCCTAAACGGTTAGTGTTAGGAAAAAAATATTTACATCGGAATTTATCTACAATAATTTCTCTATATAATAATTGCAAAATTATTTCTTTGACTTAAATACTAAGTGAAGTAGAATTAATTAAAAATGGCATATAAAAAATAAATTCATACATGTCGTCACTTTTTGTTAAATTACTCCTAAACCAAGCAGTGTAGCATAAATTCATTAAATTAAATTTAAAGCTAAGTAAATTTTCTATAAAATGAGTATAATAAAATTAATTTGTGATTTAAAATAAAAAAGTACTAGATGATCAAAGTTGATTTTGTGTAGAGGCGCGTTGCTATGCAGGAACATTTTGTATGGGAAGCGTGGAATTATTTTACAAAATATTGATATTGATCATCTAGTACTTTTTTATTATAACTCCCAAATTAATTTTACTACACTTATTTTATAGGAAGTTTATTCGGCTTTAAATTCAATTTAACGAATTTACGCTACACTGCTTAGTTTAGAAGTAATTTATCAAAAAGTGACGGCATGTATGAACTTATTTTTTATATACCATTTTTAATCAATTCTACCTCACTTAGTATTTAAGTTAGATAAATTATTTTTCAAGTGTAATATAGAGAAATTATCCTAAATAAATTATAAGATAAATATTTTTTCCTAACACTAACTGTTTACAAAATATTTTAATAAAACCAATTAATGTAAAAAAAATACTCTTTTCAATATAAAATATTAGCCAGTGGCGTAACAGTATTAAAAATTTAGATTTTACTTGAAAAAACTATACGTTAATAAAATGAAATCGTAAAATTTTAATTAGCTTACCTTTTTCATATCTAAATCTATCATTTAATAAATATCCTTAATTCACTCGTCTCTCTTTAAACACCTGTGCATCCTAAACTGTGTGCCGTAGGTCTAAACTCTTAATCACAAGTTTGAGAAAATTGATCCATAATCAAATATGATCAGTAAAATATTACCGTAAATACCTGAGTTGGGGAGTTATTCAACAACAAAAGTGAAAAATACGAATATTTAAATTTGTTCAGAAAATTAATATGTACTTGGCAGTGTCTTTATCACAATAATTTTTGAGGTACAAAGAAGTATTTATGCTCAAACGACGCAGAATATTATGTACTTTAATTTATAAAAGACACCATTTTCCTAGATAGCATCGTTTAGAAGTTATTACTGAAAAACTGAAAAAAGTACATTATTTTTTCGGTTTATGGGTCACCCTGTACTTAGCACAAGCGGAAAATTGGTGCAAACTTCAAGAAACCTTCTTTGCATGTTAATGAAGGGATTAAAATAGTTTCCAGCTTTCCGAGAATTATCTACGCTATACCCCCTTTTTTAATGTTAATACACCGGTCTTAGTTTTGTTTATAAAATAAAGGAATTTACTAACAATAATTATTAATTAGTATTACAGTTGTAACATAATGCTACAATGTGAAAAAAAAATCTCGTCCTTGGTATGTTAAGCTTCTGTTTGAAATGTTTTTGTAATATTTTTTTGCACATTATAAATAAATTAAGATATTATTATTATAGATAATAATTCACTTGTTGAATAAATAAACTGTAGAATGTGATGAAATAATTCCTAATATCCAATCAAGCAACACCTCGTATAATTATTATACAATTTACAACTTGTTTTCATACAAGAAACCGTTTAGCACATCTCTCACGATCTGCAAATTATTGTACAATTTATTTTATTATAATTGCCCATCACTACGACTTGTGTTACATGACTTCTAACATAAATCTTCTTTTTATTTATTTTCTTTCTCGGCAGTTTTAATTCCAATGCTGGACATAGGCCTACCCTTTGACTTTCCACAGATCCCTATCCCGGGCATGCCCCATCAGACTATCTTGCCTGAGGTCTTCCTACGCTCCTTTTGCTTGTTCTAGTTAGCCACTTGAGAATCTTTTTGCTCCATCTAGAATCTGAGCGTCTGGCAACGTGTCCTGCCCAACTCCATTTTAAGGCAGCTGCTCGTTTTAACACGTAGGTGACATTGGATTTCTCTCATATCCATTCATTTGTCCGTCTATCTCTCAACGAAATACCCAGCATTCTCCTCTCCATGGCTCTTTGTGTTTTTTTTTGCGTGATTCGCCTAGTTAAAACTGCGGTTTCAATACCATATGTTAGAACTGATAAAATGCATGAGACAAAAATTCTTTTCTTCAGATAGTTGGGGTATTTTGAGATTTTCGAATATACGAAAGTTTTCCAAATGCGGCCCAGGCATTAAGTCCACATCTACGTTGTATTTTAGCTTCTTGGTTCTATTTTTAGAGCTTCACCATATGTCCCACTACACATATTTAGCACTTTTTCAATCACTCTTTCTCAAGCTCGCCCTAGTGAACAAATAATATAGTGTCATGTAGTAGATGCTCGATAGATACATATACGTACACCATGTTTTATAAAGTATTTATTTCTACTTGTAATAATATAATAATGTGTGTGTTTGTGTAAGTAAGTAATGGATTTCAATTTCATCGCAGTGTTTGCCAAAAACGCCATCTGATTCTCGACTTTCCAAATTCAATTTCGTATTATTTGTCTACAACTTTTTGTACGTACCTACTTTCGTTTTTGTTTTTAACTAACCCGTCAAAAACAACGGATTTGTTCTTATAAATATTCGTCAAAATTAAACTCATCTGTCATCTCTCTATACCCTAACGCCACGTCCCTTGCAGGGTACGTGTTTTTCATCTTTAATCGTTTCCTCATTGCTGAGGGTCGTGATTTGCGGAGCTACCCACGGACAAAACAAGGCCCCTCCAGTCCTCTCTGTTCTCCGCAGTCCGCATCGCCGAGCACATGTCTCTCCCAGTCATTTCCTTAATCTGGTCGCACCACCTTGCAGGAGATCTACTTCTGCTTCTTCTGCCTGGAGCGCTTTCCATGATTATATTTTTTTCCAGGTTTCCGGACTCTCTTCTGGTGATGTGACCAAAGAAACCGCGTGTAAAGGTACGTATATTTTTTTTGTCTGTGACAAAATCTTGCAATGGATTTTTCAACCACATCCTGACTACTAAGAGACCTGAAAATTTTCAAACGTACGTAAACTCGGTGACAATACGATTCTGTACAAAATTGGATCATCCTTCTCCAGGGACAAAAAATATGTCAGGCGTTTCAGAGGATCCAAGAGTTGTATGGGGTCACGTGTGGTATCGTATGAAAGGGCACTGGAAAAGAAATCCAGATCGTAACTCAGATGTTGTCCAGCTCAATCCTCGAAAGTCACCGAGCGATCGAGGGGATCCAGTCACCGCATACCGCCGTGTTTGGTATCTCACGAAAGTGTTTCACGAGTAGAACTCATATCTTTTTACAAAATTTAGATTCTGTCTATTCTTGGTGGGAGGCGCTATTGAAATGAAGGAATCCAAGCGCCTCGGAAGGGTGTGTTTGGTATCGTTTGGAAAACTGCGAAAAACAGTTCTAGGATGTGAAGTCATAAAATCTTGTAAGTGAGTATACATTGTTTTTTACCATTTCTTATTTTTAAGGGCATGGCACCAGGAATGACGTCACAGTCTTTTCCCACGGCATTAAGGTTCAAAATTGCGTGACAATCGCATGATAAAATGGTAAAAATAGCGTTTTTTCCCATTTTTTGGGGTTAATTTTGCGTCTATCAAAAAACATTTACGGTTATTCCCTAGATTTTAATGCATATTATCAGTACAAGAAAAAAAAATTACTCCGCGACTTTCGGGAAACGAGTTTCCGTCTTTCGGAAAAAAGGTCAGAGGTGTTTTTAAATATTTTTTTTGCGAAATCTATACAAGATATAAAAAATCTATTACGGTTATTCCCTAGATAAAAGTTCAATGCATCTACCCTACTTTGTTCCAAAGCATATTTAGTAACGGTTGTCGAGATAGAAGGTCTCCCGTTTTTAGAAATTTTTGAAATGTCGGTATGCACACTCTTAATGACATTCGTAAGTAGGCACATTTGCGTTAGTTGTGAGAGATTAGGATAACCCGAATATTAGGCCTGTTTCTTTGTTTACACACTTTTACGGCTTTATTTTCTTTTATCTGCAATGTCTTCATTTTTATGTTTTGTAATAAAATGTTCACTTTAAGAATTAAATAAATGTTGGGATAAAATTCTTAAGTACGTACTAAAAAGATATTGTTCCTGAATTATATACACAGGGTGTCCTATATAATTAAGAACTCTTTGAGGGCCTACATGCACTGAGCAAAAACCATTCTATTTTCGCTTCAACTTTTTCAAATTTTGTATGAGAAAGTTAGCGCGAAATAAAAATAACGTAAGCGGCAATGTGAATTTTGCCTTTTTGAAGAAGAGCCTGGAAACATATTAAAAAATGTAAAACAGCCGATTTGTTAAGATTATAGCTAGCAGTATTTTGGCTAAATTATACTTTTATATCTGAAAAACTGAGCACTATAAAAATGGCGAGCAATTGGGAGGAGCTTATTTATTTATTTGTTTATTTATGCACGTGGGACACGTACAGTTACAAAAACAAATAATGATAGGTACATTGGTACAAAAATATACAATACACAAGACCAATAACATCCGTTCACAATGAACACACACGCATCAAAACCAATAGATTACATTACATATTCAATATTTCTTATACTTATCTATAAAATATTTCTTATACTTATCTATAAAATACAGGCTACTCCAACTGATTATGAAGGGCAAAATAGAGGGACGCCGAGGAATAGGAAGACGCCAGATGTTGTGGCTCCGAAATGTTCGTGAGTGGACTGGCCTCAGGAACGTCGGCGAGCTGTTCCGGACTGCGGCAGTCAGGGAAGCTTTCGCCATAGTGATCGCCAACGTCGGGGGGACCCGATAGGGCACGTAGAGAAGAAGATGAAATATTTATGGTAGGTTTAAAAAATATAGAGACCGGACTCCGTTCAAAGGGCCTTTAGCTACTGAATTGATGACAAATGAATTGATGACAAATGAACGTCGAGATTGTTCTGATAGGAAAGAGATCACCCCGTATTATACAAAGTCATTAATCTATTCCGAGACGCAATTGTGTATTGTGTATCGCACTTTTACATTAACCTTTACATTGATTCGCCGATATTTCGCGTCCGTATATTCATACGGTAAACAATGAATGCGTCCTATACCTACCTAGTATAATTGATATAATAAGTTACCGGAAATGTAGGAAATCCGTTACTGTATGCAATTACTAGGTAATTAATAGATAATTATGGAGATAAAGACAATAATAGTGACATACTTATAACTATGTAAAAGGTAGCCTCAATACAGACGCAAGTCCAGTGAGGCACCACGCATATTACCATAATGAACTTAACTATATTTGACAAGTGAAATATTTATATCCTTAAAGTGTACACTTAATGAAATAAAAAAATAAATAAATAAAATAAATAAAATGTATACAATGCCCAAAATCGGCAGGAAAGGTGTGAAATAAATTTAATAATTTGTAATTTTTTTGAAAGTACGAGTATATACTATATAGATTTCATATAATCTAATATGTATAGTGTAAGTACCTACTACCTATTAATGTAATATATTATACACATTTTGCTATTACGTACATTTTTAAAACTGGAATCTGAAATATTTTTTAAATTATGGCATTTTAAGTGCGACTCCAGTTTACCTGCAAAAATAAATAGGTTCTTCGGTTTGATTACGTTTTTATTGTCGATTTTACCTATGTGCCCGCTTACCCGAAAAAAATAATAGGTTTTTAAGTTATTAAAACATATATTTCCTAAGAAAAGTATGAATTAAAGAACCTGCGACAAATTATTTTACACATTTCCTAAATTTTATTTATTTATTCATCTCAACATATACATAACATAAAATAATAGATATATCAATACATCTGTATAATTGCCAACCCCACTAGGCTATGACCTGTATCGGGGTTGACAATTAATCAAAATGAAGACATATTCATTCCACAAATTCACAACAAAAAAAAAATATTATGATAGTCCCCATTATGACAAATTAATAACATAAAACATACTAAGAAATACTAGGTTGCACATCGGTAAATTGACCCGGCATTGTATACATTTCCTAGAACTTGTATACAAATCCTGAATTGCATACATTACCGGCTACATATATACTTTTATTTTCATCATGATCGATGGGCCGCTGATCGCGTTATTGTGGTGCGGTTCTGGGATAGAGGGATTTTAATATACGAGTACATTCATTATATCGATTAAGGGTATGGCACCAGGAATGACGTCACAGTCTTTTCCCACGGCATTAAGGTTCAAAATTGCGTGACAATCGCATGATAAAATGGTAAAAATAGCGTTTTTTCCATTTTTTGGGGTTAATTTTGCGTCTATCGAAAAACTTTTACGGTTATTCCCTAGATTTTAACGGATATTATCAGTATAAAAAAAAATTTTTACTCCGCGACTTTCAGGAAACGAGTTTCCGTCTTTCGGAAAAAAGGTCAGAGGTATTTTTAAATTAAATTTTTGAGAAATCTATACAAGATAAAAAAAATCTTTTACGGTTATTCCCTAGATAAAGGTTCAATGCATCTACCCTATTTTGTTCCAAAGCTTATTTAGTAACGGTTGTCGAGATAGAAGGTCTCCCGTTTTTACAAATTTTTGAAATGTCGGTATGCACACTCTTAATAAATATGTATAGATATTATAAGCGTAATGATCTGGAGACCGCCCAAGTTACAAGGTAGGTACCCAGTACCTATACTATCATGGGCGTCGCCAGGGGGAGGGGCAGGGAGAGGCAGGGGGCAGCTGCCCCCCTAGAGATTGGATAAGGTATATAATTTTTCATACTAAATGATATAAATCACATTATTAACACACATTTTCCTATCACATCCTAAATTTTCAGTGACGATCAAGATTGCTTGCGAAATTTATCATTGCCCAATGCCCAACCTTCAAACTTTTTCCTTTGAGGGATGTGATATACTTCTTTTGACCATACGATAAATAAATATAGTGCGAAAATCCTGAAATATGCAATTGTTTCATAAAAAAATTTCGGTTCACCCAATTTGCTTTTAAACCTTTTGCCTGCGGTGCTGTTTACTATGATTTCTGTATTTGAAACCAAACTACATCTTGACTTTTTTCATTTAGTCACCCAAAAAACGCTTTCTTTACCATTTTTTCATGCGATTGTTCGTGCAATTTTGCGGGAAATGATCGTGACATAATAGTTGGCCCTAGCTTTAACTTTTTTTTTAAATTTTCAGATTTAACTAATTTTACTCATACATAAGACAGTGGCGTTGTGATTATGTACGTATTTCTGTACAATACATAGTTATTAGATACATAGATACCAGTGGCGAAGAATGGACTTGTGGAGAAGGGAAGCCGGGGCTAACATTTATTATTGGATTACGTCAGATTAGACACTATTATACCTGAATACAAAGTATGCGTGTTGGTATATAAGGCTATCCATGGTGAGTCGCCCCACTATATTAGTCATACATAAGACAGTGGCGTTATGATTATGTACATATTTCTGTACAATACATAGTTATTAGATACATAGATACCAGTGGCGAAGAATGGATTTGTGGAGAAGGGAAGCCGGGGCTAACATTTATTATTGGATTACGTCAGATTAGACACTATTATACCTGAATACAAAGTATGCGTGTTGGTATATAAGGCTATCCATGGTGAGTCGCCCCACTATATTAGTCATACATAAGACAGTGGCGTTATGATTATGTACATATTTCTGTACAATACATAGTTATTAGATACATAGATACCAGTGGCGAAGAATGGATTTGTGGAGAAGGGAACATTTATTATTGGATTACGTCAGATTAGACACTATTATACCTGAATACAAAGTATGCGTGTTGGTATATAAGGCTATCCATGGTGAGTCGCCCCACTATATTAGTCATACATAAGACAGTGGCGTTATGATTATGTACATATTTCTGTACAATACATAGTTATTAGATACATAGATACCAGTGGCGAAGAATGGATTTGTGGAGAAGGGAACATTTATTATTGGATTACGTCAGATTAGACACTATTATACCTGAATACAAAGTATGCGTGTTGGTATATAAGGCTATCCATGGTGAGTCGCCCCACTATATTAGTCATACATAAGACAGTGGCGTTATGATTATGTACATATTTCTGTACAATACATAGTTATTAGATACATAGATACCAGTGGCGAAGAATGGATTTGTGGAGAAGGGAACATTTATTATTGGATTACGTCAGATTAGACACTATTATACCTGAATACAAAGTATGCGTGTTGGTATATAAGGCTATCCATGGTGAGTCGCCCCACTATATTAGTCATACATAAGACAGTGGCGTTATGATTATGTACATATTTCTGTACAATACATAGTTATTAGATACATAGATACCAGTGGCGAAGAATGGATTTGTGGAGAAGGGAACATTTATTATTGGATTACGTCAGATTAGACACTATTATACCTGAATACAAAGTATGCGTGTTGGTATATAAGGCTATCCATGGTGAGTCGCCCCACTATATTAGTCATACATAAGACAGTGGCGTTATGATTATGTACATATTTCTGTACAATACATAGTTATTAGATACATAGATACCAGTGGCGAAGAATGGACTTGTGGAGAAGGGAAGCCGGGGCTAACATTTATTATTGGATTACGTCAGATTAGACACTATTATACCTGAATACAAAGTATGCGTGTTGGTATATAAGGCTATCCATGGTGAGTCGCCCCACTATATTAGTCATACATAAGACAGTGGCGTTATGATTATGTACATATTTCTGTACAATACATAGTTATTAGATACATAGATACCAGTGGCGAAGAATGGATTTGTGGAGAAGGGAACATTTATTATTGGATTACGTCAGATTAGACACTATTATACCTGAATACAAAGTATGCGTGTTGGTATATAAGGCTATCCATGGTGAGTCGCCCCACTATATTAGTCATACATAAGACAGTGGCGTTATGATTATGTACGTATTTCTGTACAATACATACTTATTAGATACATAGATACCAGTGGCGAAGAATGGATTTGTGGAGAAGGGAACATTTATTATTGGATTACGTCAGATTAGACACTATTATACCTATAGAGTGGATTTCATATTCATTCAAGATGAAGCATAAACTGATAAAAAGTAATATAGGTCTGGTGTATAACAGAGACATTCACACTAGATATACCAGATCGGTGAACGATTTGAGAGCAGCTAAACCCAGAACCAACAGAGCAAGATATGGCTTTGTTTATTCGTCCATCAAGTTGTTCAATGATATTCCGGATGAGGTGAAAAGTGTACAAAGTATACATGTGTTCAAGAAACGTATTAAGCAGTATGTTTTTTACAAAAAGAGACATCACATGAGAAGTAAAATGTTATAGTGAAAATAAAGTAAAGTGTTAGTGCTACTTATATGTACTCGTATATATTTGTGCGTCCCCTTATACCAGCACGATAGTTGCTGTCTGGGGACTAGAACATATTGTGCAAAATATCATATTGATTATATTTTAATTATATTGTACATAGATATTTACGGTAAATAAAAAAAAAAAAATATTATTATTATTATTATTATTATTCAGTTTTTATTTTTATGTGAATTGTAAATTTATATAAAAAGTGCCAGAACATCATGTAGGTACAAGCAGCTATGCAGAGGATCATCGAGGGGGCCTCGGCACAGGGGCAAGCCCAGTGAGACTCGTCGATGTAACAACATGTACCTTATATTGTAAATCACATAATACATTGCCATGTTAATATAAAAAAAACACAATAAAGTCATTATTATTATTTCAAATCAGTTTTATTATCACAAAAGTATACAAAAAATTCTCAGCTCTATATAATACATTCATATAAAAAAATACAAAAACATTAAAACTAGCTTTAAAAATAAAAATAATAATATAAAATTTGAAACATATATAAACATATTACATAGAACTAAAAACTACCTATATACTATTGGGTGTCCCCCTCTCCCATGATGTGCACAAAAATGCACTTATCATGAGAGAGTTTTTAAGAGCTATAGAGAGAGAAACCTTCTAACAATCCTGCGAGATGATAGCAGGACAGCCTTCTGCATGGCGTATCGAAGCCCATTTATTATTATTATTATATTATTATATATCTACTTGACGAACCCTATGCTCTAGTCAAGTGAGCATGGGGGAAAATTATTTGCTCAGTGGATATTTTGTGGACCTAGGTAGTATTATATTTTATAAATTCATGACGAAATGCCAATAGAACACTTTACATTCTAATGGCATGCATTTCGTTTCATTATCTCATACTGCATAATATTTTTTTTTTTATTTTTTTTTTTATTTATTTATTTAGTGAATACAACAGCTAAGTACATAATATGAGATGTTATATATATTCACAGTTTATATCGCCAGTTAAAGTATTCTTCGTTTTATCAACAAAATTATAAGTATACATAATAATATGGATTGTAACCAACTGACGTGTCCAAGTGCCTGAATCAGGGCCTAGGGACGAAAAAGAACAATAAAACAATATAATTTTGTCCAAAAGGTAACTCGATGGGAATTGTGTTCTTAGGTAGCTTCGCGCCTGATACATAGATCGGTATATTATTAATAGATGGATCATAACCGACATTGTGTAAACACACGCAGATCTGTTACAATATTAGATCATTAGAGGTACACATTTGGTTAGTTGGTATATAATATACTTATATCACTACCTAAGTTGTCATGTATATGTTTCACCATTGAAGGAAAATCCCGCGGGCTTAAGGCCCTCCACATCCCCGGGTAGCTCAGGCGCATTAATAGCGACCTCTTTACCCGCACTTCTAGCATAATATTATTAAGAGGTGGGCCCAGGGTTAGCCTTAAGGGAGCCCCCCGGCAAACCCCACCCCTAAATTCATTCCTTCAGTTTCCTTATCCAAGGAGGTTACAAAAGACAATAGAACAATACAATTCAAATTAAATCCAAACTTAATACGAATAAGTCTTACAATCGTCGTAAAACTCTAAGTTTTTTCTTTCTTAAAAAACAATTACAATTAAAATGGAGTTTTATAAAACTACCTCTCAAAAACCTGCGAAATATTGTTCAATATAGCGGTGGCGTGTTGACTGGTAGAAATCACAGAGCGTGTATACGACCTAACGTTACGAAGTGATAGAAGTGTGTCGCAGTCCTCTCTGACTATCTCTCGAGTGATACTGCGTGATATGACAGATATATTCTTTTTCATCGCTCATCCTCTCAATCTCAACACGTGTTAAAACTATCTCAATAGTCAGTTTATTGATTTGGTCTCACACTTCTCTGATTTATTATTTGTCGAAGTATTTTTGCGTTAATTTTCACATCAAAAGAAACGATGTTTTTATTTCCAGGAATAATAATGTTTGCTGTCAACACAATGTTTACTATACACACACACACACAGATTTTACACACACACACACACACACACACACACACACACACACAGATTATTATACACGATTGTATAATCTCTGGGCATATCTATTAGATAATTTTATATCTATGTTCATGGGCGTCGTCAGGGGGGACACCTGCCCCCCTCCCATAGAGATTGAAATAGGTAAATATTTTTTCATACTAATTGATAAAACCTCACAAATAATCACATTATTACCACACGTTTTCTCATCATATCATAAATTTTCATGAAATTCCATCAAAATACAATAATTACATAAAAAAATGCATGCGGCGCTATTTCTTATTACTTTTTAACAAAAGACATATTTCTTTCATATTATTATGCAAAGTATTATATACATTTTCAAAATAACCAAACCACAACACGACCTTTTTCACTTTGTCTCGCAAAAAAATTTCGGCTGCGGTGCTACTTACGCTTTTCCATTCCATACCTATCAATTTTTTATTTTTTTGTTGTCCCCTTCCTAGCTCCAAGGCTGGCGACGCCCATGTCTATGTTCCTATCATTGAAATACATACGTAATTCTTAAAGACAAAATATAATCCACATGTTTTTCAACGAGGGAATAAAATTGGCTATAATATTTTTAAACAGTTTTCATGTTTGTATGTTTGTCCGAGAAATAGTCAACTGAACTTAACCTCACTCGTATCCCTTGGAAGTTGGAATAGAATGATATATTTTGACTCTTCAGACATGTATGATGTACCTACCTAGCAGGCGCGAAGCTACCTAAGAACACCATTCCCATCGAGTTCCCTTTTGGAAAAAATCATAGGTATAATAGTGTCTAATCTGAAGTAATCCCATGATAAATATTAGCCCCGGCTTCCCTTCTGCAGAAATACACCCTTCGACACTGCTACCCAGTTTCATTTTTATCTGTTTTTTTTTTGTAGCTCTAATAGATTTCCAACAAAATTACTTTAAACTTATTGCAGGATTTTACTTAACTTCACTGTTGTGTTTTTCCTAGATTATTTTTCATTTTTTTTGTCTGTGCGCAAACTTTTTAATCCATTTTTCAACCACTTCCTGACTACTTAGAGACCTGAAAATTTGCAAACAAAGTAAGCTCGGTGACAATACAATTCTGCACCAAATCGAATCAGCCTACTCTAAATATAAAAAAAAGATGTAAAAAGTTTTTGGAGAAGAGGTATAAGGGTCGTGTGGGGTCATGTGTGGTATCGTATGAAAGGGCGTTGGAAAATAAATCCAGACCTTAAGTCAGATTTTGTCCAGCTCAAGCCTTGGAAGACACCGAGCGATCGAGAGGATCTAGTCACCCCATACTGCCGTGTTTGGTATCTCACGAAAGTGCTTCACGAGTAGAACTCATATTTTTACAAATTTTGATTCTGTATGTTTTTAGTAGGAGGCGCCATTAAAATGAAGGAATCCGAGCGCCTGGGATGGGCATGTTTGGTATCGTTTGGAAGACCGCGAAAAACATTTCTAGGATGTGGAGTCATAAAATCTTGTTTTTAAAAAGAATATTTACGATTACATATTTTCAATTTTTCTTTCTACCTCACCATTTTTTACTTTCAATTATACATACGATGTGATTATCGTATCAAACTCCATTTTAGGTGGGCACTGTCGGGTATATAGTGCTAGTTGCATATCAAATATAACATCTATCAATTTCATTTTCATACAAGCACCGTATACACAAACGTACACATAACTAGACGCCATTTTATTTCGAAGAATAAATACTTACTAATATTTTCTTTCAAGTTCTACTTCGCAGTATTTCGTCTTTAGTAAAAAATGAAACACAATTTTTTTCTGATTGAGTGTTTAGACAAAATATGAAAATACGTTTAAATTAAAATAATCAGTGGAAAAATCTACATAAAAAACTACCTACGATTATGAAATTACAAATATAGTTTGAGAAACAAGGGATCGCAAAAAACTGTTTAAGAACCATTGCTCATATTTCTCCGTATAAATATTAGGTAGGTATCCAGATTAATTGAAAATCAGAGATTAAGAGTAGGCATATGGACATTTAAAAAAAGGAAATTTTTAAGACTCTAGATCTCGACAACCTTACTAAGTATGGTTTAGAAAAAAATAGGGTGGATACATTGAACCTTTATCTAAGGAACAACCGTAAAAGAATATTTATATCTTGTATAGATGTCTCAAAAACAATTGTGAAAAACATCTCTGATTTTTTTTTCGAAAGACAGCAACTCGTTTCCCGAAAGTCGCAGAGATTTTTTTTTTGTACTGATAATATGCTTTCAAATCTAGGGAATGACCGTAAAAGTTGTTTTAAATGAAGCGAAATAACCCCAAAAGTAAGAAAATGCTGTTCTTAACATTTCATCACTCGATTTTGAAGTGTAACACCGCGGGAAATGACCGTGACGACATATTGGGCCCCTGGCTTAATTAAAATTTACCAATTGAAACGCGTTTATGATAAAACAGTAGGTACTATTATATACAATTTTATTAAACTGTCACCTAAAGCAAATATGTGGGCAAAATTTCAAGGTGCTGGGACATTGGTTAATTAATAAAATTTCAAGAGGAAAATGTAGACGCAGATAATAACAATGACAAAATTATTATAATACGAGTATATACGGTTAACCTCAGGAGTTTTACGATCGCAGGTTCAAATCTCTAACCTAAATAGAATGCTTAGGTGTGGCGCTATGTAGAATAGTTATTTATATTCAACGCATACAAAATATTCTGGATCTCTATTTATAGATCAATAATGAAGATCTCTTGTAAAATAAATCATCACACAATCAGGTCTCTATAATCTGAACTAATAATTCAGTTCGCTAAGTTATTCATTTGTTCAAAAAATGCAAATTTGTGAATACGTATTTATATAAATTTGCATAATGTCATACATCGTTCAATGCTATTAACATTAGCTGATGCTAAATGGCGAGAGAAGTGGTCGACGGCAGCTGTACAGAACCACCACTTAATAGCAGACCCCACTAAACTACAACCTGGCTCCACACTACCTAGGAAGCTATGGAGCTCCCTCAATAGACTTAGGTGCGGCGTTAGCTGCACTGCATTCCACCTTCACCAATGGGGGCTAGCTGACTCTGCTATGTGTGAGTGTGGCGAGGAGCAGACAACAGAACACATTGTGAACCAGTGTGTTCTGTATTCTTACGACGGAGGACTGGAGCAGCTCCATCTATTGACAGGCGATGCAATTACATGGCTGCGGAACCTGGAGGTGAGGGTTTAGCGGCCCATAAAAAGAAGAAGAATATTAGTAAAAAATAATGGAATTACCAATACTTATTTAGTACTTTTATACTCGGAAAAAGACAGATACTTGCCAACACACATCTCAGTATGATGTAGTCTTACTTACTGCTAGCCACTTGCGTTCCACTGCTGGACATTGGCCTCTTCTAATTTCTTCCAATGTCTTCTATCTTGGGCTATCTGCTGCCATCTACGACCCGTAAGCCGGACAATGTCATCTGTCCACCTTTTCTGTGGTCTTCCTACGTCTCTTTTGTTCTCCCAGGGCCTCCACTTCAGGATTCTAGGTGCCCATCTGACACTGTCCTGTCTTGTCACGTGTCCCGCCCACTACTGCCATTTTAGATTTGCTGATGTTCTTTCTGCGATGTCGGCCACTTTTGTTCGACGTCTGATCTCCTCATTTCTAATTTTGATGATGTAGTGCAGTGTACATATTATCATTCATGCTTCACGAGCAGAACTCATATCTTTTTACAAATTTTGATTCTGTCTATTATTGATTTTGGTTGATATTGGTTGATTCTGTTCTTGGTGGGAGGCGCCATTGGAACGAAGGAACCCAAACACCCCGGAAGGGCGGGCATGGTATCGTTTGGAAGACCGTGAAAAACGGATCTGGGATGTGAATTAGTCATAAAAATCTTGGTTTTAAAAAACATTTTTCTTTACTCTCCGTGTAATGTGTCATCCATTGTAGAGGTGTTTTCTCCAAATACAAATAACACGAATCTCTCGGACTTGGAGCTTTGTTTAATGTAGAGGCAAATAATCAATAAGTATTTCTAGTTCTAGTGTTGCCAAATATATCCACCATTCATCTTTATTATAAGTTATAATAATACTAGAAGCCCCCTGTATGATTCGCATTAACAGAGTACCCATTTGCTTAAGAAATGTGAATGAAAAAAGAGATAAGGTATAATAGAAAACTGGAACAAAAAATAGCAGTTTTTCCGAAATATCTGGACCTACTGTTTTTGAAAGATGGCTATATCTATCTATAAATATCTATCAATAACCTCACGTCACGTCCCTTGCAGGGTAGGCAGAAAGGACAGAGCGCCACACAGCCCTATACTTAAACAGCTTCCGTCACATTCATGCAATCTGTCATACACGCTCTCCGATTCCTTTTACTCAAAACACGTCCATCCTTGCGGATCCGGTCGACATGATCGGACCAGGTCAGTCTCGAGCGGCCGAGCTTCTTCACTCCTCTTCGCTAGCTCAAATATATCTTTTATGTCATCCTGTCATCTTTCATTCTCCAAACCATCTTAGTTTATTCACTTTCATTCTTGTCACAACACCAGTCTTGCAGTCACTCATTTCCCTAATAACCTCGTTTCTTATCTTATCTCGCAGCGTTTTCCCACACATTCTTCTTAACGACCTCATTTCTACTGCATTGAACCCTGATTCGTCCTTCTTCATCCACGTCCACGTCTCACTAGCATAGATTACTATCAATGTATACAAGGTGTAGGTATAAAGAGTTGTGTACACAAGTGTATGCAGTTAACAATGTGTGTATACATACACTATACACAAGTACAGTATAATACAATTAATTGAATAGACACGGGTGCAATTAGTAAGCAAATAACCACTATTACTTCATGTGTATATCTACTCATGGGCGTAGGCAGGGGGGGGGGGGTTGAACCTTCAATCCCCGAAATTCCTTAGCCAACTCACCGTTTTATACATAGGTGAACTGAATCACATAATTACCACATCATGTCATGAATTTTTAATATGTATAATTATTGTGAAAATTCATTAGATCACAGCTGTTTCATTAAAAAAAATTACCTGCGGCGCTAGTCTAATTAAGGTGAGGGTTTCTCCACAAAAAACTTGCGAACTTTAAAACGAATCTTTTTTATCTACCTTCGTATGTTTTTTAACAAAATTTTCGTCTGCGGCGCCAGTCGTTTGTCGCGTTGTGAGCGAAAAATATATCAAGATGCCTTACTGTTGAGAGATAACCATGGTTCATCAATTCACCCGTTTTTGAAAAAAAATTCCCCTAGGTTTGAAGCTGGCGACGCCCATGGTTGTTACTTATTGTCTCTGTTCTAGAGCTCGACCCCCCCACCCCCGAAATGAATTCCTGGCTACGCCCCTGTATATACTCCATGTTAAACGAATATGTTAATACCACTATCATGAAATTTGAATACACCGTTGACCGTATATTATGTCAATTGATTGTATACACAACATACATTGTATGTATTTTACGTATTATTTGTACCAATTATTTTAAGTCTTCGAATACGATCGATCGCTCGGTTAAAAATATTTTTTTTTATTGGACGCCTGGTGAAATCAAAATTTATCAACCGATTTTAAGACTAGGGACCCAACTATGACGTCACTTTCATTTCCCGCGGCATTAAGATTCAAAATCGCATGATAAAATGTTTAAAATAGCGTTTTTTTTTACGTTTTTGTGGTTAATTTCGCTTCAATCAAAAAACTTTTACGGTTATTCCCTAGATATAGGTTCAATGTATCTACTCTATTTTTTCCAAAGCATGTTTAGCAACGGTTGTCGAGATCTAAGGTCTCCCGTTTTTAGAAGTTTTTGAAATGTCGGTATGCATACTCACTCAGTGGAATCCAGGTTCACACACATTGTGTTTTTACCAGGAAAGTTGGGTTTTGATTTCTGCCATTTTCACCTGACCAAAAAGATTCTCGAGTGGCAACCTAGAACAAGCAAAAGCAGTAGCGTAGGAAGACCTCAGGCAATATGGTCTGACGAAGCAAGTGGATGCAGCATGCCCAGGATAGGGATCTGTGGAAAGTCAAAGGGGAGACCTATGTCCAGCATTGGAATTAAAACGGCTGAGAAGGAAGAAGAAAGTAACTTTGATTGTAATTACAGCATTTTTCTTAGTTAGAGTCACTCTCTTTGTCCACTTCATTTCTGAAAGCGATAACCATTACGAATTTTTTAAAACTGTTTATTACCTCTAAGTACCCATTAAATTAATAAATGTATTTTTTATAATGTTCCAATTCCAACATTCCAATTCACTTCTCTCACAAGAATTCCTGGACTCTCCCATCATTCTCTTATACTTCACACACTGTGACATATTTTCAGACGTCTATTTACGTTAATTAATCATCTTTAAGTGACCGTCAAGGAATTTTAATAGCCATTAATATAACTAGTATTAAATCTGATTTCAGAGGCGCCGTTTAGCGATTAGAATTACCTCAAGGACGGGGATAATTAGAATTCTGAACTTTTGTGACCCGGTGTACCTAGTGTTAATACAATATCTGTAATAAACTCACCCGCATCCCTCGCGGGGTATGCAGAGGACAGAATAATAGGCTACCAAATATGCAAAATAAAACGATTAAAAAAATTGAGAGCCAAATCTGTTTGTAAATGTATTAAAATGTTGTCCTCTAGATTAAGATTTAGTACGTAGTAATACGTAATTGTAAGACGATAGTTTCTAAGAAGAAAAAATGTAGTAGTGTGTAGATCCTTGCAGTGAGACTCTCCTCCAAGGAACATTAAGGGTGTTCAGAGTAGTTTCGGGAGGGGTTTGTTGAGGGGAGCCCTTCCGATGAACCTTGCGCCCTCCTTTGATAAAATGTTTTTGCTTAAAAGACTGGATGATATAGGAGCTAAAGCTCCTGAAACATCCAGGGGTGGAGGTGGGTTTACCCTTAATGTAAATGTATTTTATTTTATTTTATTTTATTACAGGTATAAGTGCAAAACAGATAACAACTATAGATATAAGTAATTGAAGATTAGTTCATTCATAATTCATCTGTCACCCACAAGCATGCACTACACATGCATGTAGCAAACATTTATCACAATTCTAATATATGGTGAACTGCCTTGTTACTTTTCTTCAGTTTTGAATGTTATGCAAGCACATTCAATCAATTTTAATACATGATAGTTAGTATACTAACTATGTGCCCCCCTTCCATCAATACCGCTGTCTTGTTACTTTTGTTTAGTTTTGAATGTTATGCATTAGATACCTACTGTAATCTTACATATAATAAAAATGGATGTATGTATGTATGTTTGTTCCACCATAACTCCGGAACGGCTGGAGCAATTTCGACCAAACTTGGTATACAGATACCTTGCTATCTGGAAACGAATACTGTGTGGTAGAAACTTCTGGAAATCCAGAACCTTCTGAGAAATTTTGCTGATGAGAGGATCCAAGGGCTGTGTGAGGGTCATGTGTGGTATCGTATGAAAGGTCATTGGAAAATAAATTCAGATCGCAAGTTATATTTTGTCCAGCTCAAGCCATCGGGAGACACTGAGTGATCGAGAGGATCCGGTCACCGCATACCGCCGTGTTTGGTGTCTCATGAAAGGTCTTCACGAGTAGAACACAGATCTTTGGTCAAATTTTGAATCGGTTAAGTCATAGTGGAAGACTCTATCCGAACGAAGGAATCCAAGTGCTCAGAGAATTACGTAGAATCTTCTAAAAGACTGTGGAAACAAAGCACGGCTTTGTACAGCCTTCTAGAAAATTGTAGAGGTTAATCGAACATTGTAGAACTTTCTAGAAAGTTCTCAGAATGAATGAACAGATGAATGTGGTTCGGGTCATACAGTTCATCTACTTCACAAATTTGCCGTTGCGAAGCACGGGTAACTTAGCTAGTAACTAATAATATTAGCATTCGTAATTCGATGGCTAGGGCCTACTAGGGGATTATTTTATTTGTTAGTATAATTTGTATTATTTTAATATCATATTGTGGTGAATATAATATGTAGTTGAAAAAATAACAATAGCTATAGGTTAGGTTAGGTGCCTAATTTTAAACAAATAATCCCAACATTATTGTAATGTCTGCCAAATAATTAATTGATACAAAGCGTTAAATAATTTTATTGTATTTGGTACCAGTCACTCGCCGCAAACCAGGAAAATAATACTTCCACGCTATCACCAACGAGATAAGGAGGAAAGCGGGGGCACTATCAGGGCCATCTTAAGATATGCCGGGCTCCTGGGTACACTAACATTTGGGCCCCATGGCAAATAATACGTATTTATTCAGTCGGATTGGATTCAAGGCATCCGAGGAGCATACGCAGCAACCGTTTATGGGAATCTCACAGCGGCTTATCGTAGGTTTCTGCCACTACCCCTTATTTAAGCATTTAAATCCAAAATGCTCGAAAATTTACAGCAATTTTGAAGAACTTCGAAGTTGCGGTTGGACAAGATAATTTTTGATATTGATAAAATGGCGCCGCAGTCGAAATCTTTTCGAGTTTTAAATGAAGCACATGTGATTCAATTGATTTTTGTTTTTTTTTTCCCAAAAAAATCCGCCTTTTCAAAAAAGTGCCGCCCGGCGCGGACCACCTCCCAACGCTACCCTACTGTATGAATGTAAAGGTGCGGGAGAACAGGGATAATGGAGGGTAAAACGTCCATTATTAAGTTGCCAGCATGCGTTGCCACAGTTTTCCAACCTAACGATTAGAATGCATTGTAATTCTAGCAATTACTGCGATATACGTAGCTAACTTAGTGTCCACCAGTTCACACTTGCAGACAACTTCACGTTTGAACCCAAAAACAAAACACTTGGTGGCATACCTACGCATTTCTTCAAAGTAGCCTATTAACTACTAGTCTAAGACTCTAACAAGCCAGCTACCTTTATTGAGTTTTCAGATTTTGGAGCGTCACACGAACAAACATAGTAAATTATTAATATGTTAAATAGTTTGTATCTTAGTAATAAAATTTGTTTTATTGTTTCAAAACTTGTTGAGGCGTCCAACTCTAATAGACATTTAACTGTGCGAAGGAAAATACAAACAATTAAATAAGCATTTTTATTGTTTTATTGTTTGTTTTATTTAATTTTGGATGATTATCGTCTGGTGTCAAATCGTCTAAGACAGATTCTAAAAATACGGTGGTTCCACAAGGTGTCGAGTAGGTACAGAAGATCTCAGAAGAGCCAATTGCTCCAGTTTTGGAATATTCGTAGTATTATGTGAGGTCTGGCCACGTCATCCGTATGCACGATAACAGACTCTTAAATAAGTAATCGTAAAAATAATTTTTAAAAACAAGATTTTATGACGTCACAATACTTCACATCCTAAAATTGGTATTTGCGGTCCTCCAAACAAGACCAAACACTTCCGAAGTCCTTCCGAGGCGCTTGGATTCCTTCATTCCAATGGCGCCTCCCACCAAGAATTGACATCAGAATCAAAATTTGTAAAAACATATGAGTTCTACTCGTGAAGCACTTTTGTGTGATACCAAACACGGTAGAATGCAGTGACTGGATCCTCTCGATCGCTCTATTTCTTCCGAAGATTAAGCTGGACAAAATCTGACTAACGATCTGGACTTCTTTTCCAATGCCCTTTCATACGATACCACGCATGACCCCACACAACCCTTCGAACCCCCTACAACTCTTTACGATACGGTGGTTACTCGCGATGCGTCTAATACAGAACTTCTCAGAAGAGTCATTTGGATATCACCCAAGGGAAAGAGGATACCCTTGGCCCACCTGAAGGAGAACATCTATGCCCCGAGTGCGATAAAATATGCCTATCCTGGATTGGCCTATTTAGCCATCCGAATAGCATAGCTGGAATATATCGAATTATTCGCGAATTTCGTGCTTTTTACGCCCGAAGGAATGAAAATCCACGTATGCATTATGCAATTGTATTATGTTTGGTAGATTTGATATACGATATGGGCAGTTATGTACGAGTAATATCGAAATAATTCACGCAAATTGTAAACAAAATCATTGCCCCATAATATTGTGGCAATAAATTTCAATTCAAAGTTGCCTAAGTCACAAATAATTCTATTATAAGTAGGTAAATAAATTTTAATAAGAATATTAAGCACATTGTCGAAGACTGTCCTCTGAGAGCATTCCTTGGACCATCCTCCCTCCCGATGGACAAAAAAGATAATGGAACGGTGACCAAAAACAAGCCGAAGATGCGTCGGTAGACCCCAGGCAAGGTGGTCTGATGATATCAGGAAACGTGCCGGAGAGAGATGGATGCAGTCCGGGTGGGTCACATCCTGATGCCAATCCAATATGCGGCGACATACATCGCCTTGTCATTCCCTAGAATCCGGTCCCCAGGGGTGGAGCCCTCTTCCATCAGGGGACATATTAGTAGGTGGCTGTCGTCCTGGGTCGCTCCGCAGTAACAGAGGATATTGCCATCAGACAGATTTTTTTTACAGCGCGTAACACCCACTCTTAGTCCGTTGAGGGTGATCCATAACGAGTAGGGTAGATGTTCGCCTACTTGGATACCTTCATGTGGTTCCATATGAAAAATAATGAAAGGTGGCTCCTATCTCCGCTATTCCTCACGTAAAAAGTTGGCAAAATCCAGCGTTAGTCTGCTCTGATAATCAGTGACTAAATATATGTTTGTGTATTCATATATCGGTTATAATAGAGACTATAGGTATTATAAGCAGTTATGTATTATGATTAATAAAGTTATTTTAGTAAAGCTGCAAGTATTCCTCTGCTCTGGTGAACTGAGTTAAAAGTATTCTGGAGCGGGACTGGGTTGCATTGCATTCTTCCCACTAAATATTGTGAAACAATGTAGATATATTATACCTAATACTTCTTCATACACTTATACACCACATATGTTTATCTTATACAATATGACACAAATATAAAAGATCAATGTATGCAATTATAGGTAAAATAAGTCATCCTTGGAAGGCCTTGGACAGATAGAAGGAGCGTCGGAAGGCCACCAAAGATATGGACCGACGTCATTGTCCAAATCGCTGGGGGAACCTGAATGCGGAAGGGTCAGAGCAGAGACGAGTGGAAGAAGTTGAAGAAGGCTAATCAAGAAGAAGAATAAGTAATCGCAAAAAAAAAAAAAGAGATTATGACGTCACTTCCTATACTATTTTACGCGGTCTTCCAAACACGCCCTTCCGAGGCGTTCCAATGGCACCACCCACCAAGAATTGACAAAATCAAAATTTGTAAAAAGATATTTCGAGTTCTACTCGTGAAGCACTTTCGTGAGATACTAAACACGGCGGTATGCGGTGACTGGATCCTCACGATCGCTTGGTGTCTTCCAAGGCTTGAGCTGGACAACATCCGACTTACGATCTGGATTTCTTTTCCAACACCCTTTCATACGATACGATCACAGGAGCTTCACAGCACGGGTGCTTCCGTCACATTCATTCAATTCGTCATACATGCTCTTCGGTTTCTTTATAACACTAATTGTACAGATTATTTATAGAATAATTATTAAGAGTGAAGTTTGAGACCCTATTTAACAGTCGAGTTGCTATTTTGCACAACCCTAGAAGTGGTATACGAATTAATACACTTAATCACATTTCACATGTCAGTTCTCCCATGCACGCACGTCATCTATGTAATGTTTTTGACAACACATCAATCATAATATTGTCAGTACTCTTAGCACACAGTATGCACCATGCAAGTATATTAACAAAGATGTTTGTCTAGTCTATATGTATAGTTCTATCATGCAAGTAGAGGGTAGAGGTATATCTATAGATATTCACCTCAGTGATTATCATCCTACATAATTCTAGTCGAAACCGCTTATAAATGTAAGGCAGAACGGTGGAAATGTTTGCAAGTTGTTCAAATATGTATGCAACGCCTTCAGCTGTCATAGAAAAATATTCGTCTAATGGCATGGTTACGTAATACTATACGTAATACGAGACAAAAATTTGAACTTCAATTCAATTTTAAATTTTACTTATAATCGTCCGTAGATGTCGATAGCAGAACAATACATATTTCTAAAACTAGCTATACCGAAGGGTAACAGATATTGCCCAGCGTATCGAATCTTTCAAATGGCGGTGGGCAGGTCACATGGCTAGAGATCCAGAAGATAAGTGGTCGAAGAGGGTCTTAACCTGGAAACCTAGAACGACTACCAGGAGCGTAGGAAGACCACCACTGCGATGGAAAGACGACCTAGTCAAGTACGTTGGTGTCAACTGGATCCAGAGAGCCCAAGATAGAGCGGTGTGGAAGCAGATGGAGGAGACCTACGTCCAGGAGTGGACAGGAGTAGGCTGATAAAAAGCAGAAGAGGAAGGAGAGTGTAGTTATAAGTTCACACATTTTTCCATAGTGAATTGACATAATTTTTCAGTTATTTTGAATGTAGGGGCATCTGCTCACCAAGCTCGCGTGATTTTTCGCGGGTATGTGCTATTCTGTATTACTATTATTGTGTACCTTTAGTACCAAACTATTGTCAATATGCGTAGGTAGATAGTTTAATTGTAATTACTCCCAACAGATGGCATTAGTTTACATAAGATAATATGCCATTGTGTAAACTTCCTTGTGCCTAGGAGATAATCAACAATAATGAAAATTATCACAATAACTATGTATGTAAATTATCAATATTTAAATAGTAGGTACGTTTACTTGTATCTAGCATATTTCTGTAAAGGTATACTAGATACCCCCAGTGTGATTCGCACCGATTCGGCGTTTGCTCAAGAAAATAAAGAAACAACAAAGATAAATAAATAAATCTTTATTGACCAGTAAATATATATAACAACAAAAACAAGATAATGCAGTAAAGATAGTAGGTATTCTTAAGTGTTTGTCTAAACAAAGTGAAAATTAATACTATTTAGGTAATTACCTTAATATAAAATATAAAATTTTGAGACCTTAGATCTTGACACCTTACTAAATATGCTTTGGAAAAAAATAAGGTAGATACCTACATTGAACATTTATCTAGGGAATGACCGTAAAAGATTTTTTATATCTTGTATAGATTTCTCTAAAATAAAATTGTGAAAATCACCTCTGAATTTTTTTCGAAGGACAGCAACTTTTTTCCCGAAAATCGTACAGAAAAAATATTTTTCCCTTTTGATAATATGCATTAAAATCTAGGGAATGGCCGATAAAGATTTTTTGATTGAAGCGAAATTATCCCCAAAAAATGGAAAATAAACATCATGCGATTGTTCATTGGATTTTGACCTTTAATGCAGCGAGAAATGACCGTGACGTCATAGTCGGGACCCAAACTTGTATTTTTAGGTTAATTTGGATCTGGAAACTTGGAAAATAATGCAACAATGATCGACGTAGGTAATAAAATTACAAACCATGTGTACATAATTTGATAAACAACATTGAGGTTATGTTGTGTTTAATCTGACAGTAAAGGCTGCATTTTCTATATCTTGGCAGCCAGCGGACGTTAGCTGCAAGTGGAGTTGCAAATGTATTGCTGGTAGCCCTGATTGTCGGATCTTGTCATAAGAGCTGTCAAAGGTCAGCAATATTCTCACATTGTATCTTTTACAAGTAGCCTACAATGCCGAAAATATTACAGAGCGGTGCTAGAGAAATCATTTCAAAGGCAAGATAGTTTCAAAAAGAAAAGAATACTCCGATAATCCCTTAAGACCGCCATCACAAGTTAGAAAAACAGTGATGCCAGTTTACTCTGACAATACAAAAATTGGTTAGTTTTTTTAAACAGTAGTTCCGAAATATAATTTGAATGTAGTGAAAAAATGTAACCATATCTTTTTATCACATCAAGCAACACTGAACCAATTTTGCTCCGTGAGATTTAAAAAAAAAAAATTGACTGTACATTATGTAGTAGGCAGAGGTGGGCACCGTTAATCAAAAAGTTAACTTCGTTAATCGTTAATCCGTTAACTAAAAAGTTAACTTCGTTAATCGTTAAAGCGTTACATTTTGAAAAATGTAACGGAAGTTAACGTTAATCCGTTAAAGCGTTAATGTAAAAAATCGCGGTTAAATGGCATGAAATAGAACTACATTAGTATAACTACTGCCACATTTACACTATCGCGATATATCCCAACAAAGTGAAATTTCTTTTCCAACTCCCAACCCACATACGATACCACACATAACCCCATACAACCCTTGGATTATCTAATGCCAGCGCCGCCAGTGGATGATGTCTGTGCAAATAATCAAATATTAACGGACTTAATTAACGGAAGTTAAATAGTCCGTTAACAATTTTTGGAGGTGAGAAAAGCGTTAAATCGTTAACCAAAATGTTAACTTCGTTAATTAACGATTAACGGATTAACGCTTTTCTGCCCAGCTCTGGTAGTAGGTATAGATTAGAAGTAGGCACCAAGTAACTGCCTCAGTACAGTATTCAGTGTTGCCATATGTATAAAACAATAAAGCATTGTATTGTATTGGAAACCCATCAGACGGTTAATAAGTAATGCGGTATGGTATGGCTGGGCTGGATATAGGAACCTATATTCATCTGCTTCTGGATAGTGGATATATATCTTACTGAGGAAATGCAATGGGCCGCAGTAAGGAATCAATAAAAAAATAGATAAATCTTTAAAGTTTTTTCCTCAACAGAGACGAGAGGCATCTTCATTCACATAATGTGGCGTTTAAAGCCAGCCAAAGCCGAGTCGTAAGCGTCGGGACACCAATCCTGCTTCGTCTTTAAGGGAGTTCACATAACACTACATTATGTGAATGAAGATGCCTCTTGTCCCTATTGTGGAAAAAAATGTAATGTATTTCCGTCTGTGCAATGCAGATAAATCCGATTCAATACCTAAAATAATTTAGCTATATATCAAATCAGTTAAATTTTTATTAGCGAAAAATCTTGTAGAGTTAAAAAACAGAACAACAGTAGAGTGCCAAATGGGTGGACTTATTGCAAAAGCAATGTCTTTCAATCAATCCGAGGAATCTACGGAAAATAATTAGGTAATTACTATAATTCAATTCGTACAATTCAGTGCAAACCACAGCACGCAAGCCCTCCGCAATGAAATCGTAGATTTCCGTTTAGGCTGAAATTACACATTTAACTTTTAAAAAAATTATAAACAAGTAGTCAGTTTGTGCAAATCGCGGTGGGATACAGTTTTTTTTCGAAAATGTTTCAAAAAGACGAGTTTTTCGCGACTTATTCCAGCTCACCTAGACCATTAAGGGGGTAAACCCACCTCCACCACTGGATGTTTCAGGAGCTCCTGATACTCCCATTCAGGTGCTCCTATATCATGATAAAATAAAATTTAAAAATTACCCCTTTCCCCAACATTTATTTTCTTCTCTGTGCAAGAACACGATTGATTTCCCGCCTTGAGCCGTCTCTGCATTTGATCTATTTCCGCCGCGACTAGTGCAATAAAATAGTTGGGTTAATGTTAACATGCAGTACCAAGCAACACAATACAAAGTGGTTTCATTTTATAAACTGTATCATTTATTCACTACATTGGCTGCAGTATTCACTATGTGAGACGCTTGAGAAGTACAAGGTTCTAATTAGGTAAACGTGGTGCCTATCTAAAAGAGATAAAAAGAAACTGGAAGCTTTTGAGATGTGGTCCTACAGGAGAATTTTAGGGATTTCTTAGAGGGATCACATAACGAACGAAGAAGTTCTCAACAAAATCAAAGGAGGAAGACACCTGCTCAATGCAATAGCAGAAAGACATACCAGATGGATCGGCCACATAGTGCGTCAAAAGGGTCTCCTATTTGAATTAATTGAAGGAATTAACTAGGGGACAAACTACGAACAAGGAAAGAATACCTGGACGACCTGTGCCAAGATATGGGCTTCGACTCATATAAAGAGTTAAAAAGAACCGCACAGGACAGGGATGAGTGGAGGAGGAGACATGGGGCTTTGCTGCAAACCAATCGTAATGATTGAAACCGGAGAAGAAGAATTAGGTACATACCAAATTATGAGATTCTGGCTTTGCGCGAAAATGTTTCTAGCCGACACGATCTACGTATGAGTACAATTAACAAAAACACCCTTAACTGGAGAGTTTTGCAAATAGAAAGCAGTGACGAAGGATCTTAAAAATATGGTTCCCAGCGAGTTACTTTTTAAATTTATGATGATAATACTAATCTGACACAAATAATGGAATAAAAAATGTTTGAAATCCACACTTCGCCAATGACAGCACGGCTAATGCAGATATATGAGAAGTTCTTTGAACGAATCTTGGGTTTTGAAGCACGCAGCGTGGACCGATTCGTAATGGGAATACTACACGTTTCACTTTTGCTAAAGAATTTCCCAGACAAAAGTGAAATCATTCAATGGTGAACTGTCTAAACAGTGTTAGTAAACACATAAGTGATGCGATCAGCACACGAATTGTCGTACATAATATATTCAGGAATGGAGGAAGTATGAAATATTTAAAATAATAGTCCGCACCCTGCATTTGACAAGATAATAATACAGTAAAGTACCGGTGGCGCCACACCTGTTTGTGTCGGTATGATTGTGTACTAAAGTACCTGTCATTGCATGTTGTAATGAAGGGGAGGTATGTAGCGTAATTTAATATTAATATGACAGTCAATTCTGTCAACTCTGCCTCAAAGAGAATTTTATTTTTAGATGAGTAAACATGTTGTTTACTAGAAGCCCCCAGTGTGGTTCGCACTAATTGGGTATTTAGTCAAGAAATCTATCTATCTATACCCTCACGCCACATCCCTTGCAGGGTAGGCAGAGAGGACAGAGCGCCAGACAACCCTATCCTTACACACACTCCTAGCTTCCGTCACATTCATGCAATTAGTCATACACGCTCTCCGATTCCTTTTACTCAAAACGCGTCCATCCTTGAGGATCTGGTCGACATGATCGACAGCATTGTGCACTAGCACTTTTGCTTTCATAGACACATTGCTACTACTAACAATCGGACCGAGCGCACCATTCGTCCTAGTACCGGCCAGCTTCCTTCTTTCAATGTCTCCATCACAGCGTCCATCTCTAGTAAACAAACTTCCCAGATATACATACTGATTCACTTGCTCCAGACAGTCATTACCAACCTTTATCACACAATTTGTCCTTATTTCCTCTCTTTCGAACACTAATACTTTCGTTTTATTTACATTCATTTTCATACCATTCATATCGCAGCTTTCGTACACACAGGATACTATCCGTTGTAACTCACATTCATCATCAGCCATCAACACTAAATCATCTGCAAACATTAACGCACATACTTTCACTCCATTTAGGTCCACACCAACATTCAGCTCATTCAGAGGACGCATGCAGTAGTCGAAGAACAGGTTGAACAACCAAGGCGACATGACGCAACCCTGTTTAACCCCTTTTGTGAGAGTGAACCACTGCGACAACGCAGCATTCACCCTGACACAAGCAGAGCTCTCCGAATATAGAGACGCGATTGCGCCAATCAGTCGGTCGCTCACCCCATATTCCGACAGTACACGCCACAGTCTTTCTCGGTCCACACGATCGTATGCCTTCTCCAGATCCACGAACGCGCAGAAGAGCCTCTGGTGTTTAGCCAGAAGCTTCTCCACGACCATCCGTAGGGAGAAGATCTGATCGGTGCACCCCCTGCCACTCATGAAAGCACCCTGCACATCCCATACTTTACTTTCAGTCACTTTTCTTACTCTTTCAATCAATACCTTTCCATACAGTTTGCCCACAGAGCTCAGCAAACTGATAGCCCGATAACTGCCGCATTCCAACCTTGAGCCTTTCCCCTTGTACAAAGGGCAGATGACTGCCCTCCTCCAATCCTCAGGAGTGCAGCCACTCTCCCAGCACAAGTTGAAGAGCCTCAGGCACCACTCGAGAATCTTCGGGCCACCTTGCTTGATGAACTCTATGGCCACACAGTCATGTCCCGCAGCTTTACCATTCTTTGCTTTTTTCAATGCAAGCACAACTTCATTCATACGTATTTCCTCGTCCTCAGCAATATTTACATTCATACTATCTGCTACATTCGTCTGGTTTGTACTAGTACCACTTTCATACAATTCTTCGAAGTATTCTTTCCATCTTTCAACAACTTCTTCTCCATTCATCACATAGTCAAGAAATAATTAATGAAAATGAGTAATTCTAAAAAAAAACTTAAGAACCATGCTCATATATCTCCATATTATAGCTCACGACCCAACTATGACGTCACGATCATTTCCCACGGCATTAAGGTTCAAAATCGCGTGAACAATCCCATGATAAAATGGTAAAAATAGCGTTTTTTTCATTTTTTTGGGTTTAATTTCGCTTCGATTTTAATACATATTTTCTTATTTAATACGATTTTAATTTTATCCACGGCTTTCGGGAAACGAGTTTCTGTCAGATCAGAGGTGTTTTCACAATTGTTTTTGAGAAATCTATACAAGATATAAAAAATCCTTTACGGTTATTCCCTAGACAAAGCTTCAATGAATCTACTCTATTTTTTTTCCAAAGCACATTTAGTAACGGTTGTCGAGATCTAAAGTCTTCCGTTTTTAGAAATTTTTGAAATGTCAGTATGCCTGTTGTCAAATTAATAACGTAGATGTTTTAGCGTTCATCTGTTGTAGCTTGTAGCCAACAATCCACGATTCATTAAGGAGGGCTTGTATATTATAATGGTGATAGCTACCTAACTTTACGCCTATATAGCAAGCGATAATATTTTCACGAGTTATATCCATGTTTTCCTGGTAAAACCGGTGCGAATTAAATGATTATAAAATTAAATGCCGCCTTGGCTTAACCAACATAATCTAATTTATAGGTTTTCTTATCAACAGAAATGTCGCCAAACAAGTAAGAACCGCAAAACTGCAGCCGCACTACCACTGTCATAAAATATTACAGTGGGTGTATAATATTAATAAAATTAGGAATGTAGGTATCAGTGGTGAAGGGTCCTCAGAATACGATTGCCATCGAGTAACCTTTTTGATTTAGGCTGATAAAATCTCATCTGACATATTTCCAAAAAAATGTTATTCTGTCTTATCTTCTACAGATATCCACTCTTCACAACTATATGCGTAGGTATCAATTAATAAAACCAGTTTTTTTTAAAAAGAATCTGGGCTTGTATGGATACACAAACCCAAATACTTTCCTGCACACCTTGTACTAGGCTGAAAACTTGTATGACAAAGTGTGGAATACATCGCCAGCGTCGCGGTTTTTAAACCTGGCATCTACCAATTGAGAGACTGCCGCCTCAAACAACTGTGCCAACCGTGTACTTTTAATGGGGCATATAAATCTGGGTTAAGTTCGTCGGTATTGTCACCTGCTTAGCAGGCTTTTATAAACTCATTTATAAGTATAAATAAAAAATAATCTTTACTAGACAAAAATAATGCGGAGTTACAAGACAATAGTGGTGTGCTTAAATTAAAGTCAACCTGAATCTATAAGTAGGTAAGTCAACCACAATGCGTTGTAACAAGAGATGTAACGAATATTCGGTTACTATTCGGTATTCGGCCTATTTGCTTCCTTTTTGGAGTATTCTGTATTAGGCCGAATATTAACCACTGAATACCTAAAATAGGAGCAAGAAATAATAAAATCACACAGTGAATTAAGACTGTGTACCACGTCTAGGTAAATTCTTATTTGTGACGTAATAGATATTGTAAATATCATCTGAAGGTATGAGAATTATTTTTGTGGAAGTATGACAAAAAACAATTATTTTGTTACGATATAAATGTCAGTTTTTAACGATCAAATACTGGCAAGTTTAAGTCGATATAATCCAGCGGGTCTATCATAGATGTTGAATATTCGGCAATTCGGCTATGCTCCTGGCCGAATATTCGGTATTCGGCTTGAGGCTGAATTTACTACTCGTTGTAACTACGAGTAAGTTGTAAGTTAGTATGAAAATATTTCATCAGGAGATGTAGTAAAGGGTGTCACGAAACAGAATGACTTCCTGATAGGAAACAAAGAGAGTGATTGTATTTCCTGAAACTCTAACCGAAGGAACGTGTCTTCCTGTATATTATGGAGGAATATTACGCTATTTTACCTACATAATGTAAGCGGTAATGTAGGTACAGAACAACCTGCATTAAGGGGGCATATGCACTGAGCAAAAAAGACGGGCTACCTTATACTCATCATATTAAACCCTTTTAAACCGCAATTGTAACTGTTTAATGCTCCTTTTACTAATATATTCATGTGACCCCTGTGAACATCGAATAGGTATTTAACACTTTTAGCCATTGATTTCGATGATGCCCCCTCTGCAGTGTTTTATTACTCATTTTTACCTATCATTTGAGTTACATTTCGTTTGCGCCGGGCCTGGGTTTTTTTCGCATCCTCTAATCTAAAACAGCCGATTTGTTAAGATTATAATTACCAGTATTTTGGCTAAATTATACTTTTATATCTGAAAAACTAAACGGAAAATCTTCAGATCCCGTAAATTTCAGGGGTACTTTAGAAATATTTTTTTATTCAAGGAATTTCCAATCCTGTAATTCTAAAACAGCCAATCTGTAGTCCATACTTTCATCTATCACTGACTTCAGTTTCAAGACGATTCTCTCAGCATTGGCTGAGGACTATTCAGGGCGCCGAAGCCGGATGACAGCATATAGGACGTTAAGGATTTCGCCCACCCAGCCACGAGTATAGTATACAATTTTAGTATATTTTGCATATTAGTTTAGTATATTTTGGAAGTAGGAACACAGCACTTAAGTAACATTAATTAGTGATGTCCTCGCGAATAACTAATTACAATTACTATACTTTTAATAGGCAAGTACTTACCTTAAATTAAGTACGACATTAACTTAATATACTACGGTACGTACACATTATGTATCTTAGCGCGTAATTTTAAAGCAGTAGGTGACTTATAATTTACATTACCTAATTTATGAAATGAACATTTCGCCCGGTAAATTCGTCCTAATTTTAAACACGCGCTGAACAAAAGATTTGGTATATTTCATTATTTGGTATATTTTACACGTGTTGTACAAAAGATCTGGTATATTTCATTTTTGATATACTTTCATACACTTTAAAGTAGCCATGTCAAGCTCAAAGTCACTAGTGGGCCAAAAGGATGAAGACCATAGACTAGGTGGGCCGCAAAACTTGATCTTAAAGAAGACAAACTACTGAAAATCTTAACGAAAAAAATACTATTATAGGACAAATATATTTATTATACTTAGTTCCAATAAAAAAGACATTTCAAAAAGTACAAACGTTAACTTCTTTTGCCAGATATTTGTCATTTTTTGTCTTTAATTAAGTTGTTTATTTGTGGCGTGAATTTATCAGCGCAAATAACTTTCAAGTTTTTTAGTAGGTTTTTAACACGCGCGGGCCGTTTCTAAAATTTATTCGGGCCGCAGGAAAAAGCTCAGTGGGCCGCATGTTTGACATGGCTGCTTTAAAAGGATAATTTTGCAATCAAAAGTGAAATCATCCTACGGTGAACCGTCTAAACACAGAAGTGATCTGGTCAGAATGCAAATTGTCGTATATGTACTTATTTGGGCATGGGGGGGGGGGATTCCCTGATTTCGGTAATCCATGCAAAAGTGACTCGTGTAATATAGTCCGAATTTGTGATCCTCTAAGGTTGCAGAGGCCGAACTATCTATTATCTGTACCATCCGTCTTGGCCACCGTTCTGACGTTAACTGCAAGTGAAGTTTAGATTGTATTGTTGGTAGCCCTGATTGTCGAATCTTGTCGTAAGAGCTGTCAAAGGTTCCCAATATTCTCACATTGTATCTTTTACACGTAACCTACAATGCCGAAAATATTACAAAGCGACGCTAGAGAAATCATTTTAAAGGCAGGATAGTTTTGCGAGTCGGAAAAAGAAAAAAAAACTTCGATGATCCTTTTAAACCGCCATCACAAGTTAGAAAAAATGTTGCCAGTTTATTCTAATAATTTTAAAATTCGCAATTTTTTATAAACAACAGTTCTAAAATATAATTTCAAAGTAGCGAAAAAATATAACCATATCTTATTATCACATCAAGCAACACTAAACCAAGTTTGCACCAGGGGACTTCTAACGCGAAATGC
This sequence comes from Ceraclea dissimilis, assembly GCA_963576895.1. NCBI lineage: Eukaryota > Metazoa > Arthropoda > Insecta > Trichoptera > Leptoceridae > Ceraclea > Ceraclea dissimilis. The sequence continues at coordinate 349,998 of OY756361.1, forward strand.
ATTGTAAGAAAAGAAGACGATTCCCACCGAGTTATCTTTTGATTTAGGATGAGTAAATGACAGGTACAATAATGTCTGATATGACATAATGCAATAAAAAATGTTAGCCTCAAAAGTTATTTATCACATTAAAGCTACAAAAATCCCGTCTTCGCCACTGCGGCACTTGGTAAGGAAAAAACCGGGATTCGTTGGTACCCTATAGATATTCTATAATTTAATTCTAAGTCATTTTTTAAAAATCATTATCCAAATCAATCCTTAATCTTTACGATACAGGGACATTTTTCTTCCACAAAATTTTCTTTTCTTGTTTATTGTATAGCACGTTCAAAAGAATCAATGAAACGTGTGTAAAATATACTAATTGTATAAAAATACTATAAGTATTTTTTTTATGAAGATTAATAAATAAAGTGTAGGAAATTTACAAAATAAAATACATACACCTACCTAATCCTAGAAATACCTGCGGAGTTCAACCGCAATAATCAGATATTATGTTCGGTGGAGAGTTAACAAATTGGTAGGTATTTTTTTATCTTTATTTAGGTACAGTAAATAACATACTCTTGAATTGAAGAGACTGCAGTATTGCGCTAAGATCGCCCTAGTGAAAAAATATGATATCGTATTGTGGGTTTTGTAAAACATATTTCCGTTTTGACCACATGCAGTATAAATAAATAAATAAATTAAACCATAAATTTTGTTGCAATGTTCCTATCTATATTATTCACTCATAAAAATATACTAAAAATCGTTTCATGACAGTGGGAAAAAATACTAAAAATATACTTACATATTTAAAAATATTCTAATGTAGTATTTTATCCATATTTAGACACTTAATTAAAATAATAAATTCACTAACACATCTAAAGCACATTATATTAATTTTATTGTCGCACATTATTTTTTAAAATATACCAAAATCTGTTTTATTTTAAAATCACATCAAACTATAAATTTTCAAATGCAAAACTTGAAAAAACTAAAAAATCACTCAACATGCTGCAACTTTCGCGATGTTTTATTTAAAAAATACGAATTTTTAAACGCACATCTGCAAATTTTCTTCAATATTTATTAACACGAGTACTAAAAAAATACCAAATTTACGAAAATACTAAATTTCAATTAAAAAATTCACTGCGATTTCGAATATACCATAATTTTTCAAAATATACTAAAAAAAATTTAAGACGAATTCACTTGTTTTCGCAAAAAGGCAAAATTGAAAATTAACATACAAATGTCAAATAAATGAAGTATTTTTAATTTATCAATTAATTAATTAGGCATCAGATACATGTTTTGTAGTATCCCATCTGTATGGGATTTTTGGTATATGTTGTGTTATTTATATTGGTATATTTTCCATGGGGTTTTTCATAAAAAGGTGTTTGTGTCCGTCACCATGGTGTTGGCTTTGCACCGGTTACACTGTCACTTTCCACACCATGCACGCGCGATAACATCGAGACTCCGCGATACGAGCGGACGGGGAGCGACGCGACCTTCCTCCAGCGCGACTGAAATACAACTGAAAATGAAAACCATTAGTTGACTTTTCCTCAAATCCCTTACGTGATAAAGCCGCGCGTACACAACGTTTGTGATAAAGAAATCATTCTAAAAATCTAATAATTTGTAAAATCATATTATAATTGAGTGATATAGGTATACTGTATTTTTAATATATATATCGTATGGCGTTGGAGAGACCAGAGTCAGAGATTGAGTTCGTGAGAGCTTAGGTATTGAAGTGCGACAAGTGGAGACAAGTTATGGATGTCTTCCTTGATATTTTTAATGTTAATTATATATTAAATATGCATAATGCTTTAATAATACACTTACCTTGTAAATTATATTAATATAATTAATAATAATAAATTGAAATAACAAGATTATATCTAGCAGCATATGAGATTTTGATAACATTTTAATTTTCAGCCAACGGTACACGATGGATGTTACCTTTTAATAATAAATACCACGTAAGTGGATCCCCTAAAGTAAGGTTGTTCTGTAACTGACGAGACCAATAATGTTCTAGCTGCGTGTTAAAGATATGAGTATTTGAAACGTTGATCTCATTTTTCTCAACATTTTGGTCTAGAGTAGTTAGTTACACCCTTTTTATTCTTGGGTGACAAAAAGTTCTGTGATATCCCCAGGTTGTAAAATTGAACATTCCTTTTTTTTTTCATTTTCTCTTTCCTTCTAGTGACTTTCGATAGTTAGGTGTTTGTAAAACTTACATAAAAAAACATTATTGCACATTTTTTTCCGCAGTTCAGAATATCCTACAATTTTTATTCATTCGTTAAACGAGCTCCTGTGTACAACCAGCTTTAGGATAATTCCAGTACTTAAACATATCGAGATGATGGTATCTCCTACTCCCTCTGCATCCTATATTCCCAATGCGTGAGAGAGAGATGGCACGACGCTTTTCCAAACATTCTCCTCCTCTAGCGTAGAGATGCTATACGTACGTCCTGCTCACTCTTATACGTTGTCATGGAGAGTGTGAGAGAGAGGGGTGATGGTATTTAGGGAAAGGCATAGATATGTGACATGCATAAGTAAAATGGAGCAATCTCTGTGATTTCACAGGAGCAGAAGAAATGTTTGATAAGTAGCAGAGAAATGGCATGTGGCATAAAAAATAGTAGATATCACAGCAAGCCATTTTTTTGTAAGACTGAGTTAAAAAAGTGATAAATAGCGGTTTATCTGCATTATCCACAGTAGCATATATACAACTATCAAAAATTACACAACTGACAGCAGGATGTAGTAGAATGGGTGAACGATGCCCTGGGCATAAAGTGATCACTTAAGCCAGCCAAAGCCGACTCGTAAGCGTCGGAACACCCATCCCGCTTCCTTTCCAAGGGAGTTCCCATAACGCTATATTATGTGAATGAAGATGCCTCTCGTCTCTGTTGAGGAAAAACTGAAGTGGTTAATTTGAAAAAAAAACTGAAGGGGATAAAGAAAAAATGGGAAAATGTTGCGTCATAGTTGTGCCTGATGTCGCATTTTTCCTTTATCTCAAATTTTTCGTTGTCACAATTAGCGCCGCAGACAAATTTTATGAAACAATTGTGATTTTACATTTTTTAAATTCGTCATAGAAAAACGGTTTGTGAGATAGTGAGATGGTGGTGCCAGGTCAAAATATCAGTGCTGACAATACATTATATATTCTACACTTCACAAATCATGACAAAAGCTTATTTTGTGAAGTGTGCAGGAAGGTATTTGAGTTTGTGAATACGGGCATGGATCATTTTTTTATCAAAATAAACAAAAAAAAGCAATATTTTCTGTGATTTGAAAACACGTTGTGAAAAATATCAGTGCTTTTTAGTTTCACACCCAATCGGCTGATATTCTGTAACCTTAATCTTCCCAAGGGCATACATATTACATAGTTTTCTCACTAACTTCACATCACATAGCGTAATAACATCTACACGCACACACACGCATACAATATAGCACAACGTAGCACAACACAGCACACCAAAAAATATATACCAAGTCATGGGGGTCTTCAGCCCCCCCTATAGATTAGAATAGGTATGTATTTTTTCATACTATATGGTAAAACCTCTGGGTAGAGAACTGGATATCACATCAAGATTGTCGTCGATCTGCCTAGAACGAATTCTCCAGTTTTTTGGTCATATAGCTCGAAGAGGGGAAGAAAGTTTCGAGAAATTAATCGTAGTAGGAAATACACTGGGACGAAGACCAAGAGGATGCTCACCTATGAGATGGACCGATCAAGTGGTGCAAACGGTGGCCCCTTCCATCTACAGGGCCATGCACCTTGCGGGGGACAGAACCGCGTGGCGACAGATTGTCCAGCAACGGGTGTTTGGGGATCACGACCCTCAGCAGTGAGGAATACGACCCAAGAGAGAGAGAGAGGGTAAAACCTCATAAAAAATCACATTACTACCATTACTACATTACATAAGTTTTCTAAAATTAGTATGAAGATCCACCAGTTTCATAAAAAAATTGCCTGCGGCGCTATTTTTTATCATTTTTCATACATGTTATTGTGCAAAGTATCGTATACATTTTGAAACAAATAAACCAAGTGTTTTTTAGGCAATATCATTTTTTAAATGTTTTGCTGCCCCCCCCCCCCCTCTAGATCCGAGGCTGGTGACGCCCATGTACCAAGTACCTACTAGATACATCGCCCGTCGCGTCCCTTTCATTAACAATCCTCAAGGGAATACTGGGAGGTTCAAAGGCCTCGCCTCTGTAGGTATGTCAAAATCTTAACCAAATAATGTAGTATTCCAACAACAGCGTAGAAGAATTAATGATGAACATTGTCGGGCTTACGATCAACCTCGGCTGGCTTAAGTGATCAATTTACACTCGAGAAGAATTCGCCATTACAGTTCACCCCGGCTAGGATTCAAACCCATACCTTCGTCTCGCATATAGTAGGGATCATATCCACTACACCACGAAGAGCTATCTATCTATCTATACCCTCACGCCACATCCCTTGCAGGGTAGGCAGAGAGGACAGAGCGCCAGACAGCCCTATCCTTACACACACTCCTAGCTTCCGTCACATTCATGCAATTAGTCATACACGCTCTCCGATTCCTTTTACTCAAAACGCGTCCATCCTTGAGGATCTGGTCGACATGATCGGACCAGGTCAGTCTCGGACGGCCGCGCTTTCTCACCCCTCTTCGCTCATTCAGATATATCTTTTTTGTCATCCTGTCATCATTCATTCTCTCAACATGCCCAAACCATCTTAGTTTGTTTACTTTCATTCTTGTCACTACACCAGTCTTGCAGTCACTCATTTCCCTAATAACCTCATTCCTTATCTTATCTCTCAGCGTTTTCCCGCACATTCTTCTTAATAACCTCATTTCTACTGCATTCAACCCTGATTCATCCTTCTTCATCCACGTCCACGTCTCACTAGCATACATCAGGGTCGGCACCAAGACAGCATTGTGCACTAGCACTTTTGCTTTCATAGACACATTGCTACTACTAACAATCGGACCGAGCGCACCATTCGTCCTAGTACCGGCCAGCTTCCTTCTTTCAATGTCTCCATCACAGCGTCCATCTCTAGTAAACAAACTTCCCAGATATACATACTCATCCACTTGCTCCAGACAGTCATTAAGAGCGACGGCTGGAATTTCATGTATGTCTATGACGTCACGGTCACGGTCAAAATCGTATGAAAAAATGTTAATAAATAGCTTTTCTTCCATTTTTTGGAGTAAATTTTGCTTCATACAAAAAACTTTTATGGTTATTCCCTAGATTTTAATGCAAATTATCAGTACAAAAAAAAAATATCTGCGACTTTCGGGAAACGAGTCTTTCGAAAAAAAGATCAGAGATGTTTTTCATAATTGTCTTACAATTCCATACAAAATTTGAACCAATAACAGAACCATTTTTATTGAGAGCATATTGCCCCTTAAGGGACCGCTTTATGGTTAAAAGGTCCCCCCTCTCCACATCTTAATAAAATACTATTCATGAAGTTAGAAACCTATTTTTGTATTTTTATTCTACTATAGAGATTGCAGATTGCAGAATATATTCGTGGTAGTTTTGGGGTCGCGCCTATCCCGGAGAAACTGAAAGAGGGTAGACTCCGATGGTACGGACACGTGAACAGAGGAAATGACGATCACGTGGTCAGACTCGGGCTAGACATCCCCACACAAGCGAGAGGTCGAGGTCGTCCACAAGCCACCTGGTGGAACAATATTGAGAAAGACCTAAGGGAGAAGCAGCTGAACAGTGAGATGACACAAGACAGAAAGACTTGGAGACTGCGTGCCAGAAGGGCCGACCCCAGGTGAACTGGGAAGAGGCAAGGAAGAAGAAGATAGAGATTGCAGATTAAATTATTTTACCTACCATGCATACGTTAAAATTTTGTAACACAGCTGGAATTTTCTTACATAGAACTATAAGGGATCGAAATTAGGGTTGCGACTTGCGGGGTAGGCAGATAGAACAGAACGTCAGATCAGCCAACCCTTACACACACCCCTCTTGTTTCTTGGTTTTTCGGATCGGCCGTATGTAGATAAACTTGACCGACGTTTCGACATTACTACTGGTGTTTTCTTCTTCGGAACACACTCCTTGTTTTTTATCACATTCATGCAGTTTGTCATACACGATGTCATACACATACTTCGATTCCTTGTACTCAAAACGCATCCATATTTGACTTATAGGCTCAGACGGCCACACTTCCTCACACTTCTTCGTTCATCCATTCCATACGTATTAGAATCAATTTTTTTCCTCTTTCATGATTTCTTCTGCAAACACTCAGTTAGTGTTTGCAGAAGAAATCATGAAAGAGGAAAAAAAATACTAGGGGGCTTCTAGTAAATGTTCATATAAGAAAAGAATAGCGCGGAAATTTAAAATATTTTTAACCATTACCGCCATCTATAGTAATTTTCCGAAACATTACCATTGCACGCATTACGCTCGAAAGAGAACTAATTTAAATAGGTATACATAAAACAATGAATTGTAATTGAACAAAACTTTCTATGACTATCAATAGATGGGTCTCTATATTTTCACAGTTCAATAGTATTACAAACATGAAAAACAATGAAAATTGTTAAAATTCATCGTGATTCGTGATGATCCAAAAGTTTATGAATAATATCATAAAAATATGAATGCATCAAGTATATTATTTAGTAGGGAACATTGTTGGCACAGTTGGTTCGAAGGTGGACGTCCAATCACGAGGTGCTGGGTTTGAATCTCGGGAGGTTTGTTTGAGGTTTTATCATTTAGTATGAAAAAATGTAAGCATACCTATTCCAATCTCCCTGACGATGCCCATGGGTATATGTGGACACTAAATATAGAAACTTTCTGTCAAAACATGACAATAGTAGTGTGTCAAAAGGCGGACTTATTGCAAAAGCAATATCTTGCAGTCCACCCGGAGTGGGTATACTTGAGGAGGAGACAATAATGGACCATGTCTTTGTAAGCTGTCCCATTGTCCAAAGGCGTTGCTTGGTTGATTTTCATATTAATGTAATTAATTAATTGAAGATACTTGTAGGTAAGTACTCTGAATCTCTGAATACTTTGTGTCTGTATTCGTCACGCGAATTTATATTAGTCGCATCGTTATGGACAGAGGCGATCTGAGGATGTTTTAGTTTTCTCATTATTTTCCAAAAAAAAAAACTAATCTCAGGCTCCATGGAAAACGTTGCAAAAGAAGAAAATAATCTAATTTAGGTAGATTTTCAGCAGGGAAAACGCGATTTCGAGGAGAATTTATATGGAGTTAGTTAGGTACCCACCCCAGAAATATCCAATCTTTTTTGGTATTCGACTCCATTTTTTATATGTCCTACACTTTTTTCGTAATTTTTAAATTATTTATTTGAATCGTCATTAACTTATTTATTAATTTAGTCACATGGGCACAGACCGTTATAACAACACAAATCAAAAAATTCAACAAAAACAGAAAACAAACCAGCGAAGGCCCGTCGATTTTATCAAAAAAATATTACTAAGAGAACACCGAAAAACGTATCTAATTTTAAAAACTAGCTACAAGTAAAAAACATAAGTAGGTATATGTATAGATAGGTAAAAATAATAAATTATAGTTTTTTGCAAAATCGCTAAGTAAGTTTGTGATGTCCATGACCCCTGAGCTTTACAATCATTTACCCAAGGCACATCAATACACATTGTGTAAACTCTCTTATACTATTTGGTTCACATCAAGAAATTTGGGGTCGCACATTCAGACCTTTAGGCACCCACAACCTTTTTTAAATAAAATAAAAACAAATTTCCTGTGTTAATATTGCCTCTGTCCTACAAACAAAGAACAAGAAACAATAAACAAAATTAACAAAGACACACGGTTAATTTGATGAAATACTTAAGTAATAAAAAAAAAACGTTTTTCTTAACGAGAAATATGAGATAATTAAGAAGATGTATGAATTAGATATACGGAATTATTTATTAGAGGTGTTTAGCAGTTAATGTAATGCGGTTTCGCATGGTGAATCATTATCAAGGTTACGTGAGACATTAACAGAACAGATGTCAAAGTATGACGCCATCGTCCAGTCTAGGGAACCTGTATAAAGGTAGGAAGTCTTAAAGGATATAGCCATAGACTAAACAAGAGCGCCGCCATTTAATAACTTAGCACTTCCGCTAGGTATACGCCATTCTTTCGCGATGGAAAGTACACTAATTTACCATTTAATTACATAGGTTATATTCCAAAGGTAATTTCCACACTGATTATACATAATGAGTCGCAAAAATCACTGAAATATCACCAGGATTAATGAAATTGTGGACAACCAATATGACACGCGATCATATGTTTAGAGACTTAATGGCGACTACCATAGATTTGTCATAGATATAGAAGGGGCTCAATGTTCAATAGTTCTTCCCACCTTTATATAGGTTCCTTAGTCCAGTCGGAATGTCTCGTCTACACGCGCTGCCCGACGGGAATCGAACCCTGAAGATTTAGAAATGATTAGGCAATAGGCATGCCAATGAACAATTCTTTGTAATAAATAACACACCACATGAACGTAGCCGAGATTGGAATAGATATATATTTTTTCATACTAAATGATGAAACCTCACAAAAAATCTCAATACTACCAGACATTTTCTCATCATATCTCAAATTTTCTAAAATTAGTATGAAAATCCATCAGTTCCATAAAAAAAATTGCCCGCGGCACTATTTTTGAATACTTTTTTATAATAAAACATTTTTCATACACATTGTTGTGCAAAGTATATATACATTTTTAAATGAACAAACCACATCACGACCTTCTTCACTATGTCTCACAAAAAAATGAGTAGATACATTGAACCTTTATTTAGGAAATAACCGTAAAATATTTTTTATATCTTGTGTAGATTTCTCAAAAAATAAAAGTGAAAAACACATCCTGAAAGACAGAAACTTGTTTCCCGAAAGTCGCCAAGATTTTTTTGTTGTGACAATATGCATTAAGAGTGTGCATACCGACATTTCTACCGACTTTTCTTACAAAAATTTCTAAAAACGGGAGACCTTCTATCTCGATAACCGGTACTAAATATGCTTTGGAACAAAATACGGTAGATGCATTGAACCTTTATTTAGGAAATAACCGTAAGATATTTTTTATATCTTGTATAGATTTCTCAAAAACAAAAAAATGTGAAAAACACCTCTGATCTTTTTTCTGAAAGACAGAAACTCGTTTCTCGAAAGTCGCGGAAAAATATTTTTTTTTGTACTGATAATATGCATAAAAATCTAGGGAATAACTGTAACAGTTTTTTGATTGAAGTGAAATTAACCCCAAATAATGGAAAAAACGACATTTTTACCATTTTATCGTGCGATTGTTCATAGGATTTTGAACCTTAATGCCATACATAAATAAAAATTGGACACACATATTGATTTGAACTTCGGATGTGAGGAAATGACTTTACAATACAATACAATAAAACTGGTATTATTAATTTAGCGTCCTACTTTAATCAGATGACTATTATTATTATTATTATTATACCTGACTCTTACAGGTAGCTCAACATTCATAGCAGTAAGTCTCATAAAAATACGTTCAAACCAGTTACGCCAATATATCTCTGCCATCGGAAATGACTCGGAGATAAAACACAATCATTGTATGATTATAAAAATTCAGAAGGTATACCAAGACACTTCTCAGTATTATGATATAGTGCAGTTTTTTTTTTAATTCATCCAAAAATTTGTTCGGCGGCGACGGGGGGGGGGGGGGTTCCCTAAGAAATGTTACGAAAACTAAAATTGTTAACCTTGGGCAAGAAAAAATCGTCGACGGGGCGGGGGGGGGGGGGGGGGGGTAAAAAAATTCTAAGACAATTCCGTGTAAACCAAAAAGTGAAACGTGGCCGGCCTCCGGCCTACTCAACCTTTTGGCAAATCCCAGTCTGACTCGGAGATATACGGTGCTAACCCAGAGCCCGGAGAACACCACTCAAACCGGTAGACTCCGGGTCAAACCCGGAGAGGTGGTAGCCCTAAGTGCACATATTGTTATCATTCATAACTGATCAGTGATCACTGATCAGCCTATTAGGAAACATTCACCTCCAGATATCATGGACTGGACATCAAAGGATTAGACCCAGATTTATTTATTTTATTTTTTACAAGTATTTACAGCACAAAACAGATAATAACTATAAGTGAAAAAATTGAAGTAGGTAAAACAACAGTCCATTCATAGGTAAGCTGTCACCCACAAGCATGCGCCACAGTAAAGTTAGAAGCATAAAATACGTTCATTCCAGTCGCCTCACACAACCACATCCAATCTCTTTCACACACTCGTTCATTGCACATGGACACCGAAAGCAAAAAAAGAAATGACAGTAATACATCAGATGCGCGGGACCCAAAATACAAGCATTAAAATCGTTAAAAAAATGTAGGTACCTATAGATCAATCACATTGTGATCCATTGTGACCAGTGATCATTAAACCATGATAAAGGTCCGTACAATGTAGGTACCTATCTATCTAATGTCGTTCATAGCGCATCTACATTGCGCAACTCAGAGACAGTCTTATTATTGTTACATAAATCAGGTACCTACATAAGTAAGTAGGTACTTTAGTATTGAAAAATGTCTAGATCTTGTACCTATAGTGTCGGTACTTATAGAACATAGAAGATAGTGTTATATGTATGTATATAATCAAGATGATTCTAGGTATGTATATGTAGGGCTGCCACCTTTCAAAGAGGGTAGGCTCAGAGATTTCGAAAAAAATCGTAGGCCCTGACATTTTCGCCCCCCCCCCCCCCGTCGATTAATTTTTTTTATTGCTTTTTTTATTCCTTTGCATCACAAAATTTTGTTAATGTTACAAACAATTCATTGACCTTGGGCATGAAAAATAGTAAAATTTGTTGGGGAGGGGGTTGTTTAAAAAAAATCGAAGAGAATTCCAAAGTGAAGCGTGGCCGGCCTCCGCCCTCTAAATCTCTGCCGCCCATAGTCACCAGCCTACTCAACCTTTTGGCAAATCCCAGTCTGACCCGAAGATATACGATGCTAGCCCGGAACCCGGAGAACATCACTCAGACCCGTTGACTCCGGGTCAAACCCAGAGAGGCGACAGCCCTATAGTATACTCGTATGTGTTCGACATCTTCATTACTGCATTGTCTCATATAGTGCTTTAAGAAGACAATACTCAGAACAATAGATTTCATGCCAATTATCTAATCTTATATCAGGGTTTTTTAGGCTATGGACCCAAGTGTGACGTCACGGTCATTTACCGCGGCGGTGCTAATGTTCAAAATCGCATGATAAAATTTAAAAAATTGCGTTTTTTGGGGTATATTTCGCTTCATTCAAAAAACTTTTACGGTCATTCTTAATGCATTTTATTAATACAAAAAAATCTCTGCTACTTTCGAAAAACGAGTTATGCTGTCTTTCAGAAAAAAGATCAGAGGTGTTTTTCACTTTCTTTAAATATAAATTGTCTCATTAGGAGTCCAATAACTATAACTAGTTATGGTCAAAATCTGGTGAATTAATGCACATAGTTACCCCATCCCATTCAGCTCGACAGAAAAAAAGAGTAAGAAAAAAAGGTGAGGCAACGGAGAAGACAATGGTATGCACATGTGAGGGGAATGGAGCCATCCAGACTCCCTCACATTGCATTGCACGACTAACCCCAGGGCAGACGACTCCCGGGCAGACCACCAAAGAGACGGATTGGCAGTTGGGAGTCGACATCGCAGGAGGCTAATCCATCTTCATAACAGACCACAAGGCCTATATTAAGAACAAGAAGAAAAATACGAATAATTGGTGTCGGTTGAAAACACCTGTTTCATAGAACACCTAGTTTCGTTGCAGTCAATGTGTGTAGAATGTAGATACAATTATTATTTGCACATCAAATTAGGCTTGGTTGGTATATTGGGAAAGCTACAGGATGTGGACAATGACAGAAAAGAGGAAGATTTTGAAATGTCTATAGCCTTCACAATGCGCAAACTAAAACACCAATATTCAAATAATAATATTTGGAAACATATTATTTATCCATTACAACTAATAAATAATTCTTCACACGACTGTTAGTTAAGTTTTGTTCTATCTATCTATACCCTCACACCGCGTCCCTTGCAGGGTAGACAGAGAGAACAGTAGAGCACCAGACAGCCCTATCCTTACACACAAGGCCGGGCAGGGGGGTAGCTGACCCCCCTAGAGATTGGAATAGGTATATACTGAATTCATACAATCGCTGTCTCTCCTGAATTTCGAATTGGCATTTCACACATTAAGCCATTGATTTTGATGATGCCACCTATGGAGTATTTAATTACACATTTTACCTATCATTTGAGTTACATTTCGTTTGCGCCGAGCCTGTTTTTTTTCATTATCCTTTTAAATCTTCCACAGGTTCGAAAATAATTACCTACCACTTTGTCTCTGCTTTTTCTTCTCCAGTCTCAATCCTGCAGATTGATTTGCAGCAAATTCTCACATCTTGATCTCCATTCTTCTCTGTCTTCTGCAGCTCTCTTCAGCGCGACATATGTGGCGCAGTTCATGTCCTCGTAGACCTGGTCCAAGGAACTGCCGTCGGGGGCGCCCCCTGTGGTTTGTCCCCTCAACCATTCAAAGCCAGATTTGCGTATTTGGGAAATAAAAAAAAACAAATATATAGGTAGATGGGTACCACTGTGAAAATAATAATTGTTTTTAAGTTGTTGGACCGGTCAAAGCCCGCGAAAGCGATTAAATTCACATTATTATAATAATGTATTATAAGTAGGTACCTGCGCGTACTTACCTACCTACAATATGAATGAAGATCTGACGCGCAGGTCTCTGAACCCTTACCCATTTTAAACTGTAAACTTGTACCATATAGAATAGAGATATGGTGTAAGTACTGAACCATACATTTTTAATTACAGAAAAGGTGTTATTTTTTGGGTAAGTAACAAAAATAAACAGTAATCAATATATACTCGTATATCACATATATACTCATCCAAAATTTGAATTATAAAAATTAAATTTATTAAAGTTTATCAATTGAAACGTGTCTATGAAAAAGCACCTATCTACTGCAATTGTAAACTGTCATTGAAAGCAAAAATATGCGTGAAAAATTTCAAAGTGCTGGGATATACGGAAGTCATTAAAATTTGATCACGAAACTTTAAGCGCAGAAAACAACAAGACAATTTAAGTTATATTAAACACTATATCTTAATTAGGTAGTACTATTGATAAATAGGTATATGATGGTCTGACGATGTGAGGCGAATCCCAGGAAGCAAGTGTACTTATGCAGCATGCCCAGGATAGGGATCTGTGGAAAGTCAAAGGGGAGGCCTATGTCCAGCAGTGGAATTACAACGGCTAAGAAAGAAGAAGAAGAAGGTACTAACGTATTTTCAAGTTATTTTCCTCAAACACAAAGCCTACTAATATATTGGCATGAATCCTAGAAACAATAAACAAAGAAACAACATCAACAAAGGGTCGTCAAAGTTCATATTTCTTGGAAAGGATACACTATCATGTAATCTACATAACATAACCTAACATGTTATAAAATTAATTAAATAAGTTTGCCGGCAAAAGGTAGTCCATACATATTTTATATATTATTTTTTCTTCTCAGGGAAGTCATTGTGTAGTTGCGTTATGTTAGATTGTATCTGGTTAGATGGTAGATATTGTGTCAGGAAAGAATTACACAGTGAAAAATATCACAGAAAATATCTCACATGGAAGAAATCACACATGCAAAAATAACACATTTTTATTCAAAATTTAGAGACTTTTCAACATTTTTTTAACAAGAATAACGCGAATTTTCGCGTATTTTTACGCGACTTTTTACCGTTATTTTGGAAGTAAAAATAATTATTAGGAACATTATGAAAATAATAAAAAGATGCGTTTTTGTTTGCAAATATTAATGTTTTAGGGATTTTGTATAAAATATTGTTCACCTTAAAAAATACACATTCTTGTATCTAATGGCGACGCCACACGGTGGCACGCGTCCACAAGTTTTTTGTGTTCATGAGTAAAAAGGCGTCAAATATCGGTTACGTACACGATCCAAGACAAACGTCCCATCCACACGCCTTTTTACTCATGAACACCAAAAAAAACTTATGGACGCTCGTCGGCGTGTGGCGGCGCCGTAGAGTTGTAAAATTGTCCACTTAAATTATGTAAATGTACGAAAAATAACACGCTTCTCGCCAAAAATGTTAAAGATAACACCCTCTTTTGCAAAAAAATAACACATTTTTTTTCGAAAAATAACACGGATTTTTTCCAGTCGCTAGTCGGTAAATATTATCACCGTGCTAATGCAGTAAGCAGAGGATGTGAATCATATTGTCAGAGGATGTACTGTGCTGTGTTTGCTGTGTTTGGTTCTCTTGTCTTCCAAAGCTCTTAACATCTCACTCAAGCGATGCTCAACATATTAACATTTCCTTTTTTGGTGAGACACAACAGGGGTGCTTCTAGGTTTTATTTATTTATTTATCTATGCTACAAATACAGTCACAACAGTACAATGAAACAGGAAATGTATTGACAAACCTGACCAATTACATTTGTACACAAATAACAACACACAAACACAGTAACACAAACTTAGACCTATACATACATAGCGAAAACAACTTAACTAAAAGATATTATGGTAATACAATATATGAAAGGATAGGATGAAAATGGAACGAGGAGGAGGAGAGCGAGGGAAAGGAGCAGGAATTGGATTGGGGAGAAAATATCCCGTGAGGTACAACTCCACACATGTCTATTTTACGTAATTGAGGAATCACAAATTGATAACGTTGCTCAGTGGCGTATATAGCTTTTCATTTCGGAGGGGGCCGATCCAGACGTCTCAAAAAAAGTAATAGCTATACAGGCGAAATTTTTCGAAAAGATGAGTGAAAAAGGACGTGTTTTTGGTTGGTATTAATATTGTTGTGTATAAAAAAAATGGTAAGAAAAGGAAAATAGCGCCGCAGACGATATTTAGTTTTAATGCGTGAAGTGATGGCAGATAGTTAATATTATAAATGTTTTAAAATAACGTTTTTACATTTCACAATTGACACATTATCAGAACACAACACATAAAACTTGACTCAGTTCAATAAAAACTCTGATATTTTGCACACACCGAGACTTCATTCCTTAAACCAGTCCTGTTATAAATGATACACCTGTTCTTTCAAAGGATCAAAATACTCGCACATAAAACATAATACTGATAGAATCCAAGTCCCATATGTATGTAACGCTGGGTCTTTGGCAAATTTTGCAAGTTCTGTGACTATGTATGTAAATTTAAAGAAGCGACGCGTTCATGGATGCCTATAAATTTTCTTCGAAGTCTCACTTTTTATGAATGAAAATTTGAAATATCGAATTGTACCTTACCTACTAATGAAATCATGAATGAAAATAGTTTTGAAATATTTCTTTCGTGGAAATAATCAAGTAAGTATGTAACATTTTATATAACGTGACAGAAAATGAAAATCGAACTCTCATACATACTATATGGTACGTACCTATATCTACAATGCACGTAGAGATTGCGAATCGAACTATTTAAAGTACCCATATGTGTGTGAAGTACCTATGTATGTATGTAGATAGACATGTAAGAGGAGATTTGTGGCTTTCAGGGGTGGGTACCGACTAAAAAAATCGACAATATGAAACTGGTCTTACGACTTTCATGACGATATTGGAGAGACGGAGCCTTGTGATCTTCCTGTGTTTACTCGAGGAATTTTGAAGGGTGGAGTAGTAATAGTGGTTACACAAAAACATATTTAGCCAAGCCTCTGTGAATTTTCACGGGTAGGTACCCACTAGTTGTACAATATAAACATACAATCTTCAACATACGTATGGCTATATCCCACGGAAGGTGAATCCTGCTTCGTCCGTAGATTCGCATGCCGTGGGAAGGAGAGAGTCCGTGAATCTACAGACTTTTTCATAGCGATTTGTATGGCGGTACGTGATATCGCAGACGTGCACGGATCGTGGGAAATAGGTTGCCTGTGAATCCGCGGACACGCCTTGATGAATCCAGATGAATCCGTCTAATCCATAGCGTTTGGATAACTTGCAATACAAGTGTTGAATCCAATATACATATACGTAGATATTTCTTTAGGAAACATCCCAAACAGACAGTTTTTTTTCATTTTATTTCTTCTTTTCTATTTTAAAATGTATTTTAATTAAAATTAAACTTTTTTTTCAATTATTTCAATGTTAATTTATAGTTTGATAATTACAAAATGTGTAATATAATTGTGTGTGTGTGTGTGTGTGTGTGTGTGTGTGTGTGTGTGTGTGTGTGTGTGTGTGTGTGTGTGTGTGTGTGTGTGTGTGTGTTTGTGTGTGTGTGTGTGTTTGTGTGTGTGTGTGTGTGTGTTGATTCTCACAAAATAAAAAACGTTTTATTAAATTATGTATATATTTATGTAGGTACCTATTAGCTTATTACGTTACTTCATTTTCTATAGTATAACTATTAAACGTAATACATATATATTCCATTTGTCGCCGCCCACAAGTTTTTTGTGTATATGAGTAAAAAGGCGTGTGGATGGAACGTTTGTCTTGGCTCGTTTACGTAACAGACCGTTGACGCCTTTTTACTCATGAACGCAAAAAACTCGTAGACGCTCGCAAGCATGTGGCGGCGACATTAACTTTTACTTAAAGTATTATACCGAATCGGTAGGTATTACCTATATAATTGGCACCAGGAATGACGTCACAGTCTTTTCCCACGGCATTAAGGTTCAAAATCGCGTGACAATCGCATGATAAAATGGTAAAAATAGCGTTTTTTTAATTTTTAGGTTAATTTTGCGTCTATCAAAAAACTTTTACGGTTATTCCCTAGGTTTTAATGCATATTATCAGTACAAAAAAAATTTTACTCAACGACTTTCAGGAAACGAGTTTCCGTCTTTCGGAAAAAAGATCAGAGGTGTTTTCCATTTTTTTTGAGAAATCTATACAAGATATAAAAAATCTTTTACGGTTATATACGGTTATATAAAGGTTCAATGCATCTACCCTATTTTGTTCCAAAGCATAATTAATAACGGTTGTCGAGATAGAAGGTCTCCCGTTTTTAGAAATTTTTGAAATGTCGGTATGCATACTCTTAACATTACTTACTGTAAATTAATACTGATTCAAAAGTTATTCATAGGTACAAAAATACATAATTCAAGAATATGATACTAAATTGATAACATGTAGCTACCTACATTAACTGAAAATAACGTGTTGTAATTTTTGCTAGTCGGGTAATTTGTATATTTTTGTAACAATTTTACAATAAAAATAATTATTATTCGATATATTTTCGGATATATATTCACTAACAACGAGGGTTGTCAACCGTACTAGAGTATAATAATAATATTGAAAGTGAGTTGCAAGAAATATATGGATCGCAAAATACTATATATGTTTTTTTGGCAACATTAAAACTAAGAAAATATCAACCAAATCCGCTTCACTTGTAAAATTTAAACGCAGTTTAAGAATTATATCATTGCCTGCAGTTTTCGACTGACGAATGAGTGTGTAATTTACATTAATTTGAAAATTGAGAAAACCACACTTTTCTAGCAAATAAAAATATTATAAAATTCAAGCAGTTCATAAAATGAAAGTTTTTATTTAAATAGATAAGTAGATATTTATTTATTTATTGCACATGGAACAGATACAGTCACAAAAACAAACATTGGCAGGTACATTAATACAAAAATATCAATACACAAGACCAATTACATCCGTTCACAATTAGCACACACGCAAAACAAATAGATTACATTACATTGTTAAAAATATATATCTTATATCTATAAAACATTTATGGTAGGGAAGGAGGAAGCGTGGGAAGAGAAAGAAGAAGAGGAAGAAAGGAGGGGATAATGAAGGAAGCAACAAAAAAAGAGTTAAGAACTGATATCAA
This sequence comes from Ceraclea dissimilis, assembly GCA_963576895.1. Classification (NCBI taxonomy): domain Eukaryota; kingdom Metazoa; phylum Arthropoda; class Insecta; order Trichoptera; family Leptoceridae; genus Ceraclea; species Ceraclea dissimilis. The sequence goes on from OY756361.1 coordinate 368,168, forward strand.
GAACAATAAGATAATGTGTATGTTTTCTTTTATTTTCATAAAATTATCGAATTACACCCTGATACATATTTGTACACTTCATAAAAAGCTTAAAAGCTTGTGTCGTGAAGTGGGGTATGTCGGCATCGAGGATCGAGCGCGTTAGCAACCAGGCTTCCGATAACTTTTTAAAATTACTTATTGATGCAGATGGAATAATCAGCTGAAAAAATGTTGACAACCCTACTTACATGTTTCAGCGCGTGTATACACAACGGTTTCCGAAGAAAAACCCATAGGAGTATTTACGATGATGTAGTATGAACCCCAAAAAACACAAAAACCCTTCAGAAATATGACGTACTTAATGTAGTTCTGGACAATTTACATCCAGACCTGCATTAAATTGTACCACAAATGTGTTATAGTTTTGTATTGTCTATGTGTTTATTGCTTTCATTCTTTTTTGTTGTGTTTATTGATTTATTGCATTTGATTTTGTGTTTGTAAACCTGACGATTCCAAGTGCCTTAAATATGGTCTACAGATGATTAAAAACCAATAAAAAATCCTCAAATAATAAAAGCTTAAACTTTTTAGTTGGATTTCAGTAGATGAATTATTTATAAAATGTTGAAATCATTGTCTATCCCATTTTAGATCCGCTTGATTATTCGTATTTTTTAATCTATTCTAGTTCCAAATATAATTTACTCGAATACTAATCGATACAATTAATTTTATTTACAAAATTCAATTAGATTTGTGCTTTTATCCCTAAAAAAAATCCTGTGTGGCTTTTGTACGGCTTTTGTGGGGTTTATTTATTTTGAGCAATATGCTTATGGGTTTCGTACTGTTACAATATACAACGAGAGTGAAAGAGATGCACGCACCCGCATGATTCGAAAAATAAATAATGTATAAATTTAGATTCCCCAGTTGCCATAGAGTGGGGAACATTATATTTTCTTATTATTTATTGAATTAATTTTTCTGGAATTTTGTTACATCGAATTATAAGTCCATGTGGTGCATTTTATCAGTATGATGCCAATCTTTCAAATGTCTCCCTTCAAAAATTATGTACCTAATCTATTAGTCTAAATAACACACGAATGATAAAGAAATTATAATTTTATTTAAAATGAAAAAAAGTTTAAGGTACCAATCATTATATTTTTCTAATACCACGGACCTGAAACAGCACAATTTTTGCACTGTTACTGGGCCGGTATTCTTTTATTCTGATAATATCGACATTAAGAATATTAAAAATAAATAAATAAATTATTTAATGGGTTCTCTAATTTCCAGTTATGGCAGACATTTTTTCCCGTACAAAATAAATATAATGTACACCCCGACACATAATGCGCCCGCTACACGCTCGCGAGTCACCGCGACCTTTTGGTGTTCATGAGTAAAAAGGGGTGCGGATGGATCGTTTGTCTTGACATGTACGTAACCGACCGTTGACGCCTTTTTACTCATGAACACCAAAAGGTCGTGGTGACTCGCGAGCGTGTAGCGGGCCCATAACGGGACTGAGAGAGATTAGCAGCTAATTTGAGAAAAACCGGTGTTGAAAAATAATGCGTGATACAAGATACAAAAACTCCGTGTGACAAACTTTAAAAAATATCACCCACAAACAAGTTTAATTAATGCCGCAGGCAATTCTTTCTTTTATTTTTTTTTACTAAATTACAATTAATATTGGTGTAAAGACAATAATTTATTCTCGTACCTGATCGATCTAATTTTTAAACACAAAAACAGAATAAGTATATATTCAACAGTATGACAGAGATAATCATTATTATCTATTTATTATATTATATATTTATTTATTTATTGCTTCAACGGACTCAAGATATTTTCAAAATTTACAACGTTAAAGTTAAAAAGTTAAAAATATTAATACAATTAATTATTATATTATTATAAAAATAGGGAACTATTTCCCCATACCCCGTGCACGAAATCATCCATCCGGAAGGGATTAATCCAGATTCGCGTACGAATCCGGATTCACTTGTCGTGGGAAGGCACCCGAAGTCACAGTATCTTCTTAATAACATATCTGTGTGCAAAGATCTCGAGTACCTCTAGACATTCGTCGCTCGAGTTTCGTACGGTCTGCACGCCTTTCAGATCTTCGAGACGAATTGTTAATCTCGTGATTAATAAACTCGTTCTCTAATTAAAATATTCAAATTCAAACGTATGATTCAGTTTTTTTTTTATTAATCGTGATATCCGTTCGTCGCCGCATATAAACAAAATCAATCAATCGAGTTTTAATTGCGTCTCTCCGAATCGAAAGATTTAAAAAAAATAATAATAAATGAATTTGGGTTTATCGAAATATAATCCCAATTACATATTTGTTCCCATACACTAACTAACAGTGAGCTTTAAAAGCTTGTGTCGTGAAGTGGATCAGTAAGTCGGCATCAAAGTTCGAACCCGCATTTATATCTGTGTGTTTTTAATTATTTCTGGATTCATCAAGTGAATTGGTATATGTGTATCTCCAAATATTAGGTACCTACTAAGATAAGAAGAAATGCTATTTTGTGTAAACTATCCAAAATGTATTATTGAAGTAAAAAACATTGAAATTTTATCATTGCTTACTTCTATCGGTCGCAACAAGATTTGAACTACCAAATTTTGAGTTTACCTTGCATTAAAACAACATATTCTATGAGTACAATTGACAAAAACTCTCAAAAGTGGTGTAGTGTGTGTAAATAACTACTAGAGACTAATAAGGTTCCATCTGTATCTAATAAAAGATATATGAGTGTTTGAAATTTAGATCTCAATTTTATCAGCATTAAGTCTTAAGGAACGAGGTTATTAGGAAAACGAATGACTGCAAGACTGGTGTTGTGACGCAAATAAAAGTGAATAAACTAAGATGGTTTGGGCATGCTGAGAGAATGAAAGATGACAGGATGACAAAAATATATATTTGAACGCGGCTGACTGAGACTGACGTGGTCCGATCATGTCGACCAGATCCTCAAGGATGGACGCGTTTTGAGTAAAAGGAATGGGAGAGCGCGTATGACAAATTGTATGACTGTGAGGGAGGCTAGGAGTGTGTGTAAGGATAGGGCTGTCTGGCGCTCTGTACTCTCTGCCTACCCTGCAGGGACAAAGGGTATACATATATTGAAGTCTTGTCAACTTCAAATACAAATTAACTCTATTAGAGAAATTTCATGTTACACATTACAAATACATCAATTCGAATTAATATTGTCATTCTTGTGTGAGGCTATACTCATATAATTATCTTCGCACGAGTGTGCAAAAATACAGTTAGTTATTCAGTATAGATTTAATTTCATTAGATATATTTTGATTACATGCATCGTCGCCGGTCTTATTTTTTTAGTTATACTATTTTGTGATCCACTTTTTCATAATAATAATATACCTACTGATGAATATATAATTTAATTTGTGTATATTGTTTAAATAAAATTATTAATTATTTATTACTTAATTTGCTTAATTATTAATTTGTGAAAGTATTAGGTACAATGTTGAAGCATATTTTGTGCGTGTTTTAGATACCCATAGATCATGTTTTTAATTCACGTGTTTCTCATAGTGTGTTTTTCCGTATCGATTGTGTAGCAAATAATGAACTATTTTAAGTTATGAGGAGAGGCTCACCAGACTGGGGCTCACGACACTTAAAGCCAGGCGATCTAGAGGTGACCTTATCCAGCCATATAAGATTATGAATGGCTACTATGATGTTCCCTCTACACCTGCTCCATCTACACCCTGAATACCAATACCCGTATGAGAGGACATTCTATGAAGCTCACCAAAGGACGGTTTCACAGTAATCTGAGAAAGAATTTTATTTGCAATAGAGTGGTGAATATGTGGAACCGTTTACCCGACAATGTGATACAAGCACCATCAATGAACATTTTTAAAAACATAATAATATGTAGAACGACGGATAGCACAGACATTGATTTGGGCCCATCAGCCTAGGCTGCTTGTCCAAAATCAGTAATAATAATATTAGATCAGTCCGTTGAAAATAACAGACATTTATAGGAATGTATAAAATATAGGTGTTTAATTGAACGGGCCAATAAATTTTGGAAAACAGAAAACATATTATACCTACCATGGGCTTCGCCAGCCTCGGAACTAGGGGGGAGTGGGAAGCAAAAAAATTAAAAAAAAAAAAGAAAATAAGATACCACATGAAAAAGGTTTATCACCGCAGGCGAATTTTTTTTATGAAAGAATTGTATTTTGATGGATTTTCATACTGATTTTAGAAAATTTATACACGAGAAAATGTGTGGTATTAATGTAATGTTTTATCATTTAGTATGAAAAAATATATACCTGTTCCAAACGTCGGTAGGTGGGGGGGGGGGGGTCAGCTGCCCCCTGACGACGCCCATGCGTAGGTGTTTTTGGATTCTTCTGTTGTAAGATTTGTAAGGGTCGTCGATCGGGCGTAGGGTAGATATTCGTCTACTTGGATACTCTCATGAGGATCCATCCATGGTCTCGCTCAGAGATCGTTTTGCCATAGTTTATGGTAGTTGTAGTAAAATCATAGATAATGCTAGAAAGGGCACAGTACCTTAAGTACAAACGTTAGTAAATAATAGGTAATTATTTTCGTTAGTTAGTCGCAACACTCAAACGAGTTTTCCTCTTTAAATTAACTACACATTGTGTGTAAATATATAAACTATATAAGTTAATTGACTTTTTATTATGGCGGATCTTCTTACAATAGATACCTACACTGCATACAGGGCCGTCCCTGTCTAATAGGCAATTTAAGCAAAGCCGAAGGGCGGGACTCTGAAGGGGCGGCAAATCGAGGAGGCGGCAATCTGAATACTGTTTTATTTATTTATTTAATGAGATACTCACAGAGGATTGACAGATATACATAAATAAAAACATCTAACACAAATTTCAGGTCAACCCCTAATTACGAGTGTCCACAGCATGCACGTAGATATACTCGTATTATGTAATAAGACAACATGTTGTTTTGTATAAAAGAAATTCACCTGCGACGCTAGTTACACACTCATTCGTCTTTTGCAATATACTTATATCATCATCATCATCAGCCTTCTGCAGTCCAGTATTGAACGTATAGGCCTCCTTTCCCTACTTCCACAGCTCCCTGTCAGCAGCCACCCTGTTCCACTGGTGTCCAGCCACTTTCGACCATCTTGATTTCGACCATCCCTGGGTTTCTGCTTCGGGTTCTTGGTCGCCACTCCAACGTTTTTTCGGTCCACCGGTCATCTGTTGTTCTGATGATGTCTTGATTGTCATAATTATATGATGCAAACATATTCATCAGCTCCCCCAATTTCTCTAAAAATTTCGCCTGCAATCTTAGTTGCTATGGATGTAAAAACTGTTATCTAGGTTTCTATTCAGCATTCAGAATTAAGGACGAATATTGTCGGTCCCACGTCCGACCTCAGCTGGCTTAAGCGATCGATTTACACTCGAGAAACATTGGCCATTTCAGTTCACCCCGGCTGGGATTCGAACCCAGACCTTCGTCTCGCATAGTAAGGATCTTATCTACTACACCACGAGGAGCGACGGCTGTATTGTCGAATTCCGTATACATGGAGTACCTGTGTATTGTTGCCCTTCTCACTGTTAAAGGAGCTGGAAGGTGGCATATCTTTTATACACACCCGCCATCTATTATTGCTAAGCCGAAGAACGCTGTTCACAATAAACTTCGCTAGATGGCGGGAGAGGTCACTAAGTACCATATTAATTTACACACATGTATTTTGGGGGGCGGCATTGTAGTATTTGCCTTAGTGCGGCATTATATCTAGACACGGCCCTGACTATACGTACGTAGTGCCTATAGACATAATTAAAACATTACATCACATGTAAAGTTTTTTCCAACCTTTGTGACCTTGCACAAATATCATTCTATGGAAATAAAGAAATAGGATATAGGTAGATTTATAGGATGGTATTTCCATACAAAATATCATTACTACAAAGCCCTGTACATGGGTGTCTACCCATGGGGGCAGCCGCCCCCCCCCCCCCTGAGGCTAAGGATTGGAATAGTTATATATATATTTTATACTAAAAGACAAAACATCACAAAAAATCACATTATTAACACACGTTTTCTCATTATACCATAGTTTTTATAAAAATGAGTTATAAATCCATCAAAATGCAATTATTTCATAAAAAAATTGCCTGCGGCGCTACTTTTTTTGTTTATTCATACATATATTATTGTGCAAAATATCATACACATTTTCAAATGAACCAAACCGTATCACGACCATCTTCACTATGTCTAAAAAATAAGCCTGCGGCGCTATGCGTTTTTTATGCTATGGAAAATTTGTAAATTTTTATTTCCCCCCCTATCTCCGAGGCAGGCCCTGTAATGTTCCTCCAGAAAACTCCGGAGGCTACAAACTACAAGATCCTGTCATCCTGTTTTTAAAAAAGGTCTGTGGGAGATAGGTACCTACTAAATACATAATATTTTTCATCACCAGGTTAGAGACCCAACTATGACGTCACGGTCATATCCCACGGCATTAAGTTTCAAAATAGCATGATAAAATATAAAAACAAACGTTTTTTGGGGTTAATTTAGCTTCAATCAAAAGCTTTTATGGCCATTCCCTAGATTTTAACGCATACCTATTATCAAAATAAAAAAAAAACTCTGCGACTTTCGGGAAACGAATTGCTGTCTTTCGGAAAAAAGTCGGAGGTGTTTTTCACATTGTATTTTGAGAAAGCTATACAAGATATAAAAAGTCTTTTACGATTATTCCCTAGATAAAGGTTCAATGTATCTACTCTATTTTTTCACAAAGCATATTTAGTAACGGTTGTCGAGATCTAAGGTCTCCCAGTTTTTGACATTTTTGAAATGTTGGTATTCATAATAAGACGGACGCGTTTCGAGTAAAAGAAACCAAAGAGCGTCTTTGACAAATTGTGTAAATGTGACAGAAGCAAGGAGTATGCGAAAAGATAGGGGGGGTCTGTCATTATCTTCCCTCTGCCTACCTCGCAAGGGATGCAGCGTATAGTGACCTTCCTCATGTCAATCCAAGTGCTTTTGCAAACTAGTCGCCTGATTTGTTAAATTCAAAGTCTGTGGGAGATACTAAACACGTGACTTATTTCATTTTGATATTATTACAATGAAATGCCACCGAGGTACTTCGGGCGAGACACTCAACATTCTTATTTGCAGTTGTTGGAATACTCGAAAGAGTTAATGACCTCACAAAACAATGAAAATTTCCTACTGATAATATCAGGTATCTACTATCATCAGAACATAACGAAATAATAATAAGTATATAGTTACGTTGTATAACAGGTGTTGTAGGTGTAAAGAAAGATGTTTCCTATCACCAAACGGCACTAAGTGTTCATCTACTATAGGGCTGCCATAATTGTCGGACTGCCGACCGGGACACCTCCTCCCCCCCAAAAAAAACCTCTAAAAACTAGCAATATTCGTAGTTAGTTTAGTTCAATAGGCATGAAAATTATTTCCTTACGAAATATGCCCAAAAAAGGCGATTTTTGTTTTAGAAAAATTGATGTAATTATGAACTTGGTTTTGGTTTTCTTTGTTTGGAAGTGACCATGTAAGAAGCGCCGCAGTCGAAATTATTGACATAAGACATGAGCGTGTACCTGTCTACATAAAAAAGGAGTGGTGTAAATCTTGTTTAGTTTTATAGAAATAAAAAATAATTAGTAGATACCTACTGATGGTATGAACGCAGAATATGTAAAAGAAGAGGTTTAACTGGTGCCGCAGGCAATTTTTTTTATGAAAGAATTGTAAAATAATGGAGTTTCGAAATAACTCTCCAGGAATCGTTTTATTGAGGGGACAAATGACTGTCGGACCGGGACACGGACTTCAAAACCGGGACATGTCTTGGTGTACCGGGACGTTTTACAGCCCTAATTTATCATGGTGTGGTGAGATAGATAAGATCTACATAGATCTTCTGCAAAATACTATCATCATTCATCGTAGCACACCTTCTTATTAATATAATAACGATTTATTCTCTTTTTTCTTCTTCTGATGTATTTCGTTTCCTGATGTACGCAGTGAGATGTGGTGCCTATCTGAAAGAGATAAAAATGAATCTGGAAGCTTTTGAGATGTGGTCCTACAGGAGAATTTTAGGAATTTCTTGGAGGGATCACATAACGAACGAAGAAGTTCTCAACAAAATCAAAGGAGGAAGACACCCGCTCAATGCAATAGCAGAAAGACGTGCCAGATGGATCGGCCACATAGTGCGTCAAGAGAGTCTCCTATTTGAATTAATTGAAGGAATGAACGAGGGGACAAACTACAGAGGACGACCAAGGAAAGAATACCTGGACGACCTGTGCCAGGATATGGGCTTCCACTCATATAAAGAGTTGAAAAGAACCGCACAGGACAGGGATGATTAGAAAAGGAGACGTGGGGCTTTGCCGCAAACCAAATCATAACGATTGAAAAATTTACGTTAATCAAATTTTCAACCACTATAGTCACTAAACATATTGTCATTTATCCATGTTTTAAATCATAGGATGATATCTTTAGTGTTAGCTGAGTAATCTTACTTTTCAACCCCCTCTTTTCAACTGAAGTATTAAAAACGAATTAATAAAATAATCTGTATTTAATAGCAGTCAAATTTGACGAATTTCTCTCACATTTCACACATAGGTAATTCGATTTATATGCCATTATATTACATAGAGATATCTTAAAATAATTCCATATTTACGGGAAAACAATACGGTGATAAATAATTATTTAGTGTAAAACGTAAAAAAATACAAAACGTAAAAGTACGTAGGTACCAAATGTAACTAGAATATCTTTCTTACGTACAGATCGTTACCTCTAACTTGGCCGCCGGGCGGATGTTAGCTGCAAGTGGAGTTTCAAATTGTGTTGTTGGTATCCCTGATTGTCAGATATTGTCACGAGAGCTGTCAGAGGTCCGTAATATTCCCACCTTATTTTTTTTACAAGATAACTACAATGCCGAAAATATTACAGAGCAGTGCTAGAGAAATCATTTTAAAGGCAAGATAGTTTTGCGTGTTCGAAAAAGAAAAAAAAATGCCCTGATAATTGCTTTAAACCACCACCGCAAGTTTGAAAAACAATGTTGTCAATTTATTTGATCTAAGAATCCAAAAAGTGTAAATTTTTTTCAAATAACGCTTCTAAAGATTTCAATGCATATTATCAGTACAATTTTTCCTCCGCGTCTTTCGGGAAACGAGTTTCTCAATTTAGAGTGAAAAAATCAGAGGTGTTTTTTATTAAAAAATATAGAGAAATCTATACAAGATATAAAAAAACTTTTACGGTTATTCCCTAGATAAAGGTTCAATGTGTCTACTCTATTTTTTTCAAAGCATATTTAGTAACGGTTGTCCAGATCTAAGGTCTCCCGTTTTTAGAAATTTTTGAAATGTCGGTATGCGTACTCTTAAGCAAGACTAAACCAAGTTTTCACCAGGGGACTTGTGTCGCGAAATAGATTATAGATCATTATTTCGGCTAGGTACATTTATCCAGTTCGACGAAAATTGTCGAATCATTTTAATGACTGTCTAAGTGTCTATAGTCTGATGTGTTTATTAGACTAAATAGTGATAAATTGTTGCAACACAGCTTTCGTTTCGATGCAGCCTGAAAATTGTGTAATTTTAACAACTATTTTTTTCCATTCAGTGTAATCTGTAGAGAAAATGGTTTCCACTTTCTTTTAGACTTAATCGACTTTGAAACTGCAGTTCACGATTCGGCATTTAAGTACTTGAATTAAAACGTTTAAATAGCATTTAGGCGCCTACTCAAATATGTCTTCATTCATTCATTCATTCATTCACATCATAATACTTCTAAAAATAGCATATCCACCAAACTGAGGTTGAGGGTCATTAGTTTATGGATTCGCCCATCTGTGTGTAAAGAGTGTTTTTGATCTCATATTTTTCAACATTTTTTCAAATGTCAATTAGGATCTTATCAATTTGGTAGGATCTTGTCAAAGTAGGATCTTGTCAATTAGGATCTATAATGTATAGTACTCGTAGGTAAGTACTTAAAAAATATTAACATTTGGAGCGCAGACTTCTAATCACCAGATGCTAGATTCGAATTCCGGTGCTAACGATGTATCCTGCACTTCACGACACAAGCCTTTGCTTTTAGGGTTTGTGTATGCAATTGCCTAGATTTTTCTTTATAAATACCATCTGTGTAAAGCTATTGTTTGAATGCATAGTTAGTCGCGGCGACGGATTCATAAAAATCAGCAAACTATAATTTAATTTTTATATAACTACTTTTTATTTACAGGAATAAAAATGTGATTATAAACATCAGTTGTGAAATATAATATTGTGATGATAATATTAAATCATAGAATAAATAAATAAATAAATATGTTTATTAATACAATTAACAGTGATCTGATAAAGCACAGTGTCATATTAGTGATAATATTATTGTCCTGTAATAAACAAACCAATGGACTGACGATTGATTCGCAATTGGCTGATGCTAAAATTGGTAAGTGTGGAGCCTTTTTACAATTTATTGGGTATTACAAATTTTATTGTATTCTATTCAATTCTATTCTAGCGTTCTATTCTGTTATGTTAAATTCTATTCTACTATATTCTATTCTATTTTATTTCTATTCTATCCTGTTCTATTATATTCTGTTATATTTATTTATTCGCAAAACACACAATTCAATTCCATATATTCTATCCTTATCTATCCTATTATATCCTATCCCATCATATTCTATCCTATTCTATCCTATCCTATTCTATCCTTTTCTATCCTATTCTATCCTATTCTATTCTATTATTTATTTATTTATTCACAAAACACACCATTCTATTCTATCCTATTCTATCCTATCCTATTCTATCCTATTCTATCCTATTCTATCCTATTCTATCCTATTCTATCCTATTCTATCCTATTCTATCCTATTCTATCCTATTCTATCCTATTCTATCCTATTCTATCCTATTCTATCCTATTCTATCCTATTCTATCCTATTCTATCCTATTCTATCCTATTGTATCCTATTCTATCATATTCTATCATATATTCCATCCTATTATATTCTATTCTATCCTATTCTGGTCTATTCTACTCTATTCTATTCTATTTATATGGAGAGAAGGGGGTATTATTAGGTATATTTTATGGGGACTTAAATCCTGCCTACATACCATCTACATACATACCAAAATACTACAAACGTATGTATGGTGTATAACATAAGTCGATTTGTAAACTCTATAATGTTAAAATGATAATAACGTTAAAGTTACTTTAAGGAAATTATACAACCAATAAATTTAATTCCATTGCATTCAACAAGACACCTAAACAATTTAAAATTTACTTTGTGATCTCTCTCACAGATGGCGGTAACGTACTCATATTATTGTTTTCTTTCAGAATGCTTCATCAGAGTCGCACTTGGAGAGAAGCTCCCGGTCGAGGAATCCGCCAGGAGGGTGGACTCCCCATCCATCACCAAGTGTGAGAAAGAATGTTCCATGGATAAAGAAAGATGCAACTCGTTTAGCTTTGGGTGAGGATAATCATTATTATCAAATTTGTTTGGTAGGTAAGCTCTACCTGTGATAGAAACATTGAATACGTTTAATTGATATGGTTTGATATTTCTTACACAGATGGCACTAGTGGTCATTAAATACAATTTTTCTAGAGTTTATTATTCTTGCATTGTTTGTTTATCTTGTGCATGTAGTGTAATTGGGGTTAGCTGGCAGAGATCGCAGCATTGCGATTAGCTCGCTCTAGTGAACAAATGTTATATAATTTATATTTGTACTGTTAACATACTCTGTAAACTGTATTTTGTTCACCAAAATTTTAAATAAATTAATAAATAAATACATTTCTAAAAAAGAGTATAAATAGTTCAAACATATGAATGACAAATCATCAAACAGCCAAAACGAAATGTTTAAATGTCAATATTAATTACCGATCCTATTTTTCAATAAACTGCTTTTAAGAATAAAATTCTCTAAGCCTTATAGACTAGCTTTATCCATCAGTCAACATCTCTTGTACCTATTTTAATACCAATTTTTTTCCATTTTCTTTTTAGAATAAGTGCCAAGGGGAACGGAACATGCGAACTGAGCGTCAGAGAACTTCCAGATAATACAGCAATCGCTGGAACGACACCAGATCCTGATTATGACATCTACGCTAAAAGATTCAACTGTAACAACGGAGGGGGTGGAATACAAGATCCTCTGGTTACGCCAAGACCCAGACCTGACCCAATTTTCGACGAGTTTTTGGGATATGGTGGATCTCTCAGCAACACAGATGTGAATAATTATGATAACAATAAGAGACCCTCGTATGGAGAAGGAGGAGACCGCCCTGATGATTATGGCGGAAGTTATAATAACAGACCAAGACCCAGTAGTAGCGGATATGGATCCAATTCAAGACCAAACGACAATCGCCCTGAAGACAGCGGTTACTATAGCAGCTCTGGAAACAGACCTTCGAACGATGAAGACAGGTATAAAAGTACCACCAGCTCTTACGGTGGAAACAACAGACCAAACAATGACGTGAAACCTGTTGAGGAAAATGAAAATAGCTATCCAAGTCCAAATCAGAAACCTTACACAGAAACGACGGATTCGTATTCAAGCGGTGGTAATCGACCAGCTTATGGATCCGATTCAAATTCAAATAGACCAAGTTATTATGGAGGTGGTTCCGGAAGCAGTTCCAGTGGTTATGGTGGCGACTATTACAATTCACAACGCCCTGGATATGGAACCGACTACAATCAGTACAGACCATCTGGGGGAGAATATAGCGGAGACGTGTATGGTGGATATGCTCAAGACAGTTCTCAAGGAGATCGATTCCAGTGGAATAAACCTCACGGTTACTACGATAACCATTACGCTGGATCTCAAAGACCATCTCAATCAGGCTATGATCAAGATTACTATGGACAATATGGAAATAGTGGGTATTACAGACCACCGTCAGATTACCACAACAGACCTGGATACGGCGAAAACGATAGTATGAAACCCATGTATGATCCTTACTACGGCAACGATAACTATGGAGACAAGTACAATGATTACAGACCTAGTAGTTATTATGATAGACCCCTAGGACCTGAACGGCCGTTGTATCATGAGAGCGGTTACAGAAATCCAGGGTATGAGAATAGACATTCGTCAAATAATAGACCTGACGAAGAGTCGCAAGTTTATGGTCAGGAGATATCTGTGGCACACGGGAATAGACCTGGTGATAAAATACCAAATAAGGGACCAGAATCAAACACTGGTGGTTATGGAGAAAGAGTTCCGTTGGATAAGCCAAACACTTATGGCCCTCCAAGCAAAAAGATTGAAGGATACAGAGGTAATGGTTATGACAATTTGATGCCTAATTCTCCAATATATAACAAAGACGGGAGTAGCAGTAAAGGTTCTTTCCAAAATAATGGATATGGTGGGAGTTCCAGACCTTATGAAAACAGGAGTCCGTCGTATAATGAAATTAACAGGTATGATAAAAGACCTGGACAGTATTATCCTTCCTCTGACAAAGGGTCAAATTTGGATCATAAGGTTACAAACAGATACGACAAAGGGACCGGTTATGGATATGAATCTAGACGACCAGGTTACAGCCAAAGCGAAGACAACAATAACAGACCAGATTATTCAGCGAGCAAAGGTGACAAAGGTTCAGAGTATTCTGGAAGCGGCTATCAGAAACCATCAACAAATGGAAATAAAGATTATGGCATCACAACATATAGGCCTGATTATAATGACAGATTGAAAGGAGACAAAGATCGTCCTGATCCACGACCACCTGGGGAATCTGGGGGTTATGGTGATAACCAATTCAGACCTTCGACAAATCACAATTATGGAAGTGATAGTGGTGGTGCTTACGATAGACGTAAAGGTGAAGTTGATGGTGATAGTGTTAAAGGTGATTACGGTAAAAGACCCAGTTACGGATCTAGTGATTCCGGGAGACCCAGTGAAAGACCAGGACACGGGTCCAGTGATTCGGGAAGACCCAGCGAAAGACCAGGATATGGTTCGGCAGGGGGTTCAGGAGGATATGGAAATTTAAATGGTGAGCCAAACTTTTAATATCTTCTTCCATATGTTGTAAGTTGTGACCAAATAAACTTAGGTGATAGACTCTTTCAAGGCCTACCAATTAAAATGAACTCTATAATTTTTTTACTGCTAAAAGTAAAAATTTATTATCTGAACTTTTTTAGCAACCACGGTGATTTTTTTCACAGACATAAATTTGAGAAAACTCGAACAATTTCGTCATCTGCTTAGTTATTTTTTTAAAATTGTATCTCGTTTTTATATTATTTTGATAAAAACGAAACAGTGATTGGCATCACAGCTGTAGGCCTTTCCGCCACCCACTGCAACATTTTTAAGAAACCTAACTTAAAACAGTTGCAGAGCCAGTTGACGTTGTTTTTTTGAAAGAATGACGTTTTTTTTTTTTTTAAAAAAAGTTAACCATTTGGTTACTGAGCCCGATAATAGACAAGCCATATAGCTTGCCTTGTCAGCGTTACTAAGCCCGAAGATGCAGTACGGGAGTCACTTTGAGGGGTAACCAGACAGAAACTCACAATGACAAAATCTCAACTGTCAAAAGGGTAACCTACTATTGACAGAATCGCAACTCAACACCGGAAAACCTGTTGCCGACAATTTCAATATTGTTGGCTTAGGTTCATTAGGTTGTTTTTATTTCTTTGCACACAAAAACAAAACAAAAAAAACAACGGCATCAGATTTCCCGGTGTTGAGTTGCGATTCTGTCAATAGTAGGTTACCCTTTTGACATGTGAGATTTTGTCATTTGAGATTTTGACATGGAACCACTTTGAGGTGCTCTATTGCCCAACTTCATCTAGACCCAACGAATCGGGTCACCTTCTATGTAGGTAATGGTATACACGTTTTTTTTTCATCAGACAATTTGTATATAGGTAGCTACAAGTTGCATATAATTGACACAATTATGCATTGCGATTACAGTGTGCATCATTTCGGAATGGCACTTAGTATAAACTATATAATAGGCAGGAACAGTATGAATTCTGGCACACATTATAATAAGGTACTGTATGATCATATAATGCCTATTATAATATTATATTCTATACTAATGATGATGTCTAGTGTCTACACCAGAGGTCCCCAAAGGGTCTCATAGACCACTTGTATTTCTTTCTGTTTTGCGTCCTTCTATTTTTTTTAGTGCCTCATTTCTACATCTAAGTTCTAGTGCCTCATCCACACGCTTGGCGAGCAGCGACCAGTGAAGTGTGAAATTAGTAAAAAGGCGTGTAGATGGGGCGTTTGTCTTGGTTCGTGTAGGTAACCGACCGTTTTAAGCGGGGGGATAAATAAAAATATACTGATTGAAAAACACATATTATAAAAGGATCTGGGCACACAACACACCCAAATACCTACATAAATAATAGCTTGTTTTGTAAAGTGCTTATTACATCTTCAGGACCGAGATTAAAACCTAGCACGTCATGATTAAAATTCCGCGCTCCAACCAACTGTGCCATCCATGTACTGAGTACTGTTTTATTTATTTTTCTTCGCGGTATTTTTTTTTTACTAGGTAGTCCACCAACTGAGTGATTTGTGCCAGACCGTAGATAATTTATATGCATATTATACTCGTATGTACCTATATTATGTAAGATTTGGACCGCACCCTGCTGAACGAGATTAATTCTAGATCTCCTCGATCTTATGCACCCCCAATTTGTTTTCACTGACACCTAGACTAGGGGTCCGTACTCCATATAGAGCACTTTGGGAATCATTGCTCTACACTCTCCACGCTTGAGAGGACGTCCTTGCACCTTAGTGTGTGGTGACTGGTGTGCCATCAGCCAGGCCAGGAGAATACTATATGACATTGTCGTCATACCATTAACCATTATACCCATTACCCATTACGTTACCCATTAACGTTAAATAGAATTATGGTATAATACGAATTCTATTGTTTTATGCCATACTAGTTATAAACGCATCAAATATAAAGAGGCAATTCACTTCATATAATGAATTCATTAATGTCCTACATGCTGTCATTCGGCATCGGCGCCCTGAATTGTTATCAGCCAATACTGAGAGAATCGTCTTGAAACTGAAGACAGTGATAGATGAAAGTATGGACTACAGATTGACTGTTTTAGAATTACAGGATTTAGAAATTCCTTGAATAAAAAAATATTACGAAAGTACACCTGAAATTTACGGGATCCGAAGATTTTCCATTGAGTTTCTCATATATATACTCGTAAATGTATAATTGAGCCAAAATACTGGTAATTACAAATAATCTTAACAAATCGGCTGTTTTAGATTTTTTATTTTCTTCCCAGGTTTTTTTTTAATGTGTAATTCGCTTTATCGCTTACGTTATTCTTATTTCGCGCTAACATTCTCATACACAATTTGAAAAGGTTGAAGCAAAAATAGAACGATTTTTGCTCAGTGCATATGCCCCCTTAAGGCGCAATTCCACTGACGCAACTTTTAGGCAACATGTAGATTGTAGGTAGCATGCGGCATCAACGCATGCGACAGTCTATACAGTACATAATTAAAAATTACATAAATGTCGTCACTGTTGCATACGGCGCAGTTATGAATCCTACGAGAAAAAAAACTATACAGTTCCATACTCCTACGGTCGCTCGCGCTCGCACATGTTATTCTACATTTTTGCCAACAAATCTAAATTATTTAAATGATTGATAAGTGATTTTGGTATTATACCTGCAGCTGGTAATGCTAAAGGGATTATTATTAACGAATTGGTTTGTTTGCAATTGTTATTGTAAAAAATAGATCATTCTAATTAAACAAAAAAACAATACGACAATGTCAGTGTACTTCGTACTATATGCAGATGATGGGAACCCAGTGTGAATTCAAGGTTTAAAATCATGGAGTAGCTGCATAACCTGTAAGGGATTCTCACGTTTTTAGGTGGAAAAAATTATTAGCAGTTGGTCACAATAAGGGAATGAATTAGTTCCGGCATCTCATATGTAGAAAAGCAATACAGAATTTTTACCAGATTATAATGTGTTTTAGTTCTAGTTTAGTATAGCTTCTATTACTTATGGATGTTGTTAAATATTGATATGATTGTAAGTGTTGTATTTATAAGTTGTAATTATTGGAATTATTATTAGAAATATGTTTCATGCTCCCTTCCCTTTACACAAGTGTCACTTTTTAAGGAGGGCACAATGTAATTATATTTATTTAAGATAATCACTGTAGAATCTAAAAAATGTATTGTTATACATAAATGTTAAAATTTCAATAAATAAAAAAACTATCTACCAACCGAGTAATTTACATACATATACCTACTCGTATTATGACAGTATTTTTAGGCCGAGATCACTCATTTTTAATAATAAATCTTTAATAATAAAATTTCAAAACACAAGCTTTCTGTGAAGTGTACAAAGATGTATCGAAATAAGCCCAGATTCATTTAATAAAAAAAATATATATAAAAGAAAAACATGAAAATGCCTCATTTATTATAATAAATCATAGACTAAAAATAATATTTTACATAACAATTAAACACATACCGTAAGTTTTATTTTAAACCTAGTGATATAATTTATTTATAGTTTAAGGCTCCCGACCCAACTATGACGTCACAGTCATTTCCCACGGCATTAAGGTAAAAATAGCGTTTTTTTCCATTTTTTGGGGTTAATTTCGCTGCAATCAAAAAACTTTTACGGTTATTCCCTAGATTTTAATGCATATTATCAATACAAAAAAAAAATCCGAGACTTTCAGGAAACGAGTTTCTGTCTTTCGGAAAAAAGATCAGGGTGTTTTTCACATTTTTGTTTTGAGAAATCCATTCAAGATATAATTTTTTTACAGTTATTCTCTAGATAAAGGTTCAATGTATCTACTCTATTTTTTCCAAAGCACATTTAGTAACGGTTGTCGAGATCTAAGGTCTCCCGTTTTTAGATTTTTTGAAATGTCAATATGCATACTTTTAATTGTAGATACAGTTTGTCTACAGGTCTCTACAATAATTAAACCCGATTCAATGACATAATTAGGTACGAGCATTGTGAGTATATTATATGCTAATTTAAAGGTCAAAATCTGTCCAATTACCGCTTTTTTAAACAATTTACAACTCTTTATTAGATCATAGATCATTTCTATTCATAAAGTTGTAGTTTTTATGCACATTAATCATTTCAATATCGCTGTTTGATCTACGCCAGAGCTGCATGGGGCCCTTGAAGTCTCTATGTGGGGCCCGACGAATAAAAACATCGGTTGAGAATTTGTGTTGTTTTTTTTTTATTCTTCGAACTTTCGGTCCCGTTGCTAGGACCCAAGGGCGTATTTAAGAGAGGGGACTGTTTTTATCCAATATTTTTTACGAGAATGCAAGACTTGCCAACACACTTCTCAGTACTATAAGCCAGAAGAGTCTACATATTACCATTCATGATTCACATTTAAACTCATCAGCCTAATACTGGGAAAATTTCACCTATCCAGATATCACGGATATCACAGGATTAGGCTCAACGCGGGGCCTAAAATGCAAGCATTGCGCCTGAAATATCAGTATTTAGGAATCGTCTTGCAATATTGCAAGTATTAATAATGACCGATTTTTGCATTTTTATGTATAAATTTTCCGGTAAGTACATCTAATTTTTTTAAATTGTTTATTAGCGATTTTGGTATTATACCTGTAGCTGATAATACTAATGGGATTATATATACCGACCTAGAATGCCAAATATTTTAACCGATCCAATTTTTCAAGAATTATTGAATAAGAATAGATATTATTTTCTATTCTATACCCTCACGCCACCTCCCTTGCGGGGTAGGCAGAGAGAACGGATCGCCAGACTTTCCTATCCTGAAACACACTTCGGGCTTCCGTCACATTCATGCAGTTCCTCATACATACTCTCCGGTTACTTTTACTCAAAACACGTCCGTCCTTGAGTATCTGGTCGACATGGTCCAGCCAGGTGGTTCTCGGACGGCCGCGTTTCCTTACACCTCCTCTTTCACCCAGGTAAATTTTCTTCGTTATTCTTTCATCGTTCATTCTTTCCACATGACCCAACCATCTCAACCATCTCAACAATAGATATTATTTTACAAGAAATATTTGAAATCGTAGACTAGACATATTATTTATTATCATTTTAGTAATTTGAAACAATGGCCCAAATGATTACTAATTTTTAGGTAAAAATAATAAATAATTTAATTATATTATATGAACATGGTGTAACAAGAGCCAAGGCTGATTAATTATACATTATATTGTTATATTTTAATAATCGATATTAAAATCATATCTAATATTATAACATAGTTTTAATAATTGTTTACATAATTTTCTATGAAACAATGTTTGAATATAACGCCCCATTTTGAAGCCGTGATAAACCAACATGGTTCCATATAAAAAAATTTTCAAATGAAAAAAAACTGTATTTTCCACTATTTTATTTGAATACACAATCCAAAGAACTTTCGAATCTTAGAGCCTCATCTTCAATGGCTTTTTGTGAAATTAAACGTACGAACATAAAAAGCCACTGAAGATGAAACTCTAAGTTTCGAAAGATCTTTTTGGATTGTTAAGGCTCGTGACCCAACTATGACGTCACGGTAATTTCCGACGACATTAAGGTTCAAAATCGCGTGATAAAATAGTAAAAATTGCGTTTTTTTCCATTTTTTGGGGTTAATTTCGCTTCAATCAAAAGAAAATTACGTTAATTCCCTAGATTTTAATGCATATTATCAATAACAAAAAAGTTTTTCCTCCTCGACTTTCGGGAAATAAGTTGCTGTCTGTTAAAAGATTAGAAGAGTTTTTCACTTTTGAGATACCTATAAAAACCTTTTATAGTCATTCCCTAGATAAAGGTTCAATGTATCTACTCTATTTTTTCCAAAGCATATTTAGTATAAGGTTGTCGAGATTTAAGGTCTCTTGTTTTTGCAAATTTTTAAAATGTCAATGTGCCTCTTAATATAATTGGAAAAAGTTCGCATATTTAGACGGGTATGCCGTTATGATTTGATACGATATAATATTATAGTTGTTTGATTGTCGTCTACTTACAGCTCCATAATAAATGAATACATGTTCCATTTCACACATTGTTCTGTGAAATATCATACTTTATAATATAATCTACTATATTTTAATTATCAAAATATTCAATTGATAATATGATATCAAATACATATTTCAATAAATTAATTTTGGAGTGATTGCGTAGTACAATAATATTGGTGTGTAATACAGTAGCTAGAATCTATCACGACATTGTGATAAGCTCGCCCCAGTAAACTATTTTTAAGTGAAGCCCCCTTGAGTTGACGTGCATTGCAAAAAGGAACCTTAAAAGGTTTTATTTACTTATTTAGTTATCAATGGCCATAAGGCCTTTAAAGCTAGGGACCCAAATATGACGTCACAGTCATTTCCCACGGCATTAAGGTTCAAAATCGCATGATAAAATGGTAAAAATATCGTTTTAATGTATCCACCCCTTTTTTAAAAGCATATTTAGTAACTGTTGTCGAGATCTAAGGCCTCCCGTTTTTAGAAATTTTTGAAATTTCAAGTTTACAATTAACATATTTTAGTACCATATTACACAATTTAACAATATTACGACAGAACTTGAAAAATAACAAACATCCAAAAGTTGACCAATTATAGGTAGGTACTTGTATCACAAAAAAACAATCGCAAAAAACTACGAAAAATCCTACATGAAACTTGAGTTAAACATTCAAAATAAAGCTAAGGTCTTCAGAATAATAAAGCTTTCAGTGACTCTACAGCGTTCCCCTCATTTGTCTAGAGCTTTTGCTAATATTAGATCATAAAGACAGCTTTCATTCAGAAAAAATCGTGTGGCGAGCTTTCTACGAAACATTTCTCAGGTAGGTGATAGAATATAACCAAGGATATAATATCACAAAACGTGTCGGTTCATTGCGTTCCATAATACTTTAGGAGAAAGCTCTATCTTGCAACTTTCGTATAACAAAAAGCTTATGCACAATTTACAGTACAAACCAGTGATCGGCAACCTATTGAGAGACTGGGTAAAAAATTGAGAAGAAGGTAAAAAAACATTTTTTTTTTAATTTGATGCTTAAATAGCGCCGAAAGCGATATTTTTGAGACTGAAAAATGTTGTATGGTTTTTTTTTTTTTTTTTTTTAATTTTTCAAGATAAATTGGTATAGTACTGCACAAGAAGAGATAATTAGCGCCATAGGCAAATATTATTGGATTTTTTTAATTGCGATAAAAAACATTATTTTTCATCTATATTTATTATTATTCTTTTGTTATTATTGTTATTTTCAGTAAATAAATAATTTTATAAAAAAATAAAAAAATATCATCATTATTTACGATTCAAACTAATACAATTTTTGAGTTTGTGATTAATTGTGGTATACGTAGCAATCCTAGGTCGGAAAAACAGTTCAAAGGGACGTTTCATTAATAAAATTCATGTATTTCTTTATAATAACAATACAACAAAATTAATTGTCTCCCCAATCATGATTAAATATGAAATATGAATGAATACACAATGTTTTACAAGTACTTATACCATTACATAGGTTTTATCTAATTATTGTTAGCAGTAAAGTAGTAACAAATAAATCATGCAGTCATTAGAAATATATTTATTCATTGTTAGTATAAGCGATTAATAATATTAATAATTAGGGAGGTAATTATTAACATTTGTCAAGTAGTTATCTCAACAGATATAAAGCAAAGGATGGACCTTCCATCAGGCTTATGACTGATTGTCGGCTGGCTTAATCTGATCACTTTATACTCGAGAAACATTCGCCATTTCCAGTCCATCTGTTTGCCGCGGCCCGGAATCGAACCCAGAACACCGATCTGCGACCATGGCGACCAGTTACCTAAGGACAGAGGCGTTTCAAGTAAAAGGAATCATAGAGTGTATATGACAAATTGCATTAATGTGACTGTAATGATAGGGAAATCTGGTTGTCTATTCTCTATGTCTATCCCCTCAGATGTGTGAGGGTATAGGATAGAACACATAGAACACTTAGGATACAGCTTCAAAGCAGTATTCCTACAACAGTGTAGAAGAATTGAGGATGAACATTGTCAGGCTGGCTTAAGTGATCACTTTACACTCGAGAAACATTCGCCATTTCAGTTCACCCCGGCTGGGATTCGAACTCAGACCTTCGTCTCGCATAGTAGGGATCATATCCACTACACCACGAAAAGCGACGGCTGTGTCGAATTCCGTACACATTAAGTACCTATGTATTGTAGCCATTCACACTGTTGAAGGTGGTATTTTTTAATACACACCCGCCATCTATTATTGCTAAGCCGAAGAACACTGTTCACAATCAACTTCGCTAGATGGCAGGAGAGGTCACTAAGTACCGTATTTATGTTATTCAAGCAGAGCTGCAAAAGTTGTACCCAAATTTATATTTTATATTAGGCATTTTTCTTGAACCGGATTTTCCTTAAATACATCATTGTTATTAATCATTCATTCTACAGGTACTCGTATACGGGTGTATCTATAATTCAATTTGAAATTTAATAATCCATATTTTCCCATCCTTAACACTATCTTATACCAAATCCATAAGACTTATAATAAATTGTATGTTAAATGTATGTTTATGTGTTTATCCGAGCAACTACAGTCCATTTTTTTTTTCAGAAGTCTCACAGTGCTAACTTGGTTTAGTATAATAAGATGGTTACATTTTTCGCTTCAAATTATATTTCAGAACTGTTGTTTAAAAAACTATCCAATTTTTGGATTGTTAGAATAAACTGGCATTGGCGAAGGGTAAATTTCTGCAGAAGGGAAACCGGGGCTAACATTTCTTATTGTATTGAGTCAAATTAGACACTAGTATACCTATCATTTTATTCAAAAGGTAACTCGATGGGAATCGTGTTCTTAGGTAGCTTCGCGCCTGTTAAAACTGGCAACTTTGTTTTTCAAACTTGGGATGACGGTTTAAAGGGATTATTGGAGTATTTTCTTCTTTTTCCAGCTCGCAAAACTATCTTGCCTTTAAAATAATTTCTCTAGCGCTGTTCTGTAATATTTTCGGCATTGTAGGTTACTTGTAAAATATACAATGTGAGAATATTGCAGACCTTTGACAGCTCTTATGACAACGTTCGACAATCAGGGCTACCAACAATACAATGTTGAGCTCCACTTGCAGCTGATCTCCGCCGGCTTCCAAGATATAGAAAATGCACTATACAGCGTACACATGTGACTGTAAACAAAAAAAATCAAGAGTCGTATGCGTATGTGGGTACTTTTTTATAAAGTTCTCGTCATGGTGTTGCAAGATTCACTAAACTTAGAAGGCCTAACCGAAAATAAAATATTAAATTAATGAAAATCGTGAATATTACTGAGCAAAAAGTGCTAGTTTAATTCAAGATACAATACAAGAACATTGTTATTTTAAACCAAGGCGATATTGTTATGCAACGCCTTATAAAACCATGTTTACATACACATACATTACCAGTAGCACATCGTCTGCTAAGCAACCAACACTCATTACAGTACACAATAAAACACTACTGTAAAACGGTGTAGCAAAAATTGTAAAAAAAAAAATATTGTACCACGCGAACGCACAATGGTCACACACACGCAAATTCAATGGCCATAAAGGACGCATTTTTTATATTATCATTTCAATCGTAAAACAATAGAAACAAGCAATTAAATGTATGCATTTTGTTTTGTTTTGTATTTAACAAATATACAAGTATTTGTTAACCTTATTTGTCATATTGTCAACAATATAACGTCCATGTAAATATGTTAATTTTTAAATGAAATGATCTCATTAGACCAATTAGAAATTACCTAATAGCGTTGTCACTTGTTTATGTAGATTATTTAATATGTGTTTAGTTTAGAAGTGGTTTTAATCGATGTCGGAACAGTTAATACGTAATTTGTTGAGCCTAACATTCTGATACAGTTTTGACGTACCGTGAAAAATTACGTTTATTTTTAATGTGTGATTTTTAATAAAAAAATTTCGTTTAAGTAATGAAAAATACAGATTTCGATATTTCATTCGAATACTGATTAAGTATGTTTACTACTTGTCAACGTGAGATTGGTTGACATCACTGAAATGTCAAAAACGATTTTTTATCGTATTTCAAATGCGCGGTTTTTCGGCTTTTTGACTTGATAGTTTTTATTCTACCTTCACTTTTTGGTGTGTTGTATAGATAAGTACGTTTAAAAAATGAGAATTTTAATCAATTACCCATTTATTGGGTAACAATAAACCTTATTTCTAGAGGGACATTGTAAAGGGGTGTATGTATATTGTATAATTACTTATAACAAAGCCTGGTTGGCTGTAAGATGTTGCATATGCAATAAGCCCGCCTTTTGGCACTGTTGCTCTTAAACTGTTGTATTTTATTTCTTTTTTGTTCTTATAAAGTTTCATTTATATGTTAAGATTGGGGTAAGCTGGCAGAGAACGCAGCACTGCAATAAGCTCGCCCTAGTGAACAAATGTTATAATTTATATTTGTAAGCAAATCTGTATTTTTTCACTAAAATTGTAAATAAATAAATAACAATCCCTTAAAATGTACGTATTTTTTGTCGGTCCCAACAAGCACACGTTTGACTCGTTTAAAAAATTTTGCCAAAGAAAAAAATTGCATTTTGCATTTTACAAAAATGCTTTCTGCAGAATAATTAAAATACTTAAAATAAAAATATATTACCTATATTATATACGAATAATACTCAATTATAAAACGCATAAATATTTTCATGTGAACAACGCCGAATAGAATTGATAATTAAAAAGTGATATAGATCAATCTTTAATACTAACAATAAAAATATCGTTATAATAATAATAGTAATATTATGTGAGAAAAATGTGGACAATTGAGTCGCTTATTGCAAAACAATACCATATCATATTAATAATATTATATTCGGGTGTTATGTAGGTGGTTTAGAAGAATAATTTGTCATAATTATTACAGAAAATAAAATATTTTGTATTATACAACTTATCCGTCAGACGTGACGTGTCGCCTTCAAAACTTTCATCGAAATTGTTTTAATATTTTTCTTACATTTTATAAAAAAAAATGAGCAGTTTTTCGTTTTTAACGGAATTGAGTCTCGATTGAGTAGTTAGTCCCACAAATCGCTTTTTACTATCAGATCATTGCTAATAAAGTAGATAAATTTTCGTGGTTGTATTTTGAGTGTGTCACTTTTCGTGTATGACCCTGTGTGCGTTTTAAAAAGTACGATATCGCGACTTCGCGTCATATCTACTACTGTTTTTTTTTTTAATTTTTTATTGGTAACAGAAAAACAAATAAATAAATTTAAATAGAGTGATTTCAGAATACAATCAAATTAATAAAAAAAAACATGTGTGTAATTTGTGAAGCACTTTTTAAAATAGTGATAAATAAAATTTAATTTTTTTGTGCCTTTGAATAAAACAGTGAATAAAAAAGATGTGTATATTTTTGAATAAATAAATAAATAATGTGATAAAATGTGTAACAAAAGGAAGTATTTATCTGTGATATTGTGTAAACTTTTTATATGGAATGTGTTTTTGTATAGTGATGCGTATAGTTCCGTGATTATTGTGGAAGATGCCAAAGGTAAATACTTTTTTTTTTACAAAATTTTCACTATGGGGTTTTTTGTAAGTTTGTTTGCGAAAAAACCCTAATGATTTTTTTCTGTAAAACCAACCGTTTGGGAGTTATTTTGAAAATAGAAATGGACGGCAGAAAATAAATGGGTTTTTTCGCTACCAATTGGAGCGCGGCAGCCCTAGAAGGTCACATTTTTTATCTTAACATTGTAGGACGGCACTTAATATACCAAAAATTCAGGACTACCGGACCATTTGCATAGCTCCCATAGAACGGTATTACGCTCTTACTGTACTATAGATTGAACATAAAAACACAATTTAACTAGGATTTGGGTCAAATCAGAGAATGGTGTCTATCCAATACCTACTAAATAATATTTAGGAAAATTGGCATCAGGGGTTGGATAAACGACTTAATTACTTTTGAACATCAATGGATTCATTGGCATTTGAGGCGAAGGTACAGTGAATGAACAGTCATTAGCACTAGCAGATCCAGGGGGGGGGGGGTAGAGGGCTGAGGCCTCCCCCCCCAAACCATGAGTATGACAGTACTTTATACACAACTAGCTTTCGAAAAATCACATTATAACCACATCGTTTTCTCATCGCGTCATGAATTTTCTGAAACTACTATATTGTTTGGTAAAAAAAATTCGCCTGCGGCGCTACTTAAATCATCAGCATTTATCGTATCATTTGACCGGTTTTTCTAAAAAGGAATTTCGCCTGCGGAGCATTATTCCAACCCTGATAAACAATCTATAATTGTATTTTAATTGCGGCACGTCGCTCATTTAAACTTCAATACTTCAAATGGCCCTTCATCCAAAAAGTCCAGGTCACCTATAGAGAGACAAGCAGCTAAGTTAATTATTTCACACATTTTCTAAAAATAATTCGCCTGCGGCGCAATTCGCATTTTTAATACTATGTGTAATAATTTGCATGTAACGACCTTCAGCTCCCCCCCCAAATTGAATCCTGGATCCACCACTGGTCATTAGGTACTCCAGTGTTGTGCTAAATTGGGTAATAGTATGATTCCGTAGAGATTAGGTAAATAACACACACATGTCTTTGTGATTAATGTTTTAAACACAGTTTTAATGAAACTTTAATTACTAAACTTGATCTCAATCGTGTGTTCTTTTAGGTTAATGCGTGACGGAGCAGTTACAGTGTCAAAATATGCGTAAATAGTGAGATTCCTCGTTCATTGTATGACGATGTTAGTAAAAATCTTGAAAATATTGCGAATTTTTGTGGATAGGTAATTAAGTGGGTCAGTATAACGAGAATTTCTTTATAATAAAGATTTTAAGAAAAAAAAAACATATCAATACTCTATTATTATAGGTAAAAAGCAAATATCTAAGTCTTACGCACTCTCAATCTACACCCTCACCCCACGTCCCTTGCAGGGTAGGCAGAGAGGACAGGGCGCCAGACTGCCCCACCCATTCACCCACTCCTAGCCTCCGTCATATTCATGCAATTTGTCATACACGCTCTCCGATTCCTTTTACTCAAAACGCGTCCATCCTTGAGGATCTGGTCATCAGTCTCGGGCGGCCGCGCTTCTTCAACCCTCTTCGCTCACTCAAATATTTTTTTTTGTCATCCTGTCATCTTTCATTCTCTCAACATGCCCAAACCATATTACATTACACACGCTGAGATAAATGCGTAGAAAAATATTTCAGGATAACCTATTTGTTTGAATTATAAATTTATTTACTGAAGAATCTATATAAGGAACAATCCACACAGATCATGTACTAGACAAGTATCTTCAGTTAATTTTATCCATAGCGTACTATGTATCGGTGTGTTCGAATTTATCTTTTAAAAAATGTTCAATTCAGGATTTTTGCCAGGATTTCATCGCCCATTCTTAAGGGCTTGGCACCAGGAATGACGTCACAGTCTTTTCCCACGGCATTAAGGTTCAAAATCGCGTGACAATCGCATGATAAAATAGTAAAAAAAGCGTTTTTTCCATTTTTTGGGGTTAATTTTGCGTCTATCAAAAAACTTTTACGGTTATTTCCTAGATTTTAATGCATATCATCAATACAAGGAAAAAAATTTACTCCGCGACTTTCGGGAAACGAGTTTCCGTCTTTCGGAAAAAAAAATCAGAGGTGTTTTTCACATTTTTTTTGAGAAATCTATACAATTTTTTTTTTCGGGGAATGTAATAACTTTATTGCAACAATAATAACAATATTAACATATACATACATTGTAACAACTGTGAAATATTAATTACTAATTACATCAAGCAGTGTACAGTATGCATGTTGATATACAGAGTCACGCCAAACCTTATCCAGGTTTGTCGGCGCGTACTCATTACATCAACATTGCACACCACAAAAATACTCATAGGTATAACATATATAGGAAAACAATGAGAAATGATTATGTATAAATAAAGTTACATTTTTGCAACCATTCTTTTATGAGTTTCTTTACCATACGTTTACTCTTACAGTTCTTAATGGTAGTCGGCAACATGTTTAACAATTTGGGGACATTATAGCTCAGGGTACGTTTACCATATTTGTTATTACATTTGGGTATACAATACCCATCATTCACTCTAAATCTAGTGCTGTGCTCATGTTGCGGTACTATTTTGTATTCATCATTTTGAAACTGGTCTACGATAATTTTATTCCAAAACAATCCTTTGGCTGTCAAAACATTCAATTTTTTAAAATAAACAGAAATATCATCGCGGGTGTTTTTTCTTGTTATCAGCCTCAATATAGATTTCTGTGCCAACATTACCCTTTTCAAATTAGTATTAGTGCAATTACCCCAGCTACTGATCCCATATCTAATCACTGATTCAGCCAAAGACTTGTAAACAGTCAACAGAGCGTGGTTGGGCACGAAATATTTTATTTTGTAAATTTGCCCAGCAATTGAGCGTAACCTCTTACATACTTTATTCACGTGAGCATCCCACTTAAATCTATCGTCTATACAAACACCTAGGTATACAAAATCATTCACCAAGTCAATACACTGACAGGAACATAAAGCGGGAAGCTCAACATTTTTATGAATGCACTCATGGTCATGTGATACAAGATATAAAATATCTTTTACGGTTATTCCCTAGATAAATTTTCAATGCATCTACTCTATTTTGTTCCAAAGCAACGGTTGTCGAGATAGAAGGTCTCCCGTTTTTAGAAATTTTCGAAATGTCGGTATGCATACTCTTAATATTTCTTTTTACTTTGTTCCAGCATGCTACCGAAGAGTTTTGGCTGGCAAGAGAGTGCACGAGAGAGTCATTCTAAGGATAGTCCCCTGTGAAAGGTTGGAGGATTGTCAGATGCACTGTGCTGAGGAGAGAAGGTTTGACTGTGAAACCTTCAATTACAGGTTAGTAAATTACTATTGAACTCTCTAAAGTTCTTACTTTCTTCATTCCATTAGAGTTTTCCGGGGGGTTCCCTTAAGGCTTACCCTGGGCCCACCTCTTAATAAGAATTTCCTAGAAGTGCGGGTAAAGAGATCGCTCTTAATGCGCATGAGGTACCTGGGGATGTGGAGGGCCTTAAGCCCGCGGGATATTCATTCAATTACATTAGAGTCAAATAAGGCCAATTCTGGGATATTTTGAGTTAAAAAGTCCAAATGTATATACGTATTTTTCCAGCTCCTGCGATGGTCTAAATATGGCCAATGTCTAGAGTAGTCATTCCAAGCAAATAAAACAATTAGAGTCTATTTTTATTAAGAAATATTTTCAAAGCCCAAACAATTTTATCTAAAGTAAGAAACAGTTAATTTATACGAAAGTGAACACAAAAAGGGAAAGTGGTGTTCCTCAGGGCTTTCATTTGGGTCCATTTTGTTTTCTTAATTTTTTTTGAAAATTGTGTGAATGCACATTGTAATTACGGTAAATTGGGTAAATTTTTGGCATCGTGGAAGATAGAGGGAATACAATCCATCATTTCTTCTCTAAATTTATATACTAACATACCTTATTCGTAGCGCAACAGAAAATTAAAAAAATCTGTGTGTATGGTCATGAACTTGGAAGGGCTATCTCTTCCGCTGCCCTCCCTATTTCCTTTTACCTTCTGCCAGCTCTGAATAAAGGATCTTTTTCGGGAGTCGGTTATCCATTGTTGACTATATTTTTGAGCAAAGTTCGCACAATTTTTTTTGAGACTCATAAATACTGTTAATTACTATCACCTTGAATCATGAATTTTATTGAGCACACAATATTATGCATGCGACCTAAACACAATGTTAAATATAAATTTATCACGAACACATAAATCTGTACAAACGTAAATAATTATTATGTATACACAGTTTTTACGT
This sequence comes from Ceraclea dissimilis, assembly GCA_963576895.1. Taxonomy (NCBI): domain Eukaryota; kingdom Metazoa; phylum Arthropoda; class Insecta; order Trichoptera; family Leptoceridae; genus Ceraclea; species Ceraclea dissimilis. The sequence goes on from OY756361.1 coordinate 398,511, forward strand.
AATTTACATAGATACAAATCTTACAATCCATGGCTATGTGAAACATCAATGGCCCTATTGACCTGTCAGGTGAACAATGGACCTGGCTTGAGGATGCATCTCTAACAAGCCTTATTGTTGTTCAGATCATAGACAAACAAACAATATTATAATTGTAATAACAAAGAACGCGAAAGGATTGCGAAACAAATCGTTGCCAACTTCACAATTATTGTCATCTCAAATAGTTTCATTATGCAGTTCCTGTAATTCATAAGTCGTACCCAGTCAAATGTAAATTTGTGGTACTCTTTCTGAAGATTTCAAAATAATATTTCACATATAGCTTTCCTCTTAATTTAGGTGGTTCTTCTTCTTCCCTTTTCTCAGCCCTTTCAATTTCAATGCTGGACATAGGCCTTCCCTTTAAATTTCCACAGATCCCTATCCTGGGCATCCTGCATCCACTTGCTTCCTGCGATTCGCCTCACATCGTCAGATCATCTTGCCTGAGGTCAATTGCTACACTCGTATGCTACGCACGTAGAATTAATATGAAACGTAATTAAGATAGGATAATACCTGAACATGCGATAAATTGGGTCGGGAATAACAGAGTTTTGGTCATGTATTAGCAGGTATACTAAAATGTCTACATAATAAGTAGTTATATCTCAACAGATACACAGCAAAGGATGGACTTTCCATCAGGATTATGACTGATCGTCGGCAGGGTTAATGTGATCACTTTACACATAAGTAACATTCACCAATTCTTAGCCCATGCAAACCCCTTCTTCACACACCGCTGTCTTAATACCGAAACGACAAGGCACGGGATTTTTTTAGATTTGAATGTTATGCATGTTTTGCCAATCGTACCCTATGCACCTACAATCTACATTATTAAACGTATTTATATTTTATTCAACCAATTTTTATCCGTTTTCTAATATACTTAACAATATACCTAATATACAAAGAAGCCGAGCTTGAAACAATGCAATTGGTTCAGCAAAGATAAAGATTTATCTACAAATTTACATAAGCTATAGAAAACTGCAGAACCCCAAGATGATCTTAATATATGCTGTGAAAACAATGGTGTTGATCTAGCTACCTAAATGTGGTTCACGGCCAATGATTGGTCAGTACTCATCACTTCAGATAGGAAATCAAAATCATAGTTTTGGGCCATAAAGCAATGGTTTTGTGTAGAGTTTACACTCTTTATATTCATTATACACTTAGTTAACATTCACTGATACCCTGGAAAAAGACAGAGCAGGAGTGTTGAAACGTCGATCAAAAGCCAATTCACAGACGTGAATCATGAATAGGTTCTGTATTATTTGCTAGTTATGGCATATACCGTGGTAGCATTTCTAAAGAATTGATGGAAATCATTGTCACAAATCGACCATACCTATTTGGTTCTTTCTCTCTTGAAGAAGATCTTGAAGTTCGCAGTTTTCAGCTTGCTCCTGAAGCTGGTGATGGGTTAGTCCTTTCGAAGTTCGTCCGAAAGTCTGTTCCAGGTAATTGGTCCTGCGACAGAGAATGCTCTCTCGAAGGAACAGGACTTGTTTGCTATGTTCCCCTCTCGGAGTTTGTTGATGATTATTTTCAGGACTAATGTAGTCCTGAAATACATCGGTCCTGAAGACATACATACGCTACATCAGTCCGGCCTCAGAAAGTAGGCCGAAAGCTCGACAACATCGACAATCTACACACGGTACACCCGAGAAGAATAGAGAAGAGGTACTATCCATAGTTCACCGGTCCTAACAGTGTGAACTCAGATTGTGATGCATGTAGGTAGATGAAGGTGTTGGTGAATCGTCATGCATCACAGCCCTCTGTAACACACATAGTCCTACACTTTTGATTTCATCTGCCTCCAAGTGTTGTTTAATATTAACAATGTCCGCGTGTGATGTCATAGTTTGCCTAATGCCTCCACCATCAATAATACGTTACTCGTCGTTACATCACGACAACCTTGACAGGAAACTGTAAACGGATCTGGGACTTTTTGTACAATTACTGAATTATTAAGTAATTCTATTGAAAAAATAACATGAAATATTATTTTTAAAGATAAAAAAACATGGACTGTTTAGGTGACATAGATGGAAAAATAACCTAACCTATAAGCTCTCAAAATACAGTCCCGTTATCTAGTTTGAACCCTTAAAACAATAATACTGGATTTCTTTTCAACTTTTTATGTGAAAAATGGGACACACAAGAGGGACCTAGCACAATTTTTGCACGAAAAATAATGATAAATGGCTCCTATTTCTGCTATTCCTCACCTCACCAGTTGGAGAAATCCAGAATAAGTCTCTCTAGATTCCGTGTTTTCACTACATCCCTGACTATGGCTGTCTCTAGGACCTCTGTGTCTATTTCTGTCACAGATTTTTCGCGATACATTTTTAAGTTATCCTCTGCTCCCTGATTTATGTTCACCTGAGTCAACCTCGGATTTCAGAGGTCTATCTGGCCATTGCCCAAACCATCTTAACTAGAGCCTTTTTATAAGGAGTTATGGAACCGAACTAACATATTTTTAATTGAATATTAAATATAGTGGCATGATCATAATAAAAAAAAAAGATTTATCATTTCATTGCGGGATTCCCCAGGGTTATACAATTGGTCCTGTTTTGTATTATTGGAAAATTATGTTTTTTTAAGGGTATTGATTATTTGATTAATTCTTATATCTATTTGTAGTAATATATTTTGCTATTTTGCAATATTCAGGATATGTATTGTATAAAAACAGTAGACATTCGTACGAATAGCCACATTACATTTTTTTTATTATTAATTAACTTTTCAAGACGGTAATCCCCAGGGTGCTCTTTTATGTACCATTTTTTCGACACGTAATTACATGAGTCTTATAAAAACAGATTGATTAATTAACAAAAAAATATTCAATTACAAAAGCAGAGATGACGTGAGCTGTGTAACTATTTTAAATTAACTTTTTATAGAGTCATGATTTTTTTCACTGGCATCCCTCAAGGTACCAATTTGGGTCTTTTTTTTATTCCAGTATATTTTACACTACTTTTCAATTAAAAATATCTCACATATTCTATTATTTGTTTCCAAAGTACTAAAAATTATTTATTTTATTATTTTAAACAGATTTTTCATACTTAAATATTTATTTAGTGTCAGATTCCTACTTGAGATTAAAAACTACAACGTTTCCTCAATTATAACGTACTTATTTCTTATTGTTTACTTATTTAAACATCATCTTTATAAACGCAGATACAATAAAACAATATTATCGTCTTATTGGTTTGTTTAAATTTTTGAAAATTACCTCAATTATTGTTTTTTGATTACTTTTAAAATATAAAACACAGTATTTCCATTGGCTTCCGCCATCATTAACTGGTTATTATTATGTAATGTCTTGTAAATCGTTATTAAACCAATCTAAAGTTTTTCAGGTGCGATTAATTGTTATAAGAATGTCTGATTGTTTGTGTTTTTAATCTGCTACGCATTGATTTTAAGTGCTTTATGGGAAAATGGCTATGCAAATATTACAATCACCATAATTATTACATTTGTGTTTCAAGCTATCAATTAGTTGTTTTTTCACACCCTTTGTCTAGTTTTGAATCAATATTATTTAATTCCGACATAAACCCCATGGTCATCTATGTACTTTCATTCAACCATCCATTCCATCAAATTGGCTCCCATAATAGGCAAGACATAGAAAGGCAAAGGTTTATGATCCAATTTTTGGACGAATATTTGAGTTTGTCAGGAAATTTTGCACTAAATCCTGGAATTTGAAGAATGTAGTAAGTTGATTTCTCCTTGTTTTTTCCCCTTCGGGTCCAGATTATGTCTGCTTATTGGAAAACGTTGTCAGACCACTTTTTAGGAGGTCTTCCAACATTTTGGTCCAGGGCCTCCATTGAAGATTTCTGGGAGTCCATCAAGTATCTCCTTTCTTCTCCATATCTCCAGTTCACTGTCATTTTACTTTAGCAACACTGACCATTAGAACATTAAGGATAAACCCACCTCCACCTCTGGATGTTTCAGGAGCTCCAGATCCTATGTCATCCAATCTCTTGCGCAAAAAAGTTTTATTATTTCACGGGAAGGCTTAAGGCTTGCCAGAAGGGCTCCCCTCAACAAACCCCTCCCGAAACTACTCTGAACACCCTTAATGTCCCTTGGAGGAGACTCTCCATTACATCGGCGAATCTGGTTCTGTTCCTTATTTTTTCTTTTCATATCTTATCCTGAAGGTTCACGCCCAGCATCTGTCTTTTCACGGCCCACTGCAAATGTATATTGTTTGCTGTGAGTATTGTTATTTTCAGACCATTTATCAACATTCGTAAGAGATTTCATGAGTGAGTCGAGACATGGGTCGGACATTTTTCGTTTCAAGCATTTCATGTATTACATCAATTATGCAGTGGGTGTATTAGCACAAAACAAAAAGTCACACATACAAAGTGACTAAACTAGGGCAGTGTGTTACTATTTATTCGCACATTACAATTACAATTAAAAGTACAACACAAATTGTATAAATTTACAATGAAGTTATTAGTTAGATTATATCATACATACACAATTCATTCAACCTACTCGTAACGTAGAGTTTTGCTTTTTATACGAAATACATAGATAATATTGTATATGCATATACTTACCCTTTTGATAGTGAGTTTTAATCTTGAATTTCTCTCTTGTGAACGAATAACGTTATTAATCACTATCGGATCACAAAATTCAGCTGCGGCGCCACTTTTTGTTACTTTGGATGCTTTTGTTATTTTCTCCGCAAATTTCAATTATGCTGTTGGGTAAGTTTGGAATGACACGAGAAGTGTACAAATTCGCTCTGAGTGACTGCTTTGTGCCATTCTTGTGTTCACACGTGGAACCTCAAAGGACAACGGAGCACCGCTTAGTAAAATTACCACTCGATATGATAATATGAGTTATCCCTATAAAAAAAAAACACTTGACCTAACTCCGAAGCTGGCATCTCTCTTTCTTAGATCGCTCTTAATTAGCTTCAGAATTGGTCCTGTTAGGCATTATGTTGAAATATCACTTCACTACAATCCTATACTAACTTTTAACGTTTCTTTGGTTTCAGGTTAGACCCCTCCAATAGAGGCAAAGGTGTCTGCGAACTCTCAGCAACCCCTTTAACTCTATTAAATCTCAGAAAAGACTTCATAGAAGATAGAGACTACGACTTTTATGAATTAGATAGAAACAGCGCTCCTGACTGTAGTCTGTCATGGCCAGAATATCGGCCAGGGCGAAGACCTCCCCATTGGAGACCGACTGATGTAGGAAAATTCGGTCAAAGCGGTTATGGAGGAAGTTCATTAGGAGACAGACGACATGAATGCAGCGGATGTAGCGGATTCAGACCTGGAGGTGGATATGTTCCACACCACGGAGGAGAAAGACCAGGAAATGACGTAGGATACTATCAAGGAGGGGATAAGTATAACAACTGGAAAGGATGGAGAGATAGAGAAGACTACGGGGAAAGAAGACCTTATCCTCACGGAAGTGACAGAAGATGGGATAGAGGATTTGTACCTTATGATATTGCAGGGGGAGGAAACGATAAAAAGTCTTGGGGGCAGTATGGAGGATCGTATGGAATAACTAATCAAAACAGTCACACGTATGATTATTGGGGGTTGGAGGGCAATAATAAGCATCACCCAAACAGCGTCTACCCTTCAAGGGGTGTGACACATTATAACGATGACTTTGATGACGGACATAGAAAACATTTTGATCATGACTTCAATTACAACAGTTTAGGACATCGTGGCGGCGGCGGTGGCGGAAAATGGACTAGTAGTTCTGGTGGTCACGGGATGTACGGAGGTGGATTTTCTTACGGTGGTCACGGTAAAGGGTCCTGGCATCAGCCCCAAGGGTTGACTCCTAGCGAGGGTTACGGACCTAATGACGCCAGTCCTAGACCAGGAGACGACGATTTCTATGGACCAAGTAGAGGATTCTATAAACCATACGGTAAGAATATTACTAAGACGTAATTTTGATGAAGTTTTTTATGTTTGCGTGACTTTAAAATTTTTATTGTTGTTCGGATGATGATTAAAATAATTTGATGAATTTTTGTTATTTTGAAATAAACATTGTTTCGCTACGAGAATTATTGTTTTAATCAGTGGTATTCCTAATATTAGGTTCAAGTTTAGCAAGCCCCTCGCAAATATCCTTTTATATTCAAAATAGCTTTCTATAAATTTGGCTAATCTTTAAGAGTATTTGCTTTTCTCCAGTTTTGGGATAGACTGTGTGAAAGTGACTCAAAAGAAGAAAGTTAGCGGTACCAGAGTGCATAGGGCACTTTGGTGTCTGGTCAAAATTAGCAATGTGCTTACGAAAGCAATAGTGCCGGTTCATAATGCAGTTTTTATGCCAAAACTGATGTATATTAGTGTGACTATTTGGACATGCCTGGAGAAGGACGAATCAGGGTTCAATACTGTGGAGATAAGATCGTTGAGAAGAGTGTGTGGAGAAATAGGATAAGAAATGAAGTGATTGGATAGATGAGTGACTGTAAGGCGGATGTTGTAATTAGAATTAAAGTTGATCCAGTGGGCGCGGCTTCGATCCCCGATGCAGACCTACTCCACTTCACGACACAAGCTTTTCAAGCTTACTGTGAAGAGTGCAAAGGTGTATTTGGTTTATTTCGATAAACCCAGATTCACTTAAAAAAAAGTGAGTAAGTTGTGATGGCTGTGGATAGGATAAATGATCCATTAAAGTGTAAGAAATGTAAGACGAAGTTCTGTCACCTTCTCTGTCAAATTCTAAAACATGGCATAAAAATAATAATTCCCCATTTCATGAAAAATCCTAGAGTTGGGTATAATTTGAAAATAACTGGCACCAAAGTAAGATTACGTTTCGTGCGTAATTTATCAATTACCACATATTTTTTATACAAATACTTAAACTCCTTAATTTGTTGCACGAACGCATAGTATTTACTAGTGGTCTAGATTCTACTTAGGTAATTGGTTTGCCCTTGGAGAACAGATGGCATGTTATGGATATGATGTAAATCTGGCCCAATATGATTCACAGAGTGCTCCACGAGGTCAGGTTCCGGGTTCCGTTTCAACAACAACGTTGTGACGAGCGCCTTGACTGTCCGTGACGTCATCGAGTGTGAGAGGTTCTGCTTCAGTGACGCCACTATGAAGTGCAAAGCTTATAGCTTCAGGTATTCTTTGAATAACTATCCTATTTGATTAACTTAAGTTTTTCACTCTTTCATTCCCTACTTTACTTTAAGTGTTCAGATGGATCATACCCTGCCACCCATTGGGGTGCGGTGACAGAATATCGCCTTGTCTTTCCCCAAAATCAGATTTATCACCGATTTATTATTAAAGGGTTATAGTATAAGCAGAGAACACACACAATCATTTACACAAGGCACACATATGCCAAAACGAAGAGAAGTTAGTATAATATATCATGGTTCACCTCAAAATTTGGGGTCTCAGGTTCAAATCCTAGGCGCTCCATAAACCTTTTTTGACCACCTTTTTTTTGGATTCTTCTTAGCTGGTAGAAATGACCTTAGAATAAATCCATTTTTCTGCCAGAGATACTAATTTGTACACATCTATAGGTAAATAAAATCAATGATTGTTGTTTCGATGCTCACGATTCGGCTTAAGTGATCACTTTATGGTCCGAGCAACGGACCAGTTCCAGCATATCATAATCGTCATGTATGCATTCATTTTTTGACATTAATCATTTCACATGTCCACTTTTTACCATCTGTTGGTATTTTGTATAACCTGTTTGTCAACCTCTTTTCGCTGGGTGTGAAGGAGGTCTTTTGGGATTTTTATTCCTCCACTAGATGGCGCTGAGATCATTTTTCATCCATTTTTATTTTATTATTATCAGTGTACCAGATATTTGAAATTGTGAATTTTTCTCCAGATATACCAACGGTCCTTCCAACAACTGCTTCTTGAGTGATCGTCCCTATCCAACTCTGGACCTTTACAACGACGTCCAGCCTGACAGAGACTCAGATATTTATGCTATGAATCCTGACAGAAGGTATTGCAACAAGCTCCTAGAATCCAAGGCTCCTGGCGGCAGACCAGGGTATGACAACACTTTGGAAAGCGGTGAGTATGATTATTGTGAAGATAATACTATAAGAATTCTGGGAACCATTCATGAGAGAGAAGGGCTTGAAATTTCAATAATTTATGGTCAGCTGCAAGAGTATTTGATGATATTGGGTTCGTTTTTCTGATCTAATACTTCAGTGTGTGTGTGCCTTTCGCCACTAGGCCACCACTGACGTTCTTTTTTTATAATTTAAAGTAAATTTTAGCACTTTCGCTATTAAAATCTTCATCCGAGAGTAATAAGGTTCTAAACATTATTTTTTACTTCTTGCATGAAAACGGTTCCAATCGACATAATCTATGAGGGCAAAAATACCCTTAGATGGGTCATTTTGATATTGTACAATACTTTTGAGTGAAATAAATGGGTAGGTGTGGGCATGGGCGTCGCCAACTTAGGAGCGGGGGGGGGGGTAACCAAGATTTAAAATCTTGTTATAGGATGAAGAAGCGTAAACATTTTTATTTTGCAGGACAGAGTGCAAAAGGTCGAGAGGAAAAAATAGCGCCGCTGGCAAAATGTGAAACCACTGTTGAAAACTAAATTTGAAAAAAACTTTTGATCTCGTGGGAAAAGGAGTCGTAATATTGTGATTTTTGCGAAGTTTTATCATTTGGTATGTAAAAATATATACCTATTCCAATCTATAGGAGGGGCAGTTACCCCCTTGACGACGCCATGGGTGTAGGTATCCTTCTCGGGATTCTGGATGTCTTAATTCTGACACTGAGCATAGAACAATAAAGAATAAACAATATGTTTTGTCGTGGCATTGCGCGTGTCCTAACTGAAATATTGTATAACTAGCGCATATTGCATTTACAATCGCAGCATACATCAGTGCAAAAAGGCGCTGTTTATCAGATTTTTCGCAGAAAAGTGATGCAAGCAACGGTGCGTCGCCGGAAGGACGACTGCTTGGACTAACAAACACTTTACCATTGTTTAATATTATCACAATTATAATATACAAGCCCACCACGTTGATTTGAATCGTAGACTGCCACTGTACTAGTACGCAAGTATGGGTATTAGAAATCAAAATAATATTATCCACATTCTAACCCTGACCCTCACGAGAATACACCACAACGTATGTGATTTTTATCAGGCGATTACAGTCTGATTCACATTCTAAACGTCACACCTCTATAGAGAATGTGCTACAACGTGAATGTGATTGTTACTGAGCAATTACATTCTATTCGTTATTTTGCACAATGTTAAAAGAAATTGTTTTTTTTTTTAATCTATACTTATGTTAGTATAGAAACAAAGTACTTTCTTACACACTTCTCAGTAGCTTGTGTCGTGATGTGCTGAATACATTGTCAATGTCAAAATTCCAGATTGGAAGTCCGCGCTCTAACTAAGCATACCTAAGAATATGTAAATCAAATAAATATGTCGCGTATACAATTTTTATCAGTGGGCGTCTAAACTAACTTATGAATAAATTGTCTCCTTTTTCATTCGTTATTATTTTTATAAATACACAGTTAGTGCGAATCGCTCTGAGGGCTCCTAGTATTATTAAAATACATAGACAATAAATAATTAGATTGAATTGTTGTATGGAATGACGCAATCTCTGACTTTGTATTGTGAGTCAACTAAACAATGTAGAATAAATGTTTCTATACAAAGTGATCTTTATCTTATTCAAATATAGAACTCCACTCTACTTCACTACCATATATTAAGAGTAGGCAGTATTAGTATAGTTAAGAATTATATCATTAATTTTGATTATTTTATGAATTCTTTGTACCTAATTTTCTCTTTATCTGTTTGATTTTTTGATATTAAATTTGTATATGATTTTTAAATGTTGTGCGTTGCTTTTGACTGCCCAGGATTTGTAATTAAGTAATATTTGAGTTTTCACTGGTTTATTTGCAGGTGATATTGTGATTGCTTATATTGTATGTTATAACTGTATGCACTCTATAAAACTAATAAAATAAATAAAAATAAAATAAATATTGACATTTCAAACATTTCCAAAACACAGGAGACCTTAGATCTCGACAACCGTTACTAAATATGCTTTGGAAAAAAATAGAGTGGATACATTGAACCTTTATCTAAGGATTAACCGTAAAAGGTTTTTTATATCTTGTATAGATTTCTCAAAACAAATTGTGAAAACTAACCTCTGATCTTTTTTCCGAAATTCGAGGAGTAAAAATGTTGTTTGGACTGATAATATGCATTAAAATCTACGGAATTACCGTAAAAGTTTTTTCATTGAAGCGAAATTCAGCCTAAAAAATGGAATCATTTTCATTTTCATCATTTTTATCATTTATTTTTTATTTTTATTTATTTAAACTAAAGGTAAACAACAAACACATGTAAATATACAAAATGGACAAAGTACAGATTATAAAACGTTGTTCACTAGGGCGAACTTATCGCAGAACTGCGATTTCTTTCAGTTAACCCCAATCGTACGATTGTCCATGCGATTTTGAACTTTTATTCCGTGGTAAATGACCGTGACGTCATAGTTGGGTCGCAAGCCTTAAATGCTCCACTATTCTTATTGTTTACAACTACATTTTGTTAAATTCAATGTTTTTCTGTTTTAATTCTAAAATCTGACCTTTCCTACAACAATTTTTTTCTACAATAAAACATTATAAATTAATACCTCTAAATACATGAATATTGAGCGCTTATTGTTTCTTTCAATGCCCTTAGAGGCCAGGGGTCTCTAGTATCTACAATCTACATAATATGCTCCTCCCCATTTAACTTCACTGTAGTGTTTTTTGTGAGTTTCGAATGTGATCAAATTTTTGAATCGATTTTTCAACCAATGCCTGACCTGAAACTTTTCAAATGTACGTAAATGACGATACGTTTCTGTACAAAATTGGTTCATCTTTCTCCAGAGACATAAAATATTTAAAGCGTTTGAGTAAATCCAAGGGTAGTGTGGGGTCCATTCTCCATTCCAATGGTGTTTCCCACTAAGAATTGACAGATTTAAAATTTGTAAAAAGATGCGAGTTCTACTCGTGAAGCACTTTCGTGAGATACCCTACATGGCGGTATGCGGAGACTGGATCCTTTCTTTGCGAGGGCTTGAGCTGGACAACATCTAACTCACGATCTGGATTTCATTTCCAACGCCCTTTTTTACGATACCACACATGACCCCACACAACCCTTGGATCCCCCTCAAACGCTTTACATCTTTTTTATCTCTGGAGTAGGCTAGTCCAATTCGGTACAGAATTGTATTGTCACCGAGTTTACGTACCTTTCCAAATTTTCAGGTCTCCAAGTAGTATAAGTAGTCAGAAGTTGTTGAAAAATCGATTACAAGATTTGGTCACAGACACCACATTGTAGAGCGAAGTTAAATAAATTTACCTGCAATTAAGATTTCTCAACATTCTCCCACTTTTCAGACTGTTTCTGGCGCTACCGCTCCGGCAAGAGGTTCTCCAACGACGCCATCAAAGCCGCCTTCAACTGCGGCAGTCTGGCCCAGTGTGAGGAGGAGTGCATCAGGATTACTACCTTCACCTGCAGAGCGTTCAGCTTCAGGTTAGTCATATAGGAAACTGTAAAAATGACGCGGTTTGCGGGGTAGGTAGAGAGAACAGATCACCAGACTTAATAGGAGATACCTTATCTTTATACGTATATTACAGTTTTTCCTCAACAGAGACGAGAGGCATCTTCATTCACATAATGTAGCGTTATGTGAACTCTACTGGGAAGGAAATCAGGGTGGGTGTTCCGACGCTTACGAGTTGGCTTTGGCTAAGTGATCACTTTATGCCCAGGGCAACGTTCACCTATTCCGCCACATCCTGCTGTCAATTGTGAAATTTTTGGAAGTTGTATAAATGCTACAGCTGGAAACTATTTTCACAATTAACCAATTTTCCGATGCTAACGCCATCTGCCGAGGATTGGACGCAATATTTGCAATCAGCTTTTTGGTTGTGAAATTAATATGCGTGGATTTTTATGGTAATTTAATTTTTTTCACCATATATTGAAGGTCCTTCCGCACATCCGACTAGCACAGGAGCCAGTTAGGCGCCCTTTTATTCACTCTTTCAGCCCTGAGTAGACGTCTCCAGGGGTAGCCGGATGGGCAACTCTCAGATTTTTTTTTAAGTTTGCACGAATACGGCGCTTGTGACAGAGTGTCCCAAAAACCTGGAAATTTTTGAACATTTTTCCATTTCTTGCAAATAACTCCTAAACTTTTGGTGATTTGCTGTGATGAAATGATATTGTAAAAAATGACGAGTCCAGGTGCCCGAATGGGCCTACGGAGGATAGAGAACAATAAAACATTAAAAAAACAATAAACGATGCTTTTATAATAAAATTTTACTCTCTTACAGAACATGGAATTTCGCACGTAATATAGAAAAAATCAATTATTTTTGGGTATAATTTTATCTCGGTGATTTTTAATTTCTAATTACAGAGAAGGTCCTCCAGTAATTGGGGCTCCAGCAGAGAACTGCCTTTTAAGCGATGCTCCAGCGTCTTCCCTGGGTCCCAACTCCTTGGCCCCAGCGCCTCCATGTTCCATCTACGAAAGGGGAAGCTATGGAAGAGGGTGCGAGGGAGACCCATTCAGGATTGACACTCCTTATCACAGACCTTCACACGGTGGCCCCAGGAGGAAAAAGGCTGATGAATGTACGTGTCTTGGAGTAGTCAATTTTGGTTTATTTCGAAATGGCAAAACAGTACAAAATAATATAACATATAGCCCAGGTTTCTGATGACAAGTACATGGTACATGGTTGGTGCAATTGGATGAATCACGGATTCCCAAACGGGAGGTGCCTGGTTCGAATCCTGGCGCACTGCGTTGACGATACAGTATATTTTTAGTTTAGTATAATGTTTAGAGAAAAAGTATTTGAGTTGGTTTATTGTTTAAAAAACATTTTTTTAAAAACACATTCCGTAGTAAATTTTCCAGGAAGGTTCAGCTTCGGAGAAACATGATTAATTAATTAAAGTAGGCTTAGAATCTAAGCCTACTTTAAACTTTGTCCAAACCATCTAAGCCTTAGATGGTTTGGACAGGTTGAGAGTATGAAGGATGACCAAATAGGTGAAAGAATATTCCTGAGTAAACGCGGTAGTCCACCGACCTGAATCGAGCTTGTCAACAAGATAGAAGATCCTTGGAGAAAGACACGTTTTAAGTAAAAGAAATCTGAGAAGATGCATGACTATTTGCAAGAATATGACGGAAGCAATAAGTGTATTTAGGGTTGGGACAGTCTTTCTGCCTATCCCCCAAGGTATATGCAGCGTGAGGGGATAGATAGTTTGCAGAGCATCAACTTTGATCTGCTTTTCTGCTTACAGTGTGCTACCTTCAATACGATACATCTGCAAAGTTACTGCAGACATCTGTACGAGCTGGAGCCAGACTTCCAACTGAACACGACTGCAAGGTATTGTGTGCTCAGAAGCTGAGGGCTGGTAGTGTTGGAGGAGGGTCGCCTTCGTCCCATTTCAGATGTATGAGTTTCAGTTACACGTAAGTATATTTTTCCCTTTTTCTTCCCTCCCTTAAGTACATTGACCTAAACCATCGACCCACATTCGATGCTTTGCTTAAAAGTGGGCACATTTAAATTTAAAAAAAAAATCATATATCGGGTGACCTTAGATCTCGACAACCCCACTAAATATGCTTTGGAAAAAAGGGCAGATACATTGAACCTATATCTAGAGAATGACCGTAAAAGTTTTATTATATCTTGTATAGATTTCACAATAAAAAATGTTAAAAACACCTCTGATATTTTTTCGACGACAGTAAATTTTACTTCCGAAAGTCGCAAAGAAAAAAATGTTTTTCGTATTGATAATATGCATTAAAATCAAGGGAATTATCGTAAAAGTTTTTTTTTAATGAAGCGAATTTAACCCCAAAAAGTAAAAAAAATGTTTCTAAATTCTTAATAAATTTCCAGGTCTGATCCAAGCCTCCCGCCTACAAAAGACAACTGTCTCCTCTCTGACATTCAGCTCAGAGATTTACAGCCAGGAGTGGATTACATCCCAGCCAGGACCCATTGGCTCTTTGCATACGACATGTTCGATCCAGATTGTGAGCCAGTCGGACCTCCTGGATATGTTCCCTCAGGAGACAGATTGCCACCGTCAGGGTGAGATAGATTTTAAAATAAAATTATGTACCTACAATTCAGATCGGCAAATATTTTCCGAAGGATGTAAAAACTGTCAGGAGAATTCGTCATTGAGAAAAATATACAGGAAAACTGTGAAATACGGAGATGGAGAAATGAGGTAATTAGAAAGATGAGTAAGATGAGTGTTGTGACTAGGATGAAAGTGAATAAGTTGAGATTGTTTGGGCATATGGAGAGAATGCCTGAGGATAGAATGACACAATATGTAAGTCTGGATGAAAGTAAGAGTACCATAAGGAAACATGGTTGACACTTGAGTGAAAAAATCGATCAAATCAAAGAAATCCTAGAGCGTGTATGACGAAAGTTATGAACGTGATGATAGCAAAAGATGTGTGATGGTCATGATGGACATGGCGGCATGGAGCATGGCGTTCTGTCCTTTTAAGGAAGCTTTAGTAAGCTCCGAAAGAGATGCGGCGTGATGGAATAAATTAACATTACATAACGTTCTCTGACTAACGAGATTTATAATTATTCATATTTTCTAGCCCACCTCCAGATACTTCGGGTTACGGCCCAGGTCGTCCAGAAATATCCGGTCCTAGCGGTCCACCCGGTCCAATAGGCCCGCCTCACAGACCGGAATCTCCCGATTATCGCCCCGGTCGTCCCGAAACTCCTCCTGTGCATTATGGTCCACCGCCACCATCTCGACCATCAGGGCCATCGTATATACCGAGTGGACCAACTGGCCCCAGCGGTCCAAGCGGTCCTGGAAGACCACACAGACCTTCTGGACCATCGGACCCAGGATATGATGGGAATCGCCGAACCGATGTTGGTAAGGATTTATTCATAAGGTATCTACGACATTCGTCAAATTCGAACAAAACTAGTTCGACTAAGCGTCACTCGCAAAAATCAAGGTTCAAAAAACTGGCAAGGCCAAAATGTCGAAAAAATGAAATCAAAGATTACAAACACACATATATTTTACAGCAAAAATCAGAACGAACATTCAAACACATATTAGTTACATTATTTACAAAACTATACCACTTTAGAGTGTTCAATTAATTAAAGGTAGGTACTCATAGATTATGTCGTCTAAAAAGATAAAATCACCAACTTTAGTATTTTCGGATGACAAATGTGACCAAAGTAGATAGTTTTGTTAGGATTTTCGACTAGCCTCTTATTATTAGGTAGCTGACAAACCTAAGGTAGGCAAAATTGGGAAACACTTACATAAAACGAATCCTATGTTCCAGGTTTTGGGCAGGACACTTGGTCCTTCTTCACGGTGTCAGGTTGGCCTTGCAGAAAGGGGACACGCTGCGCTCCTAACAAGGTAGCAGGATATTGGAGTTGTGAAATTGAAGGCGGAGAAGTGGGATCTTGGGATTACTGTTGTCATCCAGCGCATCACTGTGGACACTCAAAAGGATTGGAATATCCATGGTAAAAACATTCAAATTCTGTAATTTCCCTTAACATACATCAGTGTGCACTAGAACCTTAGCCCTACAACTTTTGATAGTGGGTCCAATCACCCTGGTAACTTTCTATGTCAGTTTTACACCATCCATCCCTTTTAAACCTACTCCAAATAAATACAAATGTTCATCCACTTACTCCAAGTATCCATTTGCAACCTTCTCGCAATTATTATCTTTTCTCCTTCGTTTCCTGGCATTCTACCAAAACACTATTCTTTAGCATTCATTCAATAGTCTATTGCTAGATTTCACCAACTTTTTAGGTGAGGAATAGTCGAGATAGGAGCCACTTATCATTATTTTTCATTCAAAATTCGTAGCCACTTATCATTATTTTTCTTACAAAATTTGTGCTGGATGGCTCCTATCTCCACTATTCCTCACCTAAAAAGTTGGCGAAATCCAGCATAAGTCATTTATCTAAAATTTCCTGTGTTCATTTTCAGGTGTTACGTCGGAACTTCACGTGACCAATGGCGTCCTTGCTCTGATCATTACTATCCTTACGCCCAACCTGGTGCGTCGCATCAAGGTGGTCCTTCTTCAGCACCGTGGGATCCCAGACCTCAAGGCCCTGGTTGGGATAAACTACCTCCTTCAGCAAACGACCGAAATGATCCTCAAGGTATAGACACCATCTAGACATTTCATTGTCTAATTCTAACCCACTGTAAAAATATCTTTGTATAGAAGGCATTTTACTGCTCTTGACTCTCTTTACACCGAGCTGTTATAGTGTTTCTACATTTCCCCAAAAGATGGCTCCAGACTTATTTGAAATTATTTGTAAATACACCTGCCTGAATACATTAACCAAATATGAAATGTCGTCCAAATTATTGTACCGACAAATCAGCATCAAAACGCAGATGTTAAAAAAAAAAATTTTGTTTCCTTGAATCTCACAAATCTTACAATTTTTAACACTTCTCTTTTTCTTTTGCACAAAACATTGTATATATGACAATACATGTAAATATTCCTAAATTCTTTATGAAATCAGGTAATTACCCGCCAAGAAGGCCATTCGGTCCCGATAGAGATCGGGGACCGCAGTATAATCCAGATAGACCACAGTACAATCCAGATAGACCACCATATCCTTCAGATAGAGATCGAAGACCATATCTCCCTGGAAACAATAGACCATATCCACCACCAGAAATACATAGACCATTCCCTCCAGACAGTTATAGACCATACCCACCAGGAGACAATCGAAGACCGTATCTTCCAGAAAGTGACAGGAGACCATATCGTCCAGATTCTGATAAGGATTATTGGGATAATTTGTATAAGAATGGTCCTCAGTCTTATTATGACGAATGCGGCAATCCAAGACCTGGTAAGAGGTTGCCTTTGGGCAGAAGCACAATTAAGCACAGTCACTGTCATTGCCATTATCAGCACTTGGCCAAATTGTCATGATTTGCTTTTCTTGGTGCTTTTTCTCATACCATTTTCACATTTTGCTCATCGCATTTTTTGCATTATTTTACTTGTTGGAGATTTTCACAGACGATGATCCAGACGGATAAGGATTCAGATTAAGACTTTTCGCCATGATCAGGGTGTTATGATTGTGGCAACAATACCTTTTTCTGAAACCTAAAAAAACTGCCATAGACAACACACAATTTTTACATATCATTTTCAGAATCATCAGCCATATTTTTTCGGACACAAATGAACCAGCCAGATCAAAGAAGTAGCGGACTTGTGATACAATTTTTGTCTTGTGTTTTGATTTCATGCTTTCGCTTATTGCATGTTCATTAATATGTTTTCCAGCCATGTTCATTATTCAACAATCCATCAAATTTTATTTGACATCATGTTTTGTTAACTTTAGTCTTTGTCATAAAATTCATATATTGTATAATTTTAGGTTATGTCCGAGTTCCAACAGTTGACAGTGGTCATATTAAATATCAGCACAATCACGGTCCAGAAGGTCATCATGGAAGTTCTGCGGGACCGCACTGGATTCCAGTTCGACCTCCAAACTCTGATGACGGTCCTCCATTCCTCGATCCACCTAAACCTGGAGGATTTGGAACTGGGAGGTTAGTTGGATCAATCTGGATTTATTAATATTGCTTGATGTTTTTGTGTATTCCACTAACGCTGTTTTTTTTTATAGACACTGGCCTGTTTCATACCTTCACAAAAATGGCCCACCAAACTCTACTTACTACAATTATGATTCAGACCGTCGTAGCACAACTCTGCGTCCATTCAATGACCGAACGACACCGCAAGATACAGCACAAAGGAGAAAGGATGATAATTATGATTCAAACACAACTGTCGATAATCGCCCAACTGACAATCCTAAAAACATTCAAAGTACAACCAAAGAAGCAATTACTGACGGACCAAGAAATGGACGTGATAAAGAGGGTAATTTGAAAAATGATTTTAAATCTGGAGACGATGGACTAATTTTGATTTCAACAAGTAACTCATCAAAAGACAATGAAGAGAAAAAGGAAAGAATCGTTAAAACTAAGAAAGATACGAGATCGAATGAAAATAGGCTACTGGATGATAAGTTAGATGATTTCCCAGGTGATTCAATAGAAATATTCACAGTTAACGAGCCAACAAAGGTATCAGACAAGGATGCCAAAGCAAACTTAGAAAGAATTCTAAAAGAAGAGAAACAAATAGAAGAAATTGGAAAATCGTTTAGAAGGCGTGAAGATTTGACGAGCGTTGTTGTCGAAAAGAGATCAGACAATGAATACACAATCAAACCTGACTACAACAATAAATTTGAACCGATTGTTGTGAATATCGATTCATCGGATAAACGCAGTGATAAATTTATCGATTACAATGATAAAGTCAAGCTCGGCTTACCGGACGATAGTTATGCCGACAACTATCACAACTTTTCAAATAATCCCAGAACTGGTAAATCATTTACGTTTGATAGATCGAAATATAACGAATACGATAACAGAATGTCAGGATCTCCCAGTGATAAACAGTACCAAAGTATTCAGAGGAATTGGACACCTAAAGCGAAAAACAGTTCCACTGAACCAACTATGAAATCAGTTATAAATAATGGGCAAGTGTTTTACGAAGTTTCGCCGGACGATTCGTTTGAAAGAAAGCAGAGTGCTCATATTGAAAAGGTCGATCTTAAAGATCATGGCGTGACTGTAAAAACAGACAATCAAAGAAGTAGTCATGATAACAGTAGAAGGCTTGGAGGAGTTGAACCTATCACGAAGGACCAAGCCAAGAAATCAAAAGAGATCAATGATGATTTGACTGGGAAAGCTACTTCAAGTTTCAGGGATATTAGCGATCGATTCAGACATGTTTTTCAACAGCCAACAAATGGTGAAAACGATAGATTAAAAGTAGATTCAAACGTATGGAGAAGTGCTTCTATATTTCCAGATAGTTTTACAACCCAAAATACAGAAAACACTTTGACGACAGAAGATTATAATAGAAGTCAAAATTTTGGGGCGAGAACAGGAAAAATAAAGAAAGTAGAACTGAACAATTATGTGGGAAGAAACAATTCGACGAGAATCGTGAGCAGGGGGAGGAGGAATTTTAGGTTCAGTTACAATCCAAGGGAAGTTAGGAAGAGATTATTAGAAAGACAAAGAAAGGAGTCATCAGAATTATTAATTTAAGTTTTGTGTTCTTCTACAATTTATTAATGACTGTGTTTGTAGTTTTGTAATTTATTTCTTATGAAGTTCATAGGTTTATTATTTCTTAAGCAGTGTCGTGATATTAGTAGACTAGAAAAACATTGAGATATTTTAAGATCCGTTACTTCCTTATTT
Source organism: Ceraclea dissimilis (assembly GCA_963576895.1). Lineage (NCBI taxonomy): Eukaryota > Metazoa > Arthropoda > Insecta > Trichoptera > Leptoceridae > Ceraclea > Ceraclea dissimilis. The sequence continues at coordinate 418,206 of OY756361.1, forward strand.
TTTTTATCCTGTGTACTTAACCAATTAGGACTACTATTATATTTCTTGAATTCCTCTTCTTAACTTAGGCAGTGGGGAGTTTTGGGGGTTTAAACCCCCTCCGAAAGCACTCATCCAACCCATAGAGGAAATGAATCACATTTTACCAAATTGTTTTTTCATTAGGTCATGAATTTTACATAATCATTATGAAAATCCATCAAATCACCATGCAGGTGCATCAGTTCGCTTCCAGCGCTATTTACGCTATTTTGTCTCTGGCCGAAAGTTCGAGCCCCATCCCCCCCCCCGAAATGAATTCCTGGCTACGGCCCTGTATTCCCGTTCACATTCTGTAATACTAGATAAATAAATAAATATACAGATTACTTTATTAAGAACTATTTTTCCAGTTAGAACCAGCATATTTTTTTTTCCAAAATTCGTGCAACCTCATACAAAAACTGGCATTTTTTTTTCAAATAATTTTCCTATATTACATGTACTTAATTTAATTAATATTTTTAAGGACTTATTTATAAATTATCATAGATTATAAGTAATTGTACCTATAGATACCTAATTGTATAATTATTATTGTAAAACTATTTCATACTGCCTATAGAAATAAAATTAATAATTAAAATCATCACTCTTTTTTTCTTATTTTGTAATGAGGCAGCCACCCAAGCTGGATGAATTCTGCCAGTGATGAACCTCAACTTCAACCTCTCTATAAAAAGAACATGAACTTTGTCAAATACTGTCGAGGGACTAATTGTCTGTGGACCCTAATATATTTATTACAAAAGGCACCAGTGGAAAAGATGGATATCCCCCGAAGGGAAGCCGGGGCTAACATTTCTTATGGTATTACATCAGATTAGACACTATTATACAATATTTATTTCCAAAAGGTAACTCGATGGTAATCGTGTTCTTAGGTAGCTTTGCGCCTGAAAGGCACACACTTACTGACATTAAACATGAACTTTGACAAAAAAAAATACGACAATATCATTACAAAGACTGGTGTGATGAATACACGCATCAATACACAAAACTGTCGAGCAGTAGACACAGCAACACACACCAATACACACATCATTGCATGCTACAATGTATTATGGGTGTGTGTATCTAGATACAAGGTGTAACACAACCGATGGATCAACAGAAGCAGGATGATAGAGGACCTCAATACCTATCCATTTAACCCCCATGTATGTTCAGCGATTTTTTGTAGTGTTCGATTTATGAATTTTTTCGTATTTTTTCGCCAAACCCCGACTTGCAAGACGTTATTGGCCACAGAGACGCCAATTATTAAGATACGTATACTTACTTTATTTATTTTTTTCTAGAATTGAAAAACAGTACCTATACATTGCAGATACAAAAAACAATTATGGGCCTATCGCGCTATAAAAAATGTTGAATATCTAAATTAGTTATCAATTCAAAATTCAAAAATGAATTAAGTATTTATTTATTTATCTATTTACGGCCTAAGCCATTTACATTTCATTATAATTAGTGTTAATTATCAAAAAATATATAAGTAGATACACAATACAATACAAAAATTTAAAATTCTATATGTATATCTACAAATTAAGAAATATTAAAAAAAATTACATAAAATTATTGTATGTATCTTAATAATTGGCGTCTCTGTGACCAATAAGGTCTTGCAAGTCGGGGTTTGGCGAAAAAATATGAAAAAGATTTATAACTTGAAAACTACAAAAAATCGCTGAACATAAATATGTATATGGGGGTTAAATAGATAGGTATTGAGGTCCTCTATCATTCTGCTACGATTGATCCACCCACCGGTTTGTGTATATTATACAGGTAGGTTGCTACACCTGTATACACTATATAGAGTAGAATGCTGCGCATGGCAACCTTCACTTTTACTCTCGACTGCTCGACTCCATATAATAATATTAATGATTGAACGATCGAGACACCATTGATGATTTTTTCTTATTTCGTTTAATACGAAACGGCGCCAAATTCAATCATTGTTACGAGAAAGAGTCGCGCATATAGATTCTCTATCTTTCCTTCTTTCTCTTTTCTTCGGGCGAATCACCTGGGTTTTAATAGACATAATATTTATTTATTTATCTATTCTTTATGTGAGCATTACATGGAAAATATAAAACATCTAAGCAAGATAATACTCGTACACATTTACATTAATAATAAGTAATGCTCACTAGGGCGAGCTTATCGCTATGGAGCGATCTCTTCCAGCTAAACCAATATTATAGATCCTGCTTAAAATAATTTACTGAAACTTGAAAACAAGCTAGTGGTCCTTTTTTATAAATTCTATGTTTACTGTCATCTCGATCACTCGCAGAAAAGTGGAGATCGTCATCTGAGATTTTGAATTTTTGCGTTTAAATTTTTTAGCCGACATAATCTATGGGTACATTTAACAAAAAACCTCTAAAGTGGAGTAGTTTCGTAAGTAACAAGACTTATAAGGTTCCATCTGTATGTGTAAAAGATATATGCGTTTGAAACTAATCACGATATTTTTTTCCAAAAATGGGGTAACTAGTGAATACTGTGTGTATATAAAAAATACAATAAACAATCTCTTTGCGCCAAAATGTAAATACCATTCAGAATGGGTAGCAAACATCACTGTAGAGAAGGTTGAGATATGTATGTCTTACCGGAGTATTTTATCTCATTTTTCTGAATATTTTGGTCTTGTCAGCTAGAAACTTTATATTTATTTATTCATACTATGTCACTGACGAAATGCTAACAGAGCCTTTTACACTCTTTAGCATTGATATTGTCCATGTAATACTTTAATTATTTGTATATCTAATAATGTAAAACTGACGAGTCCAAGTGCCCGATATAGGGCCTAAGGACAATAAACAACAATAAACAATAAACAGCAATCGCTAAACGGCGCCCAAAATAGACCAATTATTGATACTTATTTATTTATTTATTTATCTATTGACGGCAATAAGCCATTTACAATTTATTACAATTAGTCTTAATTATCAAAAATATAATACGTTAACAATGCAAATATAAATCATAAAATTTGTTCACTAGGGCGAGTTCATCTCAATGCTGCGGTCCCATTATTCTCAGTTGACGATAGATATTTTTTTTTCATCTAAATGATGTCTTATAGTATTGACAATAATAGTTGCATTATACATTACATTACCTCCTTGAACAAGGATATTGAAGGAACGTAATTCAGGGGTGGGGTTTGCCGGGGGGCTCCCTTAAGGCTAAACCTGGGCCCACCTCTTAATAATATTTTGCTAGAAGTGCGGGTAAAGAGGTCGCTATTAATGCGCCTGAGCTACCCGGAGATGTGGAGGGCCTTAAGCCCGCGGAATTTTCCTTCAATATACATTACTTCTGTCAAAATTGTACCGAAATTACGTACGTACAATGTTGCTATGTAATTATTATAATTTACTAGTAACATACTATATTATGTACTGTGTACACGTGCAGGTACATATGTATATAGAAATATTATTTACTGATAGAGAGAATCACTACGTTACCAACGTTATTACATAGTCATCTATGTATGGATGGTGCTTTATGCAGTACAACTGAATAAACTTGGTAGAGGAATTACATTTTTTTCACATACACGGAAAGGCCAAAGTTATTTTTTTTTATTTTTTTTTATTTAATAACTTTTTCACAAAATAACACGATATTAATAACATCACTTAAATTATTATCACATCCTCTGTATTATTTTGAATAATGCCCTCCTTAAGCAACCGAATGCTTGTGTGGAGGGCAGGACCAAATCAACCACAACAAATGAATACTCAAAACAGTTGCAGTCTACACAACCACAAGTTATACTATTAGTTATACTATTAATATTGTTATACATAGAATTACATACTATGTTTAAAATAAATGTTGGAAAGTGAAATCCCCTCATACCAGTAATTTCTTTTGTTGACTGGGGACATATTTTTTTCTAATTGTGTTCAGTGTATTATGTAGTGCTGTATTATGTAATATAGATGGATAAATAAACTTATAACTTGTAATATTCTAATTCAGTGGTTACCAAAGTTCACTCGGTTCCGACCCATCTAACAAAAATTTCCAATCTTGGGGTCCATATTAGCTGTCTTAGAGAAAGAGGGCATATATATCGGTAATGCTCAGATTCCCTAGTGGCGAGTCGTGGAACTACTTAATGCTGCCTTATTGCCATCTTCTTCTTCCCTCAGCTATCTCTTCGCTGCCTCTTCCATTTGTTTCCATTTTCCTCTATCCTGAGCTTTGCCAATCCATCTTCTACCCGTGACTGGGATTTATTTATTTACCCAAGATTCACCTACAGGCAAGGTGTGTGTGTACAACATTATGTATCTTTAAACAATTATGTATGGTGCACACCTTGCCCAAAAAACAACAATGACGATACCAGCATAATGCAACAAACAATGTACCAGAGGATGAAGGAAGCAGGAGGATGGAGAGGAGGGGAAGGGAGAAGAGAGGATTTATAGTTCCCGGCAAGGGCCTGATCTATGGAACTCCTAAATGCATCCATATCCAATTGTCTCCATAGATTTTATAAATCACCAATGATGGATTTCACCAACTTTTTAGGTGAGGAATAGCTGAGATAGGAGCCACCTAGCAAAAAAATTGTAAATCTAAGAAGTTGATGAAATTCAGTACACGTATAACTTCTTTTGCCATGTTAGTTGAGTGTGAATGTCTCAATATAATATGATTGTTATTTCGGTCATATGAAGACTTTCCCTCACACACACCACTGAGAGCGATTAACATTTCAAGAGCGTGTCGTATTCATGATAGCAGTCTGTGATAGTAGTGGTGACAGTAGTAGTAGTAGTAAGTGTAGTACCTGCGGCGTGCACTCTCTACACAAAACATGACATGTCCATGTTAACTTATGTATACGCAGGGCTGGCAAATGTCCAGTTTTAGACCGAACTTAACGGTCCCTACTATGTTTGTTCGGTCAAAAATATTTTGATGGACCGGACGAAAGAGCATTCCGTTTTAAAGGCCGGACCTGAAATAGTTCAATCACATATTTTTATGTGGCCAGAATCACAGACTCTATGCATTGTGGAATAAAAAAGTTCCAGAATGGCGCCCTGAACTGGTGGATAGTGGTGAATTGTTGTGATCTATGTGGGAGGCCTATGTTCAACAATTGGCTTAGAAAAGCTAAGAAGGGATTTGTAAATATTTTGAAAGACATTTTCTTAAGGGTCCTTTAATTGTCTTTCAAGACAAATGTCGTGATCTGTGTGGACTTTTCATAAGTAGTGTGGATTATTCAGAAAAGTATTCTAAAAGATATTCCTTATATAGGTCTTCTATTAACTGAAGGAATGAACGAGGGGCCAAACCAGAGGGGACGACCAAGAAAAGAATACCTGGACGACCGCACAGGACAGGGATGAGTGGAGAAGGAGACATGGGGCTTTGCTGCAAACCAATCGTAACGGTTGAAACTGGAGAAGAGGACAGAAGCAATCGATTCAAATAGAAGATAATTAGACTTTAATGCAAAAAGGTTTTTTTTGTGATTATGAAAATATGGTTAGGTGGTGACGTTTCGTTTGAGATAATTACCATTGGATTTGTATGTCAATTCCCGTAGGGGAGTATTAAAAATTGATGGTTCATCGAAGATTTGTGATGGCAAAGACTCAGTGCACTGAAAGTCAAGAATCAGCGACCTAAGGTTGGTGGTAACATCCTTATCCAATACAGTCCACTTTTAAACAACTTTAATCTTACCTTTCCTATCCTTTCCTATGTGCGTACATAATTTTGGTGCACAAGTCTACGAACGACAAGTCTTATTAAATTTATTAAACGATTCAGAGGAAATTATTGTCTGGCATCCATAGGTCGATGCAAATGAGTTTTGTGTCGTGAGAGAGATATGTAGTTTTGTTTATGATCTGGTGTACCTAATAATAATCACCAAATAAGGCGACCAAGTCACATGTCTGTCGCTGTTCAAAGCAAAGTAAGTATAGTTGGTTTAGCTAGTGGTAAGTTGAAGTTAGTAAGCGTCGATGTCTTGTAGAGAAAGGCATCATTACTGAGCTAGTATATGTTGTTTCATAACTCGTTAGCGACGGGAAGAAAATCTCTCGTCTTTATAATAATAATATAATAATAAAGTTATCCGGTCGTTTCTCGACTCAAAGTACTTAATAAAACCAAAAATTTATAAATTTCTCCGGTGATCTCGCTCATTTTATTATCAACCTTCAATAAAATGTCAATTAAAGTGGCCAAATCATTCGCAATGATAACATAAACAACAAAAATATAAACAAAACGAATATATCTTCGCTCAAATCTCGATTAACCTCGCGTTTCGATTGTCAATCAATATCAAAAAGCAGTGCACGATAAGAGAAATGGTAAAGTGATTTTTTGTAGTGTTTTTATTCAGTGCTTTCTTCTTCTGTTTAATTTTCCTTTTTGGGTGCTTTTCAAGAGGTGTTAGAAGATCCTCAAAATGATATTTAGTAACCCAACACAAAAGACATCAAATAAATACAGCAGAAGAAATGTTTCAAAACAATTTTTAATCAGTTACCGTAGTTTATTCAATACGTTCCTAGTTTTAGTTTTAATTAGTTGCAAATTCGCCGGGGCGAATGATGAAACTGAAGTTGAAAGTGGTTTAGACGATAAAATTGAAGATGTCTTCGAAGGGAGTGGAAGTGAATCAGACCCTGAAGGAAGATATTATGTTAACGGGAGACCCGAACCAGAAAGATGGACCTTAGTCAGTAAGACTCCTTTGATACCAATCAGAGGAGGTAATGGGAATAGGAGAATCCAGTATTACGAGAGGCCATACACTAATCCATTAGTTACAAGAAAGAAATTTTATTTATCAGCTAATCCAAAGCCATTTGCTGAAGAAGATAGACCGTATGTGATCAAATTGAAACCAGCGGATGAAGTCATTTTTAGTGCAGATAATTCGGTGCAATTGCGACCAGAATCTTCAGATAAAATCCTAACTTTAAGGCCAAGTAGGCCCAACGTTTCCAGGCCTGATAAAGTTGTTATTGATAGGCTGGATAACAATTACATACCGCTTAAACTACAAAACCCAACAACAACAGCCAGACCTAATAAACCTCCTGTCAAATTCATATTCAATAAACTCGGATTTGATCCAGACGTTTCCGAAGACGACCAGTTGCAACTTAATGATGATTTTGATAAGAAATTTGATAAACCTTCGACAGTCAGTGCTTTTAATAACGTCAACAAACCTGTGAAAGCTAAACCGATAAAAAATGTTGGATTCTACAAGCCCATTCCGTGGGATTTGACAGGAGAAGATAGTAAATTAAATATCACAGAACTGTTGACAGACAAAATTGATTTTAAGCCTCCAAATTATTATGAGACCATTGAGGCTATCAAAGGGGGATCGAAAAATAATTCAGCGACAACTCCAAATGAAGTTAATGGAAATAGAAAGCCCTTGAAGAAAAAGCCGGTGAAACCAGATATAGCTCAGTTCTATGACGAAGTGCCGCATAAGTCGAAATTCTTCGAGGATTTGGGATGTAAGTACATTTTATAGTTTTTTGTCTATTTTTTTACCCTTTTTTATTTTATATGTGAGACCTACAGAGAGATCAACAATATATGAATACATTATCATACTAAAAAAACATCTCATGTCGACTCTCCAATTAAGGGAGCCATTTGCACTCTGATCAGCATTGATCTTGAATCATACGAGTATTATACAAAATGTTGTCATGGTCATTTCATTATTCTTCTCTGCATTTTTGTGTCTTTTTATAACAAGATTTTACTTAACTTCACTGTGGTGTTTTTTTTTTATTATTTTTCGTCTGTGAGAGAATCTTGAAATCGATTTTTCAACCACTTCATGACTACTTAGAGACTTGAAACTTTGCAAACGTACAATCGGTGACAATACAACTTTGTACCACATTTGATCAGCTTTCTCCAGGGACAAAAACAATGTAAGGCGTTTGAGGGCGATCCAAGGGTCGTGGGGTCATGTGTGGTATCGTATGAAACGGCGTTGAAAATAAATCCATATTGTAAGTCAGATATTGTCAAGCTCAAGCCTTGGAAGACACCCAGCGATCCAGAGAATCCAGTCACCGCATACTGCCGTGTTTGGTATCTCAAGAAAGTGCTTCACGAGTAGAGTAGAACTCATATCTTTTCACAAATTTTTATTCTGTCTATTCTTGGTGTGAGTGGCTTTTGGAAAGAAGGAATCCATCAAGCACCTCGGAAGGGCGTGTTTGGTATCGTTTGGAAGATCGCGAAAAATAGTTCTAGGATGTGAACACAAAATCTTGTTTTTAATTTTTTTACGATTATTTATTATCTTATTATGTAATGACCTAACGAAAGTGAAACTTAAATATGCATAAACTTAAACTAATAAGTTATAAGAAATATTACTGTATCTAAAAAGTCACTGGTATTGCGTTATGTGTATATTATGTTACTGGAAATGTATGAAATTAGGCATTGTATAAAATTCTTTGTAAATCTATACAATGCCTATAATCGGAAGAAAATGTCTTCTTCTTCTTTTTTCTCTTATATTAGGTCGGGTGACCTGCTTGTGACGGCGGGCTGTCCTGGGATGAGGAGGTCCAGATGACCTTCCATCTCTTGGGTGGCCTTCAGGGTAATCTTCTTCCAGTGGGTCCGTGGCTTCCGTATTGACTATCTTTGCAAGTCTGGTGTCATCCATTCGGTCGACATGGTCCCTCCAGAAGCGTCTTCTACTTTTCTCCCACCTTACTATATTCTCGACATCGCAGTCAGAGCGTATAGTCTCATTTCTGGGAGAAAATGTCTGAATTTTTTTTTTTATTTAATTTTTTGTATTTTTTTTTGTACTATTATATTTTATGTATTGATCTAATACATTATTATATTAATATAACATATTATACACATTTTACTAGGAAGTGTGTACATTTTTAAACAGGAATATGAAATATATCGAATTAGGTAATTTTAACTGCGACTCCAGTTTACCTACAAGTTTTAATAGCTTCTTCGGTCTGATTACGTTTTTACTTTTGATTTTATGTATGTACCAGCTTACCCGAAAATGTTTTTGAGTTATTAAAACATATATTTCCTAACAAAAGTAAGAATTAAAGAACCTGTGACAAATTATTTCACATATTTCCTAAATTGACCCAGCATTGTATACATCTCCTAGGATTTTTATACAATTCCTAAGTTTCATACATTGTCGGTAACATATACATAAGTAACTATCTATAGGTATAGTTTTAACATCTCTCTCACGATTTTGCATACTTAAACATGAATAATATTACTTTTAAACCGTTTTTCTCTATATTGACATTCGGAGAAATTGTCATTTTTTCGTCATAAAGAAAATATAACAAGACAATATTGTTAAAAGCATTGCTAATTACCTTCAAGCATTTTTACTTAGAAATTACTATTGACAAAAAATCCATACTAAAATATCTTTACAATTTTCGCGCTTATATTAATTACAAGATAAATTCTACGGCAATTTTTTTTGCCATTTTTTTAGTGTAAAGGCCTTTTGGTAAGTTTTTTATATTTTTTGCAACTCGCATACCTAAGCCATTTTTATTACCTATCTAAAAAAGGGACACAGACAAACGGCCGATGGCCATTTGGCCGACAAGTACAATAGGCCGAAATCGAACAGGCCATATCATGTCTTTTCGGCCACTTGTCCTGTCGGCCATATGTATTTTCGGTAATTTGTCCTGTCGGCCTATTTGATTTCGGCCATTTGTCCATTTAAGCCATTTGGCTTCCAGCTATTTGTGGTAGTCTCTCTAAAAAAGTGGATTTCAGACATAATATTTGTTTATAAGATACCAAGACGGAAACATTTTAAAAATCAAGTCATGACATTTTTTCACTAGGGCGATCTAATCCAGCTAACCCCATAGTACTATTTTAAATCATTTATGCAACACAAGTACTATGACATAAGCATAGTTTAAATACCAAAAATAATCTCAATAGAGGGCCGGCGTCTAATATACAGAGTGTTCCAGGAAGTACGACCAAGCGAAAGTCCAGACTCCAGAGAGATAGAGCACCTCGAGGAGTACCTAAATACCTCAATTTATATGTTAGGCGATTTTTTGTAGTTTTCAAGTTATGATAATTTTTATCGTATTTTTTGTCAAACCCTGACTTACAAGACATTATTATAGCATAAGTAAACACTAAACAGGCTATAAAATACACAGAAACAATTAAAAAACCAGGTAATAAAGAATATAAAAACTAATGAAATCGTGGTTTTCAGTAATTGGATCACACATTGAATATATAAGTGAAGTAATTGGTTACTGAATACAATAACCAATAAGCTATTTATGTTAACAATGTTGTTATCAGAAGTTCAGGAAACCCATAAACAATGCAGAAAAGGGTGTCGACCTAATCGCGGCCCTGACTGTTTTATTCTATTTTACTATATCCCCTGAAAAAGTTGTTTGATTGAAGCGAAATTAACCCCAAAAAAATGGAAAAATCGCTATTTTTTACATTTTATCATGCGGTTGTTCATGCGATTTTGAACCTGAATCTGATTTTAAATTACCGTGACGTCATAGTTGAGTCATACACTTTTCGCTTCTGTCACATCATGTCACTAAATTTACAATTCTTTTTAAGGCATCTGGTCGATATGGTTCATACGTTTGTATTTTATCGTAAAAATAAGATGAAACGTAATAGAATTAGTAGCAATGTAACGTAGTTAAGTCCCACACATACTAAATAGTGACCCCCTCTGTCTTGTGTCTTTTCTTTAGTTTTGAATGTTATTTATATTCCATCCATTGTAGTAATACAAATAGCGCATTCATGAAAATATCTTATAAATAAATAAATATCTTAAACTTTCTTCTTCGGACTTTGGTATTGGATTCTTATTAATGTTATGAAGGGACGGACTGGCATCTCACTATACCTATTAATTATTAATCTTAATAAATATGTAAATGTCTGTAAGTAATATTCTAACTAAGGATCATGACATAGATTATTCTCGTCAACTCGTCGAGCGAGTAACGCCTTTGATAATATAATAGAACTAAACTAGGAACCCTCCAGTGCGATTCGCACATAGAGATGGATAAAATAGAGTGTCGCAGGTCCCATTTTTGGTGTTCTGCGCATAACCCAACATAACGCACGTGGAGTTGGGCAAAAATTAGTTTGCTGTGACAATCAGCTTTGAATCTTGTAGGTTTATATAGGATAAATATATTTTATGTAGCATAAAGATGTCTTCACTTTCAATAATTGTCAACTCTGAGAAAATGTGTAGTAGCAATGTGATTTTTTGCGAGGTTTTATCATTTAGTATGAAAAAAATAGATACCTAATCCTATCGCTAGGAGGGGCAGCTGCTCCCCCCCCCCCTTAACGACACCCATAGTAGGTAGTGTCAAAAATTAATTCGAAAGTACGTAAATTAGATACAAAATGTAAACCTTTATTGAAAAACCGCAAATATCTTAACAACTGTATGCAGTCGATGGTGTTATCTCCTAATTAAATTTCTCTTTTTTTAATCACAGTTTAATAATGTTATCATTCTCTTAATCAATTTTTAAATTGAATAAAATAATATTGAGTATACGAAATCAATAAGCTTACACTTATAATATGATGCAGGGTATTTGGTTACTCTCTTGAAATTTTTCATTTTTTTATTGCTTTTTTCCCCTATAATACAGGATCATCGAAAAATATGGACCCTATTTTAAAAAGATAACTTTGGAACCATTCATGAGTGATTTTTTCACTGTATGGTAACTGATGAATGTAAGTTTTGTTTGATGTACAGCACTGCAACTGCGCCGTTGACAAAGTACTATTCATCTACCACCTTCCAATATAATGTTGATAGTGCAACAGAAAGCACAGTGCCCTCTTATCTATTACATTTTTTTTCTTATTTAACGTTATTTGATGTATTCCAATCTGATTAAAAATTGGTAGTATTTTGGACCAAATACCTTAAAGGCAAGTAGATGTTTATTTTTGGTTTATCAGTTTGTAATCAAGAAAGACAAAAGATTTTTTTTTTTTTTAAATTTAATGTTTTTCTGATTGTCCATTAGAATTTTGGTCCGCATAATACATTATCAACTGCCAAGTTTTTTTAATCAATTCTTATAAAAAAGAATCACCACCACCTAAAATCCTTAACATGCCTAATTCGATAAGTTTTTAAAATGCCCGAAAATTTGTTGAAATTAGTCATTCTTCTTCTTCCTTAACCGTTTTAATTCCAATGCTGGACATAGGCCTCCCCTTTGACTTTCCACAGATCCCTAATCCTGGGCATGCTGCATCCACTTGCTTTCTGTAGTCATTAGTTGAATCAATCGTTAGCGAAATTAGTCTCAGACGAATTTTTCGGACACCGTTGTCACCAAACACTCTGTATATTACCAACAGACATACAAACTGTACTCACAGTTATTTCCATTGCAATGTTTATTGCATTTCCTGTCCATTAATAAGCAATTATTTCAAATGTAAAATGTAATTGCTTTATTTTATTACACTGTATAGTGACTGCACTATTTATAGTAATTTTGTATCTACACTTCAAGACAATATTATTCAGTTAATTGGCAACGATCATAAAATATTCAACATAGTAACCTCAACTAAACACCAGCTCACGATGGACTTTAGCTGGCTTAAGTGATCACGTCTATTCTAGTTGGAAGGTACCATAGGAATGAAGGAACCAAGCGCCTCGGAAGGGCGCTTAACTATGTATTATAATATATCATGTCCACTAGTAGAAGAGAAACCAACGCACGGTTACCCATGAAACGAAGAATTAACGTACATATGTAGATACGAGATGTAAATAAAAAATCTTCTCGTATTTTTGATACATGAGTCTGTGGTATTAAAACCATCTGTATCTGTTTAATTTTTAGATTTTTAATTTTGTATATGATTTTTAAATGTTGTGTGTTGCTTTTGACTGCCCAGGATTTGTAATTAAGTAATGTTTGAGTCTTCACTGGTTTATTTGCTGATGATATTGTGACTGTTTATATTATATGTAATAACTGTATGCAATCTTAAAATTAATAAATAAATAAAAACGGCAATCTGATCTGATACAGAGTAAACTGAAAAAACATTTTATTCACTAAAAGCTGTTGTTGACTCTCATATATTATTGCAGATTGGTGTATTTGAATCCAAGTGACTTTTTATATTAAAAAAAAAATATGAGTTACGACTATCCACCAAAGTCAATAAAAGAGAGATAAGAAAAAAAACCACTAGAGTCCCTGAATCTTACCTTAAACATTTAACCAACCAAATTACAGGATTATATTTAACAAAGTACAGGAAAAATATCAAGTTTCAGTTAACTTCAGAGGTAGGTAACTTTGGAATTATTTTTTATCAAGAAAATTACAATATACCTCCAAATTTCTAGCCGCTAGTCACTAAAACATACTGTCATTTATCCATGTTTTAAATCTTAGGATGATATCTTTAGCTTTAAATGCCTGGAGCTTGGAGCGTTTAGAAGAGAGGTGAAAAAGTATCTTGTGTATTGTATACAATTGACGAAATGCTATCCAGGACAATAAGTCCAGTTTAGCGTGGATCACTATGTGTTATTATCTTCATGACGAAATGCAAACTGAGCCCTTTACACTCTGTTTGCATTGATTCTACTTCTCTGGCACATTGTCACTGTTAATTGTTCAAAATTCTTTTTTTCTTACGAGTCAAAGTGCCCGAAATTAGGGCCTAGGGACGATAATGAACAAAAACAATAAAACAATAAAGTATTATCTGTGTACCTAGTCTTACATTTCACTATCATCTAAGTAGGTATATACAGATTTCATAATTCACATATACATTTCTTATTATATTACAGATCGTTAAGTAGTTTTTTTAGTATAAAATAAAATTTCCATATGTTAATACCAGAGTTCACAAGTCATGTTATATACATAGAAGATAATATATCACAGAGTTAGTGGCGTATGTAATAATATACCTATTATATATACTTATATTAGTTACTTAATAAAAACATAAATTTCTAAAATAAAAGCGAAAGTACATCTCTCTATACTGTTATAAGGTTATGGTTGAAACTCTCGGCAAAGTGTCGAGACTGTCGTCAACTTTAATGTAATTCATTTCTGTCTGCAAATAAAGTCGACAAAAATCACTTTTTCCGTCAAATAGGTTAGTATCGTGATTATCAAAATTTATTTGTACCTAGGTACTGTTAAAATACATTGAATCATAAATTGTTTCAATCTGTTTGGATGTATAACTAATAACTATGTCAAGTACTTATCTCAACAGATATAAAGCAAAGGATGGACTTTCCTTCAGGCTTATGACTGATCGTCGGCTGGCTTAATGTTATCAGGGTGTCCTCTGTCCTTCGGTTGATATGTGTGGATAGCGTGTCTCCACTTGGCGCGGTCCGCAGCGTCTTGTTCCCAGGTGTGCTGGATATTACTGTCCTTCAGGATGGTATGAAGGACGTCTTTGTATCGCTTGCGCTGGGAACCCTGGTTTCTTCTTCCGTGCACGAGTTCCCCGAATAGTATGTTTTTGGGGAGTCTGTTATCGCGCATACGGATGACATGGCCTGACCAGCGCATAGCGATAATAAAGAATATATAAAAAAAGTGAAGATATCTTTGTTCGTCTCATCAAGTCATCACATACTATAGATATGACGCAACTCCATTACAAAGTCAATACTTACTTAGTTCAATGCACTCATTAAAATGACTTAGCTTAAGTTCAAGTATAGGGCTTTCATCTTGGCCGATTAGTATCTACTATATATACAGGTATGTAGGTATATTGCCTATAATGACTAACACTAACTCTCACTTGTATGCAGGTGCCCAGGTGGAGTCAGTGACATTAGACTTGAAATTAGTCAACAAATTAGGTAGTACCACTGGACTATGGTTACCAGTGGCGAAGAGTGGATTGGAGCATTTCTTATTGGATTACGTCAAATTAGACACTATTATACCTACCATTTTACCAAAAAGATAACTCAAATGAAATCGTGTTTTTAGGCAGCTCCGCTACTGGTACATAGGTACATACCTCACTGGACGTCACCAGGTTTTATGGGGCGGAGAGGAAGGGGGAAGATGCGCAAAAGTTTTGGTATTGATGTGGAAAAAATGTAAACAGGGCCGCAGGCAATTTTTTGTGGAACTAAGTTCTCTTAGTTTCTCTTGATATACAAGGTCTCCCGTTATTTGAAATTCTTGAAATGACAATATGCCTAGGCCTACTCTTAATGAATTTTCACAAAAAAAAAAATTGTTATATACGACAAAAAACGATGTGGTAAAAATGAGATTTTTGTTATTTTGTAGGTAACTGTACCTATCTATTCATTTCTAGAAAGAAAACAAAGTGATTAGTATGGTACAATATAAACTCATTATCATAACAAAGGTAATTATCTACTTGAGTAATTACGCGTTTTTTAGTAATGAACTTGACATTACCGTAGTGCTATTAACAAAAAACAGTTGTAGTCATAGAAGAGTACATGGTTGGCGCAGTTGGTTGAGGCAGCAGTCTCTCTAGCGGGAGGTGCCAGGTTCAAACACTGGCGCTGACAATGTAGGTATTCCACACTCTGCGATATACAGGCTTTTAGCCTAGTGTGCAGAAAAGTATTTTGGATTTGTAACTACGAGGATTGGCTGATATTTTTTTTTAATGAATCTGGGTTTATCGAAATAAACCCAAATACATCTTTGTACACCTCACAGAAAGCTTAAAATCTTGTGTTGTGAAGCGGAGTAAGTCGGGGATTGAACCCGCGCCCACTGGATTAACAGTCGAGCGCGTTAACAACCAGGCTACCAACCACCTCATATCTTCGCGGCCTTGAGAAAAAAATGTACTGGCTAGTGTCAATTTAATATTGATATGGATAATTTGAAACTTTACATGGCTACTGGCAAAATTTGGCATCAATAGGACTAAGCTGACACTCTTGGCACCATTTTTAATTAAACGTGTGTGAGATTTTTGTGAAAAATATAAATTTTCAACCATGATCCATGATACAATGTTTTATATGCAAGTCCAGATCCTTTAATAGAGGATAATTGCCATTGTAGTAAGATTGATAACAAACATCTATTGGTATACTTAACTAGTTACTATTTTTTAAGATTTAAGATTTTTTGTATTACTGTCTGTTTGTTTAATGAATAAAATAAATTAAAAAAAATAAAAAATAAAATATTAAGAGTATGCATACCGACATTTCAAAAATTTCTCAAAACGGGAGACCTTATATCTCGACAACCGTTACTAAATATGCTTTGGAACAAAATAGGATAGATGCATTGAACATTTATCTAGGGAATAATAATTTTTGTACTGATTATATGCATTACGCTATTTTTACCATTATATCATGCGATTGTTCACGCGATTTTGAACCTTAATGCCGTGGGAAATGACTGTGACGTCATTCTTGGTACCAAGCCCATAATTACAATTGTTGATACAACATTCAAAACTATGGAAAAGTCCTGTCGCCGTCGTTTCGGTTAGAAGAGAGCGTTGTTCTCTACACCTTACTCTCTGTAAGGTAAATAGAATAAAGTTGTAAGGGAAAGTGAAGGTTTATGATAGCGAGAGATATAAAGTTATGATAGTTTAATAATATTGGCAACATCATAAATATTAAGTGCAGCCATTATATCTTACAAGTTCTATGTAGGTACTACAATACGGTATAGAGGTTTCACACAGTTTTATAGCGTTTAATGTTTTCATCATGTTTTAGCAACAATATTTTAATGATCTCGATGTTTTCGACCGTTGTTACATGGTGGAAGTCCATTTTAAGGGCTTGGCACCAAGAATGACGTCATTAAGGTTCAAAATCGCGTGAACAATCGCATGATAAAATGGTAAAAATAGCGTTTTTTCTATTTATTGGGCTTAATTTTGCGTCAAACAAAAAACTTTTACGGTTATTCCCTGGATAAATGTTCAATGCATCTACCAAAGCATATTAAGCATATTTAGATATGAGGTCTCCCATTTTTTAATTTTTGAAATGTCGGTATACATACTCTTAAAGGAAAAATTAAAAAACTGAATATTTAGCCTAAAATCCACAAAATTTGACTTTCTAGTTCGCGACTAGTATTCGAGGGTTTCCACCCTCATCTTCAGGCGATTTTGAATAAAGTAAGCAAGGATACAGAGACGGTGAGTATTTATAGAGATAGGTATTTTTTGTGTTGAAAATATGCATTGAAATCTAGGGAATGACCATAAAAGTTTTTTTGAATGAAGCGAAATTAACTGCAAAAAGTTAAAACGCCATTTTTAACATTGCAATGTGATTTTACATACGATTTTGAACCTGAACGCCGTGGGAAATTACCGTGACGTCATAGTTGGGTTAATTGAGTGATGTCGATTGTAGGTATACCTCCTTGGATAAGGACACTGAAGGAAAGTAATCTGCCGGGGGGCTCCCTTAGGGCTAACCCTGGGCCCACCTCTTAATAAGATTTGCCTATAAGTGCAGGTAAAGAGGTCGCTATTAATGCGCCTGAGCTGCCCGGGGATATGGATTGTGGAGGGCCTTAAACCCGCGGGATTTTTCTTTAATGTATACCTAGGTCGCTAAGAATTGATGTAATATTTTTAAGGTACAATTCGTATAGCATTTCATTGTTATAAATATTTATATTATAATTTTATTACATCGTTCATTATATTATTTATATTCATACATAACTGTTTAATATTTTATTTATTACATTGTAAAAGTGAGAGTGGCATGCGAGGCACGTAGGTGTATAAATGCATAATTATAATAATATTATAATATACCTAATACAATACACTATGACCACAACACAATACATTACACACGAACAAAAACAATAACAATCTTGCACACAAGTAGTAACGAAATTCTTCTCAAGCGATAATTTTAGCTGCAGCTATAAAACACCATCTATGAGTAGAAGTCAAAAGCTAATGATGACACCATCTATGTAAGCTCTTATAAACTTTAGGTATTGTAAATAGATTCATCTTCAGTCATCATATCACCCATCACAGTATGCATGTACGAACATTTGAAATTTCGAATTCAAATCGACATTCTATAGATGTTCTGTTTCTCTTAGATAGATGGGGTCAAATGTGTTCTTAAATACTAAAAACAACACTAAACAAAACATTAGGCTTTGCCTAAGTTGCCTATTAGGTAACGACTACCCTGAGCCCGACTTCAGCCCTGGGATATTAAGGGGAAGGATATGATGTTTCATTTCATGATATTAGGGTTCAAAATCGCATGATCTAATGTTGTTTTAACTTTTTGGGGATTCGCTCGCAATATTCGAAAAGTTTTTGCGGTCATTCACTAGATTTTAATGCATATTATTGCTACTGTGAAAAATATTTTTCTTTGCAATTTTCATTGAAAAAAAAACGCGGTCCCCTTTAAATTTATTTTAAAAAAACTATACAAAATATGAAAGATCTGTTACAATCATTTACTAAAGGAAGGTTCAATGTATTTACTCTGTTTTTTAACAGAGCATATTAATTAGTAAGGTTGTCGAGATCCAAGGTCGGAAATTTTTTTTTTTTAATTCTAGATATGCCTACTTTTAAGAGTTCTAAGCAAATACTATATAACAATAGTATATCCTATATAGGTACTCGTATAAGCAACTAATAATAGGTGTACCTATTCCATTTGATTGTATGATGATTGTATGGTCCCTACTCCCCAGTCATATCCCAAGTGGAGCCTTTATGCCGCGGAAAATGACCATGACGTCACAGTTTAGATCTCGCTTCTTCTTCTCTTCGTCAGCCTATTCCCGTCCACTCCTGGACGAAGGCCTCCTCAATATGCTTCCACGCCGCTCTATCCTGGGCACTCTGTGGATCCAGTTGGCACCCACGTATTTTACCAGGTCGTCTCTCCAAGTTTAGATCGCGAGCCTCAAAAAGTTTTTTATTATTAGTAAGTACTCATTATAATTGGTTTAAACAATAGAATTAAAGAATAAGGTTACCTCAGTGCAGCACCAATTATGTACAAAATTCATACATCCGACGTGCCTGTGGTAATTACAATGCTTTCTTTAATAAAATTGACATACATCAACACACACAAGGTAAGTTCAAAGGTCTGGTTCTGAGAAGTATGTGTGGGCAAGTGGTCGGTTGAAAAGTGCAAATATTCTTACAAACTTTCCTTTTCCTCTTTCCTTTTCCTTTCTCCTTTTCCTATTCCTGAGCATATGTAATGTAACTGATACTATATTGTTGTATTATCTTTCTTTATCTTTCTTTTTCTTTTTCTTTCGTGTGTAGATTCGCTTTCTATCGTTGGTATTAACACATAGAGGATAATTGCCATTGTAGTAAGATTGATAACAAACATCTATTGGTATACTTAACTAGTTACTATTTTTAAGATTTAAGATTTTTTGTATTACTGTCTGTTTGTTTAATGAATAAAAAATAAAAAAATAGAATGATAGGAAAATATGACATTTCACAATAATATGTATGTAGAGTTATTAGATTTAGCAAGTGTTGATGTATGGACAAAAGACACGTGCGTTGAATGTGAAGTGAGGATTATGTCGTAAAGTGAAAGGAATCGTATGACATTACATTATGTACATCACCGCACCATTTTAATAATGATGTGATTAATTCGATTATGAAATTCAATCGAAGGCTATCTGTTAAAATATGCTATACCATGTATTAGTTAGGTCCCATATGCCGTCATTGGGCTTCGGCGCCCTGAATTTCACTCAGCCAATACTGAGAGAATCGTCTTGAAACTGAAGACAGTGATAGATGAAAGTATGAACGATTATTGCTCAATGCATATGCCCCCTTAAAACTCCCTACCCAACTATACGACGTCATCGTAATTTCTCACGGCATTAAGGTTCAAACTCGCATAAACAATCGCATGATAAAATTGTGAAAATAGTGTTTTTTTTTTCCTTTTTTGGTGTTAATTTCGCTTCAATCAAAAAGCTTTTACGGTTAATCCCTAGATTTTAATGCATATATAATCAATTAAAAAAAAATAACGTACATAGTATTATAGTGTAAGGATGGGAAAGTCTGGTGATCTGTTCTCTCTGATGCCTACCCCTCAAACAACGTAATTTTTGACAGGTTACAGCTAGTTTATTTATTTGTTCATTATAATTTTTAAATAAAAATAAATGGTCTGATAAATGGTGAGATGTGCCGGTGGTGGATGGATGCAGTGTGCCCAAGACAGGAAGCTGTGGAGGACCAAAGGGGAGGCCTATGTCCAACAATGGACCTGAGGGGCTGCAGAAGAAGAAGAAGAAGAAATGGTCTATGGTCTGGTCTATGTAATGGTGATGTTTTTTTTTGTATATATTGTTTGTGTCGACTGTATGGTTTTTCAAGATATAATAAAATAAATAGGTAGTTGATTAATAATTTTGAAAATATGTCGAAGAGGGGCTAGATAAGTCAATATTGGTTCAATCTGAGATCAGAATCAATAAATTATGATTTAATGGGTTTTCACACAATTTGAAAATCCGTGATATTATGACGAAATTATGTACGATGTGGTAATGATGTGATTTTTGTGATGTTTTGAAGGCAAATGTAAATAGCGATAATTAATTTCTCTATACTGCCCTCCCAACAACGCTCATGGGCGTCGTCAGAAGGGGAGCTAATCCCCCTGAAGACATTTGGAACAGGCATTTAATTTTTCATACTAAATTATAAAACTACATAGAAAGTCATATTATTACCACACACGTTTTCATTCATATCAAAAATATTCCAAAATTAGTATGAATATCTATGAAAATACGATTGTTTCATAGAAAATTTCGCCTGCGGCGTCAATTACCTACGCTTATTCTTGTGTTACATATTCTTTAAGTTAGTGCCTATACTGCCTATGAGCTTTTTATTTTACGAAAAATAAACTCGAATTATGTCGCCATCTTTTTTAGGTACTTCAATCCGTATGTCTTCTGAAAAAAATCGACAGTTTTTGGTACATTTTCTATAGAATCCTATGTAAATTTTTACTGAAAGAAAATAAACCAAGCTACATCACGACCTTCTTCACTCTGTCTCACACACAAAAAATTCGCCTGCTGCACAATTACGCGTTTTTCTTTCTATATCCTCCTCTGGCTCCGAAGCTGGCGACGCCCATGCCAGCGCTCATGAATTCTTTGAGTAATAATACTAGTTGTTGCAACATGATATAACCTTATGTCTAATTGAATCCGGGTGATAATGCAACGCATAGGAAATTTTATAAATGTTATGCAATAGTAAAAGTATGAATGAATCACACAAACATTATATTCATGTGGCATAAAAATGCACTTCTATTACGCAATTAGATGCTCTCGAATTATTAAAATTATTTATAAATCTCTAGAGTGGTAGGCAGAGGGAACAGAATGCTATACTTTCCTACCCTTAGGCTTCAGGGTTTCCACCTGCAAGAAAACTTCTGCGAGGAGTGTCCGACAGATTGTTTTTTAGAGGGACTTTTTAGATGGCAGCATTTTTTGTTGGGAAAAGTTTCAAAATCTATTAAATCACAAGTGTTTCATTAAAATCTCTAAAAATTCTCTTTTGGTACCATGTCAATATCTAAATTTTAGTTGTCCAACTCGATAAAACTCAAAATAATTTCACCTGGGGCGCTATTTTTTCTCTTTTTATAACTTCAAATATCAAAATTATAGTTTTACCACTTCAAGTTAGAAGGTCTTTATAACTCCTGTAAATTTTCTAGATTTTTATCAAATTCAAATAAGTTTGTTAATTTCTAATATCTTACATTTTTACATATAAAACTTTTTACAATATTTACATTTTTCCAAACTACCCTCCAATGTGAGGAACTCCCCTCCAATTGGAGGGGAGTTTCGGGGGTTGTCATTAATTCTACAACAAAACATTGACACAAAAAAAAGAACTTTGAATTATGACAGAGAAAAATAAAAAACACAAAAATAGTTTTAATAATTTTGGATTTATGTAAGTACCTAAATAAAGGGGGCGGCGGATTTACCCACGCTACGCCACTGCGACGTAATGCTTACAAATATTTAAGTCCGGCATCATGTAATATGCATATTATGAATCACTGTACTAACTTTTTTGTGGCAAATCCCCCACATTGCATAACACTCTCCTCTAATGTAGTATTGATATTATTTATTATCTCCTATACTTACATATAATATTATAGTGTCTCATACAGTTTATTCTTCCAAACATCCTTTCCTTGTATCACACGATGGTTAATTGAGTGTGGCGGAGCGCTTTCGAATCGTAACACCGTGGCGAGATACGATGCCTCTCAAACTGTGTGACGTGGGTGGACTATGCAGACACATTAATAAAAAGTAAGATGTTCAATTAAACCTTTTTTATTTTTTATTATTTTATTAGATACAACAGCTTTAGTAAATACTTCATTAAAATAATAATATACAATGCATTTTTTATATTGCCAATTATAGTATCTATCTATTGGCTGATACTAGTTCAACATCATATACATGTAATGTGAATTTGTGAAACCTATCGTAAATGTGAATCTTCACATTGTAAATCGTAGTTGGTTGTGGCGGCAGTCTCTCAAGCGGGAGGTGCCAGGTTCAAACCCCGGCGCTGGTTCCAGGTTCAAACGAAGAAGGTCGTGATGTGGTTTGTTTATTTGAAATTGTATAGGTATCAGGCGTGAAGCTACGTAAGAACACGATTCGCATCGTGTTACCCTTTGGAAAAAATGATAGGTATAATAGTGTCTAATCTGACGTTATCCCATAAGAAATATTAGCCCCGGCTTCCCTTCTGCAGGAATCCACCCTTCGCCACTGATAGGTATACAATACTTTGCACAACAATATGTATGAAAAGTGATTTTTTCACAAAAAAGTAATAAAAAATAGCGCCACATGCATTTTTTTTTCTAAAATTTATGGTTTTTCAATATTTTTGTACTAATTTTAGAAAATTTATGATATGATGAAAAAATTTGTGGTAGTAATGTGATTTTTTGTGAGGTTATATCATTTAGTATTAATAAAAGTTAAGGTATATACCTATTCAAATCTCTAGGGGGGGGGGGGGGGACAGCTTCACCCCCCGGCGACGCCCATGACTAGTTGTACTAGGGTATCAGACGTGATTAAGTATATCTATTTGGGTAAAATATTTAATGGTCAATATTTTATTTAGATTCACACTAATTAAAATGTTTCAGCTACGAGCCAAAGTTTTGGAACAAGTTTGCAATAAAACAAATTACATCGTATTTATATCGGAGATAGCACCGCAGTACAATAACAAAATGCATGGTGTATTGTACGTGTTACCTCCAATGTATGAAATCCGGCATTGTATACAACTCCTAGGTAATGTATACAATTCAGTATTCCTACAACAGTGTAGAAGAATTAGGGATGAACATTGTCGGGCTTACGACCGACCTCGGATGACTTAAGTGATCACTTTACAATCGAGAAACCGTGATGAACTGAAATGGCGAATGTTTCTCGAGTGTAAAGTGATTACTTAAGCCAGCCGAGGTCGGTCGTAAGCCCGACAATGATCATCCTTAATTCTTTTACACTGTTGTATATATGTAGGTACTACGAAATGTAGAAAAATCCAACGCTTAACAAGGATTTTGTAAACCAAAAATAATTCAAGTAATGTATACAATGCCTAAAATCGCCAGGAAATGTATGAATTCAATTTCGATTTTTGTATTTTTTTTGTACTATAAATTGTGTTTTACATATTTATCTAATACATTATGTATTATTAGTAATATATTACACACATTTTGCTATGGATTTTATAATTTTTTTGACCGGAATCTGAAATACTTATACCAAATTATGAAATTTCCAGTTTACTTGCAAAAATTACCGGGTTTGTATTTCCTAAGAAAAGTATGAATTAATGAACCTGTGACAAATTATTCACACATTTAATAAATTTTGTATACATTGTATACATTTTCTAGGATTTGTATCATCATCATCATTTGTTTCTGGGGGAGCATAGGGCGGTAACAACATCTCTCCATTGATCTCTGTCCTGGGCCATCATGGTCTTGACATCCGGCCATTGTAGAATTGTAGGAATTGTATACGATTACTAAATTTCATACATCTCAGGTAACTGTACACAAATACAAAGACAAGCAATCAGCAAATGTAAGTAAGTACAAGAAATGACGATAATCATAAGTCGTCGCGTAGTGGAAGGCGAAATAGCGATGGTAAGGGAAACAGTCTCCACTGCCTGCGAGCTGCCAAGGGACAGTCGAGTAACAGTCGCGCTCGTAACAGTAGCAAAGGCGTTACAGTCGTGCACGCGCTCGTCAACTCGCTACTCGCACGTGCCAAGAGTGAATCGTATCGTAGTCGCGAATCAGACGAAGTCGAAAGTGTTATATTTTAACCATCCCTATAAAGGGTAAAAATCATTACACGGATTATTTGTGTATTTATAAATTTGTTTTTTTTATTTATTTATTTAATCTTTAAGTGAACAAGAAATACATAAGTATAAACATAAAAATGGACATATAAATTATAAATTGTTGTTCACTAGGGCGAACTTATCGCAGAACTGCGATTTCTTCCAGTTAACCCCAGTTTATTAATATTTCAATTCGATTATCTAAATATTTTTTTACAGTTTTAAGATCCAATTATAATTTACAAGTGTCGAATATAAAAAGCAAAAAAAAGCGATTTTGGTTCAATAGTTCCAAATCGAGTATGCACTATAATAAACTGTTCGATTTGGTCCTTTTTTTCTATACAATTATAAAGTTTTATATAAATTTCACTTTTAAAATACACCATGATATTTTTTTAAAATCACAATTTATGTTTTGTAAGAAAATCGGAATTTTCTACATATCCTAGTTGAGCTTCTACTTGTCTCCGGCTGGTCAGGTTGGAAGTCTGGGTTCGAATCCCGGCCGCGGCAGGAATTGGTGAATGTTATTTATGTCACGATCAGTCAAAAGGCTGACGGAATGTCCATCCTTTGCCGTATATCTGTTAAGATAACTACTTGTTGTTGTAAAACTGTTCTAGAAACAGTCTAGGAGCTAAATTGATTCTTGTGACTTACCTTAAGGCATTTTTTAAAGTGCACTGCAAAGGCATGTTTTCGTATAGTTTTCAGCAATCAGGTTTTCCATCCATCTGAATGTCACAAAAGTGCGCGAAAAGAGAACGTTACGCACAGAATTTTCTGGTTATCCCATATTGAGACCTTCTGTGATGATTTTTTTTAAAAAAGAATTTGGGCTTGCATACACAAACCCAAATACTTTCCTGCACACCTTGCACTAGGGTAAAAGCCTGTATCGCAAAGTGTGGAATACATCGCTAGCGCCGGGGTTGGAACCTGGCACCTCCCGCTCGAGAGACTGCCGCCTCAACCAACTACGCCAACCATGTACTCAATATAGTAGTAGATTTTTAATTTCATTTTCAAAAGCTCATGTGACTTTTTTACCTTCAATGATTAGTATTAATGAAACCATGATTAAACTGTCGTATAAACAATTATTAAGCTTGTCATTAAATTTGCGTGTCACTCATGCAGTATGTATTATTAAATAGGCAGTGCCAGTATATGAATATATAATTATTCATACTGGCACTTGACTGCCAGTAATTATTTCATATTCATTCACATACGTTTATAGTATACAGGGTAGATTCAAACACATTTGCTAAGCGATTTTTCAGAAAATTCCTGAAACTTAGCATGAAAGGTTAATTTACTTGTAGTATTTAAGTTTATCGAAAGGAGAATGGGCGAAAGTGGTCCAAGAGCCTCCACAAACGAGACTTGCGGGAAATGAAAGTACATACATGTCTTACCGTTTTAGCCGAATACTATCAAATTCTGTCCCGGGATATTCTTGCTACGTTTTTGTCCCAGGTACCATTATAATCAAGCCCTCCCATTACTAGAGCCCCCCTTCTATCATAAAGGGTCCTCTCTCTCTTTTCTCCAGTTTCAATCGTTACGATTTTGCAGCAAAGCCTCATGTCTCCTTCTCCACTCATCCCTGTCCAGTGCGGTTCTTTTTAACTCTATATATGAGTCTATGCCCATATCCTGGCGCAGGTCGTCCAGGTATTCTTTCCTTGGTCGTCCTCTGTAGTTTGTCCCCTGGTTCATTCCTTCAATTATCACTATGTGGCCGATCCATCTGGCACGTCTTTCTGATATTGCATTGAGCAGATGTCTTCCTCCTTTGATTTTGTTGAGAACTTCTTCGTTCATTATGTGATCCTTATATACTACTGCAAGACCATATCTCAAAAGCTTCCACTCTCTTTTTATCTCTCGGTTTTTAATGGTGCTCCTTTCTTCTTCTCTACATATGTGTCCTGTCGGGTCCCCCCGACGTTGACGACCACTTAGGAGAACGCCTCTCTGTCCTGGGCAGTGCGAAACAGCTCCTTTAAAAGTAGGTAATTTTCGAATTGCTGTTTCTCCAATTCGTTGTCTGAGAATAACAGAGATTTAACTAACAAATTTTGAGTTCTTCACATTGTTTATAATAATAACAGCCATGTGCCCGTTGCCGAGCATGTTTTTAGCTCCGAAGAATCGCTGTCATGTTATTACTGATCCTGTCGATGATGCCATTGGAGGTGACTATGGAGGCCGATTCTGGACATGCACACTCTGTCACTCTTTGGACAAGGCTGCTACTCATTTGTGACGGGTCTGCGGGTGGTTTTGTTTTGCGGGCCAGTGTATTTTTTTTTTACGATCACCCACCATGTTTTTTCCAGTCACTTTGAGAGTTTATGTCCTTCAGTGTGTTGTGCAGAACATCCATGTATCTCTTCCGCTGCCACTTTGTTTATGAAGATTTTGACTCCATGAGTACAATAAAAAAACACTGAAAAGCAAGCTAGTTTTGTAAATAACGAGACTAACAAGATTCCATCTGCATATGTCTGTATGTTATGAAAGTTTTTAAATTAGGTATTCCCATTTTTTGTCTTGTTAGTTATAACCTTGTTATTCTTGAGTGAAGAATTGACCCTGTATTGATCACAACACATTAGTAGTGCTGCATAATAATATATTTGTCCATCATACATTAAGTTACTACAGTATAACTATACGTAAGTAGTAGCAGAATCACATTAAGTTGACTGACAGTACTGTGTTTTACTTTCTAGTGGAATCATTATTATATCAGTCAGTAATTACACAGTGTTGATTACAGGCCTCCCACTTTCGTCTTCTATAGTATCATTATTACTACTACAAATCCCTTTAATGTTCCTCATGGAAACATAGCAGTAATCTCAGCCCAAAGGTTTCGCTCGTCAGGGAGGTTTTTTGCAAATTGTCTCTTCCTTTTTTATGACTGTCCTTAAAGTTCGGACCCCAACTATGACGTAACTTCCCGCGGCATTAAGGTTCAAAATCGCATGAAAAAATGTAAAAAACCGTTTTTTTCCTTTTTGGGGTTAATTTCGCCCCATTCAAATAACTTTTACGCTCATTTATTAGATTTGAATGTAATTCAAAAAAGATTCTTTGCATCTTTCGGGAAGCGAGTTTCTGTCTTTCGGAAAAACGATCAGAGGTGTTTTTCACAATTTGTTGTATGTTTTAATACTTCCAGCATTCACTGGTTGCCCCAATATTGGGATATGTCGTGATGGCCGACCAATGACTCATAGATGTCCATCTAACGCCATACATCGGTTAAGCTAGTTTATTGTTGGTTCAATTAATTCAACCAATTTGAACTTAAACAAGAGCGTTTAAATTCAAACATCGACAGAGTGAAGTTAAACAAAATATTGTAAAAAACATTAGCCCAGCTTCTCCGCTAAATCGGAATCCGTACTGTTCACACCTTGATGCCCTATCTAATTCTCTTGTGGTTGATAAATTGTATCCCGGATGTTGACACCGGATCCAATTTCATAATAATTTTGTCCTTGAAATTTGCCAATGAATATCAACTTACATAATTTTTGTTTAAATCCGGAATGTTTGTAACGCTGGGCCGTGACAACTTTTGGAAGTTTAAAACACCTAATGATCAAGATTAGAGTGGACATCTGGAGACAAGATTTTTTTCGACTTATACTGCTTTTCATTGAAATTTAAGGGCTTGGCACCAGGAACGACGTCACAGTCATTTCCCACGGCATTAAGGTTCAAAATCGCGTAAACAATCGCATGAAAAAATGGTAAAAATAGCGTTTTTTCCATTTTTTGGGGTTAATTTTGCGTCTATCAAAAAACTTTTACGGTTATTCCCTAGATTTTAATGCATATTATCAGCACAAAAAAAATTTACCCCGCAAGTTTCGGGAAACGAGTTTCCGTCTTTCGGAAAAAAGATCAGAGGTGTTTTTCAATTTTTTTTTGAGAAATCTATAGAAGATATAAAAAATATTTAACGGTTATCCCTTAGATAAATGTTCAATGCATCAACCCTATTTTGTTCCAAAGCATATTTAGTAACGGTTGTCGAGATATAAGGTCTCCCGTTTTTAGAAATTTTTGAAATGTCGGTATGCAGTGTATGCATACTCTTAAGGCAATGTCGGCGCTACTGTGAAGCAAGTATATAGCGAATAATATGGTAAATACATACTTAGATACATATTGTCATGAACTATTATATGTTTAGCGGCGCATCTTACATAATTCGTAATATTTTAAATTACAAAACCACCAGCTGAAACGTTGTCTTATGAAATTCAAAGAAATATTGCAAGGTTGTGTCAACAAAATAATTATACAGTTTTCTGCGAATTTAGAGTTGACAGAAAGGTACATTGCTTCTGAAATAATATGCCTTATGCATACGGACTAATAACGTAGTGGAAAACCCCAAAAACATAGTGGAATTAAATTAGATACGACATGAGAAAATCGTAAATAGCGCCGCAGGTTAAATTTTTTTGTGAGGCATAGTGAAGAAAGTCGTTATGTGGTTTGGTTTAGATGAAAATAAATATAATACTTTGCACAATAATATGGCTGAAAAATGTAGTTCATAAAAAAAGTAATAAAAAATAGCGCCGCAATTTTCATGAAAATTTATGTTATGATGAGAAAACTTGTGGTAATAATGTGACCTTTTGTGAGGTTTTATCATTTAGTATGAAGAAATATATACCTATTCAAATCTCTAGGGAGGGGCGGCTGCCCCCCCCTGCCCCCCCCCTGACGTCGCCCATGTATAACAACTATAGTAATAGTAATAATGCACAATATCAATGCTAAAGAGTGTAAAGGGCTCTGTTAGCATTTCCTCAGAGACAGTAACATAGTAGGAAGCAAGATAAGTATATAATGAAAGCACAATAAACAATTTATGATATAGTCAGTTCAATGCTGGAGTGAATGTAAATGGTTCATTCCAGCATTTCTTCGACAGAGTAAAACGGTTTTTCAACGAGATTTTCACTGCACGTTTTCATCCAAATACTTTACAAAATTTTTGACGCAACAAATAGATTAAGTAGAAATAATTGGCAAAAATTTGATGACAAAATACCTCCCAACAATTTAGTATTGCAAACCCTAAAACCTGTTGAAATCACATTAAATTATTATTGTTCTTGCCGAGTATAAAGTTTGTATGGAAAGACTTGAACGCATAGTCGAGCCGGATGCCCGCACTTGATGCGATTATGTTGTAAGACAAAGATTATGTAACTCAACTACTAGCTGTAACTCGTCAAAAATGGCGCTATTTGTGGGTAGGCAGGGAGGACAGATCACCAGACTTCCCTATCGTTACGCCTTTAATTATTGTGCGTACATTCTTAAATAAAATAAATATTTTATTTATTTTATTTTCTAAATTTTCTTGTGTATTTTCTGTTCTACTTAGTAATAGTAGTACAGGGTCATCGAAAAATAATGCCTTCACCCGAGAGAGCCTTGGCCTAGTGGAGTGTCACATTTATTGAACTTATATTGTAAAAACATGTAAATAAATAAAACTTTATTGGCCAGTAAATATATGAAACAACAGAAACATTAAGACAATACAGTGTGCCAAAAGGCGGAAAAAATGACAAGGAAAATAAATAGATTTATTAATATTATCTTAAAATGGAACAACTTTGGAACCATATACGTTAAATGAGTGATACTTTCACTGTATGGTAGGTAACTAATTAATGTAAATTTTGTTAAATGCATGATAAAATGCGTTAGTCGACAAGGCCACGCCATACATTTTGCACCATATTAGCTGAAAAATTCTTGACCAAAATTGAGAGCACTGCGATCACGAGGTTTTTAAACTCAGTATATATTCGAACAACTTGCAAAAGTTGCCACAGGCCCTGCGTTACATTGTTACCCGACTTCCACCAGAATTATGTAAGTTGATGGTGTATTATGATTACATGAAACTATGTAGAATACATGTATTACATACACGACTATGTGTTATACAGAATATAGCACGTGCTATATGGTGTTGTTATGTAATATATTATGTTAAACATATTATGTTTTATATTACCCATACCCATGCTTCCCAACGGCAAATTTGACCAAACAACCCGGTATACATTATAGGCTTATGCTGGACAAAATTTGACTTACGATCTGAATTTCTCGTATGACACCATACATGACCCCACACAACACATGGATCCCCTCATCATCATGGCATCTCTTAGGAAAAACTTGCAAATGTTATTCTAAATTTTCGCAGCAATCCGTCGGTAAATACAGGAGTTATGCGAACACTTACGAAAAACCGACTTTATTTTATATATATAGATTATTGTATTCGAAGACAACACACGACAATCATTTGCACAAGGTACACTATGTGTAAACTTTCTAAGAGTGTATGAAAATATGTGATGATTTTTTAAAAATGCTGTATCATCAACTTTGTCTGTCGATGTACTTACATAATATTTTTTTAAAAATGAAGTCAAGAATAGGCCCCCCTACGCGGCTTTTGGAATTTTTAGAGTATGGTAAGAGAGTGGGAGAAAGTACTTAGTCCTTCTAAATTTTCTGCAAGAAATTTTCCATATATTTTGTTCCAATAATTTTTTTAATCTTTTGTCTGTGCGCATACATTGTAATCGATTTTTCCACCACTACTTAGAGACTTGAAACTTTGCAAACGTACGTAAACTCGGTGACAATACGATTCTGTGTAAAAATGGATCAGCTTTCTTCAGAGACAAAAAATATGTGGGGGGTTTCAGAGCGATCCAAGGTTCGTGCGGGGTCATGTGTGATATCGTACGAAAAGGCGTTGGAAAATAAATCCAGATCGCATGTCAGATTTGTACAGCTCAAGCCTTGGAAGACACCGAGCGATCGAGAGGGTCCAGTCACCGCACACGGCCGTGTTTGGTATCTCATGAAAGTGATTCACGAGTAGAATTCATACCTTTTTACGAATTTTGATTCTGCCAATTCTCGGTGGGAGACGCCGTTGGAATGAAGGAATGGCGTGTTTAGTATCGTTTGGAAGACCGATGTTATAACGCTTTCTTGTCAGATGTCACTGCATATATAACTAGGTCAGATTGATTACTTGATGTATTTTTCGTGCAAAATTAATTAGTGTCACTTCCTTCACTTCTCTTAATATTTACTAAAGAAATATACAGAAATTATAATAACATAAACTCACCAGTGCGAATAGGAAATTATTAAAACACAAACACAGTTTTACGACGCCGTCATCTTATTTTTTATACATCATATTTTTACACGCTTTTATTATATTTGGCACGTACTTTAACACGTCTATATGTATCGATGCAAATTTTAATAACTTCCTGACTACTTAGAGACCTGAAACTTTGCAACCGTACGTAAACTGCGGCGCACAATACATTTTATATAGAATTGGATCATCCTTCGCCAGAGACAAAAAAGTTGTAAGGCGTTTCAGGGGATCCGAGGGTTCTGAGAGGTCATGTGTGGTATCGTAAGAAAGGGCGTTTGAAAAGAAATCCAGATCGTAAGTCATATTTTGTCCAGCTCGACCAATCGGGAGACACTGACGGATCGAGAGAATCCAGTCACCGCATAGTTTTAGGGCTTTCATATACCTAGCTCTTATTTCTCCCATGAATATTTTCTCTGTTATCCTTTCATCATTCATCTCTACTACATGTCCCAACCATCTCAACTTGTTCACAATTATGTTTGCCTATAAATAGCCACAATTACGAGTACAACGTGAAGGTAAAATTGTTGCACCAATGGTAATTATTAGTGTCAACATGGTAATGTATGTATGTTGCTAATGTGATGGATGTGTTTGTTGATATTTAGAAAGTGTTATAATTCTCCTTTATGCATGAGAACTGAGAACTATTAACTAAACTAGATATAATCGCAATATTTACTTAATAATAATAAACTACAACTAGCTCCCTTAACGAGATAATGTTGAACTAACTATATTATTGTAAGTATAATGAATAATTATATAGGATGACCCATTCCGTGTACAAATCAACGAAAACAGGATGTTTAAGATCCCTTATAAAATTTCGTTCGACTCGTTTTGAGTAAAAGGAATCGGAGATGATTGCATACATGATTGTGAGGGAGGCTAGGAGTGTGTGTAAGGAGCTCTGAAGGGAGCTCTGGAGCGCTGTCTGGACCTCTGTCCTCTCTGCCTACCCTGCAAGGGACGCGGAGTGAGGGTATAGATAGATTGATAGAGATGTATATTATTTTTATTTTTCACACACCCACTTTATGTAAGTATTCAAATGTATTGTGTATTTCTAATGTAATGTAGCAAGTGGTTGGTTGGCAGACATTTACAACGGCAATAGACCCGCCATTTGAAATTATTTTTCAACAAAGATTTTATTTATTTATTACTATTCTTCTTCTTCGTCAGCCTTGGTCCCTCTTCTGCTGGATATAGGCTTGTTCCATTTGTTTCCAGTCTTTTCTATCCCTCGCCTTTCTGACCCACTGCCTACCCGCTACCGAGGTCACGTCGTCCGCCCATCTTTTCTGGGGCCTTCCGACACCTCTTCTGTTTTCCCATGGCCTCCACTTGACGAGTCTGGGTGCCCATCTATGTTCGTCTTGTCTTGCTATGTGCCCTCCCCATTGCCATTTAAGTCTTGCTGTACGATCCATGACGTCGACAACTTGGGTTCTTCGTCTGATTTCCTCACTTATAATTCTATCGCTGAGGCTCACACCCAGCATCTGTCTCTCCATTATTCTCTCTATTATTATTAGCTGGCCTAAATCAAATACCCTAGGCACGCCACTAAGGTCAAGCAACTTGAAACTTTATAGGGATTAATATTGATGAGAAGAAAATGAAAGTCTTGCATTTCTAGATGACCTTGGTGCGATTATAATGTCTCTTGTGTGAAGTGAATCCAGTCTTATGCTATATAGTCTCTCGGTCATACATACTACTAACTTACTATTCATATCGTAGTAATATGCAACAGAAAAGAGAAACCGAACGAAGTGGGTACTAATAATTATTATACCTACCACGCTTCTATTCAACTTCAACTGTCGTAGTCTGAATCTACATTTTCCTCTTCAAATGCTAGAAACTTCCCAACGTTCCAGCATCCATAAATTTCGCACACATATTTGCTTTCGGTGACAGTTTAAAGTTGTAGTATTGATGGCATGGTTACAATCTCGCAGATTGGTTTGTACCAAGCATTTTCGTTCTTTCTTTCCACGCCGTCCTGTCACTTGCCAATCTCTTCGCTTCCGTGTAGGTGCTACAGCGCACGCTCTCAATCATCTGGTCCATATAACTGCTTCTTGGGCGACCTCTCACATTACTACCCTCTACCATTCCTTCTGCTATGGTGATGAGCAGGCCGGGGTGCCTGATGTTATGGCCTATCTATCGCTCTCTCTGTTGGGCAATCTTATTCCAGATTTGTCTTGTATCTCCGACCTTACGCAACACCTCGTACTACTGTTTTATCATAAACACGTTTAAATTAGTATTTTTTATTTTATTTTTTTTTTTACTCGATTCATCTCGCATTAGTAACTAGCCTGCATAACACAGTGGTGGGATACTAATGTTACAAATTGAGATCCTGGATTCAAATCCCAGCCTCGAAAGGTGGTACAGAACTAGAATTATAGAATGTTCATTGGGTGTAAAGTGATCGCATTGAGCCAGCTTCGCTGTACATCCGTTGAAATGAATAATTATTGTTATCTAACTACGACATATTGAAACTTAGGGTGTTTAACAAAAAATAAAATTGTGATAGGTATAAAAAAAAAAGGTTTTAGACCCTCGGTGAATTTTCACGGGCAGATCCCAACTAGTTTCTAATAATTAACAAATAAGTATCTATCAAGCAGATTTTTAGAATTTTCTGGAAATATATGCAATTAAAATAACAAAATGAATAGGTAACGTAAAAACAGTGTCAAGTGTTTAAAAAATAATTCGAAAAAAACAAAATGACAAACTTCATAAACAAATGCGTGCAAGACAGTGTCAGATGGTGTAGATGTCGCATAACAAAAAGCGAATCAACAGAAAACAATGAACAATCTTATTCCAAATTCAAAAACAACGAAGAAAACAATATAGAAACACATTCAAAAGTAAATAGAAACAAATTGAAAGACACAAAAAGTACAGAAAACAGTAAAGAAAAACATAAAAATAAAAGTAAAGTAATTAAAGGAAAAGATATAATTTACAATGTGCCTATAATTTTAAGCCCAACGTCGGGTGCCATATTATTAGTTAGTGCATTGATCCTTTCATTAATTTCGCCGTCCCTATCTGAGCACAACGATGTCTTCAATTTGGATTTCGAGATGATCAATAGTGCAGAAGGTCTCTTTCCGTTGGATCGTCAGAGACCTTCCAGTCAGCAGGAGAAGGATTTGCTTATTCTGGACGCCCTGGCGAGGAGGAAAGGTGGACAGCATCACGAAACTGATGAGTCTTTGATACAGTTGCTTGGACGAAGTAAGGAAATCATTTTTGCACTAATCCATGCAGCAATACCTGAACTTTGTAAATTCTCCTCAAACTCCAGTTTTTCTACGCCAGTCCACTCCTTGCGTTCCTGTGCCATTCCCATCCACTGGGGTCAAATACAGCTTTATTTATCAAAATTCAAATTCTTTCACAATTTTCCCACTTCGGCTCAATGGTCTTGTGCCTTTTTTTCGACGACTTTAGATGTCGAAAAAAAGGCAGAAGACCATTGAACAGATGTGGTCTATCTAAAGTCTGAATTATAGCAAAGTATCCGAGAAAATAGTAGCGTCTCTGATTTGGACCAATGGTTCCCTACAGTTCACCCGGTTCTCAAATGCCATAATTAATTTTCTTCCACTTTTTATAGTGTCTTGCCCTGGGGTCTAAAGGCATCCAGGCATTGTTTTCAAAAGCACCTGATAAAACAGCGACTCTAAATTGCCAATTCCTTGTATTGTTGTATTCAACGTAGAACAACAGGGACCGATTTTTTCTAATCAACTTTTTTTCTTTTTGTTCCAGTGATCCCACAGAGTTGTCGCTATAAAGGCGAACGCTACGAATGCGGCCTCAGCATCTCATGCGTCCTCGGAGGAGGTCAACCCATGGACATGTGCTCTGGTGGGATGATATGGGCGTGCTGCGTGGATAAGGAGAGTACCCTGGACGCAGAACCTGCCACTCTTCAGAACGTCAGTGAGTATACGAGTCAACGTCAAGTTTTATAAATTTTATGTCGTTTTGTATGTCTTATATCATTGCTTGTGAAGGTTTCTTTTAAAGAGTTGGAGACTGTTTTTGATTGGTACCGAAGTTTACAGATGCTTTTGAGACAGCCACCTTACCTAGCTTGTTTTAATTAAGAATCGTTGCCAACATTGAGCAATTTTTTTTTATCGAAATGGATGTTTCAACCTTAGATGCATCTATTTACACAATAAAAGGTCAGCATTTCCATACAAACATCTATTTTGCAACAAATTCCACATATGTATACAGAATTTCTGGGCGATACTAGCAGAAAGCGATATTAGTGTCGAATTTTGGGTGACTTTTGGTGTCATTTCATTTTGTCTCACGAATTTACAGATTTGTGTGGCGTAGCAAGTCGTGCAGGGTACACTTAACATTTTTTGGGAGAACGTCATTGTCTTTCAGGGATCGGAGCAAAAATGAAATTGGTAAACAAATGTCACTGATCTTAAGCAATTTTAAAATAAGATAAATTATTCCAATATAATTGATTTCGAAAAATCAAACGCAAACACTAATGAGAATAATTAAGAAGATATTCACGATAATTCACATTTACAACTAATTAAAGACGATAGTATAAAGAGTGATTGCAGTAATGCAGACAATTAATAAGAATCAGTTGAGAAACGAGCAATCCATCTGTAATAAAGCAATTAAACCACATGTGTGAATGTGTAATTCACATTAGATTTATAATTACTTCATTAAAACAAAGAGTATTGAACTCAATTAATGGATCATGATTGCAAATAAGTTTTGTGTAAATTGTTAAATTATTATTAATGATAAAGATCTTCTTCGTCGCTATATCTCGTTGAGCGCGTTACCAACCAGGCTACCGACCACCGCTAAACTTAATTAATAAATCATGATTGCAGATAAGTTTTGTGTAAATTGTTAAATTATTAATAATAAAAATCTTCTACGTCGTTGTCCCTCGCAATACCCATGGACTGTCCTCTTCTGCCTTAAAATGGAGTTGGACAGGACACGTTGCCAGACGCTCAGATTCTAGATTAGATTAGACCAAAAAATTCTCGAGTGGCAAACTAGAACAAGCAAAAGGAGCGTAGGAAGACCTCAGTCGAGATGGTCTGACGATGTGAAGCGAATAGGAAGCAAGTGGATGCAGCATGCCCAGGATAGGGATCTGTGGAAAGTCAAAGGGGAGGCCTTTGTCCATCAGCATTGGAATTAAAACGTCTGAGAAAGAAGAAGATGTAGACATGGGCATAGCCAGCTTCGGAGGTAGGGGGGCAGAAGAAGAAGAAGTCCTCTTCCACGGAAGAGGCCTACTAAGAGAAAGATGGAGAAACTTCAATCATAGTTGCATGCAATAAGTACTCCTGGTTTCAAATAACTTGGCCACTGGTTGCATAGTAATTCTATAGAAAGAGTGTGACAAGTAAGGTGAAACGAAATGTAGCATCTTTATTTTGCGGAAATCCTACGTCACAGACCTCCTAATTTCTCAAATTCTCAAATTCGTTCCACTTGTTTCATACGGCATCACATAGTCGTCACGATGTGTTCCAAAATTACCAAAGAGTGAAGCAATAAGAATCATTATTGTCTAAATCTCAAATGACTTCTCAACCAAACAATACAATAGTTAATGCTATTAAATTTCTACAATCGCTGATATGTAATTTCAAGACAAACAATAAACTTACAATATTATGCAAACCTTTACACATAAATGTAACCACGAAATACGCAAGTTTGTGGCCTTTTGGACACTTTTGTTAGTAAATTACTTTGCTTATTAATGTTCGACCAGATATCTGCAATCTGCGGTATAGTTTTAAATTCGATTAGTTAAGTGTTTTTTCTTTAATTTTCTTTGTTTTCGTCTATGAATATTTTGAATTTGTTATTTATTTCGTTCCCCTTCTTCGATATTTTTGAAAAACACAATTTATGTTTTGTGAGAACATCGGAATTTTCTGCATGTCGTAGTTGAATATAGCAATTAACAGATATACAGCAAAGGATGAACTTATTAGGCTTATGACTGATCGTCGGCTGGCTTAATGTGAGCATCGGTAATTGTAGGTGTGTGCACTAAGTTGGCATATCCACATCTATGCTGATAGTTTAATCATGGACACATAAAAATGGTTGGTGCCTACGCTATAAAATACCAAAAATAATCTCAATAAAGGGCCGGCGTACAATATAATACACATTTTTTCTAGACTCAACTACGAACCATCATAGCACAGCGGTAGAATACCGGCTTGTCACGTTGGAGGTCTGGGTTTGATTCCCGGCCTCGGCAAATGGAAAGACTGTTAGAAAAAAAAGTGTAAATTGATGACATTAAGCCAGCCGACTATCAGTGATAAGCTTGATGAAAAGTCCATCCTTTGCTGTATATCTCTTAAAATTAACTACTTGCCTTTTCTTCGTGTTGTCTGTTGAATCTAGAATAATTAAAAATATAGAATTACCTACAAGAGTTCTTTCCCTTTTTTCTTGACAATTTATTGTGTCCAGAATATTCGGAATCAACATTTACACTTGAGAATACTCGTAGATTCTAATGGCTTAATTCCCAGTAGATACTTGGCAAAAGTTTCACTTTTTCATATCGTCATATATACTAAGAGTATGGGCTCTAAAATCTCCATATTTTCACACACCTGCCTAACAATGGACGCTCTAGTTAACCTCAATGGTAGGTTGGTGAATTAATTTGAATTATTGGGCAATGGGCGAATGGGCGAGAGAAGCGCGAGTAGGAAGTGATGCTTGGTGTTGGAGGTCGGAATAATTATATGTAAGTAGTTCGTTATCTTAGCAAATAATGTAAGAGACATTGTTACATAAATTGTAAACAAACCATGCAAAAATGTTTGAGTAATAATTTGTTGGAGCGTAATTACTTCGTAATCAAGGATTTTTGACAATAATCCACTCTGTTACATTTTATCGATTCAGTTTATCCACTCAGTTACATTATCGATTCAGTTCCTTTATCCACTATGTTACTTAATCGATTCAGTTTTATCCACTCCGCGGCTTAATCGATTCAGTTCCTTTATTCATTCCGTTACTTAATCGATTCAGTTCCTTTATCCATTCCGTTACGTAATCGATTCAGTTCCTTTGATAAAGATCCAATCTGTTAATTTATCGATTCGGATCTTTATCTATTCTGTTATTTTATCGATTTAGTTCCTTTATCCACTCTCCTAATTTATCGATTCGGCTCTTTATCCACTTCGTTATTTTATCATTTCAGATCCGTTACTCGTAACTACCTTGTAATCTAGGATTTTTGACAATAATCCACTCCGTTATTATTATCGATTCAGTTCCTTTATCCATCCTATTACTTTATCGATTCAGTTCCTTTATCTACTATGTTACTTTATCGATTCAGTTCCTATATCCACACCGTTACTTAATTGATTTGGTTCCTTTATCTACTCCGTTACTTTCTCGATTCAGTTCCGTTATCCACTCTGTTTATTTCACCAAAGAGGAATGGAGACGCTCTTGGAGGGATGCCAACATCGACACTCGTGGCTCATAAATGACCCTACAACAATGCCATTTATCACGCCACCTCTGCACAGTAGATTCTTTCGAGGATTTAGAAATCAGAAAATCATAACAGTCGAACTATCAATAAATTTATATATTTTTTGATGTACGATGATTAAATAGACATTATTTTATAGATATTACGTAATTACACTCAACAAGCATGCTTGCGGTACATGCTATGCACATATAACCGTAATTTAATTTAATTTAATTTAATTTAATTTAATTTAATATAATTCACGGCCTACGGCCTTTGACAATATATAATATAAAATATTTGATCATAATCAATTAAGCAATATAAAACAAGGCATAATACAAATGAGAAAAACATAAATGATATAGAATTGTAAGGCAAAATAATCATTAATACGAACTGTTATATTCAGCACAGATACAATAGAAAAGATTAAAATAATAAAATACAACTGTAAATGGCTAAAAACAACTATTCAGCCTGTATAGTAAAAAAAGACAATATAATAAAGTACAATTATAAAAAGGTCAAATAAATAAAATTAATCTGTCTGATGTATAATGGAAATGAATAAAATAATAATAAAATACAGCTATATAAGGTTAAATACAATCAATCTGTGTACTAAAAAGGAATAAAGTAATAATAATAATAAAATACAGTCATATAAGGCTAAAAAACAATCAATGTGTATAATGGAAAATAATAAAATAATCATAAAGTGCAATTATAAAAAAAGGTTAAATACAATCAGTCTGTCTGTATATAATGAAAAGAATTAAATAACATTAAAACACATTTTGTAAAAAGGTTAAAAACGATCAATCTGTCAATCTGTATAATAGAAAAGAATAAAACAACAATAAAATACAATTATAAGGGGTTAAAAACAATCAGTCTCTGCATAATAGATAAAAATAAAGTGACAGTAAAACACAATTATAAAAGGTTGCAAAGAATAAGTCAATCACTCTGTACAGCAGAAAAGAACAAAAAAAATAACAAAATACAATTGCAAGAGGTCAAAAAGTATCAATCCGTCAAATCAGTGGCTGGGCATGTGACAGTAGAAAACGGAGAACAATGAATCTAAACCTTAATAGAGTATCCCCATAGAAATCCGCAAACTCAGCGATCCCATTACCCATTCGCTGCAACCTATTCACAGACGAGTTGTAGTTATAAGCCGTGGTAGACGCACGAGTATAAAAAGGCAATGCCTGACGGGTTGCTCTCAAGGGTGCATGAAAATTAATCTGACCCAGAATTTCCGGGCAATCCATATCTCCATTTATTATCTTATATAAGGTCATCAGGTCGATCAACGTTCTACGATCAGAAAGCTTCAAAATGTTTAAATAAGTTAGCAAACAATTATAATCTAATTGTTCCCTTGGAATGCCCAATCTATAATTCACGTGCCTTAGAAATTTCCGTTGAACTCTTTCTAGACTCTTAACATGTACTTCAAAACAGGGGTTCCAGATAGTACTATTGTATTCTAGGATGCTCTGTACAAGCGAAACAAAGAGTATCTTAAGGGTATAAATATTTAAAAAAGATTTACAAATTCTAAGAATGAAACCAAGAAGTCTCATGCCCCTAGCACAGATACTGTCAATATGAGTGACAAAGCTCATCTTACGATCAAATACAACCCCCAGGTCCCGAATCTCATCAACTGACTGAAGTGCAGAATCGTCAATAGTGTAATTAAAAATATGTGGTTTTTCAATTCGGTAGAAACGCATTACCTGACATTTTTTGGCATTCAGCACCAGTCTATTGTCAGAGCACCATCTGCAGAGTCTATCCAAGTTGCTCTGAAGAATATGACAGTCCTCAGCATCCCTTATAGCCCTATAGATCTTTAAGTCATCGGCGTATATTAGAATTTTCACATCAGAGAATATATTCACAATGTCATTAATAAACAATATAAATAGGGTTGGACCAAGATGGGAACCCTGAGGAACCCCACTTGTTGCCTCAAACGAGTATGAGACAGCGTCACCAACACGTACCATCAGTCTTCGGCCAGTCAAGTAGTCAGAAAACCAGTCATACAACGAGCCAGTGATTCCCATAGCGGACAATTTATGCAAAAGAATGGAGTGATCAACCCGGTCAAATGCTTTGCTAAAATCAGTATAGATCGAGTCCACCTGAGTCCTGCAAGCCATACTTTGGGAGATATAATTCTCATAGACCATAAGGTTGGTAAGAGTTGACCTATGAGGCATAAAACCATGCTGGTATTCGGTAATAGTCCCATTTATGGAGGAAGATATCTTGTTTAGTATAATTTTTTCAAAGATCTTCGGTATAGTTGATTGCATACATATGGGTCTATAATTAGACACGTCATCCCTACTTCCAGATTTGAATACAGGTGTCAGGTACCCACTCTTCCAGCACTCAGGATATTGACCGGCAGAGACAGATCTGTTAAAAATTATATAGAGAGGGTACGCCAAGCTAAACATACAGTTTTTGAGTATTATCGGGGGGACCTCATCAGGACCACCATTCGTCTTAGGCTCAAGTTCTCTAATGGCAGAAACAACATCTTTAATCTCAACATTCAATGAGTATAATTGGAGATTGATTTGAGATTCCAAAGGTAAACAGGGCCGTGGGACAG
The DNA here is from genome assembly GCA_963576895.1 of Ceraclea dissimilis. Classification (NCBI taxonomy): domain Eukaryota; kingdom Metazoa; phylum Arthropoda; class Insecta; order Trichoptera; family Leptoceridae; genus Ceraclea; species Ceraclea dissimilis. The sequence continues at coordinate 460,350 of OY756361.1, forward strand.
AGGTACTATCATATACACTGTTGAAATAATCAGCAAACAAATTTACAACTTCCGGGAGGGTATTTGCTGATTTGCTGCCAAGCTGCATTGAGCAAGGAACAGGGGAGTCGTCGGATCTCAAAGAATTAGAGTATCTGAATAGTCGTTTAGTATTAGACCTGACACTATCCTCAACCCTACCAATATGGTTCCTGTAACAATCATCAGTCATCCTCCTACAATCCCTACGGAGATCCTGAAAGATAGTATAATCACCCACACTTCCAGTATCCTTATAAGCTTTGTGAGCGAGTTTTTTATCCAATATTTTATTTTTTAGCTCTTTGCTAAACCAATCAGGATAATTTGAGGGAAAATAGGTTGACACGGGCACATGTCTAATAACCCTATCACGAATCACACTATAGAACTGAGCTAACCCCTCTTGAAGCGGTAATTCTTCCAAAAATGTCCAATCAACTTTAAAGAGTATTTCATTTATTATCCTATAATCAACGTTATGGTAGTTCAAAAACCTTCTCACAGTTCTAGCACCAGTGACATGTAAATCCCTGACCACTATGTGCAAGGGTGGATGATGGGGACCATCAAGACGAAGAAGGGGTTCATGTGCCTCACTCACATCTACAGATGGCTCACTACAGAGTACAAGATCAAGAATATGTCCATTGCCATTCACCACAAAGTTTCTTTGATACACATTCATATAATTAATAGTGTCGACCACCGTCCTCTCGGAGTCAGAAAGCGTTAATCCATCACGTCCTGCTGAGTTTTCAGAATCCTGATCCCACTGAAGCCTCGGCAGATTGTAATCGCCAGCAATCATGAAGTCAGCATCAGGGTACAGCTCCCTCAATCTCTCCAACTCTTCGCAGTGATGCTCATATAGGACGAGCGGGGCTGGTGATGGGATATACACACAACCGATTACAAGCTTTCTCTTTTCTAACTTAGTCAGGACATATACCTGTTCCACGTCCACATGTGAAGTTTTAAGACGCTTAGCCGAGAGGTTTCTCTTAACTGCAATCAAAGCTCCACCGCCCCCTGACTTGTCACTAGTCTCAGATGATCTATCCTGACGAAACACATCATATCCAGTCAAGCCAAGCTCCGGCGTCCCCAGCTCAGGTTTCAGCCATGTCTCCGCAATGAGGAGTACATCATGAGAGAAAGTGGTAACCGCTAATCTAAGATCCTGTAACTTCGTGCACAATCCCCTTACATTTTGGTAGTAGGCGGTCAGAGACTTTATTGGTTTTTTGAATTTTTTTTCACTATGGTAGGTTTGCCAGATACATATCTGATAAATAATCCTTCCTCACCCTTACCCTTTCTTTCTGATAATTCGTCATTAAGAGCCCTGAGCTCATTTCGTTGTGTGATCGTAAGATCACTATAAATCCTAATATTGGAGTCTTGTAGTGTTCTTTTGCCTCTCAAAATATTCAATACTTGATCATGGGATTGGAGTGTGACCTTAATGGGGCGTGGTCTATCATTGGATCTACGCCCAAGTCTAAAGCACCTGATATTATCCTCATTACCAAGAGTTCTATCAATCTTACCAAGCAATGAGGCGACAATGATCTTCTCATAATTGGGAGCCTCAGAAGGATTCTCATTCTGACTCTCCTCTATATTATGTATAATCACATTATTCTTCCTTCTCATTCTGTCCTCAATCTCATCAGTAATCTTTGAGGAGCAAGAATTTGCCTCAAGAGCAGCAATGCGACATCTAAGCGCAGAGTTTTCAACTTCAAGAGCCTCCATTCTTTCGTCGACAACAGAGAGACGAGACTCAATGGCGTCCTTGATGGCCTGTCCAGATTGGATCATCTCCTGTCTCAATGTTTCAAATTTTTCATCCATCAATTTCTTTATCTCCGCGAGTAGTTTTGCATAGTTATTATCATTTAATTGCTTGGTCGGGACAGAAGGTGATTGTTCCCTATTTACTCCTCGCGTCTGATATTTACCAGTACTCATTTTATTATTATTTCCACTTATTATTTGTTATAATGAATGTTTGTAATGTTTTTTGTGTTTAATTGCTCAGTTATCAATTAGTTAAAATAAAAGTCTATGGTTGTTAATGTTTATTGTCTATGAAAAAGAAAGGTAGAGTTGTCTATGGTTTATTAATAATAGCAACACTGGAACTAATTTATCTATGATCAATCGATTATGGCAACACTGTAAGTCCTGTAATCTAACGACTACCCTGCCACAAAGGTGACAACACTAATGTCATAAAAATTACTTTGATTGTAATCAATCTAAAATGTTCAGAAAATTAAAACTAATTATTTCACGCAGTAAACGACATTCCATACCAAGGATAATTAAGATTCAAGCTCACAAAAACACTGCACAATACATTAAAAACAATCTTTGAAATTCGGTCAAACAAAAACAACACCCAGTGACAGTGGCAGATTTGACAGATTCACCGTAGGCTTATGTAATGGAAAAAATACGGTGAATGGCAGCTTTCATAAAACCTGGTTCCGGAACTGGAAAATGATACAATTTTCGATTTATTAATCAATATTATCATCCTTTATTTGTTTAACACTTGTTTATGAACATAACATCACTTTTAGGTAAGGCCTAGAGTCAAAAATCTCTCGCAATAATCACGGATATTCACCATACAAAAAATGCAATAACATTGTGCAGCAAATCTTGAAACATAACCATTTAGCATTGTCATTGCACATTTTTTTTATTCCCGATTCATTTTCCACATAATACTACCTATTATATAATGCCCATATGATGTAAACACGTACGAGTATGTCTATCCTTATAAAATAATACTTAAGTGTGCCAAAATTATTATTATTATAATAAAAAACTACCCAGAATGCTCCCTAAAACAATTTATTTTACTAATAAAAAAGTTAATAAGCTATACCCAATACTTTTTATTTATTAATTAACAAAAATATATAATGAATACCCAAATGCATGCAAAGTACAAAATTACTCTACAAATAATTTCGAGGTGCGATTTGATTTATACAATTTCCTCCGTAAATGTGTACAAAATGAAAATATTGTTCTCTTATTTAATGTGTTATACAGTCCTCAATCAGATAAACCTAATTTATTATGAATGTATGCTCTTAAAAATTGAGAATGATAGAACAACGATTGAAGATCGCCGCATTGACTAAGAAACGTAACCATTTCTAGGCGATTTATAGCGCGACTTCGCTCAGCACAAATTACAAAAACCCTCGTTTAGGCACCTATCGGCAGCCAATTTTTTTTACCACTATTAGTAGAGATATTGGGGCTTTAAAATATTAAAAAACTAAAATGTACCTCGGTGTTGCAAAATAGTTACAAGCCTTTAAAAAAATATTTATATATTCTCAATTGACAAATTATATGAGTTTTTTTTATAATTAATTAAGTACATAATATGAAAATATTTCCAAGATATTTTTTTTTCAAATGTACATTATGTTTATTGAAATTCGAAATGACATAAAAAAATAAAACTGTTTAATACAAATTTACTGAGAAAAATGCTCTCTAACGCACAGCAATAAACGAATTGAATTGTTGTCAAATTTGATCTAGCGCGTGAACTTGTATTTCGCGATGTTGTCAAAGTAACCTAAAGGATGCACCAGTGTTTTCTTTGGTAGTTTTGGATTCCACATTTATCTAGCTATTTGGAAATACATTTATTTTTCCAAAAATAAAGTGTGAATTTTGTATTTTCCGCGTGCTAATTTGTATGGGAGGGTCTATTGTGCTCTGGTGCAACCTGAACCGAATCAGAACCGGACATGGAAGGTGTGGCCTCCTCCTCCACAGGTTGGGGGGTGGAGTCCATTAACAACATTGACGAAGAATGTCGGCTCACTAGGTTCAGCAGCACAATGAAAGACATTGACAACCCTGAGGCACTTCAATACCTGAGCTCTCACGATCTTAATCTCTGACTCTGGTCTCTCCAATGCCATACGATATACATACATTACATGAATAACGTATCACCACTACATCAGCGGTTAATTCGAGTATTTCCGTCATCATTACTTTCAAACTTAATGCACTAATTTCTTCACTGAATTGTTATTGTCACAATCAAACCATTCATTTCTCTTGATATCCGTTCCAATGTCAATGTCTCTTATGAAACAATACAACATTATTCATTAAATACAAGTATTATGTATGTACACTGTTATGAATAAAATAATAATACGATTATGTTTTTGGATAATATTCTGTTACACGAATCAGTGGTGTATATAGGGGGAGTGAGCTCCCCCCCCGAAATTTAAAATAATTATCTAAAAAACGTTATATTAAAACAGTTACCCAGGTTCATTACACTACCCATTTTTCAAAATAAATTCGCCTGCGACGCTATTTTTTAAATATTTTTGGCACACAATTTTAATACCAACCTAAACTGGACATTTATCACTCATCTTCACGAAAAAATTTCGCTTGCGGCACTATTTTTTTTTTTTTTGCTTTACGCCAGCTTCGTATAGAAAGCTACGCCCACGGTTAGTTTCCTCCTCCCCAAAGTCAAATTCAAATATTCAAATAAATTTATTAGTGACTAATATCTTACATTTAATACGTACATATAAAACTAATTACAGTATATTTACAATTTTCCATACTACCCTCCAACGTCAAATACTAGATCGCCCCCCCCCCCCCGAAATGAAAACCTGAAAACGCCACTGACACGAATTGAATTGCATTATTGGAGAAAGAACGTGGAAGGGGAAGACATTGAAATAACACTATGGAAATTACGTGCATTGTCGATCATACAATTTCACTTCATGGATAATCAAACGATGGTGTGTGGACTAAAATTCAATTTCATTAGGTAATTATTATATTCTATGCAGTATTCCTACAACAGTGTAGAAGAATTAATTATGAACATTGTCGGACTTACGACGGACCTCGGCTAGCTTAAGTGATCACTTTACACTCGAGCCATTTCAGTTCATCTTAGCTGGGATTCGAACCCAGACCTTCGTCTCGCATAGTAGAGATCTTATCCAGTACACCACGAGGGCGACGGCTTTATTGTCGAATTTCGAATAAATACCTAACGTACTCATAAACAAAATCTATCGACTGAGTTTCTAAAGCGACATTCTGAATCGAAAAAAATCATTATTGTCTATTAGCCTTTATGTCCGGCGGGCATGAACTTGGATTTAAGGTTTAATGTAACCACTAGGTGCTGCATCTATCCAGGATTCTGTTCCACCGTTACCTACTCAAAATAATATGTAGTCTGAGAGTTCTCTCGTGTGAAACTAATTTCTGTAAATAGGATGGTGGGTCCGATTACGATGATTTGCGGGGAAAATTTACAATGACATTCGCAACATAACAACAGCTGTGTCTTAACGTCGCCATTTTTCTGGTTTTTTTGAAAGGTTGTCGTAAAATTTGTGTGAAAAATTGTAAAAAAATCAACATTTTGAATTGCATATGTCAAAACAGATTTCATATATTGTAATTACAGATCATTTATTTATTTATCGTTTAGCCTTACGATGTAATCTGCAAGTGACATGTTGCAAAATTGTATTGTTGGTAGCCCTGACTGTCAACCTTGCAAAATAATAAGAAAAAGGTTTTCTATTCCTTTCATCATTCGGTAATTGAATGTAACAATAATTTTCTCTCGATTCTCACTTTCTTTACCGCGTCGCTTTGTATAATACAGTACCTGCATATAATATAATATCGCTCAGTTATTATTTTAATTGTGCGTATTGTCAGGTAGATGGTGCTAGTGGTGTTCCGCTGGCTGACCACTGCTGCAGACAACCATTATTATCTCCATTGTCTCGGCGACTTAGTAAGGCCTACCTCACACATCCGTTATTCATAATCTGAATTCATATTATCAATTCAGAAAGCACGGCAATACATACAATTTATTCATTTTCCACACACATTCTGGTTGTTTTAGTTTAAGAATTTTTCAGTTCGATTGATATTTTAATGATACTGACGAGCGTTGTGATTTCCGGATAAAAAAATTAAGAATTAGAATTCAGAACGCAAATCTTTTTATAGAAACAAACAAGGAAATCAGATTATAAATTATTGCCAACTCGAAATTCTCAACAAATGCAAAAAACATGCCAATAAATTCTGCAAATTTCAAATTCTGTACGCCAAAAAATGTTCAACGGGAAAGTTGTTTATTATTCATGCTAAACCGGGAAAAAAACATTCCAAATTTAGTATTAAACATGGCATATTTAGCATTAAATATGCCAAATTGGCAACACTGCAAGACTTCCATATATACCATGATTATTGACGTAATGTAGTTCTGGACAATTTGCATCCAGACCTGCATTGAACTAATCCACACCTATTTTGTTTTGTCACCATGTGTTTATTGATTTCATTATTTTCTGCTGTAACTGTTTATTGATTGGCTGCATTTGACTTTGTAATGTTTGTTTAATATGTAAACCTGACGATTCCAAGTGCCTTAAATGGGGCCTACGGATGATTAGAGAACAATAAACAATAATAATCTGATTTATTGGGAAAAAAATACGTACGAGAATTCAGATTATGACTTCAAAGAGTGAATTGGAATGTGTGAGGCCACCCTAACACCTAACAGTCTGATGATAAAACAACAATAACAATATTATAATGATAGTCATCTCGTGATGTTACATAGAACAGTATTACACTCTCATACATAATACTAGCAGATTATTATAAAATAATAAGTGATTACAGAGTGTGAATTCAATAATATTTTTTGTGATTATAAAATATAATATTTCTCTCCGTGTACGTCACTATTTTAGATCCGGTATTTATATTGGGTAACCAGACAGAATCTCAAATGACAAAATCTCAACTGTCAAAAGGGTAACCTACTATTGACAGAATCGCAACTCATCGCCGGAAAACCTGTTGCCACCAATTTCAATATTGTTGGGTTAGGTTCGTTAGGTTGTTTTTTTTTAAACACACAAAAACAAAACAAAAAAACAACAGCATCATATTTTCCGGTGTTGAGTTGCGATTCTATTGATAGTAGGTTACCCATTTTGACATGGAACCTTATATAGATAAAGATTTTGTGTAATGATTTGAGACCTACCTCAATTATTTTAGGTATTGAACCGGATTTACCTGCATTGCACAGACGGAAATAGATTACAGTTTTTTCCTCAACAGAGACGAGAGGCATTTTCATTCTTCATTCACATAATGTAGCGTTATGTGAACTCCCTTGGGGAGGAAGCAGGAAGCAACGCTAACGAGTCGGCTTAAGCGTCGGAACACCCATCCTACATAAAGCTACATTTTGTGAATGAAGATGCCTCTCGTTGAGGAAAAAACTGTAATTTTGTAATACCTGCTAGGTCTTAATTGTTTCCAAAATGCAGATAGCGAAATGAGCTTTTTTTTAAAGAAAGCCAGGGGCCACTTATACCCAGCGTCACTGCGACCAAAATAGGTATATTGTGACATCCTTCGATGAAAACGAAAGTGCTTCACGAGTAGAACTCATATCTTTTTATAAATTTTGATTCGGTCTATTCTTGGTGGGAGGCGTCATTGGAATGAAGGAATCCAAGAGATTCGGAAGGGTGTGTTTGGTATCGTTTGGAAGACTTAAGATTACTTATTATACATAATGAATGCAGCCCAGACCAGGTTAGACCTGTCGTAGTAAAATAGCGATGCTTCAGCTGGTAAGGGATTCTGGATTCGAATCCTTACGCGAGTTGGATCATTTTAAAATAGAACTACGTCCAATTGGAAAGGACTTTCTCTACAATAGTGTCTATTTCAAAAGAATCGACAATTTGATCCTCGTTTTAGGTAGAAAAGCATTAAACTTTACAATTATAGATATCAGTACTTATACAACTTGTTATAATGGATATTATACTTATCTCTACGTATCAATTGAAGTCTCTCTTAGTTCCCGACAGCTTTCTCCGACGATTTCAAGTTCGCGGTTCCTCGTCCGACTCCGACACCGTATAATAATATCGCTTTGCTTATAATATCGGAGGTCATCCAAGTGTGAAACGACAAACAGCATAATGAACTTATCCACCGGAACTAAACGACGAACACTAATAGTATTAAACATTATAGAATCGGTTACATTCGATTCACTTTCGAGATTTGATTCAGTAATAATTGATTCACTTCACTGAAATGAACCAAAATAGATCATTTAATGAATCGATTCATATTGTCATCTGCAATAACCATTGAGTCACTTCATCGAAATGAATCATTTTATGATTCGATTCATTATGTGATTATTATTGAAAGTAAGTAATGTCAGTCTTATAATAATAGTTGCAGGTTTTCACGATGATCCATATGTAGATTTGTTTTTTCGGGTTTAATCGTATAGATGATGATCCGACGTTTCGGCGAACGTACTGCCGCCTTGGTAACGGATTGTGATTTTTTATATTGATATAAATATTTTTGTATTTTTTATATTGATATATTTTTTTAACTGTAGCATTTTCGGCAACTACGATCTTTTATGATGACTTTTATGATCTGAGCTTGTGCACAAAAAACTCAAATACCTTTCTGTGCACTTTGCATAGTGCCGTTTTGTCTAATTAGATTTAAAAACAAATTATAAACGTCAAAAAAGAAAGAGCTTGAGTAAAACGTATTGTTGAGCAAACCAATTTCATATTAGAGGTACTTTCCAATTTCGTGGTAATTCTTTTGACAATTTTATTTGAAACATCGAATCGATTCGTCGCTCATTTGAACGATTCTTTCAATTGAACGAATCGCTCATGAATAAATCATCTCTAATCCATTCTACGATAGTCGAACCAGGGACCGAGTGATACTAAACATCAATATTGTTTATAATAAATAAAAAAATCGCATGCGAATTATAGAATAGATAAGTAATTATTAGTTTGTCGCCATTGTCACAGCGGACAATCAATTTGTCCGAAGGTCTCTCATCCGTAAAATGGATAGTTTAGTCGTGAATTATATAACAATGGAGAATTAAATTTCTATCATGCTTTCTTCCAATCTAAACAGCAATAGAAATAGTGACTGAAGCGTAAATATCTATCTATTTATCTATACCCTCACGCAGCGTACCTTGCAGGGTAGGCAGAGAGGACAGAGCGCCAGACAGCTCTATCCTTTTTTTTCTTGTTAGGTCAGGGGACCGTTTATCCCCTGCGTCACTGCGATCAGAGTAGGTCTATTGTGACATCCTTCAATGCTACATCTCGTCTTCAAGGCCGACGTGTCTCATGTAGCTCAAAATCTGTCCTGGTGCGAGTAGTTTTGCCTTCTCAGAGTCCAGTAGGAGCCCTCATCCATACACACACTCCTAGCCTCCGTCACATTCATGCATGCAGTCATACACGCTCTCAGATTCTTTTTACTCAAAAATCGTCCATCCTTGAGGATCAAGCGAAATTCGAAAAGCTACCTCTAAGCATCAGGATGGCAGGAGACTGGTTGCATTCAAGCATTTTATTAAAACCCGTTATTAATAAATAAGCCGAAGCTTGTGTCGTAAAAAGGGAAATACATCGTCAGTGCTGAAATTCTAACTCTTCACCTCCCGATTGGGACAGCGACGCTCCAACCAACTGCACCAACCATGTACTTACTCAAAGTTTAGGCGGACTAGTTTCACAAAACGAAAAAACTCACAAAAACTCCGGTGGGCGTGGGTTCGATCCCCGATACCAACTTACTCCACTTCACGACACAAGCTTTTCAAGCTTACTGTGAAGTACACAGAGATGTATTTGGGTTTCTTCGACAAACCTAGATTTACTTGATTTAAAAAAAAACTTTGTGAAAATTGTGAGAAACGATTTTTTTGCTATCCTCAGCAGTACTGTAATTCAATAATCAGTTCAAGAATTTTATTGGCAAATTATCAACAAAATATTTGAAAACTTCACAAGCAATGATATTCTGTCACTGTTATTAAAAATTTATGTGTTACGGGTTTGTTTGTGTGTTCTGTCTAATCATTGTATATAATTGTCATTGTCATGCTGTAAGATGTTAACGCTAATTCATGTCTAACTAACATCCATTATTTATTTCGCAGGTGATCTCATACAACTTGTAGGACATTTCCCAACAGATAATCACTATAACAGTTACGATTCAAAACCATCAAACACTATATCAAACAAACCACTAACAATATACGACGAACCGACAATCATTTATCAAAAACCGACGACCAACAGACCAAAACCGACGTATAACAGACCTAAACCCGACTATAACAGACCTAAACCAGACTACGATAGACCTAAACCTGATTACAATAGACCTAAACCTGATTACGATAGACCCAAACCAGACTATGATAGACCTAAGCCTGACTATGATAGACCAAAGCCTGATTACAATAGACCAAAGCCCGAATATGATTATGATAAACCTGATCCACCAACAAAACCCAATTATGACCACTTCAATCAGAATCAATACTTTCATTTGAAACCCTCTTACCAAAATAATCATCATGAAACGACAACAAATCAGATCCTACGCCCCGACGATTACTACTCTCCTGACAATTTTGATCCAGTCGCTTCGTCCGATGGAGGAGCCGGTGGCTGGTCTGGAGACAACGATAATATTGATCCAAGTTTTAGGGGTAAAAAAAACGAAAAAAAATAGGATAGACTTTTTAATTTGACACAACACAATGCACAGACACACAACACAACATTATATTTTATTTTATTTATTTATTTTACCGCAAATAATATTTATTTATTTATTTCTTGTCTACAGAGTCGAAATAATCCAAAAAATCTTAAAAATTTCCACGCACATGCAATATTAATTGATGAATAATTTACATAACTTGTATATATTTTTTAAGGGTTTTCTCATATTTAGGATTGTTCTTATTAGGACAGTAGCCAGAGGAAATTTGATGGCATAGCTGGGAAAAAAATATAGAAGTATTTTTTCTCATCGTCCCGTATGCTTTTTTGGCTGTATGGTGAAAATTACGCCCTATTTTAGCTCGCTCTGACACCTGAACAGTTTATGCCACAAAAAATATTTACATGGCAGTTTGTAGGAAATTTAGTGAAGTTTATTCTTGTCCTGAGATTCTTTTCTCTAAAATGAACACTTTTTGAATTATCAGTAAAACAGTTAAACACTTTTTGAATTATCAGTAAAAGTCTGTAAAAAATGCATTTTTTCTCTTTCTTTCTAAGATATCTCAGAACGCATCACATTTATGAGGTGGCAAAGTAGAATTTCGGATTCAGCGCCCCCAAAAGCATACGGGACGATGGGAAAAAATACTTATCTATTATATTCCCCGCGAAAACAACATACAAGTATAACTGGACTATTTTGTATATACAATTTTATGAATATTATCGCTTAATATATTTTATTTAACATGCTTTATGTTTTTACTTACTAACGCTTTTATTGTCAAATAATATTGAATAATATGCATGAAAAAGATATACAATTCTTTCAACAGTCTTTCGGTAATCCGGCAGAGCCTATGTCCAATATCTGCCTGATTACCGAGAGATGATATCCGGATTACCGGCAAATATCGAACCAAAATATTTCTGGATTACCGAAAACCCCAGATTACTGAAATCAGTAACAGTGTCGAATGAGCTGCAGTATTTCAAATTCACCCCCATAACCCAACTACACGCATGGTGGCTGCCTAAATTAGAGTGGTTAAAACCGAGGCCTCCCAGTAAATTTACCTAGAGGATTCGAATCCCAGGTCACCCAGGAAAGAGTTTTTTCAGAGTGTGATAATATATTCTGGAAATGAAATCCAGAATGTATTGTGTAACACATCTTCTTCTTCTTCCTTCAGACATCTCTCCACTACTGGATATGGGCCTCTTCCATTTGTTTCCATTTTTCCCTATATTGAGCTTTGCCAATCATCATCTACCCGCGACTGCTGGGATAATATCGTCGGCTCATTTTTTCTGTGGCCGACATACTCCTCTTTTTTTATCCCACGGTCTCCATTTTAGAACTCTGGGAGACCGTCGCTCTGTCCGCTGTCTGGCAACATGACCCACCCACTGCCATTTTTGTTTAGCAACACGGTCCATGATGTCTACGACTTTTGTTCTGCGCCTTATTTCATCATTCCTTACTTTATCTTTCAGGTTCACGCCTAACATACAACTATGAAATTTAATACATTTGTTGCTGGATACCCAATACTTTCTGATGGTATGGATGGATTACTAATTATGAAAATTTCTTTTCACGCATATTTTTCATAATTTCCAGGTTGCGGTGAGCTCTATACGCGCTCCAACAGGATTGTTGGCGGACACTCTACGGCCTTTGGTTCACATCCCTGGCAAGCAGCCCTCATCAAGTCTGGCTTTCTGAGCAAGAAACTATCCTGCGGTGGTGCCTTGGTGTCTGACAGATGGGTCGTGACAGCTGCTCACTGTGTTGCCACGTAAGAAATTAATAAAAAAAAATATAATAGTATCCATAAATAGGAATCGAAGTGAATAGGGCACCTAGACCAATCTTTCGGAGCTAAGAGTTTATTCTAGTGGTTCAAAAAAGACGAGAATGCAAAAAATATGGTGAAGAAGAACGTGTGGAATAACTTGAGAGACAGAGTAAAAAGTGAGGTAATTAGAGAGAGATGAGTAAATGTAGGACGAATGTTGGGTCTAGGATTAAAGTGAAAAAGTTGAGATGGTTTGGGCATGTGGAAAGAATGTCTGAGGATCATGACATAGAATGTTATATATTATAAGGCTGATAGAAAGAGTGTGAGGAAACGTGACCGTCCAAGAAACACCTGGAGTGAATATACGTATTGACCAGAAACTCAAAGACGAATCCGTGTTGAATGTGGGAAATCGCAAAATGAATGTAATGACGTGATGGAAGAGATAGATGAGAGAGATGTATGTAAGGATAGAATTGTTAGGCGCTCTATCCTCCCTGCATACCCCGTACGGGATCATATTTCAATTTTCCTTATATTTTTCTTTCATTGCAGGACACCAAACTCAAATCTCCGCGTTCGCCTCGGAGAATGGGACGTCCGCGCACAAGCTGAGCGTCTTGCCCATGAAGAGTTCTCCGTAGAACGCAAAGAGGTCCATCCAGCTTACAGCCCTACGGATTTCAGAAACGACGTGGCTTTAGTGAGACTGGACAGAAATGTGGCATTCAAGCAACATATTTTACCGGTGAGAATTTATCTGATTCACAAAAGGGGTAACTCAAGGCTGTATCATGTCACCTTGGTTGTTTAACCTTTTATTTTGTCTGAAAGAGATGAATGTTGCTGTAGATTTAAATGTGATGATTCCTGAATCTACGAATTTTTGGTGCTAATAGTTGAGGATGAACGCGAGTTGCAGAAAATTGGGGCCTATGTGTATGAGAGCAGCGAAATGAACGGTATGAAAGAGAGGCAGTAACGACAAATTGTGGGATTAAGGTTGGTAATGAGTGTTTGGAGCAAGTGGATGAGTATGTATATCTGGAGAGTTTGTTTACTAGGAATGGACTCTGTGATGGAGACATTGAAAGCAGATTCCAGGACAAATGGTACACTCAGACCAATTGTTAGTGTGTGTCTACGAAATCAAAAGTGATGGTGCACAATGCTGGCTTGGTGCCGATACTATTTTTTTACTCAATCTCTGATATTTTGGAATATTTCAGGTGTGTCTCCCTAACAAGCAAATGAAGCTAGTTGGAAAGACAGCAACGGTGGCTGGATGGGGAAGAACAAGACATGGACAGAGTACAGTTCCAGCCGTATTACAGGTAAACATAATAAGCATTCACCTAAAACTGAGGATTATTTTCCATATATATATTTTTTCTTGTTAAGTCAGGGGACCGTTTGGCGTTTATCCCCTGCGCCACTGCGACCAGAGTAGTCTATTGTGACATCCTTCAATGTTACATCTTGTCTTCAAGGCTTACGTGTCTCATGTAGCTCACGATCTGTCTTGGTGCGAGTAGTCTTGCCTTCTCGGAGTCCAGTAGGGGCCCTCCAAGAGTGCGACCTCTTTTGTGAGCGAGTGCGTCACAGTTACAGAGACTGTGAATAGGTGTTTCGTTGTCCTCTGAAAAGAATCTATACAGACTGGAGTATCTGATACAATTTTGAACATATGCTTCCGTAGTCTGCAGTGTCCAGGTTTGGAACCTTTTTTTTATTTTTGGAAAGCTTGAGAGCTTCGGTAGTGAATTTCTTTCTCTTTTTTTAACTTTTCCATACCCATATTTTTTTTTTCTTTTTACAAAAAAAATTAATCAAGATTTATCCATATAATCGCAAATACATCTTTGTACACTACACAGAAAGCTTTAAAAGCTTGTGTTGTGAAGTGGAGTAAGTCGGGGATTGAACCCGCGCCCACTGGATTGAATTGAATTTGAATAACTATGTCTGAAGGTTTCTGGGAATATTTTAGCCTTATTTAATAGCTGGTATCTCTGGCATAGCTGATGATGATAACTTTGTTTCCAGGAAGTCGACGTGGAGGTAATTCCGAATGAAAGATGCCAGCGTTGGTTCAGAGCAGCCGGAAGACGAGAGACGATTCACGATGTTTTCTTGTGTGCTGGATTTAAAGAGGTTTGTACCTACTCCGTTTTTCTTCTTTTTGATGGCCAAGATCAGCCCTTAATTACCGAGACTTATATAGGACCAAAATATTTTTTTTTTCTAAATGGCAGCGCACCCAACACTGCGTGAGCTGGTAAACTGTTGACTGAAGAATCTGTGGGAAAAATCTACACAGATCATGCACTAGATAAAGGTTCCAAATATCTTCCCTAATTTTAACCACAGCGTACTGTGAACTGATGTGCTGAAATTTATCTTGAAAAATTGATACTTTCAGACTCTTTCTTCTTCTCCCCCGAATTTGGCGATCACTCTGGCGAAAAGATCCCAGTCCTGTGCTAGCCGGAACAGATCATCTACCATCCTCATTCCGGTCCACTCTCTTATGTTGCGAAGTCAGGATAACTGCTTTCTACCGACTCTCCATCTTCGCTCTATCTTTCCCTCCAATATCACACAGAGTACCCCTTCAATCACAACATTTTGTATTGTTCAGATTACTGAGGATATTTTTAAATTTCAGGGTGGCAGAGATTCTTGTCAAGGCGACTCTGGCGGACCTCTCACGATGAAGGTGGAAGGGAGAAATACCCTCATTGGTCTCGTCTCCTGGGGCATTGGTTGTGGCAGAGAACACCTCCCAGGAGTCTACACCAACATACAGAAGTTTGTGCCTTGGATTGATAAAGTTATGAATTAGACCAATTATTGTGGACATTGCCAATATTTTTTGGAATAAGTTGTTGAAGCATGGAGTTCTGCTAAACTCCATGGGGTGATCAGAATTGTTGATGGTGAATTATTTAATAGTTGTTGAAGGTTTTCACGATGATCCATATATAGATTTGTTTTTTGGGTTAATCGTGTAGTGATGAGATGCTCTGACGTTTCGGCGAACCAACTGCCGCCTTGGTCACGGATTGTAAATTGTTTATTGATTTGTCGTCACCTGAGAATAACAAGTTCTAACTTACAAGATCAAAAAGCTTCAAATACTAGAACCTTTAACACATAGATGGAACCTTATTGAAAACCTGTTATTGAAAAAACTACCCCACTTCATGGTGTTTTTGTAAATTTTACATATGGTTTCAAACATTTTCGTGGAAAAAGTCAAAATTTTGTGATAGATAGAATTTTGTTATCCTCAGATGAACCCTGCGAAGCATATTTCCCATGGTTATAATGCCTAATGCAGGGCACACAAGTTTAACTTTATTTTCAAAACGATTGAAATTCAAAAATCCAAATTGGGAAATGGCCGGATCGAGAGGTTTTGATTTTAAAAGGGCGTCGTAGAAATTATGGTAAAAGTAAATTTTGAATTATAATCGTTTTGGAAAAATTACTCATTTGGAAAATGCTGGTTTGGTACTGGAATAACCATTTAGCTATTTTATGTTCTGAGTTTATCGATTGCGGAAAGCTGCATATTAATTTCGCGGTGTTTTTTATGTATGTGTAAAGAATTGTTTAGTTTTTAAGTGGTTGTAGGTACTGTGTACTGAATAATTTATGAAATGTTATAAAATAGGACATATTATATTTTAATATTTTGTGTAAAAAATGAATGTGGTAATTGATTTGTGGTTATTTTTGCCATGAAATTTGAATAAGAAAATAATAAAAAAATGTTTTAAAATTTAGTTTCATCTAGTTCAGAAATCATGGGCGTGCATTGCCAGCTTTCCGGGGGCATCCAAAATTCAAAACTTATAGCACGAAAATGTAAAAATAGCACAGCAGGCGAATTTATTTTTTGCTAGACAAAATGCAGAAGGTCGTTTTGTAGGTAGTTTGGTCTATTTTATTATAAAAAGTGCATTATAAAATAGCACCGCAGACATTTTTTTTGTGAAAACATTGTTTTTAAATGGATTGGATATCATAAGAACAAATTTTTGTAATTTTTTGATACGATGGGAAAGGGTGTAGAAATAATGTGATTTTTTTAGTAATATGAAAAAGTATTTACTCATTCCAATCTCTAGGGTGGGGCAGCTGCCCCCTGCCTCCTCTGACGACGTCCATGTCAGCAATAATGTTCGCCACCCATTCTGAATATATATATTAAGTGTAAAATGCATTGTTATGCATTTTTTTAATTAATGCATACATTTTGTCGCTGGTTACCCCACATTCAATACGTACATGTCTATTTGAAAAAAGTAATATTAAAAAATGTGTAAAATAATATATCATTATTGATGACCGGTTTCAAAATCAGACATTAAAAATACTACGTACCTATATATCTACTACTATTATTTTACTTTAAAAAATGTATTTTTAATGTCAGTTTATGAAACCGGTCTTTATCTAAAATAAGTTCTTCTTTTTTTTGTTTACCTACCTATTTTATCATATTACATTTTTATTTTCATTATTTCATTTGTGTTATATTTTTTTAAGTATTTTGTTTTTATTACCCATTTTTTCCGTAATTTTTAGTTTATTATTAAATATTTCTTTTATTTATTATATTTTGGTTTTATTACCCCTTCAATACCACTTTTTCCCCGGGTAGAATTAAACCCAGTCTTTTTAACCTCATTTCTGGGATATATCTAAATGGTTTAGTAGTTCATTTCTTCTTCTCCAGTTTCAATCGTTACGATTGGTTTGCAGCAAAGCTCCATGCCTCCTTCTCCATTCATCCCTGTGCGGTTCTTTTTAACTCTTCATATGAGTGGAAGCCCGGTACAGGTCGTCCAGGTATTCTTTCCTTGGTCGTCCTCTGTAGTTTGTCCCCTCGTTCATTCCTTCAATTAATTCAAATAGGAGACCCTCTTGACGCACTATGTGGCCGATCCATCTGGCACGTCTTTATGCTATTGCACTGAGCAGGTATCTTCCTCCTTTGATTTTGTTGAGAACTTCTTCGTTTGTTAAGTGATCCCCCCAAGAAATTCCTAAAATTCTCCCGTAGGACCACATCTCAAAAGCCTCCATTTATAAGTAAACTATTTTCAATATTAATATTGTTTCATTGAAAACAATTAAATACCGAGGTACTTATAATAAATTGAAAATAAACGTAACTCGTCGCCCTCTTTTGATTATAATTCAAAGCATTTTAAGCTTAGCGAAGAAGCTTACCAATGTTGATGAAGAACCGCCTACAAATAAAGTAAGAACTTGATAAATGTCTAAACCTCATTAGGTTGACTAGAAGCTTCACAATATTTTCAATAGATTGTTCATTTTTCACATGTGAGGTAGCAAGTAGATGCAGCATGCCCAGGATAGGGATCTGTGGAAATTCAAATGGAAAGCATTGGGCTAGCCAGACACAGGTACAGCATTGGAATTAAAACGGCTGAGAAAGATTAAGAAGTTTATTTTTCGATTAAATGTCTACAAAAGTTTAGAAAGAAAATTAAAAAAAAAAACAGAAAAATTTGCACATAAAAAATACAAAAATCTGTAATTATTAATACATGCAATATTGTAAGAAGATACCTAAATAAAACCAAATAGGTAGGTGCGTTCACAAAAACTCACTAAAATAAAATGTATTTTTTCCTGGAAAATTTTCGTTGAAAGTACTTATGCATATTGTAATTTCAAAAATATCTAAAAACGGGAGAACTTAGATCTCACCAACCGTTACTAAATATGCGTTGGAAAAAATAGAGTTGATACATTGAACCCTTATCTAGGGGACCGTAAAAGATTTTTAACTTCTTGTATAGATTTCTTTAAAAAAAATTGAAAAACACTTCTGATTTTTTTCCGAAAGACAGAAACTTGTTTCCCGAAAGTCGTGGATTTTTTTTTGTATTGATAATATGCATTAAAATCTAAGGAATAACCATAAAAAATTTTTTGATTGAAGCTAACTTAACCCCCCAAAATAGAAAGGACGCTATTTTCACCATTTTATCGTGCGATTTGGGAAATTACCATGATGTCATAGTTGTGTCGGGAGCCTAAAACGATACTATAAAAATTTGCATAATTAATCTCTTAGCAGTTTTATTATTAAACTTTTATTATACAACAATTCTTCGCCATAACGGTTCCTGCCTACATACGAGTCCCAAGAATCAAAGGACATACAATAAAAAGTTTTGTATAAATAGTGCAGTCAATTTTTGGACTTAGCTATAAGAACTAACTTTGCTACTAGATTTCATACACTCCAAAAGAGTTTACAACAGCCATGTCAAGCATGCGGCCCACTGAGCGTTTTACTGCGGCCCGAATCTATTTTGAAAACAGGCAGATAATGCGGCCCACGAGCGTGTTTAAAACCGAAAATAAAGTACTGTTACAATTGGTAAAAAAAATGGAAAAACACGCGACAATAAGACGTGTATAAACTATTTTTAAAATGTCCCATTTTTTGTTCACGTGTGTTTACAACTTTATTTATACCTAAAGACAAAAGATGTCAAATATCTTGCAAAAGAAGTCAATGTTTGTACTTTTTGTAATGTTCTTTTTATTGGAAATTTAATAAATATTTGTCCTGTAATAGTACTTTTTTTCATTCAGATTTTCAGTAGTTTGTCTTCTTTTAGATTGGGTTTTGCGGCCCACCTATATAGTCTTCATGCTTTTGGCCCACCAGTGACTTTGAGTTTGACATGGCTGCTTTACATAATGGTGCCTTGTGTAAACTGTTGTCGTTTGTATGACAACTGATTTGGATTCAAACTTGAAGATTTCATCATCTTCCACATTCTACAACTACTATAAAGACATATGTTTATATGATTGTCATCGTTATTCGGTAGATTTTACTAATTACATTCTGTTGATGAAATCCTATACCAAGTCCTAATGTCTTACCTAATTATTACAGGTAGGTATACAGTTGCCTAATACAATATGAAGGGGTTATACATTCATTATTAGCTTATCTAAATTATTTACTAAAAATAAACAACTTGTTTCATTAATGTATGCTAGTGAGACTTGGACGTGGATGAAGAAGGACTAATCAGGGTTGAATGCAGTGAAAATGAGGTCCTTAAGAAGAATGTGTGGGAAAACGCTGAGAAATAAAATAAGAAGCCAGGTTATTAGGGAAATGAGTGACTGCAAGACTGGTGTTGTGACAAGAATGAAAGTGAATAAACTAAGATGGTTTGGACATGTTGAGAGAATGAAAGATGACAGGATTACAAAAAGATTTATTTGAGCGAAGTGGGGTGAGGATACGCGGCCGCCCGAGACTGACCTGGTTCGATCATGTCGACCAGATCCTCAAGGATGGACGCGTTTTGAGTGAAAGTAATCGGGGAGCGTGTATGACTGCATGCATGCGAATGTGACGGAGGCTAGGAGTGTGTGTAAGGATTGGGATGTCTGGCGCTCTGTCCTTTCTGCCTATCCTGCAAGGCACGCGGGCGAGACTAAAGATAGACAGATAGATAGAATCAATACCTATACCTATCTACATAGATACATATGTAGCTAGCTGTTTTTAGTCCACAAAGTTGTTAATAAGTTATGTCTCTTCCGATTATTTCAGGATTCATTCAGGATTGAGCGACACAAAACCAACTAATTGTCATTCAATCTGAGACATACCAAATAATAATTACCATATCTATCTACATGTGTACATACACTTAATCTCTCATTACTTATTTTTAAACTAACGACAAACAATTATTAACGTACCTAATACCATTTGTCATCAATTAAATAATCATTTAACTAAGTCATTACCTAAATTACTCGCGTGTTTACTGAAAGATTAAGATCATCATTAAACAATTACCATATTGATTTGTTTTGTAAACAAGTGTTGTTATTATTTTTCGTATGGCTTCTGCCACCGTTGGGTGGCAACGTCAGAAGATAAGAGAACATGCTATCTGTTAAATACATACAGGAGACATGAACCCTACAGAGCAACATCCAGACTTCCAATCCATTCAAGGGCATTGGATGTGACATTGTGGATATCCGCATATGGTCCAGGGAATTCTCTCAGAGGATAGTCTTCGACAATGTGCTTGATGGATTGCACTGGCTCTCCGTAGTCACAGGCAGAAGAATTCCGCATGTGCCATCTGTGGAGCATGAATAATACAAAATGTTTCAACAACATAAGCACACAATCAAACAAATTATACGAATAATCTGGTAGGCTTACGCAGCGTGACGGATCCATCGGTTTTTCGATTGACTGATCGAGCTTTCGATACCGTTGCTGGTACCATCTTCAGAATGAAATTTTGCATAACTATTCACTAGGGAGAACTTTTTGCAATGCTTCGATTTCTTCCAGTTTACCTATTATTAAAGAAATTAACAATGTGCGTGTATTCTTTGTGTAAATAATTATTGGTCACAGGGAGTTTGGTCACATAACAATACATACCAACAAAGATGGATGGATGTGGTTTTTCGTATTTTTGTGAATTAATCTAATTAAAATTTCCCTCGGATCTTCGCCCTTCTGAGAAAATAAGAAGTGACGTTGAAATATCACTTCACCTAACCGCAAAAGGACGGGAATTACGCCTAAATTACTCCATTAAAAAAGTTCTGATATATTATCAGATCAAAAAGTTCTGATAGATTACATAGGTAGATACAATAAAGTTCAATAAGCTTCGAAGATATGATGTGGACAGTGGCGTGTTTGAGAAATCACCAGACTAATATCAGTAATGTCTAATATCACAGTAAGCTATTGTAAATGTATAAGATGATTTTCTCGTCACAGACAACATAGACGACAATCATTTTAGTACATTTTGTAAACACTCAAAAGTTCCTCTAGTTTAATCGAGTAGGTAGTGAATTAGTGACAGTGCCAGATATACAATAAGATTCTATATGAGTGTATATCTGTCATTGTTACTAATTCACTACCTACTCGACTAAACTACTAGCCTAATGTGAGAAAGGCATTAAAATATGAAATCAATCAGCGAATTGATTATGTATCTGGTTCATTTAAGAATTTTTGGGCTCATATTTTCAAATCCACCTCACAAACCTCTTTTATGAACTTTCTCAGCTTTTCAGATTATTATGCTTTAATTATTTTTTGTCAAAAAAAAATCCCGAATCAAATTTCTACCTTCTACTGCCACTAAAACATATCTTACATTTATCCATGTTTTAAGTCTTAGAATAATATCTTTCGTATTGGCTGAGTAATCTTAGTATTCCCCAAACAATTTTTCGAACGTTCAGTTACTATAGTGTCCTCTCAAAGAGTAAACTTATATCTCTGTAGATACGCCACTGGCACTGGTTGGAAAGGTTGTGTTATATTAAATTGCTTAACAGTAATAATAAGGCTCCATAGGTTATTGACTTCCACTGATGCAAAAGTTTAACGCACCAAATTACATACTAAAGTTTAAGTTTTTTAACAGCAACGTACCCACCTACAAATTGGAAGACATAATGACGGGTGTAGCATCTGCAGATGGATCTACTGCATGATGCAGCAGTTATAATTCAATCTCGAATACTCGTATGCAATGCAGAGAAGTTAAAGAGATATTACATACTTGGATGTGGGTACCTGGCAAAAGCACACGGGAAAAAATCTTATAGGGAAAAATATCGCAGAAAAAATCTTACATGGTTGGCGCAGTTTGTTGGAGCGGCGGTCTCGCAAGCGGGAGTGCCAGGTTCGAACCCCGGCGCTGGCAATGTGTTCCACACTTTACGATACAGGCTTTTAGTCTAGTGTTAAGTGTGCAGAAAAGTGTTTGGGTTTGTGTATACAAGCCCAGATTCTTTTTATAAAAAAAAGTCATATATGGAAAATATATCACAAGAAGAAATAACACATTTTTATTTTCTTCTTCTTTACTTATTACGGCTTTGCACCCGATTTACGGGTGATGCTGCGACATTTTTATTTTTATGCATTCAAAATTTATTATACAATTTGGTCATATTATGTTTTTTAATTTCTATAACAGTAGATTGGATAGAACATTAAATTTAACTATAAAACATCAATTATAGTGTCTTAGAGGAGAAGTTTAGGAATTTCTTGAAGAGATCACATACCGAAAGATGAAGTTCTCAACAAAATCAAAGGAGGAAGACACCTGCTCAGTGCAATAGCAGAAAGACATGCCAGATGGATCGGCCACGTAGTGCGTCAAGAGGGTCTCCTATTTGAATTAATTGAAGGAATGAACGAGGGGACACACTACAGAGGACGACCAAGGAAAGAATACCTGGACGACCTGTGCCAGAATGTAGGCTTCCGCTCATATAAAGAGTTAAAAATAACCTCACAGGACTGGGATGAGTGGAGAAGGAGACACGATGGGGTTTTGCTGCAAATCAATCGTAATGATTGAAACTGGTCAAGAAGGATTAAAAATGTGATATTTTGGGTGTGAGATTTCTTCCACGTGTGATTTTTCCCATGAAATTTTTCCCTGTGTGGTTCTTTCCTGACATCCTTGCTTGGATGTGTAGCGAGGTAATTGAATGCCAATAATGTAATGTAAGGTAAGTGCTGTATAGTGTATAGGTACATGAAGTATGTATACTAAGGACGCGATTCCTTGAACATCCTTGGGTAATGAATCTCCTGCCTTGTTCATCCTTTAGATATCCACACTTGTACCTAGATCTACGAAACTTCGATTTACGCTGGTTTGATTTACAACCATTAGAACAGGGGTCACCAAGTGGCGGACAGCGGTCCGGATCCAAACCGTCGCATATTTTGTGCGGATCTTATAGGAAAACAGTATATAAAATGCATAATTACATATTTTAAACATGGTAGAAGGAATTTAAGAATATCAAATGAAAACAAAATGACGTCGCTTTTTCATTGTGTTAGAATTTATGATAATTATTGTGAAAAACCATTGAATCGCAATTGCTTTATTACAATTTTTGCCTGCGGCGCTGATTAGGATACAGGTTTGTTGTGCAAAATTTTCATCAATTCACCCAAGTTTTCAAAAAAGGATCGCTCTGGGAGCCCATAACTCGCTAAATATTCGAACAAACATCCAAGAGAAGTATTCATCGCGCCACGAAAGCCTACAAGACTATCATCATTCGTACGTTTTTTTGAGATAGTAGGGAAAGGACGACTAATTAAGTCTTGAAAACGAGTGATAGCATATGAAGTTTACGCCTTATGACGCTGCTGACATATAGTGAGACACTTCAGGAATTACGATACTGTGTAATCTGAAATACGAGTATAATCAAGGTATGATTGTGCTACGATTATCGCCATAACAATTCTGCATGCATCAGTATGAACTGAAGCTCGGTGTAAGCGGAGGTCAGTGCATTGTGTTCCCCTCCCTATACAGAGCTCTAGCATAACTCTATAGAGGTATACCTCTAGTTGAGTGCATACCTACGATATAATTAAGTACTTAAAACTACGGCGAAAGCTCTCGAGGAAAAGCTCTACCGGTACACAATACATAACAGTGTTTTTTGTTGATAATAATTAGACGTTTTCATTTACAAAATGTGTTCTAGAGTTGGTGTATTTAGAGTGTTGAGAAATGTTCCATGTTTCAAAACACTGTTTTAATTTCCACTTAACTAAACATTTTTAACTTAGGTACGTATAAGTGTTATTGATTGTAACTCTAGGTAAGTTTATTCAGAGTGAATGCACGTATTATTATTGACTGTGTAGTGAAAACTAAACAGTGTTTTTGTTTTCATTTAAGTAAACATTTTGGGAACGAACCTTTTTTCATCTACAAGTGCCATTAATAGTAATTCTACACTTAATGCCTTTAAAAAGTGAGTTAAAAGAAACACTGTTTTAATTATACACAAAAAAAAGTATTATTACTATTTTTTCCTGTAAGTTTTCGAATTAAAGTACGTGAGTTACAGAATTAAACTATCAACGCGTTGGTTTGATCAGTAAGTATTGAATATTTACACTAGTTTAAAATTATTAAATTATATTTTATTTAAAAAAAAAACATTTTACAGCTTTTAACTTTCAGATGCTACGTTAGTTAGCTAACTCAAATCTTCTTCTCCCGTTACATTGATTTGCAGCAAAGCCCCTTGTCACCTCCCCCACTCATCCCTGTCCTGTGCGGTTCTTTTTAACTCTTTATATAGGAGTCGAAGCTCATATCCTGGCACAGGTCGTCCAGGTATTCTTTCCTTGGTCGTCCTCTGTAGTTTGTCCCCTTGTTCTTTCCTTCAATTGATTCAAATAGGAGACCCTCTTGACGCACTATGTGCACGTCTTTCTGCTATTGCATTGAGCAGGTGTCTTCCTCCTTTGATTTTGTTGAGAACTTCTTCACTGACCACTACTGTATCGTAAATTCATAATATTTTCGTTATGTGATCCAATATTAGACAACTAACGATAATAACTATATCAATCTATACCCTCGCGCCAAGTCCCTTGCAGGGTAGGCAGGGAGGACGGAGCGCCATACAGCCCTATCCTTATACACGCTCCTAGCCTCCGTCACATTAATGCATGCAGTCACACACGCTCTCCGATTCCTTTTTCTCAAAACACGTCCATACTTGAGGATTTGGTCGACATTATTGGACCAGGTCAGTCTCGGGCTGCCGCGCTTCATTACACCTCTTCGCTCATTTAAGTAAAAAAATTGTCATTCTCTCAACGTGCCCAAACCATCATATAACTAAAATATCACGATAATAACTAAAATATAAGATGTTTATTTGTCAATATGTTAGTTTAAGCCGGCACCAGTTAACTATAACTAGCTGGTAACCTGTCTGAATAGAAGAACCGGCTTTTTTCTTTACTGGTGATAATGATAAACGTAAGGTTAGTTAAGTAACTAGTCTGTCTATAAAACGCGTGCAATGAAGTTACCTTAACATTGACCAGTAACTATTATGCCAGTTAGTAGTATACTATAACTACTGTATCAGCTTTAGAGGTGTATGGCAATAACAGTAGCACCATAATAATAATATAAATATGGTGCTGTTATTTTTCAGTAGCAGTTAATTTTTGTATTGTATTAACAATGTGACGGTTCGGTGACAGTATTAGACACACTTTGATTAGTACAATCACAGGTGATTATTCATTTTAGTCGCAGTTTCACTTACATATTTCTCTTTTTATTTCATTTTTGTTGCTTGCTTACTTTTCTTGCCGTTTCCTATGAAATAATATTCAGTGTGCACTATTTTTATCTAAGATTGTTTTCGAATGTTTCATAAAATAATCTGATACTTCTACTAAAACAGTAGACAAATTAATTAAAATTAACATTTCTCTAGTACACACATTCGAGCTGACATTCGAGGTATATGAGAACAAAAGTGACACGCCTAGAACTAACAGGTAAAATGAAGGTTTATTGTATTTGTTCGAAATAACCTACCGAACTTAGGCATTAACTGCCTGAAACTTTTTGAAAGTACATAAAAATAACTGTTTATTTATTTAAAGTTTAAATGTTTATTTATTCTTTATTCTAAAGACTTTTTGGCTGTTTTTTGGCTGTTTGGCTATTTTTTGGCTGTTGGCTGATTAAAAAAATATTTGCTAGAATGTAATCAAATAATTGTATCATTATTTCTACCATCAATGTAATGAATATGCCATCGAAATACCACCCATCACCGACTGACAATATGTGAAAAATAACTGATATCGTTATTCAAATGTGATGTTATTTTTCGACTCATTACCAAACACCACTGCGTAGTAGCAACTGATATATTAGTACCTATAGGTAGGCAGATAAATTGTTATAAATATTAAATAACATTCGTAGCATAAACAGAGTATTTCTATTCAACATTTCGCATTAGGCTTGTTATAGTAGTAGAAACTGTAATAAGAAATCGCTTATTGTTAGCTTTTAAATTTGTGTAAGTATGTGAAATCCGGTGAGCTTTTTTACTTTGACTTTTTTTCAAAGGATCTGGTCTTGTGTAAATTTGTTTTTCATGTTGATCGTGTAGTGATCACTGATCACTACACGATTAACCCGAAAAACAAATTTACGTATGGATCATCGTGAAAACCTGCAACTACTATTAATCTGGTCTTGTATTTACAAATCCAAATATTTTCCTGCTCATTTCGAAGTAGGCTAAAGCTTGTATCGTGCAAAATACTTCGTCACCGTCCCGTCGAGAATTTCAGGAAAATATGGGTAAATTGAGATTGTACGAGTATTATTTTATTGCTAACAAATAATAATTTTGCTGGTTTAGCAGACCATTTCAAAACACTGATAATACATGGGTTATTTGATGTATTTGAATATTGATATTTTTTGTACATGTCTGCACATTCTCCGGCGCAAAGACCTAAAAGCTGTCATGCCGGAGAGTGGAGTTTTTTTAGTTTAGTTAATAATAATAATAGTATTCCAAATTATTGTTCCGTATCTTAACTTTTTTTAAATTTAAAAGTGTCGTTTTTTATTTTATTTCTTTCACTTGTCATCCTATGATCAGATATTCTCCATACATGTCGCATATTTACGAATATATAATAATATTAGTATTAGATATTAATATATTATATGGAGCAGAGCAGAGTTAAGATGTGTAATGTGTTTGGTTTAACCGCTGACCGGTTCAACATCACATCACATCTCTACATTAACCAGCAGTTATTACTTATTATTACATTACATACTTATTACGGAGAGAAGAGAGAGATTGCTTCAATACACATACACCTCGGTTAACGGTTAACGAATATACCGGATAAGGAAGATTACTCAGCTAATACTAAAGATATCATCCAAAAAAGACTTATCAGGGTTATATCTGGTTCCACTATATCTGGTTCCTCCTTGGATAAGGACACTGAAGGAACGTAATTTAGGGGTATGGGGATTTCCGGGGGGCTCCCTGGGCCCACCTCTTAATAAGATTTGCCTAGAAGTGCGGGTAAAGAGGTCGCTATTAATGCGCCTGAACTACCCGGGGATGTGGAAGGCCTTAAGCCCGCGGTTCCACGACAAAGTGTCCACTGATATTTTGTCCAACGATAGAACGTGCGCGACACAACGTCCACACGACAAAACGTCCAACAATAAAAAGTCCCGATGTCAAAACAAAGTGATTTCATTTTCTTTGTCATTTTTTCCTTGTTTATTGTTGTTTACTCTGAATCGTCTTTAGGCCATTTGCAGACATTTGGACTCGTCAAAGTTACATGTGAACACATTGAAATAAAAAAGAGATAAAAACAATAAATGTACCGGGAAATTCAATGCCAAATAGAGTGTAAAAGGCTCTATTGGCACTTCGTCATGGTCATAAAATTAGGTAAATATTGGTAGGCACACTAGGTAAGGTACACTTGAAAGACGTTATGACGAATAAACGCTAACCGAGTAGTCGTATAGCGAGTAATTAATGTCACTATGTATGTAATATAATAAATAATATAAGTTAACATTATGTATAAGAAGTGGTTATTAGTTATTACGTGGACACAGGTATGTTGCCGGGTATGTATTCCACCTGAGGTAGCTCGGTCGGTAAGTAGGTACCTGTAATAATCATGTTACCTACTACACAACACCGTTATGTGGCGGCCCTGTTTAATCAAACACGATGGTGCTGACTGGCCAATTGAAAGAAAAATTAATCTTGAAATCGTATATCTTAATAATGGGGTTACCAGTAAATGCTGTTAGGAATGACCGTATAAGCTTTAAGGTTCCAAATCACATGTTTTTTCCATTTTTTTGGAGTAATCTCGCTTCAATCAAAAAACTTTTACGCTCATTTATTTAATGCCAAGATTATAATGCATAGTGCATTCATATTATCAATACACAAAAGAAAATCTACGGCTTTCGGGAAACGAGTTGCCGTCTTTCGGAAAAAGATCAGTGCCCAATCCCACCAACTACCACTTAGGAAGGAGAGCCCTAAGAAATTTCCATATAATGCACAGTGATAATATTCTATTTACTTAGTAATAGAGTGTGAGTCCTGCAATAATTCCATATGAAATGCAACATGCAACTCACCTACTCTGGGCGGAGATATTTGGGCACCTAACGTAGGTGAGTTGCATGTTGCATTTCATATGGAATTATTGCAGGACTCACACTCTATTACTAAGTAAATAGAATATTAGGTCTGATTCTCTATCTTTTAAACATGAGCTAAACTAAAATTAGAACGCACTAACTTAGATAAGTTCATTTGCTATTCTGTAACTTTGATTTTAATTTGTTAAGTCTTAAAGTGTTCTCTTATTTGAAATAGTACGGCCACTAGTTCAACATAAGCTCATATCGTATTCTGTAACTTATTTTTGGAATAGTTTTCTGTCAAAATGTGCTTATTTAAGTTAATTTTTAACTTATTTTAGCCGCACCTATGTTGCATGCGGCTTATTAATTCTACCTTCTGATACGTGTGTTTTAATATCGAATTTTATACGTTTCACAAAAAAATATGCTAAGTACTTATGTGTTACGTTATTTTGAAGTTGAAAATCAAAAAAGGGTAGCAAAATAAATATTCTACAGCTGCCTACACCAAGACCTTCGTGGAAAAAGTTCATTTCATCCCAGCAACGTGAAAAGTAGCTATTCCAACTGTATATCTAGGCCGCGTCTCCTGCGGGGTTGTCAGAGAGGACAGAGCGCCAAACTGCCCTTTCCTTACACACACTTCTTGCTTCCGTCACATTCAAGCAATTTGTCATTTGCTCTACGATCTCTTTTATTTAAAACGTGTCCGTCTTTGAGGATGTGGTCGACATGATCAGTCCAGGTCTTTCTCGGATGGCATCTCACGCCTCTTCTATCATCCATAACTACTATACTTTAAGTCCTCCTGTTATTATTCATTCTCAACATACGCAAACCGTCCAATCATTGTAGTCACTACACCCGTCTTCCAATCACATTTTTTTAATAGCCTCATGGGATTGAAAATGCGCTCAGACCAATTGTTAGTGTCTACGAAAGAAAAAGTGCTGGTGCACAGTTCTGTCTTGGTTCCAACCCTAATTATGCTAGTGAGACGTGGACGGGCTGAAGAAGGACGAAACAGGGTTGAACGCAGTGAAATTGAGGTCCTTGAGAAGAATGCGTGCTTAGAGAAATGAGTAACTGTAAAACTGGGGTTGTGAAAGTTAAGAAATCAGGGAATGTGGATAGAATGAATGAAGACACGATGGCCAAAAAGTCAATAAAAGAAGAGATGCGAGAAAGTGAGACCACCCGAAACTGACCTGGCCGATTATGTTCTCAAGGACGGACGCATTTTGAGTAAAAGCAGAAGTTGAAGGGTGTATGACAATATTGTATTAATGTTTTGGGAGTAAAAAGTGTGTGTGTAAGAATAGAGCGGTCTGGCTTTATGTCCTTTATGCCTACCCCGCAAAGGATGAGGCGTGAGGGTATAGGAATATGGGTAAATAGATAGGTTTCCTTCAAATATACCTATCTACGAAATTATTTTATAGTAAGATGAAAGTGATTTGAACAAAATTAGTTTAAAAGAAAAACCTACAAAGGTATTCATTTATTCATAAGAAAATATAGCAAACAAAGAAAAATATAATAAGTATTATTTTGTAAATATTACCCACAACACAATTAATTATTACAAACGTATTATGTACTAAATAGAAAATTCAACATGTAAATGATTCTGATAAGACTTTTTCTTCTTCCGTCTGCGAATACGATATTTGTGCAAGTGATCCGACACAAAGCATTATTTATTTATTTATCGTTTGGCGTCGAAGTATTGTCACATCGTTAAAGTCTGACATCCAGCGCCTCCAGCCACTGGAGGAATTCAGGGGAAAGGCTGGCAGCACTAATAACACAAAGCATTAATAAAACTTTATTACACACGAAGAAGATGAAACTGATTGACCATCAGCTGTCGATATACTTTTATTTAGTCCAGGTCGAAATATTCTTCTCATCACCCTCTTTCTACCAACTGCCTAGCTACGGATATAGCCGTCTTCCAGATTAATTCCACATCTCCGCATCTTCTCTCAGAATCCCAGGTTCACATAGAGGAGTAAAGCGTTTTTTACCCGTGATTATCTAATATCTATCCCTCCGCGGAAGTTTTACAATGATCCTATTTGAATTCCTCGAAATTGCTGGGAATTTTTCGAAGAGTTGCTTTCGATTTAATGTTTCATTTTGTAATATTGACAATACCATCTGTCAAGTCAAAATAACAATAATATTGTAACTAATGGATACATAACAACGCGCATGCCCGATGTACAGTAGACAATAATATTGAACTAAAATTGTTTCTGGTTAACTTATTTTAAAAATTGTTAAGAATTAAGTTGGGCCAACGATAGAGAATAGGGTATCAAACTAAAAATGACTTAAATTTAAAATTTTGGAACGACCTTATCTAAGTTAAAATACTTACAGAATCAGACCTATTATCACTGTGCATTATATGGAAATTTCTTAGGGCTCTCCTTCCTAAGTGGTAGTTGGTGGGATTGGGCACTGATCTTTTTCCGAAAGACGGCAACTCGTTTCCCGAAAGCCGTAGATTTTCTTTTGTGTATTGATAATATGAATGCACTATGCATTATAATCTTGGCATTAAATAAATGAGCGTAAAAGTTTTTTGATTGAAGCGAGATTACTCCAAAAAAATGGAAAAAACATGATTTGGAACCTTAAAGCCGTGGGATTTTTTTAAATGTATCTGGGTTTATCGAAATAAACCCAAATACATCTTTGTACACTTCACAGAAAGCTTAAAAGCTTGTGTTGTGAAGTGGAGTAAGTCGGGGATTAAACCCGCGCCCACTGGATTAACAGTCAAACGCGTTACCAACCAGGCTACCGACCACCTCATAATGACCGTGACGTCGTAGTTGGATCCCGAGCTTTATTTTTTAGGTTTACTTTTCTTGTATATTAATAAAATCATTGCCAGTCCGTCTACCTAACATCATCAATGTAAACGATGCTAAAGTCAAGGCAAAAACGAATAGGAAACACAGATCATTGCATCATCCTTTTACATTTCAAATACCAGACCATTTCTCATACATTTTGATTCATGACAATGATAGTACTCGTATCTTAAGGTTCGCTTACACGAGAAACTATTAACGAAATAATTGCTCTAATTACTCCGAGTTGCCGAGCAACTATTGCTGGAAAAATTTCTCGTGTAAGAGAAGCTTCAGGTACTTTGCTATTAAATTAATTCAAACTTTGGAGGGTTTAAGGGCATTAAGAGTAGGCATAATGACATTTCAAAAATTTCTAAATACCTTATAGATCTCGACAACCTTACTAAATATGCTTTGGTGAAAAATAAGGTAGATACATTGAACGTTATTAGTTATTATCTAGGGAATAGCCGTAAAAGATTTTTTATATCTTGTACAGATTTCTCAAAAAAAATGTGAAATACACCTCTGTTCTTTTTCCCGAAAGCGGTAGAGATTTTTTTTGTATTGATATAATTTGCAATAAAATCTAGGGAATGTCCAAAAAAAGTTTTTTGAATGAAGCAAAATTAAGCTCAAAAAGTAAAAAAAGCGCTATTTTTACATTTTATCATGCGATATTGAACCTTAACGCCCCGGGAAATGACCGTGACGTCATAATTGGGTTCCGAGCTTTAGGATTCCAAAAATCTACGATCTCCTTCATATTCAGTAAAACTTACGTGTCCAAAAAGACCTATATTTATTTATTTATTAACGGCGCAAACCTTTAACATAAACAATAGTTTTGTACAAGTACAATACAAGCAACAACAAAAATAAGTAATTTAAGGTAGGTACATCTGATACATTGACAAAAAAATATAAAATATCAGATCAAAAGTACATGAGAAATTGCTTAGGTAATTCAACTTGCAACTTGGTCCAAACCATCAACAATCTATGAACCGGCGCATCAAGAAGATACTAAACCACAGTCCACAATATCTAACATCTCTATGTAAGTAGACACCTCAACCATCCTAACCAACAATATTTTAGTAGGTCAACACCAAACTGATTAGTAGATATTACATACACATACATAACAACACTCATACATAACACTATGTAATGCATACCCGCATATTAGTAAGAAATTGTCTATATCTATTCACATACAAGACTGTAATTTGACAGGTAGAAAGGTGCGTACGTCAAACTTGACGGGTATTCTAATTTTAATTAGAAATTTTCACAAGCTAAATTTTTAACTACCTATACAAGTTAAGTCATTCTCACTATCCAGCCACCAAGCATAATAAATCGTCGACTCGTTTCTTCTGTGCCTTTTCGACCCTTCTTAAAGCTCTGGGATCCGAAGGAGCAGGCTGAGGACCAGAACTAACTGGCAAAAACAGATGGAAAATATGTCTAAGGAAAGAATGTGGTTAAAGTGGGAAAACGTCTTGAAGACTGCAAGAGACAAAGAACTCTGGCGAAGATTCGCAGATGCTTTGAGCCCCTGACCCAGCCAGTGATGCGGGGAAAAATATTATGAATTTACGATACAGTAGTGGTCAGCGAAGAACTTCTCAACAAAATCAAAGGATAAATTGACACCTGCTCAACGCAATAGCAGAAAGACGTGCCAGATGGATCGGCCACATAGTGCGTCAATATGGTCTCCTATTTGAATTAATTGAAGGAATTAACGGGGGGACAAACTACAGAGGACGACCAAGGAAAGAATACCTGGACGACCTGTGCCAGGATATGGGCTTCCACTCATATAAAGAGTTAAAAAGAACCGCACAGGACAGGGATGAGAGAAGAAGGAGACATGGGGCTTTGTTGCAGACCAATCGTAACGATTGAAACTGGAGAAGACGTGGTCAGTAATTGAGTTGAAATAGGCCGGATCTTGAATAACACTTACGACAAAGTTAAGTTAGTTATAATAGTGTAGGTTATAATCATGGGCGCCGTCAGGGGGGGGGGGGGCAGCTGCCCCTAGAGATGGGAAAAGTTATATATTTATTCATACTAAATGATAAAACCACACAAAAAATCACATTATTACCACACATTTTCTTATCATGTCATAAATTTTCTTAAATTACTATGAAAATCCATTAAAATACAATTGTTTCGTAAAAAAATTTGCCTGGGGCGCAATTTTTTTATTACTCTTTATACAACACATTTTACATAGATATTATTGTACATTTTCAAATAAACCAAATCACACGCGACCTTCTTCACTATGTCTCACAAAAAAATTCACATGCGGCGCTACGTACGCGTTTTTATACTGAATCATTTTTTAAGATTTTTGTTGCCCTCCCCTAGCTCCGAGGCTGGCGACACCCATGGTTATAATACTGAAGAGATTTGCAGCGAGCTCTCGGTAGTACTAATACAGGAGAAAGAATTTCTTCGTTCTTGAGAGGAAGTTGCTTGTGTAATTATTGTAATTTTATATATTATAGTCAACTACTTTGATCGTTTCTCGTATCAACTCGGTCTCGAACCCGTACCCAGTACGTAGTATTCTCGAATACCGTTATTAGTGTGACTGCGGCCACACGACTGTCGAGTTGTCAGAGGGCCGCCTTGCGAGTGTGTGCTTTGTGGTTCGAAGTCTACCACCGACAATCTTATTCATATTATTAATTGCATTTTTGACGTTTCGTATTAATTCGCTTACGGTAAAAGCGGTCGAATTAATATTATTATAGTGACCTTTGAAAATATTTGTGAATTTATTAAGTGTACAATTTTTTGGAGTGTTTTTATTGTTTTTATTAATTTTAAAGGAGTCCTTTATCAGTCTAACGGTAATTATAATTTCTTTTATTTATTTATTTTATTTATCGTATGGTCAAAAGAAGTATATCACATCCCTCAAAGGAAAAAGTTTGAAGGTTGGACATTGGGCAATGATAAATTTCGCAAGCAAGCTTGGTCGTCAGAAATTAAATTGAACGTTCTTTATATACTCATTTCTTTTATTAATTTATATTTTTATTTTGTTTCCTCTTATTCTTGTTGTGCCATATCAGGTCCCCCCGACTTCGGCGATCACTCTGGCGAAAAGTTCCCTATCCTGCACTGCCCGGAACAGATCGTCCACCGTCCTCATTCCGGTCCACTCTCTAATGTTGCGCAGCCAGGACATCTGTTTTCTGCCAACTCCCCGTCTTACCTCTTATTTTGTTTAATTATTTTTTGCAATCCATTCGTTGATATCTCCACCATATATCCTTCTGGTTTCAGAGCTTAAGGATAAAATTTACTTTTCTAAAAAAACTGGGGTAGTGGAATTTTTCTCTACCCTGAACATTTACTTATCCCCAGTACTTATTTCTTGGACTGGGTTATTCAATACTATTTCTGCAATTGACTCATAATATAGGCTGGTGTAAAGTGTACAAGTGTAAAGTGATCACATTAAGCCAGCCGACGATCAGTTATAAGCCTGATGGAAGGTCCATCCTTTGCTGTGTATCTGTTGAGTAATAACTATTTAGCATAGAATTTAATAGAGTTGACTAATTCAGTTTGTAAAATGCTTTCCGAGTTTATTGATCATCTCATCCACGACGATATTCTCAAAATATTCGTATAATTCTTCGTCTTTCTCAGCCATTTTTATTCCAATCCCAAACAGATCCCTATCCTGGGCATGCTACATCCACTTGCTTCTTGCGATTCGCCTCACATCGTCAGACCATCTAGCCAGAGGTCTTCCTACGCTCCATTTGCTCGTTCTAGGTTGCCTCTCGAGAATGTGTTTGGTCCATCTAGAATCTGAGCGTCTGGCAACGTGTCCTGCCCAACTCCATTTTAAGGCAGCTGCTCGTTTTACCACGTATGATAATCTTCCGATATCCCTTAAGATGTAAGCGAAGATACAGTTCCCGGACCACCTGTTCCCACAACATGTGGTTAATCTCATAATTTGATTGGTGTACAGTTAAAATAACCGCAAATGCACCTCACGATTTCTTTGGTTACTTGACACGGTTCATAATTTAATATTTACATAATAAAATTACAATGTGACCTTGGGATCTCTTGAATGGTTGACCTGACCTTAAGGTCATCACGGACCGGCTTATGACTTCGTCAGCTGAGAATAGCAAAGTACTAACTAGTTAAGGGGAATGGGCAAAATTGTATGGAGCTTGGCCTATATGAATGTGTTTTATACCTAAAATTACTGTGTAGAAGTTTTATCGCCGTGGTTCACATAGGAAGTGAGTAAAATATATTTATGTTTTAGAGCATTTTGCATCGTTTTACTGATATGAGTATTCTGGCTTATTTCAAGAGCAAAAATGAAAAAGTAGTACCGTAGTGTTCCCATGTTTTACAACACCCTCTTTTCAGACACTTTTTTCTCATCCTACCGTTACTCATTCTTTTAACATGTCCAAACCAACTAACCAATTTAGATATTTAGACTTTTTGCAATTAACAAAAACCCCCTTAAGTGGTGTAATGTGTGTAAATAACTTCGGTTATTTTTTTAAGTTTCCCTTTGTGTGTAACTTTTTGAAACTGTGATCTCAATTTTAACTCAACATTTTGGTCATGTCAGTTAGAACATTGTTATTCTCGTGTGACTTGACTTGTCGCCTCTCAAGCGAAATGCACATTGAAATGATTAGTTCTAAGTTCCTCATCATTTTAGTTTCCTTGCAACATTGTTATCTCAAGGTTTCCGGTTTCCTAACAATTCTCTTAAAATGGTAACAAAACGGAACATTTTTGTTATTAATGTTGTCAATTTTTCATGTTTTTGCACGATGTCCGTCCGATTCCTAACATCATAACATCTATTGTATAAAAAGAATAACCTCCACAAGAATTTAAGTTTGTTGACACTATTTTTTTTTTACTTTTTATAAGTTTGGTAAAATTGACATATTTGGCTCATCTCTCCATGCATTTAGGAGGTCCATAGATCAGGCACTTGCTGGGAACTAAATCCTCTCTTCTCCCTTCCCCTCCTCTCCATTCTCCTGCTTCCTTCATCCTCTGGTACATTGTTTCTTTGCATAATGCTGGTGTTGTTATTGTTGTGTTTTTATTTGCAAATGTGAGAGTTTGTGTGTGAATTTGTGTGTGAGTGTGTGTTATTTGTTTGTCCTTTTATTTTTTAGTAATAGTGAAATACTGTCTTATATCTTATATCTAATTGATTGTACTTACCTTTAATAGAGCAAGGTGTGAACTATGCATTAGAATTGCTTAGAAATTTATAATGTTTTAAAATTCATACACACCTTGCCTGTAGGTGAATTACTAACAATAAATTGATGGATAAACTCACCCATTATTTGTAAGATAAAGAAGAAATCTTTAATCGAATAATTATATCAATGCAATTATTGCAATTTTTTGCAATTAGGTATTGCAAATAAGAATCGTGTCCTGTGGAACCTTTAAAAGCAGCAATCAAATAAATGCATAGATAATTAACAATATCCAATCATACAAGAATGATGCATGATGCATTCAATAATTATTGTTAAATCAAAAACAGCAATCCTATCGCGGACTGATTCAGAGTAAACTGAAAAAACATATGTTTTATCTAAATAGCTGTTGCAGATTGGTGTATTTGAAACCAAGTGACTTGTTATATGAAATATTTATATGGGTTATGGCTGCTTTTGTTGCCATGTTAATATCTTACAATGTATAGTTTTACAATAGGAACATGCACCACGTTCTTAACTCAATTTACGTAAAATTAACAAATTGCCGTTTTCTATACTATCTTCTTCTTCTTCGTCAGCCTTGGTTCCTCGACTGCTGGATATACGCCTCTTCCATTCGTTTCCAGTCTTTTCTATCCCTCGCCTTTCTGACCCACTGTCTACCCGCTTCCGAGGTCACGTCGTCCGCCCATCTTTTCTGGGGCCTTCCGACACCTCTTCTGTTTTCCCATGGCCTCCACTTTACGAGTCTGGGAGTCCATCTATTCTCGTCTTGTCTTGCTATGTGCCCTGCCCATTGCCATTTGAGTCTTGGTGTACGATCCATGACGTTGACAACTTGGGTCGTCGTCTGTTTTTCTCATTTCTCTGTCTCTGAGGCTCACACCCAGCATCTGTCTCTCCATGGATCGCTGTGTGCATTTTAACTTCTGGCATAATATACGTCTCAGATTAAAGTATTTTAATAATAATTTATCCATGATGCAGTATTGGTTAGGTTAACCTATACGAACCAATACCGTGAATAATTTGTATGATACAATAATAATGACTGATATTGAATAAGTCAATGTTACTTAGGTAGGTATAGATGTGTAGACAATGCCTGCATTAGTATCTAGAATTAGAATTCTCTATAATTTATCAATAATGTTCAGTATCGTTAACATTATTCAGCAGATGCACAACGTAAAATAGACGTCTTATTAAAACGGTATTTAAAGAAATCAGTACGATGCGTGGCTGCAGCTTGGTGACTCTAAAATGGATATTGTACATAACAAGAATGAAAGTGAAAAAGTTGAGATGGTTGGGACACGTAGAGAGGATGAATAATATAAGCATGTCAAAAATAAAGTATGCTGTAAAAAGAGCGGTGTTTCAAAAACGACTTGGCTCTACTATGCGGACAAGATCCGCAAGGATGGACGGTTCTGAGTAAGAGGAATCGTATAGTTTATGACGAATTGCATGAATGTACCGGAAACAAGAGTTAATAATAATAATTGGACAACTTTAGGCGCCGTTTAGTGATAAAATCTTACATTTTTACCTTACACCTTACACCTTACATTTTTCTTTTCACCATATAGGAAAATATAATTATAATAATAAAATATAATTATTAATATAATTTTGTGTAAAGATAGGAAAGTCTGGCGCACTGTTCTCTCTGCCTACCCCGCAAGGCACGCGGCGTGAGGAAATAAATAGAGATATTGATATAATAGATATAGAGGGAATAAATAGATATATAGATAAAAAAAATTGTTTGGTTTTGTTTTGTTAATAAGAACTGAATACCAGTGTGTATGTTTGGTCATTCCAGGAATATTAAGTATACTACATTCTTGTAAGTAGTGTTGTAGGTTGACAAGGAAAGTGTAATATGCAGTTCAAAGTGAAAACATTTGACCCAAATATACAAATCTGTTTATTATTCATCATGCAAAAGGACATATAATAATATTGTATGTGGGTGCCATGAATATTGCATATTGCATAGAGACCTAATCTAAATATCGCACTTATTAAACCAAACAAACTAACACCCAATAATGCTACGGTTTGTTTTTTAATGAATCTGGGTTTATCGAATTAAACCCAAATACATCTTTGTACACTTCACAGTAAGCTTGAAAAGCTTGTGTCGTGAAGTGGAGTAAGTCGGCATCGGGGATCGAACCCTCGCCCGCCGGATTAACCATACTAACGAATTCTCTGTTAATTGCACAATAAGTTATAAGTAGGCATATTGAAATTTCAAAAAATTAAAAAAAAACGGGAGACTTTTTAAGAAAAATTATATCTTGTATAGATTTCTAAAAAAAAATGTGAAAAACAACTCTAATCTTTTTTTCTGAAAGACAACTCCTTTTCCGAAAGTCGCAAAGAAAAAAATATTAATCGTATCGATAATATGCATTAAAATCTAGAGGATGACCGTAAAAGTTTTTTTAATGAAGCAAGATTAACCCCAAAAAGTTAATCAAACGCTATTTTTACCTTACAGTTTTTTTCTCAACAGAGACGAGAGGCATCTTCATTCACATAATGTAGCGTTATGTGAACTCCCTTGGGGAGGAAAAAACTGTAATGTATTTCCGTCTGTGTAATGCAGATAAATTCAGGTTCCATACCTTAAATGATTTAGGTATATCTCAAATCGCTATTTTAACCATTTTATCATGCGCTTTTGACCCTTAACGCTGCGGGAAATGAACGTGACGTCACATTTTGTTGGGCCCCTACTTTAACTTATTGACTTATTAAAATGTCACCTAGATTCAATACTAGATCCTATATAACAATCACAATATTATAATCGATATGATTTTAACTGATACTGTCTTATAGTTAATATTGATATTGATGATAGGTCTGATGTGTATGGTATAGTGTATGGTGTATATGATACCGGAGGTTGTGTAGTGTACAGTTATTCCGTGGTATTTACATATTGGGGACACTATACCTAGCCTAACCTATACACACCATCACATGACTCAACATACAAGGACCTACACCTCTTAACCTTAATAACACTCTGCGCTGTGCTGTATACCGTGGTAATAAGCTCGCCTTCATTATACAATATGACACATAGACTTGAATTATTTTGATTTACAAATTTATTCTCGTAAAGCATTGGATTTTTTCTGCATTCCGTAGTATATACATTATACATATGTACAATGCAGTATTCCTACAACATTGTAGAAGAATTAAGGATGAACATTGTCGGGCTTACGACCGACCTCGGCTGGCTTAAGTGATCACTTTACACTAAAGAAACATTCGCCATTTCAGTTCACTCCAGCTGGGATTTGAACCCAGACCTTCTTCTCGCACAGTTAGGGTTGCCACCTTTGTAAGAGCGTAGGCCCGGAGATTTGTAATAATGTGTAATAATAGTTGACCTTTTTTTTTTTTGGTCCACACAATAATTACAAACCCGGAGATTTTGTATGCTGACCCGGAGCCCCGGTTTTTCGATGGGGGGACCGGGACCCCGGGGTTATTTTCCTTTTTTTTTTTTAGTCATGACAAAAATTTCCCACCCGGAGATACACTATGCTAACCCGGAGCCCGGAGAACGTCACTCAAACCCGTAGACTCCGGGTCAAACCCGGAGAGGTGGCAACCCTACGCATTGTAGGGATCATATGGTCGTCGTAAGTGGTCGGTCGTAAGCCCGACAATGTTCAGCCTTAATTCTTCTACACTGTTGTAGAAATACTGCTTTGACAAATAGATTTATACCAATACACCATCGCATGTAAGCAATATTTTTTGAAAGGGTTCGGGCATATTAAAGTAAGCTAAAAGTTTGTGTCGTGAAATGGAGAATATATATATTATTAGCGGGAAATGGGTGACTGCAAGACGGGCGTTGTGACTAAAATGAAAGTGAATAAACTAGGATGGTTTGTGCATGTTGAGAGAATGATAAAATATATATATTTGTGTGAGCAAAGAAGTGTGAGGAACCGTGGACGCCCGAAACTGACCTGGATCGATCTTTTCGGCCAGGTCCTCAAGGATGAACGCGTTTTGAGTAAAAGGAATCGGAGAGCGTGTAGCCGTGTATGACAAATTGCATGAATGTATGACGGAAGCTAGGAGTGCGTGTAAGGATAGGGGAATCTGGCGCTCTGTCTCTCGTCATACACGATCTACGATTTCTCACATTCAACACGTGTCCGTCCTTGAGTATAAAAATCCGCAACTCTTTTCAGGTTTCCTCGCACCGTCTCCTACACTCACCCTACGTCCAGTCATCTCTCTATTTGTTACCTCACTTCTTACACTCTATCTCTCAGCGTTTTCCCACACATTCTTCTCCATGACCAGATCAACTAAGTTTAAGGCTGAACTTAGATAATAATGTACACATACTATTCTCCTTATACTCATTATCCCACCAGTAATGATGCTAGGTACATTACATTACAATATGGAGCCAAAATGACTTCGCGACGAGCACTGATAAGAATAAATATTTGTGTAGTTGG
The DNA here is from genome assembly GCA_963576895.1 of Ceraclea dissimilis. Taxonomy (NCBI): domain Eukaryota; kingdom Metazoa; phylum Arthropoda; class Insecta; order Trichoptera; family Leptoceridae; genus Ceraclea; species Ceraclea dissimilis. Next base: position 501,618 of record OY756361.1, read on the forward strand.
AAGATCATTAAGTTCTTATCAATGTCTGAATAGTCAGTGAGTTGTATTATTATAGGTCATTAGTCAAATATACTTATAATAAGTCATTAATAATTACATACTTTAGGAGGTGGGCGCCTAATTACATGAAGAAATATCTTTATTTTTCGAGTACCCTCGAAAATAGGATGTCATAAAGAGATGTCAAAAATTTGGTACAAATCCTTTTCACGGAAATCGCCGGTCTCTACATGTATATGCTCTTTCCCTTTTTTCAACCATTTTCACTCAAGAACTCAAACAAACCATTCGTGACGAAAATGAAGCTATCGAAGCGGACTTACAGAGAATGACCTTTGACCGATCAATGCATTGATGCAAACGATTCTTGAAATTGTCGTATGTATCTTTAGATCCTCATCATTCATCAATGGCTGCAACTTCGTCACGAATGTTTTTTTTTTTTAGTTCTTGAGTACTCACGATGTGCCTCTGTGACACACCGGCTTCCAGAAACCCTCACAGAAAAAATTCTAATACACTGAGTTTGAGTGAGGTCGGGAGACTGAGCTGGCCAAGCAATTTCTCCGGAACATTAGACGAAAAACAGCACTACTATTTAGCGCCGCAGTGTGGGCTGCTGCTCCATCCTGCAGCGCATAGTATAAAATGGCTTATTCCCCTCTAGCACTTCCACTTCCGCCAGTTTCACCAAGCTATCGCGGCAGCGCACAGCCGACATTAAATTTCAAATCGTCGTCGGCTCTGCTCCACACTGTATAAGCATTTCTGCATTGCACGCGGTTTTATCAACTCATACTTATTCCGACATTTGAAGGAACTTAGCGTGCATAACAAATCTTAGGAGTAAGGAACTACATAATATAATAGTTTATTCATATTAGGTACAAGTTGTTTGGTATGTGGGACACAGGTGTGGATAGTGAAAGGGATAAGTAGGACATAATATTATCTGTTTGGGAGACTCTGTGTGTACTGTACAGTGTATAAGCTCATAGCTTAACTTAGTAATTGTATACTACAGTCAGTAATACCTGATCGCATAGGATGGCAAATTAAATGATTGATAGTTTGTTTGTGTATGCAAGATTGTAAAACACATCTACACACAAATACTGCATAGGTGGCATCATTGAAATCAATGGCTAAATGTGTGAAATACCTATATTTAAAATTCAGAAGACACAGAGATTCTATAAATTTAGGAGTTCGTATGTTGCAAGGATCTATTGAAATTTATTATTTCTTAATTCCATCCAGCTTTGGAGGGACCAAGGCTGATGAAGAAGAAGACGGGCTACCTTATACTTATCATATTATACCGCAATTGTAACTGTTTAATGCTCCTTTTACTAAAACACTCATGTGACTCCTGTAAACTTCGAATAGGTATTTCACACATTAAGCCATTGATTTCGATGATGCCCCCTATGCAGTATTTAATTACCCATTTTTATCCATCATTTGAGTTGCATTACGTTTGCGCCAGGCCTTAGTTTTTTTCTATGCATTCTCCTTTTCTGAAACCTTGACCGAAAATTAGTGCGGGCTGTAAACTAATATAAAAAATAACAACATTAAAAATTAACAGTTATTAGCGCATTCTTAATACAGGAAGCAACAGTTGCTTGATATTGTGTTATAACGTAATAGGTATAAAATAATAGGTATAACTATTCACAGCATGATGAGTGATCTTCTCTCGCAGGTATTTCACTCTTCACAATACCGTTACTTAGTATCAATGTTACTGGGAATGTAGGAAATATAGGAAAATATATATCTTACAGTTAAAGCGTTCAATTAGAGAATGCATACATATAACTAACCAATGCATACATTGACTATATTTTGAAAAAACGGCTAAACACCCTATTACTAATTTTGAAAGAAGAATCTTTGTGCCAAATATCAAGTTTGTACAATGTCTGTTTTCCGAGATATTCGTATACTCTGAAAAACTTTCAACTTTTCAAATCAGAATTTCCAAAAATCCCTTCTTAGTGGAAGGTTTTGTATTAAAACTTATCTGTCTTCAAATATTCACTTCTTTTTTTTTAATAAAATGAATCTGGGTTTATCGAATTAAACCCAAATACATATTTGTACACTTCACAGAAAGCTTGAAAAGCTTGTGTTGTGAAGTGGAGTAAGTCGGGGATTGAACCTGCGCCCGCCGGATTAACAGTCGAGCGCGTTACCAACCAGACTACCGACCACTTCTCTAGGAGTAGCCGTTTGGGCTCTGCGTTGATGAGTGATTATGTCAGTCAGTCATTCAGTCAGTCAGGCGCTTTCGTTTATTATTAAAGATTAATATTATGTGAAATATATATAATACAAAAAATTCAATAAATGAAATTTATTGCACACATTTCCTGCCGATTTCAAGCATTGTCATATATTTCCTAGGAATTACATACAATGACGGATTTCATACATTTCCGGTAACATAGTATTTTATAATATTACCCACCACTACTCTCCTTACATAATTTGTTATAATATTTCTGATACCCGCTGTGATTTTGATTCACTTAACTGTGATTTTACCGAATGAAAAATAGCATTTATTATTGAGCAAGTATTTTTTTTATTAATTGGTTCATTTCCTACTGTTTCTATGGAAAAATCATCCATGGATCATGACGAATTTCTGTAATTTTAAATATGATGGTCAGGGCCGTCCTATCTAATAGAAAAGTTAGGCAAAGCCTAAGGGCGGCACTTTGAAGGGGCGGCAAATAGAGGAGGCCGCAACCCGAAAGAATACTAATACTATTTATTAGTTATTTACTAATATTTTGTATAATAAAAATTCGCCTGCGGCGCTAGTTACGCCTTGATTTGTCTTGTTCAATTAATTTTATGCAAACATGTTCATAAGCATTCACAATTGTAACAACGACTTTTGTTGTATTGGCAATTTTGCAGGATTATAGGTACACACAAATGCCACTATATGGCATTATTGCTTTAATTCTGGATTTTTACTGACATTCCTTGTTTTTGCCCTGTAGTCTTAAATTACGAATGTAGAAAAAAATCTGGAATTACAAAATTGATTTATATCCTTCGCAGATACTAGTATTTTGCGACTGTTATTTTTCTGTTACACTCTATCCCATCCCTACTTTGATCCGTCATCTAATCACTGATTCCACAACTCGCTAAGTTGCGATCTGAGGCAGTTTGTTATAAAGTCTCTGTCGCGGGTTCAACGTTCCCCGGATGACATTTTAATGATAAAACATCACTACATTTTATTACCATTATCTTTACAATAAAACTCCAATTAATTAATTAAATATCAGACAGACACATTTTATTTACATCTTACTTTGTTCAGCAGACGGATAATAAATTTCAAATCAGCGTTTAATCCAATTAACGGACCTTTAACGAGGGAGCATGATAATCAAAATCTATCTACTGAGTTTGAATTGCATGATTGTAAATACTTCTTTTTCTCAGACTGAAACCGTACGCTCCTGAACGTAGGCCTCTTCCAAACCTCTTCACTCCTGTCTATTCTGCGCCTTCTGAATCCATGTTCCACCTGCAAACTTTACAATGTCATCACTTCAGCGAAATTGGGGTCGTCCGGGGTTTCTTCGTGATGCTCTAGGGCACCAGCACAAGAGGGGTTTCGTCCATCTATCGTTTGAGATACGGGCAACATGACCAGCCCATCGCCTGTTTAGCGTAGCAGCTCTTTCGAGTATGTCCAAAACTCCCGTTCTGACCCTGATAGTCTCATTCCTTTTTCTATCTCAATTACAATACTTACTTAATGATAGAATTCAGTAATAATACTTTCTCATCTCTTCAATTGACGGCAGTGTATTGGCCTTTATAATTGAGTTTCTTCGCGATAAGCCTGAGACGACCTGTGGATCAGTTGGGTAGAATCCTTGGGGTAAAACTTGCCTGCAAGCAGCAACTTACAGAAAGAAATGCAAGAGGCCTATATCTAGCAGTGAAGGACAGAGGGCTGAAGAATATCGGCAACTTTTGTTCGGTGTCTTTATATAGATCAAATAGAAAACATGACGAGAACTAGTTCTACCAATGATTATTTAAATGCCAACATTATCTACGTACCTATTTAACTAGTTTGTAATATTTTTAGACTAAATGCTATGCGTATGCTGGTAGCGACTACAGAGCCTGTTATTTCTCCTATCAACTTGAACCTAACTGTTCTTGACTGTTAGTTAGTTGGTTTAGTACCTGCAAGTTATAATAATAACGATATTATGCAGGCAAAGATGATATTAAACTGATAAAGCCCTTTCATACTGAGTTATAAAGATAAGGAAACGTGCCATGATATTTGTAGCGGTACTTCTGTTAGCTTACAACTTATAGCGTGTTCATTTACTTGGTACCAAGCGATCCTGGTATGGAGAGGGTCTCTGTAGAGACCTTAATCCTTTGGTGGTTGGTTAGCAAGTGGATTTGTTCTAAAATGAAAAAAAAAAACAATTAATTAACATTGCTTTTCTATGGACATGTATTCGATGTCTATTTTCGTGGCTTTTGTGACTCACAGACTCCAAAGAATTCACTTTTTTTATAGACTAATACAAATACTCTTTCAGCAAAAATCTTCAACCCTTAGGACAAATTTTAGCTTTGCAAAAAAGACCAACACTTACCCCAAAGATTAACAAAATCTTTATTAACTTTTTCTTCTTCCTGGCCCAGATCCAGTTTATTACCAAAACAGGCTGTTAAGATCGGCTCTTCACATTCTTAGATTGTGTGGGTGTGGGGCTGGGTGTGGCTTGATGCGTATAAAACCTTTTATAATTAACTATAATATTTCAAAACAATAGCCTAATTCTTTTTTCTAATTTGTTTCAGAAATCATTATGACTTGGACCATCAGCACCAACTTAAATTATATCTTGCCCAATTGGTAATTAATTTTCTGGACAATAGATTCAAAAATTGGAGAAAATGGGGCAAGACTAGATACGAAAGGGCAAACAAGACCAAACATAAACTTTTACGCTTGTAAAAGTTAGTGAAATCACAAACGAACAAGAAGAAGGAAAGATGGAGAGACAAAAGCTCATGGGAGATTCAGAGAGCAGAAGCTTGATAATAAAGTATGACAGTACCAGAAATGGACGAAGTGAAGATCAAAGTTTCAGTTTAATAGATAAAGGAAAGGTAGGAAGTGATAGAAGGATTAGTAATGATAGTGTAAGAACAGATAGAAAGGACAGATCTAATTTAATGTCAGTGTTCAGTGATTTGTTCGGTGTTACTAATAAGACTGCTACTAATAATAGAAGAGACAATAGTTTATCGTCATCTTCTTCACTGTCAACGACAACTGTGATTTTTGTGTTGAGTGTTTTGTTGACAGTTTGTTTATATGTTGATGCCACTCCAGTGAATTCGGGAAAACATAGTGCTTTATTTAGTTGTGAGTATTCTTTAATTATTTACATATTTTTTTTTATATTTAAGAATTCTGCATCTTTTGCTCCTACAACTGCTTTCTTTACTTATTTATTTTCATTTATACTGGCCATTTCGAGTAAGATACTAATCCCTCGTAAAAAAATGTATGTTCATATCCGGGTGCCATGTCAGGTCCCCCCAACGTCGGCTATCACTCCGGCGTAGGCTTCCCTGTCCTCTGCCAGCCGGAACAACTCCCCCACCTTCTAAGATTCCAATCCATTCTCTCACATTTCTCAGCCAGGACATTTGCCTTCTCCCCACGTCGCGAAATGTATAGAAGCTTTTTTATAGAGAATTTAGTAAGGATTATTTTTGTCATTAACGACTTTATTACATCTAGTTCAATATTCCTAAAAAAATGCGAAAAACTGCGAAGGGGACATTCGGGAGGGGCAGATGGCAGATTTTGATAGGCAACCCTAGTGCGATGTATGACCCTATTTAAGTTATTTTTATTTTATTTTCTTCACTGAATCATACAGTCACAACTACATATTTTACATAAATTAACATATTACTTACAAACAGACCAGCAAAGATTCAACATTTTACCTACAAAAATCATTTAAAGCACATTTCGATCAAAAAACAGACAGGTCATATTTTAGTGGCCGATTCTCGGGCTATTATATTCTGAAAATTAATGTGACCTAACTTAAAGATGTAACTGTGTACCTCTGATACCGGATGAGCAAATTACCTGCCAAATTTATATAGAGCCGTTATACTCATAATACGAGTAATTGGATTGTTCAGTTAGCTTGAAGTAATTTTCAGCGACTATACTATTAACCCGAATTCGAAAGGAAATGCTATTGTTTACCCATTACGGGCAGTACTTAAAAACAATATTTCTTAATAACGTATGTATTTTAAGCCGAATAATTCAATTTATCTTTCACTTTACTTAATTCTTCGTACAATTTTTCTTTTGTTATTATTTCTAATTTTCGTTACTTTCGCTACCGTTTTGTTAAGTGCGTGAAATGTAATGTAGAAAATAAAACTAGGTATCTACCTAATATTGAATTATTTGTTTTCTTTTTTAAAATACGTACCTGTATGACGAGTAGATGAGGCAGTCTGGCGTTCTGTCCTCTCTGTCTACCCGCAAGCAACGCAATGTTAAGGAGTAGATAGATAGATATTTAAATTATGAGAATAAACATACAAATTTGGTCATCAAGTGAATGCATCTTAGTCTAAAAAATATTGAATTGCATCGACCCAAGAATACCTGGGGAATACCACTAGTAAAATGATATTATTTTTTTGAAACTGCACTCTTATCTACATTTATTTTAAGTTAGACACACTGCTACCGAAAACAAGTAAGTTCGGAAGGTTTCAGAAACTGTAAGGCGGGACATATTCTTCTTCTTATTTCTCAGCCTCTCAGATCCATTTTTGGACATAGGCCTCCCCTTTAATCCTCCGTAACTTCCTGTCCTGGGCACACTGCATCCATCTCCCTCCGGCGCATTTCCTAACATGATCAGACCGCCTCGCCTGGGGTTTACCGACGTTTCTTCGGGTTGCTCTTGGTCACAGTTAATTATATTTTTAGTCCGTCGGAAGTCTTGGCATCTGGTGACATGTTGACGGTGGGTCTAAAAAAATTAAATTTATCGCAACAATATTTCCTTTTTTTGGTTCTCAACATCTTCTTCTTAAACTGTGTCTAGACCCAGCGAGTCTGCATTGACAGGATTGTTCTCCTGTGGTGTGGAACTCCAGCTGTCTCTCCATCGCTTCGGTGGTCTTCCTGGCGGGCGTTGACCATCAGGCACCCCATGCAAAGCGATGTATGGGAATCTGGTGTTGTTCATTCTTGACACTTGTTGGTGCCAGAATCTCCGCCGCTGTCGTCCTCACCTGACTACATCTTGGACATCACAGATTTCTCGAATTGTAGTGTTTCTCACCCGATCTCTCAGAGTCCTCCCGGCAATAGCTCGCAGTGTCCTCATTTCTGTGGTTCTCAGCATATACTCTTTCAACATCGTCACAATTTATTGTTATGCGTTTATTGTTGAACTTGAATTGGTTCAAACGTGACAAGAATGTGGACAATAATATTGTCCAAATTCTTGATTATAGTTCTTAATGACTTGTCATTAACACACTTTTTCCCTTGCACGCTATTGTCACTGTACGGTGTGCCCATACCATATCGGTATGTGGAATAATGTCGCAACTACACGATAATGTCGCTTGCAATGTTTTCCTCGCATAACGGTACTGACCTGTTCGATGCAAATATTTGACAACATTATCGGTGATTCGCACACATTTGTTAGTAGGTCAACTGACCAATAACATCCTATTGAAGTTCCGATTTGTTTTGCTTTACTCCATATATTTACGGAGAACTAGCGCCGCAGGTGACATTTTTTATAAAACTATTGTGGTCAAGCTTGTCATCCACAAATCATCTAGTTAGGGTGGACTACCTATTTAAAAAAAGTTGTCTAAATAAGTTGTAGTCTAAATAATTCACTAGGTATAGAAAATAGAAAACTTTCCTCATATTTTCTAATTCTAATAAAATATGTCTCATAAACTGTAGGAATAATTGTTAAAATTAAGCATAAATCTAACTAAGTCAACAATTCTCCATACATTTTCGAATCCCATAATTTAAAACATTACGAAAATTTAGCCAGTTTTTGGAGCTTGACAGCTCCGTTGCTATTTATTTTAGAGCAAAATTTCGTAAGCACTGTTTGTAGTTCATTTTACGTACTTTTGTTTTGAATATTTTTTTATTTATTTATTTGGAAATATAACATAGGTACTTACAATTATAATTTTTCAACAGTTAGGTATAAAGGTACTTATACATTTTTTACGTTGTACTCTCAATAAGTACTTAAATAAATACTTGAGTAGAGAGATAAGTGTTAGTACATAATATTATGACCTGATTATTAACATAAGTACTCATATGAAAGTAAATTGAGGGTTTTTTGTATAATATTTGCATTAGTTATATCACAATTACAAATTAATAGTATGCATACCGACATTTCAAATATTTCTAAAAACTGGAGATATTCTATCTCGGCAACCGTTACTAAATATGCTTTGGAAAAAAATAGGGTAGATGCATTGAACATTTATCTAGGGAATAACCGTAAAAGTTTTTTTTATCTTGTATAGATTTCTCAAAAAAAAATTATTAAAAACACCTCTGACCTTTCTTCCGAAAGACGGATACTCGTTTCCCGAAAGTCGCGGAGTAATTTTTTTTTATACTGTTAATATGAATTAAAATATAGGGAATAACCGTAAAAGTTTTTTGATGCACGCAAAATTAACCCCAAAAAATGAAAAAAAAAACGCTATTTTTACCATTTTATCATGCGATTGTCACGCGATTTTGAACCTTAATGCCGTGGGAAATTACTGTGACGTCATTCCTGGTGCCAAGCCCTTCTAGCACATCAAAGACAGCCTACAAATTTGCTCTTAATTACTCTACAATACAAAGAGCAGTAATTATTATTATCAACTTCAGTTTTACTTTCAAGATCACTATTGTTATATGAATACTTATGCAATACTTTCTTTAGTGATATTTTCACATGCATTGTTATTTTACAATTTCATTCTCAATATGAGATTATGTCAAATTGTTTTATAACAAACTTTTCTCTTATAATTCGTAATTAAGTATGTATTTATTACATAATTTATCTCTTGTTTTTTAAACAGTAGGTATCTATTTAAGTATTGCAACTTTTATTTTGACATTTACATGCCAGGACGTATTTGACATTTACATGCAAACTTTATTTTTGCAATTGCATTTGATTTTGATATTTATGTACAAATATGATTTGATCTTAGATTATTGAAGTACCTTATCAAATTATCTTTCATCGTATTTTCATTAAATATGATTTTGACATTTACATGCAAATATGATTTTACCTACAATTTTGACAATTACATATGCCAAAACAATTTTGTCAATTACATGCCATTACCTACAGGTTTGACAGTTATATGCAAATATGAGTTTGACAATTTCATGCTAGTTAAATTTACGCACTATTATGATTTTGACATTTTAAGGGATTGGCACCAAGAATGACGTCACACGTTTTCAATAAAATTTCCCCTCACCCCCTCTAAAAAATATCGCGGCGACACCAGTACTTACCACTTTGTTCAATGGTCGGTGTTGACATACAGGTCTCTCAAAATTTACATGTTTTTTTACATTTACATGCAGCGTTCTGATGTCCACATATTGATTCTGAAATTGTCAGTTTGTTCATCATGTTGTTAAAAAGTTGTCTTATAGATAACTATACATGATGGTATGAACTTTCTTAATGGTTTGGATCCGCCATAAGTAACTCTAATAAATAATATTAATTTTGCAGAACATTTCAATGTAGTGTCGACCACTTACCCGACTTGTAATATGAATAATTATGTTTACAATGTCATAGTATGTAATCATTACATGACAGCTTTCAAGTAATTATGTTTGCTTCTCTTCAATCAATATTTCTAATATCTAATGATTACGCCCTGAACAGGTTAACTAGAAGATGTTATTAAGTTGTTGCACTAATTTCAATACGGATCTTACAGCGGATCCTGTGTTACACTCACACTACAATTCTTCACTAAAAAATCCAACCGCAATTTATTTAACATATACTAACTCGTCTTATCAGAATTAGTAAGAAACAAGTTGTTTGGGAATTCCTCAATCAATTTCCTGTTCGTCGTTCGGCGAAAGAAAGCATTAAAATTATGTATGTATAAATACATTTATAAGAAAAGATATAGTAAATAAACATGCGAAAAATATCGTGTGGAAAAATAAGATTACTCAGCGGTACTATATAGATTCGAGTATATGTATCATGCTAAGACTTGAAAAAAAAACAACAAAACATCCTAAGACAAATGATTATACTCGTATGTGTTGAAAAAAAAAATCCAATGGTACCGCTGAAATTAGCTGAAACTTGAGATTATTCCCGTAGTTTGTTAGATTTTTATTTTATTAGATGGGGTGTATTACGTACTGCGACCTATAAGATCTATTGTACTCCCCCTACTTTGCCCATCTGGTAACTACCCAGTTAGAGCAGCCCCTCTAGTCCTAGACGGTCTTACGAAGTTCAATACTTGTAGGGGGTCTAGGGCTGGAAGTGATTCCACCTCTATCTGGTGCTTACCCAGAGTTCTCAACCTCATATATCTTACGGCATCGAAGTCCGCTAGAAGATGGTGGGGAGTTTCCTCCTCCTCCTCACAGAATCTGCAGGTGCCGTCCTCTCCAAGTCCCAGTTTACGTAGATGCTCCCTGAGCCGACAATGTAGTTTGTTAGATATAATGCTGTAATTTGGTTGATAAAATGTTTAAGGTAAGACGCAGTGACTCTACTGGATACTTTTTTTGATATTCGGTCCCCTTTTTATGCAATAAAGGAAATCTATTTGTCGCTTGCGTTATTTTTATTTATTGGAGAATCTAAATTTATTATTGAATGTAATTTATTAAGTTCAACACACACTTGGCATGAATCATTCATACAATGACTCATTGACATCCTAAATACTAACAATATTCTATGTAGGTAGACTCGCATATGAGATTCAGAGATACTTTTCTTATAGTTGTACAGCCTGAATACTTTCTTTTTTATTATTCATATTATACTCGTACATCACTTTTGTCATACTCACAAGACAAGAGTTCAGCAAGTCATCAAAGTTTTGAGAAAAACGCGTTTAAAATTTGTGTACTTGTCATATTTTTGTGATTAGGAAAACCATGTTAGCGATTGAATCGAATGTTCGTTGTTCATTTGCATGATAAATAAACAAATAAATATTTATTGGCCAGAGAAAATATGCATAGTTACAAAAGCAAGACAAAGGTAGTGTGCCAAACGGCGGACTTATTGCAAAAGCAATATCTTACAGTCAACCTGAGACAGTAAAGGTCATTGAAAAAGTTGGAACCAATTTGAAGGTATAACTTTGGAACCAGTCGTGTTAAATGAATGATTCTTTCACTGTTTGGTAACTGATGAATGCAAGTTTTGTTTGATGCTTCTTGCTTCCGTCAGATTCATTTCACAATTCGTCACATATACTCTACGTTTCATTTTACTCAAGACGCGTCTGTCCTTAGGCATTTGATTGTAGAGCCACGTTTTCTTACACATTTTCTTACACTTACTTATATTTTCTTTGTTATACTTTCATCATTCATCCCCTCTAATTGTCCCAACCATCTCAACTTGTTCAGTTTCTTCCTAGTTCATCAATGTGTATACAGATGCACATCATTCGTTAAGTATGTGAAAAAACTGAACTAAACCAAATATCTGAAAGTGTTTTGAGTTCAACAAAAGTGACTCATGGAAGATTCCGTGAAGAAAGTGGCACACTCGTGACGTCACGGTGACTGTTTTATAACTAAATGTAAATCTCACTGTTGGCGTCATTTGTGTATGGAAATTCTCTGTCGTGTATGTCGTGAGATTCTCTCATCTAAACAAAACACAAAACAAAATACTTTTTGGGTATACATTTACGATAGCCATGTTTTTTGGAGACCTTAGATCTCGACAACCTTACTAAATATGCTTTGGAAAAAAAATAGGACAGATACATTGAACCTTTATCTAGGGAATAACCAAAGATTTTTTATATCTTGTAGAGATTTCTCAAAAAAAAAAGTGAAAAACACCTATGATTTTCTTTAGAAGGACAGAAACTCGTTTCCCGAAAGTCGCGGAGAAAATTTGTTTTTTTGTAATTTTACCATTTTATAATGCGATTTTGAACCTTAATTCCATGAAAAATGACTGTGGCGTCATAGTTTTTTAGCATATTTAGTAAGGTGGTCGAGATCTAAGGTCTCCCGTTTTTAGATTTTTTTTTATTTTTAATTTATTTATTTATTGCAGATTATTTAACAGAGTATAAATTATAGATGTGGTGCCTAATCCAAATGGATTTTTGGCTATATATTTGAAATGTCAATATGCATTAAGTTTTTGTATGTACGATTATTATGTATTTTCACTGTGTTCTGAAGTATTTCGTCGCTAATAAGGCACAACATAACATCATACAATACAATACGATACAGTAACGTTACAGTGACAATGTAAGGCGTTACCATCTTAACCTACATACATTCAGTTTATTAAATTAAGTATTGTTATTTAAGATATGTTTATGTAGGTATAGGTAGTGGTAGAGTATATCGGTGAACTTGATATTGAATTGTGGCAGTAGTCATGCGACGAGCGCGCATCACGAATACACAATCATATCATAAAGGGATAGACAACCTTTTTATACTGATTTTATTTACAATCAAAGGATCTAATCATGTCATAAATATTTCTTTTTTAATAATCTTTTCCATTCCCTCAAGCTGCGTGCCTTGCGAGAGAGTGACAACATAACGCAAGACTTCCCTATCCTTGTGTAAACACTTCTTGCTTCTGACACATTCATGCAATTTGCCATACACACTCTACTCTAGGATTCATTTTATTTTATTTGTTATACACATAACAATGGAGGGCAGGGGGGCAGCTCCCTCCCTAGAGTTTGGAATAGGTATATAATTTTTCAAAATAAAGGATAAATCTCACATTATAACCACATACTTTCTCAACATACCATTAATTTTCTAAAATTAGTATAAAAATCCATTAAAATGCAATTGTTTCATAGAAAAATTTGCCTTTCCCTATTTTTGTGTTACTATTCTTTATACATAAGTAGTACATAAGACCTTTCTTCCATGTCCCAAAAATAACGTCTGCGACACTTCCACACAATCTACGATTCATTTTATTGTGGTTCTTACACATCTTCTTTCACCCATGTATACTCGTATTTTCTTTGTTATACTTTCATCATTAGGTAATCCTAACCACGTCAACCTTTTCACTTTTATTCGAGTTAAAACATTCGTCTAACAGTCACTCGTCTCCCTAATCGGATCATTTCTTAACCAATCTCCAATTCGTATCTTATCTTTCAACGTTTTTCCGCACATTCTTCTTAACAATCTCATAACCTTGATGATGATTAAATTTATTATTCTAAAAAGACGTGGACAGTGCCCCACAATATGATTTTCCGAATCTAATAGTCCGAGAGCCCGCTGCTTAATTTATGACGTATCTGTTTTTTGATCGAAATGTGGTACAAATGATAGCTTACCAATAGGGTTTTACATCGCACTAGGTTGCCTATCAAAATCTTGCCGCAACCCCCCCTGCCCCCCCCCGAAAAGGTCTCTCTTCGCGGTTTTTCGCATTTTGTAGGAATATGGTAAGAGATAGAAGAAAGTAGTCAATGACAAAAATAATCCTTGCTAAATTCTCTACAAAAAATTATAAGTAATTTTTTTCATAGGACTAGTAGTTTACCCGTAATGGCCGGTCGAAAAACAGGATATTTTTTGAAAAAAAAAAATTTTTTTTGATTTTTTTTCTTTAACTTTCTTCCACCCATTATCACTAACATTTTATGGAAAAAAAAATTTTGGCCTGCGGCGCTATATGGCTGGTTATTTTATGAAAAACTAAATTTTAAGAATTTTCGTCACTGAGTTTTATTGCAATAACTCCTAAATTAATTGATGTATGAAAATAAGTTACAGCTCGTTTTGTAGCTAATACTATGGTAATTAATTCGTTCTTTGACTATTTTCTTGTAGCTGTTATCAATTTTCAACCAATTTAGTTTAAATTCATTTTTTTAGTTTTTTAAATGAATTTTGGTTTTGGACCGGCTATTGCGGGAAAACTGCTAGTTCTACGAAAAAATTCACATAACATTTTTTGTAGACAATTTAGCAAGGATTATTTTTGTCATTGACTACTTTCTCCTATCTCTTACCATATTCCTATAAAATGCGAAAAACCGCGAAGAGGGACCTTTTCGGGGGGGGGGAGGGCAGGGGGGGTTGCGGCAAGATTTTGATGGGCAACCCTAGTGCGATGTAATACCCTATTGGTAAGCTATCATGTATACCACATTTCGATCAAAAAACAGATACGTCATAAATTAAGCAGCGGGCTCTTGGACTATAATGTTCATTTAAAAAAACGATATGTGTACAACTCGAGTTCCATAGGTTTCCGACAGCTGAATTAAATTACGGAACCTCCGAATATAACCAAACCTACTTCTTATAAAAGTACATGACATTGTTTATTGTTTATTATTGCGCCGCAGTGCATTGTTCTCTCCGTGAGGGAATCCTGGGCTGCTATCCATTGTTGGTCTTGAGATCAACAACAGATGTTTTCTCTGCTACTATACGACATATTATACCACCTACTTTCATTGTATTCGCCATACAATCAAAACAACAAATTAACATATTATACATTATGATTATTTGATCCTTTCAAAGGACAATAACCTTTCATTGTTTTCGAGTGTCCCGTAAAAAACGGGAAATCAAAATACAAGTATTCGAAAAACATAGCAAAGAATGTGTACCTGATCGAGCATGAGCTCGTATCAAGTAAGAATGCCTCTGTTTAGAATGCGACGATTTCGAATGCGTTTAGACTTACTTATCTTGGCTTACACCGTTACCAGTGATTTCGCCCACAATGCCTCTGTTTAGAATGCGACGATGCGGTTGCATGTATCCTGTATTCTTTGGTAAGGTACCCGTCTTTGTGGACAGATATTTCAGGCGAATATATGGCCAAAAGATACGGGGAAAGGGACACACATGAGAATTTGACGCGGTGACAAAATTAAATATCCGCGTTTTTTTGTCTTCCATGTCATGCGTCGTTTTGTCTTGAGTCCGTGAATCCGTATTCTTTTGACCTATCCGAGGATATGGGAGACAGTCTGTATAAGAGAATATGGAACAATTTCTTAGATAAATCTTACAAATGTATGTTTTCTTTCAGTAACGCCCAGCGCTAGGAACATCAGACACTTACCATGCATATCCAGAAAGACGAAACAAGAGGGGGTCTGCATGTTTGCCATAGAGTGCTTCAAGGCCAACGGGACTCACTTAGGGACTTGCATAGACAGGTAAATATACCTCCCAATACAATAATTTTACTATACACATCATCCCTTGTGGGATTGGCAGAGATAACAGGATACCACACACTTCTATCATTGCATCGTTCCCATCGTCTTCATAACATTACTCATAAATACATACATCTTCTTCCCCTTCTATTCTTGGTTGGGTCGGGGGTTCAAAGCATCTGTGTATCTTCGCCAGAGGCCCCTGTCACTTGCAGCTTCCAGGACCTCTGGCCACTCCAACCACAGTCTCTTCTCGCACAACTTTATCACCTGTTTCTGCCAGCTATTTCTGGGGCGGCCAACCGGTCTTCTGCCTGCACCCTCGACTTCCAGAGCATTTAATGGAAGCCGCTCCTCTGGTTTTCCTTACACTTTCTCTTTCAAACTCCTATATTTTCATTATCATTCTACCCTCAGACATTTTCTCCACAGGTCTACAACACTCGTCTAACATCCATTCGTCTCAACAATTCTTAATCAGTTATTTAACATGCTTCTGAATGATGTTTTCTTTTGTCGATTGACTTCAAATTTACATTTCAATTATCATCTAGACGACCATGTTTCTATTTCGATTCCTGTGCCATAATTTTGACAGTTCATTTCTTTTACAGATTCTACTTTGGTTCCTGCTGTCAAATGCCCGAAGACGTTCATCCAATCACCTCCAACCATATAGACGACAATTCAATATTTGGACAAAACTCCCACAAGCCCCAAGGCATTAAAGGACAGGACGATAAAGTAGACAGTTCTTTAAATGCCCTGTCATCATCCTCCACTGCCCAATCAACTAGTCATAAAACAACGCTTGGTGCAAGTCTGAGCAGTCAGAGGACGCCAAAACCAACTAAGGCAACTTTTGTTCCTACAACTACAACACCAAAAACGACGACACAGAGTGCACAAAGAACCACAACGACCACTAGACTGCCAAGTCGAAGACCCACATTCGGCAGTAGCAACAGACCGACATTTTCCACACAAAAATATGGGTCAACTGCAGCCCAAAAATTCAACACGACTAAACAAGAAAATAAGCAGACTACAACCCAAAAACCTGAAGTAACTTCCTTTACGAAGAGACCACATCCATCTACTGGAACTAATGTTAACAAAAGACCTATTACCACAGGTGTTATTGTAAATAATACAATTTATACGGGAAAGTTACCGACAGTTAACACTTCAAGTCCATCAGTCAACGCTACGAAAGATCAACCGGTCAAAAATCCCGAATTGATGCCTAGTTTGAAGCCAATGAGAAATACGACCATTTATAATATCATCAACCTAACCACTACAACTAGCAGTACAACGACAACATCGAAACCTTTCTACCATTCCTCAAGATTTCCAACAACTCAAAGGCCGAAGAATGTTACTCAAAGTACTGAAGCGTTTACTACACCAGCAACTACAGTCAAATTGAGTACAACACAATATGTTCAAGAAACTAAAAAGACAACACCAAAAATACCAGAAACAACCACTCAAGCAATCAAGCTTTCAACGTTCCATTCGGTTCAGGGTGAGGAGACTAAAAAACCGACGAGTAGTGGTACCAAGAAACCTTTGATAACAGGTAAACCAACTCCATCACCGAGTCTTGGTCCACACTTACCATTTGGAACAAGACTACCATCAGGCTCATCAAGTTCTCACAAACCATCGACCTACAATAAACCCTCAACAGCACAAACATCCCAGACTAAACCTATACCCACACCAAGTGAGACAGTCCCACCAATAATTCTGACTCCTACCAGACCAACACATAAGCCAATTGAAAAACCAACTGCCTCCCCTAAACCAGAAAGACCAACACAAAATTATACAGATACAACTGAACGTCCATTAGTACAGAGACCACAAAATTCAACATTATCAAATAGAAGACCCATAACCAAACCAACTTTACCTTCTAGACAACCAGAGACAACATCCAAACCACAAAATGTGACATCAATTGAACCGACCAAAAAACCAACGACCGTAATTTACAGACCATCTGTAGAGACACGCCCGTCTTTGAAACCAACATACGTAAGTCAGAAACCATCTGAAGATGCACCTAAACCTACTAGCTCAATTACATTCAGACCTAGCACTACATACAATAGGCGACCAACTACAACAGAAAGTTCGACACAAGAAACAACACTCACGACTGTTAAACCCATAAGCGAATCTTACAGACCGACCTCTTCCTGGTCTCCAACAAAAAAACCACCAACCGTACCGTCAACTCTTAATATAACGAGATACAGACCAACAACTTCTTCTCCTAGCACAACGATCCTGTATGAAACATCAACCTTATCATCATCATCACCAATCGCTTCATCAACCGCTTCAACAGTTAGACCCATATCATCACTCAAACCATCAACCATCACCAAGAAACCATTGATCAAACCATCATCTGCACCAACTATTCCCGTTAAACCATCTACTGCAACTAAGAAACCGGTTGTCTCATCGGTTCCTACCATTAATCATATTGACGGGGAAGTATCACAAAAACCGACAACATTCACCAAAAAACCCGTAATTACGACAACTACAGAATCGACAGGATTTGTGACGTGGACGAACTCTTTGGAGCCGGCTGTTACACCATCTTCTCAATCCAATAAAACGACCAACAAAGGTAAAATATGAAACACGTTTATTAACTTTTCAAGTAAGTGCCCAAAATTATCTAAACCTAGTCAGTCATTTTTCAATCACAGCATTCATCTTGGCACAATTCAGCTCATAATTCGTCATATTTCATTCACACTCATTACAATCATAGTAATTTTATATCTCATGTCAAATTCTCTTCTTTTCGTGCAAATTTCAGACGAAGAATGGTCTCCTGTTACTCCATCGGAAGGATGGGTTATCCTCCAAACCATTTCTCCACCAAATGGTTCAGTATCTACAATCGCTCAATCTACAGCATCACCCACAAATAAACCATTGTACACTGGCCCTACAAGAAGGCCAGCCCCTATTACAACATCAACAACAACACAGTCTTCGACAGCCGCCGAAACTTCAACCAAAAAAGCAGAATTTACGACAGTGCGTGACAGTCAAACAACCTTGGAAGTCACCACAAAAGAGACTGTCCTTTTATCCACATTAAAACCCATTGATGAACAGCCTCCAAAGAAACCAGTAATTCAGACAACGAGAAAGCCAGTTTTCGAGATTACAACAAGGACTCCAATTGAATCGTCCACGACTAAAACGTCGTCTGCAGTTTTAGAACAGAGCACCAAACCAATATTTACAGTTCATGTCACGACCAAACCATTGCAGAAACCCTCTGAAGTCAATGTGACTGAAGCGCCAAGTATGGAATTCAGTACGTTTATGTCGGTGTCAGGAGTGCCGACGACAAAACCTTCTGTGACTGTCGCTGGTCAGAATGTAACTTCTGCTCAATTTGGCGCTGGGGGTGAGAATGAAACAGCTTTCACGGAGACTTATAGCAATGGAACCACGACGACACAATCAGGTATTTGAAACAATTTAATTACCTAATTATTTGTTCAATCTATTCAACTATGTTTCCCTGCACGCCAAATCATTTTCGGGGTAGGCAGAGGGGACAAGAAGCCAGACTCCCCTATCTTTGTTTTTGACACATTCATGCAATTCGTCATATTATAAATGCTCTATGATTCCTATGACCTATCCAAATCAGCTCAGAGCATGTATGAAAAATGTTGTAAATGTAATGAATGCGTGAAAACTATCGAAGGATAGAAATGTATGATGCCCTGTCCTCTTTGCATACCACGCAAGGAATACGGCGTCATGGAATATATATTTATATAAAAACACACAACATTCTTTATGCGCAAAATTAACGTGAGATTCAGAATGGGGTAGCAGAACCCCTCTGTCAATGGAGAGATAGTTTTGAATGAGGGCGCTACTTGTAATTTTTTGCTACAACCACAGTGGCAACCTTTACGAAGCGTTAAAAGGCAAATCGTTCCATGCTACGGAAAGTACCGAAGACGCCATTCGGATTCGAACGAAGATTATGGACACGACTGTATGGCGGGAAACCTTACCGTAATGGGTACTTTACATTTTTGTATAGTAGTTCTGGTTTTTGGATATGTTATATAGGTCGGTCCTGTGATTAAGAATCCAAGTTTTCGACCTCCCAACCCTTGTGCGTTCACTAGGGCGAGCCAAAAAGTGTCGGAATTTCGGTCATTTTGCAGTTTATTGATCATAACTTTTTTACAATGCATTTTAGAGAGAAACATTGTACCTAAAAGTTGTAGAATATTAAATTCCCTGCAACTTAAGTTTATAAAGTTTTTTTTTAAAATCAATATACAAAGAGTTATGCGTTACCAAAATATCAAAATTTTTCAAAAAAATGCACTTTTTTTACAATTATTTTTTTATTTGAATATATTTCCTAAACAGTACATTTTAGAGAAAAGTGTTGTAAGTAAATGTTGTAGATCGTTCAATTTCCAATAAGTTTGATGCCAAACATTTTTATCTCGGACCAACTAAAATAGAGTTGTGATCTTCTGAAAAAATATAAGACGAACATTTTCGAAACTTTCAGTATAGTACGTACTTTGATTATTGAAGTACTTAATCAAATATTCTTTCGTCATACTGAGTACGTATGACAATAGTAATCACTAATAGTCCGAGAGCCCGCTGCTTAAGGGCATGGCACCAGGAATGACGTCACAGACATTTCCCACGGCATTAAGATTCAAAATCGCGTGACAATCGCATGATAAAATGGTAAAAATAGCGTTTTTTCCATTTTTTGGGGTTAATTTTACGTCTATAAAAAAACTTTTACGGTTATTCCCTAGATTTTGATGCATATTATCAGTACAAAAAAAAATTTTTACTCCGCGACTTTCGGGAAACGAGTTTCCGTCTTTCGGAAAAAAGTACAGAGGTGTTTTTAAATTATTTTTTTGAGAAATCTATACAAGATAAAAAAATCTTTTACGGTTATTCCCTAGATAAAGGTTTAATGCATCTACCTTATTTTGTTCCAATGCATATTTAGTAACGGTTGTCGAGATAGAAGGTCTCCCGTTTTTAGAAATTTTTGAAATGTCGGTATGCACACTCTTAATTTATGACGTATCTGTTTTTTGATCGAAATGTGGTATAAATGATAGCTTACCAATAGGGTATTACATCGCACTAGGGTTTCCTATCAAAATCCTGCCGCAACCCCCCCTGCCCCCCCCGAAAAGGTCCCTCTTCGCGGTTTTTCGCATTTTATAGGAATATGGTAAAAGATAGGAGAAAATAGTCAATGACAAAAATAATCCTTGCTAAATTCTCTACAAAAAATGCAAAGTCAGTTTTTTCGTAGAACTAGCAGTTTACCCGCAATGGCCGGTCCAAAACCAAAATTCATTTAAAATACAAAAAAAATGTATTTAAACTAAATTGGTTGGAAATTGATAAGAGCTACAGGAAAATAGTCAAAGAATGAATTAATTACTGTAGTCTTAGCTACAAAACGAGCTATAACTTATTTTCATACATCTAATAATTTCGGAGTTATTGCAATAAAACTCAGTGACGAAAATTCTTAAAATTTAGTTTTTGATAAAATAACCAGAGATATAGCGCCGCAGGCTAAATTTTTTTTTCCATAAAATATTAGTAATAATGGGTGGAAGAATGTGAAAGAAAAAAAAACAAACTTTTTTTTTTATTTTTTCAAAAAATATCCTGTTTTTTGACCGGCCATTACGGGTAAACTACTAGTCCTATGAAAAAATTGATTAAACATTTTTTGTAGAGAATTTAGTAAGGATTATTTTTGTCATTGACTACTTTCTCCTATCTCTTACCATATTCCTATAAAATGCGAAAAACCGCGAAGAGGGACCTTTTCGGGGGGGCAGGGGGGGTTGCGGCAAGATTTTGATAGGCAACCCTAGTGCGATGTAATGCCCTATTGGTAGGTAAGCTATCGTTTATACCACATTTCGATCAAAAAACAGATACGTCATAAATTAAGCAGCGGGCTCTCGGACTATAATCAGAAAGATGCAATTTAAGAATTTTTTTTTGTCCTTATTAAGATTGCTGTCGTGGTTTAGAAATCAAGTTTTCGACCTCCTCACCCTTGTGTGTTCACTAGGGCGAGCCGATCACTGCCGATATTTCAGTCATTTTTCAGTTTATTGATCATAATTTTTTAATTATCCATCAGAGTGAAAGATTGTACATAATAATTTACAGTATTAAATTTCCTGTAAATTAGGTGGGAATTATTTTCTTTGAAAAGCTATTATTTAAAGAATTAAGTATATAATAACAAACATATTTTTATTAAGAAAAAAATTTTTTTTTCACGATTATCGAGTTTTTTTTCAGCACGGTACGTTTTAGCGAAAAATGTTCTTAGCAAAATAATATTGTAGAATATTAAATTTGCAACAAAAAATGATACTACACTTTTTTGACTTGGACTAAGAATAAAGGAGATATGCTCTCCTGAAAATTAAATATTGAGCTTATATAAATATTCAGGAAAGCATATCTCCTTTATAAGGTCCAAGTCAAAAAAGTGTAGTATAATTTTTTGTTGCAAATTTAATATTCTACAATATTTGCAAAGAACATTTTTCTGCATTTTTCACTAAAACGTAAAAAATATATTAAGTATGTCGCCGAGTACAGCTGATACTAGGCATATACTAGGCTGATACTACTTCGTTCGAACCCGAATCGCTTTTTCGGTACTTTCCGGAGCATGGAACGATTTGCCTTTTAACGCTTCGTCAACCTTTGCATAATTTCAATAGAAATGTCATTGTTGCCAGCAAACAAAACTTTAGTTCCCAAATATTAAAAATCTTGACAGGTTGTCTGTTCTGTTGACAATTTTATGCACGACACCGCCATCTGTGTGAAATCTCTAAAACGTAGTAGCTAATTACAATAAAAAATCAATCAACAGGTTGACTCGTTTGTGTAGTAGTTGTTCTGAGAAATACAGGTATTCTTGTTATTATTTACGATGCAGGGAGGTCATTCACACTGATTAATTACGATTGTTTTTATTATATACGCGTTTATAAACCTGAATGAGGAAAGATCCATCTATATAACGAACCAATAAACAACCTGAGGGGAAATACTTTTTTATTTCTGTTATATATTTTTAGTGATTGGCGACCGATCGATTAATGAAAATGATGCGATAAAAATATAAGTATATATGATGAATAATCGACTGATTGGCGGTTCCCGGAGAAAAACCTATAGGAATATCGTACACGATGTATGAAGCCAAAAAAGACAAAAACCCTTCAGAAATATGCTCAACAGAGAAAAGCCTTAACTTTCTAGTTGGATACCAGTAGATGAATAATTTATAAAATATTGACTATTTTATTGTCTATCCCATCTTAATTTGTTTATTTTCTAATCAATGCTAGTTTCTAACACACTGAAAGAAATCGCATACTAATAGATAGAATTCATTTTATTTTCAAAATCCAATTAGATTTGAGCTTTTGTCCCTTGAGTAAATTTCTTAAGGGCTTTTATCTTGTTTGGGATTTATTTATGGATTTTTGTCCAGTAATGCTGATTGGCATGTTTCACTCTACTTCGGGTGCTTTGCTTGAAGAAGAGAAAGAGAGAATCGAGTGATTAGAGTTTAAACAGTTTACCATATTATCATATCGATGCGTTTAATCTAGATTTTAATCATTACTACCACTAAATCATCTCTCTAATAACATCATGTCTTATCCAATCAAGTTTTCATTTTAAATGTTTTTTTTTTAATTGCAAAGATACATTTGAATGATTCGAGCTAGTATAGTAATCGATTTTTCCCATCACTAGATTTTAGAAGTGGGAGTTGTATGGAAGGAACATTGACACTTTTCTTGGAAATGGATCAGAGACAAAGGATTGCGATTTTTTCTTTTGTTTTCTTTTAATGGGAGTTCAAAACAATTATTTTTAAAACGGAAAACTTATTTTTTTTATTGTAAACGATTCCACGAACTAAATGTTCGATTTGATTTAGCTATAAATGCTCCCATGAAACACCTGACTATTAAGGAACACTAAAAATACAGGGTCATCGAAAAAGAATGCCCCATTTTAAAAGGTAATAACTTTGGAACCATTTACGTTAAACTAGTGATTATTTCACTGTGTAGTGACTAAAAAATTTTCTTTGATGCATGATACAATGAGGTGAGCACATGCGCAGAATGGCTGCACAGCCAAACTACGCTTTTCATCCACTAAAAGATATGAGTGTTTAAAACTTTGATGTCATTTTTCTCCACATTAATTTGGTCTTGGCAGTTAAAACCCTGTTATGAATACATTTTGGTCTTGGCAGTTAAAACCCTGTTATGAATACATTTTGTTCTAGTCAGTTACCTTGCTATGAATAAATAGATAAATCTTTATTAGCATGAAAATTATCAAATATCTTACATTCCCAACCCGAGTCTCATGTTATGAAATTTCAGGATCTTCCACGACCATGGCTTCTGACACAAACGCCACGACTTCCGCAGCTCCCGGCGCTTCCAACACAACCACATCACCTCTGGAATCTACGACGTCTGGAGCCGTATCTACAGAATCATTCAACATGTCAGACTTCAGAGAAGGTCAGTCAGATCATTTCTTTTGTCTAAGACATCTTAAAACAGCTGACTATAATCAATTGTTTTTCCTACACATACCTATTATTATATAGGTACAATAGTGTATAATTATTATGTAACAATAGCTTATATGCATGGATGTATCTCAAATATCATGACCGGACAAAAACCCATAAGAATATTGCTCAACATGAATAAATCCCAAAAAAGTCAAAAGCCCTTGAGAAACATGCTCAAGAAACAAAAGCTCAAATCTAAATAAATAAATAAAAATTTTATTGAAAAGAAAACATATCTTCCAAATGGCGGGTTTATTGCCGTAGGCAATGTCTGCCAACCAACCACTTGTGACATTCATTTGATATACACATTACATACAAGTGTATGAAAAATAAGAAAAATATAAATAAATATGAAAATAATAATTGGATTTTGAAAATAATGTTAATTGTATGTCTTAGTACCTATAATATTTCTTTCAGTGTGTTAGAAACTACCATAGATAAGAAAATAAACAAATAAATAAGCGGATCTAAAATGGGATAGACAATAAAATAGTCAACATTTTATATACATATAATTCATCTACTGGAATCTAACTAGTAAGTTTGGGCCTTTATCCGTTGAGGATATTGAATGAATGAATGAATAAATTAATGTTTTCCAGAATATACGTACAAGGAAAACAACCAATACATAAATAAATCATTGCATGTGGCACAAAATTACTTCAACTATCTATATCGCTGAAGGACTTTTGTCTTTTTTGGGATTTATTCATGTTGAACAATATTCTTATGGGTTATTCTCCGGGAACCCTCGAATAGTTACCATTACCTGTTACGATACACTGACCAGTAACTACACGAGTTGTTACGAGTATGTTACGCAACGTTGTCTTGCTTGCGTATTTTACTATTGTCAGGGTTAAACTAATTATTGGAGGATTTGGCCCGTTTGATTAAAATATTATAATTTGACCTTTAGGTTCCTATTCATAATTTAATTATTTTACTAATAAATATATCAAATATTACGTGGACGACATGCTTATCGTCAGAACGTTTTACCAACAATTGCTGAAAGGAAAAGTAAGATTACTCAGCTAATACTAAAGATATCATCCTAAGACTTAACACATGGATAAATGACAATATGTTTTAGTGACTCTAGCAGTTATAAATTTTATATTTGTAAATTTTCCCAATAAAAAAATATTCCAAAGTTACTTCTGAAATTTATATCTAAATATAATGCTGTAATTTGGTTGGAAAAATGTTTAAAGTGATTGTAGTGGATATTTTTTTGAGATTCGGTCCCCTTTAGTTTAACAAATACCCAAATAGTTTTTTTTAAGGATCTGGGCTTGCGTACACAAACCCAAATACTTTACTACACACTTTGCACTAGACTAAAAGCCTGTATCGCAAAATGTGTAATACATCGCCAGCGCCGGGGTTTGAACCCGGCATCTCCCGCTCGAGAGACTGCCGCCCCAACCATCTGCTCGAACCATGTACTTTGGTCGCTCACGTTATTCTTATTTTGCGCTTACACTCTCATACAAATTCTGAAGCGATAATAGAACGATTTTTCCTCATCGCATATCGCTTCATCTTAGCAAGTATTTCATATTTAACTTTATTGCTACTCATGGGCGTCGCCAGCCTCAGAGCTAGCGGGGGGCACAAAAATTGAATAATTTGATATAGCAAGATAAAAGCGCAAATATAAATAGCGCCACAGGCGAATTTTTTTGTGAGACATAGTAAAGAAGGTTTGATCGTGCTGTGGTTTTGTTTATTAGAAAATTTATATAATACTTTGTACAAAAAATGTCTTTAAGTAAAATGCAATAAAAAAAGCGCCGCAGGCATTTAAAAAAAACAATTGTATTTTCATAAAATTTCATGAAAATTTATGATATGGGAGAAAACGTGTCGTATTAATGTGATTTTTTTGTGAGGTCTTATCATTTAGTATGAAAAAATATATACTTATTCCAATCTCTTGGGGGGGGGCAGCTGCCCTCCCCTGTCCCCTCTGACGACGCCCATTTTGCTACCTATCTAGTTAGTTAGATATATACCTAACCTAAGTATTTAGTGTGTATAGCGATATCCTATTGTTCTTCGTTATGTTATATGATCTATGTGCCATTATTATATACTGTAATATTATGTGGATAGAACCTACCTACTTGCTAATCTATGTATTAATACTAATCTCAGATTTGGGGGAAATGCGTCAACTATGGACGCTATCATAAAAACGTGATTTTCTGTATCAAAAAAAATACCTTAGTATAATAATAAAAATAATAATTACTTTCTTTCTCAAACTTACATAATTAATGCAACTAAAATTTTGCCACCTAACTAGGCAAATCCCGTACTAAGGTGGGTCATTTATTTATTTATTTATTTATTTACACATCAACGGCTACTGCCTTTAACAATTTCTTGTTGGTTCAGTGTCAAATACATAATCAAATACAAAAAAAACATTACCATTTCAACACAACCAATCAACAAAATATTTAGTTAATAATAATAAATAATTCATATTTCATAGAAATTGTTTATCATTTCATTTCAAATCATTTCCATATTGTGTAACAGCAGTATTTCATGTATCTATGTATTTCACTTAAGTATGATATTTCACTACAATTCAATGTCAGTTTGAAAGTTGTATTGCACGATTGTATTTTTGGTAACTCTTATTGTCAAATCTTGTCAAAAAATTGACATATTACATATTTTTTTAACATAACATTCACAAGCCAAAAAAAATACACCAATGTATTATAGAACAGTGCTGGAGAGATTTTTGTGTGATAAAATAGGGAAAAAAAGGTGCGATAATTTCAATGGATCACGTATTTTATTTGGAAAAAAATTGTTGACAACTTTCACACATGCAACAAAAAATAAACAGAAAAGTGGACCTTTTTAATACTATTTTCATCAAGTTACCGGTTTGTAGGTACTAGGTAGATATCTAAATTGACATTAAGTATCAAGATTTTTTCCATAAAAAAAATATTCAATATCTCTTTTCTGTTTTTATTCTATTTTCGTTATAAAATAGCCAAACTAGTGAATTATCCAAATACCATCCAATGGTATTAATGGAAGTTAAATATTCAAAATTGATGAATCTATCAATTGGTGTCTAATGGTGCCGACTTTCCCCTCTATTCTCACGGAAGATGACGTTTCGATGACCTCAACATCATCACAAGATTGTAATCTAGAAACTAACTATATACAAAACATAACATTATACAATATATATAAACAATACATACAATGTATACATATTACCAATATTCAAAAACAATGCGCCGCATCGCTGTTTCACGGTCTAAGCATTTGTTTTGAGATTACAAACAGGCAGTCCTCATTATTAAGAGATTGATTACACGGCTAAATGTTTTAATCAAAGGTTCATGATGGAAGTTCATTGTTATTAATTTGTTAATCACTCTTTTGCTTGCTTCTTTTGACAACTTTTTATATTGTTTTTGAGCCTCCCGTATTATGTAGTCATAAACCCTTACACACACTCAGGCCCGGATTGGGACCTCAAGCCCGGGCATTTTTATCTGCCCCCTACTTTCCACGAAACTAGTAATTAGCGCCGCAGGCGATTTTTTTTTTTCAAAAATGGGTGAATTGACCAACTTGGTTGATTTCAATACTAAGGTATCTGAATATATGTCTGGGTTACAACATGATAAAGGACTAGCGCCGCAGGCGAAATTAACCTAGTTTTTTTTTTAACGCATATGGCAATAGACCCGGCAGTTACAAATTTAGAGGTGAATCTCTTAGCCAATTGGCAGCGTCAGCAGTGACCCCGTGGATTTCAGTTAGGCCGCGCTCGAAACCAAAAATTGGACACTCAACTATATGGCCCACACCTAGTAACAATGCTATTATTGTGATATTTAGTAGCACTGATAAGTGAAGTATCTTACATAATATGAGCGGTACTGTACTATACCGACACACCTGTAGTTAAGTGTGCAAGCCTATATGTTAATGGAAACACATTTGTCAAGTTAGTAATATGGCGTGTCGACCTATTGTAATGAAAATCTGCTAAATGATCATTCAAGTATGAACACTCCGATCCATTCATACCAACTCATAGCCTCTTATAGCATTCTTCTTCTTCATTCAGCCATCTCTCCACTGCTGGATATTATATAGGCCTCTTCCATGCTCCTCCATTCCTTTCTGCTGTTTGCTGCATGCAGCCAGTTTTTTCCCCCCAAAGCGGCTATGTCGTCGGACCACCTCTTTTGGGGTCTTCCGACGCCTCTTTTGTTCTCCCAAGATCTCCATTTTAGAATTTTTGGGGTCCATCTTGTGGGGTCTTGTCTTGCTGTGCTTGTATCTCTCCACTGTTTATTGTTAATTATCGTCCTTAGGCCCTAATTTCGGGCACTTGGACTCGTCAAATTTACATAGTTCTAGTCTATTAACAATCAAGAAGACATTTAACAATCAAGTCTGGGTTCGATTCCTGGCCGCGGCAAATGAATGGACTGGAATTGGTGATTGCTACTTAAGTGTATTGATATTAAGCCAGCCGACGATTAGTCATAAGACTGACGGAAGGTCCATCCTTTTCTGCGTATATGTTGAGATATAAGTAAAATAAAAATAGTCGTCAGGCCCCTCTTTCTCATTAGCCACAATGGCCACTTGCCCAGGGCCCCGCAAACCAAGATGCCCCCTATATCCTGGTGGATCACGAACCGATGACCGATGTTATCGATAAATATATTATTTTACGAAAAACAAACGCCTCCAAAAAAAATACTGGTTTTTTTATGCCATATTCATATCAAAATTGTGAATGCTCTCCCTGCACTGGTATATGCTTCATGATGATGTGGATATTTTGAGATAACTGCTTGTCATAAAATCATGTTTAAAAAAATACGCTTACTTTTATTTAAGTATAATCTGTTTTCCAAATATGGTCGTCCTAGAGATCACTCACCCGTATAAACATTAAAGTGATTTGCATAGAGGCACACAATATAATCCTATCCTGTTTTATGGAGGCGGAGGAGAGGTTAATGGATGGAGCTACTGACACTTCAAAAGGTTCAAATCAACAAAAACACAGCAGTCAAAAGGTTAACAATCTTATAAACTGTTTCATAGGTTTGTTACACTTTTCGTCATACTGTTTTTTAAATGCGGTCTGCGGAGGCAGGACATGCCAACACACTTCTCAGTATTATACTTGCTCCATGAATGGGGCAAGATAGATCAGCTCCTGTGTGAATGTGGCCAGACCGAGACTGTAGAACATATGAGGGCGGATCAATAAGTACCAGTGTTTGAAGAAAAGTGGCTGTGCTGAGGGAAAGTGATATTAACATGGTGTGGAACCATCCTTCAGACGACATCACATTGAATTTTGGACTGATTCATGGATTAGTCATTATTTGGCAGCCAGTTTAATGACCCCTGTTGAGTGTTTCTCGAAAAAATGAAAAAAACTTGCATCTTCATACCTATGACGGGTACTTATTGATACGCACTCTTATAGTGGAGAGGTGTCCTGACAAGAAGTTTCTGGGGTTCTTGAGGAAATCCACAAGGTGACGCCAAGGGCAGTAGATTACTTGCAGAATATTGACGCGGAGCTATGACTCCTAGATAACTTGTACAATATGGTCCCAAGCATACGAAAGAAGAAGTATTATGATACACACATGGTTTGTGTTAGATAGATGGATACATATTATAATCTTCAGGAGTGATAGTAGAGGTCATTTGGGGTCTGTTGACCCAAACTTAGCTTGGTCCAAAATCTCACGGTTTTCGAGATTTTCACTTTTTTTCGAAAAACCCCGAATTCCTCAAGTTTTACCCCGATACCTTTAACCCATCGTAGGTAAGTAAAGGTGCCTACATACTTAATTCTGTAATTATTTTTTGTTACTTGAGTATGTGTTTAGTCTATTAAACTTATTAGTTTAAATCTGCAGAAGCAATAATGATAAAAATATCGGATTAAAGTTTCGATAAATATTTATTTCAAAAACGAGTCACGACTTAAGAAAAAAACTGCCGTAAGATTTAGAAAATTTAAAAATATCTCTGATTTATGCTCTTTCAAATTTAATGATGTACAAACAATAATAATAAAACATTAGTTTCATAAAAAATATGATACAATAACTTCAAGAGATCACTACCAATTTAAGCGAATTTGGAAAACGGGAAATCGAAAGAAAATGTGTTGTTCATTATGCCACCTGTACCTATAGTACTCGTAAATATCCTATCTATCTGTCTATAGTGTCTATATATACCCTCACGCCGCGTCCCTTGCAGGGTAGGCAGACAGGACAGAGCGCCAGAGAGCCCTATCTTTAGGTATGAATAACACTCCTGTAGGTATGCATATAACTCTATGATATTGTCAAGTAGGTATATGTAAAATGCATCGTGCATAGCCACTCACCACTGGTATCTGTAGCTAGAATCTAGATTGCAATAATAATATATGTCCAGTTGCTATGCACGGGAAGCTATTAAACTATATGTAGCTACCGAGCTATAAGAATCTGCATATAATTGGTGTGTTTACATCTGGTATTAGTAAAGGTACTCGTACATCTCAAATAAAAGCTAAGCGCAAGCTGATGAGATATATGCCCGATCCCACCAACTACCACCTAGGAAGCAGACCCCTAAAGAATTTTCATACAAAACCACAGATAATTTGAGTGATTATTATAACTGTCATAATCTTGAAGATATAAATCCATACAAAATACAGCATGCAGCTACTTAAGTGAGGGAGATTCTGGGCGAAGATATTTGGCCACCTAACTAAGTAGAGCTGCATGCCGTATTTTGTATGGATTTATATCTTCAAGGTTATGACAGTTATAATAATCACTCAAATTATCTGTATTTTTGTATGGAAATTCCTTAGGGGTCTGCTTCCTAGGTGGTAGTTGGTGGGATCGGGCAATAGTGTGTTAGGTTAGGTTTGTTGGGTTAGGTTGCACCTATGGATGAAGAACGGGTCCAAGAATACACATGAAAATAAAAAGGAAAATAATAAGTAGCCACTTGATCTTGAATACAGCAAAGTGGCGTCCACAACCATCATTACTATGGCTTATCTCATGGCATCGGCCACCGATATATGACAACGTCAGAAGATGCAAAATAATGTATGCTTGGAATAAGTTACCAATAGATGTAAGAAACATCAATGAACTTCATAAGTTTAAAGTAGCCTTAAAGACTCACTTGTTTAGATTATGTTATTCCACGCAGACATCTCAATAATTATTGTCAGTTAATAATGCTTTAGTCTTTAAGGTAGTTCAGCGCCCCCCTCATAGATTGGAATAGGTATACAATTTTTCGTACTAAATGATAAAACTTCATAAAAAATCACATTATTACCACACATTTTCTCATCATATCACAAATATTATAAAATCAGCATGAAAATCCATTAAAATACAATTGTTCCATAGAGATTTTTTCCTGCGGTGCTAATTACCTGTCTATATTTTTTTGTAAGATATTCTTTAAGTAGGTGCCTATGCTTTTTATTTCACGAAAAATAAACTAGATTTATATCGCGACCTTTTTTAGGTACATGCACTTATGTCTTCCAAAAATAAAATTCATTAATTTCCAAGCCATAAAGCCCTTTAAACCATTAGGGGTGTCTTCTACTCAGGAGGTGCTTCAAAATCTTTGTGCTGACGATGTATTCTGTACTTCACGGTCACGACACAAGCAAAAGCTAAAAAGCTTACTGTGAAGTGTCAGGAAAATATTTGGGTTTGTTACAAGCTCAGATAATAATTTTTATTAAAAAAAAATGAAATTTTTAAACGTAACCAATAGCTTCCTATCTCTGAAGACTACGTCCTCTCCTAGCCTCCCATTGTTTCACACACATTGGACACTATACACTACTCACCATATCATTGTATACACTTTACTCTCAACTACTGGTGTCAGTATCACCACAATATCTACACGTTACGGTCGCGTCACGAGGACCTCATGGACTTGTGTTTCCAGTGCGTCCTTCAGTAGTCCGAATCCTAAACAACTTATTGTTATGAACATTAACATTTATTGCTGTTTGTTATCAGATAATAAGTAACACCAAAACAGTGAATTTGTGTAACACGAAAACAGTGGATTTGTGTAACACATAAAACAGTAAACTAGTGTAACAACAAATACACAAGTAACACAAAAACAGTGAATTTGTGTAATACAAAGTGTAACACAAAAAATAGTGAATTTGTGGAACACATAATACACGAGTAAAACAAAAAACAGAAAATTTGTGTAAGCAAGTAGGTAATATAAAATACACAAGCAAAACAAAAAACAGTAAATTTGTGTAACACAAAATACACATATTAGACAAAAAAACATTTAATTTGTGTGAAACTTCACACATACAGGTTGTCCCGTAAATCAACGTCATGCCGTGGAAGGGTTATAGACCAGATCATAACCTACCAGAAAATCGAAACATGACCTTAGAAAAAATCACTCATTCTCGAGATATCGGCACTTTATTGTTTTTCGTGAAATTCGACACCTTCGATCAGTTTTTCGATCGCCACGGTCACAAAATTCAATATTATGGGATTAAAATTTTTGATTCGTAATGCTGAATAATTGAGCTATTCGATTATAGTCCAAAATAAAACCTATTAATTCAAAATTTTGAAAAAAAGAACATCGTTTCCGCCTCTCGAGTTTTTTGTTTTTTACTAGCAAATTTCGACTTCTTTAAACTGTAAAAATTTAGTATCACATTAAGCTGGCAAATTATAATAAAAACTTCCTTATTTAGTATAGTTTTTAAAAAGGTACAAAACTGGACATAGGTCCCTTTCCAAAAAGAGATATTCATGTTTTACTTCAAAAGGATCTTATTATAAAAAAAATCAAATGCAGGGTTATAGCTTCTTTATGTCCAATATTTAGACAAGTGATAGAGGATGAAAAAATATGAAAAAAAAGTAGTGTGAACGTATGTCGAAAAATCAACCGTTTTGGAGTTATAGCCTTTTGAAAATTGAGAAGTATGAAAATTTCTCATTTGGGTTTTTTGACAATAACTCACAAACTACTAACCCGATTTTGACAAAATAAACTAAAAATGGTAGTAAATAATATAGGCTTTCGAAAAGGATCACATTATGTAGCCTTTTTAAAAAAAACTTGTATAAATTCTGTTACGAAACATGTTCTTTTGTGAAAAAATGTTCATTTGACACAGTATATTCACCTAAATTCTAAAAAAAGGCCATAAATTAGAATCTTTACCGAAAGCCTTTATTATTTACTATCATTTTTAGTTTGTTTTGTCAAAATCGAGTTAGTAGTTTGTGAGTAATTGTCAAAAAACTCAAATGAGAAATTTTCATACTTCTCAATTTTCAAAAGGGTATAACTCCAAAACGGTTGATTTTTCGACATACGTTCACAATACTTTTTTTTCATATTTTTTCATCCTCTATCACTTGTCTAAATATTGGACATAAAGAAGCTATAATCCTGCATTTGATTTTTTTTATAATGAGGTCCTTTTGAAGTAAAACATGAATATCTCTTTTTGGAAAGGGACCTATGTCCAGTTTTGTACCTTTTTAAAAACTATACTAAATAAGGAAGTTTTTATTATAATTTTCCAGCTTAATGTGATACTAAATTTTTACAGTTTAAAGAAGTCGAAATTTGCTAGTAAAAAACAAAAAACTCGAGAGGCGGAAACGATGTTCTTTTTTTCAAAATTGTGAATTAATAGGTTTTATTCTGGACTATAATCGAATAGCTCAATTATTCAGCATTACGAATCAAAAATTTCAATCCCATAATATTGAATTTTGTGACCGTGGCGATCGAAAAACTGATCGAAGATGTCGAATTTCACGAAAAACAAAAAAGTGCCGATATCTCGAGAATGAGCGATTTTTTCTAAGGTCATGTTTCAATTTTCTGGTAGGTTATGATCTGGTCTATCACCCTTCCACGGCATGACGTTGATTTACGGGACACCCTGTATAAATAATGGTAAAACTGAAATGCGTCGTTTTCGGTATATTTTATATAAAATTATTATTATATAAAATTGTGTATTTCAAAACAAAAAACCCTTTTAAATTGACGAAAATATTATGAAAATCGATAATCTTTACTATTTATTTAAGTTTATGAACGAGTGTTCACTAGGGCGAGTTTATTTCGTTTCAGCAAACTCTTTTTCAAATTCTAGAGAAGTATACGTATATTTCAGGCAAGCACGAAACTCGAAATTATGAATACTTACGTAACTACGTATAGTAAAATGTCTAAAAGTCTTTTCATTCATTTTTTCTGGGCAAGCCTAGCTTTTGGGTTTTTGTGAAAGGTACGCCACTGGGCCAATCCTCACATGCTAGGAATATAGGAATCTCAGGATGCACAATGGCCGGTCATAAGTCTGGTACAGGTCCATCTTACACTGCACATCGGTTGAGATACCTGTACAGAATTGTACTTATATTCCCCTATGGGAAACCATGTAGTATCTACCAGGCGCAAAGGTGTCTTTAAACACGATTCCTATTGAGTTACATTCTGTATAAAATATTAAAATATGTAGGTATAATAATAACAAAAAAAACTTGTCCCGGCTTCCTTACTACTAAAATCAACTCTTTGGTATACTAGTGGCGGGAGATTAAGGACCTTTTTTGTAGTGTGAGACGGCGTAACTACACGCAAGTCCGTACACACAGTTATAGTAGTATTAGTGAGCGCACAATGAACAATAATGCACACAGATGCGTTCATTGTTCAAGGGAGGCATGGGCGTCGCCGGCCTCGGAGCTAAGGGGGGCAACAAAATTTTTGGAAAAATTATATAGCATAAAAACGCGTAAATACACAGGCGAATTTCTTTGTGAGATATAGTGAAGGAAGGTCGTGATATGGTTTATTTATTTGAAAATGTGCACAATAATAGGTATGAAAAATGATTTTTTTTATAAAAAAGTAATAAAAAATAGCACCGTAGGCAATTTTTTTTTAAACTTTGGATTTTCATACTAATTTTAGAAAATTTGGTGATATGATGAGAAAATATGTGGTAGTATTGTGAGGTTTTATCATTCAGTATGAAATAATATATACCTATTCCATTCTATACACGGAGGGGTCTGCCCCCCTCCACTGCCCCCTGACGACGCCCATGAAGAGAGGTATATCCGTCCTTTCACGAACACTACAAAAAAGTCTCTTATATTGGCGCTAGAAGTATACAAACCAATTACTTTTTACTACGACACGTGCAGCACAAAAAATACTATGTTGCAGATAAATATACCTACTTCTTAATTATACTTTTTGCAAGAAATACCAATATACTTAGTATTTCTTTGGAACTAATCTTTACATTATGTAAAGACTTCCTAGATGTTCCAATAATAACATCTATTTATTGTATTTTTTCTCAATAACAATATTTATTTACTGAAATTATAACTAATTTAGATGTGATATATCTAATAACTTCATAAGAAATGTTTTCGTGCAAAATACTATATACTAAATAAGTATTTCTAAGTAAAAAAATAGTTCTAAATAAATATGTATGAGAGTGTAAAATTTTGTATGAGAGTGTAATCGCATAATAAGAATAACGTAAGCGATAAAATCCATTTTGACATATTGTATAAAAAGGGGACCGGATATCAAAAAATGTTTGCTAGAGTCACTGCGTCTTACCTTAAACATATTATCAACCAAATTACAGTATTATATCTAACAAACTATGTGAATAATCTCACGTTTCAATGAATTTCGGAGGTAATTTTGGAATTAATTATGTTATCGAGATAATTTACAAATATCAAATTTCTAACTGCTAGAGTCACTAGAACATATTGTCATTTATCCATGTTTTAAGTCTTAGGATGATATCTTTAGTATTAGCTGAGTAATGTTACTTTTTCCTGTGCAATTATTCGCATATACACCTCTATATATGTACCTACACAGGTAAATAGGTAGCTAATATTATATAATTGATAGGTAGGTAACAACAATTGATTAGTAATATATCAACTAGATAATATAAACTATTATAATC
This sequence comes from Ceraclea dissimilis, assembly GCA_963576895.1. NCBI lineage: Eukaryota > Metazoa > Arthropoda > Insecta > Trichoptera > Leptoceridae > Ceraclea > Ceraclea dissimilis. The sequence goes on from OY756361.1 coordinate 537,992, forward strand.
ACCATGTTTACATAACAATGATTTACATTACAATGTATTTACTATGCTATATAATAATGTCTAATACACGTGTTTAAAATCGCTATATACTTCCTACCATACAATATCATAATATGTAGTATTCCTACAACAGTGTAGAAGAATAATTAAGAGTGAATAGTCCGAGAGCCCGCTGCTCAATTTATGACGTATCTGTTTTTTGATCGAAATGTGGTACAAATGATAGCTTACCAATAGGGTATTACATCGCACTAGGGTTGCCTATCAAAATCTTGCCGCAACCCCCCCTGTCCCCCCCCCCCCCCCGAAAAGGTCCCTCTTCGCGGTTTTTCGCATTTTATAGGAATATGGTAGGAGATAGGAGAAAGTAGTCAATGACAAAAATAATTCTTGCTAAATTCTCTACAAAAAATGTTAAGTCAATTTTTTCTTAGGACTAGCAGTTTACCCGTAATTGCCGGCCAAAAAATAGGATATTTTTTGAAAAAAATAAAAAAAAATCTTGATTTTTTTTTTCACATCCTTCCACCCATTATCACAAAGATTTTATGGAAAAAAAATTTGGCCTGCGGCGCTATATCGCTGGTTATTTTGTAAAAAACTAAATTTTAAAAATTTTTGTCACTGAATTTTATTGCAATAACTCCGAAATTATTAGATGTATGAAAATAAGTTATAGCTCGTTTTGTAGCTAAGAATATGGTAATTAATTCTTTCTTTAACTATTTTCCTGTAGCTCTTATCAATTTTTAACCAATTTAGTTTAAATACATTTTTTTAGTAATTTAAATGAATTTCGGTTTTGGACCGGCCATTGCGGGTAAACTGCTAGTCCTACGAAAAAATTGAATTAACATTTTTTGTAGAGAATTTAGCAAGGATAATTTTTGTCATCGATTACTTTCTCCTATCTCTTACCATATTCCTATAAAATGCGAAAAACCGCGAAGAGGGACCTTTTCGGGGGGGGGCAGGGGGGGTTGCGGCAAGATTTTGATAGGCAACCCTAGTGCGATGTAATACCCTATTGGTAAGCTATCATTTATACCACATTTCGATCAAAAAACAGATACGTCATAAATTAAGCAGCGGGCTCTTGGACTAGAACATTGTCGGGCTTACCACCGACCTCAGCTGCCTTAAGTAATCACTTTACACTCGAGAAACATTCTCCATTTCAGTTCACCCCGGCTGGGATTCGAGCCCAGACCTTCGTAGTCTCGCATAGTAGGGATCTTATCTACTACACCACGAATATCCACTTAACCACGAGAATTGCCTTTTTTTAAACTTTTTGAGGTTAATTTCCCTTCATTCACAAAAAACTTTTACCGTCATTCCCTAGATAAAGGTTCAATGTATCTACCCGATTTTTTTTCCAAAGCATATTTAGTAAGATTGTCGAGATCAAAAGTCTCCCGTTTTTTGAAAAATAAATAACCAACATTTACTGATCTAAAAAATCAACAGGTCTATCGTGATGTGAAATAAAAATCGAAATTGGCTTAAAATCCTGTGATAATAAAAATAAAATTGTGATAAAAAATTGTGATATCTTAATGTTTATTTTAATTGCGACAATGTTGATGGTACTTAATTCTACGTTGGCTCTGTTGGCTGCAGTGTGCGGTAGACGACTCTGGCCAGAAGCTCGTGTGGTCGGAGGAACCAAGGCCAACTTTGGAAGATGGCCCTGGCAGGTGTCCCTGAGGCAGTGGAGGACTTCAACATATCTTCACAAGTGCGGAGCAGCACTCCTCAGCGACAACTGGGCCATCACTGCAGCTCATTGTGTTGACAAGTAAGTAGAATAAAAATAAATACTGTAGTCAGGCCTTTCCATGATGCCCCCTAAGTCCCAGTGAATCACCGAATGATGACTGGTATTATATAAATCTATATAAATACTATATTCACAGTATAGTGAATTAAAAAAAATCCATAGATTCAAACAAAAAAACTGATATTAATTCCATAATTTACAACGTGCCTATTCGATTTCATCAAGCTCTGCAAACATGTGACACAAAAAGTGAGACTTCGACGAAAATTTTTAGGCGCCCACGAACGCGTCGCTACTTTAAATTTACATACATATTCATAGACCTTGCAAAATTTGACAAAGGCCCAGCATTACATACATACGGAGCTTGGATTCTACCATCAGTATTATGTAACGGAATGTGTGGTCCAGTTGTCCGGGATTCGGCTTCTTCTGCTTTTAGGGTAAGAGGATTATGATTTTTTAATCATCTCCCTAATTTAAAAATGCTCTTTTTTTATTCCAGCGTCGCTCCATCAGACCTGCTTCTGCGCCTCGGAGAACACGACTTGGCTGGTGAAGATGAACCTTATGGCTATCAAGAGAGAAGAGTTCAGATTGTTGCTTCCCATCCACAGTTTGATCCCAGGACCTTCGAATATGACTTGGCATTACTGAGGTAATTGTTAATTAATTGAGTTATTTCAACAGATATACAGCGATGGCTGAACTTTTGTAATGGTTAAGACACTTCTTCTTCAGCTCTCCCCTCTCCTCTGCCTCTTCAATCGTCTCCACTTCTTCCTGTCACTCGCTCTTCGCGCCCACCACGGTCTAACCAATACCGTAGTTACGTCGTCCGCCCATCTCTTCTGGGGTCTTCCGACACCTTAACTGTTTTCCCATAGTCTCCACTTTATTAGTCTGGGTGTCCACCTACTTATTATCTTGTCTTCCTATTTGCCCTGCCTATTGCCATTTCACTCTAGCTGTACGATCCATGACGTCAACAACTTGGGTTCTGCGTCTGATTTCCTCATTTCTTATTCTATCGCTGATGCTCACACCCAGCATCTGTCTTTCCATGGATCGTCGGTGCATTTCAACTTTTGGGTGATGGACATTGGAATTTGTTACTATTTATTCAGCTATTATTTTGATGTATGCATTTTTGGGGTTCAATAACTAAATTTTTATCTTCTTCCAGGTTCTACGAACCAGTGAACTTCCAGCCAAATATTCTGCCAGTCTGTGTGCCGACAAATGATGAAGGGTTCGTTGGAAAAACAGCCTATGTGACAGGATGGGGAAGACTCTATGAAGGTATAATCTTATATGAAATAATGCCTGAATGGGCTCGTGATATTTACCATGCTTATTCAAAAATTCTGCCTAGTCGGCAGGACTTTTAAAGAGGGGCTTTGTAGTCATGCTGTTCTTCATGCTTATTCAAAAATTCTGCCTAGGCGGCAGGACTTTTAAAGAGGGGCTTTGTAGTGCACATGCACACGCACACACATAAATAATAAATAAATCTTTATTAGATACAGTAGTATGCCAATGGGCAGACTATTGCAAAAGTAAAGCAGATAGCATGATAAACTTCCAGCAAACTTATCCAGGCTGCTTTAACAAACCTGTAAATATGCATGCCAAGTGCGCAGACAATTTTAAACAACTTTGATTGTTTACACGCTACGAGCTTACTGCAAGCGAAATGCAAGCTTGCTGCAAGTTTGCACATGCAGCATTTGCCTTATTTCATGGATTTATGATATATCAAGCAATCAATTCATTTGTGTCATATTCCTTAATTATTCATTTGGCATACCTAAGAGGTTAGTTAGCAAAAAGTGGTGCAGTTCTCCTGTTGGATGCATCTTTGGCCAGTTGGTCAGCTATATTCCCTAGGGCCATTTGGGGAACTGTGCGCAGTAAAGTTTTCAAAAATGTCTATGTTTTTCACTTTTAGATGGTCCTCTACCAAGTGTCCTCCAAGAAGTGCGTGTGCCGGTGTTGGAGAATGAAAACTGTGAACAAATGTACAGATCAGCTGGTTACATAGAACATATTCCTCATATATTCATCTGTGCCGGCTGGAGGAAGGGAGGTTTCGACAGTTGTGAAGGTTAGCAATTTCCTACTTATATGTAAAAGTCGCCAATTTTCAAAAAATATTGTGAAAATTTATTAAATCACAATTGTTTCATAAAGATAATTGCCTGTGGTGCTGATTTTACTTATTATGCAGCGTATACTTTATAGATATATTTTTATAGGTATATTATATATACTACCCTGGTCCGACGATGTCGACCAGATCCTCAAGGATGAACATGTTTTGAGTAAAAGGAATCGGAGAGCGTGTATGACAAATTGCATGAATGCAACGGAAGCTAGGAGTGTGTGTATTGTAAGAATAGGGCTGTCTGGCGTTCCTTCCTCTCCCTGCAAGGAACGTGGCGTGAGGGTATAGACAGATAGAATAATATTTGAAGACAAATCAATCAGATCTATATCACGATTTTCTTCGCTTAGTCCTAAAAAAACCGCCCGTGGCGCTATTTTCTCGTTTTCTTCGCCAAATCAATATCCAAATTTAGTTGCACCCTAGCTTCGAAGCGACGCCCCAGACATTTCCAATGATGCTCATGATTCTGCTTTCCAATTTCTAGGTGATTCAGGAGGGCCTTTCGTCCTGCAGCGAGAAGACAACAGATTCCAACTTGCTGGAATCATTTCCTGGGGCATCGGATGTGCAGAACCCAACCAACCTGGAGTCTACACGAGAATATCAGAGTTCAGAGACTGGATTAATCAAATCTTACAGTTTTAATAAACTGTTTTAAACGACGATAGGAAATATTTCGAAAATTGTATTTTTTGTAAAAATGCATGTTAGTCTATTATGCGGCAGAGTGTTTGAAAATGAAGCTTATAGGAGAAAAAAGTATTTTTTAATACCGATATTTGTCTAAAGGAAATTATAGTATTGTTAGCACGAATAATAATCTGGTTGTGCCAGTATGGATTGAATTACGAGTATGTGTATATTCGCGATTCAACACAATTCCTAGGTTTCACGTTAAAAGGGTGCGGACATTGAAACGCCCGACTAAAAGACGCGGATAATTGCGAATATGCACATAAAAATAAGTCAATTCTTTCTGTAATTTGTTGGAAGAGACAAGTAAGTACTTAACTCATTAATTTGTAGTATTTATTAAATAAAAAGTTAAAATAACTTATGTTACAAAAACACGGTAATTTTCTCAAAAACACAGAATATCTCTGTGTCTTTAAGAGAAAATTACAGCGTGTATGATAAAGTAATTTTCTCCAAAACACAATAATAACAAAGGACATTTTATTGTGCGTAGAGAAAATTACTGTGTTTTAGAGAAATAATACTGCGTTTATGATAAAGTAATTTTCTCCAAAACACAATAATAACAAAGAATATTTTATTGTCCGTAGAGAAAATTACTGGGTTTTGGAGAAAATTACTGTGTTTTAAAGAAAATTACTGTGCTTTTATAACTTAAGTAATAATCTAATATTGATTTCCACTCAGCTAATATAAAAACTTTAGAATTAGGATATATTTTTGCACCATGATGCTGAGATGAAAATCTTCCATTCAATGTACTTTGTATCTTTTTTACTTGTATTTTAAATATATTTAATGTAAATAGTTGATTATTTTTTAGGTATTCTCTAATATATGTAATACACATCGAACAAAATGTGCCAATTTAAGTAGAAGTATTTTAAAATATTATTGTCCATATATTAAAAATAATATTTATATATGTAATAAATCAATTTGTTTTGCGCGTGTGCGCATATATTCTATTTCTGAATTTGTGGAACATACAAAATTTACGACAAAAACATCAAGAAAAAAATGTACCTATACAATTAGGCAGAAGAAATTAGGGAAATGTGACGTCATAATTCTGTAAAAATAATTTCGGGTATAATTTCATCTAAATTGTGTACTTACATTGTTTTAACAAGTTATTCTACAGTTTGTAAATAAGTAAATTTATAATAGGTAAATATCGGACATTCACAAATTTTCTGTACTTACTTTTGACGTGCCAGTGCAAGTCAGTACGTTGAATCATTTTTTATGATTTTTTTCATAGAAATTTTAATCAATCATTTTTAATATGTTCTTACACATAAAAAGTTCAATTTCATAATTTATCTTTAAAAAATATCAGTTTTAAAAGAATTTTTAAAAAGCTGTCATCTTTATTTCATAATAAAATAACTGTACCATTTCATTTCCATACAAATGTCAAAAACAAAGTCAGTGCACAGCCGTTTTGGTCAGAGGTACAGAAAATTTGACAATGTCCAATATACTCGTATATATTTTACTAATATTTCTATAGACAGTTAATTATAAATATCATTTATTAAATTTCATATCTAGAAATATGTTTTGAATTCGAATATAAAACGATTATGCATTTTACATAAATTATATCAATTTTTAAATCAAAGAGGCCCTTACCTATTTATTCTGTTTTTTATGAGGGCTGCCATAAGACAATTCAGATCTTTTTTCAGCAGTGAAGAACACATTCTGAATGTCATCTATAAAATATTAGCGCAAGAAGAAGGTTCTATGTTTTTATACGCAAGTTTTCATAGAGAAATTAGTGTCTTCTTCACAGGTCTACGCGCAATAATATTATATTGACAGATGTATAGATGGCGCTATATTCTACAAAGATTTACAAACGCCTGACTTTTAGATGTTACTCGAAAATATATTTTAAAAAATATGTGGGGGGCTTATTCTACAAAACATGGATCCCAAAGGGGCAATATATAATTAGGTATTCGGGGAAAATTCTTTTTTCTTCTTTTTTCAAATATTTCATAGTAAAATAAATTTACAACATACTTATTAGTTAAAAATTGGACCTATTTATTTAATTATATAAACATAGAATTATGTGTACATACCTACATAGAATTTCTTTATAAATATAATTTTTATACTTATTAGAAATAAATATAATATATTTATATTTAAATTTACTACGTATACTATAATGTTTTTAATTTATATTTCAAGAAAATATTTTATTTAGATAAAATGTAAAATATTTTGGGTCCCACATTCCGAAACCAGACTTAAAAAAAATAATGTATTATAAAAATTAATGTATTATTAGGGAACCAACTATGACGTCACGTTCATTTCCCGCATTTCAAAATAGCATAAACAATCGCATGATAAAATGTAAAAATAGCGTTTTTTTTTACATTTTGCTTCTAATTTCGCCTCATTAAAAAAAACTTGTACGGTCATTCCTAGATCAATTAAAAAAAATCTCTTCGACTTCAGGAAACGAGTAATATGTCTTTTGAAAAAAAGATTTGAGGTGTTTTTTAATATTTTTTTTTTTCGATAAATCTGTACAAGATCTCAAAAATCTTGAAAAAACGGTTGCTTCGGGATATGGAACCCTAATTTTTGTAAATTTTTGGGATAAATTTGGATACCCGGGGATAATTATTTAGAATTCATTTTAGTAACCAGTGATTATTATTAGGTACTGAGGAATTATTAAATTTTAATTAAATAAATTAATAAAAAAACTATTTATTATTTTTTAAGATAACTTTTATTACTTATAAATAAATATTTATTTTCAATATTGTTGTATAAGTTTTGTATATTTTATTTTTATAATTTATAATAATATACCCACATAAGTTTTTTCCTAAAAATAAATACCTATTTAAAAATTCCTGTTTATTTTTATAGACCCATCCAACACGCCCCCCCCCCCCCTTTCCCATCTAAGGATCCCGACCCAACTATGGCGGTAATTTCCAACAGCATTAAGGTTTAAAATCGCATGAATAATCGCACGATAAAACGTTGAAAACTGTTTTATTTCATTTTTTGGGGTTAATTTCGCTTCAATCAAAAAACTTTTACGGTTATTCCCCAGATTTTAATGCATATTATCATACAAAAAAATAAATTATACGCGACTTTCGGGAACGAGTTTCTGTCTTCGGAAAAAAGATTAGAGGTGTTTTTCACAATTTTTTTTTGAGAAATCTATACAACATATAAAAAATCTTTTACGGTCATACCTTAGATACAGTTTCAATGTATCGATTCTATTTTTTCCAAAGCATATTTTAGTGACGGTTGTCGAGATCTAAGGTCTCCCGTTTTTAGAAATTTTTGAAATGTCAGCATGGATACTTTTAAGTGGTCATAGTAATATACGGCAGCTGCGCGCGCAGCAGGATGTCTGATGATGGAAATTGGAAACCGCCTGGGGCCTTTATTGGAGCCGCAACCTTCACCGACCTTGCCAGTCGTAAAAATATGAAAGAGAGGCGGAACTAATTCGACAGTGGCGCACTTCACATCCGGATACAGAATCCATGAAATTCTTAATAACATTAATGCCGAATACCATCAACTTCCACCTAGTCAGGGGACCCCTAAATAATTTCCATATAAAAACAGAGATAATATTATTTATTGAATCACCAGAGTGGTCAAGGAGGGCATAAGTTCATATGAAATTCTACATAAAACTCTCCTAACGTAGGGGAGATTCTGGGCGGAGATATTTGGGCCCCTATACTTAGGAGAGTTTTATCTAGAATTTCATATTCACTTATGCTATTCTTATTTCGCGCTTACATTCTCATACAAAATTTAAAAAAGTTTAAGCGATAATAGAATGATTTTTCCTCAGTGCATATAGGACCTTAAGGTGGAGTCGCTTTTACATTAGTCAATTTTACTAAAAAAAAATCCACGGTAATATTGACTAAAAAGTATTTAGGTCGAAAGTAATTAAATTTTAATAAACAGTTGATTAGTAATTCAGTATTTTAGTGAATAGAACTTTCATTTTTGTACATTAATTTCAAATTCTAAGCACGTTCCTTGCGAGGAGACATTTTGTATTGAGGTCACAACTAAAATGGTCGAAGGATACTTTGAGCATTCCATTACATAATACTGGTAGAATCCAAGTCCTGTATGTATGTAACGCTGGGCCTTTAGCAAATTTTATGAATATGTATGTAAATTTAAAGCACCGACACGTTCATGGGTGGCTAAAAACTTTCGTCAAAGTCTCACTTTTTGTGTCGCATGTTTGCAGAGCTTGATTAAATCGAATAGGCACGTTGTAAATAATGGAATTAATATCAGTTTTTTGTTTGATGGATGGATTTTTTTTAATTCACTATACCATCAGCGCTTTAAATCGGTCAAAAAATATTGGTTGACCAATACGTCCATATGTAAAGTTTTTTTCTTCTTCTTCCGCTTATGCTAGATCTGGGATCTGTTTGTTTCGGCGTTTGGTGCTCCTTCTTGGGATGTAGAAGACCAGCTATCTCTTCATCTTTTTGGTAGTCTTCCTGGCAGCCTTTGACCAATGAGGATTTCGTTTGCAGCAACGTGGACGAGTCTTGTTACATCCATCCTGTGTACATGGTCCCGCCGAATGTAAAGTTTTATGAATGAAAATTTGAAATTTCGTCGAAAATTGTGCGTTTTTTTTTTTTGATAATTCTGTGTACGCCACTGTCTGTTGTTTATATACGGGAGATATTAATAATATACGTAGGCTCATATTGTTATTATTAAATTTTATTGTATGGCATATTATATACTTATGTACTATGTATAGATATATTATTTTATTGGTCCATAACATACATAATACAGGGTATATAGAGAATACTTACAATTCACCAATCATAATGACGTTATAATATAATTACATCATACAGAGTGTAATTCAAGACTCGAGAATACAGGCCTCTTCCTATCTCTTCCATAAATCTCCGCTTTGGGCACTCTGCCTCCATCCATGCCCCACCGACTCGATGATATCATCGGCCTATCTCCTTTGTGGTCTCCCTACACCCTGGTTTGTTTTCGTAGAGTCTCCAGCCAGTACTCTGAGGATCCACCTGCCGTTCTTTTGTCTTGCCACATGACCCGCCCACTGCCATTTCAATGTCCCTACTCTCTGCGCAATGACCGTCCGCAACCCTTGACCGTCGTCTTATATCTTCATTTCTTATCCGGTTTCTCAAGGATACACCTATCATTCGTCTCTCCATTGCTCGTTGAGTGCATTTCAGTTTGTGGACACTTCTGGCAGTGAGCGACATGGCTTCAAGACCGTATGTTGTCACCGGCCAAACACGGGAATTGTATACTCCGGCGTTTAGATTGTTCGGGACTTCCTTGTTGTCAAATACGTGTCAAATAATGTTAAAATTTGACTGACAAGCTACATGTCACAAATGAATAAAAATCAAGTGTAACCAAACTCGCTGTATAGACGGGGACTTTCTCCGTTCTTTGAACATATTAATACCTACGTATACAATGTACATACCTAGCTACAATACAATAAGTAAGTCATACATATGTACTACACCTATATACTACATACAATAATCTTGTATCTTATATAGAGATTGCAAGATACATAGGTATGTATCTAAATAAATATGTATATTATATATCATGAATCACCTGGTGAATAAAATATACAACATGCATATTTCAATCGTGTTTTGTATTACATGTATCCATCCATCCATACCATCATGCCATTAGCCATTAGCCATAACGTGGAACAACCAGGCGTATATGCATTTAGGAATCGGACAAAATGTGAATTTTGCAAAAAAATATATATAAATGAATCCGAATTCATCGGTTTACCCAAATACACCTTTGTACATTTCACAGTAAGCTTGAAAAGCTTGTGTCGTGAAGTGGACCCGTGCCACCCGGATTAAACTGTTGTACGCGTTACCAACCAGGCTACTTATTTCGGTATTTATTAGGTACACATTAGGTTAGCAAAATACAGGAATATAACAAGTAGCTATCTCAACAGATATACAGCAAAGGATGGACTTTCCATCAGGCTTATGACTGATTTTCGGCTGGTTTAATGTGTTCACTTTACACTTAAGTAACATTCACCAATTCCAGTCCATCCATCTGCCGCGGTCGGAAATCGAACCAAGACTTCCAACCTAACAAAATTAACCAACGGAAAGGTGTTGATAAAAAATACTTACTTACTACAAATTTAAACTGTCACCTAAAGCTAATATGTGTGCAATATTTCAAAGTGCTGGAAAATCGGGAAGTTATATTAAAATTTCACAACAAAAATGTAGACTCCAGCAACCATCAACAACAAAGACAGACGAAATTAAATAAAAGTGTGATAAAAAGAACTGCTTACAGGGTCATTTCTCATGACAGCTACCCAATAGTTAATTTACTATCAAGTTTTTTCTACTTACTTACAATAATAACAAGACACCAGCAACACCGCCCCAATGCCAAGACCGGTAGCGATACGAAATCTTCGTCTCATTAGTGATATACGTATTTATAATATATCTACTAGGTATACCAAGCCATAAGTATGTATACACAATGTTAAATTATGTTACTACTACACCTTCCAATACTGGGGTAACCAGTGAGTGCTCCTAGGTATAAAAACACGCAACATTCTCTTTGCGTTTACCATAAGGTATTTATTTTAAATTTATTCTGGAGTTTACTACTTGTTTTAGTGTAAAGTGATCACTTAAGCCAGCCGAGGTCGATCGTAAGCCTGACAATGTTCACCATTAATTCTTCTACACTGTTGTGGGAATACTGCATTGTATAAACTATGGAATGTAGAAAAATCCAACGCTTTACAAGGATAATTTGTAAATAAAAATAATTCAAGTAACCTACAATTAATATGTCCACTTCAATTATTAAAATTACGTACAATCATGCGCGCGCGCAACCGTGACATTAGCAGTATACCTATCGCTCGGAATTATTTGTTTGATTTTTCGACGTATATTCTATCCTAAATACAATCTTAGTTACACAACGTATACCTCAACATCTCCTGTTACCTCTGAACTATCAATTTCCATCTTTTTCTCGAGGAGAAAGGGTCCTACGTCTCATTTGGATTTTGCCGCCTAAGTGTATGTCACAATCAGCTGTTTTACACTCACGCCTACCTACACACAACACACAGGTGCGCTAACTGAACACTAATATAATTACATTACCTTACTGCTGACATCAACATTTACACTGAAAAAAATCATATCCATTTATTCCACGTCGCACTGCATTGATTAATTATGAAGTGTCTGCAGTGCAACAAGATTACAAACCCATCAAACTCGGTGACATGTTCTACATGTCAAAAGGATTATCACTATGTTTGTGTTGATATACCTTGCGAGAAGATAACACAAAAGCGTTTAGCTGCATGGAGATGTCCTGCGTGTATGGAGGATCGTTCTCACGACATTAAATCACTAAAATATGACGACCTGCCAATACCCAGTTCGACAAGAAAACTTAACAGCCCGCGTATCGACTCCATTTTGACCACAGACAAAAATGTAAACACAAAGACCACTACTACTAAAGACGGACCGTTTTCACCAATACATCTTGGGGAATCAGTTTTGAGTAAGGAACTCACTAGTTTCATAGACGCTAAATTGGATTCATTTTTTAAGAGTATATCCTCGAAATTTGATGATGTGTTGAAAAGTATGGATGACAAGTATGATGGAGTGATAGAGACGTTTAATTTCTATACTAAAAGGTTGGAGGACGTAGAATCATCTTTACAGAAGGTAAACAACGAATACAAACTTCTTCAAACGGAACACGAAACTACACTAGTACGTCTTAATGCACTGGAACAACGTACTGCGGCCCTGGAACAACAAGCTCAAGACACTGAGCAACGAGCAAGACGTTGCAACGTCGAGTTACAAAATGTTACCGAACGCCGTGGAGAAAATTTAATAAGCTTGGTAACTACACTTGCTGATAAGATCGGCGTTCCCGTTTCTCCCAGTGACGTAGCAGCCGTTCATCGTGTAGCACATGGAGCAACCATGAGCGATCGTCCCAAAAATATAATTGTCAAGTTTTCCCAGCAACCATTGAGAGACGCTTTTTTAGTCGCGGCGAAGGCCAAGCGAGGATTAACCACAGACGACATAGGCGTAGCGGACAAAAAGAGGAGGATCTTCGTCACAGAACATCTAACGTTGAAAAACAAACTTCTGTACAAGGAAGCCCGTACAATAACAAAGTCACGAAATTGGAAGTTCGCATGGGTGAAGAGTGGAAGAATTTATGCACGGCGAGACGTCAACGAACCTGTCGTTCCTATAAATTCATCAAACGACTTGAACAAAATTGTGTAAATTCTACTGTAAGTACCAATCATGCGCATATTTTTACCTTTGTCCTATACACCTCCCATCCTTCCCTTTCCTGTAATGGTAATTGTGTTGTTTTATTTATATGCAGATACATTGTGAGACTGTGGAGGCGTGTCGACTCTTTGAGACTGGTTATTCTAAACAATTCAGATTCTAATTTCTCTCAGGCGCTTTAAAAATTTACTACCAAAATTGCAGAGGGCTCAAAAGCAAAACCAGCACATTTCGATCAAATATAGCTGTAAATAACTTTGACATAGTGATTTTAACTGAGACTTGGTTGCGGGATGGCGTGTACGATGGTGAGTTGTTCGGTGACGAGTACAATGTTTTTCGTAGAGATAGAGACTTGGAGTCGACGGGCAAAATGGATGGTGGCGGCGTTATTGTCGCAGTGTTGCGGTCGTTCTCCTGCCTGCACGAGCCTGAGTGGGAGACTGCGGACGAAGACCTGTTTATTAGACTTTCACTAATTGCAAGTGGATGCGGAAAAATAAGTATGGTACTGGGTGTTGTATACATTCCACCAACTTCTCCAGCTGACAGGTACGAGTCGCACTTTGAAAAGGTTTGTAATAAGTTTGTTGACATCAATCGTAATAGCTATATATGTATCATCGGAGATTACAATATACCAAAGATTAAGTGGACCAGCGATGGATGTGATCCATCAGTCGCTCTCATAGAGTCGCAGAGTGGTTTACCGGCTCAAATTCTCGCGGAAGCAATGTCTTTTCTAAGTGTCAGGCAATACAATTTAATTCCTAACAAGAATAATTATGTCTTAGACTTGGTACTGTCGGACCTGGCGTGCCGTGTCGAGCGCTGTGATTCTCCCCTGGTGAATGAGGACGATCACCATCCATCCTTGTTGATTGACGTGGCAGTTGAAGTCGAAACTCATCTCAAAATTAACAAAATTATTAAATACAATTACCTTAAAGCTGACTTTGAAGAAATCAACTCAAAGCTTAGTCAGATTGACTGGGATGCTCTGCTGGATGGTAGAAATATCGATGACGCGGTGGATGCCTTTTATAAAAAGTTATTGACAATTATTAACCAATTTACTCCTAAGAAACCATCAAAGTCCACAAAGTTTCCAGTATGGTATACAGCGTCTACGGCATCGCTTGCCCGGATGAAAAACAAGTATTGGAATTTATGGAAAAGACACAAAAATGACTATGATTATGCGATTTTCTCTGACTACCGAGCAAGGTTAAAATTGGCACATAAAAATGACCACCGAAGTTACCTAAACAATATAGAAATGTCACTACAGAAGAATATCAAGCCTTTTTTTTCATACGTAAATGGATTTAAATCATCTAATGGCTACCCGAAGAATATGCATTTTAACGGTGTTAACTCAAGTGACCCTGAAGAAATAGCCAATCTCTTTTGTACCTTCTTCCAATCTGTTTTCAACGATGACCAAAATACAGTTTGTAATCCAAACGATCCAAATCCGTCCGCAACCTCTCATTCATTATCCACCATAAGTGTCTTAAGCTCTGAAATCTACAACAAACTTACAAATTTAGATGTCAATAAGGGCACTGGACCTGACAAGCTCTCGCCTTTGGTTCTCAAACGGTGCGCACCCCACATAACTAAGCCCTTGCGAATTCTTTTTAACAGAAGTATTAAGGAAGGCTGTTTCCCTAAGATTTGGAAAATGGCGAACATCACACCTATCCATAAATCGGGAAGTAAGACTGACATAGCTAACTATCGACCTATATCTATCCTCTCACCGATTTCTAAAGTATTTGAAGCCGTAGTCAAAGACCATATATCACATTTTTTAGGACCACAATTTCTGACTCAACAACACGGTTTCATGAAAAATAAATCGACTCTTACTAACTTACTGACCTACTCTGACTTTTTGTTTCGATCTATGGACCGGCGTATGCAGGTGGATGCTGTGTATACTGACTTTCGAAAAGCCTTTGATAAGGTAGACCATGCACTTTTAGTGAAAAAACTCAGTCAGTATGGAATTCACGGCGACCTCTTACGATGGATCAAATCTTATTTAACTAGAAGACTGATGACAGTGACGTTGAATGGATTCAGTTCAAGGGATGTTACGGTGACATCTGGTGTTCCACAAGGCTCCGTGCTCGGCCCACTATTGTTTGCAGTGTTTGTCAACGACATTGGTAACTGTTTTGTGCACTCAAATTTTCTACTTTTCGCGGATGACTTGAAAATATACCGACATATAAAAACAGTTCATGACGCAGTAGAACTGAATGAGGATTTGGAAAGGGTTCAAAAATACTGTACAGAAAACAAACTCGAACTGAATTTAAAGAAGTGCAATTCTATCACATTTACGAAAAATAGAAATAAAATTAAACACAATTACGTGGTTGACGGAGTTGAATTAAAGCGACTGACGAGCATTAGAGACCTAGGAATAATTTTTGACGATAAACTTCATTTTGACGTGCACATAAGCGAATTATTGACACAATGTAACAAATTACTTGGCTTTATTCTTAGAGCATCTTCCGACTTTCGAAGGTGCGAATCGGTTGTACAGCTATACATTTCTTTGATTCGGTCTAAGCTGGAGTACTGTTCCACGATATGGAACCCGCTGTATAACAAGTACATTACCGACGTGGAAAGGCTGCAGCGAAAGTTCGTCCGTATTTGCGAGCGTAGATTTCGAGGTACAACTTTGACTTTGACAGATCTAACAAAAAGGCGTATACTTATTGATGCATGTGTACTGCGGAAAATATGTGTGTCGGAGGTTGACGTGTCACCTTTGCTGGGTGACATTGGTTTCTGCGTACCGTCGCGAAGACGAACATACTCGCCATTCTACTTAAGTCGTCACTTAACTAATGCTGGTTGTAGGAACCCTCTCCATAGAATGACAAAATGTTACAATGACAGATTCACCGAGGTCGACATGTTCTCTACCACTAATTGCAGTTACAAAAAGCAAATTTCAGGAATTCTGCAGAATAGTTAGTACAATGTTTTCATTATCTGCCAATATTCTTGTGTCTACATTACCTTACTCCCAATCTCCCAACTCCTTACACCTTTTTCCTCTTTTTCCTTCCTCTGATTGGTACTTGCAAGCATTTAGGTTATAATGTTGTTTTGTTTTTAATTAATTATTTGACTTAGTTTATCTATAATTTGTAATTAGTAGGTTAATGGGTAGGTTTTTGAAAAAGTAGTTAAGTGAATTTAATTTAGATAAGGTAGTTTTTTTTATATTGTCAACAAGTATTTGTCCCCATAATATGACTTCTTTGTGTACACTGTAATAGGGCTTTGAATGAACTATATTTAATGTAATGTTTTTCTTTAGGCTAATTTGTGTTCAATGTCTGTAAGTGTGCCTTGCTGATAAATAAATAAATAAATAAAGTACACAAATATTAGAGACCGACCGAATATTCGGTTTCGGTTTCGGCCAGTTTCGGCCGAAATAGCCGGTTTCGGCCCCAGTTTCGGTTTCGGCCAAAAAGTGGCCGAACCTTCGGCCAAACCGAAACTAGCATCCGTATATTATATCGAGCATTGTCGGGAATCTTCGGAACAGATTCACACCTTGTATTTGTATTCTGTACACTAGAATCCTTTTTTATTTTACAAAAGCGAACTAGATTTTTATCACTGCCCATTTTTATACACATCATTTATGCCTTATGACAAAATTTTTAACCAAGTGTTTTACTTACCTACAACAAGATACATCACTTCGCCTATTTTTCAAAAAAAAAACAGAATTTCCTGCGGCGCCACTTCTTGATGCATTTTAAGGAAAAATACTCATAAATATTATTGTATTCTATATACCTATTTTTGTTCAAAGACAATATACACATGGGGCAGCTGCCCCCCCCCCTAGAGATTGGAATAGGTATATTATTTTTCATACTAAATGATAACACCTCACAATAAATCACACTATTACCGCACATTTTCTCACCACTTCGTTTTTTTTTTAATTAGTATAAAAAATCCATCAAAACACAATTATTTCACAAAAAAATTGACTGCGGCGCTATTTTTTTTTTGTTTTTTATAGAAAATAGTTTTCGTACATAGTATTGTGCAAATTATTATGTTCATTTTCAAATAAACCAAACGATATAACGGACTTTTTCACTATGTCTCACAAAAAAATTTACGCTATAACTTAATGGGTTCCTTTCTTTTGTGCTTACATTGAGTTCCGAAAATGATGTGATTTCCTAATAAATATCTTAGGGAAACAATAGATATCAGAGCAGGGTACCTGTAATGTTGTTTTTTTTTTTAATTACAACTGAAATTCCTAAGTTTCGGTTTCGGTTTCGGCCGAAACTAGAAGGGTAGCCGAATATTCGGTTACGGTTTCGGTTTCGGCTAAAAATCCAGTTTCGGTCGGACACTAACAAATATATAACAATGAAAATAATTTATCTTGCACCAATCACTAGAAGGTAGGGAGAGGAAGACTTCCCTGTGTTCCCAGGAGGAACGTGTCAAGGTGTAGTTGTGTGTATTGTTATTGTGGTGATCCTATGTCTATCAGTATTCTGTGCTCGCTAACAGCTATTATAGTAAACAGCGTGGGCCATAAGATGAAAGTGTTGCACTTCACTCTGTGAGCGAGGGGGCCATTATGTAGGTTACATTGCAACCTGACTAACTTGACAAAGGTCAATAAATTACTAATAAAAAAACACCATATTACTTCTACTACACTACTAGTATACTACACATTTTTTTATTTGTATTTGTTATCCTCCTTGTAGCAGCAGGGATATTGAAGGTGTCATTCCGGACGGTGTTGCTGAGGGTGCCCTTCCGGCTAACCCTGGGCTTGTAAACAAAAACCCAAATACTTTCCTGCACACCTTGCACTAGGCTAAAAGCCTGTATCGCAAAGTGTGGAATACATCGCCAGCGCCAGGGTTCGAACGTGGCACCTCCCGTTTGAGAGGCTGCCGCCTCAACCAACTGCGCCAACCATGTACCTACCCTAATTCTAATTATAGATTTGTTTATTGTTCTCTAATCATCCATAGGCCCCATTTAAGGCACTTGGAATCGTCAGAAACAAACATCACAAAATAAAATACGATACATCAATAAACAGTTACATCAAAAAAGAAAGAAATCAATAAACACATGGTGACAAAACAAAACTTTAAACAGGTGTGGTTTAGTTCAATGCAGGTCTGTATGTAAATTGTCCAGAACTACTATATTACGTCAATGACAATATAATTTGAGAGAGAAATCAGTATAAAACAGAGACATAATATTACTAATTAATGCAGGTCCAAAACTGCATTTCGTCAACAATCAATAATACTAATCAATAATTACGATGAGTCTGACAATATCTCTTCAATAGAATAGTAAGATTTATCGACAAGGAAGGTACTTTTTCACCTCTCTCCGAGAGGCGACATCGCCTAATAGCCTCAAATGTATCTATCCAACTTAATGGTGTATTGCTGTACCAAGAAGACAGAGTATAGATCTAGCTGGTCCAACAAGAATCAATACAAAATAATATAAAGTGAGCGTTGGATCTACTATAGATCTTTGTAGTGTAGTAGTGTTGCAGGATCCACGGGTAATTATTATTATGCTATGATCTACACTCTCGATTTGCTGCAATATGTGTTTAATGTTGTTGTTGTTTTTATTCCAACAAGAAAGTGACTTTGCAACTATTAGGTACCGCCACTGCTACCTCACCAAACACTATCATGATTATTATTACCTATTATCTATAGTTTGATTCAGTGGCCTAACTTTAGTGCCGCAAAAAAAGATGTAAAGGGTTTCAAAGGTATTCAAGGGTCGTGTGGGGTCATGTGTGGTACCTAGGACTGCCACCTTTCAAAGAGAGTAGTCCCGGAGATTTCAGGGAAAATTGTGTTTTTTATTCAGTAAAACGTGTTTTTTATTGTACCTAGTACAAATGTGGAAGAAAAATTCGTAAATAACTCCGCAGGCGGTTTTTTTCGAGATTTACTTAAGTCGTGGTCTAAACAAATTTATTTTATATAAAAAGAAATAATATTACTAAACTCATCAAAAAGGTAGCGCCGCATGCATTTTTTTTATGAAACAGTTTAATTTTTAATTAGATTTAACAGATTTTCATAATACATTGGTGTCGTTTGGAAGACCGCGAAACACAGTTCTAGGATGTGAAGTCATTATGATCTTGGGTTTTTAATTTTTTTTTATTACTTATTTTTTTTTTAGTTTTAAATGCTTCGTGTTAAGTAGGTATATTAATTGAGATCATATTTCTATGGACCTATATGAATTACTAACGTATTGAGTTCATAGAAAAGAATTAGTTGGTATAAATACTTGCCATTAAAAGAAAGTTTTTTTAACAATGACAAATTGAACAGCAAAATGATATCATCAATACACTATGGAACGTAAACAAATAACAATAGAAAATGTATTATGATGTGTTTTTAAAAAGAAGAGCCAAAATATATAGTAATATATAGCAAAATATATAATAGTAACTATACAATACTGATGGTTCCACAGAAGTTGATCTATATATGGATCCAAAATTGGTATTGCTAAGTTTGGTGTTCTTTACGTAAATAAGTACCTAATCATTTTTTTTAATATAACAAGTTTTTTGTCTTCACATTCTAGAACTGTTTTTCGCAGTCTTCCAAACGATAGCAAACACGCCCTTCCGGGGCACTTGGATTCCATCATTCTCCTCAATTGAAGGAAAATCTCGCGGGCTTAAGGCCCTCCACACCCCCGGGTAGCTCAGGCGCATTAATAGCGACCTCTTTACCCGCACTTCTATGCAAATCTTATTAAGAGGTGGTCCCAGGGTTAGCCTTAAGGGAGCCCCCGGGCAAACCCCACCCCTAAATTACGTTCCTTCAGTGTCCTTATCCAAGGAGGTTACAATTCATTCTCCTCCAATCAAGGATTGACATAATCAAAATTTGTAAAAAGATACTATGAGTTCTAGCTGTGAAACGCTATCGTGAGATACCAAACACGACGGTATGCGGTGAGTGGATCCTCTCGATCGCACGGTGTCTTCCGAAGTTTGAACTGAACAACATCTGACTTACGATCTGGATTTCTTTTCCAACGCCCTTTGATAGGATACCACACCTGACCCCACACAACCCTTGGATCTCCCTGAAACGCTTTACATCTTTTTTGTCTTTGGAGAAAGCTGATCAAATTTGGTACACGATCTGGATTTCAAAATTTGACAGTAAGGGCAACCAACAATACAATCATGCACTTGCAGATAAATTCGGGACAGCCAAGTTAACTAAATCGTATCGACTGATAGAAAACTGATGCACACGGCGACTGATATATACTCGTATAAGTGAATAATGGTTTACTTACTGCTCTATTGTACTTCGTTTTTTCTCCATTGTTTAGACACAATATATTAAAGTATTTGACCTCAATAAACCGTAGAAAATTTTGACAAAACATCATTAAAAATCGCGATTAATAAAACTACTCATTGTCTGAAATATCGAAATGAGAAGAATGTGTGAAAAAACATTGAGAGCTTAAGAATAAGGCATGGAATAATTGGAGAAACGAGGGGCCGTCAAATGGATGTAGTATGATTAGAATGAGAGTGAATTAGCTACTTGAAATGGATCGACTCAAATGCACAGAGCGATCCATAGAACCAATCCATGCTTGGTGTAAGCCTAAGAGACAGAATAAGAAATGAGGAAATTAGGAACTGAATCAGAGAGTGGCAGACGTCATGGATCGCGTAGCAAGTCCGAAATGGCAATGGGCGGGACACGTTGCAAGACAAGACTCCATCCCACAAAATGGACCCCAACATTTTTAAGATGGAGACCTTGGGAAAATAAGAGAGGCGTCGGAAGACACCAAAAGAGATGGTCCGACGACATAGCCGCTGTGAGGGGTAAAAATTGACTGCGAGCAGCAAACGACAGAATGCAATGGAAGAGGCCTATATTCAGCAGTGGAGGACAGAGGGCTGAAGAAGAAGAAGAATGGATCGATTGTACACAGAGCTGATAAAAAGACAATTATGAAAACCTGGAATATATCATGCCTGGAGAAGAAGCATAGGTTCCGGAGTCAAGCATTTTGATGGCCAAAGAACTGAAAAGAAGCGCAGAGTTAAATAAGCAAAGAAACGAAAAGAAAATTATAGGTAAGTTTTTCTTTATGATAGATCTGGATAGCTCATCACTAAAGAGCATCGTAACCTATCTCTCTGTTCTCCCATAAGGCAGGTTGAAGTGTGAAATTAATCGACGGGTCATAGATTCAGCGCCGTCAAAACTAAAATTTTGAAAAAATGGTTTGATAAAAAATTGGGTCCCGCAAGGCTTTGTTCTTGGACCGTTAATTTGTATAGAAAGTCGTTTCAACTAAAAAGAATCAATGGTTGTTTAAATGGAAAACTCAAATACTTTCTTCCTTACTTCACACTCACAGTAAGCTAAAAGCTTTTGTTATGTCCAAATCGAAATTCGAGCTCATACCCATGATCGCAAGTTCTCGTAATACTCTAACCAATTAAATATTTGATAGTTTATAAGCAAATTAATGATAATAATATGGCCTACTTGCATTAATTGTGCATGCTGATTTTAAATGTCCTGTTTATTTGCGTAGAGATATAAAATGTTTATTTTATTACAGCGTTTACTTGTTAATGTGGATTTACCATACGCCGTCGCCGCACCAATGAACCGATATTTTACGTTTAAAATATCGAAACCACTTTCTAAAAGAGGTCGCATGAGAAAAAGTAGGCACACGCTATATTGCGATATTGCTCATAATTTCATAAATGCGATTTTGTTCATATGCGACGTTAATTGCGAAATCTTGACAAATACTGAGACTTAGAACCACCTGCAACAATAACTGAGATGATATGTCATAATCTTGTCATAAGCTAAAGAGGTTGAAAATGCTTAGAAAAATCTTTGGACTTCTACCCAACATAGTGAAGTACATAAAATCATATCGCCTAATAGATGATTGGGACATGGCCAGCGAATGGGGAATAACCGAATACCGAAGAAGATTCTCAGCACGCGACCAGAGGGGAGACGAAATGTGGGGAGACCTTGGCTGAGATGGATGGATGCCATGGAGTGGGACCTCAGGGCAATTGGAGTGATGAATTGGAAGGTGCGGGTGATGGACCGAATAGAATAGCGAAGAATTCTGAAGGAGGCCAAGGCTCACAGTGGGCTGTAGTGCCAGTAATGATGATGAAAGAGGTTGACAACATGAGACAAATTTTGTAATTAAACATTTTTGTATGGAGCAGCCATGTAGAATTGGACAAAATATTTGTCATCGTGGTGGCATTTACTTATAAACTAGACCTGCATTGAACTAAACCACACCTGTTATAATTTTGTATTGTCACTAGTTACTTATTGATTTCACTGTTTTTTACTGAGACAACGGAGAACGCATTTTTAATGTGTGAGCTCTTTGGAGCACAGAACACTTATACGTTCTGTGATTTGGAGTCTGAGCGCAAATCTAAAAGTAGCCTTACCAATAGTTGCATAGATCGCGAATATGGAGAGTATTTCTCCACATCTACGTACATAATTACATCTATATTAAACACTTCGTGTGGTACTTACCTATCTCCTATGGTACATGCGTACCTCTCTACCTACACAGTCTACACCTTCATCACATTGTCAAGTGGTAGCGATCTTAGTATGAACTTGACATTCAAGTCGAGAAGTCTTTCGCGGAGACGAGGTTCTAGCGGCGGCCGTTGAACGAGTACGCAAGTTCGTGGACGAGAAATAAATATCAAAGGTGGCCGCGAATACCGTAGATATTTGTGAACAGTTTGGCTTAATAAAAATATGTATTACTGTAGTGTTTTTTATAAGTGTTTTTGTGTCTTTGTTAATAATTAATATCAGAACCGTGTTGGTCAGTTTGATGGTTACGGTTTTGTGTTTCTGAAATACTGTTAGCTCTTGGTTCCGTTGGTATGATTATTTTTTATTATTTATGTTTATTAGTCAGAGTGAATGTATATTTTAAATAAAACAGCTGTTTTTTATTACTTGTTATTAAAAATGAACCATCTCCATGTCAGTTTTTAACGGTGAAGTTTGGATTGAGTTCAAGGAACCGTACACTGTATATTTGAATTAGAAATTGTTGCATAAAGATGCAGAGTGGCAAAAGGGCAGTTTTAATTTCCAAGATAACTTCATCCACGAAAGTCCCTAAAAAATCTTTTTCTTATAGTGATGATATGCATTAAAATCTCCTGTATTACCGTGTAAAACTTTTTTGTACAAAGTGAAATTGTCCCCAAGAAACCCTGATTATAAAATTTGACCATGCGATTTTGAACGTTAGAGACACGGGATGTATTTTCGGGATCGGTTCCCTTAAAACCAACAATTTCAGAAAGGTCAATACAAAACAAGAACATTTCAGAATGCTATACCAATGCAAAACGATGGCAAATCATAACAATGCCAATAAAGAACTGGCTAAAACAGAAAAACACTACCAACAAAGAACATTGCCATAACACAACGTAATTCCTTACTTACAAAATACCTGCAGGGTTGTAAGTTTCAAAATTTGTAGCATTTCCGAGTATTCCAGACCACCTATTCCAGATTTCTATTTGCTGCTCTTCACTTCACATTCTCAAGTAGGTAGTTCATTCATGCTCAGTTGAAACCTATACTCCAGAATTGTCCTTTCTAGAAAAACGTAATGGTTCTGTATTGGTACTGGCAGTGTTCTGAAATGTCCATAGTTCTGTATCGTTCGTTCCAAAACCATCAGTTCTGTTCTATATTAATTTTATTGTCCTGTCACATTTTGTTATTATGAAACTTGATTCAAACAGAATCCTTTGTTATGTGTTATGTTAATTGATATCAAATTTGTTTTGTAACGACTTTATTTCAAAATGCAGTTAGATATTTTCTACGAAGATAATTTTTATAAGTAAATGAATACAGTTTAAGAGATTTTTTTATAATTATAACGTATTTTATTTATTGGAGCGCATAGCATAATCATTAAGCACGGTACTCTAGAGATAACATATTATTATGTAGGGTACAAATTATTGCTTCTGATAAAAATAATAGCTATTGTTAAAGATCTTTACTTTTATTTTATATTATAAACTGAAGCCTACAATGTGATTTGCACTAAATGGGAGCCCTGATCTAGATTAAGTATACTTCTATGATAATATAAAGTTAGGTACACGATTGTGAAAAAAATCGGGAGACGAAAAGACGGTCCCTGTGGTACCCCAGAGGGTTGTAAAATTAGTCCCCGAATCTAGTAAGAGAAAATATATAGAAATTATTAAGGTTACACCCCAAAAAATAAAAACTGCAATTACTACTATACCATCGGAGTATATTCCAGCAAAAGGGTAACCGGTGAATGCTGTGAATAAAACACCACACGATTCTCTTTGCGCGAACACACCGACTTTAGTAAAGCCTTTGACAAGGTAAATCACAAGATAGTAATCGCAAAATGAGGGGCCTACGGCGTGCACAGCAAGAAAGGATTGAGTCATTTCTTTCTGACAGTTCTCAGTGCGTAGTTGTGGGTGGCTTCAGCTCTCCAATACTATAATTTCTTCTGGAGTTCCTCAGGGATCACAACCTGGACTTCTATTTTTTATTTGTTTTTATTTTCATCAACGATCTCCCTGACATCTTCAACTGAATATAATCTTCCTAACCAATTGCAATAGTAATTATTTTTTGTTTTAGATCGTCTATTAATGAAATGCCATCTTCAATTCCACCATTTTCCATCAAATATCAAGATTATTGATTGCAAGATGAGTTCCCGAAGTACTATGTGAATGTTGCCATGTGTTGAGACAAGATGGCGGGTGGGAGGCAGATGGTACGCGGGGAATCCCAGCCACACAACACCACGATCCTACTAATGGTGGTGCTGACTGGGGCCTTGCCGTACACCACTGCTGGGGAAAGTAAGATACATAAAAAAAATCGTAATTTCCCAAAAAAAAATTGGCATTATCACACTATTGTGGCTCAACCCGCAGCCAATCAAATAAGTGAGAGAAAAAGTAATAGAACGTGTTTCTTAAAAAGAATTTAGTAAATTAGAATTTAGTAAGACTCACCCGTAGCCCAGCCGAGCCAAAAAATACATTTTTTTTCTCATTTGACAGTTTTTGGGCACCAGTTTACTTTACTACGAGCATTGACTACGCCATCTAGGTACTTAATATAAAATTATATGATGACAGTAGATGTTTTATGACTTTTTATGATATTTCTTAGTTCGGCTGCGGGTGAAGCCGCAATAGTGTAGTAGTACCAACATTTTAATAGAAATATATCTGGGTCGAGTCTTGAAAAAATCAATAAGTATTCCCATTTTTGCAGATATATTAATGAGATTGATGAAAGAAGCATTCGGTCCTACTTGGTGGTCAGGCATGTGTCCACCTGCCGCGAGCCTCGGACCACATCGCATCAGCTCTGAGCGGGCAAGTGAGCCGTGTGCAGTAACCCTGGCCTGCTGGGCCCGAGGTGGGAGACCTAGAAGTTCTAAACAATGCGGACCCACTTGGCTGTTCAGTTGTTGCCACGACGAAGAACAAGATTTCGAAGACAATATTATACATGTGTACGTACATTTTTTGATATTCTATCTATCTGAAAAAATAGGTAACTTTATGTACAAGGTTGGAGCGTGTTGAAAGAATGAAAGACGACAGGATAAATAAATAGATATACCAATGGGTGAAAGATGTAATTTACTATCTTTTTCGTGTCCTTAAGTAAGGATACTATCCCTTGCGAAAGATTTGTCCAACGACAGTACGATTCTCGATCGTTTCTTATTAAAGATAATCCTTAAAATCCACGGTAAGGATAAAATCCTCATTTATACCTTTTTTACCTGGTATACTATTGAATTATACCAGGTTAAAAATTACTTATTTTCCTACTTATCTACATATAGTGTCTGTGACAAATTGGATGATTGTGACGAAACAAGGAGTAGGGATTTGTAGGGATTATGTAGGGATAGGATGGTTTTTCGTTATGTCTTTCCTCCAGGCAACGCGACGTGAGGGGGTAGATGGATATATAATTGTATAATACCATCCGATCCATGCAACATTTTAATTTCTTGTTTATTTTGCAGGCCGCCAAAAATTCCCATTTACAAGTCCGACCCACTTCAAGTGGTCGGTCCATGGCGAAGAGGACCTCAGCCAGCTGTCTTCCGGAGGAGGATTGACTACGACTACGATGAGGTACTATAAATATACCCGTGTAATTTGGACTTATTAGAACCCAGTGTCCATTTCTGTATGCTCTGACGGCGATATTTATATATTGTGATATTTTTCCAGGAAAACGATTGTGGAGTGGCAGGTGGTTCTGTTTTACAGAAGAGAATCATAGGAGGAAGAGTTGCGCAAATGGCGGAGTTTCCTTGGCAGGCTCATATCAGAATCGGAGATTATCAATGTGGTGGCGTTTTGGGTAAGATTTTCTTTTTCAGCCCTGGTCTCAACACTGTTGGGTATAGATTTATCCCCAACGCTTTCATTCCTACCCACAATATTCTACCACTCGCATTTCTCACGCACTGTCTACCAGCTACCATGGTCACGTCCTCCACCCAACTTTTCTGTGGTCTTCCAACAACCTCTTCTGTTTGTTGACCATGGTCTCCATTTGACAAGTCTGGATGTCCAATGCATCTAGTATCATTTTGTCTTGCTATGTGCCCTGCCCATTGCCATTTCAGTCTAGCTGTACGGTCGTTGGTGTTCAGAACTCTGGTTCTACGTCTAATTTCCTCATTTCTTGTTCTGTCCTTGAGACATAAGTACACCGAGCATCTCTAAGCAATCATAGGTAAGACTGAAATGAGAAAGTGGTTTAAATTTGAACTGTCTAAAATCATGCTCCTCGATTATCGGTAAATTCTTTGCAACATAATCTTTTAAACCAACCATCCCCAGTGACAAGAGTAAGACTAGAAATATCTGCCATCAATTTCACTTAGTTTTTTCCAACACAATTCCCTTCTAATCACTTATTTTATCAGAATGTCCCAACTGATATGATATTTTCTGTCACAGTATCTCGTTGGTTCGTGGCAACCGCTGGACATTGCGTGCAGCGAGCGAGGACGAGAGACATCAGCGTATGGCTGGGTGCCTTGGACACCAGGGAACCGATTCCTCCAGCTGAGAGGCACAGGTACACAAAATCCACAATTCGATTATTAAAGAAGACTAAAGAGTCTACATATTCAATAATTCTCTTGGGTAATAAAATTAAGTCTATGTAATTAACTTTTATCCATAATTTACAGAGTATCCCAGAAGATAGTTCATCCACTATTCAGGTTTCGCGTCACACAACCGGATAGATTCGACTTGGCGCTTTTGATGCTCTCTAGACCGGCTGCTCTGGGTTCGAGTGTCCTGCCCGTTTGTCTTCCAACAGCTAACACTTGGGCGGATGATGGACAGTTCCAACACCTAGGACAGGTTAGCACACATCTCAACCATGCTTGTTGCACTGCTGCGAATTTCTTTAATGCACAATGACATATTTTCTAACTATGCACCTTTCTTCAAGTCTTACGAAATTAGAATGTTCTTGGTAGGTTGTTTAAGAGTGTTTATTTTCAGGATCCACACAATGTGCTGGCAGGTATGAAGGCCCTGGTCGCAGGATGGGGAAGTACCGGACGGGGCGGAGCACCCAGAGGAACCCATCACCTGAGATCCGCTATTGTTCCTATACTTAGTAAGTGGTCCATCAAAACTTGTTCATTTCCAAGGGCCAATGTCTGCAATTCTTTTGTATAATTAAGGTTGGTAATGAGTGTTTGGAGTAAGTGTATGAGTATGTATATTTGAGGAGTTTGTTTACTAGGGATGGATGCTGCGATGGAGACATTGGAAGATGAAAGCTGTTGGGTACTAGGACATATGGTGCACTCAGACCAATTGTTAGTAGTAGCAATGTGGCTTCCAAAGATTGCTTTGGAAGCATTGGCTGTCTTATTATAGTGCCAACCTGCATGTATGCTAGTGAGACAAGGACATGGCTGGAAGAAGGACCAATCAGGTTTGAATGCAGTGGAAATGAAATTGTTGAGAAGAATGTGTGGGAAAACATTAAGAGATATGATAAGGAATGAGTTTATAATTGAAAGACGAGTATCTCTAAGACGGAGTGACTGGAATGAAAGTGAATAAGCTGATAGTTTGGGCATGTTGAGAGGATGAATGACGATAGGATGACTACAAAGAAGAGGTGTACGAGACAGTGTTGTCTTGGTATGCTGGTGAGATCTGAGACATGGCTGAATGACGAATCAAAGATTACTGAACTAATGGCTAATGTTATGTTCCAGGTACTGAAGAATGCATAATATGGCATAAAAGTAAACACATATCAGTGGAGATTCATTCAGAGATGATCTGTGCTGGGCACCAGGACGGTCACCAAGATGCTTGTCTAGGTAAGTCATAGTTACCTATATTAGGTAGAATATACTTTAGGGAGAAGAAAGATTACTCAACTAATACTAAAGATATCATCCTAAGACTTAACACATGGATAAATGACAATATGTTTTAGTGACTCTAGTGGTCAGAAATTTGATTTTTGTAAATTTTCTCGATAAGGATAATTTCAAATTTACTCCTGAAATTTACTGAAACTTGAGATTATTTCCGTAGTTTGTTATTTATGATGCTGTAATTTGGTTGCTAAAATGTTTAAAGTAAGACGCAGTGACTCTAGTGGATATTTTTTCGATATTCAGTCCCTTTTTCATACAATAAGCCAAAATGGATTTTTTCGCTTAGGTTACTCTCGTTTCGTGCTAACATTCTCATACAAAATTTGAAAAAGTTGAAGCGAAAATATAACGACTTTTACTCAGTGCATATACTTAAGTCCTTTAATGACGTTTTATTTTTTTTGTTTGCAGGCGATTCTGGCGGACCATTGGTCGTAGAAAAAGACGGACGCTATCACCTGGTCGGCATCACCAGTGCTGGCTTCGGATGCGGAGAAGATCACCAACCAGGAATATACCACAGCGTTCTGGTCACAGCTCCGTGGATAAGACGGATCATATGGGGCTGACTGTGAAATTAGGAAACTCGAACGAAATTGTGGAGAAATGAGAAAATATTGTAATTTGCCATAAACTGTGTTTTTATTTTTAAAACAGTGTTAATTGAGTCTGGAATGACAAGATTAAAGTGAATCATGTGATATAAGAAGTGAACAATATTAACAATTTCTCAGTTTTAATAACCTATCTGTTTTTACAATTTCAATTACCCATTTTTTTATCGTACATGGAGGCAGGACTTGCCAACACACTTCTCAGTATTATGATGTAGTGCAGTGTACATATTAAATAAATAAATAAATAAAACTTTATTGGCCAGAAAATATATGTAACAACAAAAACAAAACAAGATAATACAGTGTGCCAAAAGGCGGACTTATTGCAAAAGCAATATCTTACAGTCAACCCGAATATTATCATTCATGATTGATATATAAACTCATCAGCCTAATACTGGGAAACATTCACCTATCCAGATATCATATACTGTATCAAAGTACTATACTACTCAGATATACTGCTCTATATACACATAAGTACAAGCTAAGTGCCTGAAATATCACTATTTAGAAATCTTCTTACAATATTGCATGCATTAATGATAAGGCGGAAAATATGAAAATATTTTTAACTGATAGCAAAAATCTCTCATACTTTAGTCTAAAAACAATGGTCTCATAACTAAGTTAATAATTATAACAATTTTAAACTATTATTTATATTTTAATTTATTGTGATACATCTAATAAAGCTTGTTTTTTACTGTTTATTTTAACTCTATGGGTCCATCAAAAATACAATCTGTCCTGAAAGATATCTACGTTTTTTTTTAGGGCGCCACACGTAACTTTTTTGCAACACTAGTAGAATTTAGTCTCAGACTAAGTATAGGATAGACTGGTCAACAGGTTTTCAAAACCTCCCACACATTTTTTGTTAGAAAAGTGGTAGACATTTGCTATTAAAAAGGCAGAGACTGAAGTTAGTCACAAATGCCGCAGCAATTGCTAGGAATTCCATGCAATCTAATCGTTAGGTTGGCAACCTTGTGACAACATAATAATCACCACTCCCCCGCTCTCCCTCAAATTTACTGGGACAGGGACAATCTTAATCAACTAGTGAAACTTATGTTTGTCTCTTTTTCATAGCGTATTTTTAGTAGCAGTTAAAGGGAGATAGCACGAGTCTACTCATGCAGGGCTTGACTGTGTCATCTCTATACTATATTACTCTGAGATTTTAGTAGATATGTCATGAATGCCAGCACACAAAAATCTAGTTCAAATTGAATCCGAAACCATGTCTTTCTTGACAAACTGCAGGTCCACGATCGAAGAAATATTTAACATGAAATGTTGCCACTCATCTAAAATTGCAGGATTAATAGTACCTATTTATTTTATATTGTTTCTTTTTTATTTATTTTTTAGACACATTGTTAATATAATTTATTTATTATTTAAATTGTTTATTATTCAGTACAATTTTTAATGTGTTTTTATTTATCTTTTCTTTATTAATTATAATAATGTTAAACATAGGATTGTTTCAATTTCTTCATACACCTCTCCGTATAATTGGAGTTATAGGAGAATATAATTATGACTGGAGAAGACTGTCCTGAACTGACCATGTCGACCAGATCCTCGAAGATGGATGCATTTTAAGTCAAAAGAGAATGTATATGACTACATTAGAATTTTGCTAATCCGGCACTTAAGTACATCCGACATGTCCATTTTGGATTGTTAGAATAAGATGGCAACATTGTTTTCCAAACTTGTGATGGCGGTTTGAAGAGATTATCGGAGTATTTTTTTCTTTTTCCATGTTTTTCTCTTTCCAACTCCCAAAACTATCTTGCCTTTAAAATGATTTCTCTAGCGCTGCTCTGATTTTTGCTGCATTTTTGGCGTGAGAATATTGCAGACCTTTGACAGCTCTTATGACAAGGTTCGACATCAGGGCTACCAACAATACAATCTTGTACTCCACTTGCAGCTAACCTAATAAGCAAATATAATGACAACTATATAAAAAGTGTGCATAAAGTTATCCAGAAGGCACACGAGAGGGGAATAGCTTTGTGGATGCCTACTATGATGTACCATAGATGCAGAAACAAAAGGGATGAGGTTAGTAATGGTATTAGGTATAGGATTAATTTAAGGTTATATGAATTATCAAATGTGTATGAAAACGTAAAAATTATTGAAATTAACAATGGCAGGGGAGTGTCTCTGGCGGAAAATATTAAAAATATGATAAAATATCCTCTGCAAAGCAGAAGTACCCTAATAACAGTTCCTATAACCGTGTCAGGGACGTCATCAGGGATAAATGTAAACATAGATTCATCCAGTGGTAGTAATTTTTTAGACAGAAATCAAAACGCAGAGTCCAGTTGCACAACGAAAATAATATATCGGATAGCTCCTTAAAGTTGACTATCGCTCATCAGAATGCGCAAAGCCTACGTGGAAAGTGTCATGAACTCCACACTTCTATCATAGATACCGAACATATTGACGTGCTATGCATTAGCGAAACTTGGCTTAATGAACTCGAGGTACCCACTTATGTTTTATCTAATTATAATATTGTCAGTAGCTTTTGTAGAAAAACATGTACCGGTGGAGGTACTCTTATTATGGTAGAAAAGAGTCACAAGTCCAAGAATAGGCCTGATATTGTAAATTTGTCTATAGAAAAACAATGTGAGCTCAGCTGTGTAGAATTTGATAGCTTCATTGTTCTTGTGGTTTACAGGTCAACAGCGGGTACCCTTGAAAATTTCTTTCCTGTTCTAGAGGAAGCTCTAAATAGATTAACTTATAAAAATAATAAACGAGTTGTGGTGTGTGGTGATTTTAACATTGATTTGTTGAATAGCACGCTTTCGAGGGACGGCTGTTGTCTTGTGGACTTAATGAATAGCTTTATGTTGACACGTAGCATATTTTTTGCTACACGAGTAACTCCAACTTCATCGACATGTGTAGACAATATGTTCACAGATCTTGTATTCCAGGATGCTAGGCCTGCCAACTTTTTTAGATCCGATCACGGTGGTCAGGCTATTACAGTGCACGTAAAGTCTAACAAGGCTACAAATAAATCAAAACCTACTATTGTTACTAGAAGATTGTGTACTGAAAACAGGATAGATAATTTTAAGCAATCTGTTCAATTATCTTTGAATCATTTGACAACTCTAGATAAAGACGCAAACGCACTATTTGACGATTTCTTCCGAACTATCATTTTAGAACTAGATCAACATCTACCATTAAAAAATAGTAAATGTAAAACAAAGAAAGCATTTGAAAACTGGACTACGCCGGGAATCAAAATATCTAGGCAAAGGCTTTTTAGTTTATACGAAATAAGAAGGAATGATGGTTCGGAGGAATTGAAAAATTTTGTAACTTCATACAGTTCGATATTCAAGAAGGTTTGTATTGTGGCTAAAAAAATATTTTTGACAAATATGATTAAAAACTCAAGTAACCCTGTAAGAACTACGTGGAATGTCATAAAAGAGGAGACTGGTAGGTCTAACAAAAATAAAGATAGCGATGATGATCTTGATTTACTGTGTAGGGATTCAAATGGATTAGATGTAGCCAACCAATTCAATAATTATTTTGTAAATGTCACAGCAATGCTAACCGGTTCCTCAAACTCCTCTGTTAGCACAGCCCTAAAACACATGGACTTAAATAGAAAAGTAACTGAAGCTTTCAGGTTTAAAAAAATTACCGAAAAAGATATAGTTGATGCTTGTAAGAAGATCAAGAGTAAACACTCCGCTGATCTGTGGTATGTTACAACTCATTTGCTTAAGCGTATTATATTGGAGTTGGCACCTTCAGTGGCCAGTATTTTAAATGCCTGCTTGGAAGAAGGAATTTTCCCTAATCAACTAAAAAAAGCAAGAGTCATCCCCATATACAAAAATGGTTTAAAATCTGATCCCAGTAATTACAGACCTATTTCAATACTGCCTGTGTTCAGCAAAATTTTCGAGACTATTGTCGCTGGACAGCTCACTCATCACCTGGTCCATAATAATATCTTACACCCTCAGCAATACGGTTTCCAAAGGGGGAAAAATACCACTGATGCCATTGCATCGCTCTTGGAACAGGTATTGGAGGCATTTGACCGGGGTTGGGATGCTTACGGGATCCAATGTGACCTCTCTAAGGCCTTCGACTGTGTAGATCACTCAATTATTATAGAAAAACTAGATTACTACGGGGTAAGAGACAACGAAAAACTCTTCTTTCAGTCATACCTTAATAGTAGATCCCAACTAACGGAAATTAACAATGTAAGATCTGCATCAGCTCCTAATGCATTTGGAGTACCGCAGGGGTCAATATTGGGTCCATTATTGTTCCTTATTTATGTCAATGATCTGCCTAACAGTGTTGATGAGAATAATATTATTGTAATGTTTGCTGATGATACCTCCCTGCTACTAAAGAACAAAAACAAAACGGATGCGTCGATGAGGGCCTTAACATTGCTGAACGGGGTGAGAGGGTGGTTTGGCGACAATGGCCTCGCACTAAATATGACGAAAACGAGTGCTATTCACTTCTCTCTTAAGCGACCGTTGGGGGGGGATCCGGTGATGGAAACACTTTCTGGTCAATCTTTAG
This sequence comes from Ceraclea dissimilis, assembly GCA_963576895.1. Taxonomy (NCBI): domain Eukaryota; kingdom Metazoa; phylum Arthropoda; class Insecta; order Trichoptera; family Leptoceridae; genus Ceraclea; species Ceraclea dissimilis. The sequence continues at coordinate 571,922 of OY756361.1, forward strand.
AAACAGTTGACAAAAATAAATTCCTCGGGATAACAATTGATCGGACGCTTCAGTGGTCTCCGCACATTGAGATGCTTTGTAAAAGATTAAATTCGGCTATATTTGCCATAAAAAAAATACGCGAAACCTGTGGACTTGATGCTGCAAAGTCTGTATATCACGCATACTTCCACAGCGTTATGTCATACGGTATACTATTCTGGGGGAGGGGGTCTGACGCGAATAGAGTTTTTATATTGCAGAAACGAGCAGTGAGAACCATGCTGGGTATGAATCCGAGAGATTCCTGTCGAGATTCCTTTAAGGAACTCGGAGTGCTCACCATGCCCAGCATGTTCATATTAGAGTGTTTACTTTTTGCCCGCAAAAATATCCATAATACTCCCCTGAACTCAGAGTACCATAACTACAATACCAGGTCAAAAGACAATATAAGACCAATAAGGCATAGGTTAGCGAAGACATCGAAGAGCTTCGTGTGTCTCAGTGTGCGGATGCTAAACGCGCTTCCCGGGGAGTTGAAATCACTGGATGATACGGCCTTCCGCGGAGGGGTGAAGAAGTACCTCGTTGACAAAGAATTTTATTCCGTTGACGATATGTTGAAAAATTGATTTGATGTATGACGAAATGTCAATCAGAGCCCTTTACACTCTGATTGACATTGATCTGATAATGATATTGTTTATGATACTTACTTTGTTTAATGATATGCTATGAATAATGATACATATTGTAAAAATTGACGAATCCAAGTGCCCGAATGGGCCTACGGACGATAGAGAACAATAAAAACAATAAAACCTCCGCTGGCTGCCAAGATACAGGAAACGCACTATACTATACATAATTGCATAAATGTGACAGAAGCAAAAAATCTGTGTAATGATGAAGTGGCGATCTGTTCTCTCTGTCTACCTCGCAAGGGATGCGGCGTGAGGGTATAGAATATATTAAACAACGACTGAATATATTTACATGGTATTTATTATGAAAATATAATTGCATTTGTATAAGATACAAATTATAATAAGGTAGTATCTACATTCATAATTCATTAACATTACATACATTCAGTTAGACATAGTACATAATATTATGATAATGGGGTCTAGTGAAATAATAATTTGTGATAGGTATTAGGGAAAAACATGAAAAAAATCATTATAGTACACCTCATTTATAACGTTATGGATAATATTTTTTTAATATCACGACTCACACTTTGTGACAAACATTGAATTTTCTGCGTGTCGTAGTTGAAATAACAAGCAGTTATCTCAATGGATGTACAGCAAAGGATGGACACTTCATCAGGCTTATGACTGATTCGTTGGCTGGTTTAATGTGATATATAATGTGTCCTTCTCGCTTCGTTCATCAGCCTTCATGACACAGCGGATAGAGTACCAGCGTGTTAGGCTGAAGGTCTGGGTTTGATCCCCAGCCACGGCAGATGGATGGACTGATGGAAATGGTGAATGTTTCCTAAATGTAAAGTGATCACATTAAACCAGCCGACGATCAGTTCTAAGCCTGATGGAAAGTCCATACTTTGCTGTACATCGTTGAGATAACTACTTGTTACGGATAATTGTATGATTACATTCTGTGATGACAAAAACCTAGTAAACATGAAAAAATGTGATTTACGAGTCAAATCTCTTTGTAAAGAATACCGAAATAAAGAAATTCCCAGTATAACATATAGCATATCCCATTTGTCCCCCGAAATCATTCATACAAGATGTAGGTATTAAAACATAATTCAATGTAACCAATACAGGAATATTTTGAAGTAAAATTTGAATGAGGCTACAACTTGACACAAAATTTCAGTATGTTTTATAAACGTATTGTTGTGTTTATAAGACATGTTTTATAGGATATAATGATGCTGTATATTAATTAAACATAAAAGGAAGTTTCCTAATGACTAAAGGCACATAGCATTATATACAAATATATTTGTTCACCATCGTCCACAACAAACTTAGCAATCTTTCAAACAAATTTGGTCAAAATCTGTTATCACTCTTTAGTGTTTTTATTTGAGTTATTGGGTAGGCAACTTTTGCTGTTTTGACCCAAGTCCCTTGTGTTTATATTATCTAGTCTATTCTTGTAAAAGTTGGTGGTAAGAGCAAGTACCACTGAATCTGGCAACCGATTCCAAGCACTGACAGCTCTATTGGTCATGAAGTGTTTCCGTTGGTTGGATGTGAATCTTGTTGTCAGTTTCAGCTGGTGACCTCTCAGGTGCATATTGCTATGATATTTTCAAATTTGGAATTAGCATAACCTCAAAATTACGACAGAAACTTGACTTGATATTTCAACTGTCCGTCCTCGCCCCTCAACTCTTCCATGTGATATTTCTGAGCGTCGGGATCGCCCGCCTCCGCAGTCGGATCCGTGTGATACATAATGAACTGCGACTCATCGATGGGGTTCAACGTGAGGACCATCTGGGAGCCGTCTACTGAATCCACGGGTATCTGGACTGTCTCCATCGTCGGTACGACACCCACCTGGTCTTCCGTCGCAAGTTCTTGTACGTCGTCACTGTTGACTGCAACGATAGAGTTAAGAGTTTCTTCCAACGCGGCTCTCTCGGCCTGGCCACCTTTTATTTTCATTATGAGGAATTTCGTTGAGTGCTGAAATTAAAAATTACAAACACGTTAGTGCATTGTCTTTCGTGTCTCAAAGTTAGGGAATTATATGTATGTATTACATTATAAGTGAGACATATGTACGTCTAATCCCCATTTACAGTCCATTCTTTTTTCAGACGTCTCACGAGCTTGATGTGTTAATAAGAGATAGTTACATTTTTTCGCTACTTTCAAATTACATTTCACAAATGTTGTTTAAAAAAACTAGCCAATTTTTGGGTTGTTAGAATAAACTGGCAACTTTGTTTTTCAGACTTGTGATGGCGGTTTAAAGGGATTATCAGAGTATTTTTTCTTTATCCAACTCGCCAAACTATCTTGCCTTTAAAATGATTTCTCTAGCGCCGCTCTGTAATATTTTCGGCATTGTAAGTTACTTGTAAAAGATACAATTTGACAGCTCTTACGACAAGGTTCGACAAAAAAACGAAGAAAAAATTTGTTGCCCAAGAAAAAGAAGGCTGATTGGGGGTGGAGGGTCTACCGAAAGTATAAAACCTGTTAGAACGTAAAGTTTGGGAACCTCTAAATAATTTAATGTAAAGTTCTATAAGAAGAGGTTTATGCGGCGGATTCGAACCTGCCGCAGTGGAAGTGTTAAGACTTGAAATAATATACAAAGATAACCCACCATACCTTATTCTTCATGTGCGCCTTCAGTATGGACTTGAGGAGGAACCTCTTGCCGCAGACATTGCACACGTGTGCCCGGGTGCCCGAGTGGATGAGGCGGTGGTTCTTCATGGCAATCTTGCGGCGGAAGGCCAGCCCGCAGACGTCGCACGGGAAGGGGCGCTCGCCCGTGTGGACCTGACAAATAAAAACACATTTTAAGGTCTTATATGCTGTCATCCGGCTTCGACGCCCTGAACTGTTCTCAGCCAATACTGAGAGAATCGTCTTGAAACTAAAGACAGTGATAGTTGAAAGTATGGACTACAGATTGGCTGTTTTAGAATTACTATATTTGGAAATTCCTTGAATAAAAAAATATTACGAAAGTACCCCTGAAATTTATGGGTTCTGAGGATTTTCCGTTCAGTTTTTTAGATACAAAAGTACAATTTAGCCAAAATACTGGTAATTATAATCTTAACAAAGTGGCTGTTTCAGATTTTTTAATTTGTTCCCAGGCTCTTCTTAAAAAGGTAAAATTCACATTGTCGCTTACGTTATTCTTATTTCGCGCTAACATTCTCATACAAAATTTGAAAAAGTTGCTGCGAAAATAGAACTATTTTTGCTCAGTGCATATAAGCGCAATACTCAAATGGCCACTGTCGCAAAAATATACCTGAAAGTGATCAGTGACGTTGACTCACCCTCATGTGTTCGTTCTTTCTGCCCGAGGTTCTGAACTTCATGCTGCAGTGGTCACAGGAGAAGGGTTTCTCCCCCGTGTGACGCCTCATGTGATTCAACAGCTCGGCCTGAGTGAAGAATGTCTGCTCGCACTTGTCACAGTGATGCTCGTGATTCCGCTCGTGGACACGCCTGATAAAGTAAGAAAAATATGACAACTTACAGTCATGATTTGATCACGGTCACCAGATATGGATGCTTCACGAGAATGTACGGTGAAGAGTACAGGCAACGAGATGAGATAACTCAGAGGAGTGGCAGGAGTAACCCTGAGAGACCGAATAAGGAACGAAAATATCCAGGAGGCTCTCGAAGTGGAAATCACACTCCTCTTCATAGAGAGGTCTCAGCTTTGGAAGCCGAGGGTGCAGGCAGAAGACCGGTGGGCCACCCAAGAAATCGCTGGCAGAAGCAGGTCAGGTGACAAAGATGTGCGAAGAGAGACTGTGGTTGGAGTGGCCAGAGGTCCTGGAAACTGCAAGTGACAGGGGCCTCTGGCGAAAAATACAGATGCTTTGAGCCCCGACCCAACCAAGGATAGAAGATGTATGTATGTATTACAGACAAAAAAAAGTTTAGAGGTACCAGGGTGAATGGGGCTCTTGGAGCTATTTTCTGAACCAGGGCAAAGTTGTGCAGTCCTGGTGTTGACACTGATGTATGCTAGTGAGACGTGGACATGGCTGAAGGAGGATGAATCAAAATTCTCTACCTTGCAAGATACATGGCACGAGAGTATAAAATACTTCACTAATTAAACATACCTGTGGTGTGTAATTAGCCCAGCCTGGTGTGCGAATCCACTACCGCACGTTTGGCACAAGAACAGCTTGCCCTTGTGAACTCTGATGTGTCCTTCAAGACCAACCTTAGTCTGGTAGACCTTGGTGCAAATGTTGCACGAGTATGTTCCTACAACAACAGTTAATTTATTTATTTAATCTTTAAGTGAACAACAAATACATACAAATGGACATAGTAGAGATTATAAATCGTTGTTCACTAGGGCGAACTTATCGCAGAACTGCGATTTCTTCCAGTTATCCCCAACATACAGCATAGACTTTTATATTAAGTAAGTACACTAGACGTCTGACTCCGTGTATTTTCAATAGAAAGGAAGTGACGCAATTTCACACTCGGCACTTTTTGGTATTTTAGAGCCGCAAAACTCACACTATTAACAAGATATCAATAATGAAAACTAAAACATCTTTAAAACTATCGCTTAATTTCTAAATAACATTATGACTAATACAGTTTTCAACTATGAGAACAAAATTTCAAAAACGTTGCCACGAAATATCAAAATTCTCCATACGATTTGACAGTTTGTGGGCACCAATTTACTGAATGACATACAATTAACTATGAATAATTTATGTGATAAATGTATATTACAGTTAGTACTCTATTGCCCAATCCCACCAACTTCCACCTAGGCAGCGGATCCCTAAGTAATTCCCATACAAAAACAGAGATAATATGACATTAATAATGGAGCACAACAACTAGAAGAGCATACATAATGTCATATGAAATTCTTTAAAAAACTCTTCTAGTTGGGGAGATTCTGGGCGGAGATATTTGGGCACCTTACGTAGGAGAGTCACACGTAGAATTTCATATGACATTATGCTCTTCTAGGTATTGTGCTCCATTATTAATGTCATATTATCTCTGTTTTTGTATGGGAATTACTTAGGGATCCGCTGCCTAGGTGGAAGTTGGTGGGATTGGGCATATGTCTGCCACATAAGAGATGCGTTACGTACCCTCGTCATCATTTGAAATTAAATCGTGCACATTTCTGTGGTGTTTCAGTAGCTCCTTGCGTGTAGCAAAGTTCTCCTTGCATTGCAAACATCTGTAGTTGGTGCTGTAATGTGAAAGAAATACAAAGGTTAGCTTTTATGACAAGGGGCCTTCGCGATTTTGTAAGTAATCAAGTACAAATTGATTTATTTTGTAAGTAAACCGATGCACACTGTTCTATTCCATAAGTAATCAAGTAAACACTGTGTTATTCTGTAAGTAATCAAGAAAAAACGGTTCTATTTTGTAAGTAACCAAATGCAAACTGTACTATTCTGTGAGTAGTCAAGTACACACTGTCCTATTTTGTTAGTAACCAAGTACACACTGTTCTATTTTGTAAGTAATCAAGAACAAATTGTTATATTTTGTAAGTAATCAAATACACACTGTTCTATTCTGTAAGTAATCAAGTACACACTATTCTGTTCTGTGAATAGTCAAATGCAAACTGTTCTATTTTGTAAGTAATCAAAAACAAACAATTGTATTTAGTAAGTAATCAAGTACAAACTGTTCTATTTTGTAAGTAATCAAGAACAAACTATGTTATTTTGTAAGTAATCAGGAACAAACAGTCCTATTCCGTAAGTAATCAAGTGCACACTGTTCTATGCTGTAAGTAATCATAATTTACTAGAAGAAAATACTAACGCCTCTGGTATTGTATTCCTCAGAGAGATTTTACTCTCAGGTCTGGGTTTTTTGCGAGCGCCGTGCGCCCTCCTGAGGTGTGTCTGCAGCAGATGGACCGTGAGGAACTCCTTCTTGCACGTGGGACACGGGTGCGCGCTCTCGCCCGGCGCCGGGTGGTGCTTCCTCACGTGCACAGAGAAATACGTGTGGTGGAGGAATGTACGACCGCACAACTGCAAAAAAAAAACAATCATTTGAACATGGCACACACTCGATAAGATTCTCTGCTGGGTGCTGAACTTTGAACACACTTTTTCGTCAAACTCGTTCTGAGGTTCCTTTCACCACATTTTTCACAATCTGGGATAACCAGCGGAACTGAATAACAAATTAAGAATATTTCTTATTAAATTATGAATATCAGTCCTCATATGCCCTGTCTCTTGTGGGGTTAGCAGAGAGGACAGAGAGCCAGACAGCCTTACATACACTCCCAACTTCAGTCATATTCGTGCAATTTGTCGGACACCCTCTCCAATTTCTTCTACTCGAAATGCATCTGTTCTTAGTTTCGGGTCGACACGATCCTCAAGGATGGACGCGTTTTGAGTAAAAGGAATCGGGGAGCGTGTATGACAAATTGCATGAATGTGACGGAGGCTAGGAGTGTGTGTAAGGATAAGGCCGTCTGGCGCTATGTCCTCTCTGCCTACCCTGCAAGGGAAATAGCGTGAGGGTATAGATAGATAAACATACCTGACACAGGAAGTACTTGACGACCGGGAACGGATTGTATCCGCTGACCTGCGACGCACTGGTCTCCCTGACGAACCCCGCTCCCTTGGCGTTACTGTTGACCCCCTGGAGGGAGGTGTCCTTGAAGAAGCCGTGGCTGACCTTGTGCGTGGTCACCCGGGCGTAGGTCTCGAAGGACAGGTGGCAAACATTGCATTCAAAGGGGAATTTCTTGTCTCTGTGTATTTCACGATGTTGGTTCAACGAGTCCTTGGTGCAGAATACCCTGGAAACAATACAATGGAACAGATTATACACCGTGGCGAACTTTGTAGTACACTTTTGCTGGATTTCACCAACTTCTTGGGTGAGGAATGGCGGATATAGGAGCCACTTATCATTATTTTTCATACAAAATTTGTGCTAGGTGGCTCCCATCTCTGCTATTCGTCACCTAAAAAGTTGGTGAAATCCAGCATTTGTAGAAAAGATCTACCACTATTTTTTCACGTTTTTTCAAGTGTCCTGTAGGAATCGAGTATTTGTATAACTTTTTAAAGACATTGTAAATCTGTTTCAGCAATCCCACTCTGAATGTCACATAAATTTTTCACAGAAAAAAATGCTGTGAGTGTTTTTTTTACACACGGCATTCACTGGTTACCCCGTTATTAAAATATACCATATACAGTGGTAAATTATATACCAAATGTTTTGTTACCGACATACAGTATTTTTTTTACAAATCAACAGTTCTATTGAAAAAACGCTAAAAATTGATTTGTGATGAAAGCAAGCAGTGTGTGAAAGGATAGGAAGGTGTGGCATTCTGTCCTCCCTAGCAACCTAGCAAGGGATGCAGTGTGAAAGTATAGTGGTACAGTACCAATGATAATAATACTCACTTTTCGCAGAATTCACATCTGAGCACCATCAACAGCTGCACGGCTCCGATGAAATGTCTCAAGGTGTCTGGCACCTCAGCCAAGCGCTCCTCCACCATCTTGAAGTTAGGAGCGTGTCCCTCCGAACTGTCATCACCACTCTCCGACTCGGCGACCCTCTTATCACTACCGATGTTGTCATCATCCCCATTTTCCGACGTCGCAACTTTACACTTTTTGGGACTAGCTAATTCACTAGAAATAATGTTGTCTTTACTTAATCTACGTTTCCCGCTGTCACCGTTACTTAAAACACCTTCCGTTTCGCTCGCATCTTTTGAACCCACGTTTTCTGTTTCACTCATGTCTTTGGAACCCACATTTTCCGTTTCACTCGCACCTTTGGAACCCACGTTTTCACTATCACCGATGTCCATATTTTTAACATCACTAACATCAGTCGTAGTCTCTCCCCCGAGTTCTTTAAGTAAATCGGCACAATCATTGACTGCCGTTTTATCCGCCAAATCTTCTGTGACGTCTTGAAGAGTTCTGTTCTCGGTTTGGTCGCCTTCCAATGTGGCTGCTTCGTCAGGAGTAGTACCTTCTTCTCCGAGCAGCCTCTCCAAGTTTTTCTCCACCTTCTTGTCTTCAGTGGGTAGCAGAGGACAGAGATCCACGGTCGAGTCTGGATCTAGACTCAGTCGACACGTTTCGCTATCGACTATGTGGTCCTAAAGTGAAGAAAACAACTGTTATTAAAAAAAAGAGATTTTTGAGACCTCAAAGACAGGAATGTATACTCAAATTATACTGCAAGTATTCAGCCGACAACTCTTCAAAACAGCATAGCTCCATTAATATTAGTCCTACTTAACACTTCTTGGTATTAAATTTATAGTAAATTGAATGTTCTACAACTTTTACTAATGTCATTTGTCTTTACAACCTAGCGTTACGAAAATATAATAAGAAAACTTCATAAATCGAAAAAAAAAATGTTTATCTAAATAGCTGTTGTTGCCTCTCATATATTGCAGATTGGTGTATTTGAAACCAAGTGACTTGTTATATGAAATATTTATATGGATTATGGCTGCTTTTGTTGCCATGTTAATATCTTATAATGTGTAGTTTTACAATAGGAACATGCACCACATTCTTAACGCAATTTACGCAAAAAGCAACAGATTGGTGTGAGAATTGAATGATAAACTTACCAGTGCGTCGTCCACGGTTCTGAACGCCATGTGACAGTGACGACAGCTCAATACGGAGTTTTTTTTTGGGTGAGCTTCGTGCGCCAGTAGGTGCATGCGCAGACGATTCCTACGGTTGATAAACTTCAAGCAAATGTGACACTGGAAGGGCTTCACCTGTCAAAAGAAAACATATTTTATGGTGTGGCCTACAATGTACATGGTTGGCGCAGTTGGTTGAGGTGGCAGTCTCCCGAGCGGGAGGTGCCAGGTTCAAACCCCAGCGCTGACGATGTATTCCACACTTTACGATACAGGCTTTTAGCCTAGTGCAAAGTGTGCAGGAAAGTATTTGAGTCTGTGTATGCAAGCCCAAATTCTTTTACACAAAAAAAATAATTTAAAAAGTGATATCTCCTCACGCCGCATCCCTTGCGGGGCAGACTGTCCATGTACTTGAGATACAGTGCTATATTTTTATTTATTTTTTAAAAAATGTATCTGGGTTTATCGAAATAAACCCAAATACATCTTTGTACACTTCACAGAAAGCTTAAAAGCTTGTGTTGTGAAGTGGAGTAAGTCAGATATTTAGCCCGAGCCCACTGGATTAACAGTCGAGCACATTACCAACCAGGCTACCGACCACCTCATATACTTTGAGATACAATGTTATATACCTTGAGATGTGTAGTCATATGATTCTTGAGGGTCTGAGTGTCGGCAAACTGTTTGAAACATACGGTGCATTTGATTTTCTTCTTACCGTGGCACCACGAGTGAGTGTTCAGGGATGATCTGAAAAAAAAAAAGAATAGAAAAGTACTGACCACGAATGGCGTAAGATATTAAAATGAAAGAAAGACAATATGAAAATATAACAAACCTTAGATGGAACTCCTTGTAACAATGCGGATACAAACACATGAAGAGATCATTGTGTTCAGTGTTCAGGTGGTCGTACAGGGCCGACTCGCTCTCAAAGTCGTCCCTGCCACAGTCCGAGCAGGTCAGGTTTGAGGCTAGCAGCTCTGCCTGGTGGACACTCCTGAATAAAATAAAATATGTGAAATAATATAAGACTATTTTTTCTGCTCCAAAGTCGTAACTCCTTGAAATACCTATTTCCGAGACTTTACCGATATTTTGAATCAATATTGTTTCTGCAGATTGAAACTAATAAGTTAAATAGACTAAACACACACTCAAGTAACAAAACAGAATGATAGAACTAAGTAGGTACCTTTACTTACAATGATATTGGAGTAAAACTTGAGCGATTCGAGTATTTTCTATAGAAAATGAAAATCTGGAAAACCGTGAGGCTTTGGACTAAGGCAAATTTGGCTCAAAAGATCACAAATGACCTCTACCATCACCCCTGAAGATATATGCATCCATTAGAGATACATTATATAATATTAGTAGCATTTTACCTGTGATGTACGAGTCTTCTCGACGTCGGGAAGGCCTGACCACACAAGGCGCACCTGTACAATTCCACGCCCTCCTTCTTCACCTTAAGACTCACAGCCGAGTCGTCTACCTTTCCCTCGTCCCCGATTTTTTCATCCTGTTTCACCTTTTTTCTACAAAATAAAAAAAATATATTCTAAATGCAAGTATATGTTAGCGTTACGAATAGATATTATAATATTTGTTCACTAGGACGAGCTTATCGCAGTGCTGCACTGTGCTTTCCGTTGCACGATCAACATAATATTGGAAGGTGGTTGATGAATAGCGCAGATTGGCTTTGCCGACTGGGCAGTTAGTCTGCACATGCGCTATTGCGTTATATTGTACATCAAACAAAACTTACATTCATCGGTTACCATATAGTGAAAGAATCACTCATTTAACATGAATGGTTCCAAAGTTATACCTTTCTTAAATCGGGTCACCGCCACCTTGGCATTTCTCTCTTTCTCTAGCCATGATGTAGGATTGATACATTCAACATTATAGGTGAGGTTGCCATCACCGTCGCTAAGGAAATGTATGAAATAACAGTCCCTTAACAATGAGTATGAGGGACCACGTATTATATTCTGTTAGGAGATTTGACAGGAGTGGTGGTCCTGTTTGATCATTATGCTATGTTGCCAACTGTTACAGCACGGCTAGAGTACCTGCTCTAGAAGGCGGTGATAGGGTCCATGTGAATGATTCGATAATATAATACATACCCTCGTTTGTACGAGTAGGAAAACATTGATTCGGCGCCACGTTTTGGAGGCTCCCAGTCGTCTTCCGATGCGAGCGGATTCTCCTCCTCCCACGCGTCCAGTTCCTGTTTGATCCTCTCTTCATGTACATCGCCTGCTTCCTCTTCTTCTTCCTCCTGATACTCCGAGAGTCCCTCATCGTAGTCCACGTCGCTCGCTCTATTTACAGCGGAGGATGGTGATCCTAAGAACATCTTGGGCCTTGCTGGAAATTACGCAAAACAACGATACAGTATATAACCTTATTACTTTAAAACCCAGTACCTATCAGTGACGAAGGGTGGATTTCTGTAGAAGGGAAGCCAGGGTTAACCTTTTTTATTGTATTATGTCAGATTAGGCCCATTATATTAAGATCCTAAACAAAAAGGTAACTCGATGTGAATCCTGTTATCGTAGGTAGCTTCGCGCCTGGTACCTACCTATACAGGGTGATATGTCAAATATTTGGAGAGGTGATAAGAGGATGAAAAAATATGAAAAAAAGAAGCTAATGTGATGCATATTCAAAAATCAACCGTACTGGAGATATGGCCTTTTTAAAATTGAAGAGTACAAAAAATTTTCATTTAGGTTTTTTTAACAATATCTCTCAAACTACTAACTCGATTTCGACAATGACGAATGACGAATGAAAAATCATTGTAAACAATTTAGAATTTCGATAAAGATTTTAATTTGTGGCTTTCGCATTAGAATATAGTGTAAATTTTGTCAATAAACGTGTTTGTTGTAAAAAAAATTGCAATTTTTTCTGATAAATATCAGATTTTAAAGAAAAAATTGCCACATAATCAGGATTTTTTTTTTATTTAAAAAATGAATCTGGGTTTATTGAAATAAACCCAAATATACCTTTGTACACTTCACAGTAAGCTTGAAAAGCTTGTGTCGTGAAGTGGAGTAAGTCGGCATCGGGGATCGAACCCGCGCCCTTTGCATTAATAGTTGAGCGTGTTACTAACCAGACTACCGACCACCTTACCTGTGCCCGGCCAATGCCAAATAATAAAAATAATATTCTCACCACCTACTATTTCTTCTATATCGTCATCCAGCCACTCCTCCAATATCTCCACATCATCATCCAACCACTCCTCTTCCATCTCTTGCTTTATGTCATCCACGGCAAGCTTCTCCGCTTTCTTGTCCTCCTTGGCAGAGACCTCACGCAATCTATCAACTATTCTCTTGGCGGTGACCTCGGGTAATTTATCAAGTTTCTTGGCGGCAACCGCGGGTGATTTCTCGATAGTCTTCTTAGTGGCGACCTCGCGTAATCTATCGACAATCTTCCTGGCGGCGACCTCGGGCAATCTATCGACAATCTTCTTGGCGGTGACCTCGGGTAATCTATCAATCTTCTTGGCGCCGACCTCACGTAACATTTTACTATCCTTGGCGAGACCCACATTTGACCTCTCCATCTTTTTATCCTCCTGGGTTGCGACTACGGGTAATTTTTCGATCTTTGTTGAATTCTCTGAGGCGACCACGGAAAAATGATCAACCTTCTTGACGCTCTGTGTGGGTTTCTTGGGGTTTTTCTTAGTCGGGGGCACAAAGATCTTGGCTGCGTTGGCATGGTCACGTCTCATGTGGTCCCTGACTTGGAGAAACGATGTGAAACCTGAAAATGGAGCAAAAGACAAATATAATAAGAACGTTACTGAGAAGAACGTGTGGAAAAACACTGAGAGATAGCAATTATGTAGTCTCTCAAATAACGAACAGTGTAAGATGGGTATGCTGGACTTACGACCAGCCATCAGTCGGATTAGGTGATCACTTTAGGAGGTGATCTGGTAGGTGTGTGGCACTCTGTCTACAGCGCAAGGGATGGAGAGACATATTAAACAAAGAAGAACTGAACAGTCGTGCCTGATTACTTACCATAGTGGCAGAGAACGCACGGATACACGGGTCTCTCAGGCACCTTGTGGACCATAGTGTGTGTGATGGCAAATAGGAGTTTGTCGAACTTTCTATTGCATAACCTGGAAAACAAATATACACCGCATTAGTTCTCTCACGGTCCGTCTCATAATTAATTAAATCAATGTGTTTTCTGGGCTCACGACAGGCAATCGGAAGTGACCTTATCCAGACATATAAGATTATGAATGGCTACATATCAGCTCCATCTACACCCTGAATACCAATACCCATTTGAGAGGACATTCTATGAAGCTCACCAAGGGACGGTTTCACGACAGTAATGAGAGAAAGAATTTTACTTGCAATAGAGTAGTGAATGTGTGGAACCGTTTACCCGAAAATGTGATACAAGCACCATCAGTGAACGTTATTAAAAAAGATTGGATGACTTTCTCAGAAAGACAGATGGTTGAGATGGCAGAGATTGCTTTGGGCCCAGCAATGTAGAGTAAAAGAGAATAACTCACCTACAAGGATAACCATCTGGTATAGGTCTATCGTCGTTCAATAACTCCACGTTCTCCTTCTTGAAAGCAGGCTTTCGCATTGTCGACGGCACCTTTTTTATGGTAATTTCATTGTTTTGTACGGCGCTCTCGAGCTTTTTCATGGGGGTCGGCAACTCTTGCGTGGAAGTCGTCACCTTTTTGGTGGGGGTTGTCACCTTTTTGGTGGGGGTTGTCACCTTTTTGGTGGGAGTCGTCACCTTTGGTACGGGAGTCGTCAGCTTCTCATTCTTTTGAACTTTCTCAGGTTCGATTTCTTTTCTGCTTCGCTTCCTTCCACTTCCGCCCATCCTGTCTATGGGTTCCGCTTTGATCGACTTGAGATTGAAAACGCTCGTACTCATCTTGGCGATCTTTTCAAACTCTTTCGAAAACTCATTTTTATTCAATTTCTCTTGTTTGATATATTCACTACTCCGCGATTCGTTGGACTTTTGACTTGTTTTATGTCCATCGCTTTCGGAATCGGACGAACCTTCCAATAGAGCCAACAGCTCTTTCCTAGTATAAACTGGTTTCTGTTTGACGTCCACTTTATCCGACGCGTCCGTCTCCGAAGTATTGAGAATCTTATTCAACTGTTTGTCTATCTCCGAATCAGCACTGCCTTCAACCTTTTTTGTCTTTTCTCCGGTCGCTTCGTCCGTGGAAGGTTTGCAGATGGTGTAACTATCGATATCGTCTTCTAAATCCGGTTGTTTCTCTTCCTCCTTTACGACGATTGAAGGTTTAGGCATGTCTTCTTGAAGAATATCTTCGTCTAAAAATTCTACGTCTGTGAAATTATCGTCAGAATCGTCCGCAGCATTAGTTTCTTGTGAGTTCATTTTTTTATCTGATACATTAGATTCACTTGCTTTAATATAATCAAACACTTTGGTCTTGTCCGATACTTTCGAGTTGGCAGCACTGCTTACACTCCCTGAATAACTCAAACTATCGACGTTACTATCGTCTACCACTTCACCATCCTCAGTCTCGTCATCCTCCGGTACTTCCTCGTCTTCTTCTTCCAAATAATCCTCCAAATATTCGCATTCTTCTTCATTTTCTTTACTAACCTCCACTAAATCATCGTTCAACTTTAACGTTCTGACGACCCCTGCCGATTTATTGAAAATATTCAACAAATCGTTCTCCATTTTCATTTTCTCCGCTAATCCTAATCCCGACGTTTCGTTAACGGGATCGTATTCTATTTCCATCTCGCTCGGCAATTCGTTAAGGTTGGAATTTAGTTGCAGCACGACGCCATCATTTGCGTCCATTTCGTCGCTAGTAATCTGTTTTAAATTCTCTTCGAATTGAACGTTTTCTGTAAAATTTTCATGGTGTTCGAAGTTATCTGGATCGTATGCGATTTCGTCAGCGGGTATTCCGTTTAAATCCGTCATCGGGACGTCTGTGGATAAGGGCACACTGTCTGACTCAACTCCAATCATATCGGGAAGAATGTCTTCAGCGTCCTGGGCCGCCGCCTCTTGTTCTATCGCGACCATTCTGAGTAAATAGTCGTAAATGTTGTCCGTGGGTAATGTAGGGTTGTCTCCGGATATAGACGCTTGGTCTATGGTGTAGCCCAAGATTTCACTGCAAGAAATGAGAAAAAGTGTAAGTCAGAGGTGTTTTTCAGATTTTCTTTTGAGAAATCTATACAAGATATAAAAAATCTTTTACAGCCATTCCCTAGATAAAGGTTCAACGTAACTACTCTATTTTTTTCCAAAGCATGTTTAGTAACGGTTGTCGAGATCTAAGGTCTCCTGTTTTAAGAAATTTTTTGAAATGTCTATATGCCTACTCTTAATAACATCATTGCTTATCCTATCTCACAATGTTTTCCCACACATTCTTCTCAACGATCTATTATATTGTATTGATTGTCATACCTTGCTCTGTCGATAAATTCCTGGAAAGTATCATTGGGAAACACTTCCAGGTTGACGTCTTTCCCCTCCGCATTCTCTAAACTGATTATTAGAGACATCTTGGTGAAAATCTTACAAGCATACGGCTACAGGATCTGGAAAAAATATAATACGTAGAATTAGTATGAAAAGTAGTTTAATAAACAGTGACCCCCTTCTCTCCATACCACTGTTTTAGCCAAAACGACAGCGTCAGGTGCTTCCCCACTTTTTAATGTTATTCGCGTTCTATCAATTTTATTGTATTAACACAGCATTTCTTTGGAAGAATTAGGCCATACAACATAACCTTTACAAAACAATGACAGGCTCATAAATTACAGCAAATTTTGACGTAAAATTGTATAACTTAATGAATAATGCAGACCTTTTGATTAGATATGTAATAAATTGTTGATTATAACTATTTAAAATGCCGTGCTAAATAAAAACCCGGCAAAATACCTATACGTCAAAATGACAATGTACTCGGACTTTTATCACTTGAGGTTTTCTGCACAATTAAAAGCAATTATTGGGTATTGAATCGGCGGATAGCGTAATTTATGTATTTAACTATTCGCTGGAAAGCTTCTATAAAACATTTATGTAGAAACATTAAGAAAAATCGGGATTTCAAGCGGCCAATACCGAACGACTTAATGATTAGGAAATTAGCGTCTACGCCGCCTGCTTTTGAATTACGCCCATAAAACAGCATCGGAAAGGTTTGTAAGAATATTTTAAGCTCAAGAAGATAACTGGTTTGGCTAACAAACCAGCCATTTTCGTACATTAAACGCATTATCAATATTATCATAACCGTTGCGTCGCAAGTTTCAACTTCGGGGCTCGAACGGCGACATCCCTTCTTCGCCGACACATCGGGACGTTCTTGGGACGTTGTATTCTGACAATTTACTCTAATATTGCTGAAATATAATTCGCTAATTGCATTAGTATTATGATTTTATAAATATTATGGATCCCACCTTCATGTTTTTGTTGAGAATCTCAAAAATCAGAAATATTTTTCGACGATAATGTAAAACGACGCTTCCAGCCAGCCACCTCGTGAGTTTTGTGCTGCCAACGTATGAAAAATTTCGCCATGAAACAAGCGGTCGCTTGGACTTCACCGTGAATAAAATTAATAATTATTAAATATCTAACTAAAACAGAAACCCTCAGTTTGTTATCATTAATTTATTAAGAGGATAATTGATGAAATTACACGCGTCTTAATTATTTATCTCGTAAACCCATCATAATGTCGTAATATGCGTTTAAAACATTATCAAGTTTTGCTTTGAAAATTTGCAACTGAAAGCAAGCGGGCTCCCACCATTTCGTCGCTTCAGTTCTTATTTTGGTCACAGACCATTTTTGTCAAAAATGAGTTATGAATGGAGTGATGTAGAGAATCAAATTTCACACATTTTCAGCCAAAAAACACCCGAGTTTTTTGTGTTTAACACGTATTTTTTTACATTTTTAAAATTGCCATATCCAACATCGTAATAAAGTTTTAGTTCTTGTTTGTGTCACGTCTAACATCTACCAATCAGGACGCTTCGCGCTTAATTTGTATGGGAATAAATGATCTCATTGGTTTCTTGTTTGTGTGACATCCAATCAGCGAGCGGCACAGCTATTATTTCAAGCGGTCAACGTTCAATTTGAATTTTTGTCTAGTACTTTTTCAGTGTTTTCTTCTGTTATTTAATATTTTTTAAGAGTAAAAAATGTCTAAATTATTTCCCGAAGTAAAACAGATACATTTGGAAAGAACAATTGCAAGTTACATGAGTTTTAACACACATTTCGATAGATATTATAACTGAATATCAAACGTCTAACAATTAATACAGCATGATCACTTTTTGTGAATAATATTTATTTTTTTATTTATATATCCCTTCACAACTCGTCCCTTGCGGGGTAGGTAGAAAAGAAGCATGCATTCTTTAATATGCCTGAACATTAATTTACAATGAAAAATATTAGGTATTAAATATTAGGTACGTTCCCCATGGAGCGTTGTAGAATAGGCTCGCACACGCTTTTGATTTTTTTTAAATAGTGCTCTGTACAAAAGAGGCGCTTATGCTTATGAAGTTCATTGCACAATAAATAATTATTACCTAAATCTCATTCAGTGATAAAATTTTAACATGAGATTTTTTAGTGAAAAAATCTGAAATTGATATTCCAGCGAATGCAATGAAAGGCAAAATATGTAAAAAAAAAAAAAAAGTACCTGACTAAGCCAGAAAAATACAGAAACATGTAATTCTAATTAACTTAGTCAAAAATGCTAATCAACTTACATAATTCTAGTGGAAATCGGGTATCAATGAAACGCAGGACCTTTGGTAACAGCTGTTGCATGTTGTTTGAATATATACCATCATCACCAGTCGAGAAATTTTTTTCTTATAGAACTTTTCAAAAAGAACAAAATGCTTATGAATGATTATCGATAGATTTCGACGTATTTAGAAGCGCGTGAATGTTAAATTTGCACATTTCGATTTGTAAAAATTGGTAAATATTATAGCACAAAATGTTATTGTAGAATAGAAAATAATGTAAACATAAAAATTTAAACGAAAAATGTAATTTGCCATAAGAATAAACGTACAATAATAACATGTAAGGATAGGGTCTGGCGATCTGTCCTCTCTGCTTACCCCAAAAGCCGGGTCATTTTTGACGCGTTACAGCTAGTACGAACATAATATGCAATTTATTGCTGCAGTCAACAATATGGTCAATATGGTCATTCATAATTCACAGTGGCACGCTTCTAAGTATTTTATAACCTCACTTCATTATTCTATGTTCGCTAAATGGTTTCATGGTACTAACATAAAAGTAACAATTTTTGTCCCATTTATATTGTGTTGTCTCTTTGTGTGGGCATAAGATGATTGTCATGGCATGGCTATCCCTAGATTGATTTATTAGGGTCTTTTGTTTAAAAAATGGACCTATGACTCCTATGAGTTTAGTTACATTGTTATCTTTTCAAAGTATTGTGTAACGCGCTAAAGTTTGTATTTGATTGACAATCAACATTAAGTATCGTTATTTTTAGTACATAATATGAATATGTATTATATTCGGTTAAAATATATAAAAATGTAATACTTGTTGTCTAGACTCTCGAGATTTTCAAAAGTATTCAATCCATATGAATTTCCAAAACAAGTTTGTTGTCGTTACTAATACCTAATTGGTAATTACTCTAATTAGGGATGGTCAAACATCGAATAAATCCTTTCGTTTTTTTTATAACAATAAAAACAATATTTTATAAAATTTTCTATCTATCTCTATCTATACCCTCACGCCACATCCCTTGCAGGGTAGGCAGAGAGGACAGAGCGCCAGACAGCCCTATCCTTACACACACTCCTAGCTTCCGTCACATTCATGCAATTAGTCATACACGCTCTCCGATTCCTTTTACTCAAAACGCGTCCATCCTTGAGGATCTGGTCGACATGATCGGACCAGGTCAGTCTCGGACGGCCGCGCTTTCTCACCCCTCTTCGCTCATTCAGATATATCTTTTTTGTCATCCTGTCATCATTCATTCTCTCAACATGCCCAAACCATCTTAGTTTGTTTACTTTCATTCTTGTCACTACACCAGTCTTGCAGTCACTCATTTCCCTAATAACCTCATTCCTTATCTTATCTCTCAGCGTTTTCCCGCACTTTCTTCTTAATGACCTCATTTCTACTGCATTCAACCCTGATTCATCCTTCTTCATCCACGTCCACGTCTCACTAGCATACATCAGGGTCGGCACCAAGACAGCATTGTGCACTAGCACTTTTGCTTTCATAGACACATTGCTACTACTAACAATCGGACCGAGCGCACCATTCGTCCTAGTACCGGCCAGCTTCCTTCTTTCAATGTCTCCATCACAGCGTCCATCTCTAGTAAATAAAATTTTATACAATATTATTCTCGTGATACGAATTTGGATATTGTATGGAAAGATAATAATTGTGAAATGTCACTCTGAATGGTGCATCTAATGTTCTCGAAATGAACAGTAAGGGTGAAAAAGAAGGTATGTATTACACTTACAAGTATATCTTCATAATGTACTCATACGAGTATAATAAATTATTTAATTGTGTGTTCCTAAACAAAATCAATTCATTAAAAAAGACACCATGTATATAGAAAAACCGTTGAAATGGCGTATGACCAAAACAAGAACTGAACGAATTTTAACAAGCAGTTGTTCATATCCGCTATGCGTTGGGTCACGGCCACCAAAGTGAACTAAAGTTTCGTAGATGTTGGTCATATCCACACAAAAATTAAAATAACAGCTTTATTTGATTTTAAAATTCGGAACTAAATGTTTTATTCTATTTTTGTTATGCCCTTTTTGTTATTGACATACTTTTTTATATAAATATATGTGAAATTATTCACATAAACACAAAAAATGCTCTCCTGTAAAGTTTGGTTAGTGGCGCGTGACCAAAATAAGAACTGAAGCGACGATTTCCCGATTGTTATTTCAGTTATTTGGAATGGCTCAACAGATTAGACTCGTCTATTACCAAATTAACCAAATAAAACGCGTTAATTATTTTGCAAGCGACGTTTATTTGTATAAATAAAACCACATTGCGCGATTTTTTAGAAATTAGACAATCTATATTCGACATATGTAGGGGAATTATAAAAGCTTAGCAACACTAGACAATGATTCAATGTACTTATTTACTTTATCACTAGATGTCTCTGGGTGCTGTGCGACATCAAGGATGGCAAAAATATTCTTCAAAAAATAAAGCGCGAATCTCTTGAATGCACGCTCGAAAACACAGGGATAACATCCTGATTATTCTGATATTGAAATAATTACTCGTTAAGTTATTTCTGAGGATACATAGGGTATAAAAAATCCATTTATCCAAGTCGAAGTACAGATTTGCCTTTGCGTTGAGTTGATAATATAGGGTCTTGTAGGGATCTAAATTAAAAGGATTCGTTAAATAGAAATATTTTATTTATTTTATACAACAAGATCCCAACAGAACACATATTATTTTATAAATTAGTGGAATGAAAACATCACATTTTGTAAGGAAGAAATATATATTGACATCAAAATGTGCAGTAAAAAAATAATTAAAAAAGAACCCAATAAGATTTCAAATTAAGAATGTTCTATAGACGATTTACATAAAAAACAATGCAAATTATTATCTTAAGCATTCAGCTGTATTTGAAAAATAATGCAATTATAATAAATCCCTTTACAGGCAGTTAATGACAATATTACTAAAAATTATCCATGCTAATAATTGACAATTTTGTGCTAAATTAAGCAAAAAAAAGTAACTTTAAAAATACATTTCCCTATTTGTTAGACAGCGCTAAAAACGGAAAGAAAAATTTAAAAATAGAACTTAATATATTTTTTGGCATAAGTTCTTTGGCAAGGAAATAAAGTAACACCTATAAAAATCTAAGGTTCTTCATCAATGCAAAAATTATGAAAAATTATAAGTGAAAAAAAAAAACATAAATGGAATGTTGAAACTGTACAATTTGAGCACTTAAAAATATCACATAATAGATAGAAATGTTGCTATAGATAGAAATATCAACCTGTGTTGTCATGTCTTTTAATAAAATTGGCAAGAAAAAAAGGAATATAATAATTGTATTTTCTGACAGTATAATCTATTGCAAAAAACGGAAATAAAACAACAAATACTTAAATACAATACAAATGCAAAATAATAAAAAAATATATAAATATACATAGGAAGGTACCTACTTATATTATTTGAATCATAGAAATTTGAAATACGAAAATAAAAAAGTAGAAAAATAAGAGGAAATCTTTACGTTAAAATTCTGAGGTTTGATTTGTCCATTTGAAATATTATTTCTAAATTTGAAATTACCTAAATTTGTTCTAATTTCATTTGTTTGAATTTTGTTCTTAAGAATATACAGAAAATTTATCTTTGCAGTTTTCAAATTAAGAATACAATTAAAAAAGAAAAACAAACAAAGAATACAAAATAAAAAGTGATAGGTAGACAAGATTTATAGAAAAGTAAAATATTTTAAAAATTGTCACATTAGTTATTTTTGTTGTTTCACTTTTTCTTCTTCAACTGTTTGAGTTTCTTCTTCTCCTCTCTTTTTAATTCCTTATCCTTTAATGATTTGTAAAGTTTATATCCAAAGAATGCTGAAACAAAAAGAAAATGCACATTAAAACACAGCAACATTAACGCTACAATGAGCCATCTGGTGGAATAATAGAAAAGCAAAAATTAATGTTTAAAAACAGAATGAGTCTCTCCTTAAAATTTTCCCTTCCTAGAGCCGACTAAACACTTCAAAATTTTGAATTGACTGTCGTTTCCATTTAAGCCACACCTGTGTTTTGCAAAGCAAAAAAAAAACACTAACCGAATAGCGAGAAAACGACAACACAGCACAATACAATAGTCACGGTGCTGTACATATTGTCGGCCAAAGCTTGTCCAACCTTTTCTTTCGTTATGTCAGTCGCAATATTTTTAATTTCCGCCAGCTTATCGGCCAGCTGTCCTCTGGCTTTGGTTTCGAATTCCAATTTTTCATCTTCTGAAAGATCATCATATTTACTCATGATCGATTTCAACTTCTCGGACAGTTCCATGAGTTTATTTTCTCCGGTAAACTGAGCCATGATTCCCTCGAGTTTTTGTAATGTAGCAGATGGATCGGCCGGCTTTCCGTCCATTCCTTTCAAACCTTCGGACATCTCTTTCAAACGTAACGCTTCGGACTTCATCTGTTTAACGATCTCGCCCATTCCGTCCACAGCTTCGTCAGACACGCTCATTTTGAATAAATTAAACTATAAAATTAACTTGAAATAAGATAAATTCTAATACTGTTGACCGAATGCCACGTTACAAATCACTCGTTAATATAAAAAAGATACGGATTTTCACAAAATAATCAAATCTAATTGTTGAGATAATAAAATAAGAAAGATAACAAATTTATCGATAAAAAGATTACAACATTTACTAATCCTCTTTTAAAAAAAACCTCGTACATTTTGATAAATTGCACAATTCTTGTGATAACAACTAAGATTGATCATTGTGATCCAATATCTATTTATTTACATGGTGCCATATCCCTTGCGGGGGAGGCAGATAAGACAGATTGCCACACACTTCTTCTTTACGTACATCTTTCGCTTCGATCACGTTCATAACATTCCTTATGTAATCTGCAATTTCTCTCACGCGGATGATCTGCAATTTCAATGACGCGGATTCCTGTCATAGTATACTTTGATTTGACTTTGACACAATGCTTTTGATGCAAATATGCGACATGATACTATTCAATGTTCCTAGGCCTATTTTGTTGTAGCGTAGTACGAAATATACTAAACAGAATGTAGAACATGCAAAAATCATACTTTTTGGGGTATATTGAGGATGTTTAAATTTCTGCAATTCAGTAATCAGTAGGTATTTCCTGTAGCAGTGAATGTGTTATTAACAACATTTCGTACAATGATTCGAGATCAACGCTGGTCAGAGTGTAAATGACCCCAATCAGCATTTCATCAATTATTAAAATAATAGAAAAAAAAATTCTTAATTTGACTGGATGAAATTCAGTACGCGAGTGTAAAAGTTTCAGATCAGGAGTCACGTCAGTTTAACAGGTACAAAAATTATTAGTTAATACAACGAAGCAAATTACAAATCAGAGGAACACTTTTCACATGACCGAAGGAGGGCGACTAAGATTCCTCATACACTACGAAGCATGGGATACGAGGATAGGCTATGGATATTGGGACTCACTACACTCAGGCCACGAAGAGAGAGGGGTGACCTTATAGAGACGTACAAAATCTTACACAACCATTGAGACCTGCCCGCCCTCAGTGAAATGTATACATTCAACCACAACACACACCTGAGAGGACACCAGCTGAAACTTAGTCCAACCACATTTATCTCGAATCTGGCCAAATATTTTCTTCCGAACCGTGTTATTGAAGCATGGAACAGTCCGCCTAGTGATATAGCCAGTGCTCCAAGTGTTAATGTGTTTAAAAAAAAGTTGTACAAGTATTTGAGAGACAATTGATTGTGCAAGCTAGATATGGGCATATCAGCTATAAGCTGTGAGCCCATTAGCAATAATAATATACCGCGATGGTATAGTAATGTAGAAATATTTCTTACCGAATATTGTCGCGATAATGAGTAAGAAAATTAGGAGAATGAATCCCTGAGAAGTCCAGACTGAAGTCGGCTGATTCGCCGGCATTTCTCCCGAGAGCGCCGCTCTCAGCTCTTCCTTCTCCTCGTCTCCCAATCCCATGGAATCTAACGCGGCCAGTAATTCCTCTCGCGACGGCATCTTGAAATTATCCATATTCGGTATAGCGTTCTCGTCACCCACCGGCATTTCGCCTTGCGGTACAGGGGGTAAACCGGTATCGGCCATAATTTTTATTGTTATTTTAATTAATTAATTTACAATTGTATTAATTTTCTGTGTACTTGCAACCATATGCCGGTGAGATAAGCAAGCGAGTAACGTGTTTCACGCACGTTAGGAAACAACAATTACATTACGTTAAGACACGTACCTAATAAGATTACGATTACGTAATAAGCAATACATTGACGTTTTGTTATCAACTGACATTTTTATTTTTAAGACTCTCTTATCAATGTGTATATTTTATAAATAAATTTAATATATTGTATCTAATTTTAATTTGAAATGGAGAATTATGGCTCAGGTGGTCAGTAGAGTAGAGCAGTGCTCCTCAAAGTTGTGGTCCCTGATCGAGCCCTCAGTCGCCGGTCCGCAAAGGACGTCGCGAAATGGACAAAAAACTAGAGTTCTTTTAGGCTCAATGGATATGTTTCTTAAGAAAATGGTAATAGGTCATATATTAACACCCGGCTATTAAAGAAATGCATTTATGATCGTAAACAAAAAATAATCAATAAAAAAGGTACCAGTCCCCGGCGTAATAGAAAAATTGCAGCCGGTGGGTCTCACTGAAAAGTTTGAGGAGCACTGGAGTAGAGGTTTAGTAGAGGTAGAGGTGGGCGTTTACG
Organism: Ceraclea dissimilis; assembly: GCA_963576895.1. Taxonomy (NCBI): domain Eukaryota; kingdom Metazoa; phylum Arthropoda; class Insecta; order Trichoptera; family Leptoceridae; genus Ceraclea; species Ceraclea dissimilis. The sequence continues at coordinate 596,966 of OY756361.1, forward strand.
CTAACCAAAGTTAACTTAAACAGATGCTAATGTTAACCTCGATTAATAGTTATTGTTAACTGCTAACGTTAATATGGTCGGCTCGTTACTGATCAATTTCGGAAGATTCCCTGTTAATGACTCACGCGTAACGCTAATGAATCTCGCGATGTCATTGGTCACCGGTCAACAGGCACTAGTGTTGACCGCTGACCAAACTGTATAATATTTTTGTTCACTATACGTCCCAGCACATCTCTTAGTCCCAGGCACCTAGGGCATTGAATCTCCCGATGTATACTCATATGTATCTTTTGGTCATCTTATCATCATTCATTCTCTCATCATGCCCAAACCAGCTAAGCTTATTCACTTTTATTCTAGTCACAACACCTGTCTTACAGTCACTCATCTCTCCAATAACGTCATTCCTTATCCTATCTCTCCACACATTCTTCTCAATGATCTCATTTCCACTGCATTGAACCCTGATTGGTCCTTCTTCAGCCAGGTCCTTGTCTCACTAGCATACATGCAGGTTGGCACTATAATAAGACAGCATTGCTTTGGTAGCCACATTGCTACTACTAACAATCAGTCTGAATGCTCCATTGGATCTGGTGCTGACCAGATTTTTTCTTTCAATAACCCTATTGCACATCATTTCTAGTCAAGAAATGGACTTGGGAAAGACTGAAGGAGGTGTAAAACAACAAAGAAAACAATGTTTTTTTGATTACCTGACAATCCTACAACAATGATTCCTGGTAATATAAATACCGAGTTTGAGAAACGGTGTTCTAAAGGGCCGTCCTGTCCACCGCCAAAATCAACCATCCTGAATGTCTCTCACACTCTCCAATACTCGTGTTTAATACAGAAATAATTAAATATTTCTTTCAATATGGAACTATAATAACATAATCAACATAGCGGAACTCTCGTACGATTTGACGTGCGGATTGCGGAACTTCAATTTCGTTGACAGTTCTACAAAAATAGGTAATCTATGGTTTTAGGGATGTTCCATGAGGGTGGTTTCAGGTTTGTAATAAACATTGGTTCGTGACAAGTTCGTGAAGGGCTTGTAAGGATCCAAAATTTCAAAATATGCGACACCATATTAGGTAATTTGAATTATATTTCCTGAATACAGTAATGCATAATATGATCTTATTTCCTGAAGTGCAATTAATAATAAATCATCGGCATCGAGATTCGAACCTGAAAGCGGAATTTTCTGCTTAGAAACCTTTGCCTTTAGTTTAGACTTTCAATAAGTGCTGAGATAAAGATACCTACTAGGTATAATGCTGTAAAATGACTAAAATATAATAATTTATGCCGCTACAGTCGTTCTCTACATTGAGTTAAAATAATAAAACGATTAACCTATTTAAAAATGATTTATTTACCTACTTTAACTGCATTTTTGTCCCAGTTTCTTGTGGGACATAAATATAAAAATAGGGCAACACGGGTTAAAAAATCCATAGAAAAGATGTTTGCTGAAAAATGTCAAAATGTTTTGACAGATCGAAATTCGTCAATGTTTTTGTGAAAAACCGCGATGGCGTTCCCGTTAACAGGTAAAAATAATTTCATAAATTGTAAATATAATACTGTTAATTCATTTATGCTGACATGTTACAAATGTTGTAGAATTTGTGTTGTTTATTTCACTTGTATTTTTTCCCGGTAAAACATCGCCGCCATAGAATATTTAGGGAAATTGTTAGCCGTATTACCAGCGGCCTGTGACATTCGCATTGTGTAATACAGGCCACTTGAAAAATATACCTGTTTAATTATTCTCGCTATTGTTTAGCGGTAATTTAAAATTATGAATTGAAATGTTGAATATTTATGAAAAAATCCATTGTTTCTTTAGCCATACAAAACATTCAGAGTAATGATTATTATGGCCTGTATATTTATTTTGTTTTTCTTTATTAATGTAAGCAGATACACTTTAAATGTATCAAATATCAACAACAAATAGACCCGTAAAGACTCAAACATTACTCATCAATACCTACATTACAATTCATTGTACAAATTTAGCGTTGCCATTTCTAAAAATTAGAAAGCCGGACATAGTTGCTAAAAAGGCCGGACTTTTGGGTCCCAGGGTTGGATGCTTAAAAAAAAGTTTTGTTTACTAAAAAATCGAACTTTGTGACAAAGTTTTAATCCGCATCATTTACACATATTTACCTTGCGTAAGTCCTTCCCTGCTTACTGCCGATCGATTCACGGAACGTGAGTTAATAAGAGAAAATAAAAAGCCAGACGGGCCGGATGCAGTCAAATTTGGCCAGACAAGAGGTCAAAAAGCCTGTAGTAAAATTATTTAACTGTCGAACGCAGTCATAAAATTTGACCGAGAAGGGACGACTACATGCTTTATTCGCACCTTATGGTTCTGGCATAAGTTCGAATAAAGCATGTAGTCGTCCCGAAGCCTGCGATAGTAGAGTACAAGCCTACATCCTCGAATTCCATCACCGCCACGAGTGTTGACGTCACCTTGTATCGGTGACAAACACATTGTCTCGGTGACAAACACTTGAACTACGGAATATTTTTTCCCATACAATTTAGATGGCGTAATCATCGTCAAATGTCAGTTGGGCCCGGCCTCCATGAACAATATGGCGACGGCCTCGGTCGTCCCTTATATGTCACACTTTTATGACTGCGTTCGACAGTTTGAAATAATTTGACTACAACACTGTCCAGCTTTAGCCGGATGGATGGCAACACTATACACACTCTAGGACTTCTTCTTCTCAGTCGGTCCCTCGGTTACGAGGATCGTGACCACCATGCTCATGGATGAGTCTCCCTCTAGTCTTACTCTAGGATTAGTTTTACTCAAAACACGTCCATCCTCCAGTATCTTGTGTGATGAAATATATATATATAGTTTGTTTTTGCTGTTTTTTTTAACAGATTGGTGAGGAGTCTTCACGATGTCTCTGGTATTCAACCTGGAATCGGAGAATGGACAAACAATACCTGTACCAGTCCATTTGAATGATACATTCCAAACCTTCCTGTCCAGGGCTAGGTAAATATAATTTTCTATTTATAACTCTCTCAAAAGTATCAATGAATTATAACTAGACTCAAAAATTTCGCAATCGCAGTCAAAAAAGAAAAACCACACTGAAAAAATCTTGCAAAAAGTGGTGTTTTGTTTTTCTCAAATATTTTTGTTTTATTTTAATGTTTTAGAAAATTTAATAAAATATTGTTCACAATCAATTTTTTTTATAGTATTGAATTAAAACCTGCAAAATTGTCCACTTTAATGATATAAATGTATTAATGATATAAAATAACACCACACTTTGCCAAATTGTGAGAAATAACATCCCTTTTGCAAAAATAACACCACATTTCCCGAAAAATAACACCGATTTTTTCCAGTCCCTTCTTATAAGTACGTAAGAAGTATGGAGTATAATATTGTACTGTTTTATTTTTCAGTAAAGTACTAGAAAAAGATGTAAATGTTTCGTCCATAGTCGGAAACAAGGACGTGTCTTTGACCGACAATATTTATCAGTTCATGCTACGAGAAGTATTGAACAATAATTCGGGGAAACCCTCCGACATCGCTCACGAGATCGTTCATATCCCAGACTACAACGCACTGATGGAGAAATGCATATTGGAGAGCGGCGATGGACGTAAATATGACGTCAAAAAGCAGGCACCGAAGATTTTAAATTTAGAATATTACAACAAACGAGACACGCCGAAAACAAAAGACAGTAAAGAAAAGAACACTACAAATTCAAATAACAATAAATGCTGCTTCTGCGGAGTTTACATCAGTTCCAGCGTATTCATTTCGTACATTTTCGACGAAAACGATCAGAAAGAGATGCGAAAGAGTAAACATCGTCGAAATAGAGGCGCCGCTAAAGTCGTGTGCGATCATTGTCTCGGAAACGATTTCATTAAATACGACGAAATACCAAAGAGTTTCGATGACGACACGTATTTGATTATAAGAAACAATGTGCAATATTTTTATAAGACAAAGTCCCCAGAGAAGCATAGAAGTGTAAAGATTTTGAATAGTTTGAATAGAAACGTCGATAACGTTGACGAGAAATTAGACCTAAAAAGAAATAGTAAGGGTTCGTATGAAATTACGAAACGAAAGTTTGTCTTACAGCAAACGGTTTTCTACACTTGCAGGTAAAGTTATTTCTTTTATTTTATATGTACGGAAGTATGGCATGTACGTGGTTTAAATGGACGAATGTGTGGCAAAAATACTGAGAGATTTTAATATTACTAATTTTGGGCAAGCAGCCTAGGCTGATGGGCCCAAATCAATGTCTGTGCTATCCGTCATTCTGAGAGAGTCGTCTAATCTGTTTTTAAAAACGTTCACTGATGGTGCTTGTATCACATTTACGGTTCCACATATTCACCACTCTATTGCAAATAAAATTCTTTCTCGGATTACTGTCGTGAAATCGTCCCTTGGTGAGCTTCATAGAATGTCCTCTTAAAGATAGAGTAAGAAATTTTATTTTATTTTATTTTAAAGAACACACGGCGCAAGGCCATTAATACATAAAGTTAACAGATGAAAATATTAAATGAACACATGAAAAAAAAAGTATGGTAAAAAAACAAACATTCAACAACTCGTTCATACATATCACACACACACAGACATAATTGCAAAATAAAGATAGATATATGAAAGCATAAGCAAAATAAATGAGGTAATTAGAGAGACGAGTGAATGTAGGGCGAGAGTTGTGACTTGAATGAACGTGAACAAGTTGAAATGGTTCGTACGGCATGCAAACGAAATGAGATAAACGTAAATTTAAAGCCTGTTATGTTTTTTGTAGGTTATGTAAAGCGGTGGTGGACACTCTCCCCATATCGCATTGCTTGGACCACGTGAGCTCCACATCCGAGGGTCTTGTATTCCCGTGCGTGCTCTGCGAATATGGTACGACAGGTTACCCCATTATAAATTACTAGCTGTACCCCTCGTTCCTTGCTACGCCTTTCACTTTAATCTCACCCCCTTACACTCGTACTGTTGAAAAAGTGGCACTATTCTTCCCATTTTATACAAAAAACTATGAATTCGACACTAATACTGATTTTTGCTTGTCACCCCCTATGCATCCCCCTCACATGTCTCCTCCGACCCCTCCTCCCTCTTGAATACATCCATACTTCCGAAAGAAAAATCTGTAAAAAACTGCATGATTTTTTTTTAAATTAATTTGTGTTGATCGAAAAAAACCCAAATACACCATTGTACACAGAAAGCTTGAAAAGCTTGTGTCGTGAAGTGGAGTAAGTCGGCGATTGAACCCAATTCGTTAATTTGTTTTAGAAACTCTCATGCTAAAATAATATAAAAAGTTTGTACTAAGTCAGAAACCTTCCCAAGGGTGCCCACAACAATTTACCATAGTTTCATCTCAATCGGATGAACGGTTTAGGAATGCATAAACTACAGACAGACATTAATTTTTATGTTTTAGGTTATACGTCGTACAAACAGCTCGCAGATCACATGAGTTCCAGACACTCAAGTCATCAAACGTCTGAGACTGTACTCCCCGATTTACCCTCTGAGAAGAACGATAAAGTATTGAAGCTTCTGAAAGAGCTGTTGAAGAAACAGCAGGACGAAACGAGAGACGAGGAGTGGTTGGATGAAGATACGGGGATTATGAGAAAGACTGTGACGGTTTGTGAAAATGGTGAGTTTTGATCGTGGTGAGTTTTGTGTTTCTCAATGTGTTGATCTTTGTGTTTCTGAAATATGTTGAGTTTTGTGTTTATCAGTAAGTATGGTGAGTTGTGAGTTTCTGAACGTGGTGAGTAAATTGTGTTTCTGAATATGTTATGTTTTTGTTTACAATGTGGAGAGTGTTTTTCCTTTTTGTATGTAATTTTTTTATTACGACTGTATTTAATTTTTTTACAGTAATTGTACCTAGAGTGGACACATCTCCTTCAAAGGTATGCGAAAACTTCGCAAGGTTAAATAAAATAAAATGTATTGTCAATGGTAACATCTTTCATTAAATGTTTTTTACATTTTGTTTTTAAGGAATCGGAATCGGACTCAGAATCTGGCGTGTGGATAATACAAGCTGATGACGGTGACGCCAATAACGGTGACGATAACGGTGTCATTGATCTTGATAATGATGTCGTTGATCTTGATAATGATGTCATTGATCTTGATAATGATGACAATGATATTGATAATGATGTAATCAATGTTGATAATAATGTAAATGATATTGATAATGGAGTCAACGATGTTGATAATGAAGTTATTGATCTTGATAATGACGTCAATGATAGTGATAATGCCGTGAATGGTGTTGATAAAGTCAGTGATATTGATAATGCAGTCAACGATATTGATAATGGCGCCATAAATGTTGATAATGGTGTCATAAATGTTGATAATGATGTCGTTGACAATGATAACAATGCTGATGAGGATGATACTATATACTACCAGTGTGACACTTGCGGGTAATTTATTTTCTAACATTTATCTTGTTGGTTTCAACATGTCGAGAGGATGAATGATCAAAGCATTTACAACAGCTTTAGTTTTCAGACATTTGTTTTTTTTTTTAATGTATATTTTTGAATGTTAATTTGTATTTTGTGAAACATTTAATTTTCTTTATGTCGTAGTTGGATGAAAATAGTTATCTCAATAGATGTACAGCAAAGGATGGACTTTCCATCTGAAATTGGCGAACATTGCATAAGTGTAAAGTGATCACATTAAACCAGCCGACGATTACTTTATTTTATGTATTTATTTATTAAACGAGATAATACACATCCGCAATAATAAGTAATATTCACTAGGGCGAACTTATCTCCTCCAGCTAACCCAATCCCAGACGATTAGCCATAAGTCTGATAGGAAGTCCATCCTTTGCTGTATATCTGTTGAGATAATTACTCGTTTTTTTATTTCAGCGAAGAATTTGATTCAATGGAGAGTTTCAACTGTCACGGTTGCGTCACGCAATATCTGAATTCGACGTCTGTCTTCATACTCGAATATCCTCAGGTCGAGGAAGAGGTCAAGGCCAGAGTGATTGCCGTTAGTGATGGGCTGGAGAAAGAGACGGATGTAAAGGAGAGTGAGAGGACAGAGGAAGTCGGGCAACACAAATGTCCATCGTGTACGAAGTCATTCCATACAAAGATACGTCTTCAGTTTCACATGTAAGTGTTTTATTAATTTATTTGACGGTAATAATTCACCGGTGAGGAAACGCGGCCACCCAAGACTGACCTGATCCGATCATGTCGACCAGATCCTCAAGAATGGACGCGTTTTGAGGAAAAGGAATCTGAGAGCGTGTATGACAAATCGCATGAATGTGACGGAGGCTAGGAGTGTGCGTAAGGATAGGGCTATCTGGCTTCTGAAACACAACTCACCGTATTCATAAACACAACTCACCATATTTAGAAACGTAACTCACCATATTGTTACATAATATGTATGTATATTATTAGCTTGTGGGTGACAGCTGAATTATGAATGAACTAATCTTCAATTACTTATATCTATAGTTGTTATCTGTTTTGCACTTATACTTGTAATAAAATAAAATAAAATATTGTTTTGTGTATCTTAAAAGGCTTTGTAGCCGTATATTAAATAAATAAATATTCTGAAACACAACTCACCATATTCAGAAACATAACTCACCATATTCTGAAACAAAATAAACTACTTGTTTTCATGAATACATGTCCTCACTTGAGAATAAAAAGGTTTTAACTGACAGGACCAAAATGTTCAGAAAAACGACTGGATCTGACTTGTCAAATACTGTCATCCCTTCTGAGATAAAAATTGTCACAGATCCCTAAGTTTTCTTTCTCATCGTTCATTTTCTCTTACAGACGTTATATCCACAGCGCCGGCTCAGATCCCGCGTCCTTACGCTGTTCCATTTGTCCCGATTTGGCGTTCAGCAGCGAGAGCGCCCTCTACGACCACATACACTTCACGCATCCCAGGAGCAAGAGGTATACTTGCCCCGTAGAAGGCTGCAACAGGCAGTTTCATATCAAGTTAGTATTTATATACACCTCCCTATCATGTCTCTCGTAAGTTAGTTTCCGCTATTCATATTTTTAAGGAAAAAATGAATAACTAAATATTTAGATTAAAATTCACAAAAAAATACTTAAAATTTCGCAACTAGTATTCGAGGATTTGCACCCTTATCATCAGGCGATTGTGAATAAAGTTTATTCGCGAAATCTTAAGTCATTTTTTGTGGATTTTAAACTAAATATTTAGTTTTTCATTTTTTCCTTAAAAATGGACTTCCACCAAGTACCGACGGTAAAAAACATCGAGATTATTCATATTCTACTGTAAATTGTTTCAGAGGCGTTTTGAACAACCATCTGGGATGTCACACCGGAGAACGAACTCATGCATGTGATGTTTGCGAGAAACAGTTCTTTGACAGACAAACACTCAACGAACACAAGGTCACACATCTTAAGGTATGTTGTACTGAAGTTGTCTGCAATTGACATAGTATTGCATGATTGTACAGTTATTATTATTATGTGTGTAGTCAAACAGGCAGCATAAAGCTGATGTGCTTGAGCTCAGGTGTTTATGACATCACAGCAATCTGTCAAGTCCATTCTTTAAGACATTCACACTCTCAGCAACAACCAGATCCGGGGGCAGCCTGTTCCAAGCATCCACAACTCTGTTACTGAGGAAGTGTATATGTGGATTCTGGGCAAACACACTTCTGTTGAGCTTCATGCTATGGCCACGCTAGTGTTCATTTTGATTGCGAGTGTAGATGTTGGGCAGCTCAGGGCAGTCGTAATAATTATTCAGCACCTTAAATGTCTCAATGAGAGTTGGTAGCTCTTATTGTCAAACTTGTCAAAAGAGCTGTCGAAATTACATAATTTTTTGAGATTGCATTATTTACAAGTGATGAATAATGACGAATATAAAAAAAAAAAGTAATCGTAAAAATATATTTTTAAAAACAATGTTTTATGACTTCACATCCTAGAACTGTTTTTTGCACGGTCTTCCAAACGATACCAAACACACCCTTCTGAGGTGCTTGGATTCCTTCATTCCAATGGCGCCTCCCACCAAGAATAGGCAGAATCAAAATTTGTAAAAAGGTGTGAAGCACTTTCTTGAGATATCAAACACGGTGGTATGCGATGACTGGATCCTCTCGATCGCTCGGTGTCTTCCAAGGCTTGAGCTGGATAACATCTGACTTACGATCTGGATTTCTTTTCCAACGCCCTTTCATACGATACCGCACATGACCCCACACGACTCTTGGACCCCCAGAAACGCTTTACATATTTTTTGTCTCTTGAGAAAGCTGATCCATTTTTACACAGAAACGTATTGTCACCGAGTTTACATATGTTTACAAAGTTTCAGGTCTCTAAGTTGTCAGGAAGCTGTTGAAAAAACTATTCCAAGATTTTATCACAGATAAAAAAACAATAAAACAAAAGATCTTGTAAAATGATTTTTGTTTTGTAGGTGAAACCCTTCCAGTGTCACATCTGTAACAAGTATTTGAACAGAAAGTCCCGACTGCGCATGCACCTACTGAACCACCAGTCCCACCCTGCGTCCTGCCCAGTCCTGGCCTGCAAGAAATGCAGTGCCACATTTCCACATGCCAATGCTGCTGAGGTATGGAACTTTTACTTATTTTTTATTGTTAGATTTAAGATTGGTTGATCGTCTAAAGAATTCAAACAACCCATTGATTTAGCCTTCATCAGCTTTGGCTGCTTGCCTAAAACTGATAACAATATTTGGATTTTTGTATGGAACAATTGTATTTTGTTGGGTTTTAATTAAAATTTATGATACAGTGAAACTCGGATTTTAAGTTCCCGCATTTTACGTTTTCCCGGATTTAAAGTTTTTTTTTGTCGGTCCCGTTTCACCCCCATACATTCCAGAACAAAAATTTCCCAAATTTTACGTCAGGCGCCCAAACAATTCCCGGATTATACGTTTTTTTCTCGGCCGTAAAGTTGTACACGTAAAATTTAATTGTTTGTCAAAAAGTTAGACAAAAAATATTACGCAAAGAAAGTGTGTAAAGTCACATTGGTACCTTTTTACTTAATGCCAACACTTCCACGTGGTGGGCGGGCGGCGTGTTATCTTATCTCCCCCTCATAACACCTCAGTACATCGCTATGTCTTGATGCGTGGGGTGATTTACAGAGAATGTCAACATGTGCAGCGCATAGGAACATGTTAATTTTAATCGCCGGAAGTGTTTAGTATAACTTTAAAGTTTCAGTTTTTTATCCAGTTCATTGTAGTGCAACATACACATTACTCGTTTTATTTAGGTATTTAATATATACCTACCTACACGTGCGTATTATTCCAAACAGTGCTTTGTGATTTACTTCTCGCGAAATTTTTGGGCACCAATTTGAAAAAAAAAAACGATTCCTTTTTAATTTACATTAAGTTTGGTTGTTATTCCAATTTATATTTCCACAAATACAAATGTGTATTGTCAGCCTTAATAGGTGTTCAGAAGAAACTCGGGAAGGGCCCGACACACCATTTGATATTTGCAAAAGCTTTAACTAGGTAATTGGACATGTACCTAATGATAAACTCTGTCAAAATAAAAACCAACAACTAAAGTAAGTGACTTTTTGAAATCTAAAAGTAATAAATAGTTGTTTCAATGTTTACTCCGATATAAATTGTGTTGTGTACGAAGTGCTATTATTAGGTATTAGGTAATGTGAAATGCGCGGACCTATGTCATGTCGTGCGCATTAAATTACGTACTTATCCCGAGAATCAAATTTGTGACAAATATTCGACATCCACCTGGGTTGCTTCCGAAAAATCGCAAGTTTTCCTTATAAAATTATTCAGTTTATTTTAAAATTAAAAATTGGCGCGAAATTCAAATGTTCGTGTCGCGTAATTATATTTTTTCCTGTTTTCAGTTCTTTGGAATTTGAATTAACGGACTTTTATTGTATGGGGTATTTTCTGAAAATTCAATTCCTTCAATTTAGTTTTTTAGTGATATAATTCACTTTTGTTTCTTGTAAACATAATTACTGTCAAGAAATCACTCCTACTACATGACAATGAAGTTAACAGTGAAAAGTAACTACGTTTTTTATAGGACATACTAAAATATCATTTCCCACATTTTAAGTTTTCCCCTATTTTACGTTTTTTTCCGGTGGTCCCCAGAAAAACGTAAAATCCGAGTTTCACTGTATGATGAGAAAATGTGTGGTAAAAAGGTGATTTTTGTGAGATTTTATCATTCAGTATGAAAAAGTATATTATACCTATTCCAATCTCGCTGCCCCTCCCCTGACGACCCATAAGTTAAAACATATATTCATTAAGATGAGTTTAGAAGAATTCAACAATCTCTTCTTCTTCTTTCGTTCCTCTAACTCCTGGGGGAGCATAGGGTGTCTACAACTTTTCTCCATTCATCTCTGTCCTGGCCCATGGTCTTGACATCCGGCCATTGTAGATCAGCTCCCCTCAACTCTGCAAGCATGGAGCGTCACCAAGTAGTATTTGGGCAACCCCGTCGGCACCTTCCTGAGGGTTCCCAGTCCAATGCTTGCTTGGAGTGTGGAGGTGGATCGGTCACACCCTGAGACGACACGAGGGAAACGTCCCGAAGCAAACAATCTCTTCTAGCCAACCCAAAATCTATGTTCCCAAATTACTGAAAAAACTGGAAAAAATTAATGGCATAACCTTCGCAAATTGACTTTATACATTAACTTTGTGTCTTTGATTTTAGGAGCATTTAAACGAATTGGGTCATTGCACAAGTAAATTATGTTGGGATACGTCGGGATTGCAAGAAGACGACGTAACCGAGGAATCTGTGGATGATCCGGATGTCGTGGAGTCGTCACTCAATGATTCTGGAATAGATCTGAAGTCGGGCGCAGATCTCAATACTGATGTAAAACAAGAACCTTGTACACTGTTTGAAGATGTTAAAATGGAGGGAGAAAACACTGGTAAGTTAAACCGATGTTGTGGGTAATTGTAGCCTGAATTTATACTGGGTAGGCAGAGGGGACAGAACACACGATCTTTGCTTCAGTCACAGCCACACAATTTGTCATACACATTCTCTCCTATTTCTTTTTCCTAAAACGCATCCGTCCTCAAGGATCTGATCGTCATGATCGGTCCAGGTCAGTCTCGAATAGCCAAGTGAACGGATAACAACTCTTTTTTATTCATTCTATCAACATGCCCAAACTATCTAAGCTCATTCACTTTCGTTTTAGTCACTACATCCGTCTTAGAGTCACTCATTTCTCTATTAATAACCTCATTCCTTATCCTATCTCCCAATGTTTTCCCACACATTCTTCTCAACAATCTCATTTCCATTGCATTTAACACTGATTCGTCCTTCTTCAGCTATGTTCAAGTCTCACTAGCATATTATCTGGGTACTATTGATTTCGTTGCTTTTAAGATCTCACGATTTTTCAGGTGTCGATCGGAGTAGTAAGAACGATGAAGAGAGCGTGGAAACTAATGGAAGTAATAATGGATGGAGCGATATCTTGGCTGGGCTGAGTGAGGACGCTCGGAAAAGCATCACGCTCGTGGAGGTCGACAAAGTCTTCAGATGCGAATTCTGCGAGAAAATTTATTGGAGGCAAGAAGCCCTCAACATCCACAGAAGCGAACACGAAGGAATAGTCAATCCGTACGTTTGTCACATTTGCGGTGCGCAGTTTTCTACGTATTCCCGTTGCACGACGCACAAGACCACACACGGATTATACAAAGTCGAACAAATGGTCCCGCACGAAGACGCGTTCCCCGTCATTAAGCATTTCCTGTGTGAAGTTTGCAACAAATCGTACCTGCATTGGACCTACTTGCAAGTTCATAGGAGATTGAAACACTCGGACAACGTACACATGTACAAGTGTTTGACTTGCGGAGATGAGTTCCCGAACAGTTGGGGTGTGGCCTATCACAGGAAGAAGATTCACGGACAGAGCAGTGGGTCCGCCCCCGCTGACGAAGTTCCGGATACGAACGTTGAAAGGTAATCGTACTTTTTATCTGTAACAAGTAAATTGATTTTCCTATACTTACACACACTTCAGGCTTCCGTCACATTCATGCAATTCATCATACACATTCTACGACTCTTTTCACTCAGAACATATCCGATCATGAGAATCTGGTCTACATGGTCAAGCCATGTGGTTCTTGGACCGCCGCGCTTCCTTACACCTATTCTTTCACCCAGGTATATTTTCTCAGTTATCGTTTTATCGTTCATTCTCTCTACATGTACCAACCATTTCAACTTGTTCACTGTCATTTTAGTCAACATACATTTTACATTCAGTCAACTCTCTAATCACTTCATTTCTCATCCTATCTCTCAACGTTTTTCCACACATTCAACAAGTAGTTATCTCTACAGATATACAGCGAAGGATGGACTTTCCATCAGTCCTATAACTTATCATAAACAAATGTTGAATACCAACCCATTCCCAATAGTACAATAATATAGTATTAATGTTTCAGAATACAATACTCGTGTCCAGATTGTGGTATAATTGTCTCAACGAAAGCGCAACTGTTTTTACACAAGAGAGCTACACATCCGAAACCACCTTCGCCGCCGAAAGCAGGTCAATAATTTATTTATCTTCACCCCCAATTGTGCTAGATGATTTCCCCCACTCACAACATCGTCCCGTAATAATTAAGTACGGCATTCGTGTCCCCCTGACGACCACAGTACCCCTCCCAAGGTGGAATTTTAATAAGGCTAATTGGGAGTCATTTTCAAAAGACCTAGATAATATTGTGCAGTATATACCATGCCAAACCGACTGTTATGATAGGTTTGCGGGGGCAATTATATCAACTGCAAAGAAGCACATACCACGAGGGTTCCGTAAGGAATATATACCGGCATGGAACACAACATGTGAACAGCTGTATAAAAGATACAAGGAGACTCGTGAGGAAACTGTTGCCGAAGAGCTTCTGCAGGCCCTGAACCAAGGACGCCGAGAGAGGTGGAACGAGACAGTCAAAGATATGGATTTCCGCCATTCCAGTCGGAAGGCTTGGTGCATACTTCGGAAACTGGGAGCTGCTCCACCTAAACTCCCAAGTGCATCATCCACCAAACCTATAACAGCGGATGACATTGTTAAACACATGGTGTCTGTTTCAAAGATCTCTGTCGGTAAGGAGCGAGTTAGGGAGGTCAATTGTGACTTAAAGAAACTCAAATCCAGACTCTCAGATAACTCCACCTTCTCTGAAGACTTCTCACTGACGGAGTTGAATTCAGCAATGAGAAACACAAAATGCGGGAAAGCAGCCGGCCTGGATGAAATCTATCCAGAGTTCATTAGAAATATGGGCTTGCGCGCAAGAGAATGGCTGGTACAGTTCATGAACGAGACACTGAAAAGAGGTAAACTTCCTGGAATCTGGAAACACTCAAAGGTCATCGCCATTCTTAAGCCGGGCAAGGATGGAACATGCTCCAGCCACTACCGACCTATCTCCTTACTGTGCATTCCTTACAAACTCCTGGAGAGACTCATACTGCAGCGTATTTCCACCTCAATAGATGCAGTGATTCCTATTGAACAAGCAGGCTTCCGAGCTGGTAGAGACTGCTGCGAGCAGGTGCTCGCTTTGACTAGTAGTATTGAAGCAGGCTTCCAGAAAGGACTAAAGTTTTCTGCAGCCTTTGTGGACCTATCAGTGGCCTATGACACCGTGTGGCGTAGGGGCCTTATGGTTAAACTTGCTGAAACCATACCATGTAGAAGAATTCTGAATCTCTTGGATAACATGCTGGCGTGCAGATACATCAGGGTCTCTCTGGGGGGAAAAATGAGCCGCACCAAGGTTCTTAATAACGGCCTGCCACAGGGTTCAGTCCTGGCTCCTCTGTTATTCAATCTGTATGTACACGACATACCCAAGTTGGAGTCGACTATGTTCCAGTATGCAGATGACATCGCTCTGCTAGCTGGGAATAGAGATCTGGATGCGGGTGCTAGTACACTGGAACGGGACCTAGGAAGGCTATCAACATATTTTAGAAACTGGAGACTAAAGCCCAACCCAACCAAAACAGAGGTCACAACCTTCCATCTTAATAACCGACAGTCCAATGCCAGAATCAATGTGCACTTTGAGGGAGTTCTCTTACACCAGACTGACCACCCGAAATACCTAGGCGTTACACTGGATCGCACCCTTTCCTTTAAGAAACATGTGGACTCCCTCTGTGGGAAACTGAAAGCTAGAAATAATGTCATCCAGAAGCTGGCAGGATCCGGTTGGGGGGCTGATGCAGAAACATTGAGAACTGCGGGATTGTCACTCGTCTACTCCACTGCGGAATACTGCGCCCCTGTATGGGATGGTAGCGCCCATGCCAAAAAAGTAGACATCCAGCTCAACTCCACAATGAGAACAATAACTGGTGTATTAAAGCCCACCCAGTGCCAGTGGTTACCTGTCCTGGCCAATATTGTACCTCCCCACCTCCAGAGAGATGCCTCCACAGTGAGAGAGTGGACAAGAGCTAAAACCAACACCTCCCTTCTGAGCTCGGCGCTAGAGGACATCCCAAACACCCGACTAAAATCGAGGAAGCCCTTCTGGTCCAGAGCACAAGCCCTGGAGAGTAATGGATTTGTTGCGGAACAGGCGTGGCGAGATGAATGGAGCAGTGGGGACACCAGGAACAAACATTTAATAACAGACCCATCAGGGAGAGTGGCCGGTTTTGGGCTGGAGCGCAGGGAATGGGTGACATTGAACCGCATTAGAACGGGTTGCAGCAGGAGCGCAGCGGAGCGCCACAGGTGGGGATATATCACCGACCCCCGATGCGACTGCGGTGCTGTCTCTCAGACCCTACATCATATAGTGGAGGAGTGCCCTATGCACAGTTTCCATGGAACGATGGAGGATTTACATAGTTTGACGACCGAAGCCAAAGCATGGCTGAGGGACAACCACGTAATTTTATAGCGCCTGACATGCCATACGCATATATATATATATATATATATATATATATACCCCAAAAAAATTAACTTTAAATATTATATTATAACAAATTAAATTAATAAACAACAGGGAGAGTACTGCGTAAAAATTCCACCTCGATCGGAAAACGTGTGCATGAAGCCAACTAATTAGGCCATTCAGTATTACGCTGTAAGGACCAATTTGTTGCGCTTCTTATAATCACTTAAAGCCCTATATGCTGTCAGGGGGCTTCGGCGCCCTGAATCTTACTCAGCCAATACTGAGGGAATCGTCTTGAAACTGAAAACAGTGATAGATGAAAGTATGGACTACTATGTCCATCTTGTCCATCTTTGGATAAGGAGGGGGAAGGTATAACAGATCCCAAGGGTCGAGATGCCACAATAGCATAAGCTAGTAAGATAAAAAAAAAAAAAAATGGACTACAGATCGGCTGTTCTAGAATCACAGGATTTGGAAATTCCTTGAATAAAAAAATATTCCTTAAGTACCCCTAAAATTTACGGGATCTGAAGATTTACCGTTCAGTTTTTCAGATATAAAAGTATAATTTAGCCAAAATACTGGTGATTATAATCTTAACAAATCTGCTGTTTTAGATTTTTAAATTTCTTCCCAGGTTTCTTTTAAAAAGGTATAATTCACTTTGTCGCTTACATTATTCTTACTGAGCACTAACATTCTCATACAAAATTTGAAAAAGTTGAAGCAAAAATAGACCGATTTTTGCTCAGTGCATATAAGCCCTTAAGAATTATGTTTCACGTGAGAACACTTACAGAGTACCCACCCTGTAGTGTTTTTTTATAATGATCACGGTTTAATTGTACGGCAACTTTTACAGATTTATTCGCCTGTTCCCGATGCAACAAGAGATACATTACCAAAGCTGGATTACAGGGACATATCAAGTAAGTATTGTATCCTGACAGTTCCCTGGAAAAATCCCATTAGGATGAATAAACCCCAAAAAGTTAAAAACCAAAAAGGCAATATAATTCTGCTTAAAATAACTGGTTGAATTTCTATATAATATTCACTATTTTTAATAATGCATTTCTCGCCTCGAGACACGTTTCGTGCAGGGTGCCCGGAGAGGACAGAGCGCCGGACTGTCCTATCCCACACACTCTTTGCTACCGTCACATTTATTTGGTTTTTCATACACATTCTCTTATTTCAAGTACCTATAATTCAAGTACAATTTGGGCGTATTTCTATTTCATATATTTTTCTTGGGGGTTTTTATATTCTGCACCTTTTACTCGTAGGTCTTTT
The DNA here is from genome assembly GCA_963576895.1 of Ceraclea dissimilis. Classification (NCBI taxonomy): domain Eukaryota; kingdom Metazoa; phylum Arthropoda; class Insecta; order Trichoptera; family Leptoceridae; genus Ceraclea; species Ceraclea dissimilis. The sequence goes on from OY756361.1 coordinate 614,391, forward strand.
CTCGAGTTCCACTAACAATGCCGTTTTTTTTCAGGAAGCAACACGAGAAATCCACGACGAACCAAATACAAAAGTGCAACGAATGCGATAAGACTTTTATAAACGTGAGCGGACTCAACACTCACGTTAGACGCGTCCACAAGAAAGAGATAAAGTTCCGATGTACGGAGTGCGGGGTCGGATTCTACAGTTCGTGCGACTTACGCAGCCACGTGCGAAGACACAGCGGAGAACGCCCGTACCCTTGTCATGTCTGCGGGAAATACTTCCGCACGAAAGGAATGAGAAATCAGCACGTTCGAATTCACAGCGGAGAACGTCCGTTTAAATGCGATATTTGCGGCGTCGGTTTCCGGCGTTCTTACGCGCTGCGAAGTCATCGACTAACGCACGCTCCCCACACTCGCTCCATCCCCTGTCCCATTTGTCCGAGATTGTTTAGGCTCAAAGCTGAACTCAATACGCACATGAGACACGTACATTGTGTAGGTAAGTTAAAGCAATGGTATATACAAATATTTCTTTTTAACAGTTAATGTTAAGTTACGAGGAGAGGCTCACCAGACTGGGGCTCACGACACTTAAAGCCTAGAGGTGACCTTATCCAGACATATAAGATTATGAATGGCTACTATGATGTTCCCCATATCAGCTCCATTTACACCCTGAATACCAATACCCATTTGAGAGGACATTCTATGAAGCTCACCAAGGGACGACAGTTTCACAGTAATCTGAGAAAGAATTTTGTTTGCAATAGAGTGGTGAATATGTGGAACCATTTACCCAACAATGTGATACAAGCACTGGTGTATTTGGGTTCATTTCGATAAACCAGGTTAATTTAAATTTAAAAAATGGAACTGACTGTATTTTGTACTCAAGTATTCTTTTTTTTTGCAGATCCCTTGATGTATACGGCAAACAGTTCATCTAATCAAAAGGAAAATGACAGAAATATAATACCAAAGACAACAAACAAAAGTGACGAAGCAACGAAAGATATTGCCGTGGACGAAAATGTTACGCATGCCGTGGATGATACAAACGATGAAAAAACATTGGTTCTAAATGTCCACCAAACCAGTAACGTCGATTCTTGTTTGTTTACTACGTACTTCGAAGACGGACAACATAACTTCATGGACAATATGGAGGAAGTACAAATGTCTGATCCGGTCTTCAATCAAAGTAATCATCGAGAGATTACGCACTCCGACAAAGTCGTAACTGGAGACAACGTCATGGCATCTACATCTCATCAGCTCGAAGATGCGTCGTCGAATAATCTTTGTATCATATCAGAGCAAAATTTGGCAGGCGGAGAAATCATTTTAGACGGCAATAACATGTTGCCGAACAGTCAATACATTTTGGACGAAAACGTTCAAATAATCGGCGAATTGTCCGAACAATCGAGGAATTTGTTATTCAGAGAAAATGCCGGACATAATAGGGTTTTGGAAATAAACGGTTATCACACGAGATTGGTTATGTTGAATAACGTTGTCGATATTAACGATATAAAATTGGTTAACATCGACAATGATTTGATAAATAAGCAGGTCGACGAATTGACGAATGACAATTTGAACGATCTATACGGATCCAACGTAGTCATAGACAAAGTGTCTATAAACGCCGACATGTCCATAGACGATGATGTTATAGATAGGGGAGGTTCTTTTGTCATCGATTGGCAGGAAAACGAAGATGTCGCCAGTAATGAAAAGTCGTTGGATAATTGCAAGTATTTTTCTGACGCTTAAGCGCCATTCTTTTAAATTGTAGGTATATTTTACTTACTTCCGATGGCCGTACAATTCCGGTAGAGTTTTGGTCTCCAGAACAACGGATCTCCAAGCCTTCCTGTCTTCAGCAACGGACTCCCAGTCATTGCCAACATTTAGTATTCTCAGATCTCGGATCCATCAATCTCTGTCTTGGTCTGCCAAGAGGTCTCCTGCCCACAGGTTTATTTTGCAGGAGAAGTTTTATGGCTCTTTCTTCTCCCGATCTGATGACATGTCCAATCCAGGCCAATCTTCTGGACCTGATCTCGCTGGTGATAAATGATCGTTGGTATATCTTGGGCATTATTTTATATTTTGTTAAATCACTCGCAGCCGAGTGGAAAGTTATAAAAATTTGTAGTCATTTTTCTGGTTCCTGAGTGTTAGAATACGGTTCCCACGTTTTTTGATAAATGTTTTGTATAAACCCATTCTGAATGCCCTAAAATGTTTGCGCAACGAGAATGTCGGGTGTGTGTTTTGTATTACATGCATCATTCACTGGTTACCCCATTATTGGGATATTGTGGTAGTATTATGGATATGTATCAATAATGTAGTGGTTTTGTGAAAGAGATTGTGCAATTTTGTTAATTTTTATAGTATGTTTATGATTTATTTATAAAAAAATGTTTATTTTAACGCGGAGGATTTTTTTGTTTATTATTTTTTATGAAATGTTTATTAAAAAATATATTATTTAAAGGATGCATTAATATATTACCTATGCATAATAAATTAAAATACATAATTATAATGCATTTTTATTAAAACCTACTGTTTCTTCCATCAATCTTAATCTTATGTATCTATAACCATTATGTCAAAAAGAGGAATAAAAATAACTAGGTATGATAAAAAAAAGTAATATAAATTTAGGACTACAATTTTGTTTGCTGGCAACAATGACATTTCTATTGGAATTCTGCAAGTGTTGTCACTATGATTGCCAAAAAGCTACAAGTGGACCCTCATCGAAAACTGTTAGAATGCTCATTTAGTATGGAAAAAAGCCCAGGCCCCGTGCAATCGAAATTTAACTCAAATGATAGGAAAAAATGAGTAATTAAATACTGCATAGGGGGCATCATCGAAATCGATGGCTAAATGTGTGAAACGTAAACTGGAAGCTGCAATGGAGTTGGTCCAGGACAGAACAGTCTGATGGTACATAAAAGTGAAACTGGATAGCAAAGATTAAATAAAAATAATTTTGGAAGGCCTTCTAAACTAAGGAAAAAAAAATACTAGAATCTAACAGGACACAAATAAGAATCTCATGGTATCAACCAGTCTATACTATGTAGGAAATATATTGTGGCAAGCTATTGTAAATTAGGCTATAGGAATTTGTAGGTAATAAATATATTAGTATGCAGATAAAACTACTTTATAATCTGGCGCCGTCACTGTTGAGTGTTCGCCTACGCAAAGAAATAATTACGCAATAATATGTGGAACAAAGAAATGCACTTATTGTAATTTTTGTGCACTGTGCAGGTCAAAACTGGAAAGACATTCATCAAGAGGGAAGAGGTCACCAATAGAGAAGATTAACAGATAATCCGCGCTTTTGATTAAGTGGTTAAAATCAACTGCCCTTTTGTGTGGAAATGACGGTGATTTGACATTTCACATTGTGAATGCGGGCAACATTCTACTAATTAGATGAAATACGCAATATGTAATCAACACTACTAAGCAATAGAGACAATATTTGCTTGCATTTTCATACCCGTGGCGCTGTGATAGACTTTAACACATTTTGGGAGTATAAAGTTCACTGTGACATAGTATTGTTCTGCCGAATGTGGGAAGAAAATGTTTTTTTTTCGCCATAATATACGTGTAAAAGTCGGTCGCGCTTTGTCGCTTACAACGTGTTATTTTGTTGATTAATGCGGCGCGTTATTTAATTAAAATATAATTGTTTATGCGAATTAATTATATAAACAAATAAATAATCGCACGCGTATATTATTAGAGTAGTATTTATTGATTTTTGAACCTACGTTAACATATTATTGAGTGTATTTGACAGCTGTCATTGTGATGTTTAATGTTCTACCCACTTGTGTTTTACGTTGAATAATATTTACAAAAATCATGTTTTTTAACGTTTAAAATGAATGGAAAATAGTTATAAAATGTTTTACTTATATTCCACATGAGATGATTTGAGTGTTAACTGATATGACGACTAAAGAATTATATACAAAGGTACGTACGAGTGGTTATTTAATATTTTTTCACACAATATCTTTTCATATTTTCTCACGATTTCCTAATGTTGTACATGAACTTTATTATTATTTTATGTAATAAACTTACGTACATCATTTCGTGTCCTCTTTGTTATATGACAATGGCGGATTTTAAAGAAATATGTCTTTTACTGGGTACACAAATACCAAAAGCGATCAGATTCGAAACTTGCCTGAAAATGTGTTTTCTGTATAGAATTCGTTGAACAACGATTCCTAAAACTACAGGGTACATAAAATAGTTTAAAATAATACATTAAATTGCCATTAATGATTAAAATTTCAACATTTTCTGCATGTTGGATCATTGCCAGATTTTTCCCTGCCTACCCCAACTAAAACGCAATACAACACATTTCTCCCCCAGGGAAAAAGCAGGATTGGCTTTCCGACCTTTTGTTTTCCATGTCAGCATTCAATATACTCTCTAATCTCATACTTTTATTTATCCTTCATCCAAACAAAAAGATACAAACAATAGAACTATTATTTGGTATTGGGTAGGCAGCTTTGACTTATTTGTTTTAAATCCCAGTTGTCAACAGCTTCAATTAGTGTCCTCTGCCCTTCAAGAATGGACTGGATAAATTAATTGCATATAAACACAGTTTAACTTGAATTTGATGTCAAATTAGCCAAAGCTGCCTTCCCAAAACCAAATAGTAATGAAGCTACATCCAGCAGTAAAAAGACAGCTAAAGAAGAAAGAAAAAAGCAAGATTATTGATTATTTAATTGTTCCAATTTTTAGGGTTCACGGATATGGGTGTCCAACCCCGAAACGGTGTGGGAGGGGGCGGAGGTATTGGAGGACTACACTGGCGGAGCAGAGATCAAAGTCTCATTGGATCGTGGGGGGCAGCTCACCCTCAAAGTCTCCCCCAACACTTTACCTCCTCTCCGTAATCCTGAGATCCTCATTGGGGAGAATGATCTCACGTCGCTCTCGTATCTCCACGAGCCAGCTGTGTTGCATAACCTTAAAGTTCGGTGAGTTGAAAGCTATTCTTATTTACATGTAGGTATTCGAGTTTGTCCGAATTTCTTTGCACGAATGCTGGATTTCCAAGCAAGTAGCAGTTAAGTACCTATTCTCTTGTATGGAGCGCAAATGTGGACTACACCTGTCTACGAGAGGATGAGAATTGATGCGTTTAAAATGTGGTGTTGGTCGGAAGCTCCTCCGAATACTATGGATAGAAAGAAGAACGAATGTGTCAATCTTATCTGAGCTACACATTACAACTCGTTTGTCTGCAGTGTGTCTGAGGAGATTGCTTGGTTTCTTTAGGCATACTGTAAGACGGGAGCCAGACAATTTAGAAAAAATAATAATGACTGGCCGAGTTGAAGGCAGGAGAAGTCGCGGACCAATGAGATGGTCTGACCAGGTGACGGACGCCATTGGAACGACGTTTGCAGAATCATTGCGGCGGGCTGAAGACAGACCAGGGTGGGTCAGACTGCTGCGAGAAGTACTGCATGAAGGTCACGATCCTCAGCGTTGAGGGATCGATTTGGAAGAAGAAGCATTTAAGATTGTTAAGAATTCTGTTGGATGAGAGATAGGATAAGAAATGAAATGATAAGAGAGGTGAGTGACTATAAGACGGTGTTGTAACTAAGATGAAAGTGAACAGGTTGGGATGGTTGTGACATGTAGAGAGGATGAATGAAGGTGTGGGAAAATGCAGCCATCCGAGTGCCACTGAGCTCGACTACATCGACCAGACGCTTGAGGATGGAAGTGTTTTGAGTAAAAGGAATCGTAGAGTATGTATGACGACTAGCAATATGAATGTGGTGCAGTAAGAAGATTGTGTCATAAGAGTAGGAAAGCCTGGTGTTTTGTTCATTCTGCCCACCCCGCAAGGGATGTGGCATGAGGGGATAGAATAGAAAACTAGAGAAAGTGCAGACGAACTCATCCCGGTATATAGAAACTACTTCCTTTGCGATTTTTCTATGGTTTCTCATCCCCCCGTTCCTATCAGCTAATCTACTTAGCAAGGAATGCTAAGCGACACTTTATAGAAAATGATTAGCACATTATGACGACTTACGGTGATTAGCAAATAAATAATACGCACCTTTTCGTCTACACGCAACCAGACGATTGATTCTATTATTGTTATTGACCGTTTAAATACTTTGAAAGGATTATGTCTGACTTGAAATTATTAGACTTTGCTAAACTACTTTTGTATGTGATTATTATGTGTCACGTTGTTATTAAATATCAATATTGCTTGCTTACAAACAGCAGGCATTTGGAAATAAATTTTGAGAAGAACGAAGAAAATTACAAAAACGGGAGACCATAGATCTCGACTACCTTACTAAATATGCTTTGGAAGAAAATAGGGTGAATATGTTGAACCTTTATCTAGGGAATGACAATAAAAGATTTTTTATATCTTGTATACCTACATAACCCAAAAAAAAATTGCGAAAAACGCCTGTGATCTTTTTTCCGAAAGATAGCAACTCGTTTCCCGAAAGTCGCAGAGATTTTTGTTAACAAACAATGTGGTAATTTTAGAAAATACATAACATGATGAGAAAACGATGTGATAATGATGTACGTAATTTTTTGGAAACAGGTTGTATGTACTGTCACTTATGGTTTTGGGGGGGGGGGGGGGGGGGCTTCAGCCCCCTAGCCCCCCCTGGATCCGCTAGTGAATGACCGTGACGTCATTATTGGGTCCCTAGCTTTAAATAAAAAATTTGCTCTAATTAAAACTGACAATGATCATGCATTATTTCTTGCATAAATATCTAGTTGGTGCGAAACTGACTGGGGGGTCCTAGTGGTTATTAAAATTCCTAATATTGGTATAGTACCTACCTCTATGTATCTGCTAACCGTTTATGCACTTGATAAAACAAATGTATGTATTTTGATACATTGCTACGTGTGTGTGTGTGTGTAGGTATGTTTACATATCATTACACAAACACACACATATTATTTCAGTGTATGAGTCAGTCGCTTATTCGGTATGTCCAATATTGTTGTCGTAAATTGCAATTCACGTATGTCAAATATTTACATATAAACTAGTTTCTTCTATGATTCGAGATGTACATAAATTATTTCAAGTATTAGGGGAACCCTGGATGTGGAAGGGTCAGAGCAAAGACAAGTGGAAGCAGTTGCAAGGGGCCTATATCCAGCAGTGGAGGAAAGAAGGCTAATGAAGAAGAAGAAGATTAGAACTGGATGTTAACATTCACATAATGTAGCATTATGTGAACTCCCTTGTTGAGGAAGCAAGATGGGTTGATCGTGAAACAATTTCGAGCTGTAGCTAGGGCTGCCACCTCTCTGGGTTTGACCCGGAGTCTACGGGTTTGTGTGGTGTTCTCCGGGCTCCGGGTTAGCATCGTGTATCTCCGGGTCAGACTGGGTGGTGAGACAGTGGCTTACCAGGCAGTCACCTCCCGACCTATATATTATGAAAATCCGTTAAATCTCAATAAAAAATAAACTGTTTTATCAAAAAAATCGGCTGCGGCGCTACCTTTTTGATGGTTTTACTATTAATAAATCTGTTTACACCAGAACCTTCCGTGCTCAATCTCACAAAAAAAACAGTCATATAATTACCAATATTTTGGCTGAATAATACTTTTACATCTGAATAACTGAACGGATAAAACATAAGTTCCGTAAATTTTACGGCTTTTTTTATTTAAGGAATATCCAAATATTGTAATTCTAGGACAGTCAACTTGTAGTCAATACTTTCATCTATCACTGTCTTCAGTTTCAAAATGATACTCTCAGTATTGGCTGAGTAAACGCCAAAGCCGAATGACAGCATATCTGAATACAATGGTCATGGGCTTACCTCACACTAAAACCTTAGGGTGTGTGCATTTTTCATTGTAATGACTAATTCCTAATGTATTGTTTGTTATCTCTATTACCTTATCTCTCCATGTAATGGAGTTATGTATTTACAATATACTCACAAGCTTTACTCCCCGACGTTGTCTGAAAAAGCAATTTGAATAATGTATCTCAAAATATATGAGGAATGTGAGGAAACGCGGCCATCCTAGACTGGCCTGGTCCAATCATGTTGACCAGATCCTCAAGGACGGACGCGTTTTGATTAAAAGGAATCGGAGAGCGTGTATGACAGATTGCATGGATGTGACGGAAGCTAGGAGTGTGTGTAAGGATAGGGCTGTCTGGCGCTTTGTCCTCTCTGCCTGCCCTGCAAGGGAATGTAGTGTGAGGGTATAGATAGAGTGATAGAAGGAATGAAATGATTATTTATTTATTTACACTTTTAGTGAACAAAATACAGGAATATACATGAAAATAACATAGCAGATACCTAATTGATGCTAAAATGTTTGTAACTATGGCGAGTTTGTCGCAGTGGTGCTGCTATAAATTAGCCAATTTTTTTATTGTTAGAATAAACTGGTAACATTGTTTTTTAAACTCGCGATGGCGGTTTAAAGGGATTATCTATCTTGCCTTTAAAATGATTTCTCTAGCTCCGCTTATAGATACACTGTGAGAATATTGCGGACCTTTGACAGCTCTCATGACGAGGTTCGAAAATCAGGGCTACCAACAATACAGTCTTGCAACTCCACTTGCAGCTAGCATCCGCCGGCAGCCAAGATATAAAAAACACACTGTATATGTAAAATAATTATGCAATGTTTATTATGAGGCCATTATTATATTAATTAATGTTGACTTTGTATTAATTTTTATGTCTTTTATCTTTACGTTCCTCTCTAGTATTAATCTTACAAACTTCTGTATGTTATCATATCTATATGTACGTACCAGTAGCCCCCAGACTCATTCGCACCAACCATCATAAGTAAAAGAAGTTTGGAATATCTTTGTTTATTGATCTCTTATCATCCATAGGCCCCATTTGTCAGGTATATGTATTAAACAAGCATCACAAAATAAATGTGATACATCAATAAATAGCAAAAAATAAAGAAATCAATAAACACATGGTGACAAAACAAAACTTAAAGCCGGTGTGGTTTAGTTCAATGCAGGTCTGGATGGAAATTGTTCCGAACTACATTACGTCAACGACAACAGAATTTAATAAAGAAATCAGTATAAAAACAAGATATCTTCAAATATAATAATTAAATATAAATAATTTTGAAGAGAGGTTTACCAGACTGGGGCTCACAACACTTAAAGCCAGGCGACCTAGAGGTGACCTTATCCAGACATATAAGATTATGAATGGCTACTATGATGTTCCCCATATCAGCTCCATCTACACCCTGAATACCAATACCCATTTGAGAGGACATTCTATGAAGCTCACCAAGGGACGGTTTCACAGTAATCCGAGATTTTTTAAAATTTGTATAAGAGTGGTGAATATGTGGAACCGTTTACCCGAAAATGTGATACAAGCACCATCAGTGAACATTTTTAAAAACAGATTGGATGATTTTCTCAGAATGACGGAGACATTTATTTGGGCCCATCAGCCTAGGCTGCTTGCCCAAAATTAATAACAGTGTTACATTGAACCTGCCGACGTTTGTACCCGGACCCTTCTTAGCCTCAAACGCATTTTTCAGTTTTACACCAAATTATTTATATACACTGTTAAGTCAAATCTAAATATTACTATCAAAAATAACATTTTTAATTAGATAAAATATATGTACTTAGTAAGTTACTGACATGAAATTTATGAAGACAGTGGAGTCTCACTAATCTGGCACTTGAGTACATCGACATGTCCAGTAATCTGGAACCCTACACCATCGTATCGCGCATCGAACAAAAAATTATATTTATCAGTTACAACATAGTGAAATAATCACCCATTTAACATAAATAGTTCCAAAGTTATACCTTTACAAAATGAAGGCATTACTGTTCACGATCACAATTACATTGCGAAGCGGTAGATGAAAAGCGTCGGTTGGCTTCGTCGACTGCGCAGCCAATCTGCGCATGCGCTAGCACATTGTATTATACATCAAACAAATTTAACATTAATTAGTTACCATACAGTGAAAGAATCACTCGTTTAACCTAAATGGTTCCATAGTTATTCCACTTTAAAATAGGGGCATTCTTTCTCGATGACCCTTTATTATGACATGTATATTTTTTGTTTCAGTTTTTGTGATCTGAACGCCATCTACACGTACTGTGGTATTGTGCTGGTAGCTATCAACCCCTACGATGAACTCCCTATATACGGTAAGTATTAAACATATGGACATAGTAGGGGAGCCTGTCAGATCTTATAAAATATGTACGTACATATAAATTTCATTGGTAATGTTACTAATATCGTTCACAGGTGAGGAGACCATTTTGGCCTACAGAGGCCAGGCCATGGGCGACCTGGATCCCCACATCTTTGCCGTGGCTGAGGAGGCCTACACCAAACTGGAGAGAGAACACAGGGATCAGAGTATCATAGGTTAGTTCAATATTGTACTTCTAAATGGACGACCAAAAATGTGTTGAAAAACATAGAGAGATAGCGTAAGAAAGGAGTTAATTAGACAGAATTGTGAATACAGGACGAGTGTTGTGACTAGGATGAACGTGAACAAGTTGAGATTTACAAGGCATGTGGAGAGAATATCACATAAAGAGAGTGTACGTATTGATCAGAAACTCAACATATTGGACTTATGTTGAGCAGGAATAAATTAATCTTCTTAAAGATCTGGTCGACATGATTGGTCCAGGTTAGTTTTGGACGGCTATGTTTCCTCACACCCCTTTTGCAGACATTTTCTTCACATGCCCGAACCATCTTAATTTTGTAATAATGTTACTATTTTTTGTGTGATTTCAGTCAGCGGAGAATCGGGTGCTGGTAAGACAGTATCGGCTAAGTATGCCATGAGATATTTTGCAGCCGTGGGGGGCAGTGCATCGGAAACTCAAGTGGAAAGGAAGGTGCTGGCGTCCAGTCCTATTATGGAGGTACGAACCAACCTAACCTCAATTGTTATATCAACCTAACCTAGCCTAACTTAAGAGCTATATGCTGTCATTCGGCTTTGGCGTCATATTATTTTCTTAACCAATACTGAGAGCATCGCCTTGAAACTGAAGACAGTGATAGATGAAAGTATTGACTACAAGTGGACTGTCCTAGAATTACAATACTTGGAAATTCCTTGAACAAAAAAATATTCTGAGAGTAGCCCTGAAATTTACGGAAGAATGCATTATCCTTTCAATTTTCCAGATGTAGAAGTATAATTTAGCCAAAATATTGGTAATTATAATCTTAACAATTTGGCTGTTGTAGATTTATCAATTTGTTTCCAGGATCTTTTTTAAAAAGGTAACATTATTCTTATTTCGTGTAAACACTCATACAAAATTTGAAAAAGTTGAAGCGATAATAGAACGTTGTTTTCTCAGTGCCTATAGGCTTTTAACCTTTAAAGATTAACCCACTGAAGTTATATCCAAATTAATATTGCTCGTTTCTTTTTCAGGCGATAGGAAACGCCAAGACGACTCGCAACGACAACAGCTCACGCTTCGGCAAGTTCATCGAGATCAATCTGAGTCGAACGTTCCACATCATGGGGGCGTCCATGCGCACGTACCTCCTGGAGAAGTCCCGCGTGGTGTTCCAAGCGCCCGGGGAGAGGAATTACCACATCTTCTATCAGCTGTGCAGCGTCAGGGACTCCATGCCGCATCTTATGTTGAGTACGTCAATTGTATTTTAATTGCTTAGCGACCCTTTTTTAAACACTTATATATATTATTTATTAGCAAAGACTTGAAAAGAGCATAAAATTTTTTTACCAAATTTAGCATTAGGGTCATATTTTGCCCAAATTTAGGGTTAGGGTCATATTTTGTCCAAATTTAGGGTTGGGGTCATATTTTGTCCAAATATAGGGTTGGGGTCATATTTTGCCATACTTTGTCTGAATTTAGCATTAGGGTCATATTTTGTCCATATTTAGGGTTGGGGTCACATTTTGCCATACATTATCTGAATTTAGCATTAGAGTCATATTTTGTCCAAATTTAGGGTTGGGGTCATATTTTGCCATACTTTGTCTGAATATAGCATTAGGGTCATATTTTGTCCATATTTAGGGTTGGGGTCACATTTTGCCATACTTTATCTGAATTTAGCATTAGAGTCATATTTTGTCCAAATTTAGGGTTGGGGTCATATTTTGTCCAAATTTAGGGTTGGGGTCATATTTTGCCATACTTTGTCAGAATTTAGCATTGGGGTCATATTTCTCCCAAATTTATGGTTAGGGTCATATTTCTCCCAAATTTATGGTTAGGGTCACATTTTGCCCAAATTTAGGGTTAGGGTCATATTTTGCCCAAATTTAGGGTTAGGGTCATATTTTGCCCAAATTTAGGGTTAGGGTCATATTTTGCCCAAATTTAGCAAATACTTACCTGTGATATTTAATTTTCATAATTTGGATTTCAAAATGATTAAATTTTAATGATATTTTGATGCCAAGTGCGTTTTTGTTATTCTTCCAGCTGATTCGGATGATTTCCACTTCTTGAACCAGGGCAAGGATCCCGTGATAGACGGAGTGGATGATTCCAGAATGTTCCAGGAGACGAAGCAGGTAATATACTTTTCTGTTCTACTCCAAGATTCTACTCTAATGCCCAATCCCACCAACTTCCACCTAGGCAGGCAAGCCCTTATTTTTTTTTTATAATAATAATTTCCATAAGTACAAAAACAGAGATAGAAGAGGATTCATATGAAATTCAACATGCGACACAAGCTTTTCAAGCTTACTGTGTATTTGAGTACATGGTTGGCGCAGTTGGTTGAGGCGGCAGTCTCTCAAGCGGGAGGTGCCAGGTTCAAACCCTGGCGCTGGCGATGTATTCCACACTTTGCGATACAGGCTTTTAGCCTAGTGCAAGGTGTGCAGGAAAGCATTTAGGTTTGTGTATGCAAGCCCAGATCCTTTTCTATTTAAAAAAAATATATTACAAAGGTGTATTTTTTTAAATAAATCCAGATTAACTTTTAAAAAAACATATATAGGTACAATTTCTGCTAGGCAATCTTCAACCTTCTGAAATGGCATTGATGTTCTTAATATTTACATATTCTTGTTGTTTTTCAGGCTTTGAACACCCTGGGCTTTTCCGACGGTGAACAGAAGGACATGTTCACGGTGTTGGCGGCCATCTTGCATCTAGGCAATGTGCACATACACGAGGGGGCGACCGAGGAGGGGAAGAACGATACCAGTTCTGAAACTAGTCAAATTAATGTAAGGCAGTTACGTAATTCAGGCATGTTGAGAGAATTAATGATGACAGGATGACTAAAAAAATATATAAGTTGTGTAGTATTTTGATTTTTTCATACATTGATTGAAGAATGTGGCGCATGTTCCTATTGTAAAACTACACATTGTAAGATATTAACATGGCAACAAAAGCAGCCATAACCCATATAAATATTTCATATAACAAGTCACTTGGTTTCAGTGCAATACACCAATCTGCAATATATGAGAGGCAACAACAGTAATTTAAATAAAATTAAATAAAGTTTTTTTCAATTTACTCCGAATCAGTTTGAGATCTGATTGCTGTTTTTGATACTATATCTGAGATCTGAGGCTGAAAGCGCGATAGTCCTTGAACCATTTGGCTCACTATCTCGACCGGATTCTCAAAGATTATGACAAATTGCATTCATGTGTAGTCTGTTGACCTTTATAAAACGTTATTTAGCTCTTTTTTTTCTGTTTCGTAGCTATTATGGGACACTCTAAAACTAACTGTGTGATTGTATTTATTTCCAGCCTAAAGATAAACATCTAGTAACTTTCTGTAAACTTTGCGGAGTGGATCCTGCGAAGCTGATCAAGAGACTCACGCACCGTACGCTCGTATCTCGCAGTGAGGTCATAGAGTCTCCACTCAACTGTGTGGGAGCACGCGGTGCGAGAGACGCACTTGCAAAGCACCTCTACGCTCAGCTGTTCTCGTGGCTTGTTACTGGTGCGAACCGAGCATTGCGTTGTTCACAACAGACGCAGCACAGAATAGGTGCGTAATCTTATTACTATTTTTACAAGATTTTTTTAACTTCACTGTGGAGTTTTTTTTTGTGCGCAAATCTTGCAATGGATCTTGCAAAAAAAGATATAAAGGGTTTCAAAGGGATCCAAGCGTCAGTTGGGGTCATGTGTGGTATCGTATGAAAAGGTGTCGGAAAAGAAATCCAAATCTTAAGTCAGATTTTGTCTAGCTCGAGCCTCGGAAGACACCGAGCGATCGAGAGGATCCAGTCACCGCATAATGCCGTGTTTGGTATCTAACGAAAGTGCTTCACGAGTAGAACTCATATCTTTTTACAAATTTTCTGTTTATTCTTGGTGGGAGGCACCATTGGAATGAAGGAATCCAAGCACCTCTGAAGGGCGTGTTTGGTATCGTTTGGAAGACCGTGAAACACAGTTCTAAGATGTGAAGTCATAAAATCTTCTTTTTTATTAAATAAAAAATACAATTACATATCTATTAAGATTATTGTTTAAGAGCACACGCCGACAAACTTGTCAGGTTTGGCGTGACTTAATTGTTTTAACTTTGTATATATTTTATGACTAATAAAATAAATTAAAAAAAAAAGAAAAATTATAAGCTGTATCTTATATCTGTGTTATCATTGCAGGAGTTTTGGACATCTACGGTTTTGAGACGTTCGAGATTAATTCTTTCGAACAGTTTTGTATCAACTACGCCAATGAGAAACTGCAACAGCAGTTCAATCAACACGTCTTTAAGTTGGAACAGGAGGAGTATTTGAGAGTAAGTCGTTCATTTTTTTGGCAGGATTTTTTTTTTTATAAAAAAAAGGATCTGGGCTTGCATACACAAACCCAAATACTTTCCCGCACACCTTGCACTAGGCTAAAAGCCTGTATCGCAAAGTGTGGAATACTTTAAACCTGGCACCTCCCGCTTGAGAGATTGCCACCTCAACCGACTGCGCCAACCATGTATTCAATTTTTTGCACTCAACCATGTACTCGATTTGCCGCTATACTTCTCCAATTTTTTACATATCGTACTTAAATAACAAATACTTCATATACATGTTTCATCTCAGTTTCGCCAGTCTGTAAAGCGTAACAGTAGAATACGGATGTTTTAGGTTAGAGTTTCTAGGTTCGATTTCTGGCCGCGTGGATAGATGGACCGGAATTGGGAATGTTACGAAAGTGCAAAATACTATCAGTCAAAAGCCTGATAGAAAATCCATCTTTCATTGTATAACTGCTTAGTTTTATTATGCTTTTTATTATGCATTTTATTCTGTCGTTAATTAATTTTCGACTCTTTTGTCCAACAGGAAGATATAACGTGGAAGATGATAGAATTCCACGACAACCAGCCGTGTATAGAACTCATCGAGGCCAGGCTGGGAGTCCTAGACCTGCTGGACGAGGAGTGTAGAGTGCCGCAGGGCTCGGACGCCGGCTGGGCCATCAAACTGCAGCAGAAGTGCGCTCATTCTCCGCATTACGCAGCACCTAGATTCCAAAACGAAGGTCAGTTGGATGTATACAATTTTCTGTACGTTTAAGGGTGAAGATACCTAGAAATACGATTGCCATCGAGGTACTTTTTGATTTAGGATGGTAACAAAATAGGTAGAACAATATTTTTTAATATCACGACTCTCACATTGTGACAAACATTGGATTTTCTACATGTCGTAGTTGAACTAACAAGTATATCAACAATCAGTCATAAGTTTGATAGAAAGTCCATCCATTGAGATAACTATTTATCCAATTATTTGTTGTACAAAATATGACACTCCAAGATAAGTAAATAAATCTTTATTAGCCAAAACTCATGAAGAGTTGCGAAACAAGACAATAGTAGTGTGCTAAAGGGTGGACTTATTGCAAAAGCAATATCTTTTAGTCAATCCAAAGATACTCATGAGAGCTTAGTATAATTTTAACTACCATTCCTCATGGCTTATTTCTACGTTCGAGATAAAGATAGGTCAGTCAGGGTCTCTGTCTTCTATGTCTACCCTGCAAGGGACCACCGAGAGAAGACAGGTAGATATAACTTGTGTGCACAAACTCAAATAATTTCTTTGTTTTTTTGCAGCGTTCGTTATAAAGCATTTTGCCGACGATGTGATGTACATGACCAACGGCTTTCTGGAGAAGAATCGGGACACGGTATTGGAAGACCAAGTGGAATTACTGCGGGCTGGAGGGGTGGGGCTCGTCAGGGAGCTCTGCAACCCCGCGGGGCCGGCGCAGGATACCCTGGGGGTGCCAACACCTGCCGCAAGGGTGAAGATTTCACCCAACAAACCTACACAGGTGGGATTTTGTTTAGTGAACATATTTTTTTTAATGACGGTGTTGTGAGATAAGAAGACTGCAACAACTATTCAGCCAAATGTCTGTGTCTGTATGGGTGAAGAGTGCAGACGTATTTAGAGGTTTTTTGTCTCAATAAGTCATAGATGTGAAAAAATCATGTCGTTTATTTATTTTAAATTATTGATTAAAAAGTGTTTTCGTAGCTTGGATGTGAATATGTTGAGATGATGTTGTAACTAGAATGAAAGTGAACAAGTTGAGATGGTTAGGACATGTGGAGAGGGTGAATTATGAAAGGATTTGAAATAAATGTAAATATCGTCGTCTATTTTTATTTCAGAATGTGAACGTGATGACCAAACAACACAAACAGACGGTGGGAGCGCAGTTCCGCGCCTCCCTCACGGCGCTCATGGCTTCCCTGAATTCCACTACGCCTCATTATGTGCGTTGCATCAAACCCAACGACGGCAAGAAATCATTCCAGTACAACCCGGCCAGGGCTGTGCAACAACTGAGGTGAGCTCAAATCAAATTATACCCATTTATTTTGTGTCAACCATAGACATATGAGTTCAGAAGGTTGCTGAAGACTCACCTCTTTGTGCGTACCTACTGGTCAATCAATGGTCAGCCAACATGGATTTATAATACTAGTAAACTGGATGAAGAACATAGGTGTTTGTCTATACATTCTGTACGATTCTGGGGAAAATGGCCAGTTAGGCAAAAGAAGCAAAATGGAGGATTTTCCATACTAAACGGGCTACATGAAACTGCGATTTTCACATGGATTTTTGGTTTTCACTGTTTATATTTTAACTGAAAATGAATTATAGACATCATATTGACATAATTATAGGACCAAGGGATGTAAATAGTCCATTAATCAGAATTTATGAGCAATTTTATAACACAGGAAACGGCACACGGTGGAAGTAAATTAAATTACTTTTATTTATTTTTCTTATTCTTTTTTTCAGATTTTCCTTTAAGAATTAAACCTTATGCATCGCTTAAGAAAAAAAAATGAGAAAAAATGTGTTTTCAGTAGTTTCCTATCACTAATTATGATATTGAATATCACGGTTGTGAAGACGTTTTAAATATATCATTTATTATGTATGAATTTATTATTTCATATTTTTTGTCATTTAAAGCTAATGTGTATGTATTTATGAATTTTCGTGCAATGTTTAATTTATGTTGTAATTGATGACAATAAAATAAATGTAATTTAATTTACTTCCATCGTGTGCCGTTTCCTTTGTTAAAGAAATTGCTTATAATTCCTGATTAACGGATTATTTATATCCCTTGGTCCTATAATTATGTCAATATGATGTCTATAATTCATTTTCAGTTAAAATATAAACAGTGAAAACCAAAAATCCATGTGAAAACCGCAGTTTCCTATAGCCCGTTTAGTATGGAAAATCCTCCATTTTGCTTCTTTTGCCTAACTGGCCATTTCCCCTAGAACCGCAATAGTCGGCCAAGAGATGAATCCAGTTTACTAGAAGTATTATACATCCATGTCAGCCAATGACGGGAGTTAGCCAAAACTGATAAGATTTATTTTTATTATTTTGTTTGTGATGATCCTATGTGGTGATTTATACTTGATCCGATTATTATTATTTTAAATGCTATACTTTATTACAATTGATTAACATTCCGTATTTAAAATGTATTTCTAATCAAGTTTCATCATAGAACTAATATTCCATTTTTAAAATTTAATACCAATCTCAAGATTCTATATTTAAAATGTAATTCCAATCGAGTTTCATCACAACATTCCATATTTAAATTTTAAAATGTATTTCCAATCCAGTTTTATCGTAGCATTCCATATTTAAAATGTAGTTCCAATTAAGTTTCATCATTTAATTAACATTCCATATTTAAAATGTAATTCCAGTCGAGTTTCATCGCAGTGTTCCATATTTAAAATGTATTTCCAATCAAGTTTCATCACAACATTCCGTATTTAAATTTTAAAATTTATTTCCAATCAAGTTTCATCATAGCGTTCCATATTTAAAATGTTATTCCAATCAAGTTTCATCATAGCATTAACATTCCATATTTAAAATGTATATATTTCCAATTGAGTTTCACGGTAGCATTCCATATTTAAAATGTAATTCGAATCGAGTTTCATCACTGAATTAGAAATGCTGTAGTAGTATAACTGATAGAACATGAATAACATTCGAAACTGAAGAAAAGTCCTGACTGTAAATTTGTTGTGTTTCTTTGTTTCAGAGCTTGTGGTGTCCTGGAGACCATTAGGATATCAGCAGCCGGATTTCCCTCGCGATGGCTGTATGCTGAATTCTTCCTGAGGTACGTTATAATATCGTCTATCTATCAATCTGTAATTTCACACCAAAAAATGTTTGTACCAAATTTGTAGGAAATTTTATGTACTTACTTTCATTCTGCTAAAAAGATAACCTACAAAAAGTTGATAGTTTTCAAGTTCATATACAGAATTTGCCAGAATATGGAAATTTTCACCATGTTCTGTCACGAAATTTTATTGGCAAACCTCGAATTCGGATTCAGCACCCCAAAAAATGTATAGCATGAAAGAAATCCAGACTACCCCACAACTTTCCATCGAGAAACTGCATTGAGTTTAATTTCACTGGATTATTATTGTTGTTCAGATATCGAGTCCTCTGTCACTCCAAGGCCATCAACAGAGTCGACCACAAGGAGACTTGCGCCAACATTGTACACAACTGTATTAAAGATGAGGACAAATACAAGTTTGGCAAGACCAAGATATTCTTCAGAGCGGGACAGGTATGTAGTGTATTTGTTGTATACAATTTTAAATACTATTCTATTGCCTCATGCGGGGTAGACAGAGAGATAACAGAGTGCCAGACTTTCCAATCCTTACACACACTTGCTTCTGCCACATTCATATAATTCGCTTTACGATTACTTATTTTTAAATATTTACTCTGCTTTCTTTATCTATTCTCTCATGTGCATCCTTTGTGGAGTAGGCAGAAAGGACGGAACAATCAGCCATCATAGCACAGCGGTAGAATAAATAAATAAATAAAACTTTATTGGCCAGTAAATATATGTAACAACAAAAACAAAACAAGATAATACAGTGTGCCAAAAGGCGGACTTATTGCAAAAGCAATATCTTACAGTCAACCCGATACCGGATTATTAGGCTGAAGGTCTGGGTTCGATTCCTGGCCTCAGCAGATGAATGGACTGGACGCCTCCACGACAACAATATGAGCCTTTTTTACTACATACTCTCGGCTGAAAATCTCAATTTTGTAATGTTTTTTTGTTCATCAGGTTGCGTACTTGGAAAAGCTACGTGCTGAGAGACTCCGTAGATGTTGCATCATCATGCAGAGTCAACTGAGAGCGTACGTGGCCAGGAAGAAGTATTTGAGGATACGACAGGCCATTGCCGGGATACAGAGGCACGCCAGAGGATATTTGGCCAGGAAGTAAGTTTATCTATATATATAAAAATAAGTCAGTTTTTTTGTAAGTGTTTGCATAACTCCTGCATTTTACGATTGATTGCTGTGAAAATACACAAAAACTTTCGTACCGATCTGCTTTAGGTTTTAACGTCAACATTTTTGAAAAAAAAAAGCTTTTGCTGGGAGGTGCCATGATGATGCCACTACGACCCGAAACGTGTTCATCCATCCGTTAATCAAAATAATGAGTTTTTGCGGCTTTATACAGTATACACATGATCCCAAGCAACCCTTGGATCCCCTCATCATCATGGCACTAGTAAAAGCTTTTTTTTTTCAAAAATGGTGACGTTAAAACCTAAAGCAGATCGGTACATAAGTTTATGTGAATTTTCACAGTAATCCATAGTAAGTAAACCATGTATTTTTTCATAATCCTATATGTACTATGCACCACTCCCTAATATCTGAATAGGTAGGTAATATGTGTTATCGCAATAGACCAGATAGGCGCTTAATAATTTGTATAGTGTCGCCACCTCTTAGGAAACTATAAGCACAATAATTATAATAATATTGTTTTATTGCCGCAATTATAAGACAATAATACCACATCAATAAAACATTTAGGCAGATAAGATTATCTTACACTGTACTCTACTGTTAATTAATTACAAGGGATTAATGTTGCCGCTACTCATGTTTCTAAGGCTCAGATACCTCACGACAAATTCGTGTGTATCTACCGAATTTCACTACTATAATTTGGCAGTATGAAAGTTATTTGCAAGTGATGTATTGCACGATTGTATGTTGGCAACCCTTATTGTTAAAACTTGTCAAAAGAGCTGTCAGAATTCCATGATTTTTATCTTCTTCTCCAGTTTCAATCGTTGCGATTGGTTTGCAGCAAAGCCCCATGTCTCCTTCTCCACTCATCCCTGTCCTGTGCGGTTCTTTTTAACTCTTTATATGAGTGGAAGCCCATATCCTGGCACAGGTCGTCCAGGTATTCTTTCCTTGGTCGTCCTCTGTAGTTTGTTCATTCCTTCAATTAATTCACATAGGAGACCCTCTTGACGCACTATGTGGCCGATCCATCTGGCACGTCTTTCTGCTATTGCACTGAGCAGTTATCTTCCTCCTTTGATTTTGTTGAGAACTTCTTCGTTCGTTATGTGATCCCTGTGTATTTGTTATACACACGGTGAGATAATAGCATTGATAATTATTTCAGCAATATTTATTAGACTACCACGAATCTTCGGACCACCGTCCATACACCACCTTCTCAAATCATATGCAACAAACCCCGATCTATGGTGGCCACAGTGACCGAGTTAAACTTAAAGCAGTAGTTACGTAGAGCGGTAGACGGTTATAAACAAATAATTATTTACACGCACTAACGAAATTAATGTAAATTAGGGGAGATTAAGATTATCCTATCGACATTCTTGTAAAATTTATTGTCTCAACCTCGCAGGTACGTAATTATATCAAAATAACAATAAATATATAGTATTTTATTACATTGTTATTTCGTATACCGAGTATTATTGGTACATGGATAAATATACTATTGTTTTTACACATGTGAACGATGATAGGTATTCTAATTTTGAAATTATTTCTTTGTTGGTCTTATGGGAATGTGGTGGATTATCTCTTGTGGATTATCGTGGCTTTAGTATCTCGGAATCTCACGGACGCCGTGCTTTAAAAGAAATAATTTTAAAATCCGTACTGTTTTGATTATTTAAGAAGTTTAGAATAAAACAGTTAAAGAAATTTTACTATTTTTTTTTCTGTGTGTTTAACCGATAATTCTAAGTGCTAAAATGAATTACAAAATTCTACGATTATATTTTGGGATAATTGTAACTATTTAAGTAAAATTTTATTATCGATATAAAAATTTTATTTTTTGTGTTACGTGTGTTGAAAAAATGGACATCCGAAAAAATATTTTGTTTTATTTTTTGTTGTCTGCTGTTAATAAAATGGTTTAAGAGATCTCTTTACAGCATTTAGTTCGCCTCAGTGAACAATGTACTATCTTGTCGAATTCTATTGTATGTATGTTGATTTTAAAAATAAATAAATGAAATGTTGATGTGTGATTAAGACGTGATGTGTTGTTGTGCTGTTGTGGTAGTGTTTAGGTGACATTTCGAGGATGCTGTGCACAGATATAACGCTGGCATCTGTGTGGGAGGACACCATCGAGTGGGTGAAGTAAATAATTTGTTGATCAGATTCATAATGTAGAACGTCGATCGAGTAGGTCGATCTTTGCCCGAATTACTAGATTCTTTTTTTAAATTTCTTAGAGTGAATTTAAATGCATGGGGTTTAAACAAATCTGCCACTGTTTTTTGCTAATATTTTAGGTTTTTTTAAACGGTAAATAAAAATGAAAGACACAATATATTTTTTTTAATGAATCTGTGTTTATCGAAATAAACCCAAATACACCTTTGTACACTTCACAGTAAGCTTGAGCAGCTTATGTCTTGAAGTGGAGTAAGTCGGCATCGGGGATTGAATACGCGCCCACTGGATTAACAGTCTAGCACGTTACCAACCAAGCTACCGACCACCTTAACTTAATATAAATAAATAAAAAAAAAACAATAAAAAAATGTCACTAGGCAATCTGTTCCATACTTCAAAAATGCGGTTTGCAAGAAAATGTTTCGCCAGCTTAAAAAACATACAATTCCGAATTATGTATCTGACACTACACTCCATGATAAATATGTATCCATTCTCTAATTTTTTCGTCCTCTTTCTCAGGTTGGCGTGCGAGTTGCGTCGCCAGCGCTCGGCCAAGACCATCCAGCGCCACGTGCGTGGCTGGCTTCAGAGGGTCAAGTATGCCAGACTGCGGCGGACGGCACTGGGGCTGCAAGCCAGGGCGAGAGGCCTGCTCGCGAGGAGGAGAATTCGCAACGTCAGGAGACAGAGAGCGGTAAGAAATACAAATATTTCATTTCTTAGTTAGTGACGAAATCGTTAAGAAAATGTAATTGCAGAGAGTGGCTGTAAGACAGATGGTGTAATTAGAACAAGTTGAGATGTTCAGGACATGTTGAGAGGTTGAATGACGAAAGAATGGCAAAGAAAATACCATACATGGGTGAAAGAAGAGGTTTAGAGAAACGCCGCTGTTCAAGAATCACATGGCTTGATATGGCATCTGGTGTCACCCTGCCTGGCCATATGTCCTGCCCATTGCCACTTGGAGTTTTGACACACGGCTCATGATATCGGCAACTTTGGTTCTCCGTCTAATTTCTTAGTTTCTTCTATCCCGGAGATTAACACCAAGCATCTACAGTTCCATTAACCTTTGTGTGCATTTTAGTTTCTGTACACTCTTTACTGTAAGGGTTGTTGTCTCTAGTCCGTAAGTTATCATTGGTAGTACCTATGCATGAGTCGAAGACCTTTTATAAGACAAATTGGAATATCCTTATTTTCGAAAATATGTTTTAATTTACTGAAGACAACCCAACCCAGACCTATCCTGTGTAGACCTATGTGTAGTATGTATAAATTTCAATTATTGCATTTCTTATTTTTTTATTTCAGGCGATTGTCATCCAGAAAAATGTTCGAGGATGGTTGGCTAGAAGACGCTGCTCTAAGAAGAGGAGACGAATCGTTATCTGTCAAGCTGCTGTAAGTTATTTTCTCCAAATTTTAAGTAATGAGTATGGAACAAACTAAATTTTTCATAGCGAGGGATGGACGGTTAATAAAATATTGGACGTCTTTCAGATTCGCAGATTCCTGGCGCGCCGTCAGTACAAGCGTCTCAGGGCGGAAGCTCGAAGCGTGGAACACGTCAAGAGACTCAACCGAGGTCTGGAGAACAAGATCATCAGCCTGCAGCAGAGACTGGGAGACTTGCAAGTCGAGAACAAACTCATCTCTCATTTGCAACACGAAGTCGTGGACCTCAAGTATGTTAAAAATACTAAAATGAGAAAATAATTTTATTTCCACAATTTAAATTTTGTGAGTAACATCGAATTTTTCTACATGTCGTAGTTGAATAAAGAAAGTAGTTTTCTCAACAGATATACAGCAAAGTAATGCACTTTCCATCAGGCTTATGACTGATCGTCGGCTGGTTTAATGTGATCATTTTACACTCAAGTAACATTCACCGATTCCAGTCCATCCATCTATCACGACCACGAATCAGGGAATGCTATTTAAGTGCAAAGTGATCACATTAAGCCAATAGATGATCAGTCATAAGCCTGATGGACAGTTCATCTTTTGCTGTATATCTGTTGATCCAACTTTGACGCATTTTAAAAAAAATAAATTGTGACACCCAAAAAACATTTCTTTTTCATTTTCAGGGCTAAACTGGAACCGATGAAATCATTGGAAGCTCAGCTGAAGGAATTAAAGATAGCCTTGATGGAAAGAGACAACCGTATCGTGGTGATGGACGAACAGTTGACGTTGGAGCGAGGTAACAATATCGAGCTGGTCGAGGAGAAGAATAAACTGATTAAGTCTTACGAGAAAGAGAAACAGAATTGGGAGTACGACAGCGCCAAGATTGCCAAGGAACTGATGAGCCTCAAGGAGCTCACGTCCGTTAACCAAAAAGGTGACTAAACGAAATTCTTTTATTTTAAATTTAAATTTTGGAATATCAGTTTGACATTCTTTATGTTAAATTTAAATAGTGGAATATCCAATACACGAGGTCTCTTCACATTGGAGGGTAGTATGGAAGATTGTAAATATTGTAATTAGTTTTATATGTATGTATTAAATGTAAGATATTAGTTACTAGTAAATTTATTTGAATTTGAATCTCTTTGACATTCTTCATATTAAATTTTAATTGCGGAATATCTATTTGACATTCTTTCTACTAAATTTAAATTGTGCAATATCAGTTTGACATTCTTCTTATAAAATTTGAATTTTGGAATATTTCATTGTCATTCTTTTTATTAAATTCAAATCGTGAAATATTCGATTGACACTCTTTATGTAAAATTTAAATTGTGGAATATCAGTTCGACAATCATTCTACATAGTAAATTTAAATTTCATAATTCCACATCTCAGTTATTTTGTCGAACTTAATGAACCTAATTTCGTGTGTTGTGTTTTTAGATTCCGAGCAAAAGTTGAGAGAGCAGCATGAGCTGGAGAAGAGAGAGCTGATATCGGAGTTGGACAAGGAGAAGAGAGATTACCAGCGACTCCTCATGGATCAGTACAGACTGCAAGCCAAGTTGGATGAATTGTAAGTCAAAGCAATAAACATTCGTTCTCCACATTTTGAACACGTACATTAGGGTGTACTGTCAAATAGAGATTTTTTTTTTACGAATATCGGAAACACACAAGTGTCAAAATTTATGTATTAACGAGTGTTTCAGACTGCATATTTAGTTTTTGATTATGATACTACTTTAATGCTGGATTTCACCAACTTCTTTGGTGAAGAATAGCAGAGATAGGAGCCACCTAGCAATTTTGTATGAAAAATAATGATAAGTGACTCCTATCTCTGCTATTCCTCACCTAGAAGTTGTTGAAATCCAGCATTAGACCTCTACCATGCCCTAAAGATGAAAATTTTAAAACCGCATCTTTAGGGCCTGGTAGAGGTCTAAAAGTATTGTCATATTTAGAATCTAAATATGCAGTCTGAAACTACTCGTTAATTCATAAATTTTTTCACTTATGTGTTCCAAAATTCGTAAAAAAAAATCCCATACATTGACGAGATGCCCTAACACAGATATATGTCAGGACTTGGATCTCTCCACAGTTGTGAGCCTTAGCTGGGGTTCACAATGCCTTACATTTGTCGATTTGTCTGACACCTAATCATTTAACTTTCTTTTTTTGAACTTTCAGGAAGGAAGAAAGCAGCAACAAGAACCACCAGAGGTCTCTTTCTAACGCCAGTAATGCTTCCCAACATGATGGTACAGATGAAGTAAGCTGTTTTATATTTTAATATTTTTTCTATTTTATCACCTCACACCACCTAAGATGTTCTTGTAGAATTATTTATATTAATTTATTTATTTGTATTTCAGGACAATGGTTATGGCTCAGTTCGTTCCACTCAATCCAGTGGCATTCAACTTACGTTGGACAGTTCAGACAATAACGAGAAGGTATCGTATTTTAATCGCAAAATTGATTTAAGAAAGGCTGTAAATTAAACAATATTTTGCCGGCAGTATGTCGACCAGATCCTGAAGGATGGATGCGTTTTGAGCAAAAGATCGTGTAGCGTGTATGACAAATTGTATGAATGTGATGGAGGCTAGGAGTGTGTGTAATGATAGAGGAGTCTGGCGCTTTGTCCTTTCTGCCTACCCTGTATGAGGGGAGAGATACAACATTCCAACTGCAAATTAAGTCAACATAGGGGCAGCCAATAACACTTAAATAGTCAGCAGTCAATTGTTAAAATAGCATATAAGTAATGAATTTGAGGCATTATTATGCTGACCACAAGTTAACTATTCAGTTGACCACAAAATAATTATTACGAAGACCATAAAATAACTCTTCTGCCGACCACAAAATTACTATTGACAACAAAATAAAAATTGGCTGACCACAAAAAAACTATTCCCTTGACCACAAAATAACTATTCCGTTGACCACAAAATAAGTATTCTGTTGACCACAAAATAAGTATTCCGTTGACCACAAAATAATTTTGATTTAACACCTAAATTTGCTGCCACTGAAAACATTTAATTGTGAAAAATATAAATACTTCTTTTCAACAAATATGTATGTCACGAACGTTCCGAAGTTCTTTGAAATATTGTTTTTACCTTTCCAGGACCAGGGCGATGCAGGGCTGATAATCCGTCTGCAAAGGCGAGTGCAGCGTCTGACCGAGGAGAAGGAATTCCTTAGCAAGAGAGTCGCCAGTCTCGAGGGTTCGTCTCCGAAGGCCGGTCCTGGAGCCAGACTCGAGGATCAGATCCGCTTGGAGGAGTTGGAGATTGAGAACACGAGGTTGCTGGGAGATCTCAACAGACTTAGAACCAGTATAGCCATGACAGATGGGGCTGATATTAGTACCAGAGAATTAGCCGGTAAGTGTTACCACTGCTTTGTTTAGTTGGTTTAGTGTTGCTTGATGTGATGATAAGATATGGTTACATTTTTTCACTACTTTCAAATTATATTTCGGAACTGTTGTTTAAAAATACTAGTCAATTTTGGGATTGCTAAAATAAACTGTCAACTTTGTTTTTCAAACTTGGATTAATGGAGTATTTTTTTCTTTTTCCAAACTCGCAAAACTCTCTTGCCTTTAAAATGATTTCTCTAGCGCCGCTCTGTAATATTTTCGGCATTATAGGTTACTTGTAAAAGATACAATGTGAGAATATTGTGGATCTTTGACAGCTCTCATGACAAGGTTCAAGGACAATCAGGGCTACCAACAGTACAATCTTGCAACCCCACTTGCAGCTAACTTCCGCCGGGTGCCAAGATATAGAAAATGTTACAATTTGTGTGTGCATTCATTTTTAAACTTGTATACTTGTATAGTGATGTCAATATCGCATTGTTTTTTTCTTTGCAGAACAATTTGTGACTTTACAAGAGGAATTGGAGAGGAGAAGAGAGGAATGCATACAGCTGAGGGGGGTGTTAGCCAATCAGGTATGTCTCAAATCAATTTTGGTTTTTATGTGGATTAATTGTTTGATCGAAGAAAATATGAAAGATCGAATAAGAAATTATGTCACAAGGAGAAAATGTTGGATGTAGTGACTAGAATGAGAGTGATTTAGTTGAAATGGTGTGGGCATGTTGAGAGAATGAGTGATGAATGACCAAAAAAAGTGTACGTACATAAGTGAAGAAAGGGGTTTTCAGTTTTGAGTAATAGATATCGGAGAGAAGGACGAATTGCATGAAAGTGATGCAAGCGTGGGAGGAAGCGTGGCCACCCGAGACTGACCAGGACCCGATAATTTCAACAGGATCTTTAGGATGGATGAGTTTTGAGTAAAAGAAATTGCACAAATGTGATACTAGCTAGGAGTGTATGCAGAAGCGTGGCAATCTGAGACTGACCAGGTTTGATTAGATCAACAGGTTCCTTAAGGTGGATGCATTTTGGGTAAAAGAAATCGGAGAGTGCAAGACGAATTACAATATAAATGTTATGGATGCAAGGAGTCTATTTTAGAGATAGGGTAGTCTAGCGTTCTGTCCTGCCTGTTTATCCTGCAAGGGACACAGCTGGAAGGGATAAATAGATAGATATGTAGAAATAAGGAGAAAATATTGTCTATTGAAGTAATTTGTGAACTGATTTGTGTCGTTGTTTCAACAGAAACCATGGTTCCAAGCTCTCAAAGACGTCGTAAGTAGAAATGTATGCATGCCGTAACTATTTTCTACTATTTTATACCTTTCTACTTATTATTTGCATACAGTTTTCATTTTGCAAGGCATGTCATTACAAGATTATTCGGAATACATACATTGGAATTTTCGGAAACCATCTTTTTTGAGGTGGATAGCTTTGTAGACTTTCACGGTCCTTGTTAATCTCTTCTCCATTCTTCTCGGGTGTACCGTGTGTAGGTTGTCGATGTTGTCGAGTTTTCAGCCTACTTGCTGAGGCCACCTTCAGGACTAATGTCGACAACCTACACACGGTACACCCGAGAAAAACGGAGAAGAGATTTTTTGAGGTGGTCGGTAGCCAGATGGGCTAGTGGGCGTGGGTTCGATCCCCGATGCTGACTTACTCCACTTCACGATACAAGCTTTTTAAGCTACAAAGCGTACAAGGATGTATTTGGGTTCATTTCGAAAAACCCAGATTCATTTAAAAAACAAATTTAAAAAAAAAATGTTTATTGGCAATTGCTACCCATTTTGTTTCTTTTGCTTTGAATGATTGTCGTTTGTTTATCTGGAGACAATGCAGTTGTCTTTTATTTATCTCAGTTTTATTTAAATTGTTTGGAACATTATCTAAATTTAAATTTAGCATAGTAGCATGTTATCAGTTAGCATCATTCTTATGTTATTTTAATCTTTAGGAATTTCCTACTAAGTTTTGTGTTTCTCAAATGAATTGTCGCATTATAATTTTTCTCGAAGTGCAATAGAGTTAGGTAACATTACAGTTTTTTCCTCAACAGAGACGAGAGGCATCTTAATTCACATAATGTAGCGTCGCGTGAAATCCCTTGGGAAGGAAGCAGGATGGGTGTTCCGACGCTCTGACCCATCCTGCTTCCTCCCCAAGGGAGTTCACATAACTTGAAAACCTTGATGATCTGGTCAACATAAATCATGTTGACCAGATCCACAAGGATGGACGCGTTTTGAGTAACATGAATGTGACGGAGGCTAGGTGTGTGTAAGGATAGGGCTGTCTGGCGCTCTGTCCTCTCTGCCTACCCTGCGAGGGACGCGGCGTGAGGGTATAGATAGATAGATAGACTATGTATATGGTGTCATGTAATTTCACAAGTTTGAGAGGCATTGTATTATCAGTGAATTATGTTATCGTACATTGTTTTATTGTTATCACTGTTATTATTTTTGTTTAATTACATTAACTAAGTAAATAGATAACTGATTACTAATGTATTATTGTGCGTATGTATTTGTTCAGCACCTCAGAGTAATATAGTATAGAGTTGGCACGGTTAAACCCTGCATGAGTAGACTCGTGCCATCTCCCTTTATCAAGGCTCGCAACCCAACTATGATGTCACGGTCATTTCCCGCAGCATTAAGGTTCAAAATCACATGATAAAATGGTAATAATAGCGTTATTTCCATTTATGGGGTTAATTTCGATTCAATCAAAAAACTTTTACGGTCGTTCCGTAGATTTTAATGCATATTATCAATACTAAAATCTCTACGACTATCGGGAAATCTATCGGGATTGCTGTCTATCGGAAAAAAATCAGAGGTGTTTTTCACATTTTTTTTGAGAAATTTATTCAAGATCCAAAAAATCTTTTAGTCATTCTCTAGATAAAGGTTCAATTTATCTACTCTATTTTTTCCAATGCATATTTAGTAAGGTTATCAAGATCTAAGGTCTCCCGTTTTTAGAAATTTATGAAATGTCAGTATGCCTACTCTTCTAAAAATACACTGTGAGAAAGAGACAAATATAAATTTCACTAGTTGATTAAGATTATCCCAGTAAATTTTAGGGAGAGCGGGGGAGTGGGAGGAGGAATGTTATTATTATTATGTTGCCACAAGGTTGCCAACCTAACAGTTAGAATATATGGAATTTGCAGCAACTTCAGTCTATACCACTTTTCTAACAAAAAATGTGTGTAACATTTTGAACACCTGTCGACCAGTCTATCCTATATTTAGTCTGAGTTCAGCACACACACTGATACAACACTTATCCATGTTGTGATAATTTGACGGCACACATTGTGTGATTGCATGTATGTGGTTTAGTTATGTCAACTGATTTGATTCGATTCACCGACCTACAATGCATGGTGACGATTGGAATACGTATTTGACAAGATCTGTAAGAGGTTATAATATACATTTATTTTTATTTATTGTTATGCTGTGTTGGAAGAAATAGATTTTTGTAATAATCCCACCTTTTGGATCTTTAATTATCTTATTTATTCAGTAATTTTTATGTCAGTGAAGATGTATTAAAGGGCGATAATCGATGTGCTCTTCGAACTTATTAAAATTTTGTATGACAGCGTAAGTGCGAAATAAGAATAACGTAAGCGGCGAAATTGGTTTTGACTTATTTTATGAAAAGGTGACCTAGTATCAAAAAAATATACACTAGAGTCACTGCGTCTTACCTTAATCATATTATCAACCAAATTACAGTATTATATCCAAAAAACTACGGGAATAATCTCAAGTTTCAGTAAATATCAGAGTTAACTTTGGAGTTATATTTTATCAAGAAAATTAACAAAAATCAAATTTATAACAGCTAGAGTCACTAAAACATATTGTCATTTATCCATGTGTTAAGTCTTAGGATGAGCTGAGTATTAGCTGAGTATTAGCTGAGTTATTTTACTTTTCAAATTGTTTCATTCAATATTACATTTCGTATATATTATTTGCAATTTTTTCTGCTTGGCTATATAATTTTTTCGTTCTGTAGAGATATTTTTATATAAATAAGTTCCCTTTGTCGAGATACCTTTGCATTTATTGAATGTCATTTTAACAATGTTTATTTATAAAACAAACTACAATACTAAATAGTGCCCCCCCTCTCTCTATAAAGAGCTGTCATGTCAGTTTTCTTTAGTGATTATTCGTTAAATGTGATAATATATAGCATTCTTATTTTACCTATTATTTTTCCAGAGTGTCAACCTGAAATCCCTGGCGACATCCAGTTATGGAAACGACGTAGATGTCAGCATTATCAATGAAGATGGAGAACTCGTACAGGCCTTTGAGGCCCAAAAGAAAATCACCAAGTTAGTACATTCAAATTCATCATTTTCTTCTTCTCCAGTTTCAACCGTTACGATTGGTTTGCATCAAAGCCCCATGTCTCCTTCTCCACTCATCCCTGTCCTGTGCGGTTCTTTTTAACTCTTTATATGAGTGGAAGCCCATATCCTGGCACAGGTCGTCCAGGTATTCTTTCCTTGGTCGTCCTCTGTAGTTTGTCCCCTCGTTCATTCCTTCAATTAATTCAAATAGGAGACCCTTTTGACGCACTATGTGGCCGATCCATCTGGCATGTCTATATACCATTACCAAAGTAACTTCTACGAACAACCTTTGGCCAAAACGCTTGTTATTATTAGATGATGACTAATGTTGTGTGTGTGTTTCCAGACAACTGGAGGAAGAGGTGAAGTTGGAGAAAGAGCGTTTCACAAGATCCTTAAGCGATTACACTAGTGAGATTGATAGACTGCGAGAGGAGAATGAGAAACAACAGAAGTAAGTATAAAGGGAATAGGTATTTCATTGATTTCGATGATGCCACCTATGCAGTATTCAATTACTCATTTTTACCTATAGCCCAGGAAATTTAGCTTTGTAGCGTAGATAATTGTCGGAAAGCTGGAAACTGTTTTAATCCCTTCATTAACATGCAAAGAAGGTTTCTTGAATTTTGCACCAATTTTCCGCTTGTG
Organism: Ceraclea dissimilis; assembly: GCA_963576895.1. Taxonomy (NCBI): domain Eukaryota; kingdom Metazoa; phylum Arthropoda; class Insecta; order Trichoptera; family Leptoceridae; genus Ceraclea; species Ceraclea dissimilis. The sequence continues at coordinate 646,472 of OY756361.1, forward strand.
CTAAGTACAGGGTGACCCATAAACCGAAAAAATAATGTACTTTTTTCAGTTTTTCAGTAATAACTTCTAAACGATGCTTTCTAGGAAAATGGTGTCTTGTTATAAATTAAAGTACATAATATTCTGCGTCGTTTGAGTATAAATACTCATTTGTACCTCAAAAATTATTGTGATACAGACACTGCCAAATACATATTAATTTTCGTAACAAATTGAAATATTCGTATTTTTCACTTTTGTTGTTGAATAACTCCCTAACTCAGGTATTTACGGTAATATTTCACTAAAAATATTTAATTGTGGGTCAATTTTCTCAAACTTGTGATTAAAAGTTTAGACCTACGGCACACAGTTCAGGATGCACAGGTGTTTAAAGAGAGACGAGTGAAATAAAGAAATTTATTAAATGATAGATTTAGATATGTTAAGGGTAAGCTAATAAAAATTTTACGATTTCATTTCATTAATGTATAGTTTTGTCAAGTAAAATCTGATTTTTAATACTGTTACGCCACTGCCTAATATTTTATATCGAAAAAGAGTATTTTTTTTATATTCATTAATTTTATTAAAATATCTCCTAAACGGTTAGTGTTCGGAAAAAAATATTTATATCGGAATTTATCTAAAATAATTTCTCTATATTATAATTCAAAAATAATTTCTTTGACTTAAATACTAAGTGAGGTAGAATGAGGCAGTAACGCATGTCTGAAATGTGCTTTCAAAATATACTAGAAAAATCAAGAAAAAAATTACGATTACCAGACTTTTCGAATTTTTCAAAAATATGGAATAGTTCCGGAGATATTAGGCGTCAAAGTTGGGGTTGCTGAAAAACGCTCGGTTTTATCAAATACACCTCGTGACGTCACATTACCGTATGGATCTCAGCCTCTATACGGGGCTAGTATGCGCTCCATACATTCACATTAAAAATAGTTATAATTTATTGTAATTAGTAGGATGCTTGTCCCTAAATTCAGATTGGAAGTGATTTTGTTTTGTTTTCTCTGTTTTTTATTTATTTTTTAACGATAATAAAGTAAGGATTTGTAAGATGACAATCTCCCAAAAGCAGATTAGTATATAGCATAAGTAGAAACGGATTTTGTTATGAATATCAGTTTCATGAATGCCGAAATTCGTAGCTTGAAATTCGCAAAGTGATTATAGTACTTACTTGTATAGTACCTATTACCTAATCTACAGATATTTTTGCTAACTTTCGCTGTTTAACGACGCTTCTCAAACTTTTTTGAGATTTCACAACCTAGAGTGACGCTCAAAAATCTGAACTTGGTTGTTTGTAAAAATGTGGGACTAAAATTACTTAGAGAAAGTATTTTTTTTATACTTAGTGAAGGTCGTGATTGATTTATTATTTAATGAATACAAAAAATACGTTTCGCAATAATAAGTATGAAAACTGTTTTTTATAGGTAGGCACATCATGTAGAAAAAAAATAGCGCCGCAGGCGAAAACTGAGACATACAAAGCCTACATAAAAGAGGTAGCAATGTAGAATTAGTTTATTTTTTGTAAGATAAAAAAATACTTAAGTAAGTAAGTATCTATACAAAATTTTGCATTCAGATTAACATGGATAACTAGCACTGCAGGCAAAATTTAGCTTAGTATAGTTAAAATTTTGCCTGGGCGTCCTCTCCGTTGTGCTTTTTGTGTTCATATATCTTTTCAATCTGAAACAAAAGTCAAAACGAATACTAAATAGGTAGTTATAGTAAAAGTTTGAGAACTACCGTTTTTTGCTAGTGACAAACTACCATTTTTTTTTTAAATATTGATGCCGAATGTAAAATACAATACATTTTAAATGACGGTTCAATATTCGTCCTTCCACATTGCGATATCATGCTGGGGGGAGAGACATACATAATACAATGCTATTGTATTATTAAAATATAAATAATGCAATAAAAACAAAAAAAAAATAGACAATGTTTTACAACAATACTACCTAGAGTTAAGCATATGTTCATTCATTATATTTTATAAGACATGGTTATAATATTAAGAACTCTATTCTATACCCTCACGCCACGTCCCTTGCAGGGTAGGCAGAGAGGACAGAGCGCCAAACAGCCTATCCTTACACACACGCCTAGCTTCCGTCACATTCATGCAATTTGTCATACACGCTCTCCGATTCCTTTTACTCAAAACGCGTCCATCCTTGAGGATCTGGTCGACATGATCGGACCAGGTCAGTCTCGGGCGGTCGCGGTTCCTCACCCCTCTTCGCTCACTCAAATATATCTTTTTTGTCATCCTGTCATCATTCTTTCTCTCAACATGCCCAAACCATCTTAGTTTGTTTACTTTCATTCTTGTCACAACACCAGTATTGCAGTCACTCATTTCCCTATTAATTCCCTTTCCCATTCCCTACTCCTGATATTAAGAACACATAAGAAATAAGCAGAAACAGCTTCAAGGATAAAAATCTCCCTAGAAACAATAGGTACTTACTTAAGTGTACCTACCATATTTTTACTATTTTTGGTTTGATTATTATTAAATATTTTATACCAGTTTTTTACAAAGCACATTTTTTTATTTTACCTATCGAAAATCGTAACGATAACTTATGTCCAACTCATCTCGTGGACAAAATACTTCATAATACTATACTGGCCCGTTGTATGGAGAACAGTTCGACAGATAATGTGACGTCATGCGCTATTTAGGTATAATCCGACCGTTTTTAAAACAGTCAACTTTGAGCCTCTGTAACTCTGCTGTTTTTTAAGATATCGTAAAAATTCTTTCAGTTTTGTAAATGTGATTTTTAGGAGAATTTTATTCAATGTTAAAAAAAAATTGCGTTACTAGCTCATTGATTAAAAATTGTATATAAAAAATTAGTTCACATATGTCGTCACTTTTTGTTAAATTACTCCTAAACCAAGATGTGCAGTATAAATTAATTAAATTAAATTTAAAGCTAAATAAATTTTCTATAAAATGAGTATAACAAAATTAATTTGTGATTTATAATAAAAAAGTACTAGATGATCAAAGTTGATTTTGTGTAGAGGCACGTTGCTATGCAGGAACATTTTGTATGGGAAGCGTGGAATTATTTTACAAAATAATGATATTGATCATCTAGTACTTTTTTATTATAACTCCCAAATTAATTTTATTACACTTATTTTATAGGAAAGGAGAATGCTCAAAAAAAACCCAGGCCCGGCGCAAACGAAATGTAACTCAAATGATAGGTAAAAATAAGTAATTAAATACTGCATGGGTGGCATCATCGAAATGAATGGCTTAATGGGTGAAATACCTATTCGAAGTTTTCCATTGGTCACACGAATATATAAGAAAAGGAGCATTAGACAGTTACAATTGCGGTCTAAAAGGGTATAATATGATGAGTATAAGGTAGCCCGTCCTCTTCGTTTTCTTCTTCAACAGCCTTGGTCCCTCCACAGCTGGATATAAGCCGAAAGGAAAATGATCATGAAATATGTAAAAAAAAATCTGATCCGGCGCAAACGAAACGCAACTCAAATGATAGGTAAAAATGAGTAATTAAATACTGCATAAGAGGAATCATCGAAATCGATGGCTAAATGTGTGAAATACCTGTTCGAAGTTGTATAGGGGAAACTTTGAATAGGTATTTCACATATTTAGCCATTGATTTCGATGATGCCACCTATGCAGTATTTAATTACTCATTTTTACCTATCATTTGAGTCACATTGCATTTGCGCCGGACATGTTTATTTTTTACATAATTCATGAGCATTTACCTTTAGGCCTACATCCGGCAGTGGAGGGATCAAGGCTGCTGAAGAAGAAGAAAAATCAGACAGGCTACCTTACACTCATCATATTATATACTTTTGAATCGCAATTGTAACGGTTTAATGCTCCTTTTTTTATATATTCGTGTGACCAATGTGAATCTTCGAATAGGTATTTTACCCATTAAGCCATTGATTTCGATGATGCCCCCTATGCAGTATTTAATTACTAATTATTACCTATCATTTGAGGTACATTTCGTTTGCGCCGAGCCTGGGTTTTTTTCCCATACAAAATGAGCATTCTCCTTTATTTCGCTTTAAATTCAATTTAATGGATTTACGCTACACCTCTTGGTATAGAAGCAATTTAACAAAAAGTGACGGCATGTATGAACTTATTTTTTATATACCATTTTTAATCAATTCTACCTCACTTAGTATTTAAGTCAAAGAAATTATTTTTGAATTATAATATAGAGAAATTATTTTAGATAAATTCCGATGTAAATATTTTTTTCCGAACACTAACCGTTTAGGAGATACTTTAATAAAACCAATGAATGTAAAAAAAATACTCTTTTCGATATAAAATATTAGGCAGTGGTGTAACAGTATTAAAAATCATATTTTACGTGACAAAACTATACATTAATAAAATGAAATCGTAAAATTTAAATTAGCTTACCTTTAACATATCTAAATCTATCATTGAGTAAATTTCTTTATTTCACTCGTCTCTCTTTAAGCACCTGTGCATCCTGAACTGTGTGCCGTAGGTCTGAACTTTTAATCACAAGTTTGAGAAGATTGACCCACAATTAAATATTTTTAGTGAAATATTACCGTAAATACCTGAGTTAGGGAGTTATTCAACAACAAAAGTGAAAAATACGAATATTTCAATTTGTCCCGAAAATTATTATGTACTTGGCAGTGTCTGCATCACAATAATTTTTGAGGTACAAATGAGTATTTATACTCAAACGACGCAGAATATTATGTACTTTAATTTATAACAAGACACCATTTTCCTAGAAAGCATCGTTTAGAAGTTATTACTGAAAAACTGAAAAAAGTACATTATTTTTTCGGTTTATGGGTCACCCTGTACTTAGCACAAGCGGAAAATTGGTGCAAAATTCAAGAAACCTTCTTTGCATGTTAATGAAGGGATTAAAACAGTTTCCAGCTTTCCGACAATTATCTACGCTATACCCCCTTTTTTAATGTAACTTCACCGGTCTACTATCATTTGAGTTACATTTCGCTTGCGCCGGGCCTGGGTTTTTGACCATACTAAATGGGCATTCTCCTTTAAGATCCTATATGCTGTCATTCGGCTTCGGCGGCCTGAATTGTTTTCAGCCAATACTGAGGGAATCATCTTGAAACTGAAGACAGTCATAGATGAAATTATGAACTACAGATCGGCTGTTTTAGAATTACAAGATTTAGAAATTCCTTGAATAAAAACATATTCCGAAAGTATCCCTGAAATTTACGGGATTTGAGGATTTTCCATTCAGTTTTTCAGATATAAAAGTATAATTTAGCTAAAATACTGGTAATTATAATCTTATGGTTTGTAGATCTTAATTCAGGTTCATAATATTTTATTGCTATTCCAGGATGTTGACAACCGGGTTGACTAGCGGAGGTGGTGACACACAAAACGAGCAGTTTGTCCAGCAAGAGATATCACGAATGGCCTCACAAAACCTCGCTATGCAAGTTAGTATATCTAACGCTTTTTTGTTAAATAATCCTTTTGCAATATGCATAAAAAACTGTAATATCTTGTCTGTATTTTGTGTAGGAGAGAATTGAAGAGCTGACCGCTGATTGCGAGCAGTACAAGAGACAAGTACAGATGTTACTCAGGAAACTGAAGGATCTCGGAGTGGATGATACGGCTGATGCGTCTCTCTTAGCCAGTAAGTTTTTACTCCGTTGTACGTTGTGCATAGTTGTGTAAGGATAAGGCTGTGTGGTGCTCTCTGCTCTCCGCCTACTCCGAAAGGAATACAGAGTGAGGGTATAATATAGTATACTGTGCATAGTGCAGAGAGAAATTCCTCTGCGCTGTATCTATTGCAGGGTAGCCAGAGAGTACAAATCACCACACACTAATTATTTCCTTACATACATCTCTCACTTCCATATGTTCATATTAACATTCGTCAGTCAACATACACGCTCTACGATTTCTCCCACTTAACACGCGTCCGTCCTTGAGTATTTGGTCTCAATGTGTTCACTCCGGGTAACTGTTGAATGATGCCATTTTTTTTGTCATTCTGTCCCCAGATGTTCTCTCCACATGCCCAAACCGACTCAACTTGTTCATTTTGATTTAGTTACGATACTTGCATTACATCCACTCATCTCTTTGATTATCCCATCATCATCATCAGCCTTCCCTCATCCAGTGTTGAACATAGGCCTCCCTTTCCGACTTCCACACTTCCCTATCCATCGACATTCTGTGCCACTGTTGTCCTGCCACCTTCTTGATGTCATCAGACCATATCATGGTTTATCTCTCAGTGTTTTTCCACACATTCTACCCTCAAGCATTCTCTCCACATGCCCAAACCGTCTCTAATTGTTTATTGATTTTTTTGTGTGTTTTTTAGGTAAGGATATGTCTCAAAGTATGAGAGAAAGAGACACCAGCATTCTGCCTGTAGTGAGAAAGAAGGAGAGAGAAGACTATATGGGAATGTTTGAGTACAAATCCGGCTCAGAAACCATCATAATGCAGAGACTTGTGTGGGGTGAGTCGACAAAATATTCCATATAAAATTTGAATTTAAAAACATTCTTAATTTAAAAATAGACGTCAAAAATGTTCCGTGTGTTTGAAATTTGTTGTAAAAATCATTCTAAATTTAAAATTCAGTGTCAAATTTCATACATATAAAGATTATACATTTGAAATTAGACATTAAAAACATTCTTAATTTGAAATAGGACGTCAAAACTGTTCTCTATTTTTTTAAATTTGAAGTCGAGAGACAGACTTATTGCAAAAGTAATATCTTACAGTCAACCTTATTTATATGTTGTAATTAATACAGCACGATTATGAGTACATGGTTGGCGCAGTTGGTTGAGGTGACAGTCTCTCAAGCGGGAGGTGCCAGGTTCAAACTCCGGCACTGGCGATGTATTCCACACTTTGTGATACAGGCTTTAAGCCTAGTGCAAGGTGTGCAGGAAAGTATTTGGGTTTGTGTATGGAAGCCCAGATCATTTTTTTTTTTAAATAATGTGATATTTATAATTTTCATTACAGAATTATCACCTCGCACGGCTGTCACACTCCTCCCTGGCCTCCCCGCGTACGTGGTGTTCATGTGCATCCGCTACACGGACCACATGAACGATGAGAACAGAGTTCGTGTCCTGCTCAAGGTGTTTATCAACGGAGTCAAGAAGGTCATACGAAGGCGCGGAGAGAAAATGGATATCTCTATTATGTGGCTCGCCAACACACTCAGGTAGGAATTTGTGTAGCTATTATCATCAGATACTCTTGAAACATGAACCAACTAGGACTTTTTTTTTAATCTACTCGTAGGTTTATCAAAATAAACCCAAATATATCTTTGTACACTTCACAGTAAGCTTGAAAAGCTTGTGTCGTGAAGTGGAGTTGGAATTATATTCGATAATAGCGCCGATTGGCTTTGTCGACCGCGCAGTATGCGCTATTGCATTGTATTGTGCATCAAACAAAACTTATATTCATCAGTTTCCATACAGTGAAAGAATCACTCATTTCTCATAAATGGTTCCACAGTTATACCTTTTTAAAACAGGGTCCATCATTTTCGATGAATCTGTATTTCTATTCACGAGACCTCACTGAAATGTCACACTTTGTGTTTGATTCCAGATTACTCCACTGCCTGAAGCAATACAGTGGCGACTCCGCCTATCAGGACAACAATACTCCTACACAGAATGAGCAGTGCCTCAGGAACTTTGATCTCTCCGAGTACAGGCAGGTGCTATCCGACATTGCCGTGTGGATCTATCAAGGTAAACTCACTAGTAATATTCTGTCGCAAGCTGATTCGCAAAGGTTTCTGGTGGTGTTGCAACAAATAGTATATTCGACCCCAAGCCTATTGCCATATATTCGCCAGGAGCATGGCTGAATAGCCGAATTTTCAGCCAAACTATTCGGCCTGATTAACGCATGTACGAATTTCGATGTGCAAATCACATAATTCCAAGCGAGGCCGGCGCCATATTGGTCATACAGGCCGGGCCCAACTGACATTTGACGATGATGACGTCACCAATAGTGGGAGAAAATGTATGGGAAAAAATATTCCGTAGTTCAAGTGTTTGTCACCGAGACAAGGTGTTTGTCACCGATACAAGGTGACGTCACCGATAATGGCGAAGATGGAATCCGAGGATGTAGGCTTGTACTCTACTATCGCAGGCTTCGTTCCAAGTATCGCACATCCTGCTCTCTGACTGACCCACTGAAAAAAATCGCCTAAAACTTGCAGATATTTGATCGTTAAAAACTGTTTTTATATCAGTAATAGATAATTGGTGTTTGATAATACTCACACAAAGATACATTTACATTACATTTACAAAATCTATTACGTCACGAATATGAATTTACCTAATCATTTCTTTCTCCTGTTTTTAGGTATTCGGTATTCGGCCAAACAGTAACCAGTGTATAGAATACTCCAGAAGGAGCCGAATAATCCGAATACCGAATATTACATCTCAAATTTTTATATTCCAGGTTTAATAACAGTGTTGGAGCAACACGTTCAGCAGCTGATCATCCCAGCGTTGCTAGAATACGAGGAGATCTCGGGTGTGTCGGGTAGAGCGCCACGCGGCCGGGCCCTGTCTTCATCTGGCATGGAGCCGTCCACGCCGGGAGGGGCTGCCACCCCCTCGGGAGCCCCTCGTAGTCCGCAACACCTCACCAAGGAGCTGGTCTACATCAGAAACACTCTGCAGTACTTTGGAGTGGATCCGGATCTCATTGTTCAAATATTTAGACAAGTATGTATAATCTGTGCTTTTTTGTTCGTTCAGGCTCGGTTGCTCGACGAATAGTATCGTCGGCTAGTAATTTACTGGAATTATATATATACAAAATTCCCGAAAATTTACTGGAATTATAAAGAACTTCTAGGCTGGAGTGGGATAACTAACATTTTGCTACTGATATGGCTTAAAAAGAGACAAAATAGCGCCGCAGGCGAAGTTTTTTGGAGTGAGACAACTAAAATTTAGATATTGATATGGTACAAAAAGAAAAAATTAGCGCCGCAGGCGAAATTTTTTTCAGTTTTTAATGAAACAAATGTGATTTAATGGATTTTTTAAATTTTCCCCAAAAATGCCGCCCCCTAAAAAGTGCCGCCCGGGGCGGACCGCTCCCCCCCCGCCCCCCCCACGCTACGCTACTGCCTTTCGCTTTTTGTTACACACGTAAACGAAATAGCAATGTGAGTAACAGACAATACTATTCATCGAGCAACCAAACCACAGTCAGAGTATTGCGTTAGAAAAGTGCCGGACTAACTGAACATGGTGGAAAATTGTGACGAGAAAAGTAAGATTACTCAGCTAATACTAAAGATATCATCCTAAGACTTAAAACATGGATAAATGTAAGATATGTTTTAGCGACTCTAGCAGTTAGAAATTTGATTTTAGTAAATTATCTCGATAAAAAATAATTCCAATGTTACCTCTGAAATTTACTGAAACTTGAGATTATTCTCATAGTTTGTTAGATGTAATGCTGTAATTTGGTTGATAAAATGTTTAAGGTAAGACGCAGTGACTCTAGTGGATGTATTTTCTATTATATATTCAGTCACCTTTTTATACGATAAGCTTCAATCGATTTATCACATACGTTATTCGCTTTTTGCGCTTACACTCTCGTACAAAATTTCATAAAGTTAAAGCGTTAATTGTTCCTCAAAACTTCTTCTTCCAAATCGGTCCCTCAATGCTGAGGATCGTGACCTTCATGCGGTACTTCTCGCAGCAGTCTGGCCCACCCTGGTCTGTCTTCAGCCCGCCGCAATGATTCTGCAAACGTCGTTCCAATGGCATCCGTCACCTGGTCGGACCATCTCATTGGTATACGTCCGCGACTTCTCCTGACTTCAACTCGGCCAGTCATTATCATTTTTTCTAAATTATCTGGCTCCCGTCTTACAATATGCCCAAAAAAACCAATCCAACCAATCTCCTCAGACACACTGCAGACAAACAAGACATGTAAAACTAATAATATATTTTTTCTTTTGCATAGGTTTTCTACTTCGTGTGCGCCACCTGCTTGAATCAGCTGCTTCTGCGGAAAGATCTGTGTCGCTGGTCTAAAGGAATGCAGATCCGATACAATCTCTCCTACTTGGAAGTCTGGGCTAAAGAGAATTACAATCAGCAAGAGGTAAAAAAAATTTCTTTTGTATCTATTTTTTCAGATATTTTTTTGACCCCATTTTAAAATGGATTAACTTTGGAACCGTTTACAATAAACGAGCGATTCTTTCACTGTCTGCTAACTAATTAATGTAAATTTAGTTTGACGCATGATACAATGCGTTTTTGGTCACGATAGTGGCGTCACTTGTAGAATTTCAATAGAAATGTGTCTGTTGCCAGCAAGCAAAATTGTAGTTCTCAATTAATCTGAGATGATTAATTGAGTGCATTGTATCGTACATCGAACAAAACTAACGCTAACCAGTAACTTATTAAAATAAAATAAAGTACCTAATTGTAATGTTATTTTATTTATTTTATTTTATATTATATGTGACACCTACAGAGACATTAACGAAACATGAATACATTATCATGCAAAAAAGAAAAACATCTCATGTCGACTCTTCCGTTAAGGGCGTCCGCAGCATACACCAACAACAAAGGCTGAAAAAAATAATATGTTTTTCTTTTTGCAGTGTACATCGATCCTGTCCACTCTTAACCCCATAATACAAGCCGTGTATCTTCTACAAGCTCGCAAGTCTTCCGCAGACGTTCAGAGTACGTGTGATATGTGTCCGGACCTGACTCCAATGCAGATATGCAAGGTATGATAATTTAAGGCTATGACGTCACGGTTGTTTCCCACCGCAAATGGCATGAACAATCGCATGATAAGCTGTTAAAAAATAGTATGTTTTTTTACTTTTTGGGGTTAATTTCGCTTCAGTCAAAAAATATTTACGGTTATTCCCTAGATTTTAATGGAAATTATCAATACAAAAAAATATCTGTGACTTTCGAGAAACGAGTTGCTATTTTTCAGAAAAAAATTCAGAGGTGTTTTTCACAATTTTTTTTGAGAAATCTATACAAGATATTAAAAATCTTTTACGGTCATCCGTAACTAAAGATTAAATGTATCTACTGTATTTTTTTCCAAAGCATATTTAGTAAGGTTGTCGAGATATAAGGTCTCTATTTTTTTCTTTTTAATGTCACTTATAAAATACTTATAAATTTAGTAATTTGTGAAAAAATTCAATGTAGGTACCGATATGTTTAGTCACGTGTTGGAATTATTTGTATGATTGTGACCTTTTTATTTACGTAATTACAGATTTTGAATCTTTACACCCCGGCTGAGGACTTTGAACCGAAGATAACAAGCGAATTCATCAAACAAATACAAGTGTGTCTTCAGGAGAGAGATAAGAATAAACCAATCGGAGATCATGTAAGTTTTTTGTTTTTTATTCCGACAATTAAAACTAAATTTGGTTTTAAATTTGAAGAAAGAATAAGGTGGTGAATTTGAATACAAGAATTAATTATAATTTTGAATCGGTAAAAAAAATCGGATTTTAATTTGAAACAACATAGTTAATAAAAAAATTTAATTTTAAATAAAGAATTGGTTCTCATTTTGATTGTTTCTTATTTTGAACCATAGAATAAGTTTGGTTCCAAATTAAGAAACAAGAATTGATTCTTTTATTTCAAACAAAAGATAAATTTGACTCTAAATTTAAAAATAAGGAATTAAGAAATTCTAATTTTGAATGAATTAGATTCTAAACTTGAAACCAAGAATTCGTTTCTGAACTTGAAAACAAGAATTGGTTCTAATTTTGAAAACAAGGATATTTATTCTAATTTTGAACACAGTATGTCAAAGTAAATATGTGTGAATTTGTTTTTTTTTCCAGAATAATCTCTTAATGGACTCCAAGTACAGCTTTGCCGTGAAATTCCCCTTCTGCCCTTCGGAGATCATGTTGGAACACATTGAATTACCCGACTCTCTTAACCTGCAGCCACTCTTAGCCAAGATCTAAAACTCTTAACTAAAAACTCAACAGAATTGGAGATTTCTGGATTCTTCCGCTAAAAAAATCTTGGTAGAAAAATCTAATTTTGTAACAGCAATCTTTCCACAATAGAAGCGATAGGTATCTACATTCACATAATGTAGCATTATGTGAACTCCCTTGGGGAGGAAGCGGGATCGGTGTTCCGACGCTTATGACAACGATTTAATTTAATTTTGAATATTAGCAGCTAGGTATTGTTAGACTAGCAGGGATTTTTTGAAGATATTTGCCGAAGTAGTATTTAATTTATTTAGAGAAATTTTGTTGAACGCCCAGTAGTCGCTTAATCGTCAAAGGTTTGTGTACGAATTTTTATTTTATTTCATACTTAAAGAGAGTTTGCCAAGCGTGTGCACCTTGTGTAAATGATTGCCTCAGCTTGTTGAATCTTGCCGAAATGTCGGGCAACAAACGATCATTCTAAGCCAACACAACAGTCTTTTACAACACTACGATATGCAGAACGGATACCTGAATAGGTATGTTTCATTTTTTAGTCATAATAATCTGTTCGAAAAAACATTTTTAATCACAAATAGGTATACCTATTTTAATATAGGTTCATGAATTAGGCAAATGTACTTAAAATTTTGAATTATATGTACTTATTTTTAAATGTGTTAAAAATCATTGTAAAGGAAAGGAGAATGCTCATTTAGTATGGAAAAAAACCCAGGCTCGGCGCAAACGAAACGCAACTCAAATGATAGGTAAAAGTAAGTATTTAAATACTGCATTGGTGGCATCATCGAAAGCAATGGCAGAGTGTGAAATACCTATTCGAAATTCAGAAGATGCAGAGATTCTATAAATTCTGGAGTGCGTATGTTGCAACGATTTTTTGCAAATTATTCTTTTTTTAGTTCCATCCAGAAGTTGGGGGACCAAGGCTGATGAAGAAGAAGAAGACGGGCTACCTTATACTTATCATATTATACCTACGCTTTTAAACCGCAATTGTAACTGTTTAATGCTCCTTTTACTAACACATTCGTGTGACCCCTGTAAAACTTCGAATAGATATTTCACACATTTAGCCATTAATTTCGATGATGCCACCTACACAGTATTCAATTACTCATTTTTACATTTCGTTTGCGCTGGGCCTGGATTTTTTTAGCATTCTCCTTTGATATAGTAGTAGTTTGATGGACATTGAGAAAGTGATTGAAAGGTTGTTTAGAAGATTGGAGATATTTTGTTGAAATTCAATTTTAATATGCATAAAAATGTACTTAAAAATATAAGAAAAATTGTATTAATGGATGTGTAATGGTCTTCGTACGGTATTGAAAGTTTTTCGAATAGAAATGTAGATACTTGTATAGGAAAGTTATCGAGGTAAATTTTGAGGTTAGGATTCGATGTATTATCTTGCTGGAAATTCTTTTATTCCGCTGATTTGCGAGTTATTAGTGTTTGAGATCTTAGCCCAGTGCCCAATCCTACTTTGGGCGAATACCGTACAATAATTAGGACCCAGAATTTAAAAAAAAATGATGTTATTACTTTGTGAGATGACCAATTTTTCCGCATTGAAAACATTCCCAATTATACTAGATAATTGTCATTTTTGTTCCACTGTTGTATATAAATAGTATATATTATATTAAAATATACTGCGAATAGATTTTATTTATTGTTCAAAACTGAATAAATATTTATTTCCCTAGTGCCTAATTAAAAAAATATATATATCGTGAATTAGTTGATTTATTTTATGTACAAAAAAAGGACATTATTTTCTTTAAATCTTTATGTTTTGCCTTTTTTCTTCCTAAAACCAGAAGTGCTTATTTTTAGTATATTTACTAAATAGTGAAATATACCGAGTGATGTTGCCGTACTTAAATATTATTTAAGTATATTATTATGATAATTTATTGTTTTTGGTATATTTAGGAAATGATTAAATCATTATTGTTAATTTATGTAGTGAAAATATTAAATTTACTGTTAAATTTATTAGTATTATACAATGTTAAACAAACACTTATTAGTTAAAAAGATGTTAAAAACTCGATAAATGATTTTGTTAAAATTTGGTTCTGTGCTATTTCCAAATACATTTTTGTCTATGTCTGTTTTAAAATGACAGTTCTTTTGCCGCCAAATGTTGCATTCCAACATGGCCGCCCTTTTTTGTCATAAATAGCTGTCGAATGCATTTAATTTTTATTTTATAACATTTATTGGGTTTTGTGCATCAATTACATTGATGAATTATGCAAAATTTAACACAATTTTTATAGAATTGTTCATATTGAATGCATTTTACTAGAATAATACTTTATTTTTACATAAAATCATAATAATACAATCGCAAAGCACGCTTTTAAAATTATATTTACACGATGACTTTGCGATAGTTCCTACCGAGATCTCCAGCACCCTTTAGGTGACTTTGTGTACAAAATGTTAACAAGTAGATGTATTTTTCTAATTAAATAATGCTCCTACTGCAAAATAAATCTTTATTTAAAATCATAAAGAGTTACAAAACAAGGCTAAAAGACGAACTTATTATAAAAGCAAAATCTTACAGTCCAGCCAAACAAAAGGATTTTGAATTTGTTCAATTCTAATTCCATTTTCAAATTCGATCATCCAATAGTAAATTGTGAATCATTCTGATTGGTTGCATTTGAAAATTTGAATATAGAATCTTTTAAAACTCTTCTATCATTGGACATTACGACTTAAACTGTTTTGTATGTACTTATTATGAGTTACTATGCTATTAAGGATCAGTATTGCTTGCTCATTAACAGGAGATGTTTGGAAGCGAAATTATGAGTATTTTCTTTTAAATATTGTGGATGAAAAAATTGCTTTGATTAAAAATCCACACAGAGCATGCACCAGATAAAGGTTCCAAGTAAATTAAAAAGGAAATATGTTAAAAAATGGTTCCTTTGGGATATAGGTCCCCCAGAAATGTTAAATTTAAAATAAAATAAAAAATAAAATAAAAATTTATTATATTTTTTTGCTATATAATATGGTGCTTCAATATTAGAGATTATTTTTTGTGAAATTCTATAATTAAGTAACTTATTTTGACTTAATGATTCAGTTTGAGAAACTGGGGATGACCCCAAATTATTTTGAGAAATCTACACAAGATATAAAAAATCTTCTAAGGTACAAGTACCCTAGATAAAGGTTCAATGTATCTACTCTATTTTTTCCAAAGCATATTTAATAACGGTTGTCGAGATCTAAGGTCTCCCGTTTTAAGAAATTTTTGAAATGTCAGTATGCGTACTCTTAACTCAATTTACACAAAATCTAGAGATTGCTGTGTTCGATGCTATATTGTTTTTTATATAAAGTATTGTTTGCAGTTTTATTTAGTGTATTTTTTACAAAAAGATACGCATGTTTGTGATAACGTTACATTCCATCACAAGTATTGTGGATATTTGTATTATTTTTAGTTCTGTTTAGTGCCATTAAGTTACTATAGATATTAATTTATTACCTAGTATTAATTGTTTTTCATATTAATATATTTATATACATTTCTTTTTTCTTCTTCTGTATTAGTTCGACCACGATTAAATGACTCTCATCACCTGAGAATAACAACGTTCTATTTGACAAAATCAAAACGTTAAAATGCGATGGAACCTTATTAGTATACATACGGAATTTGGATGTCCCTTTTACTGCCGAGGTGCAATACATCATCACTAACCCCCTAATTCCATAGACGGCTTGTGACCAAAAGTATTATTTCTCTATGTATTTAAATTACGGGGGTTTCCATCTTTACCTGAATTCTGTACAACCATCAATATCTATAGGGGAATAAAACAATAAGTGAAGTGTAAAAAACAAATTCCACGTAACTTGTATCAGCGTGCATTATGCAGGTAGTATTAACAAAATTTGCCAAGTAAATAAACTGTATAATATTTTTGTTCGCTCTACGTCCCTGCACATCTCCTAGTCCCAGGTACCTAGGGCACCCAATCTCCCGATGTATACTTATTAGTCTCTAGTAGTTATTTACACACACTACACCACTTTAGGGTCATATTGTTATACGTACTCATAGATTATGTCGGTTAGAAACATTTTCACACAGCCGCTTGAAAATTCCTAGTTATTATAAACTTGTTATCCTCAGATGGCGATCTGTCTGCAGTCTGTCAAAAAAGAGTTAGTGTTCGATGAGGGCGCCACATGTAGCTTTTTGGCAACTATAATGGCAACACTTGTATAATTTCAATAGAAGCGACCTCATTGCCAGGAAACAAAATTGTAGTTCCAATTTAATCCACCACCAATTCTTTTTTGACAGACTATATGTATCATTTGATTATCAAAGAACGTACATTCCATTTTTGAATTTAGATTTTTTTCGTCACCGTGTAATGTCAGTGCCTATTTAAATCACAGAAAGTAGTAAAAATGAGAATACTTATATATATTTTATGTATCGTTATATATCACATATATATATTTACTAATTACTTATATACATATATATGTATTCCACCATCCCTGTCACCGTTATGTTTTGTTGTACGATATATATATTATATATATTCTAATAAAGGTTATATCTTCATATATATATTATATTATGTATTAAATAAATTATATTTAAATCATGTATACATTCTTTATTTAATTCCATTTTCCTCCAAGTGCTATAGTGAAATTATTTTAGACTGTCGAACGCAGTCATAAAAGTGTGACCGAGAAGGGACTACCTGCTTTATTCTCACTTATGGCTCTGGCTTATGTGCGAATAAAGCAGGTAGTCATCCCTTCTCGGTCACACTTTTATGACTGCGTTCGACAGTTTAAAATAATTCTACTATAATTGCGTTGGTTCGAGACTGAGTGACTTTTGCCACAGTGTGGTTTTTACAAGATTTTACTTAATTTAACTCCATCGTTTATTTTTTTTTTTTTTTTGTCTGTGTGCAAATCTTGCAGTCAATTTTGCAACAACTTCCTGACTACTTAAGAGACCTGAAACTTAACAAACGTACGTAAACTCGTTGACAATACGATTTTGTGCAAAAATGTATCAGCTTTCTCCAGAGACAAAAAAGATGTACTGAAAGCGTATCCCAGCTGGGGTGAACAGCTGAAATGGCAAATGTTTCTCGAGTTTAAAGTGATCACTTAAGCCAGCCGAGGTCGGTCGTAACCCCGATAATGTTCATCTTTAATTCTTCTACACTGTTGTAGGAATACTGTAATGCTTAGATGTTTTGGAGATGTCGAGAGAACAGTCTGCATTCTTCTCTCTGCCTACACTGTCAGGGATATGACGTGATTGAATACACATGGTTATTATTTAAACATTTTATTTGTAATAGTACTTAATATTACAATATATTGTGCATAATGAATAAATTTTTACAAAAAATATTTACAACAAGACAATAATGTTTACTCAAAAAACTATTTTTTAATACTAGAGAAATAAAATACGTACAAATAATTACACAATAAATGGTAAGAAATTTTTAAGCATTTCTAGACAAAATGTTAAGCTCAGAATTTTGCATTATAATTTTTAAAATGATTGGTCACATTTCAGACTTAGGGCCGGTTGCTCAAAACACGATAGTTACAATAGATTACCGTTGCCGTTACTGCTTTGTATGCATCGGGAATTTTTTTACTGCCGAGATGCAATAAATCATCACTATTCCCCTAATTCCATAGACGCCTCGTGACCAAAAGTATTATTTCTCTTTGAATTTAAATTACGGGGGTTTCAGTCTTTACCCGAATTCTATACAACCATCAATATCTACAGGGGAATACAACAATAGTGAAGTGTAAACAACAAATTCCACGTAACTTGTATCAGCATGCATTATGCAGGTAGTATTATACAAGTAAATAAACTGTATAATATTTTTGTTCACTCCACGTCCCTACACATCTCCTGGTCCCAGGTACTTATAGGGAATCGAATCTTTCGATGTATACTGATTAGTAAACGTATTAGTTTCGTTCCCCCACAACACCGATGACGACTAGTAATAATAGCTAACTATATTAAATTAACACGAACTGAGAAGTTTTGTTTGCCGTTTCGCTTTTTGTTACGCGCGCAAACGAGATAGCATTATTAGGTAACAGAGAACGCATCTATCAGTATACGTCTTTACTATGCGTTTACTGGACCAGCCGGCAGCTGTAAAATTTCGACTTAACGGATTGTAAGAAATCTTACAATAGCACATGGCTTCTTTTTGGGGGCAACAATATTATTCGTCGAGCAACCGGGCCTTAAACATAACAGTGTTAATAAAAAATATTATTATAAAAATACATTTTTGATTTAAAATTTTTACAGTTTTAAATATATCACAATTGTTTAACGTTATATTTTCTTACAGTCACTCATCTCTCAAATCACTTCAATGATCTCGTCTGACGTCTCAATAGCATTCACACCATTTGTCCTTCTTTACAGCCACATCTAAGTCTCGCTAGCATACATAAGTGTCGGATCACTACCTTTGCCCTAGTACAGTCTATTTTTTTCAAAAGTCTCACGGAGCAAACTTGGTTTAGTGTTGCTTGATGTGATAGTAAGATATGGTTACATTTTTTCGCTACTTTCAAATTGTATTTCAGAACTGTTGTTTAAAAAGACTAACCAATTTTTGGATTGTTAGAATAAACTGGCAACTTTGTTTCTCTAACTTGTGAAGGGATTATCGGAGTATTTTTTTTTATCCAACTCGCAAACTCGCAAAACTATCTACCCTTTAAAATGATTTCTCTAGCACTGCTCTGTAATATTTTATAGGTTGCTTGTAAAAGATACAATGTGAGAATATTGCGGACTCCAATTGCAGCTAACATCCGCCGCTGCCAAGATATAGATAATAAATACCTCATACAAATCGTATTGATTAACATTATTTTGCATTACATAGCAATTATTTCAGCCATATTAAAGCGAGACAACGATATTGCGTGCAAACGTGAGAGAAAATGTCTAAAATGAGTGAACCGATTGAATATTCAGCAATTCGTGTCGCATCGTGATAATTTTCTTTCTCATTTTCACTCAACGTCATTGTCTCGTAAGTAATTGTAATTATTGCTCGTAAGATTGCTCATATGTAAGCGCATCTTTAGTGTTTCTAAGCTAATTGGCTTAAAGTAATACCTGTAATTATAATATTTAAGCTTAAAAATATTCAATTTTCACAATTCTAATATATTTATTCTAACAGTAAACATTCTTATGCAATAAATCTATCTATCTGTCTATCTATCTATCAAACTGTCAGATACTTACACACTCCTTGCTTCCGTCACATTCATGACATTTGCCACACACGCTACAGTTCTTTTTACCCAAAACGCGTCCGTTTTTTGAGCATCTGGACGAAGTGATCACTCCAGGTCAGTCTCGGACGGCCACACATACTCACACCTATCTTTCACCCATTTCTTTATCATTCATTCTCTCTACATGTCCCAACCGTCTCAACTTGTACACGTTCATTCTAGTTAAATTTATATATCTATCTATCTATCCCTCACGCCGTATCCCTTGCGGGCAAGGCAGAGAGGATAGAACGGCTACCTAAATAAACCTAATTGAGCTCATCACTACTGATGATTATTCAATGGATAAATATCTATCTCTATGTCTTTTTTACAATAAATATTAATATATTTAAAAATATTTAAATTATCTCTGGTATATAAGACAGAATGTACTTAAATATTTTTATGCTCAGCAAATATGCAATCACAACCATTGAACTCTAAATAAAATATTATTTTAAAAGCTATTCATTCGTTTTATTAGGCAAGGTAGGTATATTTTGAGAGGTATGAACACTACATAGTCAACGAGGATCAAAAAAGGTCTCCCAATGTGACTGGGAGACCCGCTGTGATTGGTCAAAGTAATAGGTCGCCATGGATTCTTGAAGTATCTATGGTATCTATGACAACACCATTGGATTTGTCAACACACTTCTCAGTATTATGATGTAGTGCAGTGTACATATTATCATTCATGATTGATATATAAACTCATCAGCCTAATACTGGGAAACATTCACCTATCCAGATATCATATACTGTATCAAAGTACTATACTACTCAGATATACTGCTCTATATACACATACAAGCTAAGTGCCTTAAATAACAGTATTAATAGAACTCTTGTTTTAATAACCTTGATTTGGGTCCCTTTAGTGAACTAACCTTAAGTGTTAAAGAAAGAGATCTGGAAGTGAGAAAAACAGTATGAATTGCATCAAAGATAAGAATGGTGATTTAGTGATGAATGGAGAAGAAGTTGTTGAAAGATGGAAAGAATACTTCGAAGAATTGTATGAAAGTGGTACTAGTACAAACCAGACGAATGTAGCAGATAGTATGAATGTAAATATTGCTGAGGACGAGGAAATACGTATGAATGAAGTTGTGCTTGCATTGAAAAAAGCAAAGAATGGTAAAGCTGCGGGACATGACTGTGTGGCCATAGAGTTCATCAAGCAAGGTGGCCCGAAGATTCTCGAGTGGTGCCTGAGGCTCTTCAACTTGTGCTGGGAGAGTGGCTGCACTCCTGAGGATTGGAGGAGGGCAGTCATCTGCCCTTTGTACAAGGGGAAAGGCTCAAGGTTGGAATGCGGCAGTTATCGGGCTATCAGTTTGCTGAGCTCTGTGGGCAAACTGTATGGAAAGGTATTGATTGAAAGAGTAAGAAAAGTGACTGAAAGTAAAGTATGGGATGTGCAGGGTGCTTTCATGAGTGGCAGGGGGTGCACCGATCAGATCTTCTCCCTACGGATGGTCGTGGAGAAGCTTCTGGCTAAACACCAGAGGCTCTTCTGCGCGTTCGTGGATCTGGAGAAGGCATACGATCGTGTGGACCGAGAAAGACTGTGGCGTGTACTGTCGGAATATGGGGTGAGCGACCGACTGATTGGCGCAATCGCGTCTCTATATACGGAGAGCTCTGCTTGTGTCAGGGTGAATGCTGCGTTGTCGCAGTGGTTCACTCTCACAAAAGGGGTTAAACAGGGTTGCGTCATGTCGCCTTGGTTGTTCAACCTGTTCTTCGACTACTGCATGCGTCCTCTGAATGAGCTGAATGTTGGTGTGGACCTAAATGGAGTGAAAGTATGTGCGTTAATGTTTGCAGATGATTTAGTGTTGATGGCTGATGATGAATGTGAGTTACAACGGATAGTATCCTGTGTGTACGAAAGCTGCGATATGAATGGTATGAAAATGAATGTAAATAAAACGAAAGTATTAGTGTTCGAAAGAGAGGAAATAAGGACAAATTGTGTGATAAAGGTTGGTAATGACTGTCTGGAGCAAGTGGATGAGTATGTATATCTGGGAAGTTTGTTTACTAGAGATGGACGCTGTGATGGAGACATTGAAAGAAGGAAGCTGGCCGGTACTAGGACGAATGGTGCGCTCGGTCCGATTGTTAGTAGTAGCAATGTGTCTATGAAAGCAAAAGTGCTAGTGCACAATGCTGTCTTGGTGCCGACCCTGATGTATGCTAGTGAGACGTGGACGTGGATGAAGAAGGATGAATCAGGGTTGAATGCAGTAGAAATGAGGTCATTAAGAAGAATGTGCGGGAAAACGCTGAGAGATAAGATAAGGAATGAGGTTATTAGGGAAATGAGTGACTGCAAGACTGGTGTAGTGACAAGAATGAAAGTAAACAAACTAAGATGGTTTGGGCATGTTGAGAGAATGAATGATGACAGGATGACAAAAAAGATATATCTGAATGAGCGAAGAGGGGTGAGAAAGCGCGGTCGTCCGAGACTGACCTGGTCCGATCATGTCGACCAGATCCTCAAGGATGGACGCGTTTTGAGTAAAAGGAATCGGAGAGCGTGTATGACTAATTGCATGAATGTGACGGAAGCTAGGAGTGTGTGTAAGGATAGGGCTGTCTGGCGCTCTGTCCTCTCTGCCTACCCTGCAAGGGATGTGGCGTGAGGGTATAGATAGATAGATAGACCTTAAGTGTTCTAGATGAAAGATTCATTCATGAAAGACCTTATAGGTTAGTTCGCTGTGACAGTTAGGCATCTTAAACGAATGACATTTTACTAGTACGTAGTGAGCATATCTCTCTAAATATACCTTTACCTCAGATACTAATATCTAAGGTCCCTAAGGACAGTCTGTCAAGAAAGCGATGGTCATTTCTACTGAGATTCTACCAGTGTTGCCACGAGCACCTTCATCGAAAACAATCTTTCATTGACAGACTATATAATTTAATATGTTTAATTATCTTTTAACTATGGCTACACCTGTTCTTCCGGCAAATATGGCAACCTCGCTAAAACTTCCTTATTATCGACGAGCGTCAGAGTTTCTTCTTTATTCGAATTTGAATTTCTCTTCAGATCTAATAAATTCATTCGTTTCTCCATCATTGCTATTTCTACGGACCTTCGCCTTCGTCCGGCGTCCAGCGGAATATCGAATTCGCTTCCGTCGTCCATGATTTCAACGTGGCAATCTTCGTCATCGGTATTGTTGTGATGGAGTTGCTTATAAATCGTGTCTTCTTCGCTGCTGGACTGACAAGACTCTGAACTGAATCCTTCGTTATTGTTAGCGTCATCGGAATCTAAACTGTTATTGTTATTTAGCATACTCGTAAAGTTCTTAATATTCGCTTTAATATCATCGAAATTCCCTTGAATTCTATTACCCAAAGATTTACCCATGTCTTTGATCTTTTCGACTTGATTCAAAACGAGAGAAGGTCTTCGTTCCTCTTCGAACTGTTGGTCCTTGTCATCACTGTCTGAAGACGTGTTTAAATCGATTGAATTCAAGAACGGAGAGCTGCTTTCGTTGTTTGTGGTCAAAGGTATTTCACACGGTGCGTATACGCCTTGCAATTTCGCTTCAATATCAAGTGACATTTTTCTGATTGTGTTTGCGTATCGTAACGAGCGTCGTCTCGGATTGTATTCCATCTTCGGTGGCGAAGGTCTCCCGGTATCTTTACGTAGAAGATTCCACAGCAGTCTCATGAGGAGTAGAGGTGAGGCTATGAAGAGCATCCACATTAGAACTCTTTCCCCTGTTGGTAGAATGTTGAGGTAAAGTTTGAAGAGGTTGGCCATCCTTTCGGGCAGTGAGAACAGACGCTGAAATTAAATAGAAATGAAATATATTAACTATAAATTATAATTGGATTTGAAATACTCTAATACTATTTTTTTTCCATAAATATCGTAAAAAATGAGTCGGGTGTTTTTATTTTAACTATGAATGAATTTTTGGCCTAAATTTTACTATGTAAATAAATAAAAACTTTATTACATATAAGTTTACGTGCCGCCTGTTGGCGATCTCTGCCAATCAACAGGGTATTGTACCGGAAAAATGTTATATTTTAAACAAATTTATGATGTTTTTATTTTTTTTTTCTAATCATTTCGACCAGATCCTCAAGGATGGACGCGTTTTGAGTAAAAGGAATCGGAGAACGTGTATGACAAATTGCATGAACGTGACGGAGGCTAGGAGTATGTGTAAGAATACCCATCCAGAGTGGCAGAGAGCCTAACCGGTAAGGGACGCGGCGTGAGTGTTCAGATATAGATAGATAGTATAAATTCAGGCATAACAAAGTTTTTGGACTTACAAATTCAAACCACAAAAGCGGCAGGGTCATATTTGAGAACGGAGCCAACGCATGCATATATTTCATGTTGGAGAACAGAGCCATGTTGATCTGGAACCTAGCCGCCACTCTCAGTGGAAGTCCAGACTTGGGCTGCAGCATGAATGATGATGAATGGAGTTCAGGGTCTGGCTCCATTCCTCGGATGTTGTAGTGGAGCTCTGGGGCGCCGTCCAGGAAGTGGGGGTAGCTGAGGGCGATGGGAAAACCGTAGTAGCAGTCTGTCACGTCGATCAGGCCATCGGGGAGACAATTACCTGGAAAATATTAAAAATTATTAATTGTTTTGGGAATCTGTTGAAGAGATGTTGTCAGACTCATCGTAATTATTGTATTAGTACTATTGATTGTTGACGTAATGTAGTTCTGGATAATTTACATCCAGACCTGCATTGACTAAACCACACCTGATTTAAGTTTTGTTTTGTCACCAGTCACCATGTATTGATTGTTTTTTGCTGTATCTTTATTGATTTATCGCACTTGATTTTGTAATGCCTTAAATACGGACTAGGGATGATTAGAGAACAATAAACCCTGAGTAATCTAAAAAGGGTATTTTTCAGAACAAGTGTTTCGACATCCTTACTTGTAAAAAACAGTTATAGTACAGGGTCATCAAAAAAGATGGACCCTATGTTGAAAAGGTATAACTTTGGAACCATCCATGTTAAATGAGTGATTTTTTCACTGTATGGTAACTGATGAATGTAAGTATTGTTTAATGAACAATACAATGCAATAGCGCATGCGCAAACTAACTAAACGGTCGACAAAGCCAAACGGTGCTTTTCATCTACTACCTTCTAATATACCTAATGTTGATCGTGCGACGGAAAGCACAGTGCGTTGATTTTTTTTGCAATAATTTCGAATTTTTGTAATTGGAATCTGGTCAAGCGATTAATCTTTTCGGGTTCCTGATACAAGAATGGCGAATAAGTACGTTCAAATTTTCTTCCGATGTTCTCGGTCAGTCAGTCGAATATGTTTTTTTTCCACACTGTCTGTTTCTCTATCAGGTGCGGTTTCACCTGGAATTATAAGTTAGTACATTCCTTACCCTTTCTGCAGAAGCACTTGTTCTTCTTGTTTCTAAGTCCATTATCCAGGGCATCCTTGTGGAAGACATACTCGTAGCCCCAGAGGCCGTCAACCCAACTAGAATTCTTCTTTACCTGGAAATAAATCGAACAAGACACCATTAAGTTAATGAATCATAATGGGTACAAACTTTTTAGTCGTCATAACAGTGGTGGATCCAGGATTCAATTTTGGGGGGGAGAGGGCTGAAGGTTGTCACATGCAAATATGACCTTGTGGTATTAAAGATGTGAATAGCGCCGCAGGCGACTTTTTTGAGTCTGAGTGAAAAGGGTCATGATACCAATACCAATCGTTTGATTTATTTTCTTGAAATAAAAAACGTATCAAAAAACAGCGCCTTTTTAGAAAATGTGTGAAATAATGAACCTGCTTGTCTTTCTATAGGAGGTCTGGGCAAAATTTTTGGATGAAGGGCCATTTAATATTATTAATGAGCGACGGGCCGCAAGTAAAATACAAATTTAGATTATTTATTAGGGTTGGAATAATGCGCCATTTTTTTTAGAAAAATGGATTAAGTGACATGAAACACACAGTAGGCTTAATAAGCTTATGCGTGCGATTTGTTTTTTGAAAACACTCTCATACAAAATTTGAAACAGTTGAACCGATAATAGAACGCAGAGCATGTCGCACCCTTTAAACAAATACTCAGTGCGAATCACATTGGGGCTCCTAGTTTCATCAATATTATATTCTACTAGGATCTTCCTTAACGCATTGGTATTTCTGTTAAATGAATAATGATGTCATTCACAATAAATTTGTTAAATCAAACGCCTATCCAATACTAAATAACATTTTTTATATCTATCAATTACGCACAGAGGCGAGACAAGGCAGCTTACAGATGTGTATGTAGGTAATTAATATTTTTACACGTTTTTAGGACTCTCGCGTACTCCCACACTCAGGCGGCACCTCCAGAGAGGCGGAAAATCGGCCAAATTGAAATAAAACAAATGAATAATAAAAAAAATCTTCACGAAACGCTTTTCTATAAGTACCAGATTCACCAAATTACCCCTTTTTCCAAAAAAAAAAATCGCATGCGGCGTTATTTTACATTTTTATAAGGGACAATTTTACGTATTATTATGGAAGGTATTCTTTATATTTTTATCTAAAGCACCCTACATCACAACGTTCGTCTCTCAGTCTCTTAGAAAATTTTCGCCTGCGGCGCTATTTGCTTTTTTAATGGTAATAATAAGAAAATTGCGGAGTGGAATTTCAAAGTATTACCTCATACCATACTAATGTACACTACTGCACGGCCATGAATTTTTGGAAAAAACTATTTGAAAGAGATATCTACTTACCTATCTCTCTCTCTTCTGCAGGTAAAACCCCAGGTTCGAGTGATAGGTACATGGTTCATAACAACATGATAATAAATTTTGACACCCTTCTAAAATGGCGTTTGGGTGCAGAGCACCTTAAACACCAAACACTTATCACGCCTCTGGTAGGCCTCATCTAAATACTGCGTACTATTTTTATGATGAGGGTTAACTTTTGTTATTTCTAAACCCTGGGTTAATCAATTTTTGAAGTATTTTTTGTTCCTATATAATCTCATATTGTATTGATTTTTTACTCTTCTATTTCTAGGCCTATTTTTTATTTATAGAGTTATTTGTATTGGTTTCTGGCAATGTAAAAAAATAGTATTTTGTAATATCTATAATAATCAGAAATATATAACCATCTTGCCTCAAAAACACTCCGTAAGTTTCCATATCGACTGAGTTTTTTCGGAGGGGTTTTTCACTACACATATTTTTTAAATAAATCCAATTTTCGACGGCTTTGCTGACGCCATCTTCAGAATGAAGTAGGTATGTTTGCTAGTAAGTTTCTAGTACCTCTGATTTTTTTAATGTTTTTTCCTCAGAGTAACATAGTATAGAGACGACATAGTTAAACCCTGCATGAGTAGATTCGTGCTATCTCCCTTTAACTACATGGTTGGCGCAGTTGGTTGAGGCGGCAGTCTCTCGTGCTGGAGGTACCAGGTTCAAAGCCCGGCACTGGCGATGTATTCCAAACTTTACGATACAGGCTTTTAGCCTAGTGCAAGGTGTGCAGGAAAGTATTTGGGTTTGGGTATGCAAGCCCAGATCCTCTTTTATACACAAAAAAATCGCTAATGTATTAACATATCCCATTAAAGATATAAATAAAAAATTAACTCGTAATTAGTTTAAAAATAAAATAATTCGCGTACCAATGGTTTTACATTTCTGACATCACGTGCGAATCTTATTAGATGAAAAAAAAACAGACCTAATCATTATTATGTAAGATGTAAAGTAGGCATACAATTTACATATTTTGACCTCTGACACCAGTACCAGATTTTATACATAGGTACCCAGTACACATGGGCGTCGCCAGCCTTGGAGCTAGAGGGGAGGGGACAGTAAAATACCAAAATAAATAAAAAATGGGTAGCTTAAAAAAAACGCGTAAATAGCGCCGCAGACGAAATTTTTTTGTGATATAGTGAAGAAGGTCGTGATGTGGTTTGTTTATTTGAAACTATATACAATACTTTGCACAACAATGTGTTTGAAAAATATTTTTTTGCAAAAAAAGCAATAAAAAATAGCGCCACAGGCAATTTTTTTTCTAAAACTGAAATTTCATACTAATTTTAGGAAAGTTTTGATATCATGAAAAAATGTGTGATAGTAATGTGATTTTTTATGAGGTTTTATCATTTAGTATTAAAAAATATATACCTATTCCAATCTTTATGGGGGGCAGCTACCCCCCTTGGCGACGCCCATGCCAGTACATACTTAATTATGATCTTCCTGATTCGATATTAATCAGGTAGGTACTTGCTTATTTAGGCGCTATATTAGTAAGTAAGTATATTTTTATTTGCGTAGTAGGTATATTTTGTAACTAAATTTTAATTAGATGACGAAATCATACGGTCAATATCACATACGTAGTAAAAATTACGTAAGGATAAAATATACCAAATCGATATTATATCAAAAATACCAAAAAATAGAATAAGTAGGTAAGGTAGCGAATTCATTCATGTTGAGAAAATGACCATTTTTTAATTTGTGTCATAGCATAGGTATCTATCTATCTATACCCTCACGCCACGTCCCTTGCAGGGTAGGCAGAGAGGACAGAGCGCCAGACAGCCCTAGATAATAATCAAAAACAGCAATCAGACGATTTTTGCGTAAATTGAGTTAACAGAAAATTGCGTCGAGAAAAGTTCTCAGCTAGTACTACTTATAGATCCTAAGACTTAATACATGGATAAATGAGAATATGTTTTAGTGACTCTAGTGGGTATTAATATGATTTTTGTAAATTTTCTTTATAAAAAATAATTCGAAAGTCACCCCAGGAGATTGACTGAAACTTCAGTCAGAACTTCAGACCGTAGTTTGTTAGATATGACGCTGTAATTTGGTTGGTAAAATGTTTGAGGTAAGACGCAGTGACTCTAGAGGATATTTTTTTAATATTCGGTCCCCTTTTTATACAATAAACCAAAATGGATTTAAAAAACATTACTTACCATAGGAGCTGATCTGCACAAGCTTTTTCTATAAAACAACACTTCCTCCTCTCCTGTCAGTTCTCCAGGGAACTTGGCCCCGTCTGAGGCCATGTGGATGTCCCCGCAGTCTCCCTCCCACTGTGGAAGGTTCCTGGATCCTCTCCAAGTGTCCAGCAGACCGGCGAGTTCAGGTTTACCATGATCTCCAGAGTAGACTGTCTCGAAATCGCTCTCGAAATCATACATCTGAAAGCAAATATTTAAAATAATTATTTTTTTTAACCAAGATTTTATGACTTCCAAACGATACCAAACACGCGCCCTTCCGCCACGGAGTCAAAATTTGTAAAAAGATATGAGTTCTACTCGTGAAGCACTTTCGTGAGATACCAAACACGGCGGTATGCGGTGACTGGATCTTCTCGGTGAAGATGAACAAAATCTGATTTACGATGTAGATTTATTTTCCAATGCCCTTTCATACGATACCACACATGACTCCACACGACCCTTGGATCCTCTGAAACGCCTTACATATTTTTTATCTCTGGAGTAGGCTGATACATTTTTGCACAGAATCGTATTGTCACCGAGTTGACGTATGTTTGCAAAGTTTCAGGTATCTAAGTAGTCAGGAAGTGGTTGAAAAATTGATTACTAGATTTGCTCACAGACAAAAAAAGCACCATATTGAAGTTAAACGTAAAATCTTGTAATACTACAAAAAAATTGTGACTTACTCTGTCAATAAGTCCCAGCTTGTCAAACTTGATCCATCCAGGCAGAAAGCTGTTCCCTAGGGAGACCAGATTGGAGGCGTAGCCGAACATGAAGTCCCAAGCTGTCATCCTTTCTATCGGCTTGGAGCCGGTGGTGCGGAGCAAGGCGTTGGCTGCCATGCGAGTGAAGTAGTTGCTGCCAGCTGCCACATGGCCCAAACTCTGGAAATAAAGGAAATAGAATATGTCAGAAATGAAAAATATATGTCTGAAATGAATAAAATATGATTGAAATGAACTAATTGTGTCTGAGTTAATAAAATATGTTAGAAATGAATAGAATATGTCTAAAGTGAGAAAAAATATGACTTAAATATAAATAAATGTCTGAAGTGAATTAATATGTCTGAAATGAAAAAATATGCCAGAAATGAAAAAAAATACGTCTGAAATTAAATACTAAGTATGTTTGAAATGAATATCGTATGTCTTAAATGAAAAAAAGACAATTTGTTTCAGAAAGTGATCATATTAAGCCATCTGGCAATCACTCATGGCCTGATGGAATGTCCATCCTTTGCTGTATATCTGTTGAGATATCCATCTGTTATTCAATTACGACATCTAGGAAATATGTTGTACAGAAAATGAATTGTGGCATTCAAAAAATTCTATTTCAGTCGGGTGATGTCTATTTCGAAGACACTTTAGAAAAAACTCGTTTGCATAAATAAACTCATTATTTAAGATTTGTGTGTCTTATCGAAAAATTATGCAAACTGTCTTATAAATCAATATGTTTCTTTACAAGTCTATATTTTATTTATTTATTTTTCGGGAAATTTTTTCCTGTCTGGCAAAGACGCGTGCAAGAGGGGTATAAGTTACATCATGGGTGTAGGGGGGAGACAGTTGCCCCCCCCCCCAAGAAATGAATAGGTTTTTCTGACATTCATCCACTAATTCAAGAAATTTTACAAAATATCACAATATTTAAAAAAAATTGACGTGTTAAAAAATCCATTCATTCGCAATAAATTTTTGCTTGTTGGTACGTTGTTGAGTAATCTTCTTCTTCTTCCCCTTGTCGGGTGACCTGTTTGTGACGGCGGGCTGTCCTGGGATGAGGAGGTCCAGCTGTTCTAAGACATATCAATCAATATCCAAATAATATATCGGTTTGTGATTCTTTAGTAAGAACTGTCTCTCAAGCTTATATGTCAAGGTTAACTTTTTTTTCTAGCTTACTTTAAGGTGTGTACAAACATATATTATTTTGAGATTACTTCGATCAATAAATTATGCATTATAAAAATAAAAAATATCCTCCGCCCTCCTAGCTTCGAAGCTGGCGACCCCCCTGGCCCCTGAATTACATAATGACAATTTTTCAACGAATTTTGAAGGATAGCAACATTCATTTGATGATACAGTGAAATGGATGGTCGAGAATTTATATTATTGTAAATGATTGTATATAAACATTTTAACATATTATAATCTGTAGACATTAATATTTATATTAACCTTCGCCTTTTCTCTTACGGGTCACTCTAAAAATACGGGCAAATAACGTGTTGTTCCTAAACACACATGTCATTAAACGTGACAATAGATTGTTAATAATAATGTGGACAATTAACAATTTGTAGCCCCAATTTAAATTATGTCAAGTTTAATAAATCGCAGTTCATTTTTGATCCAAGACTCTTGTATTTTATACCCGGAGGCAAGATTTCCCAACACACTTCTCAGTAGATATTGTGATGTAGTGCAGTGCATGATGAGCGTCGCCAGCCTCGGAGCTAGGGGGGGCAAAAAAAAATGGTATAGCATGAAAAAAAGCGTAAATAGCGCCGCAGACGATTTTTTTTGTGAAAAAGAAGAAAGTCGTGATGCGGATTGGTTTATTTGAAAATGTAAGTATATAAACTTTGCACAATAATAGGTAGGTATATATGAAAAATGTTTTCCAAAAAAGTAACAAAAAATAGCGCGGCAGGCATTTTTTTTGTGAAACAGTTGTATCTTGACGGATTTTGATGAAAATTTATGATATTACGAGAAAATGTTTGCTAAAAATGTGATTTTGTGAGGTTTTATCATTTAGTATGAAAAAGTATATATACCTATTCCAATCTTTTTATTTAATACATACATAGATACATATTTCGTCGCGACTATAACTTAATTAGAGGTTTCGCAGGTCTGTTGCAAGATTTTTTTTAGTCAGTGTTTTGCAATTAGGCTTACAAGTTCATCATACTGGCTCAGATATACTGCTCTATAATATAAAATACAAGCTAAGTACCTGAAATATCAGTAAGTAAATTAAGAGTGTGCATACCGACATTTCAAAAATTTGTAAAAACGGGAGACCTTCTATCTCGACAACCGTTACTAAATATGCTTTGGAACAAAATAGGGTAGATGCATTGAACCTTTATCTAGGGAATAAACGTAAAAGATTTTTTTTATCTTGTATAGATTTCTCAAAAAAATAATTTAAAAATACCTCTGACCTTTTTTCCGAAAGACGGAAACTCGTTTCCTGAAAGTCGCGGAGTAAAAATTTTTTTTTGTACTGATAATATGCGTTAAAATCTAGGGAATAACCGTAAAAGTTTTTCGATAGACGCAAAATTAACCCCAAAAAAAGGAAAAAACGCTATTTTTACCATTTTATCATGCGATTGTCACGCAATTTTGAACCTTAATGCCGTGGGAAAAGACTGTGACGTCATTCCTGGTGCCATGCCCTTAATTAAGAAATCTTCTTACAATATTGCAATTAGGGATGCCCTTTGCTATCAATGTCTTGGTCAAATTTAGTGGGTTATCATGACAGTACATTTAGTATAGGTACCTAATTACTGTTATCTTCTATATAAGTATACATATATTATTTTTGTTTTCAAGGTCCATCAAATAAAGTTATCTTTATGGACCACGGAAATTAAATTTATTACATAACCATCTGAAATATTTAAATCTTTTATTCCAAATCAAACTGATAGGTGTACCGATTTAGGCTACACTAAATTGCCACTAAAGCAGGGGTGTCAAACTCAATTTTGCAGAGGGCCATATATTAAATTTAGAATGTGTAGGCGGGCCAGATTCAAATAAAAAAATGTACTGAATTATTACAACATTTTATTTATTTAATTTATAGTACATGGGCGTCTCCAGCCTCGGAGCTGTAGGGGGTAACAAAAATTTAAAAAAATGACATAGCATAAAAAACGTGTAAATAGCGCCGCAGGCAATTTTTTTATGAAACTGATGGATTTTCGTACTAATTTTAGAAAACTATGATGAGAAAATGTGTTGTAGTAATGTGATTTTTTGTGAATCCTTACCATTTTGTAAGAAAAAATAAATAACTATTCTAATCTCTAGGGGGGAGGCATTGCGATCGCGGGCCGTATTGATACTGCCCAGGGGCCGTATCTTTGACATGACTGCACTAAAGGGCGAAAATATGTATACAGCTAAGCTCGCAGAAATAATCTTTTTTCTAAGTCCTGAATGAAAAACTATGACGTCACGTTGATTTCCCGCGGTACATAGTCTTTCATTTTTACTTTGTATCATAATTCCATATCTAAGACTTATTACCAACAGCTACATTTCTTAGTCTAATTCTAATTCTTAAAGTCCATCAGATAATTCTAAGTAAAGTTACAGGAAATGTGTTAAAAATTGATGAAATGTAGAGAAATCGATTTATTTTATCTAAATCACGTCTGGCGACCTTCGGGTGGCTTATGATAGTCTAACACAACCAATAATGACTAATAAGTCTATTTATAATCCCGAATATACTACGTGAAGATTTTTACGTTCTTTTCCCTATATTACATAATGCCTTGTCATCCAATTCACATTAAGGCGGCAACTGCTGTAAACTAGCTTCGGCGCCCTGAATTGTACTCAACCTATATACTCAGGGAATCGTCTTGAAACTGAAGACAGTGATACTTATATGAAAGTATGGACTACAGATCGGCTGTTTTACAATTACAGGATTTGGAAATTCCTTGAATAAAAGAATATTCCTAAAATACCCCTAAAATTTACGGGATCTGAAGATTTTCCGTTCATTTTTTCAGATATAAAAGTATAATTTAGCCAAAATATCTGGTAATTATTCTTCTTCTTCTCGTTCTTAATATAGGCCTTGTAACCTGTTATGAAGATGGATTAGTCTCCTGCGATGTCGACTCCCAACTGTCAATCCATCTCTTTGGTGGTCTGCCCGGGAGTTGTCTGCCCCGGGGTCGGCCGTGCAATGCAATGTGAGGGAGTCTGGATGGCTCCATTCTCCTCACGTGTGCATACCATTAATAATTATAATCTTAACAAATCAGCTGTTTTAGATTTTTAAATTTCTTCCCAGGTTTCTTTTTAAAAAGGTATAATTCACTTTGTAGCTTACGTTATTCTTATTTCGCGGTAACATTGTCATACAAAATTTGAAAAAAATGAAGCAAAAATAGAAAGATTTTTCTCAGTGCATATGCCCCCTTAACTGATCAGCATTTATTATAAATGCCTAATAAAAAATCTAGTTTTTAGCACCAGTGCAGTTTTGAGATCTTTATAATGAGTTCATTGACATGGTAGTCAGTAGTATTTGTAAAGAAACGAAACCAGTTAAAAAAACACCTGGTTAACCACTCATATCCTTTCGGGGTATCAGAGATGACAGACTGTCCTGTCCCTGCACGCACTCTATGCTTTCAATTGTAAAAATATAGCATGTTCCTAATTGCGATGAGAAAGGGAAAAAATGTGAGATGGCTTGTGGATTGGTGGTTAGAATCCTTGCTTCACAGCCGTGGGGTGTAGGTTCAAATCTCACCCAAAGTGCGAATTTTCAGAGTATAATATTAGTACTCTGAAAAAGGTTTAAGAATACACATACTGGCTGGTTGTAATGTAAGTCCAGCATGCCCATCTTACACTGTTCGTTAGTTGTGACTACATAACTGTTAATATTCTTAATTCTATGGTTGACATACATAGTTCACAAAGTCTATCTATGTGGTTCTTGGACTCCTCGCTTCCGTCACGTTCACCCCATTTTGTCATACACACTTTTAAATTCCTTTCACTGAAAACGCGTACATATACTCATTTATCCATGTTTAAAGTCTTAGGATGATATCTTTAGTATTAGCTGAATAATCTTACTTTTCCCTACGCAGTGTTTTGCATGATCGCTTACAATGGCTTCTCATTAAATTGCTCATTAGTATATTACTAATATTGATTGACATTATCTAGAGTAGGTAGGTAGTCTCAATATGAATCAGGAAATCAGTAATTAGCCAACAATGTGGCTATACTTGCATATAATATGTGCAATACTGCCCTACTATTATACCTACTCTCCATGGGTGTCGTCAGGGGGGGCAGGGATGGGGCAGCTGCCCCCCTAGAGATTGGAATAGGTATTTATTTTTTCATACTAAATGGTAGAACCTCACAGAAAATCACATCACTACAACACATTTTCTCATCATATCATAAATTTTCTAAAATTAGTATGAAAATTCATCAGTTTCATGAAAAAAATTACCTGCGGTGCTATTTTTTATGAAAAAAAAAACATTTTTCATACATATTATTATGCAAAATATTATACTTATACATTTTCTAACAAACAATACCCCATCATGACCTTCGTAACTACGTCTCACAAAAAGATTTCGCCTTCGGCGCTATTATTAAGCGTTTTTTATGCTAGTATATCAATTTTGAAATTTTTGTTTCCACCCCTTAGCTCCGAGGCTGGCGACGCCCATGCTACTCTCTATAATACTGTTTACTTGTTAGGTCATTTAGCTCTCCTAATTAAAACATCTCGAAGGCTGTCGAGTTGCAACAGCTGACAACTCAGAGAATGTCATTATATATTATACTGTCAATACACATTTTCTAATATGATCTATGGGTACTGCATGTACGGTACGCCTTTATTTAGAAATTTCTGGGCGTCGACATCAGATGTCGTCTAGTAGTCCGAGATTTTTTGTAGAGAATTTAGCAAGGATTATTTTTGTCATGGACAACTTTCTCCTATCTCTTACCATATTCCTATAAATTGCGAAAATCCGCGAAGAGGGACCTTTTCGGGGGGGGGCAGGGGGGGTTGCGGCAAGATTTTGATAGGCAACCCTAGTGCGATGTAATACCCTATTGGTAAGCTATCATTTATACCACATTTCGTTCAAAAAACAGATACGTCATAAATTAAGCAGCGGGCTCTTGGACTATAGAGAAATTAATAATATTTACATTTGGGTATAAACCTTCTCCTTTTTTTACAACCGTATATCATAGATTTTCAAAAATTGTTGTGAATAGATCTATCTTAAAATATTAAATACTTCTATATCTATCTATCTATCTATACCCTCACGCTGCGTCCCTTGCAGGGTAGGCAGAGAGGACAGAGTGCCAGACATCCCTATCCTTACACACACTCCTAGCCTCCGTCACATTCATCGTCACATCATAAATCTTTTACTAAAAAAATGCTTTCTTACGCATCCCTTACAAGATACATTTAGGTACTTACTTACCTACATCACGACCTTTTTTCATATGCCTGTCTACTATTTATTTTCAATCCCAAAATGATTGCCTGCGGCGTTAGTTATACCCGTTACGCATTTGTTTCCCTTGTCCAATATTTCGAAAGACAGCCATCGGATTCATCAATTTTCCCTTTTTATTTAATTTTCCCACAGGCCTGAATAGGGCCCTGATGTATGGTTACGCACATGTAATTAAATTTACTTATATTTTGGCGGCTTTATTACAATAACTAATGTATAAACATTGTGATAACTTTTCAACTTTATAATCTGCAACTATAAGTATATTAATAAGTAGTCATTTACATTTACTAAATGTTTGTTATTATATTTTAATTCACAACTATTTTGGAGTATGTTTATAGTGGATATGTTATCAAATTATATTAAGGGCTTGGCACCAAGAATGACGTCACAGTCATTTCCCACGGCATTAAGGTTCAAAATTGCGTGACAATCGCATGATAAGATGGCAAAAATAGCGTTTTTTTCAATTTTTTGGGGTTAATTTTGCGTCTATCAAAAAACTTGTACGGTTATTCCCTAGATTTTTATGCATATTATCAGTACAAGAAAAAAAAAATAATACGCGACTTTCGGGAAACGAGTTTCCGTCTTTCGGAAAAAAGGTCAGAGGTGTTTTTAATTATTTTTTTTGAGAAATCTATACAAGATATAAAAAATTTTTTACGGTTATTCCCTAGATAAAGGTTCAATGCATCTACCCTATTTTGTTCCAAAGCATATTTAGTAACGGTTGTCGAGATAGAAGGTCTCCCGTTTTTACAAATTTTTGAAATGTCGGTATGCATGCACACTCTTTTGGAGTATGTTTATAGTGGATATGTTATCAAATTATATTAAGTACCTAGTTTATATAATAAATAAATAAATTAAAATATTACATTATTAACTAGTTCATTAGGTATTTATGTCGTGTGCCTTTGTCATTATCAACGTTCATTCATTCATTCATTTTGCTTAAGAGTAGGCATATTGACATTTCAAAAATTTCATAAAACGGGAGACCTTAGATTTCGACAACCGTTACTAAATATGATTTATGGGCCCGCTACACGCTCGCGAGTCATGACGACCTTTTGGTGTTCATGAGTAAAAAGGCGTCAATGGTCGGTTACGTAAACGTCAAGACAGACAATATCATCCACACGCCTTTTTACTCATTCACGGCGAGGGTCGGCTAGCGTCTGGCGTCAGCATTAGAAAAAATAGAGTAGATACATTAAACCTTTATCCAGGGAATAACCGTAAAAGATTTTATACATCTTGTATAGATTTCTCAAAATAAATTGTGAAAAACTCCTCTGATCTTTTTTCCGAAAGACAGAAACTCGTTTCCCGAAAGTCGTGGATATTTTTTTTGTACTGATAACATTCATTAAAATCACCGTAAAAGTTTTTTGATTGAAGCGAAATTTCGATTTTTCCATCACTTCCTGACTACTTAGAGACCTGAAACTTTGCAAACATACGTAAACTAGGTCACAATGTATCAACCTACTCCAGAGACAATAAATATGTAAAGCGTTTCAGGGGGATCCAAGAGTCATTCGGGGTCATGTGTGGTATCGTATGAAATGGCGTTAGAAAAGAAATGCAGATCGTAAGTCAGAATATGTTTTTGCATGCAACAAATCCGCCGTTTGGCACACCACTCCTCCGTCTTATTTTACAATTTGCAATTTCTTTGTTATCGCAATGAGGTCTAGGTGAATCAGTAGGTGGACAGATTTACGATATTGATAGTAACATATTAATATTTTGATGATGAAAAATAGCTTGTGGGTAAAATACGTAATATAAAATTTGGCCAACTATAATTAATCATGAATCACACATGTGGTATTATCTTAATAAATATTAATTGTTGCAAAAAATATTACGCAAAAATACACTAAGATATAAAGATACTAAAAGTAAAACCACATAAATATTTTAGTCCGTAAATTTATTTATTCGTATCACGTACTGTCGTTTCACATTAATTGTCTCATGGGTTTTTTTTGTTTTTTTTTTTGTTTGTTGTTTTTTTAATCATCCGTAAGCCCCATTGAAGGCACTTTGAATCGTCAGGTTTACATATAAAACAAACATCCTAAAAAAATGCGATACATCAATAAATAGTTACGGCAGAAAATAATACAATCAATAAACACATGGTGACAAAAAAAAACAAAGCAGGTGTGGTTTAATTCAATGCAGGTCTGGATGAATTGTCCAGAACTACATTACGTCAATGACAACATTTCGTTTCCATGGATACGAAATTTACACAGAGATTAAAAATTATTTGAAATAGTTCTAATTTCAAACATGACATTTACTGAAGCAAAAATATCTACCATAGTGTCAATCATAATACCTACCAAACGTATTTAGTAGTGTTTACTGCTGCTATTTGTAAAAATATGTGGTCAAACAAACAGACATATTAGTTTATTATGTTTCAGTATTAAACTTAATACTTCTGTATGAATAAATTATGCAAGAATCTGAAATTTACAGTCTTGGCTAAAAGTTCTTAAACGCACCTCCGTAGATGTTAAAGTTAATCTAACATTGCAATAATTGTTCTACTTCATTGGGGTAAACTGGAAGAAATCGCAGTGCTGCTATAAGTTCGCCCTAGTGAACAACGATTTATAATCTGTACTATGTCCAATTTTTATATATTTGTTGTTCACTTAAATATTAAATAAATAAATAAAACAAATTTGCCGTCGCGAAGCACGGGTAACTCAGCTAGTAATAAATAAATTAAATATTCAATACTAGAAATGGCTAGGTGTATCTGAGTAATGTTTATAAGTTAGTGACCTTTGTCTATAGAATGGTAAAAAAAAGTTGTAAACCTAATTGCAAAACATTGAATAAAAAAATCTTGCAACAGAACTGCGAAAACCTCTAATATAAAATTATAGTGCCAGTCATGGGCGTCGCCAGCCTCTGACCTAGGAGGGACGGAGAAACAAAACTTAAAAAAAATGATATAGCATAAAAAAGCGTAAATAGCGTCGCAGGCGATTTTTTTGTGAGACATAGTGAAAGAGTTCGTGACGTTTGTTTATTTGAAAATGTATATATTATTATATTTTGTACAATAATATCTATGGAAAAATTTTTATATAAAAAAGTAATAAAAAATATCGCCGCAGTTTATTTTTTTTATCAAACTGATGGATTTTCATACTAAATTTAGAAAATTTATGATATGCTGAGAAAACGTGTGGTACAGTAACGTTATTTTATGTGAGGTTTTCTCATTTAGTATGAAAAAGTCCAGTATACCTGTTTAAAACTCACGGGGGGAATCTGCCCCTCCCCTGAGTTGAAGTTTATAAGTTATAGAATCTAAAGAATTTAATACCTAGAAAAATTATAATATTATAATCGACATTTATTAATCTTTCGTTTGAGCGTAATCTTTGAAAAAAGTCTCTTTATTTTCAACAGAAAAAAATACAAATAATTCATAATTCATCTGCTGTTAATCCGCTGATCTATTGAGTGGAATCGAACCGATTATCTTACAAAATGATTCAGTCCCAAATGTAACCGATTACAGCCGTAACTCTGTCTGGGGAACCGGTTCTTTTGTATTACGTTATCTGGCCGGAGGTACCTGCCTGCATTAAATATCTACGTAACGTAACACACTGACCCCACAATTTTTTTCTGTAGCACTGTTTTTTTTTTAATCGACGAGATTCTAACGTAACTTTAACACAATTAATTGAAGGTCATTATTACTACGTTTGACTCCGTCACTTTCTCTTTTCATACATTAAAATTTCGTCAATTTTTTTTTACTAATTATCGACTTATACATAATATATATACACTTATACATAATATATATACACTAATATATATACTTATAATTACATAATTTAAAAAATGTTTTTTTAATATTTAAAGGCCGGAAGTGTCTATAGAATTAAATTATGCTTTCGTTCACGATTAAGTTTTTGTTGAAGGTTTTCACGGTGAACGCGTAACATGATTTCTTAGTTTTCGGTAGAGATGTACCGACCAGTCGGGAAAGCCGAATATTCGGCTCACTTAGATGACCGAATCTTTCATCCCGATCCACCAGGCCGGCGCCAAGACATCTTCCGTACGTTTACCATAAATCTTTATTAGCCAGAAATCATGAAGAGTTGTAAAACAAGAAAACAGTCGTGTGCTTTTTTTTAATGCATATGGCAAAAGACCCGGCAATTACAAATTTAGTGGTAAATCTCTTAGCCAATTGGCAGCGTCAGCAGTGACCCCGTGGATTTCAGTTAGACCGCGCTCGAAACAAAAAATTGGACACTCAACTATATGGCCCATCGTCTGGCGGCGACCACATTCACAGTCGGGGCTTGGGGAAAACCCCCATCGATGCATAAGGTCTGCGCATCTTCCGTGGCCTGTCCTGATTCTGTTAAGCGCGGACCACTGTTTTCGGGGCAAGTCGTGTGCTAAAGGGCGGACTTATTTCAAAAGCAATATCTAACAGTCAACCCGATAGAGGAACATAGAAAAAAGAGGAACAGGAGGGGAACAAATGATGGGAAGGAAGAAAGCAGAGAAGAGTTGATTGGTATAAAATGCCGAGTGCCTACACTAAGTGATTTGAGAGATTAAAAATTAATCTTTGCAAAAACTACTGTAAACAGATTTTTACGGGATTAACAATAATCATAATATATTGGCGATTAACATTAACGTCACCATTGCAAAAAACATGTTTTCTGATGTTGCTTAGAGTCTTAAAATAGTTCTTATATTTCTACGCAAAAATCGTAAAAAATGGGAAATATAAAAACTTGAAAAATATGACATTAGAGGTTAACATGAGATATCTACAGGTTAACCTTTTAAGCACTTTGCATCTTGATTTGTGCATCTTGTGACATTTTTTATTTTTTTGTAAGGCATTGTTATACCAACGCTAAATGCATATTTTATTGAATTAAAATTAATAAATTACTTCGTAGCCCAACTAAGGACGTTAAGGTTCAAAATCGCATGAACCATTGTATGATAGAATGTTAACAAAATGTTTTTTTTATCATGATTAATTTCGCTTCTTTCAAAAAAAAAATACGGCCATTCTCTAAATTTAATATTAACGCATACCATCAATACGAAAAACATTTCTTTCTTTACGACTTTCGGGGAAAAAGAAAAAAAAATTCAGAGGTGTTTTTCAAGATTTTTTTTAGATATCTATGTAAGATCTTATACGGTCGTTCACTTGATAAAGGTTCAATTTATGTACCCTATTTTTTTTTAAAAGCATGAGGTTGTCGGTCTCAAAAATCTAAAGATTAGTGGGCAGAATCCTCGCTTCACAGCCGTGAGATGTAGGTTCGTATCCCACCCAAGTAAAATATACTCTGAAAAGGTGTAAGGATACACACAAAGGTGTTAAGGGCTGAATGGCGAACGTGTCTCGAGAGTAAAGTGATCACCTAAACCAACCGATGGCTGCTTGTAAGTCCAGAATGCCCATCTTGCACTATTCGTTAGAGACTACATAATTGGTAAAATTTTCATTCTATTTACTTAGTCTTAAAGTCACCCACCTTTTAAATCCCTTCATTCCTTATCCTGTCTCTCCAAACATTCTTCTTAATGATTTCGTCTTTTAACAGTATTAACACCTGATACGACAGTTTTCCTCAATTTATTTGATAATTTCCAATTCCAATATATTATGTTGATGGCACATTTAGATATTTTTTTAAGGACTTGGTACCAAGAATGATGTCACAGTCATTTCCCACGGCATTAAGGTTCAAAATCGCGTGAACAATCGCATGATAAAATGGTAAAAAAGCGTTTTTTTTTTCATTTTTTGGGGTTTTCGCTTCAATCAAAAAACTTTTACGGTTATTCCCTAGATTTTAATGCATATTATCAGTACAAAAAAAATACTCCGCGACTTTCGGGAAATGAGTTTCCGTCTTTCAGAAAAAAGATCAGAGGTGTTTTACACATTTTTTTTGAGAAATCTATGCAAGATATAAAAAATATTTTACGGTTATTCCCTAGATAAATGTTCAATGCATCTACTTTATTTTGTTCCAAAGCATATTTAGTAACGGTTGTCGAGATATAAGGTCTCCCGTTTTTAGAAATTTTTGAAATGTCGGCATGCATACTCTTAATAACATTCTTATGAAATATGTAATTAAGTATAGGTAATACACTATTTCGTGAACGCCTGTCTGTCTGTGGGAACGAAATGCGTAAAAGAGAAACATATATTGGTCATCTTGCTTGCAACATATTCTTTTAATTTTGAGGTTAGGTAATTCATATAACATAAATTTGTAATACCTACATAACAATTACATAACACTTTATATATTTATATTGGATTAATTAAGAAACTTGAACTCAGACTGGCATCTAGTTATTTCAACCACAAATATAAATAAATGGTTAATTATGGGTTTATTAAATAGACAAATAATTAAATTTAAAAACTGCATCATATGTTAACCCTGACTTCGTTAAATTGCATCAAAATTTATATTGAGAAACTGATTTATTGGGCCAGGTGTTGCCTATCTAAAATATAATAAATCATAATATAAAAAAAAACGGTGCACTCAAACTCAAACTAATTGTTAGAAATAGCATTCATTTTTAAAAGATATAATTTTTAACTTCACTGTAGTGTTTTTTGTCTGTGAACAAATCTTGTAAACGATTTTTCAACCACTTCCTGACTATTTAGAGACCTGAAACTTTGCAAACGTACGTAAACTCGGTGACAATAGATTTCTTTATAAAATTGGGTCATCCTTCTCCAGAGACAAAAAAAATGTAAAGAGTT
The DNA here is from genome assembly GCA_963576895.1 of Ceraclea dissimilis. Lineage (NCBI taxonomy): Eukaryota > Metazoa > Arthropoda > Insecta > Trichoptera > Leptoceridae > Ceraclea > Ceraclea dissimilis. The sequence continues at coordinate 689,152 of OY756361.1, forward strand.
TTAGGGGGGTTCAATGGTTGTGTGGGGTCATGTGTGGTGTCGTATGAAAGGGCGTTGGAAAATAAGTCCATCGTAAGTCGAACGTTGTCCAGCTCAAACCTTGGAAGACACCGAGCGATCGAGAGGACCAGTCACCGCATACCGCCGTGTTTGGTATCTCACGAAAGTGCTTCACGAGGAGAACTCATATCTTTTTCGAAATTTAGATTCTGCCAATTCTTGGTGGGAGGCGCCATTGGAATGAAGGAATCCAAGCGCTTCGGAAAGGCATGGTTGGTATCACTTGGAAGACCGCGAAAAACAATTCTAGGATGTGAAGTCATATAATTTCATAAAGTCACTCATATCTCAAATAACCTCATTTCTTATCCTATCTCTCAATGTTTTCCCACACATTCTACTCAACGATCTCATCTCCGATTCATTCAACCCTGATTATTTAGCAATGTCCACTAGTATAATACGTATGTACACTTTCTACATAATAATACTGAGAAGTGTGTTATAACAAGCCTGCCTCCGCTTATATATTTTGTTTCAGTTCAATTAATTTTTAAAAACTGTATCAAATATTATTCATTTTTCTTATCATCGTTTTTAGTATGTGCCAACATTAAAATAAAATAAAATTAGCAATATTTTTAGATTTTTATTTAGTTTTGCGTAGTTAAATTTTATAGTTAATAAATAGTTAACGGTACTTCCGTATGCGTCATAAGAGATATGGTCCGAGAACATCTCTAAACACGCACGAAAATTTTGTTATTCTAATGTTGCCACCTAGATAAATAATTTATAGGTAGGTACTATTAAGAATATACGCACACTGACATTTCAAAAATTTCTAAAAACGGGAGACCTTATATCTCGATAACCGTTACTAAATATGCTTTGGAAAAAATAGAGTAGATACATTGACATAGGCGTCGTCAGAGGGGAGATGGGGAGGGGGGGCGGGGGGGGGGTAGCTGTAACGCAAAGTGAGGAATAGTTTGAACCTGGCACCTCCCGCTTGAGAGACTGCCGCCTCAACCAACTGCGCCAACCATGTACTAACAGTTCTAAATTTTACAATTCAATTTATTGGCCATATCGAAGAGCCATAGGCGAGTTGATTAGATCATGGTCAACTAGCTTAGAAACGATTAACACTTACCTATTACTTTTATTTTTAGAATTATACATTAAAATAATATCTTAAATCTATTGGTATATAATACTTGCTTTTAATAATTTTATTACTCCTCAATCAACCTATAGCTGTTGTATTATTATTTAATTTGATTAACTTATTTTATAAATATAATATGTTTTACTTCCGGTCAAGCCTTCGTCCCTCAATATACAATTTATACATGTCTTATTCATATTAAGACCATGTTTTATTACCTATAAAATATTCGCATAATACCATATTTTATTACATACAACCAAAAAGCGAAAAAAACATAAATTTATGAGTACATAAAAAGGTCGCATGTTTTTGCCAAATTTCTGATAAAGGTCATATTTTGCTAGAATTTTGTGAAACTATGCTACCTTATTCAGTAATAGAGGTCACCTTGGCAGCGGTATTTTTACAAGAATTTATTTTAACTTCACTTCGTTGTTTTTACTAAGTTTTTTTGTTTTTGTAATCGGTTTTTCCCACATTCTGACAACTCAGAGATCTGAAACTTTGCAAACGTACGTAAACTCGGTGACAATCATACGATTTTGTGAAAAAATGGATCAGCTTTCTTCAGAGACAAAAAAGTTGTAAGGCGTTTCAGGGGATCCAAGGGTCATGTGGGGTCATGTGTGGTATCGTATATCGTATATCGTATAGAAAGAAATCCAGATTTAAAAAAACAACGAAGCAATCGTACCTAAACCACCAAGTTGATTAAGTTAATTGAATAAACATTTTATCTAAATAGCTGTTGTTGCCTCTCATATATTGCAGATTGGTGTATTGCACTGAAACCAAGTGACTTGTTATATGCAATATTTATATGGGTTATGGCTGCTTTTGTTGCCATGTTAATATCTTACAATGTGTAGTTTTTCAATTACATGCACCACATTTTTCGACAAATGCTGTTTTTGATAAATATCTGCTTTCAGATTTCTAAGATTAATTCAGATCCATTGATTTATCCACAACTGTAGAAAATATAGTGAAAGTTTGGATGAGCAAATCGATGTCAAAAATCCATTACTCCATAGTGTCAATTTCAAATTTGGGTTAGTTGGCAAACATTGCCCAATGGCAATAAGCTCGCCCTTTATAATTTTTATGCAATAAAGAGTATCTTTAGTATTACTATCAATTTCCTAACGAAGGTGCTAATCAAGCAATTAAATTTTGCAATAAATAGTACGCGATATTACTTACACAGCGAATTACAGAGATATAAGGAAGTGTTCGGAGACGTGCATAGGATCATAAACTCAATCACATACATTACATTTAAAGGTTTTCTGTTATGAGAGACCTAATGAGATTAACCTCAATAATTGTGCAAAACCTTTGATAGAAAGGATTACTCATACCATAAGATCTAAACCCCTTTAGATCTTTCGGTAAGGTCCATCTTTTTCGATGGGGTCATTCAAAATTTGAGATAACCAAATATATCTACCCTATTTTAAAAATGTATAACTTTGGAACCATTTATGCTAAATGAGTGATTCTTTCATTGTATGGTAACAGATGAATGTAAGTTTTGTGTGATGTACGATAAAATGCAATAGCGCATGCGCAGACTAACTAAGCGGTCGACAAAGCCAATTGGAATTATTCGTCTACCACCTTCCAATTGAGTCCATCTTTGTCGATGACCCGTACTACTCCGTATGCGGAAATCAGTAGCGTAGCGTGGGGGGGGCGGGGGGGGGCGGGCCGCCCCGGGCGGCACTTTTCAAGGGGCGGCATTTTCGGGATTTTTTTAAACAATCTAGGCTAGCGTACACAAACCTAAATACTTTTCTGTACACCTTGCACTAGGCTAATTTTACAAATCTGCCGTCCCTAGGCTATCGGCAGATTTCAGAATATACAAGGACGGGGGGAGGCATTTTGAAAAGAAAATGACTGCATCGTAACAAGCAAAGTTCCTGCGTCTGTTCTTATGTTTAAACTTTCATCTGGCATGACATAGACTGTGTCGGCCTAGGGGCGGCAGATTTCAGAATTTGCAAGGACGGGGGCGGCATTTTGGAGACTGGAGGGTATTCATAACTCAAAAATAATATTCTACTTATTAGCGGATTCAGACGGCGGATTACCCCCCAAAACAAGTGACAGCACTTTATATAAAACTAGTTTCCGAAGAATCACATTATTACTACATCGTTTTCTCATCATGTCATGAATTTTCTAAAACTACTACATTGGTTGGTTAAAAAAAATTCGCCTGCGGCGCTAATTAAATCTGTTGCGTTTATCCTATCACTTAGCCGATTTATCTATATAAATTCCGCCTGCGGCGCATTATACCAACCCTGTTATATAATCTAGAATTATATTTTACTTGCGGCCCGTCGCTCATTTATAATGTCAAATGAACCTTCATCCAAAAAGGTTTAGGTTCAATATTTAAGTAGTTAAGATTATTATTTCACACATTTTCTGAAAAAAATTTGCCTGCGGCGCAATTCTGGGTTACATTTATTTTAAGAAAATAAATCAAACGACCTTGACTACATGACCCTTTTCACTTAGTCTCAAAAAGAGTCGCCTGCGGCGCTGTTCACATTTGTAATACCACAAGGTCATATTTGCATGAAAAAAATGAAAAAAAGAATGAGTTTTTTATGGGGGGGGGGGCGGCAAATTTTGCCTCCGCCCCGGGCGGCACAAACCCACGCTACGCCACTGGCGGAAATGTAATAAAAAAGTACAAAAGAATTTATCAATGATTAAAAGATTAAATTTTATCTTTTTATGTGATAATTAAATAAGGTTATTTTAATTATATATTCGCATTGATACAAGATTTTCCTTTTAGCTTAAGATCTATTACAATTCGAAGGATAGTTTATATTGGTTTATAACAAAATGCAATTATAAATATTTTATACCTTATCTATCAATCTGTCGTAAGTTTTTTATTCTGTGATATTTTATGTCTTAATTATTTAAGTTTTATTTGTTCTATTTTTAATTTTATTTGTTCCACGTAATTATTGACTTCATATTATTATGTTGTGGTTAGTGTCTGCGTCTAAAGTTTGAAGTGGAAAATGTAGATGCAGAAAACTTTTTCCTTTCCTTTTATTTTCTTGGACTTGTTTCGTTCCCCCTTTCCCCAATTGCATTTTATCTGATTTATTATTTTTATCTATATACATATAAGTTATTCACTTCTAACTAATTTTTTAAATTTAATTTGTTTTTCGGTGTTCTCTTAGAAAGATTTTTCTTCACTGGTTTGCTTTCTGTTTTTGTTGAATTGTTTGATATATGTGCTGTTGTAACTGTTTGTGCCCATGTGACTAAATAAATAAATAAAATTCGAAACCAACCAAACCAACCAGATTTCTGAAATTTGCATCGGAAATCTGCCCATCCTTGGTCATATCGTTTTACCCACATAGCAATAAATCCGCCATGTGAGTAAAGTTTCAATTTATTTATTTACACAATTTACGTATTTAGAATTAAGTCTAATGTCCTTAACTCCTTTCATATCAAAGCGCTATTATACCAATTACTAAACACACACTAAACCTGATGATGTCATGTATGTTTGTGTATGTATGTATGAGTAAGTAGATAATATGTTTGTCATTTTTATTTATATAATTTGTAAATTAAATTGTATACAATTAATTAACATATATACTCGGAAGATTCATTGTCCACGGGCCACCACTGTGTCAACAATAAGAATATCAAATCAATGACACACAATTATCAGCAAACGGTTGTAATAGCAAAATCACTAATCAATAATATAAATAAATTGTTTAATTGACAACGAAGAGTGGAACTGAGATGATGATGATGATGGATGACTTTTTTGGCGCCGTTTAATGTGTTCCATCTCAAGGGCGCAGCAAGCTGGTCATGAAACTCTTGGTTTTCAGCTTGCTCCTGAAGCTGGTGATAGGCTGGTCCCTTCGGAGTTCGTCCGACAGCCTATTCCAAGTGATTGGTCCCGCGACAGAGAAAGCTCTCTCGAAGAAACCGGATTTGTTTGCTGTGTTCCGCTGTCGAAGTTTGTTAGTGGCTGTGGCCGCTGAGCGCAATGGTCTTCTCAAGGAATTGTTCTGTAAGTTGCAGAGCTCCGAGATGGCAAGAGGATCTCCGAGCGAGGCCATAGATGGACCCGCATGAGGGTATCCAAATAGGCGAACATCTACCCTACTCCTGGATCACCCTCAACAGACTAAGAGTGGGTGTTACGCGCTGTAAAAAGAATCTCCAACGATGGGGGTAACTGAAGTTGGGTTATTAAGTGAAATAATAAAATAAAAATAAAAAAAGCCTTTGTTATAAATAAAACAGTATAAAGATAGGTGACCGAATAGCGAACACAGATTATACAGTAGTTGTTGGTTATCTACGCAGTAGAGACCAACGCACGGTTAAACATGAAAACACATGAAAAACATAATAACATGTTATTGTCATGATCTCAGGTCATAACATGGGCGTCGTCAGGGGGGCAGGGGGAGGCAGATGCCCCCCCCCCCCCTAGAGATTGGAATAGGTATATATTCTTTCATACTAAATGATAAAAACCTCACAAAAAATCATAATTATTACTACCACACATTTTCTCAACATATCATAAATTTTCTAAAATTAGTATGAAAAACCATCGGTTTCATAAAAAAATAGCCTGCGGTGCTATTTTTAATTGCTTTTTTTTATAAAATACATTTTTCATACATATTATAATGCAAAAATTTATACACATTTTCAAATAAACCAAACCACATCACGACCTTCCTCACTATGTCTGAAAAAAAAAATTTTGCCTGCGGCACTTTTTGAGTTTTTTTCAAGATGTATTGAATTTTTAAATTTTTGTGGCCCCCTTCTAGCCCTGAGGCTAGCGACGCCCATGATCTCAGGTCATAATATATATAATAATCCCATTTGACAGCTATTATTATGTGATTAGGGCGATGGTTATTAAATGCAGATGTCAAGAGATAAAACCTAATAATCATGTACATCTAATTGCTAGCTGTATATAAATGATTATTTTAGACATATTATTATATTCGACAGAGTCGAAATAAGACGTAAAATTTACCTCCGTAGGGAAAATATGTGCAACTTATGAAGTTAGGATCTCCTGCAAAATAAACCTGTGGCCTGTGGGCAAGATCGGAGACCTCTGGGCAGACCAAGACAGCACTTTTTTTTTATTTTAGAGTCGCAAAACTCACACTATTAACAAGATATCAATAATAAAAACTAAAACATATTTAAACTATCGCTTTATTCCTAAATAACGTTATAACTAATACAGTTTTTAACTATGAGAACAAAATTTCGAAAACTTTGCCCACGAAATGTCAAAATTCTCCATACGATTTGACAGTTTGTGGGCACCAGTTTACTTCACTACTAGCATTGAGTAGGTACGCCATCTGATGAATTCACACACCAAAACACACTCCAACTGAAGAACATGTTAATGACATCGATTAAGTCATCATACTATTTTGACATCTGCTTTTTTTTGTGATTGACGTAAAAATTCTTAGAAATTTAGCACTAAGACGTAAAATATCACGTGAATTGTAAGTAGTATCTATTAGTGTTTACACACAGTCGCGGATCCAGGATTCAATTTTGGGGGGGCTGAATGTCGTCACACGGTATTAGGTGTCTCTACTGTTTTCATTCATCCAAAAAAATTGTTGTCAACCTTTTTTTATTGGTCATCAGGAAATTTTCATGAGGGGGGGTCCCTAATAGGACATGTTGCGAGTTGTCGACCTTTTTTTGGTCATCAGAAACTATAATAAAAATAAATAAAAAGTAGTCACGTTTTGGGAGGGGGGGGGGGTAAGGGGCTGAAACCCGTAGATTTGTTGTATATAAAGTACTGTCACTCATGGTTTTGGGGGGAGGGAGCTTCAGCCCCCTAGCCCCCCCCCTGAATCCGCTAGTGTTTACACATAATTAGTTGTTGCAAATAAAAACAGCAATCTGATCTTGACCGATACTCAGTAAATTGAAAAAAAAAAAGATTTATCTAAATAGCTGTTGTTGCCTCTCATATATTGCAGATTGGTGTATTTGAAACCAAGTGACTTGTTATATGAAATATTTATATGGGTTATGGCTGCTTTTGTTGCCATGTTAATATCTTACAATGTGGAGTTTTACAATAGGAACATGCACCACATTCTTCAAAAGAGGCATATTGACCTTATATCTCGTCAACCTTATTAAATATGATTTGGATATAAAAATTGAAGATGCATTGAACTTTTATCTAGGGAATGACCGTAAAAGATTTTTTATATCTTGTATACATTTCTCAAAAATACAATTTAAAAAGAACCTATGATTTTTTTTCATAAGACAGTAACTCGTTTCCTGAAAGTCGCAGAGATTTTTTTTGTATTGATAATATGCATTAAAATCTAGGGAATGACCGTAAAAGTTTTTTTGAGTGAAGCGAAATTAACCCCAAAAAAGTTTTAAAAAACGCTATTTTCTACATTTCATCATGCGATTTTGAACCTTATGCCGCGGGAAATGAACGTGACGACATAGTTGGGTCCCTAGCTTTAACTCAATTTACGCAAAATCGAGAGATTCCTGTTTTTGATATTGTATATCTACATACAATTCGAGTGTTTGTAGAGTTGGGTAGAACTAGTTGAAACCCTGGAACTCCCCTCCAATACACGAGGTCTCCTCACATTGGAGGGTAGTATGGAAAATTGTAATAAATTTTATATACAGGGTGTTTGATAGATGGATACAGATATCTTCAGGAGCAAATTTCCATACAAATTTACTATAAGTAGAGTTGCATAGTGAAACACACATTTCCTTTCAATTTTACTGTTTCCGAATTTGTATGGAAATTTGCTTAAATTAGAGGTGATCTATTTAAGTTTTTGTATCATGTATTTACGAAACTAATGTTTTTTATAATGTTTTGTATATCATTTGAAAGAGCATAAACCAGAGAAGTTTTTTCCAGATTTCTGAATCTTTGAACATTGTTTTTCTTATCTAAAATCCTCTCTAAAGTCGTAACTCGATTTTGAAATATCTCTTTCTCGAAACTTTAATCCAATATTTTTTTAACATGATTGTTTTTAAGATTGAAACTTATGATTTAAATAGACTAAACACATATTCAGGTAACAAAAAAGAATGATAGAACTAAGTAGGTACCTTTACTTACGATGCTATCGGGCTAAAACTTGAGTAATTCGGGGTATTTTGAAAAAAAGGTTAAATCTCGAATATCTCGAGAACCGAGCGACTTTTGACTAAGCTAAGTTTGGCTCAAAAGATGCTAAATGACCTCTACTATCACTCCTGAAGATATCTGTATCCATCTATCAAACACCCTGTATATGTACCTACTAGAAATGTAAGATATTAGTTATTAATAAATTAATTTGAATTTGTTTAAAATATCTGTATGGTGATGTTAGATGAGACGCAAGTTGGCTTACCTGGCGCAGTTGTGAATGTTGACATTTGGACATAAGCAATAAAGGTGCGTATGTTGCAATCTGAGGTTAGCTGGTTAGCATGTCGCCTAGTGTCTTCTTTACCGAGTATCTATCCAGTATCTTATTACTTATTATATTAGATGAATTAGCATACAACAGAGTCGGTAGCGAGTGGATTACCTTTTATTGCCACTAATAACTAGCAGAGCTGGGCAGAAAAGCGTTAATCCGTTAATCATTAATTAATATAATTATGTAAAACTGACGAGTCCAAGTGCCCGACATAGGGTCTAAGGACGATTAACAACAATAAACAATAAATAAACAATAAACGAAGTTAACATTTGTGTTAACGATTTAACGCTTTTCTCACCTCCGAAATTTGTTAACGGATCATTTAACTTCCGTTAATTAAGTCCGTTAATATTTGATTGTTTGCACAGACATCATCCACTGGTGGCGCTTGCATTTGATAATCCAAGGGTTGTATGGGGTTATGTGTGGTATCGTATCTGGGTTGGAAGTTGGAAAAGAAATTTGGGATACATCGCGATAATGTAAATTTGATAGTAGTTGTACTTATGTAGTTCTATTTCATGCCATTTAACCGCGATTTTTTACATTAACGCTTTAATGGATTAACGTTAACTTCCGTTACATTTTTCAAAATATAACGCTTTAACGATTAACGAAGTTATCTAATAAGTTAACGGATTATCGATTAACGAAGGTAACTTTTTGATTAATGGTGTCCACCTCTGCTAACTAGGTAGGTACAATAATAATGCTACATACAATCACAAAAGGTATAGGTATATCTAGAGGTGCCACCTCTCCGGATTTCACCCGGAGTCTACGGGTCTGAATGGTGTTTTCCGGGCTCCGCGGGTTAGCATCGTACTTTTTTTTATTGGTGGTTTTACTATCACCGGGAGTCCCCTCCCGACCTATATATTATGAAAATCCGTTAAATCTCTGTTTCATAAAAACTGATACTTAATTATAGATATATGATACTTAATTATAGATATAAAAACTGATACTTAATATATTGATAGATACTTAACTGTTTCATAAAAAAATTCGCCTGCGGCGCTACCTTTTTGATGTCAGATTCATAGAAAATAAATATGTTTATACCACGACCTATATACAAGTTTCTCTTCCACGTTTATCCTACGAAGGAACAATCAGGGACAAGAAGAAGGACTAAGAGGACAAATCAGCGTTGAATGCAGTAGAAAGAGATCGTTGAGAAGAATGTGTGGAAAAACATTGAGAGATAAGATAAGGATGAGGCTGTTAGAGAAATGAGTGATCGCAAGGTTGGTCACAATTTACACACATTCTAGTCATAGAATGAAAGTGAATAAACTAGGATGGTTTGGGCATGTTGAGAGAATAAATAACGACAGGATGATAAAAAAGATATATTTGACTTCGACTGGAAATTACTTAATTTAGATAATAATAATTTTGATCTAAATATTGTGAACCGTTTACATAAGATAGTGGACTAAATATTTCACTAAACGGACGACATTGTTTCACTCTCACGAGACAGTTATAGCATGAGCTAATTTGTAATTAGCTATTACTTACTTATTACACTCTAGTTAAAGTAGATTAAATTGTGGACAATATTATAAAGCACTTATTAAAATGCTGTTAATTTTAAATTAAAGTTTCTTGCAGAAGCACGTGCCAGTTATACCGACGTTACTTAATATTTAATTGTCGATTATTGACAACATTTTCACTATATACAGAGTGTAATATTCCCTGGAAATTTTTATCAATGAAATTTTAAAAAGTAGGTGGTAGTATAAAAACGAACATAAATTAAACAAAGTCGAATTTTTCACGATTTTTATTTAGCCCTCAAAATTGCATATTGTTGTTTGAGAATATACTTTTTTTTTCATACATATATTATGAATCTTGAAAAATTAGACAGAGTTGAATTTATGTTCGTTTTTTTCCACCTCTATTTTTTAGTGTTTGCTTTTGATTTGTACAAAATAATAATTTTACCCATTATTATTATGGATTTTCAGTGTTAACGTTTTCTTGATGTTTTGTCAGAATTCATAATCTAATCATTTGATTGAAAATCTAATTTGAAAAAAAAGATGCGATGGGAAATCTTGTTTGCATAGAATTATGAAAATTCAAAATTATGTACGCCGTTGTCTTGGCAGACATCGGTATTGCGATAATGGATCACTAGGTATTTATTAAAAAAATATCCGCTGGAGTTACCGCGTCTTACATTTTGAACATTTTATCAACCAAATTACAGCATTATATCTTACAAACTACGGAGATAATCTCAAGTCTTAGCAAATTTCTGAGGCTTCTTTACCGTGAAAATATAGTATGAAAAAAATATGGAAACTTAACTATGCTGCATTCTAATTCTACGTACGTACCATCTACCTACAAAATACTAACATATTTGAAATAATAACTCGACTTTATGGTTTGCGTGGTCTGTTTCACCCTGTATGATCGATGTAATAATGATCATTGGTTATACGATATTGTGACACAGTTAGATCGCAATGTGTGCTAGATCAACAAACGAGAGATCTACACGACATGTTATTATCACGCATGATCCACAACCGGCTACACCTGCATCGCTGTAGATACTTGTGGAGTGTAGACACTCGATCTACCGGTGTAATCATCAGTGATCGATGGACCGCGCACGACGCCTTTATGCGTAATGCTACCCACTGCGCAGTGAAAGTGATCTAGGTTAATTATTATAATATAGATCTTATTATACTACTAACTACAGTGTAACTATAAAGCAACGTAAGCTGGCAAAATACCTTATTCGTAAACGGTATGATTACCATGCGCGAATATCCCTAAAATCAAATCATTTTTCTCTGCCCTGGGTAGGCCTTGGCTGAATCCAGGAGTCTCCTCCATCCTTGTCTGTCTGTTGCCTTCGTCTTCCTATTCTGTATCTGCAGTGTGGATGTATCAGTGCTGACAGAGTCTATCCACCACATTTTCGGTCTTCCTGGTCTTCTACGTCCCTGTGGCGCAGTGAATGTAAGGCGTTTCACAGGGTTGGCGTCGCCATTTTTCTAATAATATGTAACAATGTTTTACATATCTAGACTATAATATTTAATCATACTGATCCTAAAAACATTCGTCATGTTTGCTAATTCCAACAAGGTAAAATACTCGTATGTCTCATAAATTGTAAGAATAATTGGGAAAATTAAGCGTAAGTCTAACTATAGTATGATCAATTATAAGTGTCGAAAGCAGTAATAAAAATGTGAGTGAGAAGGGACGACTACCTGCTTTATTCGCACTGATGCCAGAGCCACGCAGAGCAAAGCAGGTAGTCGTCCCTTCTCGCTCACATTTTTATTACTGCGTTCGACACTTATAGTTGATCATACTCGTACGCTAGGTCAACTATTTTTTTACCCAAAACGCGTTAATCTTAATAGAACTTCGTATTTGGAGTTTGGAGAGCATGTATGACAAATTGCATCAATATGAAAGAAGGAAGGAGGGTGTTTAAGAAGACAGGGATAGTCTTGAATTCTGTCCTCTCTGTACATTGTACATACCCCAAAAGGGACGCGCAAAAACTCTAATACAACTATGGGATTTTAAATTTAAAAAAATCGGTGATAAGATGCATGAATGGTACGGAAACAAGAAGCGTGTGTAAATATAGGACAGTCTGGCGTTTTGTGTTCTCTGCCTACCCTGCAAAGTACGTAGTATTAGGAGATAGATAGATAGTTATTACAAGTGTGAAATTTCTTACAATAATTGTAAATCTAATGAGGTACTGAGTGCAATGATTATATGTTATCTGCGATATGGAGAAATAGAGAGAAATAATCAACAAGGAATCATACAACACGTATTGATCTAAGTATAGATCATTATAGATCATTATTGAAATGTAGTAAACAGACAAAATTCCTAATTGTATATTCAATAGGGATTTAAATTCCCTTTCGATGGAATAAAATTCATGATGAAACCATGGGTGTCGCCAGGGGGGGCCTAGAGATTGGAATAGGTATATATTTTGTCATACTAAATGACAAACCTCACAAAAATCACACTACTACCACATATTTTCTCATCATATCATAAATTTTCTAAAATTTGTATGAAAATCCATCAGTTTCTGAAAAATAAAACGATGTTGACGAAACGAATTGCTGAATTGGTTTGGACATTTTAGTCAATTCCCTCGCGTTGGCATGCAATATCGTTGATTCGCTTTAAATATAGCCTAAATAATTGCTATACATTGCGAAATAATGTTAATCAATACGATTAGTACGAGTTGCCGCAATTATTGCTCGAAAAATTACTCGTGTAATATATAAGGCCATATTTAAATAAAGTAGGATTTTATAATAAAACATTGAAAAGTATCCCTTTGCAAAAGTTTTGCACTTTTTTGCGTAATTATGTCACTGGGTCAAATTTTTCGAAAAATCTGGGAACTCAATACGTATTCGAATTAGCGTGCAAAAAATAGTGTAATAATATGTAAAACTTCGATGAAAACGAGAAAAATCGATGATTGTCCTGCATAACGTCACATCCCTATTTAACACAGAATTGCCCAACAGATCGAGATCAATACATTACTGATCTATTTAATATTGTCTGTGATCTACTTTCATGCATTGATATCATTATTATTGTATAGGTAAGTAATATAATGCCCGCCTACCTATGTAACTAGAATAATTGGTTTTCTCACTATTAGATAATAATGTTGCACCTAGATCATAAAACGTAATATTATCATCAATATAGTTAGCATAGATCAGTGGTTTCAAAAGCGGTCCCCGTGGAAATTAAAAATGATTCGGTGGTCCCTGAACGATGTCAGAGGGTCTGCGCAAGATTTAATATAAAGTAAAAAATACGTGGTTGGCGCAGTTAGTTGAGGCGGCAGTCTCTCAAGCGGGAGGTGCCAGGTTCAAACTGGCGATGTATTTCACACTTTGCGATACAGGCTTTTAGCCTAGTGCAAGGTGTGCAGGAAAGTATTTGGGTTTGTGTATGCAAGCCCAATTTTTTTAATGAATCTGGGTTTATTGAAATAAACCCAAATACACCTTTGTGCACTTCACAGTAAGCTTGAAAAGCTTGTGTCGTGAAGTGGAATTGGTCGGCATCGGGGATCGAACCCGTGCCCACTGGATTAACAGTCGAGCGCGTTACCAACCAGGCTACCGACCACCTCGAATCCTTTGATTAAAAAACATGTTTGGGAATCGCTGGCGTAGATCACTATCTTGTCAACAAAGATCAATTTGTTCCATTGTTTCTGTCATTGGATCAATAAATGAAATGTGTGTGGTCTTTCCAATGGCGGATAAAAATGCATTAGAAAGACATTGCACCTATAATTAGTATACATTCAATTATAGAATCGTTTACATAGCACACTTGTGACGCATAGTTACTAGCATTCGGAAAGTGTTTGATTCTTGTATTCTGCCACTGCTTACATATATGACCATCACACTAACAAATAAAAGTGCAAACAAGCTGAGAGTCACCCAGAGGGCCATGGAGGGAACCATGCTGAGGATTACTCTTAGAGACAGAATAAAGAACGAATTAATCAGAACCAGAACAGGAGTGTTGGACATTATTGAAAGAGTCGCCCCAATAAAATGGCGGTGGGCTGGTCATGTCGCCCGCAGCTCAGACAACAAATTGAAAAAACGCCTCCTGTACTGGCGTCCTAGGACCACCACAAGAAACTCCGGACGACCGCAGCTCCGATGGAGAGATGACAACGTGAAGCATGCCGGTGCAATATGGATGCAAGTGGCCCAATATCGTTTGGCATGGAAAGGGATGGAGGAGGCCTACGTCCAGGAGTGGATGGTTCCAGGCTGTAGAAGAAGAAGACTAGCATTCAACTATGTTGCGCTTGCAAGTTAATAGTAGGCAAATTAACATTTAAAAAAAAACAAAAAACGGGAGACCTCAGATCTCGACGACCTTACTAAATATGCTTTGGAAAAAAGTAGGGTAGATACATTGAATCTTTATCTAGGGAATGACCTTAAAAGTTTTTTTTTATCGGACTTTGTATTTTATTTGTCATTCTATCTTCAGACATTCTGTCCACATGTCTTGTATATCTCAACTTGTTCCCTCTCATCTAGGGCTGCCACCTTTGTAAGAGATTTCGGAAAAAAACGAATTTGTAATTATATTTTTTTTTGGTCCACACCATAATTACAAACCCGGAGATATAGTATGCTGACCCGGAGCCCCGGTCTTTATATCGGGGAGACCGGCACCCCGGGTATTTTCCCTTTTTTTTTAGTCATGACAAAAATTTCTGACCCGGAGATACACTATGCTAACCCGGAGCCCGGAGAACACCACTCAAACCCGTAGACTCCGGGTCAAACCCGGAGAGGTGGCAGCCCTACTCTCATCCTAGTCGCGATACTCGTGTTACATCCATCTCTCACCTCATCAATGTTTAACCTTTTTAAATTACGGCTTTTTTTTATGTCTTCATTAAAAAACAATAAAGTATTTAATGAATTATCTTGCTATCAGATTAATGTTGTAAATCATTTAAGGCACTCGACCCAACTATGACGTCGCGGTAATTTCCCACGGCATTAAGATTCAAAATCGCATGATAAAATGGTATAAATAGCGTTAATTTCGCTTCAATAAAAATACTTTTACGGTTATTCCCTAGATTTAAATGTATATTATCACTACAAAAAAAAAAACTTCTCTGCGACTTTCGGGAAACGAGTTTCTGTCTTTCGGGAAAAAGATTAGAAGTGTTTTTCACTTTTTTTATTGAGAAATATATATAAAACAATCTTAATATAAAACAATCTATATAAAATAAACAACCGTCGCAGAAAAAAATCGTAAATATACAGAATTAGCAGGTGAAATAAAAAATATTTGGCATTCTAGGTCGGTATATATAATCCCATTAGTATTATCAGCTACAGGTATAATACCAAAATCGCTAATAAACAATTTAAAAAAAATTAGATTTACCGGAAAATTTATACATAAAAATGCAAAAATCGGTCATTATTAATACTTGCAATATTGTAAGACGATTCCTAAATACTGATATTTCAGGCACAATGCTTGTATTTTAGGCCCCGCGCATCTGAGCCTAATCCTGTGATATCCGTGATATCTGGATAGGTGAATTTTTCCCAGTATTAGGCTGATGAGTTTATATGTGAATCATGAATGATAATATGTAGACTCTTCTGGCTGATAATACTGAGAAGTGTGTTGGCAAAGTCATGCCTCCGCGTAAAAAAAAAAACAATCTTTTACGGTCATTCCCTAGATAAAGGTTCAATGTATCTACCCTATTTTTTTCAAAGAATATTTAGTAACGGTTGTCGAGATATAAGGTCTCCAGTTTTTAGTAATAATTGAAATGTCAGCATGCATAGTCTTAAGTGCAAAATGCAATATACTGATTTATGGATCGTAAAAAGTAGTATGCTAATTTAGCTACCTCGTGTGTGCGCCCCACGTGTGAGATTCATGGCTGATACGTAGATGCATATTTTAGCTACTTGGAATTAAATAATTAACACAAAGATAAAGAATCTATAAAAAGTACAAATTGAGATTGAGAGACCATAGACTTATACACTATATTAAGTACCCTAGATGTCTGACTCCATGTATTTTCAATAGAAAGGAAGTGACGCAATTTCACGCTAGGCACTTTTTGGTATTTTAGAGTCGCAAAACTCACACTATTAACAAGACATCAATAACAAAAACTAAAACACCTTTAAAACTATCGCTCCATTCCTAAATAACGTCAAAACTAATAGAGTTTTAAACCATGAGAACAAAATTTCGAAAAGGTTGCCCACGAAATGTCAAAATTCTCCATAAGATTTGAATGTTTGTGGGCACCAGTTTACTTCACTACTAGCATTGAGTACGCCATCTAGGTACTTAATTTAAAATTCTATGCCTAAATGCCTTAGATAAATTATAAATTTATATAGACTCTTTACAAACTACGAGACATCAGACACTCTACGTATATCTTCTGTCTTTTATTTTGCAGTTGGTAGCCCTTACTGTCAAATATTGTCGAAAGAGCTGTCAAATTCCATAATTTTAATAACGTATTAATTGCGCATTCTTAAATATAAATTCTACTTTTTTTTTATTAGTTTAATATGTTTATCGGTCAAATTGTTTTCTAATCTAACAGGAAGTTTCGTTATTTATTTATTTACTGGTGAAATTTACGACCAATAATACGGCTAATAATAGAAAACATTATAATAATCAATAAAGGAAAAAATACCAGAATAATAACGCGTATTGATAACCTTTTTAAAAATGAAATTTGGAACAATAGATACGTTACTTATATTAATTGGTATGTTCTATTGTTTTGTTCTGATATAGAACACGATTTAAATTTAAAATTCCCGCTTTTTTTTTTCTAATACATTACAAAGAAAAACGACAAATAGAGTGTCACAGAACCCGTCATTGTTTTCTGCGCATATTAAAATGAGATGGTTTAGGATTAATTGCAATTTTGTTCACTAGCAATATTTTTTTTTCAAATATAAAAATGAGTCTTAGTTTATCGAAACAAACCTTTCTCTTTGTTCACTTCACAGTAATCCTGAAAAGCTTGCGTCGTAAAGTGGAGTGAGTCGACCTCGGGGATCGAACCCACGCCCATCCGATTACTCACACTCGCATTTAGAAAAAAATCTATTGAAACTCTACCATGATTACCAAAAAGTAAATTTGAATGTGGAATCTAATTTAAATTTTCGAACATGCATTCTAAACTCCATGGTTTGTACCGAGATAGGTAGGTACAAGGGTTGCCATTGCAAAAAAAAAACACTAAAATATTTTCCTTTCGGCAAACTGTCTATCAACATTAACACTAACTAGCTATTAATGTAATGGTTACTTAAGTTAAGAACGAATCTGTTTATCTTAGTTAAGTGGCAGTTATAGAAGGCTTAATTAAAATCGATACCTAGTTATTAAGCGTTACGTACAAACACCAGATTCATTCAATTTTATAAGATAAAGAGCATGAACTACTATAAAAAAACTAAAAAAATGAGATTTTATTTCTAGGTAGAGAAAAAACTAAGGATCCTATAGACTGAAAAATGTTTTGGAAAAAATAGGGTAGATAGCAGATACATTAAAGTTTAATTAAACCTTTATCTAAGGAATGACCCTAAAAGATTTTTAATATCTTGTATAGATTTCTCAAAAAATTAAATGGGAAAAACATCCCTGATCTTTTTTCCGAAAGATACCAACACTTTTCCCGAAAGTCGAAGTTTTTTTGTGTTGATAATATGTATTAAAATCTAGGTCATTCTGTCATCATTCATTCTCTCAATATGCTCAAACTAGTGACCCTATCAAATAATTTTTATTTGTGAAAATATTTTGTTAGGTAGTCTAAGTTCTTAACTGCTTTCTGATCAATAATCTTATTGATCAATGATTAAGTTGCTGCAAGATTTAATGATTAAGTGTTTAGGGATCGAGAAATTGATCTATGGTTGCGTCGACATCTGGGTGTTGAAATTAATAAGTACACTACCTATCTATGTAATTATAATATACTTATGTATACTCGCAGGTATTAAGGTATTAATACAAACAGGGAAATGACAGTAGAAAAAGTGTCGAAACGTCGATAAAAATAAGGAAAATCTTGTTTTATAATAACAAGATTTTCTGACTTCACATCCTAGGACTATTTTTCGCTGTCTTCCAAGCGATACTAAACAAGCCCTTGCGAAGTGCTTGGATTCCTTCATTCCAATAGCGCCTCTATTTGTAAAAAAAAACATGAGTTCTACTCGTGAAGCACTTTCGTGAGATAGATCCGAACATGGCGAGGTGCGGCGACTGGAACCTCTCGATCGCTCGGTGTTTTCCAATGCTTGAGCTGGACAACATCTGACTTACGATCTGGATTTCTTTCCCAACGCCCTTTCATACGATACCACACATGACCACACACTATACCCTCGGATCCCCTGAAACGTCTTACAACTTTTTTGTGTTGTTCACCACTTTGTCGAGGAACGTCAGTTCACAAGGTTCAACGGTACAATGGAAGACAATCATAACTTGTCTCCTTAGGCACTCTAATACCTGAACTCTCACGATCTTAATCTCTGACTCTAGTCCTTCTAATGCCATACGATATAATATATATACCCAGAACCTTCGGTCAAAAACTCACTCACTCTTCAAGAATTACTGTAAAACTATGATGACCAATGCAAATGAATGAAGGACTTACCAGCATAGCAATGTTAGGCAGGTAGAGTATGTCCTCCTGGGTCCTGGGATATGAGAGTTCTGGCTTCCATTCCAGGGGATGAATTGGGATACTGCTCAGAGTTCCATTTGTGTTGAAGGTGACGTTACCATGCTCCATGTGCTCCCTAGACAAGACAAAAGACAATTATTAAATCAATTAAAATTTACCACGTAAAACGTTTTTATGATAGAATGTGTGGAGATAGGATAAGAAATGAAGTGATTAGAGAGCTGAATTAATGAAAAATGGATGTTGTGACTAAAATGAAAGTGATCAAGTTGAGATGGTTGGGACATGTAGAGAAGATAAATGATGAAAGGATAACAAAGAAAATATTGATGAAAGAAAGAAGAGGTGTAAGGAAGCACGGCCGTCCAAGAACTACATGGCTGGACCGTGTAGACCAGATTCTCAAGGACGGAAGTGTTCTGAGTAAAAGGAGTTGTAAAGTGTGTATGAGGTATTGCGTGAATGTGACGAAAGTCCAGAGCACTAGCGGATTTAGGGGGGGGGCTAGGGGGCTGAAGCCCCCCCCCCCCCAAAACCATGGATTACAGTAGTACATATAGAACAAATGTAGGGATTTTAGCCCCTTAGCCCCCCCCAAAATGTTGAGTGACGTTTCTAGTGCCTTGAGTACTAAACTGAAAATGTAGTATAGTGAATGCAATTCCCCCCCCCCCCCGCTCGACAAAATTTTAGGCGTCAAGGTCAACAAATTTTAGACGACGACCTAAAAAAAAAAAAAGGGTCATCAGTTGATTACGGCAGGATTCCAAATTTTAGGCGAGGACCAAAAAAAACTCGGGAATTTTTTTTTAATCTTCAGTGTGTAAGGATGGGAGGTCTGACGATCTGTTCTCAAATGACGAGTTATGCTTATTGTATACTCACTTATAGACGTAGGGTCCGACTTGTTCAACCTTCAGGGTCTCATTCCCAGCCATGAACTGTTCAGGGTTGGTAACATTGAAGAGATACACCCTTAAGAAGAGGTCCACCTCAGGCTTTCGCCACATTTCGAAAATTTCACCTCCTGGACTAAACGAGACTTTCTGGAAATAAAGAAAAAATAAATGATTAGATTTCCATTTTTGATTAAAAGTAGGTAGGCATATTGACATTGGCATATTGACAATTTCTAAAATGGGAGACCTTGGATCTCGACAACCTTATACTAAATATGCTTTGGAAAAAATAGAGTAGATGCATTGAACCTTTATCTAGGGAATGGCCGTAAAAGATTTTATATATCTTGTACAGAATTCTCAAAAAAGGAAAATGTGAATTTTTATTTTTAACATTCTATCATGCGATTTTGAACCTTAAAACGCTGCGGGAAAAGACGAGAAAATTATAATTGGACACTTAGATAAATTATTGTCTGGGAAAACTATGAGAGATAAGATAAGGAACAAGGTTATTAGGGAAATGAGTGACTGCAAGACTGGTGTTGTGACAAGAATGAAAGTGAATAAACTAAGATGGTTTGGGCATGTTGAGAGAATGAAGGATGACAGGATAAAAAAAAAATATTTGAGTGAGCGAAGAGGTGTGAGGAAAAGCGGCCGCCCGAGGCTGACCTGGTCCGATCATGTCGACCAGATCCTCAAGGATGAACGGTTTTGATTAAAAGGAATCGGAGAGCGTGTATGATGACTGCATGCATGAATGTGACGGAGGCTAGGAGTGTGTTTAAGGATAGGGGGCTGTGGCTGTCTGGCGCTCTGTCCTCTATGCCTACCCTGCAAGGGAGGTGGCGTGAGGGTATAGTATATAAATAATATCAAATAGATAATATAGGTATTAGAGGATTCGACCTGGTTTACATAAATTTGTTTTATTATTTAATTTTTGTTTATTTGTTTATTCATAAAAGTATAATCAATAGTAAAATAAATAATAAATACATACGTATTTTAAAATAACAATAATCTAAGTACTTAATATTGATGACTGAAGTCTAATAATTGGGTCAACAAAACACATCAGACGGGCGGCCTATCAATAAAATAAATAAATAAATAAATAAACGTTCATTTGTTTTAATCTATTTCAAAAAATGTTAATTTACACAATAATACTGTGTTATCCGTTTCACCAGGACCCCTTCTAGCGTCATGGAAAATAATGCGTGTGTTTAGTGTGGTGAAATAATGGAGTGCTAGAAAATGTAGTGGATGCAAGCAATCGTTGTTATAACGTTACTATTGCTTTTTTAATTAACTACTTCGTGTAAAATATGCATAAATATGTTTACAAACCAGGAGCATAAGCATCACCACTACTTTCACTTCGTGTAACATTCAAATTTCAGGGTTAATAGCGGCACCAAGTCCATGTGGAGTTAGAATCAACACAAAAAATCAAGATTAGGTACTAATCAGTAAACAGTAGTCTGGTTGAAATAATATTAACGATATTATACAAGGTTTTTGTGTGATATGATGAAAAACAAAAAAAAAATGCTGCTATAATTTCAATCAACCACGTAGTGTATTTGGAAAAATAATGTCGCCAGACTTTTTTATGTACCTTTGTAATTTATTCACTATTTTAGCGAGAAAACTATAAAACAATTCAGTACATAACAGAAGCCATGTAGTGTTCAAATTATATTAAAAAAATATACAAACTGAAAATAGAATAATGTTTTCTTTCATACATACAAATAACAGTCGCATTCTGCCAAACTATGTACGATGAATTTTTGTGCATAAGGGTTCCTACACATCTCACTACGGCCCTGTTAATTCGGTACAGTAATATCCGGATTTATGTTTTGTAAATTGTAATAATTATTATTGTTTATAAATTTTAATTATAATAAATTGTAAATGAGACTAATGCACTACCTTGTACTATATTTCATTAAATTACATAATAAGTTATTTTATAACAAACCTATTGACCTATCTCATATTGACCATAAATACATTAAATACATATACCTAATATGTACAACAATTTTACAGAGTGAGTTTGCTGTATTGAGAGAGACCTAAGGGAGAAGCAGTTGACCAGTGAGATGACACAAGACAGAAAGACTTGGAGACTGCGTACCAGAAGGGCCGACCCCAGGTGAACTGGGAAGAGGCAAGGAAGAAAGAAAGGGTTTACTGTATTCCATTGTATGGACCACAAACATGATTATTGATATTTTGAAAAAAAAAATCCGTACTGTTTCGTTCATAGTTACCTAAAAATAATATCATATCGACATTTAAAGAAATTCAAAAAACGGGAGACCTTAGATCTCGACAATCGTTACTAAATATGCTTTGAAAAAAATAGGGTAGATACATCGAACCTTTATCTAGGGAATGGCCCTAAAACATTCTTTATATCTTGTATAGGTTTCTAAAAAAATTGTGTTACATACCTCTAATATTTTTCCGAAAGGCAGCAACTCGTTTCCCGAAAGTCGCCGAATTTTTTTTGAATTAAATTTAGGGAATGAGCGTAAAATATTTTATGAATGAAGCGAAATCAACCCCAAAATGTAAAAAAAACGCTATTTTTACCATTTATTCATGCGATTTTGATCCTTAATGCCGTGGGAAATGACCGTGACGTCATAGTTAGGTCCTTAAATTTAAATTTTTCCACAAGCAATGATTTTTTGCAGATTTTCAGACATTAACAAATGCCCAAGAAGGGGAGAATACCTATTTGTTTTCATGAGATATCCTACACGCGCAGGTGTGGTACTTATATACCTAGGTACTTATTTTATTTATTTATTTATTTACAAGGTGTGACCTATCGTAAAAAAATAGAAGAAAATGGAACAACGCTACGTGCCTTAAAACATTTTTTACGCAAAATTTTATGACTTAATAATTTATGAGAATTTCTATTAATAAAACCTGTCGATAAAAAATCCGCTATAAAATTCCTACGCAGGTAAAAACTTGTGAATAAATATTTATATGGGCAAACAGTAAACACAGTTTTTTTCTAGAACTAATAGACTTATTGACGGAATATTTTTCAGAAAGTTTTTGGTCGTTCATTGATGTATCTGGTACCGGAAATGTAATATTAAATTTAGGAATAGTACCTATACAAATTCTAGGAAATGTATACAATGCTGGGTCAATTTAGGAGATGTGTGAAATAATTTGTCACAGAATCTTTAAGGCTCCCGACCCAACTATGACGTCATGGTCGTTTCCCAGGGTCTTAGGGTTCAAAATCGGGTGAACAATCGTATGATAAAATAGTAAAATTAGCGTTTTTTCCATTTTTTGGCGTTAATTTCCCTCCAATCAAAATTTTTTTACGGTCATTCCCTAGATTTTAATGCATATTATCAACGCCAAAAAAATTGTCCCCGCGATTTTCGGGAAACGAGTTTCTGTCTTTTGGAAAAAAGATCAGAGTTGTTTATCATTTTTTTTTTGAGAAATCTATACAAGATATAAAAAATGTTTTACAGTTATTCCCTAGATAAAGTTTCAATGTATTTACTCTATTTTTTTTTCAAAGCATATTTAGTATAAGATCGTCGATCGATCGGTTGTCGATTTCTAAGGTCTCCCGTTTTTAGAAATTTATGAAATTTGATTTTGAACCTTAATGCCGTGGGAATGGATAGTGACGTCATAGTCATGGGTCGCGAGTCTTAATAGTATTTTTTGTAATTTCGTCGTAATTTACTAATAATTATAAATCAAACAATTATTAAATACATAGTCAGTTCATTCAACCAGATGTAATCTTTTAGAGTATTGAGTGATGTTCACAAATAAGATGGAATATGGACCATTGTATTGTGTGTATCTATTTTATCTTTCTTAACAGTACCTATTCTAGTTGACATAATAAATGATATGTAAAATTAAATATTATTCAACTTCTTTGTTTCTCAATTATAAGACAGGTCTCCCCAACATATTATAATGTTTTTTCCTCATACAAGCCATGCAAAATGCTTGTATTTTATGTAGAGCAGTATATCTGAGCCTAATCCTGTGATATCCGTGATATCACAGGATTAGGCTCAGATATACTGCTCAGATATACATTACTGTTGGCAACACTGGATCGATTCAACTTTAAAATAATTACTGCTGCTTATTTTGATTCGTAAAAATTGTGAAAACCTGAAATATTGACAGAATCGTGGATATTCTTATCAAGTCAAGTGTTACGAGTTTGAATGTTCTTGTGCGGACTTTACATTGTGAGTTATTCATATGCAAATTGTGTATTTGAGGGCCCGCGCCATCAATCTGTCAGGTTACAGCTGATTTGAACATTTGATAATTGAAATAGATCTGGCAAGCTATTGGTACTTACATTATCATCATTTTCGGATTATTCACTTTTTAATTGTTTCATTTTTTAATTATACGTCACCATTAATATATCGTCTATGTGGACTATACATATGTAAAGACTTCATTTTGCAAAAGTGAAAAAATTTTCGTGGTACATACCGGCATACGAAGTTTGTCTGCTGCAACGGAGCCGCCTACTACAACGGCGTGACTTCTGATTGGTCACTCTCCTTGAGTCGACTGAATGAGACAGGGCCGTACTTGGTTTAATTAATTAAATACCAATTATTATTTATTATATTATATTTTTATACGAGACCTAGAAGAAAGAATGATGAATACTTTTGACCTGATAACGGAGGCAAAAAACTTAGTTGCAGCCGTTCAAGAGATCGTTCTAGACCCGGTCAACAGATTTAGACAAGAACATATTAATAAACTACTGCCTAAGACCACCGAGCTGTTGGGCACCATCTCGCAAATCGGTGTGTTATCAGGACGAAACGAAGGAGAATTGATCACCTACAAAAATATTATCGAGAAAAAACTCGAGAATATTGGTAATCGTGCATCTGATGCTGTTCCTGATATTCGTGAAACCCTGTCTGAGTTGTCAGATAGAGAGGTACGTAAAAAAAATGTTATACTGTTTAATGTTCCGGAGTCGGATGCGAGCGATCGGCTGACGGCCATGAGTGCCGATGTAAAGAAGATGGATGACCTTATCAACAGTATGAACACGGGAATCAGACTGAATGTCAAGAAAACTTATAGACTAGGTGCAAGAAAGGATAAATTGAGACCGATTAAGATCGAATTTGGCGATGAGGACCAAGCGAGGGAGTTTATTGCGAGCCGCTCCTTGTTGCCGAAGGAGATAAAGGTAAAACCGGACCTTACGTTTTTGCAACGAAAACATCTGAAGGAAACCTGGGACGAAGTTGATAGAAGGAAGAAGGAAGGTGAGTCCAATTTGACGGTAAGGATCATAAATTCTGAGCCCAAGATTGTTAAGGCATTTCAAAAAAACTAATTGCGTCGACATGTACGGCATTTTATCAAAATGTTAGGGGATTGAGGACCAAATTGAGTACGCTGAGGACATATTCTTCCACATTTGTTCACTATGATGTATTGATCTTCACGGAAACATGGTTAACTGAAGAAATTAGGACTGCAGAGTTGGGCCTCAAGCATTACAGAGTGTATCGTGCTGATCGGAATCTAAACACGAGCAGCAAGACATTGGGAGGAGGAGTACTAATTGCTGTTTCCAGGGCCATCCCATCTCACAAACTGAACACTAGTAACCAGAATGTGGAACAACTCTTTGTGATGTTGAATACAAAACCTGTAAAGATGATAGTTGGTGGTGTATATGTTCCTTCTACATCTAATACTATAGATATTTATAGGAATCATTCTGTTGAAGTAGAGCTAATGAGAACCAAATATCCTAACGCGAATTTCCTGCTGTGCGGTGACTATAACTTGCCGTATGATTTCAATGTTGACTGTGCTGGGGCTGGTAATGGTCAGGATATGATTAAGATGAGGGAGGTGCAACAGATGGCCGCTTTTTTGGATTTTTCTCAGGTGAATTGTGTATATAATGAGTACAATCGTATGCTTGATTTGATATTTACAAACTGTGTTGGTTCGGGGGTGGTGTTGGCGGATGATGCCGTGCTTAATGTGGACCGCCATCACCCTCCACTGTCCTTGACTATTCCAAATATCGGTACCCAAAATGCATCAACAAATGTGGAGTTTAGGGATTTTAATAATTGCAATTATGCTGAGATTGGAGCTGCTCTTGGTCAGATTGATTGGTCGTTTTTGCAGCACTGTCGTGATGTTAACGCACAGGTGGAAGAGTTTTATTGTGTCGTTAATGGAATCATTGAGGACTATGTCCGTAAAATTCGCATACGTGAAAATTTTTTCCCGAAGTGGGTTAGCCCTGAGTTAAGACACCTGATAAATAAAAAGAAAATTGCGCATAAGAAATTTAAAGAATCTCGCTGTCCTTCTGACTATGCCTTGTTTGCAGACTTGCGTCAGTGTTGTAACGACCTCTCTAAAGAATGTTATAAGATGTACATTAATGAAGTGGAAAGTAGTATTCAGAGGGATGCAAGTTATTTTTGGTCGTATTGTAAGTCGTTGAGGAGTGATAATGGTGGGTACCCTAGTGTGATGCACTGTGATGGTAAATTCAGTGATACTACGGAGGGTATAGTTAATTTGTTCTCTGCATATTTCGGTGCTGTGTATGGTGACCATGGTGGTGGTTCGGTCGATGCCGATGAATGCTTGACTGGTGAGCATGGTCCTTCTCCTGCTCGCACATTTTTTTCTGTAGGTGACATTTCAAAGAAGATTAGAGCTTTAGACGGTAATAAGGGGGCGGGTCCAGATGGTATTCCAACAAAGTTCATAAAGAGCTGCGTAGATGGTTTGACTTACCCATTATTCATTATATTTAACACGTCTCTATCGGCGGGGATGTTTCCGGACTTGTGGAAGGAGAGTTTTCTGACTCCAATTTATAAGAGCGGTGACAGAAATGACATAAAGAATTACAGACCGGTCTGCATTCAGTCGGCACTTCCGAAGCTTTTTGAGGCAATGGTGTTGGAGAATCTGGTATCGCACATAATTAAGCCGATTATTGTCCCCGAACAGCACGGTTTTGTGACTGGAAGGTCCACTGAGACAAATTTAGTCATATTTAGTAGCTTTATTGTGGAGTGCCTTGCTAGAAGAGAACAGGTGGACGCATTGTACACTGACTTCAGCAAGGCATTCGATAAGGTGGATCATGGTATTTTGCTGAATAAGTTGGGGCTTGTGGGGTTTGATCCATGTTTACTGATTTGGATACGGTCTTACCTTCGGAACAGGAAATTGAGAGTGAGGATCAATTCCTCCATGTCGGATGCGATAATGGCGACTAGCGGGGTACCACAGGGGTCACATTTGGGGCCGGCGTTGTTTTTAGTGTTCATCAATGATATTACTGAGGTCTTTCACGGCGTGCGGGTGCTACTGTTTGCTGATGACTTGAAGTTGTTCATGCCTGTCAGGGGTGTGAATGACTGTATGGTCTTCCAGTATAATATTGGTCAATTGGAAGAATGGTGCGCCCGAAACAAACTTTTCCTGAACGCTAGCAAATGTAAAATTATACGCTTCTCAAAAATCAAAGATCCCTTAAAGTATAAGTATACGTTGAACGGAGAATTTCTTGATGAGGTGGCAAAGATTAGGGACCTAGGTGTAACCTTAGATGAGAAGTTCTCATTTATTCCTCATATAAATACTGTAACTGAGAAGGCTCTGCGAATGTTAGGGTTTGTATTGCGTACGGGTAAGGACTTCTCGTCAATCAGAAGTTTGCTGGGCCTGTATTGCTCTTTAGTCAGAAGCCATTTGGAATATGCAACTCCTGTATGGTCGCCATACTACATGGTACACATTAATAGCTTAGAATCTGTGCAGCATAAGTTCCTTAGATTTATTAATTATAAGTTACAAATACCAGTCACTGATATAGATTATGATTATTTGATGAAGGAATTAAAGCTGTTGAAGCTAGAGGACAGAAGAACTATTAATGACATAATTTTGCTGCATAAGATAATAAATGGTGTAGTAGATAGCGCAACTCTGGTTGGCCTGATTCAATTGCATGTGCCTACACGGTCCACCAGGCAGGCTATATCGTTTCATTGTACGGGTGCCTCTACCAATTACCACCACAACAGCGTGATGCCTAGACTTCACAGGAGGGCAAACGAATATGGTTTTTTGGTGGATATCTTCGCTGATTCCGTTCGTGTTGTGAGGGAGTCCTTGCGGGGGCACTTGATCAGTGAATATTGAATATTGGTGTGGCTGCCCGGGACGGCGTGTATGAAGGTTTTTAAGTTTTTAATTTTATTTATTCTGGGTTCGATTCTGTCAATTTTATTTTATTTTAATGATTTGATCAATTTTATTAATTTATTAATTTTGCCAATTTTATTAATTTTATAATTTTATTTGATTTTATTATTTCTGACTTGTGTGCGTCTGAATTTGTTTTATTTTATTTTATTAAATTTTTTATATTTTTTTATATTTTTATATTTTTTATATTATTTTATATACATTTATTCGGAGTTCCAATTGGTTTTTCTGACCAATGTACCCGATAATCCACTCGGAATCCGTCTCTGTTATGTGACATGAGTATAATGTTTTGTATTCTTGAATTTGCTTTTACTGACTTTTTATATTTGTTTTTGTTTTTGTCGAAGTATATTTGTTTTTGACAATTGTATGGAATTTTGATTTGTTTTAAATTTTTGCATTATTCTGAAGTCGATTTTATTATTTTACACATTTGATGAATTGTTTGACTTTTATGTATAAATATTTTTATTTTTGAGTTATGTTATGAAGGCGTATTAATTCTATAGCCGGTCCTGTTACGTTTGGGCAGTAGTGATATTGTAATGTTGTGTGTGCATGTACCTACATCCCAGGCGTAGTGTTTTGGTGTGTCGTGTGAGGTAGATGCTAGGTACTGGTACGTTGTACGTCACGTTAATCATACTTAATAGGTACCTATAATGCCTGCCGCTCTCCTCACACGACGTTCGTATGGCCGTGGGGCATGGGTGCATGCTACTGCATATGTATAATTTTATTGTATTTTTTTGTTCTATATATGTATGTTGAATCTAAATTTTTGTTATACTTAATGCATTTTAAGGGCGCAAGCCGTATATGTTGAAATAAATAAATAAATAAATAAATATCTGCGGATAGGTGAATGTTTCCCAGTATTAGGCTGCATACATACATACATACATACATCTTCCCCGTCTATCCTTGATTGGGTCGGGGGCCCAAAGCATCTGTATATCTTCGCTAGAGGCACATGTGTGTATTAGTCTGATGAGTGATAATATAATATATACACACTTTTATAGATCACAATACTAAGAAGTGTGTTGGCAAGTCCTGCCTCCGCGTTGTTACTAAAAATTAAGAAGACTGCGCCGACAGCGTATGGAGAGAGGGATCACTATTTAGTATTAAAAATATGTGAACTTAACTACGTTTCATAGTAATTCTTAGGGTTAGCTGGCAGAGATCTAACCATTGCGATAAGCTCGCCCTAGTGAACAAATAACATAATATATAATTGTGCCTAATGTTAATAATTAATTTATATCTGTATTTAGTTTCGTACCATTTACATACGTTAAAATAGTAACGTAAATTCTTCACAGCTCGTTTGAATGACTCTGTTATATCATATTATATTATGTGACGCTCGGTCCTTTCTGCCTGCCCTAACAGGGACATGTCATGATTGCATAGTTTTTATTTTGCAAATCATTCATAGGACAAATTCTTTTTAGTGTCATGCTACCAATGACTTGTAATTTTTTCATCTATTATATTCTTTGCATTACGTCAAAAAGCCACACTGACGTTCAGTTTCTGACGTTTCTTATATTGTATCTGTGTGTTATAAAGACATTATAATAGACTATCTAATTGATTAGCACACAACAACATAACTCCAAGCATGGGCGTCGCCAGCCTCGAAGCTAGGGGGGGCATCAACAAAAATTAAAAAAAATAGTATAGCATATGAAACGCCTAAATAGCAGGCGAAATTTTTTTGTGAGACATAGTAAAGAAAGCCGTGATTTGGTTTGGTTTATTAGAAAATGTGTGACATTTTGCACAATAATAGGTATGAAAAATGTTTTCTATAAAAAGTAATTAAAAAAATAGCGCCTCAGGCAATTTTTTTGTGAAATAATTGTACTCGTATTTTGATGGATTTTTTAAACTAATTTTAGAAAATTTATGACATGATGAGAAAATGTGTCGTAATAATGTGAGTTTTTGTAAGGTTTTATCATTTAGTATGAAAAAAATATATACCTATTCCAATCTCTAGGGGAGGGCAGCTGCCCCCCCCTGACGACGCCCATGCCAAGTACTAATTATCTGTATGAGAGGTGATGACATATGGTATGTAGAAGGTAGCAGGTACATAAGTAGGTAGTATCTACCTAATCAAAACAAACATTGTAAGAAGTTGTCTAGGTAATGATTTTGCAAGAAGTTTTAACCTTATAAGGGAGTAGGTTTGAAGAAGGATCCGTTTTCCTTTTCGTAATAAGTATGCATAGTATGCTAGTTTTTCCGGCTTCTTCTCCTCTGTGTCGTCGACCTCAGGTCCAACTGTTCACAGCGAGTAGTCCCTTGTTCTCTATCCCGCCCTTTCCTCTTTCCTCTCCTGTGTGTATATGTATATATTTATTTTTATTAAAAGCTCATTTTTTTATTTATCTTATTATCGATTAGTTTGTATTTATGTCTGTATGTATGTATATATCTATCTATATATTTATATACTTGATTATTATTTATATTATATAAGTCATATCTCTTTCTTTTCTCGGATTGACTGTAAGATATTGCGCTTGCAGTAAGTCCGCCTTTTGGCACACTACGATTATCTATTTTTTTTGTTTTGGCCAATAAAGATTTATTTATTTATGCATACTGACATTTCAAAATTTTCTCAAAACGGGAAAGTTTTTAATGCCGAAAATATTACAGAGCAGCTTTAGAGAAATCATTTTAAAGGCAAGATAGTTTTGCGAATTGGAAAAAGAAAAAAGTATAGGACAATCCCTTTAAACCGTCATCACAAGTTTGAAAAACAATGTTGCCAGATTATTCAAACAATCAAAAAATTTGCAATTTTTTTAAACAACAGTTCTTAAATATAATTTGAAAGTAGCGAAAATAAACAATTTAAAAAAATTAGATTTACCGGAAAATTTATACATAAAAATGCAAAAATCGGTCATTATTAATACTTGCAATATTGTAAGACGATTCCTAAATACTGATATTTCAGGCACAATGCTTGTATTTTAGGCCCCGCGCATCTGAGCCTAATCCTGTGATATCCGTGATATCTGGATAGGTGAATTTTTCCCAGTATTAGGCTGATGAGTTTATATGTGAATCATGAATGATAATATGTAGACTCTTCTGGCTGATAATACTGAGAAGTGTGTTGCCTCCGCGTAAAAGTAGCGATGCAATGTAATCATATCTTATTATCAGATAAAGCAACACTAAACCAAGTTTGCACCAGGGGACTGCTGTCGCGAAATGCACTATAGACAGAGGTGTTATTATGGTGTTAATCCAGTATTTGTTGTTTATTACTAGAGTTCAATAATTTTTCTCCTCCATCTAAAGACAGGATAAACAAGTGTATGAATAATATTGAAGATGTGATGACAAGATTTGCAAGTCATTATAGTATCATTATTTCTCGAATTAATTGTTGTTGACTGTGCAATTATTTCAATAAAAAAAAAAACAAATTAAGAGTACGCATGATAAATAAATAAATAAAACTTTATTGGCCAGTAAATATATGTAACAACAAAAACAGGACAATGCAGTGTTCCAAAAGGCGGACTTATTGCAAAAGCAATATTTTTATTTATTTATTTAATCTTAAAGTAAACAACAAACACATATAAATATACAAAATGGACATAGTACAGATTATAAAACGTTGTTCACTAGTATCTTACAGTCAACGCATACTGACATTTCAAAAATTTCTAAAAACGGGAGACATTTAGATCTCGACAACCGTTACTAAATATGCTTTGGAAAAAATAGAGTAGATACATTGAACTTTTATCGAGGGAATAACTGTAAAACATTTTTTTTACCTTGTATAGATTTCTCAAAAAAATGTGAAAACCACGTCTGATCTTTTTTTCGAAAGACAGAAACTCGTTTCGAGAATTTTTTTTTGAACTGATAGTATGCAATAAAATCTACTCTAAAAGTTTTTTGATAGAAGCGAAAATTTATTTATTTGAACTTGAAATTACACCGAGCAACATTACAGCTTTAGCCTTTGCGTCGCTCGGTGTAACAATTACAATACATCATGACATTTCACATTACAAATAGATTCAAAAATACACTTATACTACACTTACAAATAATGTCAAATCAGATGCTGTTCGACACGTCTGGTAAACTCATTATAAGTCACCCCAAACATGTCGACCCACTGTGCTAGTTCATTCAAATAACGGACAGCCCTGCTGACCGGTGCATTAACCATAACGTTGGTTCTGCCTGAAGGAGGGTAGAACAACATGTGCGAACGTGAACGAGAATATGAGTTGGGTACATAAAAATTGATCTCGGCCAATATTGTTGGGTTTTGTATAATCCCGTGAATAAGTTTAAAGAAGTGCCTACAAACGTACTCTTTCCGCCTTTTTTCTAGGGTGTTAAAACCCAAGCTACCCATGACAAACAGAGAAGGATAAAGATATGGATAATATCCATATTCCATACGATACAAATGCCGCATAAAACGTTTCTGAACCTTTTCCAACATCAATATATACGTCGCCTCACCTGGACTCCATACAATAGATCCCGATTCCAGGATAGAACGAACCAGTGTTTCATATAGGATGCGCAGCGTGTTACTCTTTCGAAAATGTACTGCGTTCCTCAAAATAAAACCAAGCACTCTAAATGCCTTGTCCGCAGTCCCCACTGCATGTTTCCTGAAAGAGAGGTCAGATTCAAATACAATACCCAAGTCCTTCATTTCATCAACCCGACTGAGCGTGGTCCCGTTCATACTATAAGGAAAATTAATCGGTTCACGTGATCTTGTGAATGTCATCATGTTACATTTAGGTATACTGAAAGCCAGTTTGTTTTCTATTGACCAGGCAACTACTGCATCGATGTCCCGCTGTAATAGTGTTGCGTCACTATCAGACTCGATTTTTCGATATATTTTCAAGTCATCTGCATATAATAGGTACTCTGAATGATTGATTTCGTCACCAACATCATTAATAAAAACAGAGAACAGAAGGGGACCCAAGTTTGATCCCTGTGGTACTCCAGACTGTGTGGCATATGCCCCTGAGTTCTGCCCTCTGTAACACACATATTGACATCGGTTTTCAAGGTAACTCTTAAAAAATCTAGTCATATCTGGTGATAATCCGAATTTCTCAAGCTTAAGCAACAGTATGTTGTGATCGACTTTATCAAAAGCTTTTTCAAAATCATTAAAATTAACATCGACCTGTGTTCTTCTATCTAAGTTTTTGGCTATGTAAGTTTGAAAGTTCATCAGGTTGGTTACAGTTGATCTTGTTGGTCGAAAACCATGCTGTTGGTCGACAATCAGATGTCCACAACTATCCCATATTCTTTTGTGCAAAATCATCTCCAGCAACTTTGCTGGTGCCGAAAGGATTGCTATAGGCCTATAATTAACTATACTATAGATATCATCTTTTTTATGGATCGGTGTTACCTTAGACATTTTCCAGACATTTGGAAATTCGTTTGAACGGATGGAGAGATTAAATATATGCTTCAAAACCTGGACCAGTGATGTTCCCAATTCTTTAACAATAAATGCCGGTATCTTGTCCGGACCAGAAGAGGACTTTGATTTTAGCTTTCGCAAGGCGTACATGATATCCTCCTCGGTAATCTCCTCGATATGGCACAATGTAGGGTTATCATTAGGTAAATTCATCGAAACTGGATCCGAAGATTGATTGGGATCGTTATATACCGAGGCAAAAAAATTGGCAAATCCATCTGCAATGCTACCAGGATCAGAGAATGATACATCTCCTAGCCTAAAACACACGGGCATTTGATTTTCTCCTTTCTTGCTTTTGACATAGTTCCAAAAGTGTGTGGGGTCTCTTGCTATAATATTTTCGCTTGACTCAATATGCGTCACATAACTATTATAAATTTCATTTTTTACTATTCTCCTAAGCTCACTAAACTTACTATAAGCTAAATCTGATTGCGTTTGTTTCCATAATTTATGATATAAGTGCTTTTTTCTTATTTTATGAATTAAATGACCTGGAAACCATTTAGGAAAACTACTACGAGAGTTTTCGTTATTGCTCGTAAGACAATTGTCAAATGCATCATACAAAACATCATAAAAGTTATTCACTGCATCGTTCACGTCTGTGGCCCGGAAGACCTCCGACCAAGAGCAATCCGTCACAAACTCTCTGAGCACAGCAATCGCACCACCTTTAAACTTCCATCTTTCTGCACCAGCGGCAGTTGCAGCATTCTCTTCATCTAAGTATATTCTCTGTTGGCTCAATGATAATTGAATATCAAGAGCTGGATGGAGAGAGTCCTCCCGGACTAATGGTAATTCCTGCCTACTGACAGAGATGCTTTCAGAGGGCAAGTTGGTGTATACTAAGTCTAAAGTTCGACCTTTGCAATTCAGTATCTGATTGTACTGTTTAAGGTTAAAAAATTTCAGAAAATATTCGTGTTCACCAGTAGGATAACTACATGACGGTAGGTTAAAATCACCCAAGATAATAATATTCTTGTCCATAAGTTTGGCACAATAACTTTCGAGTTTCTGATAGAACATGGAGAATACTTCTCTGGTCGATTTGGGGGGAATATATATTACACACACATACAGAACTATACGTTTAAGACTGATCTTTATCCACATATCCTCTCCATCAGTTTCCAGCCATTGAAGCCTCTCAGCTGTAAGCAGTTGTTTTGAATTGACGGCAAGAGCTACACCCCCTGCTCTTGTGGGTCTGTCTCTTCGAAAAACTGTGAAACGATTATCAAAGAGTTCTGCATCCAGGACGCTAGGAGTGATCCATGTCTCTGTAACTGCTACTATGTCATGGTCCTGAGAGAGCAAAGTACATTTAAAATCGTGCGTTTTTGTGTTCAAACCCCTTACATTCGCATATGTACAAGAAACTTTAATGGTCGATGTTGACTTAGGACGAGGCCATTGAGGGCCGGGGTCCTCGCCGAAATGTCCATTCGTTGATTCCAGTGTTTGGGGGCCACATGTCACCTCTCATCCAGTCCTGGAATCGGCTTGCTGGGACTGCTATCTTGAATGAAGCATGTGAACCCTTAGTAATCATCTTCTCCACTGCGATGCTTCCAGATGCCTCAGGATTCTTCCTGTTCATATAGGCTTTTACTTGCTCCTCTGTCGTATTTGGTTCGAAGGAAAAAGCATGTATGTACCTTCTCGGTTCAACAGCCACCAGGTCTGAATCTGCCTCACCCTGTCCCCTAATAATTTTCCTCTGTTTCTTTACCCGAGGTCCTGAGTAAGGCTTTGGGCTTACGTCTCTTCTTGGGTTGGCTCCACTCGTCACCGCCGCATATGAAGGAAGTGTATGCGAAACTATGGCAGGTGTGGGACCAGGATTTACATCAGTGGGAGCTGTCGCCTGAGTCTTCTTGTTGTTGTCGCCCCATACTTGTGCCACACCTCCGTCAAGCGACCCAACGCTCGTTTTGCGGGCCCACAAAATGGAAAAACGCTATTTATACCATTTTATCATGCGATTGTTCACACGATTTTGAACCTTAATGCCGTGAGGAATGAACGTGACGTCATAGTTGGGTCGGGAGATTTAACTCTAGAATTTATTTGGTGTTTACAGAATTATTATTTTAACATAAAAAACAAATGTCAAATTTAATTTGCTAAGGGTTACGGTTGACGCATGCCAGTTAATGTCATTTTTTGTCGGATTTATTATCTGCCTGATAGTGGCGCGCAACAGGTTAATAATTAACAATTTACCGAGGTAATGATATCTGATTTTATGTTGAATCTAGTAGTGTTGACCCCTAGGGACCCCAGTGAACTGAACCTTACTATAAAGCACCATCATGATTATCATTATCGTCGAATAATCTCAGCAAAAAACACCCGCTAGATTTATATACAGGGTGACTCCAAGAACCCGAACAAGTATTTTTTAGGTTAAATATGTGAGGACAATCGCAAGCTACTAAGAACTAGCAGGATCTAGCTTCTCAGCAAATACTGACAGAATCGTCTTAAAACTGAAGACAGTGATAGATGAAAGTATGGACTACAGATTGACTGTTTTAAAATTACAATACTATTTGGAAATTCCATGAATAAAAAAGTCTTCCGGAAGTACCCCTGAAATTTACGGGATCTGAAGATTTTCCGTTCAGTTTTTCAGATATAGAAGTATAATTTAGCGAAAATACTGGTAATTATATTCTTGATCTTTTTTTTTATGGATTTTCACATTTTGTAAACGATGTGGTAATAATGTGATTTTATAGGTTCCCAGCTACGATAACCATAATGTTTCAAAGCAAAATACCTGTTACATCTGCTTGGAATCACCCTGTATATTAGACAATCATATACTAATGATATATTTGATGTATAATTGATGCTGTCTTCTGTATTTTATCATATAGCTACTGCGGAAATACTAAATACGTGAGAGATTAGGGGGAGTGCGGGCTGAGGATACTTAGAGGCTGAGATGGGATCAACACTGAATAAGATATTTAACATCTGATGATCTGAATTGGATGTAGCGCTTGGTTAGGATTAAGGGCGCCCACAGCATACACTAACAAGAAAGACTGTCAAAAATAATAACGATAAACTAACTAAGCCGCGCCTTGAGGTGGGAATACCCACAAAACGGCGCGATTATAAATTATCCAAATTATTATTATTATAAAGCCAGGCGACTACCATGAGTGTTGGAAGACCACCACTAAGATGGAGAGACGACATAATCAAATACGTTGGTGCCAACTGGATCCAGAGAGCGGCATGGAAGCAGATGGAGGAGGCCTTCGTCCAGGAGTGGACGGGAGTAGGCTGAAGAAGAAGAGGAACTAAACTCGATGTTCGCAAAAATACCACCAAAGCAAAAATGCCAATTATTGGTGTTTTGGCGAAAATGAAAGTGAACAATTTAAGGTGGTTTAGAGAAGGGACCCGTCGTGGGTTGATAGAATAGAATAGCCTAAATAAACATGAATGATAGATAGTAAAATCTTATACTTATTAATGTAACCGGTCTGACCAATGTCAAGGTTTATGTTGACGGATGTTATATACAGTAATTTAGTACATAGTATGTTATAGTGTGGTATGTACCTGTCCACTCGTCATAATATAGTGACAAGTGTCACATCTCTATGATCATTAAGATTTTACGACTAGGTACCTACTTGTACGCTTAGGGCTATCACACACGTCCGGATGTTCAGTTAACTGAATCGACCGTCTCCAAAAAAGCTCCGACCAAAACCTTTTCCTGAATTCAAAATTAGGGTACACTGAATTCAGAGAGACGTTTTGGTCGGAGCTTTTCTGCAAACGGTCGAATCAGTTAACTTAGCTTCCGGACGTGTGTGATAGCCCTAAATCGATGAGGACCGGTCAATTATATTGAAACATTTGGCAAATCAAATGAATGAACGCCGAATTAGGTTATTAGTTGTCAGTTGATAGTGGTCACTTCGCCCTAAGTATTCGTCTCCAAATAGGTTTTTTTTTCAAGATAAATATCTATCTGCTTACCGGTACACAATAGGCTAGAAAGATGTTAACAGAATAGTTTCATTTTCGGCAACACTACAAAAATCTAGTTAAAAAAATATACGTGATAGAATTTTATAATACCTAGTGAATGCCTTAGAAACGTTTTGATTATGTGAATTTTTTATTCATTATTTTTATGCAAAAAAATCTCTACGAGTTTCGAGAAACGAGTTGCTGTCTTTCTGAAAAAAGATCATATATTGAAGGTCCCTCCTCACACCCGAATAACACAGGCGCCAGTTAGTCGCCTTTTTATTCGCACTTACAGCCCAAAGTTGCGTCCTTCTGAAAAAAGATCACAAGGACGCAGCCGAACTACTCCAGGGAACAGATTGGAAGGTCGCAGCAAAGGACAGGAGAAATTGGAGGAGAAGTCTCATGGAGGCCAAGGCTCGATATGGGCCGTAGAGCCATCGAAGAAGAAGAAGATGATTGTGTTTGATGATGGACTGCAAACGTATTTTTTTAGAATGATGTCTGATACAAAGTCATTCAGTAAGGTTTAAGGTGCTAATTTATATCATAAACGAAATGTGGTAATGTGTGGTGATTCATCAGTATAAAAATCTAATTGTAAAATAAATATTTGCACTATGCGATCAGACGATAAGCAAACAATGTATACGAGTAACATGTAAATCCGTCAAAATTTGATGTACTTGTATGTCTCCAAGCCATTCTCAGAAATTTAATATTTTATCTCGACACACGAGCTAAATATTTGCGCCCAAGAAATATTTTGTTATTAAGAGTATGCATATTGACATTTCAAAAATTTCTAAAAACGGGAGACCTTAGATCTCGACAACCGTTACTAAATATGCTTTGGAAAACAATAGAGTAGATACATTGAATCTTTATCTAGGGAATAACCGTAAAAGATTTTTTTATCTTGTATAGATTTCTCAAAAAAATAATTTAAAAACAACTCTGAACATTTTTCCGAAAGACGGAAACTCGTTTCCCGAAAGTCGCGGAGTAAAAATTTTTTTTGTACTGATAATATGCATTAAAATCTAGAGAATAACCGTAAAAGTTTTTTGATAGACGCAAAATTAACCCCAAAAAATGGAAAAAAACGCTATTTTTACCATTTTATCACGCGATTGTCATGCGATTTTGAACCTTAATGCCGTGGGAAAAGACTGTGACGTCATTCTTGGTGCCATGCCCTTAAACTCCACTTGCAGCTAACATCCTCCGGCGGCCAAGTTAGAGGAAGCGATCTGTAGGTAGGCACTTTAATACTCAAAGGTATAGATATATCATTTATTTAAATTGACTTACCCAGTTAAATATTAACTCGTATGGATCCACAAGATATATGAAGAGAGCTGATAGTAAACTGGTCACACTTAGGAATATTGTGGTTACAATCCCTGAAACAAATAAAGTAAAATTATGTTAATTAAATGCCATAAAAACACCAAATTATTTATTTTTTATTTTTTCAGACATGGCACACACACAGACAGCAACATGTATAGCCAAGATAGCAAATACAGAAAAAATAAATAAATTATTACTGCCATATTTAAGGTGCAAACAATTAGTTAGAATATTATAAGTCAATTTATATTATATTATTATTATACATTAATAACTATGTCAACAAAACAAAAAGTACAAAAGTCAAAAAGTATTAAATTCATTAGTCATCTCTATTTGTATTGTTGATTTTTACCTCACCTAAAAATTGCATTGTCAAATCACAAAAAAATCTGTCAAATATAATCACATAAAATACGATGCACAAGCAATAAATTATTATCACGTAATTGAAAACAAAGAAGTAAACACATATTGAATCTTTATCGCCGTACTTATCAGATTCTGTCGACATTTTTTTGAAATTGAGTTTTTAAGTATAACTATAAGTTAAAAGTCTTAAATGCCACAAAGTCGAAAGTCAAAGGTTCATGTCCCAAACATTAATTTCTTAATTTAAAACATTTATAAAAAAATCAAATAACTGGAGACCTTAGATCTGGACAACCTTACTAAATTATGCTTTGAGAAAAAATAGGGTCGATACATTAAACCTTTATCTAGGGAATGACCGAAAAAGATTTTTCATATCTTATATAGATTTCTCTGATCTTTTTTCCGAAAGATAGCAACTCGTTTCCCGAAAGTCGCAGATATTTTTTTGTATTAATAATATGCATAAAAATCTAGGGAATGACCGTAAAAGTTTTTTGATAGACGAAATTTTTATTTTTTATTTATTTATACTTAAAGTAAACAACAAATACATTAATTAACTAATTAACCCCAAAAAGTTTTGAAAAAAGCTGTTTTTGACATTTTATCATTATGCGATTGTAAATGCGATTTTGACCGTGACGTCATAGTTGAGTCCCGAGCCAGGCGACACTTTTCTCAAACCGATATAGTGGATCATGGAGTACATTTGCCTTGAAAATAATAAAGAAACCCGTCATTTTTGACGTATAAACGAAAAATAAATAAGTAAACAGTTATTATTACCAATATTAAAAATATATGATAAACATAAGAATTTAATTATTGTTTATCGATAATGTATGTTAATCATTGATTGATATTGTAATGAAATGATTTAATAATCGTCGTGATCTACAGTAATCGATCACTTCATCGATCAGGTATTGATCTTAACGTGAATGATTGTACATTTACTTCATCATTTGCAAGGCTTTGTAGTAAATCTATATAATAATATCATGGTTGCTTGTTTGTCTTGTCGTATTTTTATTTTGACACAATGTCGGTACCTGCTGAAGTGAATACTGTAACTAGTTAAGGCCACCTTATATTTATCATATTATATACTTTTGAATCGCAATTGTAACTGTTGAATGCTCCTTTTCCTATATACTCGTGTGACCCCTTTAAAACTTCGAATAGGTATTTCGCCCATTAAGCCATTGATTTCGATGATGCCACTTATGCAGTATTTAAGTGAAATTTTGTAACCTCCTTGGACAAGCATATTGAAGAAACATAATTCAGGGGTGGGGTTTGCCGGGGGTTCCCTTAAGGCTAACCCTGGGCCCACCGCTTAATAATATTTTGCTAGAAGTGCGGGTAAAGAGGTCGCTATTAATGCGCCTGAGCTACCCGGGGATGTGGAGGGCCTTAAGCCCGCGGGATTTTCCTTCAATATGCAGTATTTAATTACTCATTTTACCTATCATTTGAGATACATTTTGTTTGCCCCGGGCCTGGGTTTTTTTTAGCATTCTCCTTCAAATATATATTCCTCTGTCTTTATGACTGGTAATACATAACTACGATTTTCTGTTCTAGCAGGCTTTAAACTCTAGTAAATAAATTCAATTAATTATAATAAAATTAAAATGTCTGAGCGAATTTATTGATTGTATTGGATACGGTTAGTTATATTGACTATTAATAGTGATTGCTTTATTAGTTGTAATATCTTAGAGGATTACGGAAGAAATTTGTATACTAACGACCTTAAAACAATCCATTATATTATTATCTATGGTCACGCCCTCCCGGAGTACACGGAGAGGACATTGAAATGATTAAATCACCTCTTCAATATCTACTGAAGATCATTAGCATAGGTCCTGATGTGTCATCTAGAGAGAAAATAAGCAATCGTATTTTTTTCTTAAAACAAGATTTTATAACTTCCCATCCTAGATCCGTTTTTCACGGTCTTCTAAACGACACCAAACACGCCCTCCCGAGGAGGCGCTTGGATTCCTTCATTCCAATGGGGCCTCCCACCAAGAATAGACAGAATCAAAATTTGTAAAAAGATATGCGTTCTACTTGTAAAACACTTTCGTGAGATACCAAACATGACAGTATGCGGTGACTGGATCCTCTCAGTCGCTTGGTGTCTTCCAAGGCTTGAGCTAGACAACATCTGACTTACGATTTGGATTTCTTTTCCAACGCCCTTTCATGCGATACCACATTTGACCCCGCACGATCCTTGGATCCTTCGAAACGCCTTACATCTTTTTTGTCTCTAGAGTAGGCTGACCCAAAGTATTACAAAAAGGGCAATGGAAAAGAAATTCAGATCGTAAGTCAGATATTGTCCAGCACAAGCCTTGGAAGACACCGAGGGATCGAGAGGATCCAGTCACAGCATACCGCCGTGTTTGGTATCTCACGAAAGTGCTTCACGAGTAGAACTCATATTTTACAAATTTTGATTCTGTCAATTCTTGGTGGGAGGCGCCATTGCAATGAAGGAATCCAAGTATCCCGGGAGGGCGTGCTTGGGTCGTTTGAAAAAACCGCGAAAAAAATTCAGGGATGTAACGTCATAAAATCTTGTTTTTATAATATAATATTCTTCCAGATAACTTATGTCTGTCTGTTCCGTATTGTTACCAATATTCTAGAAAAAATACTACGTTGCTGATCTAATAATTACCCTTATAAAGTACCTGCGATATGATTGGTATGACAGTATGACCATAGCATTACTAACGTTGATGTATGATGTATGACTTATACGTAGTATGTAATTAGTTATTATGTATCGCGAGTTAAGGCTGCTTATACCCTTAATTGACGAGGGCTTGTCAAACGTAACACAGGTATTTGCTTTATTATTAAAATAATTACTAAACTGCTTTATTACTAAAAATTGTGTTTTCATTTTAATAATATTACAGTGAACCTCCATCAAGAACTCTCGGTCAAAACACTCAACATTCATGTACCTAATTGGTTTATTTTTACATTGATTTCGATTGTTTTTTTATTTTTTGGAATTTCTGTAATTTTTTTGTTGTCTTTCTATTTGATGTTATGACGTATTGAATTTATGTAGGAGAATTTTTCTGATGTCTAAGGCGATTTCCCACCGTCCTTGATATTTCAGACCAGCGCAGAATCTTGTATAACTACACTGTATAGAAAATACTACGCACGACTGCGGCCTGCAATATCACAGACCGTGGGTGGCCACCTTAAAAAGGAGGTGGAGAGACGCTCCACCGTATAATAAGTATTAATAATTGAGATGTAATAATTGTGTTAAATCTAATTAGCAATAGGTATGTTATTATTTATTTATTTAATAATGCAATATCTAATGGAAGAATCTAGAAGACAATTAGATGATTTAATCTATTAATTGTTGACAATGTCGGTAGGTCTTATGGTTAGATCAGAGATGATTCTAAGTCGTAAAAAGACAGTGAGTGCCTTTAGCTATCAATGGAGATATCTGTAACAGGAACTTCTAACATTTTTTGTTTGCAGCAAATATGTGTGCACAATTTCAAGGGAAGTTATTAAAATTCGAAGTGCATAATGTATGTAGACTACAGGCGCGAAGCTACCTAGGACCTAGGAACACGATTCCCATCGAGTTACCTTTTGGATAAAATGATTAGGTATACCTAATAATGTCTAATCTGACGTTATCCAATAAGAATTAATGTTAGTCCCGGGTTCCCGTCTGCAGAAATCCACTCTTCGCAACTGGTAGACAACAAGGAAGACAGAAGAAGTGATAGGATAAAATGGAAAAAAAATGTTGGTAATAGCTGTCTATTGGGGCGAAAAGTGCAGACAAAATTTAAAGTTTTTTGTCACATTCTTCAGAAAAAAATCATATCGTTGAGGACTTTTCAATTTTGCTGGCCAAACACTGAAGCGTTTGTCACGAAGAGAAAAATGTCGTGTGACCTAGGTTGTCCTACAGATTTGATACGACATGAGATAATTGCTGATTGTCATAAAAGTGTTGCCACCTTCAATGATTTTATCGCAGGTTAGTACTTAATTGTATCATTAGTGACTACTCGATTATCTAATCACCATAGGAAGCTAATTCTATTCTATGCAACTTAATGTTCATATGAAATATCATAGGTTAATTAAAATATGTGTCATTTTTTCTTCAACACAATTAATATAATTATTGAATTACAGGGGTGTAGCCAACTTCGAAACGAGGAACGTGGGGACAAAACCACAATTTTCACGACCTTTCTTTATGTATGACATACCAACCTGTGTTTTTCAACAGGGTCCCGAAGGTGAAATATCTAGGTACTTAATTAATTGAAAGTTTAAATAAATTTAAATTTTACAACACACGGGCAAATTCTAGTGCGCGCAAAGACTTTCGGAAGAAGTACGCATGTCTGGCAAATTATGTATTAGATAAGTATGTATTTAGGTATATAAAACATGTGAATAATCATATAAAGATTATTTCAAGTAATGATTACAATGCATCATTGTCCTAATCTAGCAATGTCATTGTCATTATATTGTGTACGAGAAAAGAGGTGTCTATTGTGATAAAACAATATCAATAAGATTACCTATAGTATGTAAAAAACAAACTTTTATTCCAATACAATGACCACCCGTACTTACAGTACGTACCTACAGTAGTTATCGAATTATCAGACCTCCCTATGTTCGTGTGTGGTATCGTATGAAAGGGCGTTGGGAAAGAAATCCAGATCGTAAGTCAGATGTTGTCCAGCTCAAGTTTCGAAAGACAACGAGAGGATCCAGTCACAGCATACCGCCGTGTTTGGTATCTCACGAAAGTGCTTCACGAGTAGAACTCATATCTTTTTACAAATTTTGAATCATTGAAGGAAAATCCCGCGGGCTTAAGGTCGTCCACATCCGCGGGTAGGTCAGGCGCATTAATATCGACCTTTTTACCCGCACTTCTAGGCAAAATATTTTTTAGAGTTGGGCTCAGGGTTAGCCAGAAGGGAGCCCCCCGACAAATCCCACCCCTAACTTACACTCCTTTAGTGTCCTTGTCCAAGGATGGAAACATATTTTGGATCTTTCAATCATTATTA
This sequence comes from Ceraclea dissimilis, assembly GCA_963576895.1. NCBI lineage: Eukaryota > Metazoa > Arthropoda > Insecta > Trichoptera > Leptoceridae > Ceraclea > Ceraclea dissimilis. Next base: position 733,801 of record OY756361.1, read on the forward strand.
GTGGGAGTCGCCATCGGCATGAAGGAACCCAAGCGCCTCGGAGGGGCGTGATTGGTATCGTTTGGAAGACCGCGATAAACGGATCATACACATAAAGTACACTTTGTTGTACATATAATTTCTTATAGATTATTGAACATACAACTTACATTAGTGCATGAATAGTTTACACATGTCTTGCAGCGGATTGAATAGACTCATTAGATAAAACAAAGATGTTATAATATGTCGCTACCTAACTACACTACCCAATGTTTGTTTTACATAATATAATATGTATGTACTAATTATATTGTACATAATTCATTATTGAACTTATCCTTTGAATATTACAATGAATTATCTAGTTGCAGGCAACCAATTTACCAATCATAAAAATCAATCAACTCAAATGCCGAAATGGGTACCAGAAATGAAGGTAAATGTTCCTATTGGTGTGATATTTATTTTGTTGAATAGGTATATGGAAACTGGACAGCCATTAAAGGCACAATTCTACTGAGGCAACATTTGAGTGTTGAACCTCTACACCTACTGCCCTCACATCTACACGAGGTGCACCATGAAAAAAATATCAAGCATGAAATAATTTGTGTCAAGGTGCCAGTAAAGATTAATACACAATAATAGTGTATCACATTATTGGGTGCAGAAGGTGTTATTTAACATTATTATAACAATTAATATTGATTCTTAACAGTTTCCGAAGTGAGAGATATAAAATTCTGATGATTTTGACATTATAATTTGTATGGACTCGTGTTGAAACAATTGAATTATAATTTATCTATGTCAAACGGAATTAAGTATAGCAATTTTCAAAATCTATGGAGGTGACACCAAACGGCAGGTGGCGACAGTGTACCACAAAATTGTCGAAAAAATGTATCGCATGCTACTAAAAACGGAGACTGTCCAATACGTTGAATCATGTAGAACTAAGGAACAAAGGCGCGTATACGTTCAAGCAACAAGAATGACTTGTAACTTGCTGCAAGGCGATTTGCTAAGTGTTACCTAAAAGTTGCTTCGGTGTAATTGGGCCTTTATATGTACTGATGAGAGAAATTGTAGAACCTGACTATGATAAATTTTGTATATAATTTTATTAAAAAAGTTTATGATCCCCTGCTCTGTTAACATTGGTAATCATATGTTTTAAATAATTCCATTATATATATATATCTATAATTCTGTTATTTATAATATCTAAGGTAATCAATGCGGTATATAAGTAATACCTATAATATATAATGCGTACTTAGCAATATATAAATAAAACACACTTTTTTACATAAAGGGTAAACTTGAGGTCTTGTTTACACTAATTACATAATTACACCTTACATACTTAAGGGCTTATATGCACTGAGCAAAAATCGTATACTATTTTCGCTTCAACTTTTTCTAATTTTGTATGAGAATGTTAGCGCGAAATAAGAATAACGTAAGCGACAATGTGAATTATACCTTTTTTAAGAAGAGCCTGGGAACAAATTAAAAAATCTAAAATAGACAATTTGTCAAGATTATAATTACCAGTATTTTGGCTAAATTATACTTTTATATCTGAAAAACTGAACGGAAAATCCTCAGATCCCATAAATTTCAGGGGTACTTATTTTATTACTCGAGGAATTTCCAAATACTGTAATTCTAAAACAGTCAATTTGTAGTCCATACTTTCATCTATCACTGTCTTCAGTTTCAAGACGATTCTCTCAGTATTGGCTGAGAACAATTCACGGCGCCGAAGTCGTATGACAGCATATAGGATCTTAAGAACTGGCATATTGACATTTCAAAAATTTCTAAAAACGGGAGACCTTAGATCTCGACAACCGTTACTAAATATGCTTTGGAAAAAATAGAGTAAATACATTGAACCTTTATCTAGAGAATGACCGTTAAAGATTTTTTATATCTTGTATAGATTTCTCAAAAAAAATGTGAAAAACAACTGATTTTTTTCCGAAAGACAGAAACTCGTTTCTCAAAAGTCGCAGAGAATTTTTTTTGTACTGATATTATGCATTAAAGTTTAGGGAATGACCGTAAAAGTTTTCCGATTGAAGCGAAAGTAACCCCCAAAAATAAAAAAATACGCTATTTTTACCATTTTACCATTTTATCATGCGATTGTTCTTTCGATTTTGAACTTTAACGCCGCAGGAAATGACCGTGACTTCATAGTTGGGTCGCGAACCTGCAACTTTATTTATATTATGTCGCTATACTCGTATATGTATCTGTATATACTGAAAGTAAAACGAAGCAACCAAGGTAAAAAAAAATCGAATTGCCCCAACACTCAAAAGGATCTAAAACGAAGTGGGGTAGGGTGTCTATTCCATATCCCAAGGATCAAACCGGGGGATCCCATGATAAAAAATTGCGAATAATAATTTAATTACAATTTCCACTGCGCATGTCTCTACTAATTGGATTATAGTGAATTAATTGTATAAATGCGGATTTTCTATAATTTATCATGATATGTGAATCATAAGTGAAAAACCGATAGGAATATTCCATCTAAATATCTTATAATAATGAGAGTAGGATTTATATTTTATAACATATTTTATCGATCATGGATCATTGCATTTATCATTGATCCATCCATAATCATCAACTTATATAATTCTGGTGGTAATCGGGTAATAATTCATGTAACGCAGGACCGTGGCACTTTTGCGAGTTGTTCCAATATATACGGGATTCAAAATACTTCGTGATCTTAGCGCTCTTATCTAGAGTCGAAAATTTTTGTTAATACCACTTTTCATTGACATAATATTGCGTAACATAATTACGAGCTTACAATTTGTTTTCAATGGTTAACAATAGATGTCGATATCTTTAGAAGTCGCGGCTTTAGAAGAGAGGAATGTTTTTGTACATTTTTATTTATAACGTGAATTGGTAAATATTGTAGCACAAAAAAAAACTGACAACAACAAGATTCACATCCAACCCACGGAAACACTTCTTGACCAATAGAGCTGTCAGTGCTTGGAATCAGTTGCCAGAGTCAGTGGTACTTGCTCCATACTACATACCAATACCTTCAAGAATAGTCTAGATAATATAAACACAACTTAACTGGGACTTGGGTTAAAACAGCGAAAGCTGCCTACACAGTAACAAATAATTATAATAAATATTAATAAGTAGAATTAGGAAACACTATGCGAAACAGAAATGTAATTTACCATAAGAATGTACGTACAATAATTATACGTGTAAGGATAGCGTCTGTTATAAGTCTGGTGATCTGTTCTCTTTTTTTTCCTTGTTAGGTCAGAGGACCGTTTATCCCCTGCGTCACGGCGCACAGTAGATTCTTTCGAGGATTTAGAAATCAGAAAATCATAACAGTCGAACTATCAATAAATTTATATATTTTTTGATGTACGATGATTAAATAGACATTATTTTATAGATATTACGTAATTACACTCAACATGCATGCTTCCGGTACATGCTATGCACATATAACCGTAGGCTTATGTAATGGAAAAAATACGGTGAATGGCAGCTTTCATAAAACCTGGTTCCGGAACTGGAAAATGATCCAATTTTCGATTTATTAATCAATATTATCATCCTTTATTTGTTTAACACTTGTTTATGAACATAACATCACTTTTAGGTAAGGCCTAGAGTCAAAAATCTCTCGCAATAATCACGGATATCCACCATACAAAAAATGCAATAACATTGTGCAGCAAATCTTGAAACATAACCATTTAGCATTGTCATTGCACATTTTTTTTATACCCGATTCATTTTCCACATAATACTACCAATTATATAATGCCCATATGATGTAAACACGTACGAGTATGTCTATCCTTATAAAATAATACTTAAGTGTGCCAAAATTATTATTATTATAATAAAAAACTACCCAGAATACTCCCTAAAACTATTTATTTTACTAATAAAAAAGTTAATAAGCTATACCCAATACTTTTTATTTATTAATTAACAAAAATATATAATGAATACCCAAATGCATGCAAAGTACAAAATTACTCTACAAATAATTTCGAAGTGCGATTTGATTTATACAATTTCCTCCGTAAATGTGTACAAAATGAATATATTGTTCTCTTATTTAATGTGTTATACAGTCCTCAATCAGATAAACCTAATTTATTATGAATGTATGCTCTTAAAAATTGAGAATGATAGAACAACGATTGAAGATCGCCGCATTGACTAAGAAACGTAACCATTTCTAGGCGATTTATAGCGCGACTTCGCTCAGCACAAATTACAAAAACCCTTGTTTAGGCACGTATCGGCAGCCAATTTTTTTACCACTATTAGTAGAGATATTGGGGCTTTAAAATATTAAAAAACTAAAATGTAGCTCGGTGTAGCAAAATAGTTACAAGCCTTTAAAAAAATATTTATATATTCTCAATTGACAAATTATATGAGTTTTTTTTATAATTAATTAAGTACATAATATGAAAATATTTCCAAGATATTTTTTTTTCAAATGTACATTATGTTTATTGAAATTCGAAATGACATAAAAAAGTAAAACTGTTTAATACAAATTTACTGAGAAAAATGCTCTCTAACGCACAGCAATAAACGAATTGAATTGTTCTCAAATTTGATCTAGCGCGTGAACTTGTATTTCGCGATGTTGTCAAAGTAACCTAAAGGATGCACCAGTGTTATCTTTGGTAGTTTTGGATTCCACATTTATCTAGCTATTTGGAAATACATTTATTTTTCCAAAAATAAAGTGTGAATTTTGTATTTTCCGCGTGCTAATTTGTATGGGAGGGTCTATTGTGCGGCGACCAGAGTAGGTCTATTGTGACATAGTACTGTTCTCTCTCCACTCCGCAAACCGCGTCATTTTTTACAGGTCGCAGCTAGTACATACATAATATTATTAGCACTATCAAGATCAAGATCTATAGATCCACAGAACTTACTAGAAAAATCACACGTAATGGTGGAAACTTGTATTAATTATATATGATTATTTGATTACCCGTGTTCTATTATACTCGGAGGTATACGTGTTTATGTAAATTGAGTAGAAGTACAAGAAGTCCTCTGCGTGACGTGCGAATAAAATACGTTTCTCATCTGAAGAGAACACGGATATTAATTTGATGCCGTAATGTCGACTAGAAACTGTTTTATTCAAGAAGTCATAACTCAAAAATTGTTAGTTATCTCAAAAGATATACGGCAAAGGATGCATTTTCCATCAGTCCACATGCCGTAAATCTGTTGAGATAACTTCTTGTTATATTCAATTGTAATTAAGACTTGTACATATGTAGATTTAATTAGTATTCTCTTATTTGTATGTAATGAATTGTAACCTCCTTGGATAAGGACACTGAAGGAACGGAATTTAGGGATGTAGTTTGCCGGGGGGCTCCCTTAAGACTAACCATGGGCCCACCTCTTAATAAGATTTCCCTAGAAGAGCGGGTAAAGAGGTCGCCATTAATGCGCCTGAGCTACCCGGGGATGTGGAGGGCCTTAATCCCGGAGAATTTTTCTTTAATGTTATATTCAACTACGACATGTAGAAGATTCCGTTGTTTTCACAAAACGTAAATAGTGATTTTCAAAAATTGTTACTTAGAACATCGTTACCCTCACGAGATATCGCCATTAATGCGCCTGAGCTACCCGGGGATGTGGAGGGCCTTAATCCCGGAGAATTTTTCTTTAATGTTATATTCAACTACGACATGTAGAAGATTCCGTTGTTTTCACAAAACGTAAATAGTGATTTTCAAAAATTGTTACTTAGAACATCGTTATCCTCACGAGATATCGACGATAAAGCTTACAGACGTAAAGCGGAGAATCGCCGGAACAATTACGCAAATCGTGGATATGCTGTAATGAGACTAATTGATTGAATAATTAGTATTTATTTATTTATTCTAGGTACCTATACTCCATTAGAATAATGCACTTTTACTAACTTATATATAATTGCACATTAAACACTTCCTGACCTATTATTTACTACGAATTAGTGTCCCCTCTGTGACCCATCTTTTCTAGTAAACCTAACACATGAAAAAACCCTTTACTTAATGTCCTGATGGTGAATATTTTCAAAAGATATCGTTAGGCGTCATGCTTTTATAGAAAATTTGACAGATCACTTACGTCATCGCGGTATGTCGCAAATATGGGGTAAACATTGAATGCTGTGCGTGTTACAAATACTAAACATTTATTTGCAATTCGAAATGGGTGGCGAACCTCATTACTGAAAAAATGTGTAGTATCTTACGGGATTCTCGAAATATTATAAAAATTAAAAAAATTGGCAACCGTTAAATTTTACGATCTATATAAAAAAGGCACATATTTGTAAATTTCATGATTTTTACGCACATAGCGCGAATTTCCGTTTTTTTTTTTACAGGAATGACGCGTTTTTGCGTTATTTGGTCTCTACCATATACATTCGTCGGTAAATAACAGTGATGTTTCAGTAAGGATGTTACGAGCACAGAACCTTGTGTCAACAAGTTGTCATCTCGTTGTCACCATCTTTAACTGTTTGCTGTTCACCGTGACGAATAAATTAATACATTATTATACTCGTAAATCATAGTATAACCATGATCTTTGTTATGTATACTTAATTACTGCATCTGAATATGTATGTATGTATATAGATTAGTAAGAATTATCATATAATCTTGATATTGTGGGAGTTTATATCTGACTATTTTATTTATTACGTTTTATTTATTGAAATTATATGTAGTGAATATTGTATTACTAGTATTTGTTACTCAGAGACTTGACGGGTAGTCCCCATAAGTCATGATTGGAAAAGGTTTTTTTAGCCCTATCAACTCGAAACGGATGCTTTTTGTGACCCTAAAACCATTAAATATGATCATAAAATATCATAAAACAAAATATGTAAGAACATCTAAAAAACACCTCAAATATTTCCTAAAAAAATACCAAAATCGGATCTTCTAAAATCGTCAACATCTGACAACGACAACGAAATAATCATTAAAATGACTTCATAGAATGTACCCCATCGACTACCTTTGAGGGGGTGTAAAAAAATTGGACCAGAAAATGGAACGGCAAGAACCGGTTCCGTAATCTTTGATCTATCCCCAACAGTAATCAATTATTGATTGAATTCGGTCCTCATATTGTTCATACGAAACTGCATCCCGCGCCTCATCTAACAGATAATATTCTTTTGGTTTCGAATGGCTATTGAAACTCATTAGATATGAATATCGACAACATTCCTGGTCCCAACTAAATTATTTACCCCAGATCTACGTACATAAAACGTTATTTAATATTTATATTGATTTCCAATAATGTGTGTGGAAACCAGGGGATTTCCCATAGGTGACTATTAATTAATTAATTGCAATGAGATCTACATTTATATAATCCACTTAGAATCATTTAATTTAAGAGTATGCATACCGACATTTCAAAAATTTCTTAAAACGGGAGACCTTACATATATCTCGACAACCGTTACTAAATATGCGTTGGAAAAAATAGAGTAGATACATTGAACCTTTATCTAGGTAATAACCGTAAAAGATTCATTATATTTTGTATAGATTTCTCAAAGTGAAAAACACCTCTGATCTTTTTTCCGAAAGACAGAGACTCGTTTCCCGAAAGTCGCGGAGAATTTTTTTTTTGTATATTTATCATGAATTTAAATCTAGGGAATTACTGTAAAAGTTTTATGATTGAAACGAAATTAACCCCAAAAAATGGAAAAACGCTATTTTTACCATTTTATCATGCGATTGTTCCCGCGATTTTGAACCTTAATGCTGTGGGAAATTACCGTGACGTCATAGTTGGGTCGGGAGCCTTAATACGAATCAGAACATTTACATACAATTGACAAAGTTAAGTTCATGACATTGAATTACTTGTAACATTGACTCACAATATGTATCGTCGAAGGTTTCAATCCTGGTTGGCAGCCATGTTTTATTCAGTTGATTCTACCTTAGCAGAAATCAGCTGGACTGTGGCGTCCATGTTTTATTCAGTTTATTCACCTAGAAATCAGCTGGACCACGGCGGCCATCTTGTTTTTAACAAATTTAATCAGTTAAATCAAAACTCTCGCATTTTACTGACTGCTTGTGGCTATTTCAACAGTTTGATCGGTAGGTTCCCATTTAACCTAGTAAAACAGTTGTTTTCACTGTTTTTCGGTTAATTCAACTGGTTATTTCTCTCAGACTATTAATTAATTAATTGCAATGAGATCTACATTTATATAATCCACTTAGAATCATTTAATTTATAGAACATTTATTTACGTACAATTGACAAAGTGTAAGTTCATGACATTGAATTGAAGGTTTCAATCCTGGATTGGTAAGCAGAAAAGTAAATTGTAGTGAGTAAATTACTCAACAGATACACAGCAATGAATGGACCTTACATCAGGCTTATGACTAATCGTCATCACTTTAAACTTAAGTAACATTCACCAATTCCAGTCCATCCATCCGCCGCGGCGGGGAATCGAACCCAGACTTCCAACCTGACAAGCCGGTACTCTACCGCTGTGCTACGAAGGCTGATAGTTGGTAGAATGGTTGAGAGGACAAACCACAGGGGGCGCCCCCGACGTCAGTACCTGGACCAGTACTGAAACTTTCTAAGGGTTTCTCACCCGAAACACGCAGATAAAATGCACACGAAAAACGCCCATATGTATATCGCCATAAGGGTCATTTTCCCTAAACATTTTATTTGCGTGTTTTGGGCGAGAAAGCTTACAAAGTACCCCCCCAGGTGTTCGATGTAAATCGGGGATCGAACCTGTACCACTGGATGCTAACTGCTAAGTCGAGCGCGTTACCAACCCGCCTTCCGACCACCTCTGAATAAAAATATAAGAACAGTTTCCAGCTTTCCGAGAATTAATGACGCAAAAACCTTATGTTTCTTGGACTGTATATATATATTTTATTATTTTAATTATTTTTGGTTTACAAATTATTCTTGTAAAGCGTTGGATTTTTTCTACATTCCGTAGTATATACAATGCAGTATTCCTACAACAGTGTAGAAGAACTATTTTAAGGGTGAACATTGTCGGGTCACCCCAGCCGGGATGAACTGAAATGGCGAATATTTCTCGAGTGTAAAGTTATCACTTAAGCCAGACGAGGTCGGTCGTAAGCCCGTCAATGTTCATCCTTAATTCTTCTCCACTGTTGTAGAGGAATATACTGCATTGTTTTTATTACATTTATTTTTAAATTTTAATTATTTCGAAATAAAAGAACAATTATTGACCTAATTTCTTTACTGCAAAACCTGTCCTGATTATAATGACTATGTGTATGAAGGTAAGGTAGTAACGCATATTATAATGATGTATTATTGTATTGATTTCAATGCCATTTCTTTAAACCTTGGGACCTTGAAGTGATCACTGAAGCCATGCACGGCCAGGTACTCCACAATCATGTAATTAAACATCATGATCTTCATTTTGTAATCATTACCATTACTCTCAATGTGGGAGGGGTCCATTGTCAATCTACTACAATAAATTACAGTTTATCTGTACCAGAAAAAAAATCACAATTTTTATTTTGTGAGAAACATCGGTACACTAGGTACATGTGGTAGTTAAAATAACAAGAGTTATCTCAACAAATATATATATACAGCAAATGATGGACTTTCCATCCGGCTTATGACTGATCGTCGACTGGTTTAATGCGATCACTTTAATTCCGTCCACCCTTTGTTAAGATAACTCCTTGTTATTAAATAAATCTTTATTAGCCAAAAATCATGAAGAGCTACAAAACAAGACAATAGTAGTGTACCAAAAGGTGGACTTATTGCAAAAAGCACTACATTACAGTCAACTCGGAGTTTATCAACTAAGCTTTATATCTAACAAACTTCGGGAATAATCACAAGTTTCAGTAAATTTGTACCAACTATTTTTTATCAAATAAATGTACAAAAATCAATTTGCTAACTACTAGAGCCGCTAAAACATATCTTACATTTATCCATGTGTTAAGTCTTAGGATGATATCTTTAGTATTAGCTGAGTATACTATATAATATTACTTTTCACAACGCAATTTGTATTATTAGGCACTATGTTAATATAGTCCCTTAGGATTTTGAGTAATCCACATATTGCTTACTATTTTTACATTAAATGGTAAAATCATTTTTCAAACCAATATGAAGTAGAAATTTATTTATTTATCGTTTGGCAACGTCGAAGTATTGTCACATCGTTAAAGTCTGACATCCAGTGCCTCCAGCCACTGAAGGAACTCAGGGGACAGGCTGGCAGCACTGTCAATGGAAATTAATGCAACTGTTTTACAAGAGTACGAATAATCACGGCTCCACTGTTTTTATTAACAGTATCTCTTGTATTTTGCTGCTGCATATGAAATTGCGCAACACATGTGTAATTACCTACAATAATGATATCTTTCCTACAATTACATATCGTGTTACACTTGCTATCTTTCTACCAGTCAACCTTGACGACTTCACTGCCTCAGATTCACTACAATTCGGGACAATTAATAAATTATATTATCGTATTGTAAGCCTCTACCTCATTGGCGTCGGCAGGGGGGCAGGGGGGGGGCAGCTGCCCTCCCCCCCTAAAGATTGGAATAGGTATATATTTTTTCATACTAAATGATAAAACCTCACAAAAAATTACATTATTACAACACGTTTTCTCATGATATTATAAATTTTCATGAAAATCCATCAAAATACAATTGTTTCTCATACAAAAAATTTGCCTGCGGCGCTATTTTTTACTTATTTTTCATGAAAGACGTTTTTCATACATATTATTATGCAAAGTATTATATACATTTTCAAATAATCCAAACCACACCACATCCTTCTTCACTATGCTATGTCCCACAAAAAAATTTCGCCTGCGGCGCTATTAACGCTTTTTTCGTACTACACCCATGCTTTAAAATTTTGTTGCCCCCCCCCCTCCTAGCTCCGAGACTGGCGACGCCTACGCTCTACCTACTTCTTGTAAGAAAATCAGGACCTTGAGTGTTGTATATTTTGCTTAAATTTCGCCAATTATTTTCAAGATCATTATCTATACCAGGTGTGACCAAGATAAGGCCCGCGGACTGCATGCGGTCACTGAAGACTTATTGTGCAGCCCTAAAATAATTGACAATGAGAATTGACACCTAATATTTTTTTTTAAATACTGCTATGAAATAAATTCTTATTAAATAATTTAGCCTGCGGCGCTAATTACATGTGAACATTTTGTAAATAGTTTAATATACAGATGCTTGGTTTCCTTTAAACAAAGCAGAAAAAGAAAGCGCAATTTAACGATAAATTCGCCCTAGAAAATAATGCTGCGTGATTGATTGTGTGCCCAATTTCATTGCACGTAAATATTATCATTTTCTCCTGAAGAACAAAAAATAAAAAAAAAACATGTGAGTAGGTAGGAACTTAACTTTTGGAGTTTTATGAAAAAAATCGCACGTGGGATTAAATGATTGAGCGTGCTGCCCTTACAGTAGGTATTATTTTTGTTTTTTGTGTTCCTGCGTAGTTTTAAGTTGAACAGCCCTGATATAACCACATATACCTAGTATAATTTTAATACTGCATTAAAAACAAAAGTACCCATCTAGCAATTATTATAAGGCCACCAGCACAGAAAAGTCCTCCACTCTTTTTACGACTGTTTGTTGTTTTTAAGTGTTCCACAAAAGCCAGGATATCTAAAATGCAAGAGGACCGAATATCGAAAAAAATATCCGCTAGAGTCACTGCGTCTTACTTTAAACATTTCATCAACCAAATTACAGCATTATATCTAACAAACTACGGAAATAATTTCAAGTTTCAGTAAATTTCAGAGGTAACTTTGGAATGATTTTTTATTGAGAAAATTTATTATAATCAAATTTCTAATCGCTAAAGTCACTAAAACATATTCTCATTTATCCATGTTTTAAGTCTTAGGAAGATATCTTTAGTATTAGCTGAGTAATCCTACTTATCCTGATATTTTTCTCATGTTTATCACGTACCTGCAATCCCCGCCTAACGTTCGCGAATATAGATTTCAGTACAGGATAACCTCGGCGTACGAATCATATTATGATTCATTCATTGTCATTATAGTATTTCCCATACAAAATGTATTATAGGTAAAATATTCCATTGACATTTTAATTGTCCATTATATTATTTATACTCGTAATCAAAAATCCTGGAAATCTCCGCATTAAGAGTGTGCATACCGACATTTACAAAAATTGTAAAAACGGGAGACCTTCTTTCTCGAAAACCGTTACTAAATATGCTTTGGAACAAAATAGGGCAGATGCATTGAACCTTTATCTAGGGAATAACCGTAAAAGATTTTTTATGTCTTGTATAGATTTCTCAAAAAAATATTTAAAAACACCTCTGACCTTTTTTCCGAAAGACGGAAACTCGTTTCCCGAAAGTCGCAGAGTAAAAAAATTTTTTTGAACTGATAATAATCGTTAAAATAAAGGGAATAACCGTAAAAGTTTTTTGATAGACGCAAAATTAACCTCAAAAATGGAAAAAACGCTATTTTTACCATTTTATCATGCGATAGTCACGCGATTTTGAAACTTAATGCCGTGGGAAAAGTCTGTGACGTCATTCTTGGTGCCATGCCCTTAATTCATAGAAGTCTGCGAATTAGATGACAAATAAATAAAAATGGCCAAAATGGCTCTACGCATCAGGTTGTGTGACGAAATCAAATTTTGAGTGAATCAACACTTACGTTATAATATTTTAAATAGTCAAATGAAAGGATAATAAGGAAAATGATCAGTAAATAAAAAACAATAAAATTTAACAGATAACAGCGAAAAGTGGATCCGGTATACTGACGACACTGACGTCCTTTGCAAGAACCGCGTATAAACCAAAATCTTTCACCTGAGATTATCACAGAAAAAACATCTGCCGTTGTAATGGTAATTGACTATAAAATTAAGCATAAATTTAAGTAAGAGTGGCACAGGCGCATAGCGTCCTCTTTACCCGCACTTCTTGGCAAAATATTCTCTCAGGGTTAGCCAGAAGGGAGCCCCACGACAAACCCCTAACTCACATTCCTTGAGTGTCCTTGTCCAAGGATGGAATCATTTAAGTAGGTAAACTATTCTTCATATACGAATATTTTCGGACTCACAACTTAAAAATTATTACGAAAATTTAGCCAGTTTTTGGAGCTCGACAGCTCCGCTGATATTCATTTTAGAGCAAAAGTTTGTACACGAAATTTGAAGTGATTTTTATGTCCCTTCGTTTGGAATCAGAATTTTTTTATAAAAATTGGATGGTTTTCGAGTTACAAGCAAAATAAAACTCGAAAAAAAAATTATTGCAATTTTTTTAATGTTTCGTCATGAAATTTTGTCGCAATAGGTTTCAGCACCCCAAAAAACATGTAAAATGAAAGAAATGAAAACTGTAAAATCAGAATACATTTGCCGGAATGATAAAAATTAACAAAAACCTATGTTTTTCCCTGTCTACCGGGATTGTTACATAATATTCACAAATTAATTCAAATTTTTAGTAATTTTATTCACAAATTTTTATCTACGGTATATTTTTATCCATTAAGTTTAACATTTACATGACAATATCTAATATTCGAGAGATGAAACAGGATACTTTGAAAAGCACATTTCTATGGTAATATCATATTACTAGGACCCCCAGTGCGTTTCGCAATAACATTCGCAGTATTTGTTGAAATAATCAAAGAAAAATCGAGATGTATAAGAAAGATTTTTTTATAAGAAATACGTTTTGAAAAAACTACAAGTAGATACCTACCGATCAACATTCTTTTTTTGAAGAATAGGCGAATTGATATTTAAAAAAAGAAAACATTTCAGACCCTCGATCTCGACAGCCTTACTAAATATGCTTTCAGAAAAATAGGGTCGATACATTGAACCCTTTTTCCCAAAAGTTGCAAAGATTGAAATCTTTTTCGTATTGGTAATATGCATTAAAATCTAGGGAAATTAAAAATTAACCCCAAAAAGTAAAATAAAACGCTATTTTTAACATTTTATCATGCGATTATTTTCGTCACGGTACTCATATCCAATTCACATCATCTTAGAAGCACGCAAAAGCGTTGAACACCGCCAGTACTATAACAATTTTAGTTTTTTCATATACAACTACTCTAATATACTCGTATGTACTCGTATTTGATTAAACAAGAAAGCTGTATGCCGATTGCTTGAGTTGTCATAAGAGCTTGCGATTTGTAGCCGACAATTCACAATTTCGTTCATTCGGGAGGGCTTGTGCATTATATGTAGTTTATTATCTATCTAATAGTGATGGTATTATATTTTGTTTACATAAATTATATAATTTTATAATTTGTACATTATTTGATCAAGGACATGGATTTTGACAATATTTAATTAGTATTTTACACGTGTATCTCTGCGAGTATCCCGCCGTCTTGTTACTTTTGTTTAGTTTTGAATGTTATTCATGTTCTATCAATTGTAATAACATAGCATTAAGGTTGGGGACCCAACTATGACGTCACGGTCATTTCCCGCGGTCGTATATGATAAAATGTTAAAAATAGCGTTTTTTTTTACTTTTTGAGGTTAATTTCGCGACATTCAAAAAAACTTTTACAGTCATTTCCTAGATTTCAATGCATATTTTCAATACGAAAAAGATTTTAATCTTCGCGACTTTTGGGAAAAAAGTTGCTGACCGTCGAAGAAAAATTTATAGGTGATCACTGTTCATCATATTTTTTTTTTGAGAAATCTATACAAGATTTAAAAAAAACTTTTACGGTTATTCCCTAGATAAAGGTTCAATGTATTTACACATATTTAGTAAGGTTGTCGAGATCTAAGTTAAAAGGTCTCCCTACAGTCATTATCATCATGTACATTTATACTACATACGAGTATAATAATAATAATATTTTTTTATTTCATTAAGTATGTAGGGTATTAGCTTTTTTTAGCTTGACTGACTTTTGTATTCGCAAAGTAATAAAAGATTTGCAAACATTTTGCGGTTTTAGCGACTTTTCTATGAATTCAAGACTAATTACAGACTAATTAGGTATATCTATTACTAGCTGAGTTACCCGTGCTTCGCAACGGCATATTTGACAATGACAAACCAACCCGGCATACTTTATAGGCTTGAGCTGAATGAAAAATAAATTGGATTCTGATTATTTAACCCAGAAACATATCCAGATGCCTTACTATTAAAATCATCCGTTCAAAAATTCACCCATTTTTGAAAAATATCACAATTTCAGTTGTCCCCTGTAGTTTCGAAGCTCACGAGACCCTTGGTTGTTGCGTTTTGCCTCTGGTTCAGAGCTCGAACCCCCCCTGAAATGAATTCCTGGCTACGCCCCTGATCTAGTCACTACAGAAATCTTATAACAACTCATCTCTCTACTAACCTCATTCCTTATCTGATTTTACGAAGTTTTTCTACGCATCCAATTTCATTCTTTCTAATAGTGCAGGTTTTAGATTACAATGTATGAGAAACTTGACATTCAATTCGCACTTGTCACAATTAGTATTATTATTGTAATTATAGATTTCTTCTTCAAGTATGTAATTGAGATGTGAGTACAACAATTTCCCTAATTGTAAACGGCATAAAACCCGCCATTTTATTTGCTGCTATAATTTTTTTTTTTACTTATAGTTTCCAAAAATATTACTATTATTTCGTATCTCATACCAAAGTCACATACCTACTATAATAATTACAATTAGATACTTATCTACCTAATTTAATGTAAATATTTATGTTGTACCATTGAATAAGTAATTTTTTAAATTTTTATTTCCTCACCTAGCTCCGAGTCTGACGACGCCCATGATAGCAAGTCTACCAGTAGCGAAGGGTGGACTTCTGCAGAAGGGAAGCCGGGGCTACCATTTCTAATTGGTTTACGTCAGATTAGACACTAGTATACCTATTATTTTTTCCAAAAGGTAACTCGATGGGAATCGTGTTCTTAGGTAGCTTCGCGCCTGATTAGTCTACACAAGCCAAGCCAAACGCCCTATTATGAATTTGTGATGGCTTGTTGAGGTTTTACAAGCGTGTGTTCCACAAGCGTGTGACAAACATACGTATAAAACGAGTGATTTAAATGGAATATTGGATAATTAAATGAAATGTAAATGCACATTGCGACAATTTATTGTGTTTATGTCCTTGTATAGAGGAATATATGGAGAGATTTAATTCATCCACACGACTGTGATGCATGCAAACAAAATCCACCTATTACTCTTACTATCTATCCCAACCAGATATACGATACAAAACGAAATAAGTCATCGTAAAAAATAATTTAAAACCAAGATTTTATAACTTCACATCCTAGATCCGTTTTTTGGGGTCGTGTTTGATACACGTCCTTCTTATCAGATGTTTGGGTTCCTTCATTCCGATGACGCCTCCCAGCATCAAGTATTGACAGATTCTTAATTTAAAAAGATAATATGAATTCTAGGAGTAGGTTTTAATTTCAGGGGGGGGCGAAAATACTTCTGGGGAAGGCAATTAAAATTTTAACATAGACGTAGTAAAAAGAAACAGTAATAGCGCCGCAGGCGAAATATATTCGTGAAGATGAGTGAGAAAGGTTGCGTTTTAGGTTAGTATTATAAGTGTTGTGTTAAAAATGCAACAAAAAAGTAGCGCCGATTTTTTTTGTAAAATGGGTGAACGGATGAACCTGGGATCTTTCTATAGCAGATAGCACATCATTGTTTGTCATTTACCCCCCCTATATACGTCACTGTGATGAGATCACAAATATAACATTGACATAAAATGTCAGGAAATGTATCGAAGAGTCAAGGATTTTCGTCAGAAAGACTCTTTTTTTTTTGATCTGGCGACCATTTAGTTAGACGCTATATTCAAACTCAGTTGATAGATTTTGTTTACATGCGAATAAGATGTAATGACTAATCACATTCGTTTAATATGCGTAGCGTGTAATATTTGATGTGAGATAAACTAACTAAATATCTCTTATAATAAAAAGAAAAATGTTTGTTCAAATTTTAGTTTGTTTGATATACAATTAAAAAGTTTCACTGTTAGAGTAGACCACATTTCAAAAAAAAAAATCAAAAAAGGGAGACCTTAGATCTCGACAACCTTACTAAATATGCTTTGGAAAAATAGAGTAGATACATTGAACCTTTGTCTAGGGAGTAACCGTAAAAGATTTTTTATTATATTTTGTATAGATTTCTCAAAAAAAAATGTGAAAAACACTTCTGATATTTTTTTCCGTAAGACAGCAACTCGTTTTCCGAAAGTCGCTTGATAATAATGATAATTGACCTAGGGGATGACCGTAAAAGTTTTTTTTAATGAAGCAATTTTTTTTTTATCGCGCGATTCTTCATGCGATTTTGAACCTTATCGCCGCGGTCGACCGCGACCGTAATAAAAAAATATTTATCCTCCGTAAATTTTTACGGGTGGTACCAGCTAGTTATACTAACATAGACACAATATTACATAGAGCAGTGATAATATTGTTATTTTTATTCGGTCATCGACATTGCGTGCGACTTACAAACTACGAGTATATGAACATGAACCGAATCAGTTATACCGAATTTGACAACAATGCCTGAGTAATTCAACGATATCTCAGAAATTTAAAGTATATTTCTTTGTGTCCATTCATTAAAATAAATAACAATAACTTAATGACCGCAAATATGTGACCAAAAGTTATTTCAATATTTCCTTCTACGTAACAATTATTCATTTCCTGTAGAACCTTAAGGTTTCTGACTAGACGTGCGTCTTTTTTTTCGTTATTTTTCCTTGTTAGTGTTTGGTTAGCTGGAGCAAATCTCAGCTTGGTGATAAGTTCGCCTTTGTGAACAACGCTTGATGATTTGTGTATTGTATATACTTTATTCACTTGAAGAATAAATTAAATAAAACAAAATATTTGATTTAGTAAAAGATGTAGTAAAGAAATTGTTGTTACTTGGTTCGGCAAAAGATACACTAAAATTGAATAAATGTTATTTGGTTCGGTAAAAGGCACGGTAAAATTGAATAAACGTTATTTGATTCGGTAAAAGATTGTAGAAATATTTTTGGTTTGGAGAAAGACGTTGTAAAATTGAAGAAAAGACATTTATTTCAGTAAACGATGTAGGAAAATTTGAGAAATTATATTTTCTTTTAGTAAAAGGTGCACTGATTTTTTAGAGACGACATTTGATTCGGTAAAAGACACAGCAAAAATTTAAATAACATATTTGGTTCGGTAACATACGTAGTAAAATTAAAGAAATTATATTTGGTTCAGTAAAAGGTGCAGTGAAATTGAAGAAATGTTACTTGGTTCGGTGAAAGACGTAGTCAATTGAATAAATGTTATTTGGCTCGGTAAAATACACAGCAAAAATTAAAAAAATAATATTTAAGACAGAGTACTGTTGATATAAAAAAATGTACTTACTTCTTTGTTTTTTATTATAAGTCTTGTGCTTTGCCTGTCCACTCTCACTCCGGTTGACAGCGCTGTAAGTTCTTCCAGCCACTCTCTCCCAGACTTGCAGTAGTTCCTTCATTTTTATTTATTTATTTACTATTATTTAAATTAAACTAAAAATTATTTAAAATATCACCACGAAATCACAGATTTTTTAACTCGATCACAGAATATCAACTTTTTAGGCACATTTTAAAAATGTTTTTTGGTATTTTTAGACATCAGTTCCCACATTTTAGTGAAATATATTATTCTATTTATTTTCGTAGAAAATTACTAACAGTTTTTTTTTCTAAGTAAATATATTAAAAAAAAGGTAAGTATATTTTTATTTTGTCCTGTTTATTTTTAGTATATTTTTATAAAATTATACTAATTATTGGCAACACTAATAATACTGTCAGTTGGTCATCAGATTAATTTTGAATCTGAATCAGAGACAGAATTTTTTAAAGTATATTTTTGCACTACATATTACGAGCATAAAATATATGGTACTATAAAAAATACACTTTTTGTTTTAAATCTAGCATTTTAATATACCTAGTTTAATTAACACACTATAATGTCACATAATAATTCGAAAACAGAATCTGCTTGTTTTAAATATAGAATGGTTTTAAATTTCTATACAAAGTATTCTAAACTTTGAAAAATGTTCTCAACCATCACTTTGAATCTGTCTATTTGTTCAGCTGGTAAAATATCTGAAAAAAAAGAAAAACAAAGTTATTATAATTACTGTAAACCTTTTCTGAAACTTTTAACCTGAAGTCGGTTCTGTGTTTTTAAAAAAAATCACAAAACATCTCACATCATGAATGTTAAAAAATTATGCTGATAATCTATAAAATCAGAATTACTCTACATCACGACCTTTTCCACTCAGCCTAGCAAAAAAAAAAACGTCTGCGGCGCTATTTAACCTATTTGTTTCCTAATTTCATTAGTGGTTTCCAAGTTTATACTACTTAAAGAATGCTTTATACTCGTAATGCTTAATATAGACATACCTATCACAAAAAAAAAGTAAAATCATTCGTTCATCTCTAATAATAATCCAAAGTGTCCTGACATTTGTCTTGTACAATATAATTAGATGCAAACATGTTCATCAGCATCATATTTTTTTTTTAAATTCGCCAATATTAAAATCTTAGTTGCTCTATCCATAATGTGTTTATAAACTGTCACCGAGGTTATCTGCTAGCAGAGGTGGGCACCGTTAATCAAAAAGTTAACTTCGTTAATCGATAATCCGTTAACTGGAAAGTTAACTTCGTTAATCGTTAAAGCGTTACATTTTGAATAATGTAACGGAAGTTAACGTTAATCCGTTAAAGCGTTAATGTAGAAAATCGGGGTTAAATGGCATGAAATAGAACTACATTAGTACAACTACTATCACATTTACACTATCGCGATGTATCCCAACAAAGTGAAATTTCTTTTCCAACTCCCAACCCACATACGACACCGCACATAACCCCATACAACCCTTGGATTATCTAATGCCAACGCCGCCAGTGGATGATGTCTATGCAAACAATCAATTATTAACGGACTTAATTAACGGAAGTAAAATGTAACGGAAGTTAAATAATCCGTTAACATTTTTTGGAGGTGAGAAAAGCGTTAAATCGTTAACCAAAATGTTAACTTCGTTAATTAACGATTAACGGATTAACGCTTTTCTGTCCAGCTCTGTCTGCTAGGTAGGTCTATTAATTTACACATATTTTTGGGGGCGGCATTTTCGTCCTTGCCTTAGGGCGACATTATACCTAGGGACGCCCCTGATCATTACTATACTATAAAGATAACTCACATGACACATGACAGAGAAAGTGTGAAATATAATAAAATTATTTTTATTTACCTACATTGAATTTTATTGTCATTGACGCATGAATGACATTGATTAAGTATGGGAAATAAGACTAACGCAATATTTACTGCAGCCTCCGACAAATGTGAGCGAATCTATTTAAAGTAACCGTTGGCATATCTAGTCCAAGCATTTTGGACCTAAAGTATGGCCCCCTAGCGGGAAATTCGTGGGGTGATTTTGATTGCTTTCATTTTCTTTTTTTTGCGTGTTGAATCCAGTTCTGAGGTACGCTAACAAAATTTCCTGACGGAACATTAAAAAAAAAAGATGAGAAAAGAAAAGGAAATAATATGTATTTATCTTTTTTGTTGTTTTTTGCTCATAACTAAAAAATTACCAACTTTTTGTAAGTGATTTTGGTATTACAAATGAATGAAAGTACATAAAATTTCCTGCAAATTTGGCATAAAAATTTTTTGCTCTAAAGAGCAACGGAGCTGTTAAGCTCCAAACACTGGCCAAATTTAGCTAGATTTATGCTTAATTGTACAAATTATTCATACACTTTTTCAAGTTAATTTTTCATGATAATTATAATTTTATATTTTGCTCCAAAACTGCTACCCATTTTTTCATTTTTTATTACCTACATAGGTATGCAAACTTGGCATTACTATTTGGCAATACCATTTTTTTATCAATAGGACCATCAATTGGAATCTATTTCCTTTGTTACCCAACTCTAGAATTAACAGGCACTTGTTTATATTGTACTTATCACATAACCCGTCAGAAGTGACGTTACATTTTAATTATTTCAACCTGTATTTTTTTTTATCAGCGTTTCGATCAAACTCAAGTATATTATCGATGATTGGAGATTCCGATCCAATATAAACAACGGGGTTGAGAAATAAAATAATAACGTATTTGATAATATTGTTTATACATAAACAAAATGATGACGTCATTGTTTTGTTGTTGTTAACAAACAATGCGAAGTATTTTCGATAATTATAAAATTATTTTTTATAACCAGGGCCGGTCGTCATGGAAGAGTTTTAAAGCACATACCCGAAAACGCTTTATCAAAAACAAAATCAATCTGTTGTAATGTAACTGTGAAAAACATTTATTTTTTCCTCTGATATTGAATCTGTCAAAACCCCTATTTCGTTAAAATACTTTTTAGGATGCTTTTACAAAAAAAAGAAAAGAATGCACTGAAAAATTCCTTATATAAATATTTTTGTACCAATGGAACGGACCGCTAATATAACTAGGTATATGGCGTCTTTATACTTTTTCATGTAGGTAGGGTTGGCTGGCAGAGATCGCAGCACTGCGACAAGTTCGCCCTGGTGAACAAATGTTATGATTTAATTTGTAATGTTAACATATATCTGTATCTTGTTCACCAAAAGTGTGAATAAACGGAAGGTAAATTTAAGGTAGGTACTTGTATGTTTAATTTAAAGGGAGATATATAAGTTTTTTCAGTAATCTCTATGTGTGTACATGTAAGTGTTGAATGGATTACTTCTGTGCTTGTGTTAGTTTGTCTAAAACTATAGGGTGTTTCTTTTGAATAGGCACACTTTTAAAATGAAATTAAACGTATTAAAATCATGGTAATGTTCATAAAAATAGCTTTATTCAAAAGATTATTTTATACCATTAATGCTTAAATATGATTTCGGGCATATGTGCGCCGCGGTTGGCTCGAACGAAGCATAATCTGGAAGTCCAATTTTCGACGACTTTCTCGAGCAGCTGAGGCCGTATATCGCTAATAACTCTGCGAATGTTGGCTTCCAAGTGATCCAATGTCTCAGGTTTATCTGTATAGACCCCCTAGTAGACTTCACGTACATATCCCCACAGAAAATAATCCATAGGGGTGAGATCACACGATCGTGGAGGCCAATCAACCGAACCATTACGTGAAATTATGCGCCGATCGAATGTTTTCCGTAATAACCAGATTGTGTCGCTGTTGACCACCGTATTGAAACCAAAGTTGTTGCACATTATTGTCATTTAATTAGGGGACAAAAAAGTCTTTAATCATGGACCTAAGCGATCTCCATTGACTGTAACTTTCCGACCGCCAGCACCTTTGATGAAATATGGGACAATGATTCCACAGTAAACAGTGAGTTTTTGTGGATTTGACGGCGTCTCAGAAATGGCTCCTAGAACGGAATACCTTTGCATATATGCCCGAAATCGTATCAAAACATAAATGGTAAACTCCCATCTTTCCAATGAAGCTATTTTTATGGACACTACCATGATTTTAATACGTTTAATTTCATTTTAAAAGTGTGCCTATTCAAAAGAAACACCCTATATGTATGTATCTGTTCTATATGTATGTATGCTTAAACTAAATAAATAAATAAATTGATTCAGATTTAATTTTCATTTGGAGAAATATAAATCTGGTATCAACCTACTTCAAAACTTTTTTTACCATTACGTATTTTTTTCAAATTGAACCCTTAGACCGGCCCCTGTTGGTTACAAACCATAGCTGATGTAAATGTGTATTTGATATTGATCGCGGTTTCCGGATCATTACTACGATATTTATCATTGATCCATCATCGATCCGTAATACAGTGGAATCCCGATTATTCACAACAAATATATACTATTGCTAAATCAAATACAATAGAATGCATCTTTATATGGAAAAAGACATATCCATATATGAAAAAAGATTACACTTCCTAGATTATTTGTTCTATTTATTTATTTATTTCATAGACAATTATTTATCAAATAAGGGTTAAAATCTGCATTAATAAATGGACATCGTTGACATTTTTAGTAAGGATGCGACCGTTTGTTTATTTTTTATTTATTTACTAGCTTTATTTCCCGTGTTTCGCAACAAAAATTTGTGAAGTAGATCAGCAGTATGACCCGAACCACATTCATCTGTTCATTCATTCTGACAACTTTCTAGAAGGTTCTACAACGTTTGGTAGGTATTGTGATTGACACTATGGCAGATATTTTTGCTTCAGTAAATGTCAAGTTTAAAATGAAAACTTGATTCTTAGTTACAATTCTATGGAAAAGTTTCGTATCCACGGAGACCTATGAGACAAATAATGTGGAACGAGATACGAATAAATAAATTTACGGACTAAAATAGTTATGTGAGGTTTACACTTTTGGTGAACAAAATGGAAACCTGCCAGCTAATATTATGTTTTCTATTCTATTCCCTCACGCTGCATCCCTTGCGAGGTAGGCATAGAGAACAGATCGCAAGACTTTCCTATCCTCACACACACTTCTTGCTGCCGTCACATTCACGTAATTTGTCATACACATACTTAAATTCCTTTTACGCGGAACAAGTCCGTCCTTGAGAATCTGGTCTACATCTGGTTGAGCCATGTGGTTCTTGGACGGCCGGACTTTTAGTCACAACATCCGTTTTACTCAACAACTCAACTCTCTAATCACTTAATTTCTTATCCTATCTCTCCACACATTCTTCTCAGCGATCTCATCTCAACAGCATTTATACCTGATTCTTCCTTCTTCAGCCATGTCCATGCCTCACTCGCATACATAAATAAAATTTGGATATGATAATATGTAATCTACTGTACCTTACAATACTTCCACAGCACTGACCTCCTGCAAGTGTAGGCAATGAGTACAACATGTTTCCATACCTACAGCAAGTACAGTAAATACCACACGAATAATAATAATTATTCTACCAGCTAACCTGCTACCTGCCTGCCTATACATAATAATATGATAATTTTTGTAATAAGTAGATATTTGCTTGCAAACCAATGCACTTGTTTTAACACATTTTACCTACATATTGAACTGTGAAACAACGCTGTTGTGAATAGAAATTCCATTCAATTTTGCCTCTTATCTAGAGATTAGAAATGTATTGTTTTGTAAATTTTCTCGATAAATATAATTCCGACGTTATCTCTTAAATTTATAGACCAGTAAAGGAAATGTTTGTAGCCTAATTTACTCTCAGAAAGCTGGAAACGGTTTTAATGTATTCTTTTTTTTTTCACAAATGGGTGAATTGAAGAATTTGGTTGATTGCATTAGTAACAGATCTGGATATATTTCTGGGCTACAACATGATAAACAACTAAAAGAAAATTTAGTCATAAAACATGAGAAGGTAGATAAAACAGAATCGTTTAAAAGTCCCGTTTATTTATTGTGAAGAACCCTCACCGTAATTAGATTAGCGCCGCAGGCAAAAATTTTTAGTGAAACAGCTGAGATTTAATAATTCTCGCAATAATTATTTAAAAAATAATGACATAATGAAAAAACGCTGTGGTAATAATGTGATTCATTTCTCCTACATGTGAGACGGTGGGTTGGCTGTTGAATTTCAGGGCAGGGGGGGGGGGGGGGTTGAACCCCCCTGCCATGATTCTATTCACGGCCATGATTCTATTCACAACAGCCTTTATTTGATGTACTGTATGCATTACAGTAGCTTCTAGGTATAATATGTAGGTATGGGCATGTAGCATGTGCATTATATTATCTATAATCTATACACGCATTCGCATATTATCAAGGTTACCTCACCTGTAATATGTGTGTTTAGGATTACTTGTTTCATAGTGTTTTAAAATACCTACAAATCACATTGAAATAGTAAATGTTAGGAACCTTTAGGTATATACAGAGTGTCCCAGAAAGTACGACCAAGCGGAAATCTAGAGATAGGGCACCTCTAGGGGTACCTGAATACCCCAATTTATGTGCTTGTGACGATCCTATGTGGTGATTTAATCTATTATTTTTGCTGTTTGTGACGATCATATATGGTGATAAAGAAAAATGTAAGGTGCCCTTGAGGCGTTTTTATCGCTAAACGGCGCCATAAATATTCCAGTTTATTATTATTACGTTACGCGCTTTTTGTAGTTTAAAGTTAAGATTATTTTCGTATTTTTTGTCAAACCCTGACTTGTAAGACATTATTGGTCACAGAGACACTAATTATTAAGATACATCCTTGATTTTATTTTCCAAAATAGGTAAATAGCATACCTTATGCCCCAGCAATAGCAGGGGCATGGGAAAATACTGAGCCTTGTGATTTCCCTGATGTGTTCCTTCGATTAACTTTAAAGACTGTGGTAGAGTGGCAATATGAGTATGACACAGGAAATGACAGGGAATGACACAGGTAAAGACGAGTCTTATGGCTTTCACGGGTCGGTACCAACTAAAAAAGTCGACGGTGTGAATCTGGTTTCACGACTTTCTTGACGATATTGGAAAGACGGAGAAAAGACGGAGCCTTGTGATCTTCCTGTGTTCTCTCGAAGAATTTTGAAGGGTGGAGTAGTAATAGTGGTTACACAAAAACATATTAAGCCAACCTCCGTGAATTCACGGGTAGGTACCCACTAGTATAATATAATATAAACAATACAAATACATATAATTATTTACAGTAATTAATACACAAGTGATGTTCAGTTAGTAATCTATTATACTTACTACGCTTCCAACACTTTATTGATTTACTATCTGTTATGGTAATAAGCACGCCATCCATTCTACAAATAATTGGTTGTTTTATCTGATGTAAATCTTTTCAAATAACACGATACTTTGATGTTATAGTTTGTTCGTAGAATTAATTCATGTCAAAGTTCGTCTCATAATAATAATGTAATACATAAAAATGTTATACCTAATTTAAGTATTATATCTAAGAAATAAACTGACTGACTGACTAACTAATCAACACACAGCCCAAACGGCTAGTCGTAGAGAAGCTAAATTTTGAAAACAAATTGTATTTAAGGGCCTATATGTCCGAGGAAAAAACGTTCTATTATCGTTTCGACTTTTTCAAATTTTGTACGATAGTGTTAGCCCGAGATATGAATAACGCAAGCGACAATGTGAATTGAAGCTTTTTAAAAAGAACCTGGGAACAAATTAAAAAATTAGGACAGTCAACTTGTTACAATTATAATTACTTACTTATAATTAGTTACAATTATACTAAGAGTTTGTTGGTGGCTATGGCTACTGAGAGCAATGGCCTTCTCAAGGAATTGTCCTGTAAGTTGCAGAGCTCTGAGATGGGTAAGGGCACCATGTTGTTAAGGGCCTTGTATATGGAGAGGCACAGCTTGTATTTCACCCTTTCGCTCACTTTAAGCCAGTGCAACGTAATGCATATACTATATCGAAATTAGTAATCGGGTGCATAAAGAAAAAGGGGTGATTTTAAATGTGTCTCACAAAAATTTACGGCTGCACGAAGCGGCAGGTTACAGCTAGTACAATATAATTGATAGAATAATTACTATAGATTATTACAAAATAATAATTAAAAGTGAAGTAATGATAATTGCATATTTATCCTATGTCCATCTTTATCTGACATAACATTACGGTTGGTACGTAGAGAGCAAATACAATACATTGTATCAATTCCTATGACGTACATACTATAATAATTTAAAGATCGCGACCCAACTATGACGTCACGGTCATTTCCCACGGCATTATGGTTCAAAATCGCATGATCTGAGGTGGTCGGTAGCCTGGTTGGTAACGCGCTCGACTGTTAATCCAGTGGGCGTGGGTTCGATCCCCGATGCCGACCAACTACACTTCACAACACAACCTTTTCAAGCTTACTGTGAAGTGTAGAAAGGTGTATTTGGGTTTATTTCGATAAATCCAGATTAAATGGTAAAAATAGTTTTTTGTTTCCATTTTTTGGGGTTAATTTCGCTTCAATCAAAAAACTTTTACGGTCATTCCCTAGATTTTAATGCATATTATCAGTACAAAAAAAATCTACGCGACTTTCGGGAAACGAGTTTCTGCCTTTGGGAAAAAGATTAAAAGTGTTTTTCACATTTTTTTTTAAAGAAATCTATCCAAGATATAAACAATCTTTTACGGTCATTCCCAAGGTTCAATGTATCCACTTTATTTTTCCAAAGCATATTTAGTAACGGTTGTCGAGATCTAAGGTCTCCCGTTTTTAGAAAATTTTGTAATGTCAATATACCTACAAACACATATAACTGGGATACAAGCATATAAACACAATTAACTGGGAATTGGGCAAATCTACAAAATCTGCCTACCCAATACCATACAGCTAATAGGTACAATTACATAGATAGGTACTTGCAATAAATAATTCGCTTACCAAAGCAAACAAATTGTTTACCATTAATGATGATTCAATACATCGTATTGTGTTTAAAAACACATTAATTATTTATCAATAAACCAGTTTGGCTTCATATAGTGCTAATTGGTGTATTATTTATCAAAAATCAATGTTGCATCCGGAATGAGTAGCACATTGTGTGCGATACAGGCATGGGCGTCGTCAGGGGGGGCAGAAGGGCAGCTGCTCCCCCCTAGAGATTGCAGGAATAGGTATTTCTTTTTTCATACTACATGGTAAAACCTCACAAAAAATCGCATCACTACAACACATTTTCCCATCATATCATAAATTTTCTAAAATTTGTACGAAAAGTCATCAGTTTCATAAAAAAAATTGCCTGCGGTACTATGTTTTATCTCTATTTTATAAAAAATAATTTTTCGTACATATTATTGTGCAAAATATTATATACATTTTCAAATAAACAAACCACATCATGACCTTCTCAACTACGTTTCAAAAAAAATTTCGCTTGCGGCGCTATTTACGCGCGTTTTTTATGCTATATCAATTTTGAAATTTTTGTTGCCCCTCCCCCCTAGCTCCGAGGCTGGAGTCGCCCATGGATACAGGTACTCTGTTCGACCTAAGTTCATAATACCCTACAATTAAAACATGTGGTTGCACAAAATACTAATTAAGTTATATTTAATGTATGTAATGTTAATTATGCGATTTCTCTACCGACAAAGTTGAAACAAAAAAAAGGTAAAAAAACGGTAAACGTCAATCAAATGAATGACCTTTTCTTTGATTTTTTTTCGCAATTCTCGACAATGTAGGAGAATTTTTCTTTTTACACGCTCTTATTCCACTTCACCTGCCGTTCCCCGTTTTCCGTTTCCTGTTTCCTGCGCCTAAACTAATTTACTAATACTAATTTAGACAGCTCTTTTGACAACATTTGACAATAAGTGCTACTAACATTCAATATGCGAGACGTGGTGCCTATCTGAAAGAGATAAAAAGAGACTGGAAGCTTTTGAGATGTGGTCCTACAGGAGAATTTTAGGAATTTTTTGGAGGGATCTCATAACGAACGAAGAAATTCTCAACAAAATCAAAGAGGAAGACACCTGCTCAATGCAATAGCAGAAAGACGTGCCAGATGGATCGGCCACATAGTGCGTCAAGAGGGTCTCCTATTTGAATTAATTGAAGGAATGAACGAGGGGACAAACTGCAGAGGACCACCAAGGAAAGAATACCTGGACGACCTGTGCCAGGATATGGGCTTCGACTCATATAAAGAGTTAAAAAGAACCGCACAGGACAGGGATGAGTGGAGAAGGAAATCATCGTCTCCAGGCCCTAACCTCGGGCACTTGGATTCTTCAAATTTACATAGTTATAGTCTATTAACAATCAAAAGGAGCCATAAGAAAAGATAAGCACATCAATGCTAACAGAGTGTAGAACGTCTGCTAGCATTTCGTCGTGAACACATAATCAATTTGAACAATAAGCAATTTCAAACAACAAAATAATTCGATGCTTAGATGTACCAACAGTCTCATACCAGCATCTCGTCCTTAATAATACAGTTGTTATTTAATCGAATAATCTCGACGATTAAGAGTTCGCAGTATCTTTTCTACGATTTGATGAGACATGTACTAGCATATACTATAAGATAATCTAGCAATGTAATACTTGTAGTGAGATATTTATACAGAATGCGTTATGTAACTAACTAGTTTTGTATGTGTTTCATACAAATAATATTGAGAGTATGCATACCGACATTTCAAAGATTTCTAAAAACGGGAGACCTCATATCTCGACATCCGTTACTAAATATGCTTTGGAACAAAATAGGGTAGATGCATTGAACATTTATCTAGGGAATAACCGTAAAAGATTTTTTATATCTTGCATATATTTCTCAAAAAAAATGAAAAAAACACCTCTAATCTTTTTTTTCGAAAGACTAAAACTCGTTTCCCGAAAGTCACGGAGTAAATATTTTTTTTGTACTGACAATATGCATTAAAATATAGGGAATAACCATAAAAGTTTTTTGATAGACGCAAAATTAACCCCAAAAAATGCAGAAAACGCTATTTTTATCATTTTATCATGCGATTGTTCACTCGATTTTAAACCTTAATGCCGTCGGAAATGACTGTGACGTCATTCTTGGTACCAAGCCCTTGAGATCGTCTTATACGAGTAAGTAGGTAAAGTGCCAGTCATTATACTTACAATCATTTAATGTCTCATATACTCGTGTAATTCATCATAGTTTGTGATGGATGTCAAAGCGATTCGCGTATTATAACGAGCGCTTAATTAAAAAATACTTTAAATATTACTATATTTTGTGCGATATGGCAATATATAGAGCAGAAAAAGAAAAGAGTAGTGTGTCCTAACTGACATACTTAATGCATTCTAGTCAGTCAACCTGGCGATACATCTCTCCACACTCTTTTACCTGCCACTCTTTCCCGATTAAATGTTATATGTAGTTCCTTGACGATATTAAGAGGTTTGCCGGACCCCAGTGGATGGGAATCGCACAGGAGCGGGAGAAGTGGAGGAGGAGAGGGGAGGCCTATGTCCTGCAGTGGGCAACCGCGGGCTGATAGAGAAGATAGAGAAGTTCCTTGTCAAAGTTATTTTTGTTAAATATTAAGGACGAGATGCTGGCATGAGACTATTGGAATCTCAGCATAGAATTTGATGTTTAATATTGCTTATTGCTCAAATCGATTATGTGTTCCCTAGGAAATGCTAGCAGACGTTCTACACTCTGTTAGCATTGATGTGCTTATCTTTTCTTATTGCTCCTCTTGATTGTTAGTAGACTACAAAATATGTAAATTTGACGAGTCCAATTATGTGCCCGAAATTAAGGACTAAGAACGATAATGAATAATTAACAATAAACAAATTACTAGAGATGAACGCTGTGATGGAGACATTGAAATAAATAATCTTATTTTTTTAAACTAAGAGTTTGACATCCTAGAACTGTTTTTCGCAGTCTTTCAAACGATACCAAGCACTCCCTTCCGGGGTGCTAAGGTTTCTTCACTCCAATGGCGCCTCCCACCAAGAATTGACAGATTCGAAATTTGTAAAAAGATGAGTTCTGCTCGTGAAGCACTTTCGTGGGACACTAAACACGGCGGTATGCGGTGCTGACTGGATCCTCTCAATCGCTTGGTGTCTCTCGGGGCTAGAGTTGGAAAAAATCTGACTTACGATTTGGATTTCTTTTCCAAGGCCCTTTCATACGATACCCCACACGACCCTTGGATTCTCTGAAACGCCTTACAACTTTTTTGTCTCTGGAGAAGAATGATCCAATTTTAAACAGAATCGTATTGTCACCGATTTTACGTATGTTTGCAAAGTTTCAGATCTGTAAGTAGCCAGGAAGTGGTTGAAAAAACGATTCCATGATTCCATTCTATTCAAATCTATACCCCTAACCTCGCCTCCCTTTCGGGGTAGGCACTGACTAGGCAGAGGAACAGATCGCTAGACTTTCCTATCCCAGCACAGACTTCGGGCTTCAGTCACATTCATGCAATAGGTCATACACAATCTACGATTCCTTTTAAATCAGCAACGTGTGTGGACATTATGTATATTCATCAGACACATATATTATCTAAGAATTGATCTACTAATGATCAATACGATTAATATTGATGATAGGAGAACTTTATGACTTGCTATAAATACATCATGAATACCTATAGGTACGACCTGTTTTACACCTATATCGTTGAAGAATCACCACATACCTAGTATTAATTACTTATGTATATTAATTTATTGCTATGTATAACGCATGGCGTTGGAGAGACCAGAGTTAGAGATTAAGTTCGTGATAGCTCATCAGGTATTGAAGTGCCTCAGGAGACAAGTTATGGATGTCTTCCATTGTGCCGCTGAACCTAGTGAACCTATGTACTTATGGATACTGATTTTACAAGGTTTTATTTAACTTCACTCCGTTGTTTTTTGTACGCAAATCTTGTAATTGATTTTTCAACCACTTCCTGACTACTTAGAGACCTGAAACATTGCAAACGTACGTAAACTCGGTGACAATACAATTCTACACAAAATTTGATCATCTTTCTTCAGAGACAAAAAATATGTAAGGCGTTTCAGAGGTTCCAAGGGTCGTGTGGGGTCGTGTGTGGTATCGTATGAAAGGGTGTTGGAAAATAAATCCAGATCGTAATAATGATGTCCAGCTCAAACCTAGGAAGATATCTAGCGATCGAGAGGATCCAGTCACAGCATCCCGCCATCTTTGGTATCTAACGTATGCCCTTCATGAGTAGAACTCGTATCTTTGTACAAATTTTGATTCTGTTTATTCTTGGTGGGAGGCGCCATTGGAATGAAGGGATCCAAGCACCCCGGTAGGGCGTATATGGTATCGGTTGGAAGACCAAGAAAAACAGTTGAGAAGTCATAAAATTTTGATTAAAAAAAAATACAATTACCTTACTTTTAGACACTTATACTATGAGTAAGAATAATCATTTCACTTACAAAGCATTTGTGATGTAGATTTTTCAAAACCTGTTTACATAGCTCCATCGTAACTTATTGTATGTAATGTATGAACATGAACATATAGAAGTCAGAGTGTACTAGTAAAGTATTGTAATTGTATGAAATAATAAGGAAGCAATTGAAATGTATGTAAGTAGCTATTTACATGTTAACATACATACAAACTTATATTCAAATTACTGCGATAAATATATTACACTTACACCATTTCACAATGTTATTATAGGGAGCCATGGGGCCTTTTTGTCAGAGTCGTGGGTATAGTTTAAATAAGATATATTTTTTTTAAACAAGATTTTATGGGTTCACACCTTAGAACTGTTTTTCGCGGTTTCCAAGCAATACCAAACACTCTCTTCTAAGGCGCTTGGATTCCTTCATTCCTACCCAAAAAAAGAAAGAATCAAAATTTGTGAAAATATAAGAGTTCTGCTCGTGAAGTACTTTTGTGAGATATAGCCCAAGGTACCTGGGACCAAGAGATGTGCAGGGTCGTAGAGTGAACAAAAATATTATACAGTTTATTTACCTCGCAATTTTTGTTAATACTACCTGCATAATGCACACAGATACAAGTTACGTGGAATTTATTGTTTACACTTCACTTATTGTTTTATTCCTCTATAGATATTGATGGTTGTACAGAATTCAGGTAAAGATGGAAACCCCCGTAATTTAAATTCGAAGAGAAATAATACTTTGGGTGACAAGCCGTCTATGGAATTATAGGGTTAGTAAAGTTTTGTTGCGCCTCAGCAGTAAAACGACATCGGTTTTCCCGATGGAAAATCGGGAGCTCCCTTCCCACAAAAACGTCAGGCGCGCTATTGAGGTGACATACAAAAGACAACGTAACAAAACGTGAAATGGAAAATACCAACAAATCAACATTACCTACAATACAGTTTACTGTATTATCTACCTCACCTACAATACAACAGTCCACATTATTATTTAATACATAAAATTATAAGCGCATGTGCGACCGTGCTTTTTTGGAACACTTCGTATCCACTCGGCTGTTCAAGATCGCACGAACAATCGCATAATAAAATGGTAAAAATAACGTTTTTTTTTTCATTTTTTAGGGATGATTTCGCTTCAATCAAAATACTTTTACGGTTATTTCCTAGATTTTAATACACATATTATCAGTACAAAAATAAAAACTCCACGAATTTCGGGAAACGAGTTTCTATCTTTCGGAAGGTGTTTTTCACTTTTTTTTTGAGAAATCTGTACAAGATATAAAAAAAATATTTTACGGTTATTCCTTAGATAAAGGTTCAATGTATGTATCCTATTTTTTCCAAAGCATATTTATTTATTTAATCTTTAAGTGAACAACAAATACATACAGGGTGTCCCGTAAATCAACGTCATCCCGTGGAGGGGTGATAGACCAGTTCAGGACCTACCAGAAAATCGAAAGTAAAACCTAGTAAAAAATCGCTCATTCTCGAGATATCGGCACTTTTTTGTTTTTCGTGAAATTCGACACCTACAATCAGTTTTTCGATCGCCACGGTCACAAAATTCAATATTATGGGATTATTTTTTTTGATTTTTAATCCTGAATAATTCAGCTATTTGATTTTAGTCCAAAGTAATACCTATTAATTCGCAATTTTGAAAAAAAAGAACATCGTTTCCGCCTCTCGAGTTTTTTGTTTTTTATTAGCAAATTTCGACTCCTTTACACTGTAAAAATTTTGTATCACATTAAGCTGGAAAATTATTTTAAAAACTTCTTCATTTAGTGTAGTTTTTAGAAAGGTAGAAAATTGGATATAGTTCCCTTTACAAAAAAAGCTATTCCTGTTTTACTTCAAAAGGAGCTCATTATAAAAATAGTCAAATGCAGGGTCATAGCTTCTTTATGTCCAATATTTAGACAAGTGATAGACAATAAAAAAATATGAAAAAAAGTATAATAAACGAATGTCGAAAAATTAACCGTTTTGGAGTTATGGTCTTTTGAAAATTGAGGAGTATGAAAATATCTCATTTGGGTTTTTTGTCAATAACTCACAAACCACTAAATCGATTTTGACAAAATAAATAAAAAATCATTGTAAATAATATAGGCTTTTGATAAAGTTCCTAATTTGCGGCCTTTTGTTTAGAATTTAGTGAAAATTTTGTTGAGAAACATGAATTTTTGTAAAAAAAAATATCATTTGTCACAAAACTAACAATGATATTTTCAAATGATATTTTTTTTTACAAAAATTCATGTTTCTCAACAAAATTTTCACTAAATTCTAAGGATAAGGCTTCAAATTAGGAACTTTGTTGAAAGCCTATATTATTTACAATATTTTTTAATTTATTTTGTCAAAATCGAGTTAGTGGTTTGTGAGTTATTGACAAAAAACCCAAATGAGATATTTTCATACTCCTCAATTTTCAAAAGACCATAACTCCAAAACGGTTAATTTTTCGACATTCGTTTATTATACTTTTTTTCATATTTTTTTATTGTCTATCACTTGTCAAAATATTGGACATAAAGAAGCTATGACCCTGCATTTGACTATTTTTATAATGAGCTCCTTTTGAAGTAAAACAGGAATAGCTTTTTTTGTAAAGGGAACTATATCCAATTTTCTACCTTTCTAAAAACTACACTAAATGAAGAAGTTTTTAAAATAATTTTCCAGCTTAATGTGATACAAAATTTTTACAGTGTAAAGGAGTCGAAATTTGCTAATAAAAAACAAAAAACTCGAGAGGCGGAAACGATGTTCTTTTTTTTCAAAATTGCGAATTAATAGGTATTACTTTGGACTAAAATCAAATAGCTGAATTATTCAGGATTAAAAATCAAAAAAAATAATCCCATAATATTGAATTTTGTGACCGTGGCGATCGAAAAACTGATTGTAGGTGTCGAATTTCACGAAAAACAAAAAAGTGCCGATATCTCGAGAATGAGCGATTTTTTACTAGGTTTTACTTTCGATTTTCTGGTAGGTCCTGAACTGGTCTATCACCCCTCCACGGGATGACGTTGATTTACGGGACACCCTGTATAAATATAAAAAATTAACATAGTACAGATTATAAATCGCTGTTCACTAGGGCGAACTTATCGCAGAACTGCGATTTCTCCCAGTTAACCCCAACTTCCATATGTAGTAAGGTTGTCGGGATCTAAGGTCTCCCGTTTTTAGAAATGCGTGAAATTACAATATACTCGTAGGTACATACGCTTAATGATTTTTGGCTACTTATACTAAATACTTAAAACTAACTGTTGTTACTAGTTTAGCAGGGGTTTGAATGCTAGTTATCCATAGATAATTAGGTAGGCATGTAGTGTGAGAGTAATAAGTAGGTTGCTGAGCAGGTTTGCTCAGTAATATAAGCAGTACATGATAATATAATAGTTGTTAGTAGAGATGTAGAGTGTATAGACAGATAGATAGACAGATAGATGCCTCAATGAAAGTAAGAGTGTTAGTAATAGTAAATGTATTGTGTAATCTCAAATAACAGCTGATGTGTGCTCAAATCAGCACATGTAATCTATGTAATTGTAAATTAGTTATAGGAACCTCTAATTATTATCACATTATAGGCATTGCACATTGAATTATTTAGCCCGCTACGTTTTAGAAAAATTCTAACGTACGTAAATTTGTGTGAAAGGAATATAGTACATATCTATACCATAGTTAATTCCCCATATAGGTATCTATTAATAGTGGGGTCGATTTTTTAACTAATTAAGTATGTTCGGGTTGACTGTAAGATATTGCTTTTGCAATAAGTACGCCTTTTGGCACACTGTATTATCTTGTTTTGTTTTTGTTGTTACATATATTTACTGGCCAATAAAGTTTTATTTATTTATTTATGTACTAACTAAAATAAGACCTTTTTTAAAGATTTTATTTAACTTCATTCCGTTTTTTTTGTCTGTGCGCAAATCTTGCAAACGATTTTTAGAGACCCGAAACATTGCGAGCGTACGTAAACTTGGAGACAATGATTTTCTGTACAAAGTTGGAAATAAATCCTTCTCCAGAGACAAAAATAAGCAAGGTGTTTCAGGGAATTCAAGGGTGACCTGGGGTCATGTGTGGTATCGTATGAAAGGGTGTTGGAAAATAACTCCAGATCGTAAGTCAG
This sequence comes from Ceraclea dissimilis, assembly GCA_963576895.1. Classification (NCBI taxonomy): domain Eukaryota; kingdom Metazoa; phylum Arthropoda; class Insecta; order Trichoptera; family Leptoceridae; genus Ceraclea; species Ceraclea dissimilis. The sequence continues at coordinate 770,191 of OY756361.1, forward strand.
ATGTTGTCCAGTTCAAGCCTTGGAAGACACCGAGCGATCGATAGGATGCAGTCACCGCATACCGTCGTGTTTGATATCTCACGAAAGTGCTTCACGAGTAGAACTCATATCTTTTTGCATTTTTTTTACAAATATCTTGGTGGGAGGCGCCATCGGAATGAAGAAATCCAAGAACCCCGGAAGGGCGTGTTCGGTATCGTTTGAAAGACCGAGAAAAGGGATTTAGGATGTAAGTCATAAAATCTTGTTTTAAATTTTCTTTCTTTACGATTACTTATTGTTATTTCAATTATATCATATTAAAACTTAAAACACACCTATACCTAGCTGTATTGTTAATTTTGTTTAGATTTGAATGTTATGCGTGTTCTATCAATTGTATCCATGGTTTTTACTAATTTAAATTGCGAAAACAAACATAAAACTACCGTATAATTAAGATGTCCAACAATTTAGCAGAATCATCATATTGTATCATTGAATAGATATTAGCGAATCTTCAGAAGTACAAGTAAATATACATTTGTATACACGTTGTATACTTAATTATTTAAAAGTCGTGTATCTTATATGTCCTTGATTTCTTGTAAGTATGTAAAAATAATTAACGTACGTATCTTCATTTACGAATTATTTAATAGGCACCTGGTACCTACTTATGCCGTGGCCCATGACCTCCAATTCCAAGAAAAACAAATTGATACTACATACTTTTTGAATCTATTTTTTTTTTTCAGAAGTCTCACGGAGCTAACCTGGTTTAGTATTGCTTGATGTGATGATAAGATATGGTTACAATTTTTCGCTGGTTTCAAATTATATTTCTGAACTGTTGTTAAAAAGAACTAGCCAATTATTGGATTGTTAGAATAAACTGGCAACTTCGTTTTTCAAACTTGTGATGGCGGTTTGAAGGGATTATCGAAGTATTTTTTATTTCTCCAAATCGCAAAACTATCTTGTTTGTATCTCACGAAAGTGCTTCACGAGCAGAACTCGTATCTTTTTACAAATTCTGATTCTCTATTCTTGGTGGGAGGCACCATCGGAATGAAGGAATCCAAGCGCCTCAGAAGGGCGTGTTTGGTATCGTTTGGAAGACTGCGAAAAACAGTTCAACGATGTCAAGTCATACAATTTACGATAACTTTTTTTTTTCAATTATTTAAATTTGAAAGTACTTTAGTAAAAAAAGTTACAGAATTATTGGACCTAATGTCATTGTAGTTTCTATTTTTACCACAGTATCGCTAGAGTCTAATCGTTATAATAATTAATTATTTGATTCAATTTACCTATGTCATTATGATAATTATTAATGAGCTACCTTGCAGTTTTTATTTGTTTTATTAAAATTTAATTATCGATGTATGAATGATATATTTCACAATCATTATACATTATATAGCAGTGGTCAAAACTTAGACCTCTACCCCAGTGGCGGGCCCAGGATTTATTTCTGTGGGGGGGGACAGAGGGCAGAAGAAATTGACCTCGGTTTGAGGACCATATAAAATTTTGTACTTAAAACATTTTTTTACAACACATTGGAGTTTTGAGAGTCTATCGACTGCTAAAACTTCACCCCCTCCCCCTTCGAAGACTTATTAGGTATTTATTTATTTGCACAATTCAAAATGTTAAAATAATAGATAGCCATCGAAAAATAATACCCAGATTTAAAATAAGTGATTTTTCCACTGTAACTAGTTAGTGCAAGCATTGTTTGGTGCAAGACAGAACGTTTTGACGCATGCGCAGGCTAACTATGCAGTCGATAAGGCCACCTGGTGCTGACCATTTACTGCCGTCCATTGAAGGAAAATCCCGCGGGCTTAAAGCCCTCCACATTCCTGGGTAGCTCAGGCGCATTAATTGCGACCTCTTTACCCGCACTTCTAGGCAAATCTTATTAAGGGTGGGCCCAGGGTTAGCCTTAAGGGAGCCCCCCGGCAAACTCCACCCCTAAATTACGTTAATTCAGTGTTCTTATCTAAGGAGGTTACAATACATTTCTTACAGCTGTCCAATACAATGTTAATCGTGCTCAGAAAGCGCAATAAAAAAATATATTTTATTGCCTTACCTCCCCTTTTTCTCAGCCTAAAGTCGCACCCCCTCTGCCCTCCCAGCTTACTGCAGATGACGGTGCAACGAACTCACATTTTTATTCTTTACCACGTCATTATCTATTAAACAGCTATTAGGTCTGTGTTCACAAACTCATGTCGGCCAAGGCTAACAAATAGTATTAAATATAATATGTGTGAGTAAGTAAATACTTATAATGATAATGCAACACATACATGTGCACCCATATTAAAAATATATTGAGGTGTTTCAATAGATTTCTTTTGATAGATCATACAGAGTGTTTTGCTTCTTAGAGAAGTCCCACAAAAATATCACATGGGGAAAATGCATGTCTAATAATCTTAGAAGAAAGCCGACAGGCTTTCGCTGCGTGATGAATCCATATCTCCCAGTTGTTGGTTCTTCGGGTTTCCTTACACACCACTGCTCACGCTGCGACAGTAAATTACTGATACCTCGGCGGACTTTTAAATACAAAAACCACTTTATCCTGAAGATGGTAGTAGTATTGCTGCCGAAAGCTCGGTTATTCAACCACTCTACACGCAGTAAGGAAACCCGAAGAACCAACAACGAAGATATAAATAAATATCTATTTCTAGAGGTAGCAACGCTAGGAGTTCCGTTGTTAAGGAATTTTAACGTTTAAAAATTCTGCTAGAGTTGTATGGTCATCAAAATTTGTTATAAGAGAAATCAACTGAATACAGCGCCCTTTTCTGTCAGTTTATTGACAGTACACAACTTTTACAAGATCATAAAGCTGAAATTGGATTCAGCACTCCCATAGCAAACCACTTCTATATTTTTCCACCCAATTTAAAAAAAATCACTTAGAAATGTGTGTAGGATTTTCGTGGCAGAAACTTTAGGTATTTTTGGAGATGTTTTAATTCAAAATGTATAAATTAAAATTAATAGTAAAATGTCATTTTTTAAATACTTATTAAAAATATGTCATCGAAATTCGACGGTAAAGTTGTTTTAGAGCACAAGACCAGACCTTTTTTTTTCTTAAAATATAATTGTTCCACCTTATTTGTTTGCATTTATAGCTAATAGTATCCAAACAATCAGCGAACAGGAAACATTTTTGAGATTGATTATTGCAAAGCTCCTGTCAAAAACACCCTACATACGTGGGACTACTATATAATATGCTGAAATTAGGGCACGACAGAACACGCTGTATTACCACATCGCATATTAAAGGTTGAATGGTAATAATTATTGGTATTGCAATAATACATAATCAGCTCTAGGTAGGTGCTTACCTATTCTAATGAGTATAATATTTGAGTATCTAATATAATGCTATTGGTGGTCATAATAATATTATCAGGGTCTTTGGTCAAACGCTGTGTGTCATGTGACGTTTTAATTCACAAGTCAAATGCAATTCAGCAATTATTATTATTTAGAGTCCCGCAAGGTCGCGTCTTAGGGCCACTAGTTTTGCACGAAAATCTATAAACCAATTGGAAGTGTTGCACTATTGTTATTTATTTGACAGTTTTCTTAATTATGCGCTCGTCCTAGTGAATATAAACGAATTTATTGCTACATATTATACTAAGTATAATATTTGAGTATCTAATATAGTGCTCTTGGTGGTCATTCATAATAATATTATCAGGGTCTTTATAAAATGCTGTGTGCCATGTGACGTCTTAATTCATAAGTCAAATGCAATTCAGCAAAATTGTTATTAGTTGGAGTCCCGCAAGGTCGTGTCTTTGGCCCACTCGTTTTGCACGAAAATCTATAAACCAATTGAAAGTGTTGCATTATTATTGATAATCTGCAAGGTATCACAATGATATGCTCGCCCTGTAGGCAACAGACGTCTGGGCAGGCCTGCAATGACCATCCAGAGGTTGTACACATCAGAACTGCGCCAGGCTGAAATGACATGGGATTGGGAACAGGCAACGGAGTTGGCCCAGGACAGAAAAGCCTGGAGAAACTGGGTGACGACCACATGCTCCCCATAGGGAACGGACTTGAATATGTATGTAGGTATGTGTATGCTCGCCCTAGTGAATATAAATATATTGCGCAGAACTTTAGCATCAGTCATTTTCTTGAATAAAAAATGCAGTTAACAAATGGTTGGATTAGAAAAGCAATTCATTGACGTTAGATAACGGTCAGATACATTGTCGATAGTATCTACCATATTATAATATATATATATTTATTTAAACCTATCTACATTACATATAATTTAACTCAAAAAACTTTCAATGAAACTCCTGGTTAGATACTTGATTTTTATTTTTATTAGTCCCTAAGATAAATTATGCTAAGTTATATACCAATAGGTACAGTTTTATTAAGACTTTTTTTTAATTAGAAGTAATTAATTTGTCAATCAATAACAAAACGCTTAAAAATAGGCACGTAGGCCTGCGGACAAAACATAAACTCTTCCTGAAAATCAAAGAATGACTTATATATTTAGACTTTGTTCTGTGGTCACAGCTGATGATCCCAAAGTCTTTATAATGAACGCATCTGATTTGGTCACAAATTTACAATTTCCATAATTATTTATAGATGCATGAACTTTAATATCTGATCAGGTATTAACAGATCAGATTAAATTAACAATCAAGGTTTTAAGAAAAAATAATCTATTACCAGAAATTGAGCTGAAACATTTCCGGCAAAATATTTTGATGCGAAGATAAATAATTTTGATAATAGATAATTAAAGATAAAAAAACTAATAAGAGAAAATGTCTGTCAAATTTCTTTTGCGTCGTATTTCTCCAACACCAGACTCCGGGAAATGAACCTGTGACCTCTGTGTTTCTTATTTGTGGTGTTAATCGCTGCTCTTACACGAGGTCACCTGCTTCTCTGGTTGCCTTCAAATAGTTAGCTGGTTACCAATTATTATTTTTTAATTATTTTGTTGTTATTAAGATGATATATGTTATATAGGAAATGGATAAACAATCGTCCAAATACTCTGATATTGGCTTTGTTGGTATAACATGTTTCGTTCGACGGATGGTGGTCGACCTTACATAAACATCACGCATACTTATTAATATATGTTTATGCGTATTTTCTTTATTATTGTTAATCATTGGGTGTACAGAGTGATTCCATATATCCGTACCAGCCATTTTTCTGCTGGGAAAAAAATCATAATCGAAAACCCGTTTGATGAATCTTTAAGTGACATTTTCGGTTTTTTAAACAACAGGAAGTAGACGTATCCGGGGTGAGATTTGATTTAAAATGAGAAGGGGGTGAATTTTTTTGATACCTTTCCGAAACAGTGGTCCACAAAACCCTCACGGTACAGTTTTTTTCTTTTATTTTTAAAACAGTAAAAGATATCCAGGAGGTTTCTTTCAAAACATTATTCCATATAAAGATTACACACACTCCTAGCCTCCGCCATTCATGAAAGATTTCTTGTACTCAAAACGTGTCCATCCTTGAGGATCTGGTCGACGTGATCGATCCAAGTCAAGCTCGGGGGGCTGCGATTCCTCACACCTCTTCGTCCACCCAATTTTTATTCATCCTGTCGTCATTCATTCTCTCAACATGGCCAAACCCTCTTAGTTTGTTTACCGTCATTCTCATGAAATAATCATCCTGTACGTTATTGTTAATTATTTTGTATTATTGTTAATTTGTTGTAAATTGTGTTATTAGAATTAAACGGTGTAAAACAAGTTTATAACCCAAAATACCTTCTGCAAAATAAACTCAAGTGGAGAGAAGGCCGATGGGAAATCCATAACGCACCAAGCAAGCAACAATAATTGACGTAGAGTGACGTCACCCCAAATCTGGGAGTGCTGAATGTCAGGGGTGAGTCGCAGTCATACGGAGGCTACCAGGATATAGATTGGTGCTACGCACCAAGTAAGTTAACACTACATGGGGTATATAAGACCAGACTCTCTGTTCTTTCTGTCTGGGTTAATACTCTATTGGTATGCTAGCCACTTGCGTTCCACTGCTGGACATGGGCCTCTCCCATACACTTCCAATGTCTTCTATCTTGGGCAATCTGCTACCATCTACGACCCGTAAGCTGGACAATGTCATCTGTCCACCTTTTCTGTGGTCTTCCTACGCCTCTTTTGTTCTCCCAGGGCCTCCACTTCAGGATTTTAGGTGCCCATCTGACACATGTCTCGCACACTGCCATTTTTGGCTTTGCTGTTCTTTCTGCGATGTCGGCAACTTTTGTTCGATGTCTGATCTCCTCATTTTTAATTTTATCTCGAAGACTGACGCCCAACATTTGTCTTTCCATTTCTCGCTGAATGTAGATGTAACTAGTTTTAAGTTTTATATTTGTAAAAAATGTATTGTAAACTCGTTGGATAAGGACACTGAAGAAACGTAATTCAGGGGTGGGGTTTGCCGGGGGGGCTCCCTTAAGGCTAACCCTGGGCCCGCCTCTTAATAATATTTTGCTAGAAGTGCGAGTAAAAAGGTCGCTATTAATGCGCCTGAGCTACCCGGGGATAAGCTTGATATTGATACAAAAACGAACCTGTCTCAAGAGATTACGTTGACAATGAAATGTAAGGCATTTAGTGATGTGTGCATTACCATTGTCACATCATTCTGTCCTTCCTTCTATCATTTCATTGAGTATAATACTAGGCATGTATCTAATTACCCATTAGTTTACAGTAATTAACCATAATCATATAATCTAGCAGAAACTAATCAACTAATCATCGTGTATCATTGATTAGATACACTTCCGGAAAGGAATGGCATAAGAACTCATCGAGATATGAACAAAATCGATGTTATTAAAAGTAGGCATAGTGACATTTCAAAACATTTACAAAAAATTCAAAAAACTTGAGAGAATGAATGTTAGTAAACGCTGTTGTTCGGTTTCAAAAGTAGGCATAAATTTCAAAAATCGGGATTTAGATCTCAACAACCTTACTGAACATGCTTTGGAAAAAAATAGGGTAGATACATTGAACCTATGACCATAAAAGATTTTTTATATCTTGTATAGATTTCTATAAAAAAATGTGAAAAACACCTAAGATATATTTTCCGAAAGTTAACAACTCGTTTCTCGAAAGTCACAGAGTTTTTTTCTAAATTGATAATACGCATTAAAATCTAGGGAATGATCGTGAAAGTTTTTTTTGAAAGAGTTGAAATTAACCCCAAAAAATGAAAAAAACGCTATTTTTAATATTTTATTGTGCGATTCAAGCGATTTTGAACCTTAATAACGCCGCAGAAAATTACCGTGAGTTCGTAGTTGGGTCCCATATAGTCTTAATCTCGGCAGTCTCTTTCGATGAACCATACAAGTTGTCTTTCATGCAAAAGCATATATTATGCGGACTTTTGGTTTTGAAATGTCATTTGTATTTGATGACTTTCCCAAAAATATTGTAAAATATTATGTAGATTTTCTTGATGAAATTCATAACATCGATGTATTATCATTTGTGTTGCTTGCACTCTCAATTTCCGGTGCTACACTTCAAAAGTAGTTACGTAGGTGCTTAATTGAATTAATAAGACTACTGTGTAATATTTAATTAGGTAATTAGGTGGTAATTATTACTACCAGGTAATATCTTCTTAAGTAAAGCGCAACAACACCATATGACAAGGTCGCAATGACCGACCCTACAACACAACATTTGATAAAATAATATTTACATCATCTTTATCACGACAAACATGCGACAGATGTGACGAAACGGCGACACGTGAGTCGAAAATACGTCATAATTAGGTTGCGTCTTCGTGCAGAACGAAATTATGACTAGGCACTAAAAAAAATTACATGCGACAAAATTCCCCGCATTTGATCACACGCGAAACAATTATGTTGCCTCCACACGCGCGGGATCCAACACAAGCTTTTTGTGTTTATGAGTAAAAAGGAGTGTGGTTGGAACGTTTGTCTTGACGTGTACGTAACCGACCGATGACGCTGTTTTACTCGTGAACATAAAAAACTTGTGTTAGCTCGGGCGTGTGTGGCAGCACCATAATGGGCACGCTACACGCTCGCGAGTCATGACGACCTTTTGGTGTTCATGAGTAAAAAGGCGTCAATGGTCGGTTACGTACACGTCAAGACAAACATTTTTATCCACACGCCTTTTTACTCATTCACGGCGAGGGTCGTCGAGCGTCTGGCGTCAGCATTACATTTTCATACTCTAAATTCTTGTGTCGACCTTCGAGTATATCTAGGGTTGGCAGAAGCTGCAATTTACGAATACGAGATACGTCGATACGTAGGTAATTAAAAAGAAACGTCATTTTTAGCTATGGGCTCTTAAGGCTCTTAAGCTAGGTATGTGGAGTGATTGAAATTGAGATTGTCTATTTGATTCCTTAAAAAAAAAACATTGTTTTGATTATGTCTTTCTAAACCAATTTTTTAAAGATACAAGTTTACCTCTGAGAATAGATTTTTGCGGAGAATCGGAGAATACTAGTACCAAACAGTGTTAGTCGCCCCAAGCAAAAGAAAAAGTTATGTTACCTCTGCAAATACAATAAGTGATATAGATTTTATAACTAACAGTACAGTATAGCGTCGTATTATTTATCTCTATGAATAGTAGTGATAATGTAATTATTTATGTCACACACAATGTGGTACACAGTGTACTACATACAGTACACTGGTATATTAATAGTAGCATACACATTAATAGGAAGTAACGATATTGTGCGCCTTGATCTTGACATAGTAATGCTCTATATAAGATTTTAATTCAATGTACTGCATGATTTAACAATTAATATGCATATCAAGCAGTTATCTCAACAGATACACGATACACAGCGATGGATGGTCTTTCCATCAAGCTTATGGATTGGATGGACTGGGATTGGTGATGTTACTTAAAGCTCCCGACCCAACTATGACGTCATAGTCATTTCCCACACCAATAAGGTGTGCATGGACAATCGCATGGATAATCGCATGATAAAATGGTAAATTTAGAGATTTTTTTTTTCATTTTTTGGACTTAATTTCGCTTCAATCAAATTTTTTACGGTTATATTCTCTAGATTTTAATGCATACCTATTATCAACACAAATTTCAGAAAAATCTGAGGTGTTTTTCAATTTTTTTGAGAAATCTATACAAGATATAAAAATATTTTACGGTTATTCCCTAGATAAAGGTTCAATGTATCTACTGTATTTTTTCCAAAGCATATTTAGTAAGGTTGTCGAGATCTAAGGTCTGCCGTTTTTATAAATTTTTGAAATGTCAATATGCATACCCTTAAAGCAGCCGACGATCAGTCATACGCCTGATGGAAAGTCCATCCTTTGCTGTATATCTGTTAACATATCCGTTTTTCAATATATCAGATTTCTTAGAATATATCAGAAACATGATTTTTTTAATTCTACGAAAAATAATCCGAAAACTTCACGACTTTTTAATGTGGCTATAAAATGAAGAATGACGCATATTTTTAAATAACATTCATGGCTCGTTGGCCGTGCTTTGGGAGGCATCGTGCGACCCATAAAGCCTCCATGAAAGCCTCTGGACGTACCTACTCGTATTAAATGAAAATAATTGGTATTTATTTCAGTGCGAAACATCTCCGATTTAAAAATATTATTTACAAAACTACACTTGACAATATTCTAGGGAGTTTTGTATTAAAGTTTTTATTTATAATACTAGATCACTCGTAGACGAGTGGTTGACCATAGAGCATAATAGAATGGAAATTACCTATTATAAATTAAGTATTTTACAGTATCTAAGTATTAATATAGTATATTAAAATCATGGTCGGAGCTAATGGCCAGTGCACTGGTTGGCATCGAACCAAGAATATGTAACATAAATTTACCTAATGTTATGTCACTTGCTGAGTCTATACATTGAATTGTATCGGACGTCTGTCTCGTGCAAGGGGATGTGAACCTTTGTCAAAAAAACATTCTTAAAAATATAAACATATCTACGGGGTTTAAATCTTTGACTTTCGAACCTACCTACACCTAAACTGCCTCCCCCTTCCAATCTCTGGGGGGGGCAGCTGCCTAAAAGGTATTTATTTTTTCTTACTAAATGATAAAACCTCACAAAAATCACATTATTACGACACGTTTTCTCATCATATCATAAATTTTCACTAAAATCCATCAAAGTACGGTTATTTTATAAAAAAAATGGCCTGCGCCTGGGGTGCCATATTTTATTACCATTTTATAAAAGTCATTTTTCATACATATTGTGCAAAAAAATTATACACATTTTCAAACAAACCAAACCCCATAGCGACCTTCTTCACTATGTCTCAAAAAAATTTTTGCCTGCGACGCTTTTCCGGCTTTTTTCATGATCTATCGGATTTTAAATTTCGTTTGCCCCCTGCCCTACAAAAGATGAACCATGAAAAAAATAAGAAGCATGAAATAATTTGTGTCACGATACGAGTATGTGATATTAAAAGATGAATACACAGTAATATTGTATATATTGGGTGTAGAAGGTGTTATTTAACACTATTATAACAATTAAGATCAATTGTTGACAGTTGGTGAAGTGAGAGATATAAAAATCTGTATATTTTGACAGTTTTGTGTCAAAAAATTTGCTACATTTTTAATTTGTACGAACTTGCATTGAAAAACAAATGAATTGTTATCTGTCAACTTCGTCTTTTGAGGCGAATAAATTTTCTGAGTAATAGGCAAACTCGATAGAGTTATGAAAATTCATAATTATGGCTTGATAATTGAGTTTAATTTGAAATAATATTTTGATTTTAAATGCATAACGATTATTGTGAATAACTATTGCAATTATTTCATTTTTCTCTTAGAAATTATTAGAATTAATTTTAATATTATTTAAATATTTACCTACAATTAAATATTTCGTGATTGCCTAATTATATCTGAATTATTTTAATAGCTGAACCTATTTTACAATTAAAATGAATGGAAATGATAGAGTTATTAGTTACATAGTTATAAATATTTACACTTGTAGGCAAGGATGTAAAAATGGGGAGCGACCCCCCCCCCTCCCCCGAAATGCAAAGTAAGTAGGTACCTATTTAAAAAACGTTATTTTAAAACATTTACATTCACTATCTGCCATCAATTCACCCATTTAAATTTTACTATTGCATTTTTTTGTACTTACTTACAAATTAATTTTAATACCAATCTAAAACACGTTCTATTTCACTCACCTTCACGAAGAAATTCGCATGCGGCGCTATCACTTTTTTAACATGCCTGGATCGGCCGCCTACGAAATGAAAAGCAATATACGCCATAGTTGCAGTGCAGGTACTTCTTAAAAGGCCTATATTATAAAAGCTTGCTTTTCTTTAGTTGAGAATGCTATTCATTTATTTATTTATTTATCTATGGTACAAATACAGTCACAACAGTACAACGGAAACAGTAAAAGTATTGACAAACCTGACCAATTACATTTGTACACAAATAACAAGACACAAACTTATGCCCGATCCCACCAACTACCACCTAGGAAGCAGACACCTAAGGTATTTCCATACAAAACCACAGATAATTTGAGTGATTATCATAACCTTGAAGATATAAATCCTTACAAAATACAGCATGCAGCTCTACTTAGTTAGGTGCCCAAATATCTCCGCCCAGAATCTCCCTCACTTAAGTAGCTGCATGCTGTATTTTGTATGGATTTATATCTTCAAGGTTATGATAATCACTCAAATTATCTGTGGTTTTGTATGGAAATTCCTTAGGGGTCTGCTTCCTAGGTGGTAGTTGGTGGGATCGGGCATTAGACCTCTACATACATAGAGAAAATATAACGTATACTATATTTTATATTTATATGAAAGGATCGGATGGAAATGGAACGAGGAGGAAGAGAGGAAAGGAATGGAGAAGGAATGGGATTGGGAAGAAAATATATGTTCTATCTATCAATTGTAATAATACTATATGTACCTAGCATTCATAATTCTGCAAGTTGTCTAAAGTGCAGAGTTCCCTAAGTAATGATTCTTCTCCGTAATTGGCAAGATATTCGGGCTATAAAAAGAATCGAATTTTGAACCAAGAAATCGTCAAGTCGCGACGCGACGTCACATAATAAGTGAGATGACATCTTCACAGCATTTAATACAGTATATCTACCTATCTATACCCTCACGCCACGTCTCTTGCAGGGTAGACAGAGAGGACAGAGTGCCAGACAGCCCTATCCTTACACACACTCCTAGCTTCCGTCACATTCATACAATCAGTCATACACGCTCTCCAATTCCTTTTACTCAAAACGCGTCCATCCTTGAGGTTCTTGTCAACATGGTCGGACCAGGCCGGTCTCGGGTGGCCGCACTTCCTCACACCTCTTCGCTCACTCAAATATATCTTTTTTGTCATCATTCTCTCAACATGACCAAACCATCGTAGTTTATTCACATTCATTCTAGTTACAACACCATTCTTGCAGTCGCTGATTTTTCCTTGTTTGAGAACCTCATTCCTTATCTTATCTCTCAGCGTTTTCCCACACATTCTTCTTAACGACCTCATTTCCACTGCATTCGACCCGGATTCGTCCTAGTACCTATATCTACTATCATTATCTATTGATATTGAAACTATTGTCAGTATGAGTGAACTGAGACAAAGAAGAGATGCTTCATTAGGAATTCAGGGGAATCCCGACGAGGTATAGAAATCTAACCTAACGTAACCTCTCGTTACGCCGCAATGTTTATGTTATGGCGCAGTTTAACTGTGGTTAATAAAGCTCGCGACCCAACTATGACGTCACGGTCATTTCCCACGGCATTAAGGATCACAATCACATGATAAAATGGTAAAAATAACGTTTTTTTCTTGGGGTTCATTTCGCTCCAACCAAAAAACTTTTACAGTTATGCCCTAGATTTTAATACGTATTATCAATACAAAAAAATTCTCGCGACTTTCGGGAAACGTGTTGCTGTATTTCGTAAAAAGGATCAGAGCTTTTTTTCACATTATTTTTATGCAAAATCTCAAAATAAAAAATCTTTTACGGTTACTCTCTAGATAAAAGTTCAATGCATCTACTCTATTTTTTCCAAAGCATATTTAGTAACGGTTGTCGAGATCTATGGTCTCCTGTTTTTACAAATTTTTGAAATGTCAATATGCCTACTTAGCATAATAAAAATATAACGGAAGTAGGTACCTGCTCGAAAATAAAACTCATTATTTCCTACACAAAATTCAATACGTTTTTTTCTACAAAATCTTGCTATATTTGTCCTTTGATCTCCTATTTATCTACCTGGGCAATATAAATTGATATCATATGTATAAATAAATAAATAGTATAACACATAGAGATTTACATGCTCGATGCATGTTACCATTCATGGATAATTTTATGTTAAATAAATGTTCGCCCTTTGCTAGACAAGAAATATATATTCCATATATTATTTATATTGCTTCTTACAATATGTTCAAGGCGCACTTACATTTTATCATGTAAATGTAATAGGTACATATTTTATTTATGTAAAAACCATTACACTACCTTTGTAATATCACCTATTACTTGCCAACACACTTCTCAGTATAATGATGTAGTGCAGTGTACATATTATCATTCATGATTGATATATAAACTCATCAGCCTAATACTGGGAAACATTCACCTATCCAGATATCATATACTGTATCAAAGTACTATACTACTCAGATATACTGCTCTATATACACATACAAGCTAAGTGCCTGAAATATCACTATTTAGAAATCTTATTACAATATTGCATGTATTACCTATGTTTGCATTTTTATGTGCAGATTTTCCGGCAAATCTAATTTATTTAAATGATTGATTAGTGATTTTGCTATTATACCTGCAGCTGATAATACTAATTGGGTTATTTAGCTGGTCCGCAAACACTACAAGGCAAGTACTAAATAAAAATGCTAAACCACAAATTTTATGTACAATACCTATACATTATAATACAGATATTAAATATTGATTATGCTATTGACCTGAATATAATATTAGGTAATAAAAATTAGCTTATTTGCCACAAAATATTGTAATATTATTTGCTGATCTTGGCCATGACATTGTCAATTCGTCGATAATTCGAGTGTCGTCACTTGATGCGCCTCCGATTATGCTGATTTATTTATCATTTGGACGATGTGCTCAAATGCTCCACAGGTGGCACATGCGGGATTCTCCTGCCTGTGACTGCGGAGAGCCAGTGCAATCCATCAAGCACATTGTCGAAGACTGTCCTCTGAGAGCATTTCCTGGACCATATTCAGATATCCACAATGCCACACCCAATGCCCTGGAATAGCTTGGAAGCCTGGATGTTGCTCTGTAGGGTACATGTCTCCTGTATTTAACAGATAGCATAATTCTCTTATCTTTTGACGTTGCCGCCCATTCCCTTGACAAAAAGGTTCAACGTATCTACCCTATTTTTTCCAAATCATAATTAGTAAGGTGGTCTAAATCTAAGGTCTCCCGTTTTTTGATTTTATTTTTCGAATTTCAATATGCCTTTTTTAAAATCGAACAACAGCGTTTAATAATTTTCTCTTCCTCCCAAGTTTGCCAACCATTAATCTTGTTTATAACCACGAAAATCTACAAATTCAAATTCAAATAAATTTATTAATAACTAATATCTTACATTTCTAGTACATACACATAAAACTTATTACAATATTTACATTTTCCATACTGCCCTCCAAAGTGAGGAGACCTCGTGTATTGGAGGGGAGCTCCGGGGTTTTCATCAATTCTATATATCTCAAAATCGTCCAACCAATCCTGTTTGTATGTTCGATGATGCGTTGTTTCACTGAACATCGTATACATAATTATGTAGGTAACAATAACAATATTATTGTCCTTCAATATTTTGCCAAACAATTAAGTTTGGTACATTATTATAATGATTATTATTAAAATATACCTAACAATATTAGGTTTACGGTAAATTCGTCTAAAATCAATTCGTCTAATGACCAACTCGTCTAAAATCAATTTGTCTAACGATCAATTCGTGTAATGACCAATTCGTCTAAAATGATAATAATGAACGTACCTACACATTTTTTACATTTTTAGGGAAGTAAATACCTAATCGTACAAAGAATATCAGATTTTATTCAAGATGCTGTGCTGTGTGGATTTTAGACGAATTGATCACTAGGCGAATTGATCATTAGTCGGATTGATCATTAGTCGAATTGATTTTAGACAAATTCATTTTAGACGAATTGATTTTAGACAAATTGATTTTAGACAAATTGATTTTAGACGAATTGATTTTAGACGAATTTACCGGCCACCCAATATTATTATGTACCATAAAAGTTGAGGCCTGTGTCATTCTACCATAACTAATTAGGTAGACTTATATTATGCAAAAATATCACTATACCTAAGCTAAAATAATAAGATACGGTTTGATGAAATTTATTAACAGATTTTATTAAACTTCACTGTGGTGTTTTTTTTTGTTTGTTTGTCTGTGGACAAATCTTTCAATCGATTTTTCAACCACTTTCTGACTATACAGGGTGTTGATTGATGGATGTATATATCTTCAGGAGTGATAGTACAGGTTATTTGGGATCTTTTGAGCCAAACTTAGCTTGGTCCAAAATCGCACGGTCTCGAGTTATTCGAGATTTTAACTTTTTATCGAAAAACCCCGAATTATTCAAGATTTGCCCCAATAGTTTCGTATGTATAGGTACCTATTCAGTTCTGTATTTTTTTTTAAATATGTGTTTGGTCTATTAAACTCATTAGTTTCAATCTAAAGAAACAATAATGATAAAAAATATCGGATTCAATAAATAGTTATTTCAAAATCGAGGCACGACCTTAGACGAGATTTTTCTTAAGAAGAAAATCGCCCTAAGATTTAGAAATTTTGAAAAAACTTCTCTGATTTATGCTCTTTCAAAACAATGATGTACAAAACATAATAATAAAACATTAGTTTCATAAAGACATGATACAATAACTTCAAGAGATCACTACAAATTTAAGCTAATTTCAAAACAGATCCCCGGATCTAATGCAAGAGAAAGAAGAAGAAGACATTTGCCCAATCCCACCAACTTTTACCTAGGAAGGAGAGCCCTAAGAAATTTCCATACAAAAACAGGGATAAAATTCATATGGAATTAGGCTGTGCTCTAACTGGAAGCTGATGTTCTTTATTCAATAAATAGAATATTATCCCTGTTTTTGTATGGAAATTTCTTAGGGCTCTCCTTCCTAGGTAAAAGTTGGTGGGCTTGGGCATATGTTTCGTCCAGTTTTTCTTCAACAAATACCCAGTTGGTGCAAATCACACTGGCATACATTGTAATCAAGAATATTACATCATCTCTTCCAACAAATCAGGGTCTAAAAAGGACACCCATATTTGTTTTTACATCACAAAGGAATTAATTAGCATTTGTAGTGATAATTTGCAATGTCGCAGTCATGGGCAATAATCCAGATATTTACGACATTTCCTAGACGTCAACGACATTAATATCAATTATATATAGATTTTATAATATCGATTGAATATAATTATGCAAATCAACCCGCGAACATGTGCAAATTATCGAATAATATATTATTTTCCAATTGCTGTTTAATAAAATTGTAATTATAATCACCATTACAGAAAATATGTAAATACCTATACAGAATTAGCGGGTCAAATAAAAAATAATTGATAAAATGTAATAATCCCATTAGTATTTTAAGCCACACGTGTAAAACCGAAATCACTAAAGGATTATATAAATACATTAGATTTGCCGGAAAATCTGTGCAATAAATTGTAAAAATCGGTAATTATTAATACCTACATGCAAAATTGTAAGAAAATTTCTAGATAGTGATATTTCAGGCATTTAGCTTGTATTTTATATAGAGCAATATCCTTCGATATCTGGATAGGTGAATGTTTTCCAGTATTAGGTTGATGACCTTATATTTCAATCAAGAATGATAATTCTCTCACTTTTCAAACTGGAATTAGTGTTGTTTAAAATTTATACAAATGTAGTTAATCATAGCATTTGTTCACTAGGGCGAGCTCATCGTAATACTGTCTGTTCAAACAATTGTAATAGTTCCTAATTTCGAGGGGTCGAAATAGTGATTATTTGAGAACAAATTTAAAAATTAGGACTTAGCTAGTTATTTGATTAGAGGTCAAATTATGATGATCGAATGTAACATAAATTTTCAAAGGCTATGGATAAATGGTACTATTAGAAAAATAATATAATGGAAATACTTAATATATTTGTATGAGATAATAGGAAGATAAAAACACAACATTTATATATTTATTCATAGGTGTAAATTGTTTACAAAAATATATAAAGTTATCTAGCAGTAAGTAGGTAAATTAATATGTAAATATACGTATGGCGATAGAAGACACAAAACACAGTGAAATGTTAATTATTCGAACTGAACTAAATCAAACTTAAAGAGCAGTAGCGTGGTGTGGGGGCGGCATTTTTAAGAAAATTTTCATAAATCCATTAAATCACATTTGTTTCATTAAAAAATCGAAAAAAGGTGGATGGACTGGAACTGGTGAATGTTACTTGAGTGTAAAGTGATGTCAGTAAACCACCCGAAGATCATAGACAAAAAAGCTTGATAGAAAGTCTATCCTTCGCAGTATATCTGTTGAGATAACCATTTGTTATTCAACTACGATATTCAATGTTCTCACAAAAAGTAAATTGTGCAATTTAAATAATATGACCCTACATTTAAGTTACTCTGTGTACACAGTAATTGAATTGACTCTTTGTATTGTATCAATATTGTATCAACAAAAATGGCAGGGGGCGGGACATGTGGCAAGACAGGACAGTGTCAGATGGGCACCTAAAATCCTGAAGTGGAGGCCCTGGGAGAACAAAAGAGGCGTAGGAAGACCACAGAAAAGGTAGACAGATGACATTGACCAGCTTACGGGTCGTAGATGGCAGCAGATAGCCAAAGATAGAAGACAGTGGAAGAGTTTAGAAGAGACCTATGTCCAGCAATGGAACGCAAGTGGCTAGCAGTTCAAGCAGTACATTGTATCAATTTGTTTTCGTCTAAGTTCATGTTCAGTGTCTCTCCGTGTGCTTTGTGAATAAATAAATAAATTAATTAATGAGACGTATAATTGTGTCTTCACTGTACGTGTCAAAGTATGTCGATAACTCCTAGACTTACTGTATTCAGTAGATATTATATAACGTACTAACCTGTTAGATAACATTTCCCAAGTAATCATTTGGAAGATCCTGTTTTAGGAAAAAACCTATCAAACTATACTTAATATTCCATCTATCTAGGCATCATAGACTAGCATCAGTTGGACAACCCCAAAGACAGCATACTCTAGTATGGCTAGACCATAAAAATTTAAATATCTAAAAATATCTATTGGTCGCCAAGCAGTTGTAGAAATTTAGAATTAGCAGCAATAATTTTCTATACAATTTCTCAAACGATTTTTTTTAGATTTGACTTTCTCAATTGATGTTCCTTTGTCGAGTTCTACATTTCCAATATTTGGAAAACTATGAAGTATGTTCGGTCCACACAATTTGGCTGTTCGGAAGTTATCTGCAAGTGACATAATATTGCATGATTGTATTGTTGGTAGCTCTTACTTCAAATCTTGTTGTACATTATATAGCTGTCAAAATCTCATAATTTTCTGACATTCATATTATAGAGCAGTGCATTATTCTTCACCTGTGCAATGTAAGAAAATTACGGAATTTTGACGGCTCTTTCAAAGATAGGGATATTGGCATTCAAAAAACGGAAGGTCTTGGACAACCATATGCCTCGAAAAAAAAAACAGGGATTTTTTTTAAAATGAATCTGGGTTTTTCGAAATAAACCCAAATACACCTTTGTACACTTCACAGTAAGCTTGAAAAAGCTTCTGTTGTGAAATGGAGTGGGTCGGCATCGAGGATCGAGCCCACTGGATTAACAGTCGAGCGCGTTACCAACCAGGCTACCGAGCACCTCAAACTGCATTGAAACTTTATCTAGGGAATGACCGAAAAACATTTTTTATGTCTTGTAGAGATTGCTAAAAAAAAGTGTGAAAAACGCCTCTGATCTTTTTAAAATCTAGGGAATAACCGTAAAAGTATTTTTGAATGATGCAAAATTAACCTAAAAAAGCAAAAAAACACGCCATTTTTAACATTGTATCATGCTATTTTGAACCTTAACGCCGCGGGAAATGACCGTGAAGTCATAGTTGAGTGCCTAGCTTTAACAAGATTTGACAATAAGTGCTACCAATAACACGATCTTGCAGATAATTTCCAAACAGCCAGATTAACTGAAATGCATAGTACCTAGTTTGTAGTATGTAAATATTTATTGATCTTCTAAATCCAATTTATGTATTTGGAGCTCAGGAATGTACAGGTTCAGAATTCGTTAATTTATTTAAATATCGAAATATATAACTGTAAATGACCTAAATTGATTTAAGTTAAGGTATCCACTCGTAGGGCATAACATTAGATTGGCCCTTAGGCTTACTGACTTAGATTATATGAGTACCTTCAATATTTTTACTGTAATATTCAAATCAACTTCGAAGTTTATTTTTGAATCACAATTTCTTTGTGAGGTCAACGGAATTTTTCTACATATGTTTCTAGTTGAATTTTTAACAAGTAGTTATATCTCAACTGATACACAGCAGAGGATGGACTTTCTATCAGGCTTATGACTGATTGTCGGCTGGCTTATTAGGTTGTTAGGTTGGAGGTCTGGGTTCGATTCCCGACCGCGGCAGATGGATAGACTGGAATTGGTGAATGTTACTTAAGTGTAAAGTGATGACATTAGGCCAGCCGACGATCAGTCATAAGCCTGATAGAAAGTCCATCCTCTGCTGTATATCAGTTGAGATATGTTTTATATCACTTGTTAAAAACTTCAAAGTTACTTATATTTTCGATAATCAGTTTTTATTACAATAATCGTGACATGTTTCTTATTTACATAATAAGAATTTTGAGATACCTCCCAATAGTGACAAAACACACTTATTTAAGAAATCTTTCAATGTTAATTAGTTACATTGAGTACATGGCTGGCGCAGTTGGTTGAGGCGGCAGTCTCTCAAGGGGGAGGTGCCAGGTTCAAACCCCGACGCAGGCGATGTATTCCATACTTTGCGATACAGGCTTTTAGCCTAGTGCAAGGTTCACAGTAGTTTCGGGAGGGGTTTGTTGAGGGGAGCCCTTCCAGCGAACCTTGAGCCCTCCTTTGAGAAAATGTTTTTGCTTAAAAGACTGGAAAGTGGTCAAAGTGCAAGGTGTGCAGAAAAGTATTATAAAAAAAATATATTTAAAAAATATATATAAGTACCTATTAGGTTAACAAAGCGCCCTTGTGGTGGGTATATAGACTCAAGACACTCACGACCCAGATTTTACAGGATAGTAAGACCCAGAACTACCAATGATGAGACAATATGCATGCTGTGGACACTCTTAATTGGGAGGTTAACGTGAATTATATATTTTGTGTATGTCACAGTGGCGAAGGGTGGATTTCTGCAGAAGGGAAGCCGGGGCTAACTTTTCTTATGAGATTACGCCAGATTAGACACTATTATGCCTATCATTTTTTCCAAAAGGTAACTCGATGGGAATCGTGTTCTTAGGTAGCTTCGCTCCTGGTATGTCATTAACTCAAATTTTCTACTTTTCGCGGATGACTTGAAAATATACCGACATATAAAAACAGTTCATGACGCAGTAGAACTGAATGAGGATTTGGAAAGGGTTCAAAAATACTGTACAGAAAACAAACTCGAACTGAATTTAAAGAAGTGCAATTCTATCACATTTACGAAAAATAGAAATAAAATTAAACACAATTACGTGGTTGACGGAGTTGAATTAAAGCGACTGACGAGCATTAGAGACCTAGGAATAATTTTTGACGATAAACTTCATTTTGACGTGCACATAAGCGAATTATTGACACAATGTAACAAATTACTTGGCTTTATTCTTAGAGCATCTTCCGACTTTCGAAGGTGCGAATCGGTTGTACAGCTATACATTTCTTTGATTCGGTCTAAGCTGGAGTACTGTTCCACGATATGGAACCCGCTGTATAACAAGTACATTACCGACGTGGAAAGGCTGCAGCGAAAGTTCGTCCGTATTTGCGAGCGTAGATTTCGAGGTACAACTTTGACTTTGACAGATCTAACAAAAAGGCGTATACTTATTGATGCATGTGTACTGCGGAAAATATGTGTGTCGGAGGTTGACGTGTCACCTTTGCTGGGTGACATTGGTTTCTGCGTACCGTCGCGAAGACGAACATACTCGCCATTCTACTTAAGTCGTCACTTAACTAATGCTGGTTGTAGGAACCCTCTCCATAGAATGACAAAATGTTACAATGACAGATTCACCGAGGTCGACATGTTCTCTACCACTAATTGCAGTTACAAAAAGCAAATTTCAGGAATTCTGCAGAATAGTTAGTACAATGTTTTCATTATCTGCCAATATTCTTGTGTCTACATTACCTTACTCCCAATCTCCCAACTCCTTACACCTTTTTCCTCTTTTTCCTTCCTCTGATTGGTACTTGCAAGCATTTAGGTTATAATGTTGTTTTGTTTTTAATTAATTATTTGACTTAGTTTATCTATAATTTGTAATTAGTAGGTTAATGGGTAGGTTTTTGAAAAAGTAGTTAAGTGAATTTAATTTAGATAAGGTAGTTTTTTTTATATTGTCAACAAGTATTTGTCCCCATAATATGACTTCTTTGTGTACACTGTAATAGGGCTTTGAATGAACTATATTTAATGTAATGTTTTTCTTTAGGCTAATTTGTGTTCAATGTCTGTAAGTGTGCCTTGCTGATAAATAAATAAATAAATAAACTCATTATGTATGTTTGTTAACTTGCTGTGTGTGTCCCCAATAAATAAATAAACATTAATACTATAAATTAGAGTATAAATTTTAGAGTCTAGACCAGATAGAAAGATAAAAAAATAGTACCTAATGAAATGCATGCAAGCATGCAAATTACATATATGCAATTAAAAAACAACGGATTTTACGGTAGTTAAGTGTATTAATTATTTTAGACAAAACACCAAATTTTTAAATATCAGTATTGTGTTACTATCCTAAATGCATTTCTTTCCACTGAGTGCATATGCAGGTTTCACATATGTCACTGTCGTATCATAGCAAAATCTAAAGCACATAATGCATACACGAGTACATTGTTTTTTTTAGGTGTAATTAAATTCGTAAATTTTATAGTAGGTACATTTCACACAAGGCACAATGCTTTGGAAAAAAATAGAGTAGATACATTGAACTCTTATCTAGGGAATGACCGTAAAAGATTTTTCATATCTTGTGCAGATATCTAAAAAAAAATGTGAAAAACGCCTCTGATCTTTTTTCCGAAAGACAGAAACTCGTTCCACGAAAGTCGCCAATTTTTTTTTGTATTGATAATATGCATTTAAAATCAAGGGAATGACTGAAAAAGTTTTTTTGAATGAAGCCAAATTAACCCCAAAAAGTAAAAACGCTATTTTTTTACATTTTATGATGCAATTAACAAAGAAAATATACCTGGGAGAAAGAAGAGGGTACCTAAGGAAGTGTGGCTGTCGAGGAACCAATTGGCTTGCCCATGTAGGCCAGATTCTTAAATAGAGACGTGTTCTGAGTAAAATAAATCGTAGAGTGTGTATGACAAATTGTATGAATGTGACGGACACAAGAAGTGTGTGTAAGGATAGGAAAGTGTGGCGATCTGTCCTCTCTGCCTACACAAACTTTCAATTTATTAAATAGGAGTCAGGCCAATGCAAAAGTTTTTTTTTTCAGACCAATAAAAACTTTGAAAGATCGTTTAACTAGTCGCCTATTTAATAAATTCAAAGTCTGTGAAAAATACTATATACTGTGTTTTCATTTTAATCATGTTACAATGAACTCCCACCATGAAACTTCGGTCGAATTACTCAACATTCTTTTAAGAATAAAAATGATTCATTTTAAAAGAATCACAAAAAGTTCAGTGTGAACCATCAATAAAACTAAGTGGTTAAAAAATAAGTATTTTTTGTAGGAATTCACTTCACGACACAAGCTTTTCAAGCTAACTGTGAAGTGTACAAAGGTGTATTTGGGTTTATTTCGAAAAACACAGATTCATTTAAGTTTGAAAAAAATAAATTACCAGTTTCGACAATCTTTTAACCATCTTCAGACTAAACTATTACAATTTTACAATTTTTAATTATGTACAGATATGTTTGTACTTACTCAGTTATTTTTCCAAAAACACTGCAAATTAAACAATAACAAAAACACACACACAACAAAATCCAAAAACTGTTTGCACAACAAAACACCATAAAATAAAGTATTTCAAAAAGAATTGATTAACGATGAAATAACTGAAAACCGACTTTATTTAATTTAATAAACAGTTGAAAGTAAGGTTTATTTAAAAATGTTTAATTTCACTTTGATTATTTATTTATTTCATTTATGGGGTAACTTTTTGTTTCGCGAAACACAATCTCACAAAAATCAATTTCTACACAACGCGTCCTCGCGGCAAGACATTCAAAATTCGACTGAAAGAAAATTCACAATGAAAAACACAGCAAACCCCCAACGGAAGATAAAATTGAGACAATTATCAACCGACAACACGTTGAGATAAAGACAATTATTACGTCAACTACGTAATAGGTACGTCATATAAAATAAACGTGATATATCTTGTGTATTGTAAGTGATTATGAACCTTAAAGACGGTCATGTATTTTAGTTTACGATTGCACTATCTGTAGAATACCCCTACTACTTCAAACAATTTAAACTAGTTTACCTATATTTTATCGTACTAAAGAAAAACCTATTTGGGTTCTGAACCTAAACGTGACACTTTATTGAAAATGTTTAATCGTTTATATGACTCATTAGTTATATCATACTGATTGTTGTGTGCCTTTTTACTTTTTAGACAGGCATGCTGCGCACAGATTTGGCATAGGTTGTATCAAGTACTTTATACAAGTTTTGTATGAATGAAATTGCAAGCTTTTCGCACATAGAGTGACTTATGCGCTTAAACATGCGTAAATACATTCTTCTAGAAAACCTATTAGATTTTATGATTTTCAACCACTTGCCGACAACTTAAAGGCCTAAAAATTTGCAAACGTACGTAAACTCGGTGACAATACAATTCTGCACCCCTTTAGATCAGCCTACTCCAAAGACAAAAAAGATGTGAAGCGTTTGAGGGGGATCCAAGGGTTGTGTGGGGTCATGTGTGGTATCGTATGAAAGAGCGTCGGAAAATAAATCCAGATCGTAAGTCAGATGTTGTCCAGCTCAAGCCTTGGAAGACACCGAGCAATCGAGAGGATCCAGTCACCGCACACCGCCGTGTTTGGTATCTCATGAAAGTGCTTCACGAGTAGAACTCATATTAAAATTTTGATTCTGTCTATTCTTGGTGGGAGGTGCCATTGGAATGAAGGAACCCAAGCACCCCGGCAGGGCGTGTTTGGTATCGTTTGGAAAAGCGCGAAAAACGTATTTAAGATGTGTAGTTAAAAAATCTTGGTTTTAAAACATTTTTTATCTGATTACTTACTTATTTTCAGGTAATTTTTAATTGTAGGCACGCCGAGGCATAATGCAACCAAAATACATTCACTAAGTACTCGCACGGTTCTAAATACTTACATACTGTATTTTTTATCACACTTGTGAAAAGTAAATATAGATAGAAGCAAGTAATTATACAATTCTATTTTAATTGCAAAGTTTTTTTATCTTAATAATAAATTTTTCACAGTTTCCACGTTTTCTTCTTATCTTTATTTGGAGACATGGGCGTCGCCAGCCTCGGAGCTAGGGGGGACGGCAACAAAAATAATAAAAAAACGATATAGCAGGAACAACGCGTAAATAGCGCCTCAGGCGAATTTTTTTTTGTGAGACATAGTGAAGAACATCGTGATGCAGTTTGGATTATTTGAAAATGTACATAATACTTCGCACAATATTATATGCATGAAAAATGTGTTTTACAAAAAAGTATGAAAAATAGCGCCACAGGCAATTTTTTTTATGAAATAATTGTATTTTGATGGATTTTCATGAAAATTTATGATATGATGAGAAATTGTGTGCTCATAATGTGATTTTTTTGTGAGGTTTTATCATTTAGTATGAACAAATATATACCTATTTCGATCACTAGGCCCTCCCCTGACGACGCCTATGGTAGAAGGCAAAGTACATTAAAAGAGAATAGCCCCCCCTCCACTATTTTTTGATAATTTTTTTAGTGTTCTGTAAATTTCAGAAGTTACCCACCTAAGACATTGACAACTTTTTCAGCAATAAGGTTCGCCATCCATTCTGAATGTCATCTATATATAATTACGCAGAAAGACTTATGTGTAGGTGCGTGTTATACATACGTACACTATACATACACATACAGCACAGCGATTCTGATTTCCCTATCACAATAGTGTTATAGTGATCAATTTCTCCTGATTTTATGCAAAATACTTAGCAACGTACAATTGGAATATAATTTTCCAAAAATTTTACATTTCCTAATGACAAAACAAGAATATAGTAGTGTGCTAAAGGGAGGACTTACTGCAAAAGCAATATCTTACAGTCAACCCGAGTATTATTATTAGATACTATAATACTATTGTAGAGAATGCAAATCAAATTATTTAATCCACCAGCCGTAGTACAATATTCCTATTTATATGCAAAAGCATAAAGATACATCCCTGTTCAAAATTTTGCATAAAAGAAGGAGTAATACTTTACATGGTTTGTTTCTCAAATGCACCTGAACATATGCTATCCACATAACATCATTACTTCCTGTTCCTAGTATCTCTATAAGCTATGCACATCATTTATGCTGACTTTGTCAAAGCCCCATGTCTCCTTCTCCACTCATCCCTGTCCTGTGTGGTTCTTTTTAACTCTTTATATGAGTGGAAGCCCATATCCTGGCACAGGTCGTCCTCTGTAGTTTGTCCCGTCGTTCATTCCTTCAATTAATTCAAATAGGAGACCCTCTTGACGCACTATGTGACCGATCCATCTGGCACGTCTTTCTGCTACTGCATTGAGCAGGTCACTATGTTAAAGTTAAATTCGTAATGCTAATATAATCAGACACATTTATCATTTTTATCCGTCATTGAACCTAAAAGTTGAGTAAGTAAAGAGGCAAATGAACTAAAATTAAACACATTTTAATTACTGTTGTTTTTGTTTATTTAAAAGTCTCAGCTCTCTACATAAAATATTTGGCATAATGGATCTAACCCACGATAGGATTGGCCATAGGGCAGATAGGGCAAATGCCCAATGGGCTAGTCTAAGCCAAGAATTGTTAAGCCAGCAGCACCGGCCAATTGCACAAATGTAGTGTTTTTGTGGGGAGTTGGAGAGCGATGTCTCTGAAATGCCCAGGCCGGTTTTAGGTGCCATCTATCCATTTCAAGCGATGACCCTTGATAGTTTGGGACACAGTTGGTTAGGTGGTCATTACGGTGATGTCGTTACAGAGTCAAACCAACGGATAGCTGGCATTCTTCGTCGACATTGGTATACGAAAGCATTACTTCAATAAAAACATTAATCTTCAATATTATCAACGACAATCTTGAGAGTTCCGACAGAGGGATACGGCAAACACTGTCGCTTTATTTCCGCATAACCTCGAGGACCACAGGCGGCGAATAGTTTAAACGACTTCGTTATAGTCTGATACTTCCAAGTGCTACACGTCTTGTTACTAATAAACGCTATCTGATCGGGGTTAAATATATTCCTATAATTATCGTACACAGTCTCAATTTCCTTTTCTAATACGTCGAACTTATTCTCCACTTTTCGTAAAATATTTTTCAGCTTTGCTACTTCAGCTTCTTGCACTTCTCTCTCGGCTTCAGTCAATCCATTCTCCGTGACTTTCTTTCTTTTCTCGCTCTTTTTTTTACTATTTATTCTGTTTGATTTTCTCGCATTAGTATCACCGTTTGTGTTTATTTTCTTAATAGTGGTCTCAGTGGCGACAATACTCTTTTTGATATTAATAAGCGCCTCGTCATCACTCTCGCTGTAGTCTGAATTTTCAACTGAAAGAGAAAACAAGCTATTAGTATCCTAACTATGTAACTTCTTTTTGTCTGCAGATAAATGTTCGAGCATTCCCTGGACCATATGCAGATATCCATTCAGCCACCCTTAACGCTCTTGAATGGCTTGGAAGCCTGGATGTTGCTCTGTAGGGTACATGTCTCCTGTATGTAACAGATAGCATAATTCTCGTATCTTTTGACGTTGCCGCCCAACGGTGGCAGAATCCATACGAAATAATAATAATAATGTTCGTGCTAATTTAACTTTTCTTACCTTTACTTGAATCCATTACACAAAATAATCCAAAAAGTTTCAATCAGAATCCAAGTAATTAGAATCCAGTCTCCTCAACCTAAAATATCAATTAACGATTAGAATTCTAGTTCTAGCCTAACCTCAAGTTCAAGTTATTTCTTTTAGTCAAAAAACCTCTAAATATTTCATAGGATATTCATATGAATCGCCTAGTATTGACGTTTTTGTGAAATGTGATCAATTTTAACTGAAATACTGAATAATCACAGTAAATTATGGTAAAAAATACGCAAAAAGAAGGTTTACATACACGGAGAGAATGATGGCAAATTATTCACCAAACAACGCGAATATTTTGATTTACACACATATTTTGCTAAATATGTTATTTATAAAGGTAGTAGTAATCTTCAATCGTACTAATTACGTAAAAAATGATCTCAAACTTCGTTTCCAGTCGGCTTTTGCGATGACAGCTACTGTCACAACAGCGCGCCATTATTTTGTAAACAACGTTCATAGACAAAAATGAGAATCATACCAAAGACAAATCTGTCAAGTATATTTTCCTTATCCGGGAATCCCGCGTCTCCCATGTCTTTCGACTTTTTTCCTACAGCCTGCTGCTTTCTTTTGTGATTTTTGTCTTGTGTCGACGCGGTGTGTGGATATTAAAGTACTGGTGCTGTCGTACCTTTTCTTTACCCAAAGGTAACAATAGCATATCAAATTACTTACAAAGAAAGACAATGTGAAATAAACCGGTTTAAAACTAGGACAAACATAACCTATATAAGGATGACTCTCCATTTGACGATCTTCAGTTATGGAATAGTTTGTTATTTTGCTGGATATTTTAAACAAATTAGTTGTAAGATGTCGAACTATGTACAAGCTTGTAACAAGAGGCAGAAAACTACACGCGAGCCACCAAGGAACACAGAAGTTGGAGATTATTTTGCTGGTAAAATATAATTTCTGTTATACGCAAAAAAATATTGAACAGGGTCTCTCAGTCTTTTGGACTTTGCGCCCCGGTTTTATTTTGAACACTGTGGCGACACGTATCTGTTGCGGCAGTAATCAAAAGGTATTGCTGTGAAACCATCCCTTGGCGAGCTTCATAGAATGCCCTCTCAAATGGGTATTGGTATTCAGGGTGTAGATGGAGCTGATATGGGGAACATCATAGTAGCCATTCATAATCTTATATGACTTGATAAGGTCACCTCTAGATCGCCTGGCTGTAAAAGTGTCGTGAACCCCAGTCTGGTGAGCCTCTCCTCATAACTTAAGTCGTGAATGGTCTGTGGTATTTTGGTTCCATTATGATCATAAAAAATAGTGTACCTAATCATTGTATGTATGTATTGTGTATATCAAATATGTATATGTCACAAGTGGTTTTGGTTGGCAGACATTGCCTATGGCAATAAACTCGCCATTTGGAGAAAAAAATTTTAAGATTTTATTTATTTATTTATTGTTTTGTTACAGGAATAAACAAGATCGAGTACAAGGGTGACACAGCGTCATATGATGACACATTATGCTACAGATATTACAATGCTAATGAAAGGATTCATGGACGCACCATGGAAGATTGGATCAGACCAGCAGTGTCCATCACAGCTTTCAAATATTCTGGTAAGATTTCTGATGAATCCCAGCAAACATAAAAGGTTGTAATTTGGAGTTAATTACCTTTATTATGTCACTGATACTCTGGTAACCTCACCTAAATCGGAAATAAAGACCTTGATTTGATGTTCATTTTAACCAAAATGGGGAACGGAAGCACGTGCCTATGACGTCTAAATGGAGGTAATCTAAGAAACTCTAACCAGACATTTTACAACCAATTTGGTCGCTATAACCAGTTTGACCTAAACTTCACGTATACTTTACCGATTAATCGACCTGTTTAAAATTTTATGACCTAATGCGCGCATGCGTGGATTATAGAACATATAACCAATTCTTTATTTTATTATTTAGCACACGCATCCATTTACGTTACAATACTTTTACAATGGCGTTTATAATATTCATCAAACTGCATAAGCACTTTTTTTATCACTGACTTTACGCGCATATACAACAAAAATGACGTGCGGTGTAAATCTAATCGTATATTATGATGATTGGAGATCGAAAAATACTAACGGGCCCTAAAAATATTGAGAAATAAGGAAATACAATAATATTCGTATTATTTTTATATGTCTTAAAAATTCTTAAAATTGAATTTTATGCATGCAAAATTGTTAGAAACATTGATTTATAATGTTTGCTCACCTTAGTTTTGATAATTGAGCATTAATAAGGGCATAAATAGTAATCATAACATGTCAATTCATTCCGCCAAGCTAAAACGTCAGAATGAAAAAAATGGCGTCCATTCTTACGACTTCTATTCGTCAAATAAGTCATGAAAACCAGTAATTCTCGGCAATCAAGAATGTTTTACCTACTTTGGTGATAGAATCTACAAAGTTACCGACCATGATGTCTAATGTAGGTCACCGAGGTTACCACTGTCAGATAATCGAGCGTCACGTGATATCTAGTGATGTGTTAAGCCGCGTTTTATAATAACCATAGCAAAAATTTCTCAAAAAACATAAAATCCAGTAGAACAATTCAATGGCACACCTAGGGTAGCCGGCGCCCGAGGCAAACTATTTAATTCCTCCCCCCCCCCTTTTAATAATACACTCCACGATTATACAAATCAAAATAATTACTAACGAAAATTATTTTAAATATTTAGGTTAATGTTTACAAGGGCGAGCTGATGATTAAAATGAAGTCATCGACTCGCCCTAGTGAATAAAATACTGAAATATTTATATTTTCTCACTTAATTTAGATGATCAGCTCGCCCTAGTAAATGTTCTCAAAAAATATTAAATTTATATTAATTTCGATTATTAGCTCGCCCTAGTGAACATTTACCAGAAATATTTAAATTAAAACACTTAATTTTTATCATCAGTGCGCCCTAGTGAACATTTAATTTAAATATTTAAATTTACTCATTTAATTTAGATCATCAGCTAGCCCTGGTGAATGTTTACAAAACATGGGAAATTTTAATTAATTTCAATTATAAACTCGCCCTAGTGAAAATTTAACTAAAATATTTAAATTTTCTCACTTAATTTAGATCACCAGCTCGCCCTGGTAAATATTGAAAAAATATTAAAATTTAATTAATTTAGATTAACAGCTCCCCCTAGTGACCATTTTCACCTGAAATATTTAAATTTAAACACTTAATCATCAGTTAGCCCTAGTAGACATTAACCTAAATATTTAAATTTACCTACTTGATTTTGTGTCTTCAACTCGCCCTAGCGAAAATTTTAATAATTTTCAAATATTTTAGTTAAATTTTCACTAGAGCGAGTTGATAATTGAAATTAATTAAAATTTCTCATTTTTTGTAAACATTCACTAGGGCTAGCTGATGATCTAAATTAAATGAGTAAATTTTAATATTTCAATAAATTTTCACTAGGGCGAACTGATGATTAAAATTAAGTGTTTTAATTTAAATATTTCAGGTAAATGTTCACTAGGGCGAGCTGATGACATAAAATCAAGTAGGTTAATTTAAATATTCAGATTAATGTTCACTAAGGCGAGCTAATAATCGAAATTAATAAAAAAATAATATTTTTGTGAACATTTACTAGGGCGGGCTGATGATCTAAATTAAGTGAGAAAATATAACTATTTCCGTAAATTATTCACTAGGGCGAGCCGATGATCGAAATTAGGTGAGTAAAATACATATTAAGTACATATTTAAGGGCAACACCACTATATACAAATATAAATAAGTAGGTGTGTTGTGAATCATGTGCACCTGCGCACCTGTCGCTGGTTACCGCTCATCGTGGTAAATATCGTGATCGTACGGTATGAATCCACATACTATTAAGATTTGCCCATCTCTATTGTCTGCACACACCAACATTATACGGTAGGTATGTATCATATTTCATCATGGCGTCACAATTATAAAAAGAAACTCCATATTCGTCAAAATATCCTGTGCTACCAAAATACTTCCAAAATATAACTAGAATTGGAACACTTATGTGAAACTATAACCTCTAGGTTAAATTTAGAAGCAAATCCTACCATAAAGACATAATAATATTATTGTCCGTAACCTATTGGTGTTCAAAATGACCAATAAGTCATACCTAACCTACAAAACACAACAGATACCGAGAACGCGATCAGCTGATCAATGGCCGCCATTTTGTGGAACTTGTTGGTCGAAATTTTGTCTCAAATGAAGTAAAACAATCTTCAATAAGGGTCATAAATTAGACTAGTAAGTTTTTTTTCCAATTGGTTGATTATATGGTTATAATTTCGACGCAGAAACGATTATTTCAACCAATTAGTAGAAATAGCTCAGTGGTTAATAAGAGAGGTAAATACCACGTCCATTTAGAACTTTCATTCTACCGAGTGGCTGTTTATTCTTTATGGTTGGGAAATAAGTAAAAACGATGTTTTTTTTTCTTTGTATTCACCATTAGAGTCAAAACTTCTGAAAAGTTTAAAATGTCAGATAATATTACGAAATTTTACACCAAAATAAGTTAATCTGCTATTAGACCAGAATTATTGACTTCGCAATGTTTGCTGGGATGTATCAGTTATTATTATTTGAGCTAAAAATGAAAAGACTATGTTTTAAAAATGGACTTCCACCATGAACTGGCAGTCAAAAACCTTGAGATTATTATTTGGTGTCGGGTTTAGGCAGCTTTCACTGATTTGACCCAACTTTTTGGCCATTGCAGATAACTTCTAGTCCTACATAAAAAATGGATAGATAATCTTTTTTATAGAGAATCTAGTAAGGATTATTTTTGTCATTGACCACTTTCTCCTATCTCTCACCATCTTCTTCTTCTTTCTTCAGCCATCTCTCCTCTGCTGGATATAGGCCTCTTCCATTTTCTTCCATTTTTCTCTGTCTTGTGCTTTGCTAATCCATCTTCTGCCATATTCCTGCCTAAATGCGAAAAACCGCAAAGGGGGGCTTTTTCGGGGGGCAGTGGGTGTTGCGGCAAGATTTTGATAGTCAACTCTAGTGCGATGTATGTTCCTATGTCTAAGCTATAATTCAAGCCACATTTCCGGATCTCTGCAACAATAAACACATCACTGTTGAGAGCTATACCAAAAACACAAACCCAAATTATTTTTTTTAATGGTTTATTAAATATATATAAATTTTACAAAAAAATAGTTAAACCAATATTTGCCAAACTGCAAAGCAGTTTGTTGGGATCATGCACACCTTGCACTAGGCTAAAAGCCTGTATTGCAAAGTGTAGAATACATCGCCAGCGCCGGGGTTTGAACCTGGCACCTCCCGCTTTTTATTACGATAGATTATATTTCAGGGATGGATTCATATGGCAAGCCAACGTTCAACAGACTATGGGACGACCACACCAGTTCCCTTGACAACAACAAGCGCTGTGCCCGAGCTGCCCTCGAATTCTGCACAAAACTTGGTATAAAACATTGGACTGCTTTCGACAAGGATTTTGTACCCGAAACTGAAACCTTTGAAGAGAATTCCACGTACTTTGATGAAATGGTTGAATACATGCAGGAGTTGCAGCAGAGATCCGGATTAAAACCTTTGTGGATTGCGCCAGACTTACATTCACATCCCAGGTATGTCACACTCGTAATAATCAGGTCTTAAGGTCCTATATGCTGTCATCTGGCTTCGTCACCCTGTATTGTTCTCAGCCAATACTGAGAGAATCGTCTTGAAACTGAAGACAGTGATAGATGAAAGTATGGACTACAGATTGACTGATTTAAAATTACAATATTTGGAAATTCCTTGGATAAAAGATATTCCGAAAGTACTTATTCTTATTTCACGCATACATTCTCATACAAAATTTGAAAAAGTTGAAGCGAACTTTTATATCGTCGAACTAAAGCATATCGTCGGTAGAATTTTTTAAAATTAAAATTTGTTTTTTATAGATTTGCATCGGGAGCGTCTACGAGTTACGACTGCAACATCATGTTAATGGCCGCCCAAAGAGTCAAGAAATGTTTAGACGCTTATCACAAATTAAATGCGGAATGTTTTCTAATGTGGAACGGACGCGAGGGATTTCAATCTGTGATCAACGCTGACGTTCAACGTGAGATCAAACACTACGCACGTTTACTCAAAATGACCTCCGACTACAAAGAACGTCTGGGCTACAGAGGACAATTGCTGTTACAACCTTTCAGAATGAATTCGTACGACAACTATTACTACTGCAATCGTAGCGATGATTATTTTAATGTTGTTCGTGATCGAGAGATGTTCCGTCCGTACATTTCGGACACGACTAGCGGACTTTGTTTCTTGAAGCATTACAACTTGGACAGACACTACAAGATGTGTGTGTCGCCAGGATTTCAACACTTTATTGGTTCAGTGTAAGTAAGGTTCAAAATCGCATGAACTATCTTATGATCAAATGTTAAAAATAGCGTTTTTTTTTCTTTATGGAGTAATTTTGCTTCATTCAAACAAATTTTTACTGTTGTTCACAAGATTTTAATGCATAAAATCAGTACAAGGAAAAAAGTTACTGTCTTTCGAAAAAAAATTAGATGTTTCTTTTTGAGAAATCTATAGAAGATATAAAAAATAATTTACAGTCATTCCCTAGATAAAGGTTAAGTGTATCTACCCTATTTTTTCCGAAGCATATTTAGTAAGGTTGTCAAGATCTAATATCTCATTTTTTTAAATGTCAATATGCCTTCTCGTTCAACCAAGTCTTTAGAAAAATACTGGATGCAGCTGTTTCACATGTAGCATACTTTTGTGTGATAGAGACATCTATGCTAAAATCATTAAAGTTATTTATCACATTGCAGATACAATGCCACTGGTTCTATTGACGTCAGCCAATCAAAAGGTTTCAGTGTGAAGGATGCAACACTTTTAATGAAGAATGTTATTGAGCAGGTAAAATATTACAGAGTGGTTCTAGAGAAATCATTTAGAGGCAATATAGTTTTGCAAGTTGGAAACAGTTTTTTTTTTTACATAAAATGATTTATTTAAAAAACCCAAATACATCTTTGTACACTTCACAGAAAGCTTGAAAAGCTTGTGTTGTGAAGTGGAGTAAGTCAGCATCGGGAATTGAACCTGCGCCCGCCGGATTAACAGTCGAGCGCGTTGCCAACCAGGCTACCGACCACCTCATATACTCCAATAATCCTCTTCAAACCGCTATCACAAGTTTGAAAAACAGTGTTGTCAGTTTATTTTAACAATCCAAAAGTTGGGTATTTTTTGTAAACAACAGTTCTTAAAAATAATTTTAAAGTAGCGAAAAAATGTAACCATTATTTATTATCACATCAAGCAACACTAAACCAAGACTTCTGTTGCTAAATGGATTATACTTACTCTGAGATTAAAAGAATTCTTCGATTTCCATTGCAGTACTAAATTTCCATGACAAAGTTAAAATAATACATAACGTTTGATGTGTCCTTATTACAGGGTGGCATTCAGCCAGGCGGTATAAACCTCAGTGTGGCACCCTCCAGAGAGTCTGTCGATATGAAGGATTTGTTCATTACGTACATACAGTCTATAGACACACTGGCTAGAGGGCTTCGCGTGGCGGCCAAGATGCTAGCTGATCAGGTGTTCGTCAAAAATGTACAGGTACTTAAAATAAATAATGATGTCGGCGACATAAATTGCTGAATATTCAATTGGTTTGGTCATTTTAGTCAATTCCCTTTTGCGTTTGCACACAATATTGTTGTCTCGCTTCAAGTATTGCTGAAATAATTGCTATACATTGCGAAACAATGTTAATCATGAGACGAGAGGCATCTTCATTCACATAACCCTACATTATGTGAATGGAGATGCCTCTCGTCTCTGTTGAGGAATAAACGGTAATGTATTTCCGTCTGTGCAATGCAGATAAATCCATTTCCCTGCCTAAAATAATTTAGGTATATCTCAAATCATATAATGCCGCAATTATCGCTTGAAAAATTGCTTGTGTAAGCGCACCTTTAGTCAAAAGCTTTTGTAAGTCGAATAGTAAGAACTTAGTAAGTCTTTCCTGATTAATGAATAGGTGACCTAGAATGTTTTAGCTGTTAATTGTGTTGTACATAATATGTAGTATTGTATTTGTTGTGTTTCATGTTACAGCAGCGTTACATTTCATACTACAGCGGGTTCGGTTCCAGGCTGAGCAATGGGGAAGCAACATTAGAAGAGTGTGATGAACAAATCAGGTATAATAAACATATATCCATAGAGATAGGGTATATCGAAGTGTCAGTGGTCCAATTTTTAGCAATCTGTACTGCACATAAACCTCAGACTAAATATAGGATAGACTGGTCGACAGGTGTTTGCAGCGCCCCACACCTTTTTTTTATATGAAAAAAGATAGAGATTTGCTGGGACTAGGCATGATCTTAATCAACTAGTTTATTTTTAAAAAAAGGATCTGGGCTGGCATACACAAACCCAAATACTTTTCTGCCACCTTGCACTAGGTCAAAAGCCTGTGTTGCAAAGTGTGGAATATATCGCCACTGCCAGGGTTTGAACCTGGCACCGCCCGCTTGAGAGACTGCCGCCCCAACCAACTGTGGCAACCATGTACTCAAAAACAGTCAGTGAAACTTGTATTTGTCGCTTTCTCATAGTGTATTTTTAGTAGCAGTTAAAGGGAGATAGCACGAGTCTACTCATGCAAGGCCTAACCGTGTCGTCTCTATGCTATATTTATTCTGAGACATAAACAATTATGGCACACGTGTAGTTGGCCAAAAATATAATTTTCTGAGTGAATTTAGAGTCAGTAGTTTTGATTCCTGTAGGTATTTATATGTTTCACATGAAAATGGTTGCATATAACATTATTATTTCTTACAGGAAACTTCAAAATCAACATCCAGAGACGATATCCTCTTCCAAACAAGAACATTGGGATGCAGCCTTTCAAAATTACATCAATAAAGTCATTTAATTAAGAACAATATTTAACACAATGCACCAGACACTTTGTGTGAATTTAGAAAACTACGCATTGTAATATATTAACATGGCAATAAAAGCAGCCATAACCCATATAAACATTTCATATAACAAGTCACTTGGTTTCAGTGCAATACACCAATCTGCAATATATGAGAGGTAACAACAGCTATTTAGATACAATGTTTTTGAATTTACTCCAATGGGGGTGTCTTCGATTTTTTTTACCACCAGAGTGTGCTGCAGTAAATGGAGGTCCGCATAGATACGGCAGGTACTATTCTATGAATAATAATCAAATGGTTAGTTTTGTTTTGACAGTTGTAAAGACCTGCATTTACTGCAGCGCCATCTAGTGAGTGTTAAAAAATACGCCCCCATTCTGTACGGAATCAGATTTCTGTCTTTGATTGAACAACTCTCATAAATGTTACACGACAATGATAATTAAATTTTGTTCATTATTTATAACCCGACCTTTAGATAATGTTAGGTTAGGTATGTAGTTTTATGTATGTCTGAATTATCAATTATGTTGACTGATATAGAGTCACTTTATCATGTAATAATATTATTCTTAGAGACATTGGTCCTAGGCATACAGTATTTTTTTTATAAATAGTAAAAAAAAAAAATTCTCTTACGGCTTGATTTTTTCCCCATGATTTATGCGAGTGCGAATGAGACACAAAACCTTCAGATACATCTGATCTTCTCACTCCTATAAGAACATACATTTTTAATGTGTAATGTACTTTTCATTGTAATAGGGTACTTGCATTTATTTTATCGTTTGAAAAATATATGAAATCGATAGTTCTACTTACTAGAATTACAAATAAAATTATGAAATGTTATTTTAATTCACAGTTAATTTATAATAATTAATTGAAAATGTTAATTTGACGAGTTCTTCTCAGTTGATCTGAAACGAGCAGCCATTGTTTAACG
Source organism: Ceraclea dissimilis (assembly GCA_963576895.1). Lineage (NCBI taxonomy): Eukaryota > Metazoa > Arthropoda > Insecta > Trichoptera > Leptoceridae > Ceraclea > Ceraclea dissimilis. The sequence continues at coordinate 807,852 of OY756361.1, forward strand.
TGATTGTGACGTCACGACGCCATGAAATCCATACTCAGAAATTGGATTGTTTGTGGGTTATCTATGAAGTAATTGGGGAAAGTGATGTCACAATATGGCGGCCAGTCAAAAACCTGTTTTTGCGCTAGAATCGAATATGAGACTTTATTTTATAAATACATCCACAAAGACACAAAATTAAAATTTCTAATTTTCGGAAAACCTTAATTTATAGTTTATGTACCGAATACCAAAATAATAAAAAAATGCAAGGACCTTATTAGCAATTCGGTTGAAGTCCGAATAACGGAGATCTTACTGTAGCATGATTAATCTATAGCTTCATTATTCATCTCGTTAAATTGATAATTATTACAGTATAAAATTCAAAACATTCCTCATTACGGAAAAACACACGCGTAATTGGACATGCGTTGAACGTAGCTGTCAAAAGTTATCTAGAAATAATATTTGTAAGCGTATTTGTTATTAACTATCAAAAATGTTGAAATATTTAATAGTATTTGTTATCGTTGCGATGTTAGTGAATAATTCTACGGAAAATCTAGAAGAACTTTACAAAAAACACGTCGCTTATGTCAAAACGTTTCCTTGCGATGAACCGCAGAAACGTTCTCTAAACATGTCTCAATTGAACGTACAACCCTCCAAGGATGTCTACTTCCCCGAGGTGACTGTCTTGCACAGATGTGACAGTTTTTCCGGACGATGCGTGCACGGAGAATTGTCGACTTGCGTTCCTGTCGCAAAAGAAAATGTCGATCTCACGTTTGAGGTTAGAAAAGTGCTTCCCTCCAAGAAAATTGTGACGAGTTTTGAAGTTTTGACAGTTGAGAATCATACGCAATGTGGATGTGAACTTTTAAGTAATATAAATAGCAGGAATGTTATTAAATAAAAGGTTTTCAATTGTAAAAGCTTGTTTTGTTTTGTGTCTTCTCGATTGAAATCAATAGTCCTTTCAAGACCTAACGTCTTCATATAGGCCTCAGTACTGTGACATAAGAATGTTGTGACGTCACGATTAATGGATTTTTTTTTAAATGAATCACATTAATGTGATCACATTACACTTAAGTAACCATCCAACTTCAACAAGGAGAAAATTCCAATATTATTTTAATAAAATAATCAGGTAATGTACCTTTTTTTTGTTCAAAGTGGATTGTTTTATTACATACTTATAGGTATTTATTTGACAGTATAAAAACACATTTGTTAATCACAAAAAAATGTAATAAAAATAACATATTACTATATACATAATAGGCATGTAAATTAATCTTAGCAATAGTAGTACAATCCTAACAAACATTATTTATGTATATCTTAAGAATTGAATTGCCATAACTAAAATATCTACAAAAATATCAACAGTGGTCATTTAAATTTTAATTAAAATAATAGTTTTATTTACATGGCAACACCACTACTACCAACCTTAACACTAAACTAACTTTACGGTGAATTCATTATGTTGTGTGTTTAAATGTTTTTTTTTTTAAATAAATCAAAATGAAACGTTATCGTTGGTAACTTAACTTTTTTATTATTAGCCTTAGGAAGATAGTTTCAAAAGAACACAAAATATTACACCACTCAAAGGTGTTTTTGTTAATGGTACTCGTAGATTATGTCGGTTAGAAACATTTTCACGCAAACAGTCCACATTTGCTATTTTAAACCTTGTTATCCTCAGATGACGATTGAAAATTATTTTAAAGTTATCCTCAGTAATATTTTTTGTCTCATTCATTCATCATCTAAACTCACATCTGAAAGATCTTCCGTCACTTTCCTTTTTTTGACAGCGTTCGCCTTTTCTTCGTCGACGGCAAACTGCGCCAACCTGTCAAAAGATGACGGCAAAGCTGTCGACGAAACTGTCGGTCTTGCTTTATTCCTCTTCATTACAAATCTCGGTATATTACTGATTGTAGTTGTGGAGATGTTATTTTCATCGCTGGCAACTTTTTGTCCGTACAGTTCCTTCAATCTGTTCAAAGCGTTTGACGGAATGTTTGGTTTTGGTTGATTAATTTGTCCGTCTGTCATTCCCATGGTTTGGATGATTTTCTTTAAGTCTATGGTCCCTGCCGGCATGCTGTCTTTTTCTTCTCCGGGTATCGGGAGTGGTTGATAAGGTTTCGATGTCTTCTTCTGCTTGAACCTTTGCGACCAGCTACTTAAAAATTCATTTCCATTCTCGTTTGTGTTAGTTGTTGTCTGAAAGCAAAAAAAAATGGTATCTCAAATGATGTAAAACTACTAATTTAGGTATCTCAAATTATGAATACTACTAATTTAGGTATCTCAAATGATGTAATACTACTAAATTAGGTATCTCAATTTATGTAACATTACTAATTTAGGTATCTCAAATTATGAATACTACTAATTTAGGTATCTCAAATTATGAATACTACTAATTTAGGTATCTCAACTGATGTAATACTAGGATACTACTAATTTAGGTATCTTAAATGATGTGATGCAGCATAAGATGAACAATTTAGGAATCTCAAATGAAGTTATTGGTTGACTTGAGTGATCACTTTACACTCGAGAAACATTCACAGCCCATTATCGACTATAATATGTTTTACTCATTGTGAATTTTAATTTTCAGTGTATATTACACTCTGGAAAATTCTTCCCTAAGTGGAATTCGAACCCTGTACCCTTGACTACAAAGCGGTGGTTTTCACCACTATACATCAATTCGTTTGTAGCATAGCATGCATTTGTATGTAAACTCGAATATAAGGTATTTATCTATTTACTGCCATCTATGGAAATTCTTTATAAGTATTATTATGATGCACCAACCATCTTTGCAATTTTAATGAAACCCAGGAATAATTTACAAACATTGAATTTGTGTGCTTTGCATAATTAAAAAATAAATATTTGAATTTAATAACAAAATATAACATACCTTTCGTTTGGTTTGCGTTTTCTGTGTCTGTCTTTCCGCTGCCTTTTTCAAAGTATGTGGGAACGCCATTGCTGAAAAAAGACAAATCCACAACTTAATAAAATTAAAAACTATAAATTTAAAAAATGACAGAATAAGAGTATACCTTTAATAGGTCATTTATTGGGTGTTAACTACAGTCTATCAAGAAAGGGATGGTCGCTTGGACTAATTTGGAACTAGAGTTTTATGTGCTGGAAACAATGACATATCTATTGAAATTAGACAAGTGTTGCCACTATGGTTGCCAAAAAGCTACAAGTTGCGCCCTCATTAGTGATCACCTCTTTCGTGACAGACTGTAACCATTCAATATAATATTGAATTACTACGTATTTACTTACGAGATTCTTGAGTATTTTTTTGTGGTCCGAGTTCAAAGAGGACTTGGAAATCGGCATGAGGACCCAAAGCAAAGCCAAACCCGACTCTGGAGTCAGTACCTGAAATCGACAGAATGTTATAATATATACTTGATTTTTGGAAATTAAATACGGGTGTAAAGTGGATGCAGCGCCCCTAGCGGTGGGTCCAAAAAGCTCCGACAGTTACATACAATTTTTTGTTGAATTAGGTTATGATTTATTTAATTCCAATTTTCTTACATTTTAACGCTAATTTATGTTCCCCTAATAAAATAATGATATTTTGCCACACTTTTAGGTGAAATTGCAAAGTAAAACACACCGATATTTGACTATAAAGTTGCGCGTTTAGTATAGAAAATCGCTGTCAAACTTGACAGTTGGAACGCAAATCGTTTGTGACGTCACACTTTACACCCGTATTATCCAGGTATCAAATATACTGTATCAAAGTACCTACTATACTACTCAGATATACTGCTCTATATACACATACAGTATTATGATGTAGTGCAGTGTACATATTATCATTCATGATTGATATATAAACTCATCAGCCTAATACTGGGAAACATTCACCTATCCAGATATCATATACTGTATCAAAGTACTATACTACTCAGATATACTGCTCTATATACACATACAAGCTAAGTGCCTGAAATATCACTATTTAGAAATCTTCTTACAATATTGCAAGTACTACTAATAATTACCCTTTTTAATTGGTGGAATATTTGAATAGACCACAGACAATAAAGATGGTATCTCCTCAGGAACTATGGCTGCCCCAGCACCTGGAAAAATAAAAATTATGTAAAGCTATTGAATTGAAATGAACGTGGAAATGTTCCTATTGTAAAACTACACATTGTAAGATAATAACATGGCAACAAAAGCAGCCATAACCCATATAAATATTTCATATAAAGTCACTTGGTTTCAAATACACCAATCTGCAATATATGAGAGGCAGGAACTACTATTTAGATAAAATGTTTTTTCAATTTACTCCGAATCAGTCTAAGATCAGACTGCTGGATTTGAAACCTCTTTATAGTGCAGGCACTGAGAGGAGTTTTGTTTGCATAATATGAGGACCGAATTCCATCAATTGATTATTGTGTTGGCTATAAGATCAAAGATTAACATTTGCTGGTCTGGTTGAAGGATGTAGGAGAATGGAGAGGAGGGAAAGGAGAAGAGAGGATTTAGTTCCCGGCAAGTGCCTGAAGTATGGACCTCCTAAAAACATGCAGAGATGAGCCAAATATGTCAATGTTACCAAACTTATTGTTAAAATTATAGGTGATTTTGTATATAACTTAATAAAAAAAAGAATTGTCTTAAAAAAATCTGTACTTAATACACTTAATTGATAAAATTATGTAAGTGTTACATCGATACAAAGAAATTGTTACATCATATGAGGTAATGTCACCATTTTACATACAAAGAATATACAATATGACAAATTATTACTTGTAGAGAAAGTTACCTATAATGATGCAAACATTTCTTCTGTACATATTTTATGTTTGTGAATGTTAATTATTTTCCTTATATTATGTATGTTTATTTTAGTAACTAATAGATAAACTAATAAATGAACAAAAATGTTGATTTAAGAGTATAGGTATATAGACATTTCAAAAAAATTCTAAAAACGGGAGACCTCAGATCTCGACAACCTTATTAAATATACTTTAGAAAAAAATAGGAGAGGTAAATTGAACCTTTATCTAGGGAATGACCGTAAACGATTTTTTTATATCTTGTACAGATTTCTCAAAAAAAATGTGTAAAACACCTCTGATCTTTTTTCCAAGGACTGCAATTTTTTCCCAAATTTCAGGGAAAGACAAATTTTTTTTGTTAATGAATTGAAATTAGCTACAAAAACTAAAAAAACGCTATTTTTAACATTTTATCATGCCATTGTTCATGCGATTTTGAACCTTAATGCCATGGAAAATAGCTTTAAATCTGTATACAATCTGTATTGTGCTAGATTTCTTTTGAACTATAAAGTGAAGTGGCTGGCCTTGCTACAGATCTCAAGTACGAAAGATCTATATACTCTGTATCATAGATCTTTCGTACTCTGAACTATAATCACATTAGACTAAGTACACCATAAATAGATCATACATAATAAGCATATAAGTAATTATACCTCTTGCAAGAACAAATCAGGACATATCAATTGTGGTTAAATTTTTAACGCTTACCAATTTTTCTATGTCTATCGGTTAAAATCATCCACTAAAAAAAAACTAAAAGGCAAAAATATCTGTTATACTGGTTATTCGGGGTGGGAAAAAACAGGACTGGGACCTAAAACCGGCTCAGGCACTACTTTGCACAAAAGCCAGTTCTTCTGGCTAGACAGCCTTTTGAACAGAGGGGCCCATTGGGCATTTGCCCGATCTTCCCTATGGCCAATCTGGGCCTGATACCAGCATTCATATTGACATTGGGTTAGTTTTGTTATCCAAACCAATCATTTTTTTGACTCCTCAGCGTCAACTTTTTACTAATAAATGTAGGGTACCTAGATGATAGTTTTACAAGTATTTTATAGTGGTCTTTTAGCCAATCCTCAGTTTTGCAGCCCTGATGTATGTATGTATAAGTAAATACTATGTAATATGTTATGCAATATATTAATTAAGGACATTATTATAATAATGAATGTCTAATTAATTCGATTAAACAACTACTGGACTATTTAAATCTTAAAAAACAGTAAACTGGTCCAGTCAACTTAATCTGCCAAACCTTGAAGTCTTGAATTAAAATGACTCTGTACCAAATAATATATACTGTCAACTTTGATCTGAGTCCACAATCTAAGGATACAACAGTGCAACGAGAATGGAATGTTCATTCCAAGTCACATTTCGCGACAAGATACTGTGATATATATTAAAAAGCCTAAAAGCATGACCAGACAAAAAAAGCATAAAAAATAAAATGAATAAACCCCAAGAAAGACAAAAGCCACAAGGTATTGTACACATGAGACAGAAAAAAGCTCGATTCTACTTAGATTTTGGAGAATTATATTGAACGAATTGTGTTAGATTTTTTAGATTGTATTAAATAACATTTAAGTAAGTACTAATAAAGATTAAAATATAAATGGGCAAGAGGATATATATTATAATAAAATCAAAGACAGAAGCAGTCCATATTAAATTTATAGATAATTTATTGTCTACTGAAATCCAACTAGAAAGTTAGGATTCTAATCCATTAGGCAAATTTCTGAAGGATTTGAGTTTTTTTATGTTTATTCATCACCACATTCTGGAAAGCACTGAAAAGTCAGAGACAGTTTTCTTCTCACTCCGAGAGAGAGATAGTGAGGGTAGAACACAATATGGTTTTAGCTTAGCCATCTTTTTAATCAACAAGGAAGTCCCTTTAGTTAGCAAAGAAAGTATAATTTACTTGAGTAATGAGTTATGTAGTCCATAATTATAGGTAAAATCTAATTTCCTATAAGTTTAAACTTAGTTTCAAACATTATTCCTCATTTCTACTCTACCATTATCATTGTTATATCACTTCTTGGAGACTATCAAAGAGGTGAATCATTAATTCATACCTACACACAACATAAATAAAGTTGGTGACAGAAGATTGTCTCTGATTACAGCATATTGTATAGAAATGGCTTAAGAATATCCTAATCGCTCGGTACCTAGATTTATGCTATTTAGGTATACGTATCTCACGTATCTGTTTTTACCGTATTAGTATTGTTTACAATTTACAGGACAGTTTATATCCAGACCTGCATTGAACTAAACCACACCTGCTTTAAGTTTTGTTTTGTAACCATGTGTTCATTGCGATTTTATTATTTTTTGCTGACTTAACTACTGATAGAACAAGACTAACATCCAAAACTAAAGAAAAGTAACAAGAAACAGCAGTATGGAGACAGAGGATCAGTAGGTATTTTCTATTGACTATACGGTCCATACAAATTTTACATAGTACCTACTTTGAAAATGCTAAAATACTATATAACGTATGTATGTACAAAATAATACGATTTGGAAACTCTAAAATGTTATAATAAAATAAGTAGGTGCCTAAAATTTGGATAAAAAAGTAATTTTCTCCATCTATGCAATTTTATATCAATGGTCCGTAAGTTTAAAAGAATTGGCGGGACTAATAGCATTTCCGGTTAAGAATGAAACATTTTCAAACTTTACCGCCATATTATTAGGTTACGAAATTCACAAAGATATGTCGATTTCAACAATAAATTACTGAAATTCCATACATTTTATTACTAAACATATATTTTACACAATCACAATACAATTTAATGAATATTTTGATGAGATATCAAACAAATAATGCAAATAAATAATGAAAAACTTTAAGATGCTGTGTATTTTTTCGCTTTCGTGCGAATTTTTGCTTATCTTATGTAAATGATGCATTGAAAAGACGTCTTTTATGCACACAATGAGATAAAAACACCGTACATCGCGTCATTTACATTATTTCCCACAACAAATAATTTGTAAGGTCGAAACTTTCACTCTTCTATCAACATAAATCATTAAATGATTGACAAAATTAATCACTACCAAACATTTTTGCCTTGGAAATTCACGAAAATACAACAAAATATACTTACTGCATATAAATATCAACAAAAACCACAACATTTTAGACGAATTTGTCGAATTTTTACGTTTTGTTTATTGTAGACTCGAAAATATTAGAGTTGTTTTAGAAATTATGTGTCACCAATAAGAAAACTTTCCCTCAGACGCGACAGTCTCAACAACTTTTAACAACACAATTTATCCTTGATTTCGATTCAAATTCTTCCACACTTATCGTAAATATTCAATAATATCAAAATGTTTATTAGTTTAATGCAACCGGCAAGCTAACGTCGCTAAATTCCGTGTAAAACTAATCGAAATTGAACACACAACTTCGAAAACATGCACACTTTGGCGGCTACATCTTATAGACTTGTAAAATACTCATAAACCTCACTACAACTTTTAAAACGCCATTCAATAATAATCACTATCTATAAGTGTAATAAAGATTATAGTTGTGTGCCTTGTGATGCGGTGTTTACGTCTTTATGTTATGGGTAGACTGCCTCGTTTTTCAATGGAAGTTGCGCAAGCAAAATCAACCTTTGATGCACGCCACGGATGTAAAACAGTTGACAACGTAATGTATCATAGTACTTTAGGTCACTTTCTCTCTGCAGATAATCCTAAGAGTGAACTATGCTGTAAATGTGTATGCAATATTGGTATTTTGGTGCTATATCCATAAGGCGGTCAAGGTTATCAGGTATGGTACTTAGGACGTTATGTCATTGGATCCACGACCTCTTTTCTCCATAGGATTTTTCCCCTTTACAAAACCCGCCAAATTTGAATATTGACAAGACAGGTTTTCCGCGACGCAACTTTCTCCTACAATTTTAGGGCGACGCACTCATAGACAATCTGGATCTACGTTGATACTAAACTTGGTTATTATTATTATGTCGCTGGTTATTATTTAAAAAGATTCGATTTTTAAATAAGTTTAAATATCATTTTGTTCTATAGTAATTAGTAGTCCTGTGTTAAAAATGTGCAAAAAAAGGACACAACCCAGAACTTTCCTGTACAAATTTGATTCTAATCAGAGCTGTTTTTAAGTTTCTTATTGCTGTATTTTCCTTATAGAATTAGCTTACTTAGGTCCATAGTTTTTAATGTTGATAATTACGCATTTTTTCGCAAATACTACATCCCGAAGTGCCTAACTATTTTTTTTCTTTCTAAAAATTAGGGAAAATACTTGGAACCTTTATCTAGTGCTAGGGTGGCCAACCCGCGGCCCGCCGAGGGTCTAAATGCGGCCCGCGCAGCCGTCTTACAATATTACCGTATGCATTGCCCGTTATAGAAAGACAATCAGATTCGTCACTTCACCCATTTTCCCTTAAAAATTTCGCCTGCGGCGCCATTTTGGGTATTCTTTTTGATTAGAAAATGTTTTTCACACATTTTGTTGCGAGCCTTCTCCACTCAGTTTTGCAAGAAAAAAATCACCTGCGGCGCAACTTCACTTTTTAGATCATAACAATATTTTAATTTCTGTTGCCAACACCCCCCCCCCCCCCCCCCAAAACGACCCTATGTCTCATTTTTTTGTTTCAAAAAATTGGTTGTGCGGCCCGGTAAGCCATCTCATTTTTAGAATCTGGCCCGGCTGCTGAAAAAGGTTGGCCACCCTTAATCTAGTGCATGATCTGTGTGGATCTTTCCTAAGTAGTACGGATTCTTCAGAAAATAATTATGAAATGAATCAATCAACATTGTATTTATCAAGTAAATTACAAAACCATGTGAAAATAATATAACACACTTTTATATTGTCGATTATGTAAAACGTTTGAGAAGATAAAATCGTTGACTTATAAGTAAAATCCAGTAAGTCCTAATCAAAGAATATTGCAAGATTATTTTGAAAATCACAATGTATGTTTTTTGTGAGAAAATCGGAATTTTCTACATGTTGTAGTTGAATATAACAAGTAGTTACATCTCAACAGATGCACAGCAAAGGATGGACCTTCCATTATAGCTTAATGAATCCTTTGCTGTATATCTGTTGAGATCATAGTCATAGAGAGTATATTATGTGTTCTGTGGTTGAGATATACAGAATATTGAATTTTAAGTTTTTTTTTAAATATTACCTTTATTTTTTACATTCATTCTGAGTGTTTCTACTTAAACAGCGTGATCGGCTGCTCCAAAATTTTATTTATAATCTCATGATCCTGGCTGGAGCATGTTTAGAGAATGTCTGTTGATAGTTGGCAAAGAAGCACCCTGTTTTAAGTCCACATGTTTCCCAACGGCCTGGAAAACCCTTGTGGCTGAATACCATTCTCATTGTTAACAAGTTGACTGTCCTGGTTTTTTAATTTGTTCTCAGGTTCTATGTAAAAAAGTGTAGTTTTGTACATAGTAATGAGCCTAATAAGGTTCCATTTGTGTATGAAAGATACAAGTGTTAAAACTTTGATTCAATTTTTCTCAACATTTTGGTCTTGTCAGTTTAAATCCAGTTATTCTCAAATGACGATACAACAAATTTTATTCAAATAGCTGGCTTACTATACACGCCATGTTTACTAACATAAACACAGTTTGAGAAGCAGCATGAAGCTATGGGAACAGTAAGACAATAGCGTAATAAGCAGGTAAAACATATGAATAATAAAACAATAGAAATGTTTTTATATAATTTTATTAAGTGTGATTATAAAATAAAAGTTTACTTCTTGGCAGCGGTCTTCTTTACTTTCTTGTCTCCGGTTTTCCTGGTGCGAGTTGGTTTGCGTTTCTTGGGAATGCTCTTCTTACCAAACAAAACTCCGTTCTTGGACGCTGGAAATAAAAAACAAACAATAAGTTACTTATTTCACCACCTCGTATAATAAAAGAGACGCACGGTCAAATAAATCAGAGATAATTGTTCATTAGGGTGAACTTATTGCAACACTGAGGATAAAATAAATAAAAATAAAGGAGTACATGGTTGGCGCAGTTGGTTGGGGCGGCATTCTCTCGAGCGGGAGGTGCCAGGTTCGAACCCCGGCACTGGCGATGTATTCCACACTTTGCGATAAAGGCTTTTAGCCTAGTGCAAGGTATGCAGGAAAGTATTTGGGTTTCTGTATGCAAGCCCAGATCCTTTTTTGAAAAAAAAAAAAAAATCAAGACCGGACGCAATAGTATTATCATACAGTCCGCGACAAGGTGACCTTTGACGATGATATAGATGCACTATTAAGCAAATGTATGAGGACTCTCGTGAAGAGAAATGTCATTATTATATTGCCAGCATGCGTTGCCACATTGGCCAATCTAAATGATTATAATGTATTGTTTTCCTCATAGAGATAGCAATTGTTTTGATACCACTTGCTGGCAATTACAGGTTTGCATTTAAAAAAAAACACTTGGTGTCTCAGGCACTCTCGTCAATTAGTTTTGATCAGTCTATCCTACTATTTTAGTCTAAGGGCCAATCGAGACGCCAAAAAGATGGTGGATGGATGGCGTTTCTAGTGTCCAGGCATGAACAAATACTCTCATAGGCATCAGATAAATAAACAAATAAATCAATCAAGAAACGAATCGAAATAGTATTTAGTATCTAGTAAAACCTGCATTCTGTTTTCTCTGCCTACCTCATAAGGGATGCAGTGTTAGGAGTAAAATAGAATACAAGGCAAGATCCATAATGAATTGAAAGGAAAGTAGAGGAGACACAAAAAGTTGGGAAGTAAGAATCACGGATCGGATACCATGTTAAATTTTGAAACTTTCCACTGTAATTTGTTTACCTTTAGCTTTAAGGGCTTTGAAGGCTTGTGTTCTGGCCCTGTTGCGATGTCTTCTGGCCAACTGGAGCTTGAACCTGTCGAGGTCTGTCATATTGGCCCTCTTCTCCTTAGCGTCCAGCGTCTTGGCCCACTTGGTGCCGGCCCACTTCTCTGAAATCTTGTCATCCTGCCACGCCTTGCGCACCACGCGTGTCTTGCCTGAGAAGGGGAACTTCAACCTCAACTTTGTGAGCTGGAGCTGGTTAATTCTGATTCCCTAAAGACAAAAAGATTATTAACATAATGATATACATGTTGTTGAAAATAAAGAACTAGCGTCACTATACAAATTTAATAATAATAATATTTTTAGGAATATTTTTAAAGCGCCATCGAAGCATTTCGAGGACGCTTTACAAAAAAATAACATTATACTATGATAAAAAGTCACCGACAAAATTTAATGTGAAGTGTTAGGCAAAGTATTCGGGTTTGTGCATACAAGGTCTTGAAGTGAGAGAAGCAAAAAGTGGGTGTAGAGATTGGACAGGAATGAGCTTATTAGAGGGATAGACGCCATGATGGAGACATAGAAAGAAGTAAGCTGGCTAGAACATATGGTGCACTCAGACCAATTGTTAGTAGTAGCAATGTGGCTACCAAAGCAATGCTGTCTTATTATAGTGCCAACCTGCATATATGCTAGTGAGACAAGGACATGGCTGAAGAACCAATAAGGGTTCAATGGAGTGGAAATGAAATCGTTAAGAAGAATCTATGAGAAAACACTACGGGATGAGATGAAAAATAAAATTGTTAGAGAGATGAGCGACTGTAAGAGAGTTTTGTGGCTAGAATGAAAGTGAATAAATATAGATGGTTTGGAAAAAAGAGGCTGACCTGGACGGATCAGGTCAACCAGATTCCGTGACGGATTAGGGATAGGGCGGTCTGTCATAGTTCTCTCTGCCTACCTTCACATAGCGTGATGGGACAAATAAGATAATAATAAATAAAGATGAATATTATTTACCTTCCTTTGTACATTGGTGCATGGCCCATCAACCAACACTCTGGTTTGATCGATGACGTCCACAATGGAAACCAACTTGCCCTTGTCTGGGCCATTGGACACTAGGGCCACACGGCCTGATTGAACGAACCTCGAGAAAGGCTGGAAAAAAATAAATTAAAACATTATTTAAGGGATATATGCATTGAGCAAACATTGTTCTATTTTCGCTTCAACTTTTTTAAATTTTGTATGAGAATGTTAGCGCGAAATACGAATAACGTAAGCGACAATGCGAATTATACCTTTCTAAAAGAAACTTGGAAAGAAATTAAAAAATCTAAAACAGCCAATTTGTTAATATTATAATTACCAGTATTTTGGCTAAATTATACTTTTGTATCTGAAAAACTGAACAGAAAATTCTCAAATCCCGTAAATTTCAGGGGTACACTAGGAATATTTTTTTATTCAAGGAATATCCAAATATTGTAATTCTAAAACAGCCAATCTGTAGACCATACTTTCATCTATCACTATCTTCAGTTTCAAGACGATTCTCTCAGTATTGGCTGAGAACGATTCGGAGCGCCGAAGCCGAATGACAGCATTTAGGACTTTAATATTTTCCCTGCACCACCCCCTATTGCAGATCTGAATCCTTGAACCGGTTCAGATCCCAGCTACACATGATTAGTTTTCTTAACGACATGATTTTTGCGCACTTCCTCACAAATACACCCAGAGTGACAACATTGGACATTATTGAAGACTATTTACAATCCTGCCATATATTTACGAATGAACCACGAAATTAAACGTTGTATTTCAATAATACGACACACAAAGCTGGAAACTAACAATTGTAAGAAAGAATTGTCCACTTTTATCTGTTTAATACACGTCTACATAACCTCACACAAAAATAAGATGGAAACACACTTGCTATCGACGTTATTTGATTCAAATATTATACACCATTATGTACACACTGGTCACATTATTAATAATGTTGTAATTTCGTTTAGAAATGCGCAAAATTATGAATAAATAAAGCAGAAATAAGAAACTCACCATGCCGTCCGCGTGAAATTATCAAAAAGAAGGAAGCACGTCGCGTACTCGCGTATGACAATCAATAGTACCAACTGCAAAATATTAATAAATCATAGATAAAAAACAAGTATTTATGTGACGGTGGTGGACTACCATACACGATCAAGCATTTTCTTTTTAAGAAAAAAGGCACTTCAACAGAAAAATATGCTTGCTAATAAAAGCCAGCCGTGTTGAAGATTTTAATTTTGTTATTAAAATTATAAAAATGATAGGTACCTACCTAGTTTATTGAATCCGAAATCCTTCTCTCTTAGAATTGAAGGTAAAAGTATAAAATCCTACTAATTTTGTTGTATGCGAGTTAGAGACTATCTAATCAACTTTTCTAGCACTGAATAAATTATTTTGTAATTTTATTTATTTATTTACACTTTTACTAGGGCAAATCTGGCAAATATCTGTAATTTCTTCCAACTAATCCGTTTTGTAGAGTGAGCGAATAAATTTTGGTTAGAGTGTTCTTGCGCTAAGTGCAGAGGTAATGTTGCCAACGTAGCAAAGAAGTAGATTCCAAAATTCTAATGACATCATTCAACAAACCAACAAAACCAAAAAAGTTTAACGGAGTTTCTCAAATATTTCTACAAGTTTACTTTCTTGTTTTTAGAAAGCACGTCTAAAACGCCTGGATAACGTTTAATTTACACCAACATTAATGGTAATAAAACGCATAGGTTGTTTTTAACAATATTTATTCCACATTCCATCTTACAGGTGTTTGTTTATACACGAAAACATTATTTATTTTAGGTTAGACTACGTTGGTGACAGTTAAAACCTTTGACATTTTATACAAAAAGGAATTTTCATTGCACATTTATGCATATTCTTGTATGAATTTCACGTTAATTTACTTAAACAATGAATGGTTGTTATTCTAAACAACAATTCAAGTCTATTTATCACGGTTTGTGATGAGAAATTCACAATGAAAGTATAACTGTACAATCGTTCGTGTTTACTATCTCAATCTAAGAATGTTATTGTTCAATTGCTTTAAATCATTATCATTTCTAATGTATTTTGTTGTTTTATAATAACAAACAAGTTATCGACAAGTTGTGCATACAATAAATCCTTGAAATTAATAGTTATTGACGTAAAAAATACTTTTATTCTGGATCAGTGATTTGTGTGTAGTTGTGTGTTTTTTGCAATTTAGGATTCAAATGAAGGTTTGATTGCATTATATTTGCCTTTTTCAATATGTTTATTAATGTCTAGACCTAGATATTATGAAATGCAAGCCCTATTTCATTAAAATCTGTCTAGAATTAGTTTACAACAATATGTAGAAATCTGTTGACAGCTATACCAATACTGCATACCCATTTCAGAGTAACCTTTTAAAACATAAAGAAAATATGCAAATAATTACAATTAATCTTTATATTTCATCACATAATAATATTTTATCAAATTCATTTATGGCACACGGGGCTAGATTATGGAACCAACTCCCCACAAACATCCTAACTTCTTCATCATTTCAATCTTTGTGAAGGCAGATTTCTAGTCTATTTTAATCTATCTATATTTCTTCACCATTATCTTCTTTCTATCCTTTCTTTTCTCCCTCCCACCTTGCCCAGTTCATCCCTATTATTCCGTTCAACTTTTTAACGCGGAGACAAGACTTGCCAACTCATATCAAAGTACTATACTTAGGGTTGCGAGATTTCTTGGAAGTCAAACTGGGACAACTGAAAAATTTGAAGAATCGCTGATGCGTAATTTTATTTGTTTTTTATGATTGTTTTGTATGAATCTACTACAAATGGCCGAATGCCAAACGGCCGACATGGACAAACGGCCGACAGAGACAAATGGCCGACACGACCAACTGGCCGACTGGTACAAATGGCCGAAAGACGAAAGGCCGAAATCCAAACGGCCGACATGGACATATGGCCGACAAGTACAATAGGCCGACAAGGACGAATGGCCGACAATGACGTTTTCAATCAAGATAATAGTTAACAAGCATCGCCCAGCAGACATGGGACATTACTGTAAAAAAATAATGTTGACCGGTTATGTTGTTTTTTTTTTATTTATACTAGTAAGGTTTAATTAAGCGCTAAAAGGCACCTGCAGCCGAAACAAATGAAAAACCGTTTTTAACGCCTAAAAATTGTGAACCTGCATGTTCGCTGGAAAGTTGAAAAAGTAATGTCCCATGTCTGCTTGGTGTTTTTGATCTAATTCGTGTAGCGGCTACTCGCGGCGCTAGTAGTAGGTAATTCTTTCAAGTATGTCTCGAATACTTATTAAGTATACAGTGGTTACATAAATTCAGGAGCAGATTTAACCTTGGGTGCTATTGGCAAAAACAGTGTTACCGTTGTCTTTTTTTTTCAGAAGTCTCACCGAAGCCTGCGATAGTAGAGTACAAGCCTACATCCTCGAATTCCATCACCGCCATGAGTGGTGACGTCACCTTGTATCGGTGACAAACACCTTGTCTCGGTGACAAACACTTGAATTACGGAATATTTTTTCCCATACAATTTAGATGGCGTAACCATCGTCAAATGTCAGTTGGGCCTGGCCTTCATGAACAATATGGCGACGGCCTCGGTCTCACGGAGCAAACTTGGTTTAGTGTTGCTTGATGTGATAATAAGATATGGTAACATTTTTTCGCTACTTTCAAATTATATTTCGGAACTGTTGTTTAAAAAACTAGCCAAATTTTGGATTGTTAGAATAAACTGGCAACTTTGTTTTTCAAACTTGTGATGTGATCATTATTTCAATCTTTTTTTTGTGTCGGCCATTCGTCCTGTCGGCCATTCATCCTTGTCGGCCAGTTGTCCGTGTCGGCCTATTGGATGTCGGCCAATCGTACTTGTCGGCCATATGTCCATGTCGGCCGTTTGGATTTCGGCCTTTCGTCTTTCGGCCATTTGTACCAGTCGGCCATTGGTCATGTCGGCTATTTGTCCGTGTCGGCCATTCGTCCTGTCGGCCGTATGTCTTGTCGGCCGTTTGTCCGGATCCCGTTTTGTATTATATAAACTGTCAAAAATACCTCAAATGATGATTATCTTAAAAATATACCAACTGTTCCGAAAATCAGGACATTTAGACGTCCCAAAAGGTTTTTTTTTAATAAAAGACACAAACTCAAGTACTTTCCTACACACTTTGCACTAGGCTAAAAACCTGTATTGCAGAGTGTGGAATACATTTCCAGAGCCGGGGTTTGAACCTGACACCTCTCGCTTGAGAGACTGTTGCCGCCTCAACCAACTGCGCTAACCATATACTCTAGGTTTGTTCGGGACACGAGGCACAAAACCGGTGACAATCCCGGTAATCCGGAACGTCTGGCAGCCCCTATAGGCCAGTGTAAAAACATCAGAAAAGGGGGTATAGCGTAAATAATTCTCGGAAAGCTGGAAACTGTTTTAATCTCTTCACTAACATACAAAGATGGTTTCTTGAAGTTTGCACCAAATTTGCGCGTGTGCTAAGTACAGGGTGACCCAAAAACCGAAACATTTTTGTACTTTTTTCAGTTTTTCACTAATAACTTCTAAACTATGCTTTCTAGGAAAATATTTTTTTCATATAAATTAAAGCACGTAATATTCTGCGTCGTTTGAGCATAAATACTCTTTTGTACATCAAAAAGTAATTATGATACAGACACTGCCAAGTACATATCAATTTTCTCAACAAATTGAAATATTCCTATTTTTCCCTTTAAATGTTGAATAACTCCTCAATTAATGTATTTACGGCAATATTTCACTAAACATATTTAATGGTGGGTTAATTTTCTCTAACTTGAGATTAAAATTTTACACCTACAGTGCATAGTTTAGGATGCATAGGTGTATAAAGAGAGGTGAGTGAAATAAAGAAATTTATTAAATGATAGATTTAGATATGTAAAAGCTAAGATAATTTAAATTTTTCTATTCCATTTTATTAACGTATGATTTTGTCAAGTAAAATCTAAATTTCTAATACTGATACGCCACTGCATAACATTTTATATCGAAAAGAGTATTTTTTTACCTTCATTGGTTTTATTTAAATATCTCCTAAACGGGTAGTGTTAGGAAAAAAATGATTATCTCAAAATGTATCTAAAATAATTTTTCTATATTATGATTGTAAAATAATTTCTGTAACTTAAGTACTAAGTGAGATAGAATTGATTAAAAATGGTATATAAAAAATAAGTTCATACGTGTCGTCACTTTTTGTTAAATAACTTCATAACCAAGTGGTTTAGCACAAATTCGTAAGATTAAATTTAAAGCTAAATAAATGTTATATATACTAAGTAGACATGAGCGCCGCGCCGGCGCGCCGCCGTTGATCATGGTCGGCGCGCCGCCGCCGGTTAAAACGCTCACGCCGGCGGCGTGGGATCCGTGTGACCAATAGTATTTATCTTGTGTTTCTTGATACAGAAATCGAAATAAGTACATTTCCAGGTAATAAAATAGAAGCATTCAGCTGTGGGGATGCTAGGGTTCAGTAATTATATAAAATGTCGAATAATAACTACTTAATGCATTGTCTTATTTATTCGATTCTAAAACAAGAAATAGGATGGGATTTATTTATAGTTTTGACGGCCACAAGGCATTAATAGTTTGGTTCTTCATAGTGGAAATTAAATTAAAAACAAACGTTATTTTATGTAACTGGGAATTATAAGGAAAAATCAGAATTTATGGTTTTTTGATCGATTTTATCATACCACGCTGAAATTTTTAAACCACGTAAATTTTGGCAGAGTATCTGACCAAAATTTTCGGCCTTTCATCTTTTCGGTCGACCGTTCTCTCTTTTCTTTAGTTTAGCCTTTGATTATCGAAGTACCTAATCAAAATTATTTTCATTCCACTTGACTAGATTCGCTATATTTCATTTGTTTCAATACAACACTGTGGAAATAGTAATGACTTCTTTTCTCTTGACAAAAAACGATATTCATTTGGCAATTTTAGAGGTTTACGATCTTCAAAGTGTCAAAATGTGATTATAATTAGATATTTTAAGGTTAAAAACCAATTATTTCGCTAACCTAAGGCGGCACTATAATAAAAAAAAAATACTATCCCCTAACGTGGTTTCTCAGACTGTGATTACAGACTACTCTCAATTTTTTTATGTTTTGATTTACTTTTTTATTGTTATAATGCTCGTATATTTTGTACTTATGGCCTTAAAAGCCGTATGTGATTGAAAATAAATAAATAAATTGTATTTTATCTTTCTACCGGTAAGCATTACGTATTTTGGTTGATATCATTATTAATTTATCCACCTTTCGACTAAAAACACAACAATTTATGTTTATTTGATAATTATCCTTATTTTTACGCCTAAAATAACATCGCAAATATGATAGTTATATTAGCTAAATTACATAATTTTATTAAATTACCCTTCAATCCAAACAACAGGACATATAACACATATGTTTTTACAGCTTTTGCTCAACTGTAGTTCTCAGCTACATAGGAGTTTTGCATTTTGTGGAAGGTCGACCTCGTCATCGCAATTTATTTCAGAGTTTGAATTCACAACACTGTGGAAATAGTAATGACTTCTTTTCTCTTGACATAAACGATATTCATTTGGTAATTTTTGACGCTTACGATCTTCAAAGTGTCAAAAAATGATTATAATTAGATATTTTAAGGTTAAAATTCAATTATTTCGCTCACCTAAAGCTACGTTATAATAAAAAAAGAAATTACTATCCCCTAACGTGGTTTTTCGGACTGTGATTACAGACTACTCTCAAATTGTAATTTATCTTTCCACCGGTAAGCATTACGTATTTTGGTTGATATTATTAATTTATGAACCTTTCGACTAGAACACCACAATTTATGCTTATTGAATAATTATTATCCTTATATTTACACCTCAAATAACATCGCAAATAAGATAGTTTTATTAAATTACATAATTTTATTAAATTACCCGTCCACTCCAAACAACAGCACATATAACACATATGTTTTTACAGCTTTTGCTCAACTGTAGTTCTCAGCTACATAGGAGTTTTGCATTTTGTGGAAGGTCGACCTCGTCATCGCAATTTATTTCAGAGTTTGAATTCCACCCAACATTTAGCTAACAGCCCAGATATTGCCAAATGAGAAACTTGTTCGACTACATCACTGCCCATACTGAGGCTCTTTCTGACGCGTTTGACTTTATGGATTAGTTTATTTTGACCTGCCCTCCAGCGCCATGAAAAAGCAATAATGTAATTTTCCATTATTTTTCAAATATGAGGTTTTATTTCACTTTATTATTGAAATAATCATAGTTTTTCAAAATAAATAAATCGATTTTATCATTATCCTTTTCACATATACGTATTTAATCATTTAAAACAATATTGCAAAAAAATCCAATGCTTCCCCCCACTTTGGATCCACGCCGCCGGCGTGGCGCCGCCGCCGGCAATTTTAGACATGGGCGCCGCCGCCGGCTTTTTTGCAGCCGGCGCACATGTCTTATACTAAGTATAATAAAATTTATTTGGGAGTTATGATAAAAAAGAAGCAGATGTTCAAATTTGATTTTGTATAGAGACACGTTGCTACGCAGGAACATTTTGTATGGGAAGCGTGGATTTATTTTACAAAATATTGATATTCATCATCGAGTACTTTTTTATTATAACTCCCAAATAAATTTTATTATACTTATTTTATAGGAAATTTATTTAGCTTTAAATTTAATCTTACGAATTTGTGCTACACCACTTGGTCAGGAAGTTATTTAACAAAAAGTGACGACATGTATGAACTTATTTTTTATATACCATTTTTAATCAATACTACCTCACTTAGTATTTAAGTTACAGAAATTATTTTGCAATCATAATATAGAGAAACTATTGTAGATACATTTTAAGATAAACATTTTTTTCCTAACATTACCCGTTTAGGAGATATTTTAATAAAACCAATGAAGGTAAAAAAAATACTCTTTTCGATATAAAATGTTATGCAGTGGCGTATCAGTATTGACAATTTAGATTTTACTTGACAAAACCATACATTTACAAAATGGAATAGTAAAATTTAAATCCTCGTAGCTTTTACATATCTTAATCTATCATTTAAAAAATTTCTTTATTTCACTCGTCTCTCCTTAAACACCTATGCATCCTAAACTATGCACTGTGCGTTTTGATCTCAAGTTAGAAAAAATTAACCCACCATTGAATATGTTTAGTGAAATATTGCCGTAAATACCTTAATTGAGGAGTTATTCAACATCAAAAGAGAAAAATAGGAATATTTCAATTTGTTCAGAAAATTAATATGTACTTGGCAGTGTCTGTATCATAATTATTTTTTGATATACAAAAGAGTATTTATGCTCAAACGACGCAGAATATCACGTGCTTTGATTTATAAGAAAAAAATATTTTCCTAGAAAGCATAGTTTAGAAGTTATTAGTGAAAAACTGAAAAAAGTACAAAAATGTTTCGGTTTTTGGGTCACCCTGTACTTAGCACAAGCGCAAATTTGGTGCAAACTTCAAGAAACCTTCTTTGGATGTTAATGAAGAGATTAAAACAGTTTCCAGCTTTCCGAGAATTATTTACGCTATAAATCTCGTTTTACTGGGCTACTAACTATACCACTCAGATATACTGCTCCATATAAAATACAAGCTAAGTGCCTGAAATATCAGTATTTATCATCTGACCTCTGTTTGTTGTAGGAAAGGTGACAGAGCAGATGCTACAACATGTCGTACAGACAAGAACGGAGCTCCAAACATGACAGAGGCTCCAGACACGAGAAGAGCAAGTCGGGATTTGTGAGTATTCACATCTTACATAACCTTAGACCATAAGCCATAACATCGAAGCCTTGAAATTGGTCACCAACCAGTCCTACAACCGAGTATGGTGTTACGAACATCAACCAATCACATTAACCTTTAAACCACGGCGATACCAATTATTCTATCACTGTCAACAACTATTATTATTTTTAAAGCGACACACAGTAAAATCACGACATGATCGGCGCTAGTGTCGCTTATTTTTTTGTAGCTGACATATTTTTACTCTAAGAGTTTTTAGTTCCGGATCGCGCCACTGTCTGAGAAATTAATGGCGAAAAAATGTTGTAATGAACGTTGGTGATATTGCCTAGGTTTATTTTTAAAATATTCAACAGTCTTATAAAAAAAGTTCATTATTAAGATTATTATCTAAGTGTTGTGAATCTTATCTATCTATACCCTCACGCCGCGTCCCTTGCAGGGTAGGCACAGAGTACAGAGCGCCAGACAGCCCTATCCTTACACACACTCATAGCCTCTGTAACATTCGTGCAATTTGTCATACACACTCTCTGATTCCTTTTACTCAAAATGCGTCCATCCTTGAAGATCTGGTCGACATGATCAGTCTTGGGCATCTGTGCTTCCTCGCACCTCTTCACTCACTCAAATATATCTTTTTTGTCATCATTCATTCTCTCAACATTCCCAAACCATCTAAGTTGCGAATTCTTTCAGTTTAAATTAAATCCGATTAAATCGTTGTTTTTATACCACACCTCACCTCACGATATATATCCGTTGTATTAGTCAGCGACACTGTTAAATTGATAACGCAGAAATTAACTGTAATATGTGTTGACTATAAATTGTACGAGAATACTAAGTGATAACAACGCTACATGTACAAAATACTATTCACTTGATGAACCACTTGTCTTATCTCTCCCACATGATAAGGTCCCATACAATCTGATTGATACCGAGAGGGTTGTGATAATAGTTCTTTGAACAAAAACAGAAGAATTATGTTTGAGTTCTGTGACCATACACCATGAAGATATGGAAGAAATAAGGAAGAATCAGGTATGAATGCTGTTGAGATGAGATCAATAAGAAAGATGTGTGGAGAGATAGGATAAGAAATCAAGTGATTAGAGAGATCGGTGACTCTAAGACGGATATTGTAACTAGAATGAAAGTGAACAAGTTGAGATGATTAGGATATGTAGAGAGGATGAATGAATGATGAAAGAATAACAAAGAAAATATACATAGGTCTGTCCACGAATCATTAGACTCGACCATGCTGAACATTTATTTATTTATTTATCGTATGGTCAAAATAAGTATATCACATCCCTCAAAGGAAAAAGTTTGAAGGTTGCAAATAAATGCTGAACAGATGCTCGAGGACAGACACGTTTTGAATAAAATGAATCTTAGAATGCTCATGACATAAATTGCATGAATGTGACAGAAGTTAGACGTGTATGTAAAGATACTGTTCACATTCTGTTCTCTCTGCCTACCCTGCAATGAAAGGGAGTGAGGGTATATCGTATATGTAGAATAGAATTGCTTTTACTCATTACGAATTTATTCAGTATGCCCTAGTTTTATCTTTCACAGCATAGTATTTTGAAATCTTATCACATAAAAAATGTTGCTTATCAATCTACTTTCAATGCAGTATTTCAATAATACATTTAGTAGTTACATATTACGATCATCTTGACAGTTTTTTAACAAATTTGTGACAGTCAAAGTGAATTACAATGTAACAATGTGATTGTGAACTGACTATGGAACAGAGTTAATTGTGACAATGATTTGAGATAGTATACCTAAATTATTTTAGGTATTGAACTGGAATTTATCTGCATTGCACAGACGGAAATACATTACAGTTTTTTCCTCAACAGAGACGAGAGGCATCTTCATTCACATAATGTAGCGTTATGTGAACGTCCTTGGGGAGGAAGCAGGATGGGTTTACAGCTGGTTTAAGTGATCACTTTATGCCCAGGGCAACGTTCACCCATTCCACCACATACTGCTGTCTGCTAAAAGCGATCACTTAAGCCAGCCAAAGCCGACTCGTAGCGTCGGAACACCCATCCTGCTTCCTCCCCAAGGGAGTTCACATAACGCTACATTATGTAAATGAAGATGCCTCTCGTCTCTGTTGAGGAAAAAACTGTCATTGTGACTATGTTTGTTCGATTGTAAAATTTTTTTTTTTTTTTCTTTAAAAAAAATGAATCTGGGCTTATCGAAATAAACCCAAATACATCTTCGCACACTTCACAGAAAGCTGATACATATTACAGTTTAAATAATTGTGTTATGTTGTATTGTGTTTCGAGTTATATAAAAACTTTGTATAATGTGTTTTTATTTAAAAACTATAGACTTTTAGAGTGTTCAGTATGAGTAGTAACTTTCGTCGGAACCGAAGAGGAAGTTGGCGGAGCAAAACTGTAAGATTTGTTTATACATTATGCTTAGAACTTACTTATTTACTTCCGATGGCCGTACAACTCCGGTAGAGTTTTTTGGCCTCCAGAACAATGAATCTCCAAACCTTCCTGTCTGCAGCAACGGACTCCCAGGCATCACCAACATTTAGTACGCTCAGATCTCGGGTTATTTGTCCATCAATCTCTGTCTTGGTCTCCCCAGAGGTCTCCTCCCCACAGGAGATGTTTTGAGGCTCTTTCTTCTCCGGATCTGACGACATGTCCGATCAAGGTCAATCTTCTGGACCTGATCTCACTACGATTGTCCCGTCAATGTACGAATTTCCTCATTGCTCCTCACTCTGCAGGTTCCTAGCATAAGTTGATAGTTCTAATATCTTAAAGCAATATTTAAAAAAGTCTGCTATACGGTTTCCTTTTAAAAAGAACTCTGGTCGACGTGGTCAAGCCAAGTGGTTCTTGGACATCCACGTTTCCTCACACACTCCTTCTCTTTCAGACTTACGTGTTTTTGTCTTATATGATGGTTTGTTATAAGATGGCTTGGGCATGTTGAGAGAATGAAAGGTGACAGGATGACAAAAAAGATATATTTGAGTGAGCAAAGAGGGGTGAGAAAGCGCGGCCGCCCGAGACTGACCTGGTCCGATCATGTCGACCAGATCCTCAAGGATGGACATGTTTTGAGTAAAAGGAATAGGAGAGCATGTATGACTGCATGCATGAATGTGACGGAGACTAGGAGTGTGTGTAAGGATAGGGCTGTCTGGCGCTCTGTCCTATGTGCCTACCCTGCAAGGGACGCAGCGTGTTACCCGATTTCCACCAGAATTTTCTAAGTTGATATACATTTTTAATTATAAATACTTGTCGGATTTTTTGAAATATTTCTTTAATTTTTACCTTTCCATTTGTTATTAGTGCTGCGTACACTGCGTACAGGTCTCCACTATATTCAACATACGAATAATATGTGATAAAAGGTGTGTGTATGGGTGTTTATATTTTTTATAGTTGCCTACATTAATAGGTATTGAAATAATATAACCATTCATGTTATTATAGTGCCTACTGAATGTCAGCCATTGTGTGTTTTAATTCAAATGCCCAGCGTCCGGATGTTTGGCGTGTAAACTAAAACCCTGAAAAATTCCACACACATTTCTAATACTCTAACTGTAAAGTTAGGATCCTGTATATGACATATTATAACGTTATAGAGACTGCAGATCAAATTATTTTATCCACGAGATACCTAAGGACACTCGATTTCGAATTCTGACACAGTTTTCATTGTGCAATATACGTGTAGTGTCTGATTATTATGTATTGTTATTATATTGATGCGATGTGTACTTCGTCTGACTATAGGATAAATAAAATGCATGAGATTTAAACCCGGATTCTCTGATTATAAGTCTGCGCTCCGCTCATTGGCCCAAAACAAATACAGAAGTAATGAACAAGACATAAATTAATTGTATTCCAATGGGTGTACTTATTTTCAGAGCAATTCTTTTAGTCAACCCACAGACTTACGTTTTAAAATGTTATATTGTTAAGTGTATCGAATCTAATCTTATAATTTGCTAAGGTAGTAATAGGAGACCAACTTGAATTAAATTGGTATAGGTCTCTACAATTCTACACTATGACAGAACTAACGGAATAGGCAAGTTTAATAATTCACTGCATTATGTATAATTTTAATAAATAACCCTTCTGGGCTCATGTGTAAATGAGCACATTTATTATTTCGCTTGTACTCTCAAGTGTATCATGAATTTCTACAGCATTTATACCAGACTCAACCTTCGTCAGCCATATCCTTTACATATCTACATACCATTTCTAAAATGTATCTCCAGTGGTCCCCATTTGGTTCCTTAGTTTGCAGGCCTATATGGAGAACTATATTCACATAATTTTCAAATAATATTTTGCCATAAACAATAAAAGATTAAACTAGGTGTAGGTATTGTTAGGAACTAAAGTGGGGAAATTTTACTTTAGGAATTGCGTTTTTTTCTATTGAAATAATTGAAAATATTTGATGAAGTTTCTATAACACAATGCGAAGGGCTTCTCTCTCAATTCCCAAGGTGAGAATGCATTAATTATTGTTATTTATTTTGCGTAGAGTCACCGCCTCCGTACTGTAACAGTTGGCAACATAGCATAATCATCGCATAGGACCACCACTCCTGTCAAATCTCCTAACAGAATATAATATGTGGTCCGTCATACTCATTGTTAATGGACTGTTATTCCATACATTTCCTTAAGACGGTGATGGCAACCTCGTCTATAATGTTTTATGTATTAATCCTACATCATATGTAGAGAAAGAGAGAAATGTCAAGGTGGCGGTGGTAGAGTTGTATATAGGAACCTGGTTGGCTAGTGGAAAATATTTGACAGTAATATACTGTCGTCATCACTCACAGTGCCCACCCTGCATCTCGTGTAGGGTAGGCATAGAAAACCTCAGACCTTCCTTCTGTCAAATTCATTAATTCAAGAATGTGTGGTCAAAGTTAGCGTAGATTTCTGTTTGACGTAAATGCTGACATACACTCAGTTCAGCATTCGATCCCGTTATCACAATGTATGCCTCTGACGAAACGCCAATTGGAACTCTTTACACTCCAATCGGCGTCGATGGATTTGATAAACTCTTTAATCTGTTCAAGTGTTTTGTGTTAATAGTTTGTTAATGATATGTAAAAATTGACGAGTACAAGTGCCCGACTAGGGCCTACCTATGATTGAATACAATAAACATGCAATTCGTCATACACGCTCTACGATTCCTTTCACTCAGAACACATCTGTCCTTAAGAATTTGGTCTACATGGTTCAGCCATGTGGTTCTGGGACGACTGCGTTTCCTTACACCTCTTCTTTCTCTCAGGTATATTTTCTTTGTTATCCTTTCATTACTCATCCTCTCCACATGGGTGAATCATACAACATTTTAAGTTTATTTACAAATATTATATCAATATTGTTGCTTTGTTTTATTTGTAGATATTTCTTGTTTTTTTTCTCGTCATTGGCTGACATGTCATGTCATGACACATTAAATATTGTTGTATATTTGTGTTTAATATATTATTAGTATGTTGTCTTTATAAAAAAAATGTATCTGGTGTTAATATTAATATAGTAAAGCTGTCGATGATCACATCATAACATTCACTATAAATATTTCCTCTGTGTAATACCTATACATTGCATGACATTACTACACTACACTTATACAGCTAACCTTCGATTTACTCGCGAATTCGAGTCGCGTTATTAAAGCGGCCTCCCATGGCGCGTGAATCCAGATTCGTACGTGATTTTGGATCTGTACGCACCGCCATACAAATCTCTACGAAAGCGTCTGTAGATTTACGGACTCACCCCTTCCCACGGTGTGCGAATCTACGTACAAAGCCGGATTCGCGCGCCGTGGGATGTCGCTTTTAGAGAACAGATAATACGTGACTACGGTTGCCAGATATGTTAGACAAAAAACCCGGACAATTTAAATTTTTCGCCCCCAATATCATTGATTTTTGGTGCGATGTCTTTACAACCCGGGATTCCCGTTTTTTACAATGGATCTCCACTTTTTTGTTTTTTTTTTTTAGTGTCAGGTATTCGTAAAACTTCGTTCTTACGATCTGGTGAAAAAGATCTAAATTGTCTTCAATTGAGATCTTTTTCACCAGATTTTTTTTACCCCGTTTTTGGGGTAAATCCCGTAAAAAATTGAATATCATTGAAATGTTGTAACATTTTATGTTGTCTATCCGAATCCACGAATCCTGCAATTTCCATTTCTAAATATAGGTCCTCCCTTTATCCATGTATCCCGTGTTTTATTGTTTATTGTATTGTATCGTCCTTAGGCCCTATGTAGGCACTTGGACTCGTTAATTTTACATAATATAATATGGATACATGCATTTGAATGTAATTATGTACCCAGTTCATTACAGGTTTTGGATGCACATATTATGTGTGTTAAAATGTTTTTTTGTTTATATTTTGGTTTACTTTTTTATTGTTATAATACTCGTATATTTTGTACTAATGGCCTAAAAAGCCGTGTATGATTGGAAATAAATAAATAAATGATAAGTGTCGTAAATAACACATAACAATATTACAAACAATAAGTTCATTTTGCCAGGTAACGCGTTTTTCGAGATTGCGCAAATCGCGGGAGCTACTGTAGTAATAATTAGTCAGCTGGTGGTGATTATATCATCTTGTCGCCATTCGCGTACACCGGCTAACCTTACCGGCCAAACCAAGAAATAACTTCTTATTGCCATTAACGTATCGATGTCTCTAAAGGGAATGCAAAGAGTTACACGAAAAATCGACGTTTTTTTTGAAGTAACAATTTTGTTTGTGAATAGTTTTAGAATTCATTTGTTAAACTAGTATTTAAGACTTGAACATATGTGGATGAATTAGTATTTAAGTCTCTTATCTGTAAGTGTGAATTGTAACCTCCTTGGATAAGGACGCTGAAGGAATGTAATTAAGGGGTGGGACGGTAACGAACGCGAAGTGCGGGTAAAGAAGTCGCTATTAATGCGGCTGAGCTATCCGGGGATGTGGAGGGCCTTAAGCCCGCGGGATTTTCCTTCGATAAAGTACCTACCCCACAATTATTTTTTTCATGAAACCCCGGATTTTTCCGTAGTCCCCAAAAAATACTAAACGGATGCTGGTAGTTTCTACATTACTAAGATCCTGCCGCTCAAAATACAACCTGTATATTTTTTTCCCTTCCCCCTTGCCTTCTACGAATAGGTTCCATACGCGGTTTTTTTGTAATTTTTAGGAATACGGTAAGAGATAGGAGAAAGTGGTCAATGACAAAAGTAATTCCCACCAAAATGTTCTAGTATTTTTTTCGTAGGACTAGCAGTTTACCGGACAAAATACATTCGATATTATCATAATATAGAAATTTCCACCAACTAACCCATAATACCTAGGTACCTGTTAGAACCTATTAGATTTCTAACGAAAAAGAGCACTGCAGAAGTGTCTTATAATGGTTAGCTCAAACAGTCTGACGCTAGCAAAACCATCGAACATTGTGTTAAAAAGTCGATGTTTTTCCTTGATGTTTTGCAGCCCTAACCTTGCTCCTTGAAAAATTTGACCTGACATTGTATTGTATGTATTGTACAGATCCGTATCTAGTAGATGTAAAAGAAATGCTACAACCTGCGCGCAGCGTAAATCAAAGATAAAATTGTTCAAAATTATCTTTAAATACCTATCGCCAAAATAATTGTTACATATTGCGAAATAATGTTAGTCAATGCGATTTGTACGAGTTGCCGAAATAATTGCTCGAAAAATTTCACGTCTAAGAGCACCTTTAGGTTATATCTCTGTGTAAAATATGGATTACTCTGGTTTGAATTAGAATGCAGCCTTGAAGTGCACTAGCTACCTACAAAAGCAGCGCATTGAAAATTGTCGGGAATAAATGAAATTTTATTGTCAAACAGATACGAAATTCGAAAATCTACAAATACCTACCGTTTTGTTCAAATCCCAGTTTACGGGCGTGCTTCGTGAGTCGACAACAACTCATCAGGAAGCCCCCAAGTGTCTCGAGATTGGTTTTATCCTTCAAACTCGTACATTTCTTGGTTTTTCTGAAGTCGAAACCTACAATAAACTCTTTGGTACGCCTAAATTCAACACCGCCTCTTGAATCTTGTTTATTTTAAAATACTTCTTCAACTTCTTTCTCTTGCATTAGATCCGGGGATCTGTTTCTTGCACAGGGGTCTCCTGGGACAGCGAACTCCAACCATCTCGCCACCTCTTTGCTGGTCTTCCTGGTTGGCGGTTGCCTTCTGGGATGTTATTGGCCACAACGTGCGGAAGTCTGTTATTGTCCATTCTCTCCACGTGGTCGTGCCAGAATCTTCTTTTTTAAAATACACTGTCGTAAAAAATATCTGACGCTCTTAAAACACCTAGATAGGCCCTGTTACATGCCATTTTTAAACATTACCTACATTCATACGTAAAAATACGCAAATAACTTTGCAATTCAATCATTATTAGTTGTGTTCTGTCAATAAATGAGTAAACAGCGAATCTCACAACGATTTAATTGATTCGTCACGCTAATTCAAGATCGCGTCGCATGTGCGCTAATTGCCGTCTTTGCATTGCTCAAATTTGAGTTGTTTTTTCAATAGTTTGCGAATTATTGTTTGTTTTATGCAGTCCAAAGGGTGCGGATTTTCGTGCTGTTTAAAAATTGCGTCAATGTTTGCGTGTTTCGTAAACATTTCTAAAGTTTGTTTATTTGATTGTTTTTTTTCTGTGTTTAGTGAATGTGATTGTTGTTGTTTTTTGTTTTGTGCAATTTTTCTCTTTGTTTATTACACGATGCAATAAATTGATCCGCTCACGGCAATTTCACGTCACAATGACGCACTATACTTGTTTTGCCGTGACGTCATCGTGACGCAAATTGCCGGTACTGGAGCTATTGGAGTGCCGGTGTTGGCTCATGGTTCTCAGCGCGGCACACACGCACTGATTTTCAGTTAACTAAATCGAACGTTTGCAAAAAATCTCCGACTAAAACCTCTCTCTGAATTCAGTGTTACCCTGATTTTGAATTCGGAAGGTTTTGGTCGGAGTTTATTTGCAAACGGTCGATTCAGTGAACTGAACATCAGTGCGTGTGTTGCCGCGCTTACGAGAGGCAAAATAAATTGCTCCACTCACGGCAATTTCACGTCTCAATGAAGCAATATACTTGATGTTGCCGTGACGTCATCGTGACGCGAAATTGCCGGTAGTGGATCAATTTATTTCCTAGTGCAAAGGTGCTCTTACACGAGCAGTAATTGCGGTAACTCGTACAAATCGTATTGATTAACATTATTTCGCAATATCTAGCGATTATTTCGGGAATATTTAAAGCGAGACAACGATTTGCGTGCAAACGTAAAAAAATTGCACACATATTAACTTTATTAGTTGACAAAGGGCTGTCCGACTGTCCAGACAAAGGGTTGTCCGGTTTTTCGAGATTTTTTCGACCGGACGGATGTCATAAAAAACCGGATTGTCCGGCCCAAACCCGGACATCTGGCAACCCTAGTCTTATAACATTTTTTATGATTACTTATTATACTGAGTTGCACTGGGTCACTGGGCATCAAATCTAGTTCTAGTAGAGCATATAGATATACATAATAATATTTAGATTATTACAATAGATAGTCATGGTATTAGCAAACAATTAGTATGATGTAAGTACTAGCACAATCATTTATTCATACTGTACTAGCTGTGTCCTGGCAAATATGACGGTGTATTGTGGTGTTCAGTTACCTCCCAAGTATCAGCAAGCTGTCTTGGACTCTGGTTAGTGTTGCTAGTCTGGTGGTCTGCAGAGAAGTGGCTCTGCTCTGGTACATTATTACAATATGGTGCAATAGTAGGAGGAGCTAGTCCACGTCCACTAGAGGGCACGTCTCCACAATGTGCTGGATAGTCTGTATTGGTTCTCCACAGTCACGTGTATATTGAGAGGACGTAAGATTGTGTACATATTTTTGAGTTTTACTTTGACAGAAATGATGTGATTGATATGGCATGTATTATGGTTGTAAAATAGTTACCTATATGTTAATACTATAAATACATACTATAATACACATCCACTTGAAGAGATACCTAATGCTCCTGGCTTACATACAATGGTTTTAAAACAGTGGTGTATCGCAGGATGATTGGGTTAGGGCACATTCTCGAGAATCTTCCATTAAACCCTAATAATTACACGTGGTGTTGTAACTAGAATGAAAGTGAATAAACAAAGATGGTTTGGGCATGTTGAGAGAATGAAGGATGACAAGAATGATATATTCGAGCGAACGAAGTGGTGTGAAGAAACGCTGCCGCCCGAGACTGACCTTGTCCGATCATGTTGACCAGATTCTCAAGGATGGATGCGTTTTGAGTAAAGGGAATCGGAGAGCGTGTATGACTCCATGCATAAATGTGACGGAGGCTAGGAGTGTGTGTAAGGATAGGGCTGTCTAGCGCCATGTCCTCTCTGCCTACCCTGCAAGGGACGTGGCGTGAGGGTATAGATAGATATATATGTATGACGAATTGTATGTATGTGACTGAAGCGACAAGTGTGGTACCTATAATTATTTATCAGTTATACCACTGTTTTTCTTATGCAAACAATTATTTTATTATTATCATAGTCTCCATTCTCCATGGCTAAATTCAGACTTAAGACATTCCAAACCATACTTGAGTTGACTTATCAGTTAGTAAAATTACTTCTACCGTGTTCTACTACTCTAGTCCGTTCTACGTGTACGCTATGTGATATTGTTTTGTTTATATGTGAATTCTTTTGTCTGTATTATTAATATATGATTCAGTTGTTTTCTAATTTATAAATTCTAATATCAAGTGTTTTATAGAAAAGTATATGATTGTGTCCTGAATAATGTTATCTTGTGTTATTATCGCTGTTTGTTTTAATTAGTATGCAAATATTTTTCATGTAGACTTCGCGGTAAATTTAGATTGCAGTTAACACGTCGTACAGAATTTATGAAAAGCTACAGATCTCTTGCATTGTAGGCAGAGAGAACAGAATGCCAGACACTTACAGCGTGCTTCTGTCACATTCATGCAATTCGTCTTGCGCACTCACCAGTTCTTTTTACTCGGTACTCCACCGTCCTTGAGAATCTGGTCAACATACTTGAGCCAGGGGGTTCTTGAACCACTTCGTTTCCTTACACCTGTTCTTTCTCCCGCTTATATTTTCTTTGTCGTTCGTTCATCGTTCATCCTCTTTACATGTCCTAACCATTTCAACTTATTCACTTGTCACAACACCAGTCTTGCAGTCACTCATTTCCCTAATAACCTCATTCCTTATCTTATCTCTCAGTGTTTTCCCACACATTCTTCTTAACGACCTCATTTTCACTGCATTCAACCCGGATTCGTCCTTCTTCAGCCACGTCCAAGTAAACAGAGCACACGTTTGTAATAGGTGCACTATTTGAAGTCTACCTACTTTGTACGTGAATTTCAGACAGTATTTCTTCCGATCACATTTTCATATGTTGTCATTTAGTATTTTTATTATGGTGTCATCATGCATCTAATTACCGAGGTGCGTAGATATAATTTGGCAGACAGCAAAGTGCACGCTGTGACAAGTTACACCCGGTGCGAGGGTGTGATGTATTTTTGGGTGTCAACCAATTACAATGCTTTCTAATACAGGATGTTTCAATTTTTTAATTGAGGAACCTTTATATGTTATAACATTATAGAGATGGCAAATCCAATTATGTTTTTCACCATCCGTTCCACCCACTTTTGTTTAGTAGAATTCATATGGACTTAGTTAAATTCTCGTATACTAAATGTAAATATCTCGTATACCATGAAGTTTTCAATGTTATTTTAGAATTAGTGTCAAATGTAGTTAGGTCCCCATATAGCTAGCTACCCAAGAACACGATTTTCATCGAGTAACCTTTTGGATAAAATGATAGGTATAATAGTGTCCAATCTGACGTAATCCCATAAGAGATGTTTGCTCCGACTTCCTTTCTGCAGAAATCCACTCTTCGCCACTGCTAAATAGTGACCCCGTCTCTCTCCATACCTCTGTCTTGTTACTTTTCTTTAGTTTATAATGTCATTCAAAGTTCCATCAGTTATATCAATATATAGCATTCGTACTTCTAAAGCAGTGGTTCCTAAATTGTGTTCTGCGTAACCCTGGGGTTCACCGAAGGGTCACAGGGGTTCCGTGAGTAAGAGCGTATTGTCATAGTAAATACTGAAATTTCATTCTTCACACTAAATACCTACGTTCAGTGAAGAAGTAAAAACATAGTTTTTCTTTTCAAGTCGACCATAACATACAAGCGTGTCATGGGTGTTAAGATGTAATTTTTGTCAGTTTGGTTTTTGGTTGTCGAGATAGGCTTCCCTCAAAAACAGGTAGATCAATTAGGGTTCCGTAGCCAAAAAGAATTGGGAACCGCTGTTCTATAGTATTGTGTTTGTGGTGAAACAATAATTTTATATATTTTAGTTTGAAACAATAGTTTTACTAATGTGTACTTATATTGCACAATATTATTTATTAGTGTGTTGAATTGTGTTAATGTTAATAGTTTGTGTGATTCATTATTGTATCTTCATTCGTTGCAATGACATTGTTTTTGCACACAGTGGATAAACAAATAAATATTTTCAAGTGATAAAACAACTCCTCAGACGACAATGTTCTCTGTCTATGGGTTTGTGAGTAAATTTGTATTTTATCTGCATAACCCGAGCTTATTACTAACACAATTGATTTATTTTTTGTTGATTTTTTACCCAGAATAGCTCCGGCAAAGATTAAAACTATTAAGTATTGAGTAAACTCAAAATACAGGAATTTGGTGAATAAACTAGTTTTTTGAGTAGCCTTAGATCATAGGTGGCCAACCCGCGCAGCAGTGAGAAAATAAAAAGTTAATATCAAACGTACATGGTTGGCGAGGTTGCTTGAGGCAGCAGTCTCTCAAGCGGGAGGTGCCAGATTCAAACCCTAGCGCTGGCGATGTATTTCACACTTTGCGACACAGGCTTTTAGCCTAGTGCAAGGTGTGCAGGAAAGTATTTGGGTTTGTGTAAGCAAGCCCAGATCATTTAAAAAAATAATAATAATAAAATGCAGAAAGAGAATTAGATTCATCATTTCACCCACTTTTCCTTAAGAAATTCCTATAAAATTAATTTTTAGCTTATTAAGAAACACTTCAATAACATCCCCTTTCTAGAACACGTTTGGATCCTAAAAAACTTTCAACCCTATTTTTCACCCCTTTGGGGGCGAAATTTACAAAATTACTTTCTTAGTGGAAGGTTTTGTATTAAAACCTATCTGTGTTCAAAATTTCACTTCTCTGGGATTAGTTGTTCGGGCTCTGCGTTGATGAGTATGTCAGTCAGTCATTCAGGCACTGTCGTATATTCGTAGAGATATCATCGGTGTAAATTAGGTGCAAAAGTGTGACTTTTTATTTCATGAAATGTATTATTTAGTTTAGGACATCCTCGCTCCACTTGTACAGGTGCCAGATTTATAAATAGCGATTAAGTAGACGCTCATTATGAATTGTCATCTCCGCATTGCTATTTTTATAAACACCACATGTTAGATATCTATACAATAAAACAGAGTCCGTTATTTCTAAATGTTCGTAAAACTCGCGCATTTAACAATGGGTTACTGTGAAAACTCACAAAAATTTACCTTATCATCTGCTATAGGTTTTAACATCTCCATTTTTGAAAAAAAAATCTTATTTTAAGAGATATTATGTTGTAAAATCTAAATATGAAGAAACTAGAACAATGCGGCCATCTTGGAATCCGCATTGAACTTCGTTTTCTTATCATAGATTATTCTTACCTAACTAATATATGCCGTATCGTAACGTCGCCAGTTTTTGGAGAAAAAGCTTTTCCTAAGAGATGCCAGGGTGATGAGAGGATCCAAGGGTTGTGTGGGGTCATGTGGTATCGTATTAAAATTAAAAAGCAAATCGTAAGTCATCTTTTGTCTAACTCAAACCATCGGGAGACACCGTGCCATTGTGAAGCACGGGTAACTCAGCTAGTATCTGCCAAAATAAATATTGTGTTTACTTCACAAACAAACCACCGACCAATAATATTAGTGTTCACTCATTGTTTGCACTCTGAGGACAAATCACGAGCAAGATTTTAAATTAAGAATATTATTATCTTTAGTTTTAAATTCAAATATAAACAAAATCGTATTATCATTTAAAAGTGTTCTATATAAGTAGTAAAATACAGTTCTTTTTTCAAATTCGGTGAATAAAGGGTTTCCTTTTTTATCATTGTTTCAAAAGTGTTCCAAATACTTGAATTCTATAGTGTTCTTTTGTTTTAAATAGTAATATAAACTGTTCTTTTTTTTCAAATTTGAATAATGTGTTGATTCGTACATTCTATTTTTAAAATATTGTGATGCGTTTGAATTATCGATAAAGGATTATTTTTTTAAATTATTTTTTTCACTAATGGATAGTTTGAGAGCAGTTGAGAACTTTATAAGGGAGAAGTCTCCCTTCCAGGTTATACATTTTTGTTTATTTGATTGTTTGTGAGAATGTTTCATTGCAAACTCTCCGATCAGCGGGGCGATTACTAGTTTATTTAGTAAACTTTCTGTTGTGGCACCGCCACCTTGACATTTCTCTCTTTCTCCAGCCATGATGGAGGATTAATACATAAAACATTATAGGCGGGATTGCCTTCACAGTCGCTAAGGAAATGTATGGAATAACAGTCCCTTAACAACAAGTATGATGGACCACGTATTATATTGTGTTAGGAGATTTGACAGGAGTGGTGGTCCTATGTGATCATTATGCTATGTTGCCAACTGTCACAGCACAGCTAGAGTACCTACTCTATGAGGCGGTGGTTGTCGACATATTGAGTATGTAATGTACTGAGCTCACCTGATCAGATGCATTGATATTTGTACAATATGTTACTAGGATGGTATGAAATTTAGGAATTGCTTACAAATCCTAGGAATTGTATGCAATGCTGGGTCAATTTAGGAAATGTGTGAAATAATTTGTCAAAGGTTCTTTAATTCATACTTTTCTTAGGAAAATTTAACCAATAATAATAATTGCCCCAAATCTAGGAATCTGTGTATTGTGTTAACTTTACGGAGTTTGCGAATCAAATTATTTTATCCACCATTAATTCGTCGTAGACGGTACACACAAAAATAAATAAAAACTTCATTATGCTTGAAAGTTACGCATGCAATTGGCAGATTTATTGCACATAGAATTAGCTTGGAACATATTTAAGTCCCTATCTACTAAATAGTGACCCCCTTTCTCTTTACCATTGTCTTCTTGCGTAAATAAATTTATACAATTTATTTTTTTCTTTTTCCAGTTGGACTCGCTGTTTGGCCGTCCCAAGGGCAAGAACGGTGATGAGCGAGACAATGGCACGGCCAACAATCACACTAACGCCGTGCACAACCCCTCCATGGCCACCTCACCCCCCTCCCTGCGGGGCAGCATGGTGGGGGAGGAGGGGCTGCACGTGGGGGGGGATAATAATCACATAGTCCAGCAGCATGATCTGTCATCTCTGCTCCACAAGATGGACGACAGGAAACTCAATGATAAATTCGAAGAAATGCTGGTGAGATTTTTAATTCTGTTCTATTCTATCCCCTCACGACGCATCCCTTGCAGGGTAGGCAGAGAGAATAGATCCCCAGACTTTCCTATCCTTACACACACTCCTTCCGTTACATTCATGCAGTTTGTCATACACAGTTTGCATCTTACCTCATGCGAGCGAAAGCCAGATAATCGTGAGTTTTAAAAAAAGATCATCTTAATCGTACAGACTTTTAGCAGTTTAAGGTAGTAATATTAATAGTAATAGTAACGAGGTGGTCGGTGTCCGGGTTGGTAACGCCCTCGAGTATTAATCTGAAGGATGCAGGTTCAATCCCCGACACCGACTTTCTCCACTTCAGGACACAAGCCTTTCAAGTTTACTATGAAGTGTACAAAGATGTATTTGGGTTTATTTCGATAAATGTGATGCG
The DNA here is from genome assembly GCA_963576895.1 of Ceraclea dissimilis. NCBI lineage: Eukaryota > Metazoa > Arthropoda > Insecta > Trichoptera > Leptoceridae > Ceraclea > Ceraclea dissimilis. The sequence continues at coordinate 845,709 of OY756361.1, forward strand.
ATCCCGGGCCTGGTTTTTTTTTTTAGCATTCTCCTTGAAATGTAAATAAATCCCAACATCTACATCAATCAAAATGAGCATTTGCGTGGCCATAGCCTGAAGCTCAACGGAAGTGTGTTTGCTCAGAATCCACATAAACTATTCCTCAGTAACAGAGTTGTGGATGCTTGGAACAGGCTGCCCCCGGATCTGGTTGTTGCTGAGAGTGTGAATGGCTTTAAGAATGGACTTGACAGATTGCTGTGATGTCATAAACACTTGAGCTCAAGCACATCAGCTTTATGCTGCCTGCTTGACTACACACATACCTAGGTAGTCAGTAGGTTTTTATTGTAACCCAAATATTGGGAGATTACTGTAGGTAGTCTGAATATAGAAAGCATGCAAACACTTGTGAATGATAATATTATGTGTAGTGTATTGTACAGTGCACGGCTATATTTTATGATGATGTCATTATGATATCAATACAAGATTACAGTCCGTAGATTCACAAGTGTATTGCATTCAGTAAACATCTCTCCTATGTATTATGTGTTTTATATATTTCCTATATCATAACTGTGTTGCATTGCTAACCTATGAATGTCACATGTGTTTAGTGAAAACAATGATGCATGATATTCTTATGATTCTATCAATCTATATATACCCTCACACCACGTCCCTAGGCAGGGTAGGCAGAGAGGACAGAACACCAGACAGCCCTATCCCTACACACACTCCGTCACATTCGTGCAATCTGTCATACACACTCTCCAATTCCTTTTACTCAAAACGCTTCCATCCTTGAGGATTTGGTCGACATGATCGGACCAGGCCAGTATCGGGCGGCTGCGTTTCCTTACACCTCTTCGTTCGCTCAGATATATCTTTTTTGTCATCCTGTCATCATTCTTTCTCTCAACATGCCCAAACCATCTTAGTTTGTTCACCTTCATTCTAGTTACAACACCAATCTTGCAGTCACTCATTTCCCTAATAACCTCATTTCTTATCTTATCTCTCAGCATTTTCCCACACATTCTTCTTTTTTTCCACTGCATTCAACCCGGATTCGTCCTTCTTCAGCCATGTCCAAGTCTCGCTTGCATACATTAGGGACATTAGGGTTATATGAAATGAACAATTAACTAAAACTATGATTGTCCTGAACTGAAGCTGATGTTCTGCCTCAACCAAAATACTCATTTAAGAGGTCACAGTTTGAAGCTAAACAAACACAGTTTCAAGCAGAATGTATGGAAGCATTTCTTATCCAATAGAGTTGTGTATGTATGGAGGATGGTATGGAGCTTGTTGTTGCACAAAGTGTGAATGTATTTAAACAATGGACTTGACAGACTGAATGAGTGAATACTGTTGTGAGATCAGACATATCACCATAGCTGCCTGGCTGATTACATTTTTTTCTCCAAAACATTTCTGCATATTTCGCAGTAGCACGTAAGCAAAATACATCTACTAAATTTGAATCCCATGCCAATTAAAAATGTAAATTTTTTGTATATTTCAGGCTGACATGAACCTGTCTGAGGAGAAAAAGATCCCATTAAAAGGAGTATCCCGGGACCAGAAGGAGAAGATGCTGTTGGCTTACAATAAGGGGGCTAGCTTACAGGTTAGCTTACATTCCATCAACTGAGAATAACACGGTTCTAACTGACAAAACCAAAATGATGAGAAAAATGAAATCAAAGTTTCAAATGCTCGTATCTTTTGTTGCACACAGATGGAACCTTATTAATCTCTAGTAATTTACACACACTACACCACTTTAGGGTCATATTGTTATACGTACTCATAGATTATGTCGGTTAGAAACATTTTCATTCAAAAAGTCATTATCTCAAAATTTACCAGTTAGAACCTTATTATTCTCAGCTTACACCATACTATACCGTGACTCAATAATGGAGAAACCGGTAAATACTCTGTTTACAAAAATATGACAAAATGGGTTGTAAATTCATTGCTGGAAAAAGTAAACTATCTAAAGTTGAAGTTTAAAAAAACATCTTGCTCTTACAGGACACTCGAAAAAATTATAAAAAAGAGTGGGAGCCTATTTTACTTACTTTAAAAAAAATGGATCTGGGCTTGCATACACAAACCCAAATACTTTCCTGTACGCTTTGCACTAGGCTGAAAGCCTGTTTCGCAAAATGTAAAATGCAAAGAGGTGGTCGGTAGCCTGGTTGATCAGGCGGGTGCAGATTCAATCCCCGATGCCTACTTACTCCACTTCACGACACAAGCTTTTCAAGCTTACCGTGAAGTGTACAAAGATGTATTTGAGTTTATTTCGATAAACCCAGATTCATTTAAAAAAAAAACATTACCAGTGCCGGGGTTTGAACCTGGCACCTCCCGCTCTTGCCATTTCTGTGTTAACTTCATTGTTTCAATTTTCCAGGAAGGCAAATCCAAGTTTGATAAGCCGCCCGACTACGTGGCGTACCTGCAACAGCCCGAGCTGAGCATCAGCAAACTACACATGTGTCTGGAGAGTCTCCGAGTGGCTCTCACCAACAACCCACTGTCGTGGCTCGAGGAGTTTGTTGAAGTCAAGGGGCTCGAACAGCTGCTCACTACACTCAACAGTTGCTACAGAACGTGAGTATCTATTTGATTTGTGTTAGAATGAACGTAAATATGTTTAAATGGTTAGGTCATGTGGAGAGAATAAATGATAAAAGGATGACTAAAGAAAATATATATTAATATTAGAATGAAAGATTACATGTTGAGATGGTTAGGTCATGTGGAGAGAATGAATGGTGAAGGGATAACAAAGAGTATATAAGAATACTATATAAGAGATGATTACTTTAGGTGGAGAGGATATATAATAAAAGAATAAAAAGGAGAATATTCAAGAACATTAGAATGAAAGTATGCACGTTGAGATGGATAGGTCGTGTGGAGAGGATGAAGGCGAGATAATAACAAAGAAAATATCAGGGTCAAAACTGGTCAATAAAATCAGTAAAAGTCGGTATTTTTGAACACTGAACCTGTTTTGACCCCTGATATTGAGATAGATAGGTCATGTAGAGAGGATTAATGATGAAAGTAAAGAAGTGTGGGCGTCCAAGAGTGACCTGAACCGACCATGTCGGCCAGATCCTCGAAGCTATAAAATTGTGACATATTTTAATAATGTTTCTTGTATGTTTTCCATGCCGCCTTAAGTTCAGGCTTGAGATTTTTTAAGTAAGTATGAGTCGTATATAGTAAGAAAAACAGCATTCTGATCTCGGACTAATTCGGAGCAAATTGAAAAAACATTTTATCTAAATAGCTGTTGTTGCCTCTCATATATTGCAGATTGGTGTATTTGAAACCAAGTGACTTGTTATATGAAATATTTATATGGGTTATGGCTGCTTTTGTTGCCATGTTAATATCTTACAATGTGGAGTTTTACAATAGGAACATGCACCACGTTCGTAACTCAGTGTACGTAAAATCAAATCACTGTTTTTTATACGTATAAACTTGTAATACATATGTTTTTGTTGCAGTGACGACAAAGGTAATCAAGAGCGTGGTAAATACGACCGCCCGCAGTACGAATGCATCCGATGTCTGAGTGCCATAATGAATAACACAGTCGGCATCAGGGCCGTGTTTGCCCGCAAGGACGCCCTCATTGTGCTGGCCAGAAGTCTTGTGGCAGACAAGCCTCAGTGCATGCTGGAAGCTGCAAAGGTGTTAGCAGCCACATGCCTGATCCCCAGCGGTCACGAGAAAGTACTGGAGGCCATCACCATGGCCGGGGAGTGCAGGTCACAGGGGAGGTTTACACAGATCGTGAAGGCCCTCACTACCAAGACGTCTGATCAGCTCAAGGTAATAATAGCACTACCACTTTGTAATGGTTACCATAAACTAGTCTCCGTATTCCATAAATTCAAAGTCTGTGGGAGAAACAAAATAGTTCTCTCTTTTCTGATGATGAGGATGTGAATCCTTGAATACTAGTTGCGAATAATTAAAGTCATTATGTGGATTTTTAACCAGCTACGAAAAATCAGCTACGAATATTGAAGGAAAATCCCGCGTGCTTAAGGCCCTCCACGTCCCCGGGTAGCTCATAGCGACCTCTTTACCCGCACTTCTAGCAAAATATTATTAAGAGGTGGGCCCAGGGTTAGCCTCAAGGGAGCCCCCCGGCAAACCCCACCTCTGAATTAAATTCCTTCAATATCCTTGTCCAAGGAGGTTACAAAATTTGCTACGAATAGTAGTACATGGTTGGCGCAGTTGATTGAGGCGGTTCAAACTCCGGCGCTGGCGATGTATTCCACACTTTGCGATAGCTTTTAGCGTAGTGCAAGGTGTGCAGGATAGTATTTAGGTTTGTGAATGCATGCCCAGATACTTTTAAAAAAATAAAAAAATATCACAACAACCCTACAAATACCATAAAATTTTAACAGAATTCCGATGTGACGGTCTTTAATCATAGACAACCTGTGAAAAGTTTGTTTGTCTCTTTCTCGTAAAGTATATTTAGTAGCAGTTGAAGGGAGTGATTATATTATTTGTATTGTCTGTGGTCAGGTGGTCTGCATGCAGTTGCTAAACGCCCTCATCACGGAGCCTGATGAACTAGACTTCAGGATGCACCTTAGGAATGAAATCATGAGGACGGGATTCTACGATGTTATAGGTGAGACTATTTATTTATAATAGTAATTTAACTATTTTGGGCTTGAAAATCTTGTGTCGTGAAGTGGAGTAGGCCAGCATCGGGGATCGAACTGGCGCTCACTGGATTAATAGTCGAGCGCCTTACTGACTGGGCTGCCGGCCACCTCATAATTTATATATACTTATTCAAGACCGCAATATAAATATGGATCTCCATATAGGCCTGCACTTGCGTATAATTCTTCTTTTACAGTCACTCGTTTCTAATATCCTCATTCTTTATCTGATGTCAAGGTTTTCCCATGTTTATGTTTTTTAGAAAACCTGCGACGGAATGCCGAGGGCCCCATGGTGATCCAGCTGTCTGTGTTTGATCAGCATGCTGAGGAAGATCATGATGAGTTTGTCACTAAATTCGACAGCGTCAAGTTAGTATCAGTATAGTGTTTTATGTTGCCAGTTAGAAAACCAATAGAATCTATCAATCAAGAAGAGATATGCTCTGAATGTAAATCGTTTTATTATAACTTTTCAAAATTGTGTATGAGAGTATAAACAACAAATAGATTTTTACTTTTTGTATACAAGAGGGACTGAATATTAAAAAATATCCACTAGAGTCCCTGCGTCTTACCTTAAACATTTTATCAACCAAATTACAGCATTATATCTGGCAAACTACGGGATATATCTTAATTTTCAGTAAATTTCAGAGGTAATTTTGGAATTATTATTTATCGAGACAGTTTGCTAAAATGACATTTCTACCAACTAGAGTCACTAAAACATATTCTCATTTATCCATGTGTTAAGTCTTAGGATGATATCCTTAGGTTTAGCTGAGTAATCTTACTTTTCCCTACGCAAATTTACAGCTGTTTCATACTATTGTGTCATTTCAGGTTAGAATTTGATGACATTAACGAGTGCTTTGAGCTCCTGAAGAACGTCACCCTGGACACATCTTCGGAACCTTATTTCTTATCCATCTTACAGCACCTACTCTTCATCAGAGACGACCATGACATTAGGTAAGCTTTTAACACAAGAATATAAAAAATGTTGAACGTTAACAATATTTTATACAAAAATATCTAAAACAATAAAATAAAAGAAAAATATTTGTCAAAAATGTCTCTTTGCAATATTTTTTTCACTGTGGCCCTTTGTACACTTAAAGCTACATGCCTTTGATAATGTTTTGTTTACGTTTTTTTTTTAAATAAAGGTCCAAATTTACATCAAATGTGTGAAAATTCGCGTTATTCTTGTAAAAAATGCCAAAAATTGCATTATAAAAACATGAAATTCACGTTACTCGTGTAAAAAACACGAAATTAAAAAAAAAAATGTTTTATCGCGATCGCGAAATTCTCCAGTCTCTAGTAATAACTTACAAATTCTTATATTACCGTGTTACATTTCAGGCCTGCATATTATAAGCTAATTGAAGAATGTGTGACGCAAATAGTTCTCCATCGGAACGGCTGTGATCCGGACTTTAGAGCCACAAAAAGATTCAGTATAGACGTCCAACCTCTCATCGATGGACTCGTAGGTGAGTTAATTTTATACCTACTAAAAAGTGTGTATATATGAGCACTAGGTAGTCCTGTGAGATACTACCAGCTATGTTCACCATGAGCTCTAATGTGCACCTGAGAGGACATCAACTGAAGCTATAGACAACATTATACCTACACATCCAACACACCACACAACCAATAGAGCTGGCAGTTGTACCTCCATACATCTCCATACTATACACCAACTCTGCACATACAACAATACAAGGGATATAAGCATATAAACACATACTACAGATCGTTTCTTCTATCTTGACCGCCGGCGGATGTTAGCTGCATATGGAGTTGCAAATTGTACTGTTGGTAGCCCTGATTGTCGAACCTTGTCATATGAGCTGCCAAAGGTCCGTAAAATTCTCATGTAACCTACAATGCCGAAAATATTACAGAGCGGCGCTAGAGAAATCATTTTAATAACAAGATAGTTTTGCGAGTTGGAAAAAGGAAAAAATACCGCCATCGCAAGTTTGAAAAACAAATGATGCCAGTTTATTCTAATAATCCAAAAAAAGTCAATTTTTTTTGAAGAACACTTCTAAAATATAATTTGAAAGTAGCGAAAAATGTAACCATATCTTATTATCACATCAGGCAACTCTAAACCAAGTTTGCTCCGGGGGACTTTCATAGCGAAATGGATTATAACTGGGGTTGAGTCAAATTAGCCAAAGCTGTCTACTTAATAATAAATAATAATTGGTCCGAGTGCATCAATTCTCTTTCTTTAACTTTGTAATATTTTCAGAAAAATCTCGGCAAGAGGAAGAAAGGCGGTTTGAAGAGTTGAACCAGAAGTTGGAGGCTGCAATAGCCGCAAGGCAAGAGGCCGAAGCCAAGTTGGCCAACATTGAGGAGAAGTTGAAAGATGCCGGCAGTGGAGGACACTCTAACATTGCTGCTATGGTGAAGGTAATAGCAGTAGAATTGTTTTATACGCTTAGGCAAGACTTGCCAACATACTTCTCAGTATTATGATGTAGTGCAGTGTACATATTATCATTCATGATTGATATATAAACTCATCAGCCTAATACTGGGAAACATTCACCTATCCAGATATCATATACTGTATCAAAGTACTATACTACTCAGATATACTGCTCTATATACACATACAGTATTATGATGTAGTGCAGTGTGCATATTATCATTCATGATTGATATATAAACTCATCAGCCTAATACTGGGAAACATTCACCTATCCAGATATCATATACTGTATCAAAGTACTATACTACTCAGATATACTGCTCTATATACACATACAAGCTATGTGCCTGAAATATCACTATTTAGAAATCTTCTTACAATATTGCATATATTAATAATTATGATTTTTTACAGACGCTGAGTAACAATGTTGTCGGAGGACCGCCTCCACCTCCTCCAATGCCAGGTAAAGAATTCATAATTTGAATCCAAAAGCCAATAATTTTTCAAAATACCGTGCAAAATTTGCACTTCGTAACTGCACCCAGGGAAGGATTTTTCTGAGTTTAATATAATCTGAAAATGATATCTGCAATGTGTTAGACACACACAGGCTGAATGGTGAATATTTCTAGATTGTAAAGCGATCACTTACGCCAGCTAATGACCGATTATATAAGTCCAATAAAGTCCATCTTATTTGCCACATGGCATGTAAACATTTTTTTTTCAATTATATGTAGGTACACCGGTTTAGAAATTTTTTGGTTGTACCAATTTATTTTGCGATAAATTACCACCATTTTTTGTAAATCGCCTAGACACACTACTTTTGTAATTCTGTAGAAAATATCTAGCAAGTGCCAAATGTTCGTATCAGTGTAGTGTACCTAGAACCTTCTGTTGAAAAATTCTTATGATAATTTATTTATTTATTTGGTATTGTATATTTTACAGGAATGGGTCCACCACCTCCCCCTCCTATGATGGGCGGGGGAGCGCCGCCCCCTCCACCTATGCCAGGTATGTACCTCTTAACTACTGGCGTGTCTGTTCCTGTTTTTATTTTGCAATGTATTTGTCATAGTGTTTGATTAGAAATAGCGTCTCTACACACGTCCCGAAGTTCAGTTAACGGAATCGACCGTTTGCAAAAAAGTTCCGACCAAAACCTCTCTCTGAATTCAGCCTCACCCCGATTTTGAATTCAGAAAGAGGTTTTGGTCGGAACTTTTTTGCAAACGGTCGATTCCGTTAACTGAACTTCGGGACGTGTGTGGAGACGCTTAGTAGTATTAACGACTTTGTAACTGTTGTTTGTGTGTTGTAGGCATGGGTGGTCCCCCCCCTCCTCCCCCGCCGCCCGGCATGGGCGGCCCCCCTCCGCCACCTCCCCCTCCAGGCATGGGAGGGCCCCCGCCCCCGCCACCTCCCGGCATGATGATGCCCATGGCCCCAATGGTAAGTCAAAATAACCTAACTAATCATTATAGTACCAACATTGTGTGTATGTTTGTTATATCTGTATTGCATTTACACATTTTATTGTCTTAGGCCGAATAGTATAGTCAGCTGATAACTTTTCGCAAGATTTCTTACTATCCGTTGCGTCAAAATCAAAGCCGCCAGTACGACTTTCTTTTTAGTATATTTCGTACTACGCTACAACAGAATAGGCAAGGAACATTGAATAGTATCATGTCACATATTTGCATCAAAAGCACTGTGTCAAAGTATACTATGACGTGGATCCGCGTCATTAGCATGCAATGCATTTGAGTACACGGTTGGCACAGTTGGTTGAGGCGGCAGTCTCTCAAGCAGGAGGTGCCAGGTTCAAACCCCGGCGCTGGCGATGTATTCTGCACATTGCGATACAGACTTTTAGCCTAGTGCAAAGTGTGCAGGAAAGTATTTGGGTCTGTGTATGCAAGCCCAGATCTTTTTTTTTTTATGTTTAAAAATGATGTTGTAAGCTTCGTTGGTCTCCATTATTTCTTTCATTCCAGATGCCGAAACCCGACATTCTACCTCACGGTCTAAAACCCAAGAAAAAGTGGGAAGTGGAGGGGCCACTGAAGAGGGCCAACTGGAAGTCCATCATACCACAGAAGATGAGCGAGAAGTCCTTCTGGGTGAAGGTGCAAGAGGACAAGCTGGCCTCTCCGGATATCCTGTCAGGGCTCGCGCAGAAGTTCAGCTCCAAGGCTCAGTCCAGGAAGCAAGGACAAGACGACGTGCCGGATAAGTAAGTACACCATAGACTTTTATATTAAGTACCTAGATGGCGTACTCAATGCTAGTAGCAAAGAGATTACATATTAAGTACTAGAGGTCTGATTCTATGTATTCTCAATAGAACGGAAGTGACGCAATTTCACGCACGGCACTTTTTGGTATTTTAGAGTCGCAAAGCTCACACTATTAACAAGATAGTATCAATAATAAAAAATTAAACATCTTTAAAACTATCGTTTTAGCCCTAAATTACGTTAAAACTTATACAGTTTTTAACTATGAGAGCAAAATTTCGAAACCGTTGCCCACAAACTGTCAAAATTTTCCATGCGATTTGACAGTTTGTGGGCACCAGTTTTGTAACACTTCTAGCATTGAGTACTCTGTCTAGGTAGTACTTAATATATTATGTCGCTGGCTAGTAGTGAAGTAAACTGGTGCTCACAAACTGTCAAATCGTATGAAAAATTTTGATATTTCGTAGGCAACGTTTTCGAAATTTTGTTCTCATAGTTATAAACTGTATTAGTTTTAACATTATTTAGAAATTAAGCGATAGTTCAGGCACCTCCCGCTCAAGAGTCTGCCGCCTCAACCAACTGCGCCAACCCACTTATCCATTGAACATTAAACAAATTATGTGTTTATTTCAGGGTTGGCACCTTGAAGAAAGTAAAGAACCTGAAAGTGCTGGACGGCAAAGCGGCGCAGAACATCTCCATCCTGCTGGGTGGAGCCCTGAAGCACATGTCGTATTCCTCAGTTAGGAAGTGCATCATGCGATGTGATACGGAAGTGCTCACTGTCACAGTCTTAGACTTACTTATTCAGGTAGGCATTGCTAGTAGTATATTGGACACTTGTCTCATAAATTTGAAAGATAATTGTTGAAATTTCATTATAAATGTGACAAGGTGAATTTTCTCCATTTACTGCGGTATCTACCTTTAATCATATGCTACTCCCACAGGGGACTTCATACCAATTATTAAAAATAAAATTCGAAGTGAATGGACGGAATTCTGGCAGAACTCTCCGACAGGTATTATGCAATCTATTCCTCCACGCCCCTGGTATGAACAGGAAAAGCAATCGAAGCTCAATATTTCACTGATATCCAGAATGGGAATTAGCGTACTGTCATCACCCACATGCAGTTGCGGAACATCTGATGAGACCCTTGAACACATTTTCTTTGAATGTTCATTATACGATAGATTTGAATTTCTTCCAGCGATTGTTGACGAATGTGATACTTTACCAGTGGATATAAAGTACTTGTTCTCTTTTTTCATTCTCTTCAACTCTCCGAACTCTGAATTCTTTCACAATACATAACTTGTTTTCAATGACAATGCAATAATTTCCGTATGATATAAATTTATTATTGTTTTCAGTACTTACCGGCTGCCGATCAGTTGAAGAAATTAGCCGAGTTGAAGGACCGCTACGATGATTTGACGGAAGCCGAGCAGTTTAGCGTCACGGTGGCAGACGTCAAACGGTTGCTCCCGAGACTCCGATCACTCTCCTTCAAACAACATTACAGAGAACTCATCAACGAAATCAAACCTGTAAGTTGTTTACTTTTTTTGTCACCATGTGTTTATTGTTTCCATTCTTTTTTTGCTGTAACTGTTAGTAAATTTGCAATTTGTAATGTTTGTGCCTTAAATAAGGCCTACGAATGATTTAAAACCAATAAGTTATGAGGAGAGGCTCACCAGACACTTAAAGCCAAGCGATCTAGAGGTGACCTTATCCAGACATATAAGATTATGAATGGCTACTATGATGTTCCCCATATCAGCTCCATCTACACCCTGAATACCAATACCCATTTGAGAGGACATTCTATGAAGCTCACCAAGGGACGGTTTCACATCAGTAATCTGAAAAATAATTTGGTATTTGTGTGTAATTTCAGGACATAGTGTCTGGAACAGCGGCCTGTGAGGAGATCAAAGGTAGTGGCAAGTTTGCTAAGATCCTGGAGTTGGTACTTCTGTTGGGTAACTACATGAACACTGGTTCCAACAACGCTGGGGCCTTTGGATTCGAGATCAGTTTCTTAACTAAGGTAAATTACCATTTCTGCAGGTATTCAAACCAGGGTTGCCCGGGATAATTATCGAGATATTTATCCTGAGAATTGTCAAGATATTTATCCTGATAATTGTCAAGATATTTATCCTGAGAATTGTCAAGATATTTATCCTGAGAATTATGAGATAATTTTGCAAAATTCAAAATCAAGCAAAATTAAATTTTGTTGATGCATTTTTATTTTTAAATGATTAATATTTCTAAGAATTGTATCGCTAGTAATAAATATAAGATTTTCGAGATATTACTTTTAGATAGCAAAGTTTTTTTTTTCCCTTCCAGTTGACTTCAACGAAAGACATGGAGAACAAGCACACCCTCCTCCACTACTTGGTAGACACCATCGAGAGGAAGTTCCCCGAGGTGCTCTCGTTCAGCGAGGAGATTCCCCACGTGGACCGGGCGGCGCGGGTCTCAATGGATGGCCTGCAGAAAGCTCTGAAGAAGATGGACACGGATATCAAGGGCCTGGAGATGGATCTACAGAACTCCAAAATACCTCAAGATGAAGACGACTGCTTCTATAAAATTATGACTGTATCCTTTTTAATATTTATTTATCGTTTGGCAACGTCGAAGTATTGTCACATTGTTAAAGTCTGACTTCCAGCGCCTCTAGCCACTGGAGGAATTCAGGAGACAGGCTGGCAGTACTGTCAATGGTACCGGGGTAAGCACGCACGGGGCAATCACGCAAGATGTGCTGCATGGTTTGTTCGGGTGTCCACAGTCACACTGTGGATCATCCCTCATTCCCCACTTGTCGAGCATGTCACCGCAGCAACCATGACCCGTCCTAAGCCTATTGAGTGCGGTCCACTGCCTGCAAGGCAGGTGGAAACCAGGCTTTTGGGATGTGTGGCTTGTGACGGGTATGACGGAGTGCTCGGGCACTAACACTAATTATTCTCGAACACTACAACACATGCTAGTCTCTCTTAGACTCGAACACTAATTATTTTCCTTGACCTGAGTCTTATTTTGAATATTCAGCCATTTGCAGAAGAGTCTCGCGTCCAGTGTGACATCCTGAGATCCATGTTGAAGAAGATGGAGGAGCTGTACTCCGACTTAGCAGAGTTTTACGCCTTTGAGCCAGCCAAGTACAGTCTAGAAGACTTCTTCGCAGACATCAAGACGTTTAAAGATTCATTCTATGTAAGTACATATGAGTCATACCAGCTGTAACACGTGAAAAAATAGGTATCTAGATGTAGGCTAGTTTTAAGTATTTAGTATAAATTTAGGCAAAATATAATGTAAATATAAATATCTCTCTCTCCCTGGGCATTTATTATTCCCACATGATGGTGGGGTCTGCCATTCTTGTTTTCTGCTGCCAATCTTATTCTTATACTTACTTACTTTACGTGTCCGCGTGGGTCATACCCTGCCACTCCAATATGCGGCGACATGCATCGCCTTGTCATTCCCTAGAATCAGGTCCCCAGGGGTGCAGCTCTCTCCCATCAGGGGACATAATAGTAGGTGGCTTTCGTCCTGGGTCGCTCCGCAGTCACAGAGGATGTTGTCATTCTTATACTAAATTCAATTTTTTTTTAAATGGATCTGGGCTTGCATACACAAACCCAAATACTTTCCTGCACACCTTGCACTAGGCTAAAAGCCTGTATCGCAAAGTGTAGAATACATCGCCAGCGCAAGGGTTTGAACCTGGCACCTCCCGCTCGAGAGAGGTGTTATTTATTTTTATTTATTTGCACTTCAAGTGAACAAAATACAGAAATAGATGCTATTACAACATGAGTTCACTGGGGCGAGCTTATCGCAGTGCTGCGATCTCTCCCAGCTAATCCAAATTATAATTATTTATTTATTTATTTATTCAATCAACGGCTTTAAAGCCTTTTAAAGATATATAAAACAATATACTTATTGTGCTACAAATATACTTATTGTGCTACTTATAATAATATCATACCAATACTTATACTCAAATTAATAAAAATATATATAACAATAGCAACAATACCTGCAGTGCGAACTTATAATATTCCGCCACTATGACAATATTAAGTACATATATAATATAAGTAAACAGTGAGAACAGCACTATACATAGTACCAGCTATATTTATACATAGGTAGGCGCCAGGTAGGTACCATAACGTCACCTCAATGCACTATACAGAATTAAGAGTACGCATTATTTATATTGTATTGTAGACTGCACATGCGGAGAATGTCTTGGTGCGGGAAACGGAGGAAAGAGCTCGCAGGGCAAAGGAGGCGAGACTGGCTGCTGAGCGGGAGAGGGGCGAGCGAGCGCACAGGCACAAACAGCTGGTCAATATGGACGCTCAACAAGAAGGAGTCATGGACAGGTATGGCGAACAATTCTATTCAGAGGCAGAGAGAACAGAATGCCACTTCCTTATCCCTTCACACTTCTTACTTGTAGATAAATGAGAATATGTTTTAAATAGTAATTCTAGTGGTTATAAATTTGTTTTTGGTAAATTTTCTCGATAAAAAAATATTCCAATGAAATTTTGTAGTGTTTTTTCCATTTTTTGGTTAATTTCACTTCAGTTAAAAAAAACTTTTAGAGTCATTTCCTAGATTTTAATAATTTAATTTTTTTTTTTAAATTACTCCGCGACTTTTGAGAAACGAGTTGCTGTCTTTCGGAAAAAAGATCAGAGGTGTTTTACACATTTTTTTTTTGTGAAATCTGTACAAGTAACAAAAAATCTTTTATAGTCATTCCCAAGATAAAGGTTCAATGTATCTACCCTATTTTTTTCCAAAGCATATTTAGTGAAGTTGTAGAGATCTAAAGTCTCCCGTTTTTAGAAATTTTTTGAATGTCAATATAACCGTTTTTGTTTCCATTTTTTTAGTTTAATGGAAGCCCTATCCAGTGGAACGGCGTTCAGCAGAGAGAGACAGAGGAAAAAGGGACCCAGAATTGCTGGAGGTGAGAACTTCGTTATTTATATTTCGACAATACCTTTCTACAACGTGTTCATATATTACAGTACTAATTGGATCACGTCATTTCAATTTCTTTATATTTTCACTCATACACTCGTGTAGAGGAACTCGAGGATGATACACATTTAGTTCACATTATATTGGAGTTGCCATCACACGGTAAATACATAAATACGTACAGTCTGTCAAGAAACAGATGGTCGCCGATAAATTTGTAATTACAATCGTACGTGCTGACAATAATGTCATTTCTGTTGAAATTCTACAAGAGTTGCCACTATGGTTACCAAAAAGCCACAAGTAGCACCCTCATCGAAAATCATTTCTTTCTCGACAGACTTTAAGAGATTTTCGTTGTCATATTATCGCTTGCCATTTTGATTTTATAATACCATCCAGAGATACGAGTAGAATGGATGCGACACATTTATTTTAACTAATAAAGAGTATAGTCATGCTAGCTTCTTTTAACTATGTATTACTAAAAATACTTTGCTAGAAAGAGACAAACTTAAGATAGACTGGACAACAGGTATGCAGAGTGTCCTATACAGAAAGTGGTAGAGACTGAAGTATGGCATTCCCCTCTCACTCCCCCGCTCTCTCTCACATTTGCTGGGACAAGGGATGATCTGAAACCAACTAGTGAAACTTATATTTGTCTCTTTCTCATAGATAGAGTAATTTTATTAGCAGTTAAAGGGAGATGGCACGAGTTTACTCATGCAAGACTTAACCATCTCATCTCTATACTAAGTTACTCTGTGGTTCTACCTATGTCTTTGCTTTCAATGGCACCACTTCGTGGCTTGTAGATTTTGGTTAAATATTTTTTGCAAAATACGCATTTAATTTATTTGTTCCGTATGCGCGATGAAAGATTCTGAAAGACTTTTGTGTGCACTCAGTTATTGCTTTGAGGAACTAATGTTTTGTTTATTTTTGTTTAGCGGAGAGACGAGCTCAATTGAGTCGGAGCAGATCCAGATCTGGTCTTGTTGGTGGACTCTCTACTAGGGAAATATCTAAGTAAGTCACTATGTTACCTATTCAACATATTGTCTGCTGGGAATAACATGGTTCTAACTGACATGACCAAATGTACAAGAAAAAATTATCAAAGTTTCAAACAATCATATCTTTTAATGGGCTCTTACACGAGCAATAATTGCGGCAACTCGTACAAATCGTATTGATTAACACTATTTCTCAATATATAGCAATTGTTTCAGAAATATTTAAAGCGAGACAATGATATTGCTTGCAAACAAGAAAGAGAGTTGACTAAAATGACCAAACCGATTGGATATTCAGCAAATCGTGTCGCCGACATCATGATAATTCTCTTTCTCGTTTGCACGCAACATCGTTGTCTCACTTTAAATGTTGCCGAAAAAATTGGTATGTATTGCGAAATAATGTCAATAAATACGATTTGTACGAGTTGCAGCAATTATTGCTCGTGTAAGCGTACCTTAATGTTTTTTTGATTTGACTGTTCTATCTTTAAATCTATCCTTACATAAATCTCTCGCTTCCGTAACGTTCGTCATTCATGCCCTCCGATTTCTCCCACTTAATACGCAACCATCCTTGAATATCTAGCCAAGATAGGCAACTCTTGAACGAACATTTGATTAAATTCATTGTATCTTAAGATAATTATTATTCATTCTCTACACATGTCCAAATTACTCAATTTCTAGTCACGACATTGATCTTACAATTTGTCTAATTTTGTATTACATTTTTTTTTCAGTGAATTGCTCAGTTCGGCGTAGTGGTAACAATGTATACAATATTTTTAAATAATTATTACTCAAGTGATTTTAATTCTGTTGTAAATAAATAGTGGATAAAATATACTAGGTATATATCTTATATTAAATTACACTTTGTGATGTTTTTACGTTAAATTACATGGACCAATATATTTAGTTACGTATCTACAATGTTATAATGCGAGACCGTCGTGAATGTTATCGAGGCGGCCGAGAACAAAGAGGCTGTGACACTCGAAATGCCACCATCTTTTTAGCGTCTTGATTGGCCCTTAGACCAAAATAATAGGGTAGCATTCTTAGGCTTGGCAATAGTAGATGGTGGGTGTGTATATAAAAAATACCGTCTCTTCCTGCAATAGTATGAATGGTAACAATACCTAGGTACTTAATGTATACGGAATTTGACAACACAGCCGTCGCTTCTCGTGGTGTAGTGGATAAAATCCCTACTATACGAGACAAGGGTTTGGGTTCAAATCCCAGCCCGGGTGAACTGAAATATGTAGCAAATGTTTCTCGAGTGTAATGTGATCACTTAAGCCAGCCGAGGATATTGGATTTTCAGTGTACAGGCTTATATGATATTCACGTCAGTCTTGCAAATACATATAAGTATAATAAAAAAATGTACATGTTTTGTTATGTTTCAATCTGTTCTTACTTAATTAGTAATTGTCATGTATTATGTGTTAGTGTGTATTATTTTTTTTTGCTTCGAAATCTACTCTCGTATGAGCCCTTATCCACAACTATTTTTCTATAAAATGTATTCACAAACACATTAAGAAAAGAATTATTCAAAGAAGCTCTTACCCAAAATACATTTTTCTCGTGAGCCCTTATCCGAAATTTTATTTGTCTGTTAATTTTGTTTTGGAGCCCTTATCCGAAATTCGCATATCTTCAACAGTAGCACTTATTTCGTTATATAATTTGGTATAATATACATGATCCAGTATTTTACGTTTGACATTGTCAATCATACTTACATAAGACATCTACTATATATGTTTTTTCATAAAAAAGATCTGGGCTTGCATACGGGTCGGTCCAAATTTAACCATCCAAAATTAATTATTTTTGTTGCTCGACATTTTTGATTTTCTTTATTTTTTATAGGGGGACTCTCGAGTATTTTGTGAGTACAAATCCATTAAAAAAATTTTTTTTGGACTCATAGTTTTTTCTTGGCGGCCATTTGAAAATATCAAATTTGACAAAATCGTACTTTGCAAGATCTTCTCTAACTTTGTTATTTATACAGATATCAAGACAATTCGAAATGTATTATATAGAAGATAAAATAAACTAAATAATTTGTAATAAAATTTTTTTTGGTAAATATTTCAGAAGGGCCCCAAAATGGATATGTAAAAAATATTTGATTCTAGAAATTTGTTACTTTTTGGCAGTAAAAAATATAATGAACAAACAGTTTTTTACCACAGTTTTTTTCTTTTCTGAATACATACTACTTAGCACTATCTTTGATGGCAATATTAATTTTGGGCACTTATCCAGTTTTTCCGTAGAGCACTCGAAATATGACACTGAACGGCAAAAATCCGGTTTTTGAGTTTAAATATCTCAAAAGGGACTGAGTGAAAAACGTTCATATTTACACAAAATCATCTTTCTGTAGATATTAATACAATATCAAAAAAAAATTAGTGCTTTTGGCCTGGTTCAGGAGTTATGAAGCCCCAAAGTTAGCAAAAAATGCTCACAGGTATACGTAGGCGAACACGCTGAAGTGCATAAATGATAACCTTTTGCAATAAAAATTTCACTATGCTACTACTGTACCATCAGGGTATCTCTCAGTATAGGGGTAACCAGCAACTACCATGTACATATATATATACACACAACATAATTCTCTATGGGCCCCCCCTAAAATATAGATAAATCATTCCAGCATCTTAATGCATGGGGAAGTCCGCAAAATTTGTAAAGTTTTGAAACCTATGCAGCTAGTATGGACGTGCTGTTTAAAAAATCGAGTGTCTATACCCCCCCGACCTGATGTGTCCCCCCCCTGCCCCCCCAAACAGGGCACCCTACGTTTTTTTTATATTATTTTTTATTTCTAAGCGATATGGTAAAAGATAGGAGAAAATAGTCAATGACAGAATTAATCCTTATTTAATTATCTACAAAAATGCTCTATAAATATTTTTGGTAGGACTAGCAGTTTACCCGCAATGGACCGTCGAAACATCCAATTTTATGAGATTTTTTTATTATTATTATTTAATCCTAAATTACGGAAAATCCGTAAGAGTTGAGAGAAAATAGTTAAAAAAATATTATACGCTACAGTTTTAGCTATAAAATGAGGTATAATTTATTTTCAAAAGACTAATAGTTTTTGGCCTATTGCAAAAAATTACAATAACAGAAGTGATATTAATAATTATAATTTAAGGATTTCTGTCACTGGATTTTTTTCAAAACCTCAATGACTATTTGCCTTTTGAAAATAAATTATACCTCATTTTATAGCTAAAACTGTAGCGTACAATATTTTTTTAACTATTTTCTCTCAACTCTTACGGATTTTCCGTAATTTGGGATTAAATAATAAAAAAAAAAAATCTGATAAAATTGGATGTTTCGACGGTCCATTGCGGGTTAACTGCTAGTCCTACCAAAAATAATTATAGAGCATTTTTGTAGATAATTAAATAAGGATTAATTCTGTCATTGACTATTTTCTCCTATCTTTTACCATATCGCTTAGAAATAAAAAAATAATTAAAAAAAACTTAGGGTGCCCCATTTGGGGGGGCAGGGGGGGGTACACATCAGGTCGGGGGGGTATAGACACTCGATTTTTTAAACAGCACGTCCATACTAGCTGCATAGGTTTCAAAACTTTACAAATTTTGCGGACTTCCCCATGCATTAAGATGCTGGAATGATTTATCTATATTTTAGGGGGGGCCCATAGAGAATTATGTTGTGTGTATATATATATGTTGTATATATATATATATGTATATATATATGCACAGGAAACTTGAACCCGAGAGGTTTCTCTCTGACATACCCTCAGTGGAGGCTGCGTGGGAGAGACTCCGAGAGGTAATTAAAGAGTCAGCTGCTTCGATCATTGGATATAGGGACAGGAAGAATCCAGGCTGGATGTCAGCGGAATCATGGAGACTCATTCAGGATCGTCAAATGTTAAAGGTCCTCAGAGATGGCGAAAGATCCCCGAATAGGCTGGAGACCTTGAGAACTCAATACAGAGAGCTTGACCGCAAGGTGAAGCAATCTGTACGTCGCGACAAACGGCATAACATCGAAGCCACCATACAGCGGGCAGAATCTGCAGCGGCCGTGAATGACTCGAGGACTCTCTTCGAAATCTCCCGAGAGCTGGGCGGCAGGGGTCAGAAAAGAAGAATGGACGCGGTGCGAGACCGCAACGGAAATCTGATCTCTTCGCCTGACCTGCTTAGGGGGAGATGGAGAGAGCATTTTGAGTCAATTCTAAACCGACCGGACCCCTCCTCGCCCTTCAACATTGGCGAGGAGGAGGGAGACCTAAACATACCACGAGCGAGTGGTATAGTTGAAGGACCTCCGAGTCACGGGGAGATTGTGTCTGCTGTAAGGAAACTCAAGAATAACAAGGCTCCAGGAGATGATGGTATCCATGCAGAGCTCATAAAATGCGGCATGAACGCACTCATTGACCCGCTTTACCACCTCTTCAATAAGATCTGGAATGAGGGGCTCTGCCCAAAGGACTGGAGGAACGGAACCATCATAACACTATTCAAAAAGGGGAACCCTCAGGAATGTGGAAATTACCGTGGAATTACTCTACTGAGCGTACCCGGTAAGGTCCTATCTCAGATCATCTTGAACCGCATCCAGAAACCAATCTTAGCCATACTGAGGAAGCAGCAATGTGGCTTTGTGCCTGGCAGGTCCTGTTCGGACCCAATTTTCTGTGCCAGGTGTGTCCTCCAACAATCACAAGAGTATAACTCGCCAGTCGCTTGCTGCTTCATTGATTTCGAAAAAGCCTTTGACAGCCCCCATAGAGAATCAATTTGGAAGATATTGGCCCTTTACGGTATTCCCACGAGGCTGGTAGCCATGATCGAAGCCCTGCACACGGACTCGGAGTGCAGTGTGAGAACCTCCTGTGGTCCAACTGACACCTTCAGGATCACAACTGGGGTTCGACAAGGATGTGTACTGGCGCCTTTCATCTTTGTTACCGTCATGGACTACCTTCTCAGAAAATCCACGGGGAACTCAGGGGGAGTGCCGTTATTGCAAAGACCTGCCAACGAAACAAACGTGGGAACTCTACACGATCTAGAATATGCGGATGATCTCGCCCTATTCGACACGTCTGTGGGTGGACTACAGCACAGCACTACAATGCTCTACAACAACGCGACACGCCTTGGCCTCAAGGTCAACACTGGCAAAACTGAGTACATCTGTAACGATGCATGTCCGGATAGGGTCACAGCTATGATTGTCAACGGCAATCAAATCTCCCAGGTAAACAAATTCAAATACCTGGGCGCCACCATCACCCCGGCAGGTGACCTCCGGACAGAACTGCCCATTCGCATCGGAGCTGCCAGTGGGGCATTCAACAACATGGACAAGATCTGGAAGGCATCCGGGTTTAGTATCCAGACAAAACGCCGCCTATTCAACGCCTGTGTGATCCCTGTCCTCCTCTACGGCTGCGAGTCATGGCACTTAACCAAGGCTCAAGAGCGTAAGATACTCAGCTTTGAGAATAAGTGTCTTAGGAGGATACTGGGTATCACATGGCAAGAACGTAAAACCAACGAATACGTTCGACGGCGTTCCCAGCAACGATCAATCCTGTCAGTAATACAGGAAAGACGTTGGTCGTGGCTGGGCCATGTTTTGCGAATGCCCAACGACAGCTGGCCAAAGAGAGCGCTGTTTTTCCACCCACAGGGGTCCCGACGCCCCGGAAGACCCTCTTTCACAGTGCACCGTTCCTATGACAACGAGATCAGAGCGTTAGGAATGACGTGGAGAGAGGTAATATCACTCGCACAAAATCGCTCTGAATGGAGACGCCTGGTAGCCTCCCTGTGCTCCCGAATGGAGACATAAAGGGCGTAGTAGTAGTATATATATATGTACATGGTAGTTGCTGGTTACCCCTATACTGAGAGATACCCTGATGGTACAGTAGTAGCATAGTGAAATTTTTATTGCAAAAGGTTATCATTTATGCACTTCAGCGTGTTCGCCTACGTATACCTGTGAGCATTTTTTGCTAACTTTGGGGCTTCATAACTCCTGAACCAGGCCAAAAGCACTAATTTTTTTTTGATATTGTATTAATATCTACAGAAAGATGATTTTGTGAAAATATGAACGTTTTTCACTCAGTCCCTTTTGAGATATTTAAACTCAAAAACCGGATTTTTGCCGTTCAGTGTCATATTTCGAGTGCTCTACGGAAAAACTGGATAAGTGCCCAAAATTCATATTGCCATCAAAGATAGTGCTAAGTAGTATGTATTCAGAAAAGAAAAAAACTGTGGTAAAAAACTGTTTGTTCATTATATTTTTTACTGCCAAAAAGTAACAAATTTCTAGAATCAAATATTTTTTACATATCCATTTTGGGGCCCTTCTGAAATATTTACCAAAAAAAATTTTATTACAAATTATTTAGTTTATTTTATCTTCTATATAATACATTTTGAATTGTCTTGATATCTGTATAAATAACAAAGTTAGAGAAGATCTTGCAAAGTACGATTTTGTCAAATTTGATATTTTCAAATGGCCGCCAAGAAAAAACTATGAGTCCAAAAAAAATTTTTTTAATGGATTTGTACTCACAAAATACTCGAGAGTCCCCCTTTAAAAAATAAAGAAAATCAAAGATGTCGAGCAACCTCGCCTGGTCGTTTTCTTTTAGACTGACTCATACACAAACCCAAATGCTTTCCTGCACACTTTGCACTAGGCTAAAAGCCTGTATCGCAAAGTGTGCAATACATCGCCAGTGCCGGGGTTTGAACCTATATTTATACATAATTTAAGTTTAGTTTAGTTTACTATCGGAGACTTTCAAATTTCAAACCTTTCACATTCAGTGGCTACTTACTTATTCTATCAACAGTTTGAGAGTCTCTGATTAATGAGATGCCATAATATTGTTATATTCTTCCAACTTTGTTACCTGCTCACTTTATCAACTGTTTTTAATGGAATGTACCATCGTCCACGATTTGTAGTAAACAGCGAGAGGCATGTCAAATGCTTCTCGAAGTTTTACAGACTGTCAAATCCTTGCTAAATTTTTAAACGCTTCGAGAACACTTCATAATTTTTTATACATTTTGTCAGCCATTATTAAGATTCCAGTGCATTTTGACAAATGCTTCCTAAATTTCTAAGCATTTCGTCATGTGCTGCTATATTTCTGTGGCTTTCGTCAGATGCATATAAAATTTCTGTGAATATCGTCCTATGCTTCCTAAATTTCTGTCCAAATCATCATGTGCGTCCTAAATTTCTATGCATTTCGTCAGTTACTTTTAAAATTCCTCTACATTTCGTTAATTGCTACCAAAACAGTTTATACATTTCGTTAAATACTTCTAAAATTGTTATGAGAAATTCTATGCACAACTGTTTGACGATGTCTTAATTCATAAATTCGACGATACATCATCTGAATCGCGTTGATTCTGTCTTAAAAACAGTTGATAAATTTAATTCTTATTATATTTAAAACACTTATGCTGGATTTTGCAAACTTTTCAGGTGAAGAATAACGGAGATAGGAGCCACTTACCATTATTTTTCATACAACATTTGTGCTAGGTGGCTCCTATCTCCGCTTTTCCTCACCTAGAAAGTTGGTGAAATCCAGCATTAAGTTTTGGTTTTTATTTAATACTTGTAACTGATCTAGTTTGTATTATATGTAATGTACATAATATATAGAATTAGTATAAATATATTGCATTATTTCCTAGCTTTAGGTACAAGTTTTAACTTTTCAGTGGGTTTAGTCTAGTTCAGAAAGACATTCAACACCTAGTATTGAATGTATTTTTACATGCAACCATAGGCTTTAATTTTAATCACCTAGATGTCATACTCAACACTGGTAATGAGGGTAAACCAGTGACTTCGAAGTTTCAAATTGTGTTGAGTGTTTGACTTTTTGGAATCATTTGATTTTTAATCCTGTTCACACAGTTAACAAATTGTTTACTTTAAAAGAGAACATCGGAATTTTCTACATGTCGAAGTTGAATATAACAAGCAGTTATCTCAACAGATACACAGCAAAGGATGGAACTTCTATCAGTCTTGTCAGGTTGGAGGCCTGGATTCGATTCCCGGCCACAGCAAATGGATGGGCTGGAATTGGTGAATGTTACTTAAGTGTAAAGTGACGACATCAAGCCAGCCGATGATTAGTCATAAGCCTGATGGAAGGTCCATCCTTTGCTGTGTATCTGTTGACATAACTACTTGAGATCAAAGTACACCCTTTTGAAGAATGTCACGACCCACTGAAAAGTACATTTGCGAGAGATTACCTACGCACAAATTAGTCGAATATAAAACAATTGAATATAAAATATTGATTTTGTTGTTTTTTGAAATTTAAAATTGAGATTCTTAATTTTGTATTAAAATTTGGGTTCTGGGTTTTATTGTTAGTTTAAAAAATTGTAGTTTTAGAAAAATATTTAATTAGTAAATCAATTTTTAATCGTTTTGTTGAAGAAATTTGTTCTGTTCTTGTCAAGTGCAGATGCGTGTAAATAAAAAAAATGATATATACAAGAAATGATTTTAGCGCCACCTAGTGGTAATAATTTAAATCTTTTCAGACGTTTGTACTCGACAGGAACAATTTATTTTTAATGTTTTTAATGATAAAGACTGTTCATTGAACTGAAAATTGCCTGTTTTCCTACCCTTTAAGGAACAATTAAAATTGTATCTAAGATACATTGTTAAACATATCTTCAACAATTCACTATTGAATTTTACATGGCATAATCTGACTTTCCATCGTATTATCTGCCTGTTCATTGAACTATCCATTATATAATCTGCCTTTTCATTGAACTTTCTGTTGTATTATCTGCCTATTCACTGAACTTTCCAATGTATTATCTGTCTATTCATTGAACTTTCCATTGTATTATCTGCCTATTCATTGAACTTCACAGTGAATCTATCTATCTATCTATACCCTCACGCCACATCCCTTGCAGGGTAGGCAGAGAGGACAGAGCGCCAGACAGCCCTATCCTTACACACACTCCTAGCTTCCGTCACATTCATGCAATTAGTCATACACGCTCTCCGATTCCTTTTACTCAAAACGCGTCCATCCTTGAGGATCTGGTCGACATGATCGGACCAGGTCAGTCTCGGACGGCCGCGCTTTCTCACCCCTCTTCGCTCATTCAGATATATCTTTTTTGTCATCCTGTCATCATTCATTCTCTCAACATGCCCAAACCATCTTAGTTTGTTTACTTTCATTCTTGTCACTACACCAGTCTTGCAGTCACTCATTTCCCTAATAACCTCATTCCTTATCTTATCTCTCAGCGTTTTCCCGCACATTCTTCTTTCACAGTGAATAATCTGCCTTTTCATCAAATTGCAACTCTAGGCTACATGCATTACTACGAGCTCAAGGATTGTTGAAGGAGCTGAACTAAGTGGACTGATAGAAATAATTAAAAAACTATCCTACGTATTGAAACAGTGTTTTGTCCTAAAGAAACTGTGTTTATGTACTTCATGTATAAGCATTCGTGGTTCACTATCTAGAATCGTGATAATACTGTGTCTTTTCTATTATTCGATAAAAAAATATATGTATGAGAATTTCATGTTTGAAACTAAAAAAATTGCTAATGTCTAAAAATACTTAATATTTCTTTTAAATTGGTGCAATCTCTGCCAAAATGATACAATATTTTATTGAAACTTAATATATTTTTGATAGCAACACAATTTTTTTTATAACTATTCTACAAAATTCTTAATTAGCAGCAACACAATTGCACAAAATAATTAGCAACACAATTTATAATTGAGGATTCAATGTAAAAAAAACGGAACTCCAATGTGCATAGCACGCAGAATATGGTGGCCTTTTTGATATGAATTTTCAAAATTCTCTTCATTAATATTATGTAGACAATATTTTTGTACTCTGTTTTTGTATCCATGTTCCAAAACGTTACGGTTTGCTGGTAGAAATTGCCACAAGGCAATAAGCACGTCCGTTGTGTACATTTTAGTTACAATAAAGAGTATATTTTTTTACCAGAAACAATTTACTGTGTTTTAAAGTTGTTTTTGGCGTGTTAATAATTCCACCATCCAATTTTTTTATTTTTGTATAAAGAATATTTTTTTATAATAATTAAGCTGTCATTAGTTTTATCTAACGAAACATAAGCTTTAATATCAGCAGTGGTTTGTTCTATTTTTATAATTCACAAGAATAATTGTGTTTCTCTTAACTTTATGACATACCTAATAATAATATTTATTTTTTATTTATCACAATGTGTATAATATAGTTAGCAACACAATTTATACCCACAGCAATTAATTTAATAAGTCCATAATATCCAGTGACAGTTCTCATTGCTAGCAACATAATTTTGTATCATCATTAATAGCAACAGAATTACGTGAATACTATAATAATTTAATTGTGCATACAGTGTAGTGAATAACTCTTTTGTAGCACAAATATGTTATAATATTTTTCCATAATTTGTGTAGTTGGTAGCAACACAATTATGCATACTGCATTAGATTGAATAAATTTGTAATTTACAGCATCACAATAAATTGTGCGTGATTGATAGCAACATAATCGTCACATTTTTCACAATTGTAGCAACAGAATTGTGTTATATAAATTTATAACACAACTACTATTTTTTTATTTATCCCATTGTGTATAGTTTGTAGCAACGCAATTAAATTGTGTACATTTATACGGCAACAATATGCAGCAACATTATTAATAGAAATTATAAGCAACACAATTTAATACCGTTGATAACAACATAATTAATAATTACACAACTTTTTTAAGTTATTTTGCCGTATTGTTTCTGAATAAATTGTAATTATTATGCATAGTAAATTGTATTATTTTTGTATGTGTTTATCTCATTAAATGGAAATAATTTATATAACATTTTTATATTAAATATCTGATTATGTAATAGAATATGTTTATTTTTTTAATGTATATTTTTTTTCTTTAAATGTACATTGTGTTTGTATATACTATTCCTTATTATTTTTATTTGTTTTTTAATTAAATAATAAATTTTCAATATTTGTAATTCATATTTTTTCACAGGGTAAGATTTAAACGAACCCTGTTTTTTTACTTTTTTTGACAAGTGCGTTCAAAACAATTTTCCTGTAGTGGCTAAAATGTGAACTAAAAATGACATTTATAATGTGAACTATTACAGTGTTGTCATACCTAAAAAATATTCCCTCCATTTCGCTTCAACAAATTAGCATTTTAGAGTTATTTTTCTCTTTCAAAATATTGTGTAATATTTTTGTATACTTATTTCTACTCTTGTCTTTCCACTTGTGAACATTAGGATGCTGTTATTTGAATACAGGAATGTATTGTAAAGTGATACTTAATAAAATGTACATACTATTTCATACAATAATTACATAATTGGTTTTATTTTTTACCTTTTGAAATGAATTCCCCAATCAAAAGTGAAAGCATCCGATGGTGAACCGTCTAAACACAGAAGTGACGCGATCACCATAAGAATTGTCGTACATGTATTTAGCGATGGAGGAATTCCCTGATTTATAATACTTAGGTGATCCAAGCGAAAGTTAAGAGTGTAATATTTTTTATTTTTTTACGTTTTATATTTTTTACCCAAATACTTTCATGCACACTTTGCACTAGGCTAAAAGGCTGTATCGCAAAGTGTGGAATACATCGCCAGTGCCGAGGTTTGAACATGGCACCACCCGGACGAGAGACTGCCGCCTTAACCAACTGCGCCAACCATGTACTCTATTGGCTCTAGATATGAGACAATGAATGTCATTTTTTACAAGATTTTAATTAACTTCACTGATGTTTTTTTTTTGTTTGTGACCAAATCTTGTAATCAATTTTTCAACCACTTTCTGATCGAGAGGATCCAGTCACCGCATCCCGCCATGTTTGGTATCTCACGAAAGTGCTTCACGAGTAGTACTCACATATTTTTACAAATTTTGAGTCTGTCAATTCTTGGTGGGAGGCGCCATTGGAATAAAGGCATTTATGATTATTGGGATTGGAGATTTAATGGTAAGATATTATATAACTAATTTATTCATACATCAATTCATTTTTATACATATATCAATTCAGACATCAATAAAACATGTATGGATATGGAATTTTCCTCAATTAAATTGAAATTTTTGATATCATTTGCTTATATTTGTATTTCCTGTAAGTTAGGTTATACTAGACAACAGTGGCAAAGAGTGGATTTCTGCAGAAGGAAAGCCGGGGCTAACATTTCTTATTGAATTACGTCAGATTAGACTCTATTATACCTATCATTTTATCCAAAAGGTAACTCGATAGGAATCGTGTTCTTAGATAGCTTCGCGCCTGTTAGACAATGACATAAAACCTGTCTGTTACGCAATTCACACCATATCAATATCAAAATTTCAGTTCCCCCCTAGTATATTTTTTATGCTGTATACTGCAGTCTTAAAAGTAAATAAATAAAGCATTATTCAAAAAATTCACCTGGCGGGTTTATTGGCGTAGGAAATGTCTGCCAGCCAACCACAAGTAAGAACAGAATATAAACCAACTTTGGGTATAAACCAGCCGCTCAAAATATGACCTCTCTTTTTTTGTCAAAATTTTTCGTCTTAGGTATACGCAGTCTTTATGTACTTAGGATGGCAGGTTTGCGTGTTTTGTTTACCTAGATTCTCAATACCTATCGGTACAAGTTTGTAAGAATTTATTAAAATACAATGTAACTATAATATGTATAGATGTGCGTAGGTATTATGAAACAGAGGTATGGTAGATATATAAGAAACAATACTCCTATGTAATATAACACGCATCAACAAATTTGTAAATATTAAAGGCAAGTTTTAAAAAAAAAACATGTTTAATAATGTAGGTACCTATTTACACAAAATTACAGTTAATTTAATCATGACATAAATAACAAACACGCGTTTCTACAGCCTGTTTTTGTGATAGGAATTTTCCTAATGTTAACTTCGTTAATTAACGGATTAACGCTTTTCTGCCCAGCTCTGGTTAAAAATAGGGTACTATTAACGTTTTTGGGTTAATTTCGCTTCACTCAAAAAAAACTTTTACGTTCATTCCCTAGATTTTAACACAAAAAAATCTCTTCGACATTTAGGAAACGATTTTCTGTCTTTCGGAAAAAGATCAGAAGTGTTTTTTTACAATTTATTTTGAGAAATCTATACAAGATATAAATAATATTTTATGGTCATTCCCTGGATAAAGGTTCAATGTATCTACCCTATTTTCTTCCAAAGCATGTTTAGTTAGGTTGTCGAGATCTAAAGTCTCCCGTTTTTTGAAATGTCAAATGCATACTCGTAAACTCAGTTGGATTCATGATTGTGTATTGATATTAATACCTACTAAGTAATAAATATCCGTTCATATTGAATACCATGCCTATGTACAAAAGTTGAATGGGCCAAGGTCCCCTGCTGTACATTTTGCAAAAATAATTACAACTTGAATGGCAAGACAAGTCCTTAATAAGAACCTAATCTACACGCACGAACTTTTCATTTCATTACAATCAATGATGGTATATAGATACACAGTGCAGAATTTACGTATAAATCTGTCTAACCCTAACTTATAAACAGACATGGGCGTCGCCAGCCTCGGATCTAGGGGGGAGGGCACCAAAATATTTATAAAAAAATACGTGAATAGCGCCGCAGGCGATTTTTTTTGTGAGACATAGTGAAGAAGGTCGAGATGTGATTTGTTTATTTGAAAATGTGTATAATACTTTGCACAATAATATGTACGAACAATGTTTTTTTTTACAAGGTAAGTAATAAAAAATAGCGCCACAGGCAATTTTTTTTACGAAACTGATTGATTTTCATGCTTATTTTAGAAAATTCATGATATGATGAGAAAATGTGTTGTACAAGTATTAATATGATTTTTTGTGAGGTTTTACCACTTAGTATAAAAAAAAAAAATACCTATTCTAATCTCAAGGTGCGGCAGCTGCCCCCCCCCCCCCCCCCCTGACGATGCCCATGGGAGTCACTATTAAGTTTGAACAAATGTGGGGAACTAAATACCTACGTTTCATATTAAAATTACGCATAATGTTTAAAATTTTTTTTGGTGACAACGTGAATCTCGATGTTGATTATGTTCTTATAGCACAAGCTCTTAGTTTACTGTAAAGTGTGCAGGAAAATATTCGTGTATGTGTGTAGCCAAGATTTAAAAAAAAATGCTTCCAATTAAAATAAAAACATTGTTTCTGAGGCAGTTCTTGCTGTTGATAGGCCTGTTCGCTCCATTAAGAGCCCCACTCCCCAGCACTACTATTGGTATATGAAACCGGTATTACTATTATAAGACCGTCACAGAGTATTTATGTTAATCCTTTCCACAAGCCCAATACAGGTCCTTCTTGAATGCAATTCAATTATACTTGCATTGCATCTATATCTCTATACTAATAAAAATTATATTTTTGCTGTATGTTTGTTCCAGTCAGAGTCAGGTGATTTTTTTGAACAATTTTTAGGGCAATAATTGCGGAAACTCGGAACAAATCGCATTGATTAACGCTATTTCGCAATATACTTACTGCAATTTATTATTTAAAAAAAAAGGATCTGGGCTTAAATAATATAATTTTCTGCACATCTTGCATTAGACTAAAAGCCTGTATCGCAAAGTGTGGAATACATATCGCCACCGCCGGGGTTTGAACCTGGCACATTCCGCTTTAGAGACTGCCACCTCAACCAATTGCGCCAACCATGCACTAAAGAAAATTGTCACGATGTAGATGACACGAATTGCTGAATATCCAATCGGTCTGTACATTTTAGTCACATTTATATTCATAAGTAATGCTTACTATAGGGCGAGCTTATCGCTATACGCGGTTTCTTACAGCTAACCCAAATATACCTATAGTAGATCACCAGAAAAAACTGGGATATTTTCTAGTAAACATTATTAATATTATATTGGTTTGGTAGGCACTTATAATTACGATGCGATGACGAAACAACTTGCACATGTGTATGCACTGTGCATGTATGCACTATGCATCAATATTGCACAACATTTTATGGACGTACTTATACTTACTCGTAGTTTTATTAAAGTTACCTTAAATAATTGGAATCTAGGCTACATTAATAATAAGTGCAATAAATGTTGTTGTCTGCGCCTACATTTTCCTCTTCAAATTTCAGGTATCTTCCCAATGTCCCAGCACCTTGAAATTTTCACTCATTTAAGTGACAGTTTATAATTGTATTACTGTTTTAATTTTTTTAATTAAAGCTATAGGGACCCAACTATGACGTCAAGGTCGTTTCCCGTGGCGTTAAGATTCACAATTGCAGGTTAAATGTGTTAATATAACTTTTCAAAAAAAAACTTTTACGCTCATTCCCCAGATTTCAATATTTTTTCTTTGCGACTCGACAAAAATTTGCTGCTTTTTGAGAGAAAAAAAATCAGAATTTTAATTGAGAAATCTACCTATACAAGCTATAAAAATTTTCAAATCAATCAAAATCGCGCGAGAAAATGTTAAAATAGCGTTTTTTTTTCTACTTTTTGGAATTAGTTTCGCTTTATTCAAAAAAACTTTTTCGGTCATTCCCTAGATTTTAACGCATATTATCATGATCCAAGGTCTCGAAAATCTTTTTTTTTTTTACTATAGGTAAATATGCCTACCCATAAAAAGTTTTTTTACGATTAAGTACTTATTTTTATTTAATTTTGAAGGTTGTCTACGACACTTATCAAGGTTGCTTATTTATATAATAATATCGGATAAAATATAATATATTTAATTATAAGTAAGTATATAGAAACATCTCCATATAATTATAGACTCTATATTTCCACGTGGTTTTAATTTTATTAATCTATAGGAATTTCTGATCATAGAATAATTTAGTTTTTATTGCTTTTTATACTGTCATGTAAATTAGTAGTACTTAATACAAGGTAGCTTATATGTAGTTGGTATCTTTTGTCTATACGTAAAACTTAATAATTAAGGGCTTGGCACCAGGAATGACGTCACAGTCATTTCCCAAGGCATTAGGGTTCAAAATCGCGTGAACAATCGCACGTAAAAATGGTAAAAATAGCGTTTTTTTCCATTTTTTGGGGTTAATTTTGCGTCTATTAAAAAACTTTTACGGTTATTCCCGTTATTTACGGTTATTCACTAGATTTTTATGCATATTATCAGTACAAAAAAAAATTGATCCCGCGACTTTCGGGAAACGAGTATCCGTCTTTCGGAAAAAAGGTCAGAGGTGTTTTTAAATATTTTTTTTGAGAAATCATACATGATATAAAAAATCTTTTACAGTTATTCCCTAGATAAATGTTCAATGCATCTACCCTATTTTGTTTCAAAGCATTTTTAGTAACGGTTGTCGAGATATAATTGGTCTCCCGTTTTTAGAAATTTTGGAAATCTCGGTATGCATACTCATAAATTTAATTATTAAGTTTTAAGAAACCGATTTTTCAACAACTTCCTGACTACTAAGAGACCTGAAACTTTGCAAACATACGTAAACTCGGTGACAATACATTCATATGCAAAATTGGATCATCCTAATCCAGTGACAAAAAAGATGTAAGGCGTTTCAGGGGGGTCCAAGGGTCGTGTGTGGTCATGTGTGGTATCGTACGAAAGGGCGTTGGAAAATAAATCCAGATCGTAATAGTCAGATGTTGTCCAGCTAAATCCCCGGAAGACACCGAGTGATCGAGAGGATCTAGTCACCACATACCGCCGTGTTTGGTAACTCACGAAAGTTCGTCACGAGTAGAACAACAAATTTTGATTCCGTCTATTCTTGGTGGGAGGCGCCATTGGAATGAAGGAATCCAAGAGCTTCGGAAGGGTGTGTTTGGAATCGTTTGGAAGACCGTGAAAAACGGATCTAGGATGTGAAGTCGTAAAATCTTATAATAAGGTTCAATTTGTGTGATAATTGCTACACAATTGCTACATTGTTTTTATATACCAACATGTATTTTATTACCATAACATTTGTGAACCTATAAATTGAAGGTTATAGTATAGGCAGTATTTTTATAACAAAATATAAATATAATTTAAATAATAGACACATTTCAATAAGGACTATTCCATTATTATAAATATTCAGATATTGATGTCGTCTCATGAATATCATTCGGTAGCATCAATGAACTTGAAATTTATTAATTTTGACAGGTCATTGCAGTTCATTTAGTTGACAGTAGGCTTATTGTCATTTAAAAGATTGAACTAGAACTGTTTTTTTGAAGTTTTTTTATTCAAGCGAAATTAACTCCAAAAAGTACATACATTGAAGGACTCCCACGTACTGACGTACTTAAGGCCCTCCGCATCCCCGGGTAGCACAGGTGCATATAGCGTCCTCTTTACCCGCACTTCTTTGCAAAATATTTTTAAGAGGTGGGCTCAGGGTTCCAGGGCTCCAAAAGGTAAAAAAAACGCAATTTTTTACATTAGTTTATTTTACGATTTTTTTCATTTACGATTGTTCACGCGATTTGGATCCTGTACGCCGCGGTAAATGAAAGATCATACCCCTCCCCTTAACATCACAATATGTAAGTATATTTTATAAAGTAAGTATATGATTTAATATAAATTTACATCCAAGAGGTTACAGACAAAAGTGACCCCTTTTGTTTCTAGCGTCGCTCATATAAAAATATAGAAAAGTAGGTGAGAATAATACGATACATATTATATTACAATACATAGTATGATATCAGAACTATTAGGTATAAAACACCTACAATTTAATAAAGTTAGGAGCCCATACAGTTTACATTCGGCGCCATGAGGTGCCTTAAGGCAAAGAGGCAGCCGCCCCAGCCGGCACCTCCAGAGGCGGAAAATTCGCCCAAAATGAAATAAAAAAGAAATCCTTTGGCACGCCACAGGCATAGGTAGATTTCAAGTGATGATGTAGTGTGGATATGGTATGGATGTAGTTTATTCTTTGATTATCGAAGTACCTAATAATATGGATGGGTACCGGTACCTACTAACACGATTCCCATCGAGTTACCTTTTGAATAAAATGGTTGGTATAATAATGTCTAATCTGAGGTAATCCAATAAGAAATGTTAGCCCCGGCTTCCCTTCTGCAGAAATCCACTCTTCGCCACTGCTACCTACATAGAATTAGTACCTATGAAGTGCGCAGTAAGTCTCCATACACTAAACAGTGCCCCCCTCTCCATTCTGCTGTCTTTGTCAGGACTTTTATTATGTTATGCATGTCATCGTTTAAATTACGTACATAATACAAACCTATATATCTGCTTATGATAATATTTCTGATATAATAATATTATTAGGTTAGATAAATGTATATCTACCTAATATTATAATTCAGATATAAAAATAAATAGTTTAGTTAGTAATTTTAATTATTTTATTAAATAGTTTAAATTGGGTATTTTAACTAATCAGCACTTACAATGTTAACAAACTGTACCATTCTTGGCTTAAGCCAGCACCACACAATTCAACAACTAGTAATGGGCCGACTAGTCGGCACTCAAAAGGTATAAATTTTTGAATTTTTTCGGCAAATTTCCTTCTCATACATTTAGTGTGGAGATTCATCAAAATTTCTTTTCGTGAGTTACCGCCCTTCTTGCTTTGGAACAATTTTTAGGTATGATTTCGTAAAAATAGCTCAATGAAATTAACAGAGTAGATAGTTTATAAAATTGGCAAGTTTTTGAAAGTATGAAAAATATTTGTTCTGTGATTATTTCTTTTAAATCGTCCTCAGACATTTATTAAAATTTTCAATTGTTACTAATTTTGAGATTCAATATTTTTTATAGCGTTATGGTATCAGATAGGCCCATAATTATTTTTGTATCTGCAAGGCACACTAGTACCTATTCACTTATTCTAGAAAAAAAAAACAAGTATGTATCTTAATAATAAGTCGGGGTTTGGAAAAAA
Organism: Ceraclea dissimilis; assembly: GCA_963576895.1. Taxonomy (NCBI): domain Eukaryota; kingdom Metazoa; phylum Arthropoda; class Insecta; order Trichoptera; family Leptoceridae; genus Ceraclea; species Ceraclea dissimilis. The sequence continues at coordinate 880,316 of OY756361.1, forward strand.
AATAAGAAAAACATTCATAACTCGAAAACTACAAAAAATCGCTGAACATACATGGGGGTTAAACCGATAGGTATTGAGGTCCTCTATCATCCTGCTTCGGTTGATCCACCAGTTGTGTTACACCGTGTAGATCCATGGTATATATTTTTGTCGTTGCGTACCTAGCATGCCTGATGAAATGTCTAGTGGAAGCTTCACAAATTTCCGATTCTTATTCTTACAGGAGACTCGAAAAAATTGGCATCAAAAAGAGTGGGAGGGGGGGGGGGGTCAATCATTCTACAACCCGAAGATCCCTTCGGTAATAATTTGTTGAATGTTGAAAAGTGGACGTGCGACCTAACAAGCGCAAAAAAGGAAAATTGTAATCACATTTCGTTCGATTAGTTTTCGTTTCGACGTGCGTCGGGTTGCGCGGTCGATTTGTCTATTTGCGCAACAATCTCCCCATAAGTAGTGTTTTACATAAAACAAGTTCAACAATTGGATTATACATTGAACAAGCTAAATTATAAATTCAAAAAGTGTTCGAAAATTTGAATAAACTACAAAGTGTTCTAAGTATAATAAATTTATCCATGCAGTGAAAATGTATTATCTATAATTTTTTTACTTCTTTTATGAACTGAATTTAAAAAATAGAATTGTTTCCATGTACAGAAGTTTTATGTAATTTTACATACATTTACTGTTGTTTTATAAATTTGAATTTGATTTTTAGAACAGATTCTTTATAATATTGTTTTGTGTGTGGATCCATAGTACTAAATAAGCAATTTTATTTTTATCTAAGACGTAAGTAAGTATTTTTTTCTTTTATTTTATTTTATCTTTTCAGGAATATTTCAGTTCTAAGAGGCCACAGTTTAAAATTCAAATCATATGAGAGTGTATGTGCAAAATGAGTATAAATTAAGTGACAAAATCGATCTTGCCTTATTGTATAAAAAGGGGTCGAATATCTACAAAAATGTCTGCTAGAGTCACCGCGTCTTACTTTAAACATTTTATCAACCAAATTACAGCATTATATCTAACAAAATACAGGAATAATCTCAGGTTACTGCAAATTTCAAAGGTAACTTTGGAATTATTTATTATCGAAAATTTTTACAGAAATTAAATTTCATACACGTAGGTACTAGGTATGTATGTACTTATGTAGGTAAGAGAGTGACATTAGAACTGCATCCTACCTCACTTTTTATATATTTTTTTGAGTGTCCTGTAAAACTTCCATAAGACGTTTGTCATCTTTTACATTAGTTAGGAAGACAAAAGGGTCAAGCTGATAATAAAATGTTATTAAACAACTATAATAACTATGTTATGAGAGGTAGATAGGTAGGTATAAAAAGATAATATAAAATTATTATATTATGTATAACTAGCTGTAACCCGTCAATAAAGACGTGACTTGCTGGCTAGACAGAGAGAACAGATCGCCAGACCTTCCCATCGTTACACATGATTGTACCTACATACTCGTACATTCTTATGGTTAAATTATTTTATGGTATGGTAACTTAAATTTATAATAACTATAATTTTAAGGGCGGTCACACACTATATCTGACATTCAGTTAGCTGAATCGACCATTTGCAAAAAAGGTTCGACCAAAACCTCTCTCTGAATTCAGTGTTACCCTGATTTTGAATTCAGAGAGAGATTTTGATCGGAGCTTTTTTGCAAACGGTCAATTCAGTTAACGGTGGAGGGGGGAGCTAAGGGTTTCAGCCCCCTCCGAATTATTATGGGACATAATAAAATTCAATCTTTTTAATATTTATTTAATTAGGTAGGTAGTAGGTACATTACAATTGCATAATATGTTTCTTGCAAAACCTCTGTGCTATTTTCTAGTATAGTTATGGAATTACATGTTTTAGCATGAGTAAGATAAGATCTGTAGTGTATCTCTAGGTATTGTATTAACTGAATAATTATTATATATCGCAAATAATCAATAGGTAGATTTATCTATAATTAATGTAAACTTAATGTATAATTAGTTAGTAATTACTAGAACCCAGTGGCGTATATAGGTTTTCATTTCGGGGGGGGGGGAGCAATCTAGTGCATGACTTTGGGGGTAGGGGGGACTAAGCCTGTAATTCAATCTGATTTCTTTGAAGTTCTTAAAGCGAAAAAACTCCTGGGGGGAGGCAATTAAATTTTTAACATAACGTAGTAAAAAATGAATAGGTGAGTGAAAAAGTTCGTGTCTTAGATAAAAAATAGAAGCGCCGTAGGCAATTTTTTTTAAAGGTGGGTGATGTGATGTGTTTTTATGGCAAATCATTGTTTGACATTTCGGTCAAGGTGGGTGCTCGGCCCCTCCCATATACGTCCTTTCATGCTAATGTAGGTACCAGGCGCGAAGATACCTAACAAGACGATTTCCATAGTCTCCCCTCTGTCCATACTGCTGTCATGTTACTTTTCATTAGTTTTGAATGTTAGTCGTGTTCTATCAAATGTAATAATATATAGCATCCTATTTCTATATTGTATACATAGTATTACTAATGCAGGATGAAACTTGAACCCTGATGTTAGATCATTTGATCAAGGTCACTCAGTTGAACTATAAAATAATGACATTAAAATATTTGCATAATAATTATGTAACAAAGTATCGGTTGTGCAATACTGCAATATATTAATATGTAAGGTGACCAGATTTTGAAAAATAAAAGGGAGGACTAAAAATTAAAAAATATGGAAAGTACAGCGTATATCGAACTCTTTTTTTATTGTTCTCTAATAATAAATACGAGTATATTTACAGGCCTTTTCCTCAACAGAGACGAGAGGCATCTTCATTCACATAATGTAGCGTTACGTGAATGAAGATATCCACTAGCGGATCCAGGGGAGGGGCTAGGGGGCTGAAGCCCCCCCCCCAAAACCATGAGTGACAGTACTTTATATACAACAAATCTAGGGGTTTCAGCCCCTTAGCCCCCCCCCCCCCGCAAAACGTTGAGTGACAGTACTTTTTACCATGTGACGACATTCAGCCCCCCCCCCCCCAAATTGAATCCTGGATCCGCCACTGAAGATGCCTCTCGTCTCTGTTGAGGAAAAAACTGTAATGCGTTTCCATCTGTGCAATGCAGATAAATCCAGTTCAATACCTAAAATAATTTAGGTATATCTCAAATCAATAAAAATAATGTTGCTACTATCTCTTTTTTAAGCTGGGTTTCACAATTGTGTCTTTTTTAATTGTACCGAATACAGAGATTAACAGATTAGTTTTAAAACGTTGAAAAGTAAAAAAGAAGGACACAACATAGAAAAAGAGGACTGTCCTTCCAAAGGAGAACGGTTGGTCATCTTATTAATATGACTTATATAAAACAACGACAAATATAAAAGAATTGTGACTAATATATTCATTTCCTTTTCCAGAAATTAAGAAGAAGAATCTCTCGCAATGGCGGACACAAGTTTTCAAAGTATTCCAGACTTCTACAGTGGAAAGACATTGTTTATAACTGGAGGGACTGGTATGTTGGAACCAAATTCATTTTTCTTTATTCTTATTAATTAATAACCATTGTAACAATTTTGGTTTTAGATTGGTTCTAGAACAGTCCTAGAACTAATCAAGGAGCTAAATTGTTGTAGGGAAATATATTTATTTATATAAATACTCACTAGCGGATCCAGGGGGTGGGCTAGGGGGCTGAAGCCCCCCCTCAAAACCATGAGTGACAGTACTTTATACAAAACAAATCTAGGGGTTTCAGCCCCTTAGGCCCCCCTAAAACGTTGAGTGACAGTACTTTTTACCATGTGACGACACTGTACATATTATTTTTTTAAATGTATCTGGGTTTATCAAAATACATCTTTGTACACTTCACAGTAAGCTTGTGTCGTGAAGTGGAGTAAGTCGGCATCGGGGATTGAACCCACACCCACTGGATTAACAGTCGAGCACGTTATCAACCAGGCTACCGACCATCTCTAATATACGATCACTTATTACTATTTACGATGGCCTCGATAAAACTCATAAATCGATTGAATGAATGCATTGATTGTATGACAATAATATGTGAAGTAGTTGGATTATGTAAGGAAGTGTAATTCATTGTAAAGTTGGGGCAAAAGGTCACTCGGGTGAGGCAATGACTAAACACAAAGTAGGTGGACGTTTCACTATTAGGGACTGTATACATTAGACATAAATGATTAACATCAACACACCAGTGGCCCTAATAAGTTTCAGTGAATTTCAGAGGTAATTTTGAAATAACTTTATTATTATTAACTTTTGGGCAAGCAGCCTATAGGCTGATGGGCCCAAATCAATGTCTGTTTCATCCGTCGTTCTGAGAAAGTCATCCAATCTGTTCTTAAAAATGTTCACTGATGGTGCTTGTATAACGGTTCCACGTACATATCTGAACAAATTTACAAAAATCATTATTTTTTAATATCAAAACTCAACAAGGGAATAAAAAGATGGTTTGAGTATACGCTAATACTAACAAACCATGTCTCAACCGTTGCCGGTAGTAGGTACTTAATATAGAGTGTTTCCTTCTCACTTCGTTCATCTACCTTCATAACACAGCGGGTAGAGTACCGGCGTGTTAAGCTGGAGGTCTGGGTTCGATTCCCGGCCGCAGCAGATGGATGGACTGGAATTGGTGAATGTTATTTAAGTGTAAAGTGATCACATCAAACCAACCGACGATCAGTCATAAACCTGATGGAAAGTTCATCCTTTGCTGTACGTTGTTACGAAAATCATCTTTTTACCTGTCACTAAAACATATTTGCCCAATTCCACCAACTTTTACCTAGGAAGGAGAGCCCTAAGAAATTTCCATACAAAAACAGGGATAATATTCTATTTATTAATAAAGAACATCAGCCTACCACACCACCGTAGCCTAATTCCATATGAAATGCAACATGCAGCTCACCTATGTTAGGTGCCTAAATATCTCCGCCCAGAGTAGGTGAGTTGCATGTTGCATTTTATATGGATTTAGAGTGTCATTATGCTGGTGGCTGATGTTCTTTATTCAATAAATAGAATATTATCTCTGTTTTTGTATGGAAATTTATTAGGGCTCTCCTTCCTAGGTGGTAGTTGGTGGGATTGGGAATTAGTCATTTATCCATGTTTTAAGTCTTAGGATGATATCTTTAGTATTCGCTGAGTCATCTTACTGTTCATGACGTAACGCACAAACAACGCTTACGTTACAAAATTTTGCTACTGGCTGACACCGTGTAGGACTTCCCCTGATACAATATGAGATCTTGTTGTTTTACAAATAATATAGTACAGTAAAAGTCCGATAATCCAGCACGTTCGGGACCGGCTCGGTGCGGGACTACCGAAAATTCCGGTCTATCGGGCAGTGCCCCTTCTTTTTAGTGTAGGTACTTAGTTTTTTTTAACTACATACATACATAAATCGTATTTATAAGAACAATTAGGTTAATAATTAAACTACAAATACAGTATGCAAATACAACAAAGTTTATTTTACATTTCATATTATATTTCAAAAAAAGTCACGAATGTCTTTTTGTTTTCTTGACTTTTGGCGTTTAGTATAAAAAAATTTTCTAATGATATGAAAATCAATAATTTCTGAAGCACTGTAGCTAGTACTAGCCTCAGCAAAAGAGATCCGGAGCGATGCCGGACTATCGGGCATTCCGGACTGTTGGATGCCGGACTAATGGACTTCTACTCTATGATGATATGAGTGTTCATTACCAAACAAAATTACGATGAATAATCGTGAAGTTTCGTAGCATTTATCAAATTGCCTAAATCAAATGTTAATTATTCAACAGCCATGTATTTCCCCAATTTTAATGACCTGACCATGAATTTAAAAAGGGTCATTACAGGTCGTCAAAATATGTCTTTTCGTATCAATTTTGAATTTGCACAGTCTCTAAAGAGTCGGTTCTCGATGAGGGCGCTAGTTGTAGCTTTTTGGTAGCCATAATGGTAACACTTGCAGAATTTCAACCGAGACCGGACGCAATAATAGGCCGCGAAAAGGTGACATTTGACGATGGTGACGTCACAAATGTTGGCCAATCCAAGGACATGAAGAATATATAGACAAACTATTATGCGAATGTATGAGGACTCTCGTGAGGCGGAATGTCATTATTTTTTTGCCAGCATGCGTTGCCACGTTGGCCAACCTAACGATTACAATATTACTAGTAGAACAATAATTTATCTTTAATTTATAGCAGTATTCTCATGTGATGTATTTTTCCAGGTTTCATGGGCAAAGTCCTGATTGAGAAACTTCTGTATTCATGTCCAGGGATAGAGAAAGTGTATTTGCTGCTGAGACCAAAGAAGGGAGTCGCCGGAGAAGACAGAATCAAAGATTTAGAGAAATCAAAGGTACCTACATACGTACACACTTATTTTTTACTACTGGCAACATTATTGGAGTAGAAATCGTTCTATCATCACTTCAACTATTTCAAATTTTGTATGAGAGTGTAAGCGCAAAATAAGAATAACGTAAATGATTAATCGATTTTGGCTCATTGTATAAAAAGGGGACTGAATATCAAATAAATATCCACTAGTCACTTAACACACACCTCAAACATTTTAACAACCAAATTTTGGCAACCATAGTGGCAACACTTGTAAAATGTCAACAGAAATGTCATCATTGCCAGCAAACAAAAATCTAGTTCCAATTTAATGCAAGACCATCTATTTTTGACAAATTTTAATTATACGTTAAGTTCCATGTAGGATGTCTTCAATAATCTTGTGTTTTTTCTTTTATTTGACCAGCTGTTTGACAGATTGAGAACATCCAGACCAGGGGACTTCCTCCGTAAGGTGAAGTGTGTTAGCGGAGATGTGACGCATCTTGGATTAGGTCTGTAAAATTTAACCCATTAACAATTAGTACTACACTGCCTTTTAAGAGCTTATATGCATTGAGCAAAAATCGTTCTATTTTCGCTTCAACTTTTTCAAATTTTGTATGAGAATGTTAGCGCGAAATAAGAATAATGTAAGCGACAATGTGAATTTTACCTTTTTAAGAAGAGTCTGGGAACAAATTAAAAACTCTAAAACAGTCAATTTGTTAAAATTATAATTGCCAGTATTTTGGCTAAATTATACTTTTATATCTGAAAAACTGAACGGAAAATCTACAGATCCCATAAATTTCAGGGGTTCTTTCAGGATAATTTTTATTCAAGGAATTTCCAAATATTGTAATTCTAAAACAGCCAATCTGTAGTCCATACTTCCATCTATCACTGTCTTCAGTTTCAAGACGATGCTCTCAGTATTGGCTGAGAACAATTCAGGGCGCCAAAGCCGGACGACAGCATATAGGACGTTAAGAAATTAGGATTAAAAATGTAAAAACAGTCCACCTGGCAACAATTATTGTAATTTGTGAATATTCTTTGTAGGATTATCTCCCGAGGACAGACAACTTCTAATCAATGAAGTGAATATTATCTTCCACTCTGCAGCTAGCGTCAGGTAACTAACTTAATATATTACCAGTTCACTAAATTAACTGCATATTTTTTGCATATTTTAACTATGTTTGTTTGTCATGGAAAATATCAATGGAAAATAATATGTTGTACAGAAATATGCGTGTTAATCTTTACTTTTTTTTTAGATTTGATGACCCATTTAAAGACGCTGTAATTCTGAATACGAGAGGATGCAGGGAACTCATGTGTCTCGCGAGAGAAATAAAAGATTTAGTGGTAAGTATGTATTCCTAATGACATTTGAGTAGATCAAATCAAAACCATTAATTTTCAACAATTATGTAGTCTCTCAACTAATGCACAGTGTAAGATGGGCATGCTGGACTTGCGACCAGCCATCGATTGATTTAGGTGATCACTTTACTCTCGAGAAATGTTCACTATTCAGCCCTTAGCACGTGTATATTATACTCTGAAAAACTCGTACCTAGGGTGGGATTCAAACCTACACACCACGGCTTTAAAGCAAGGATTCTACCGACTGACCCACAGGTCATCTCAGGCAAACCGTGAAGAAACTCAATTATAAAGGCCAACACACCGCCATCTGTTGGAGAAATGAGAAATTATTTTACTATTATACCAAACATTCACTGTGCATAGAGTCTACGTAACTGTTAAATGATAACTACGTTGTAAACCCAGTCATACTAAGTGAATTTGCTCTTCTCTGTATTGGGTATTAATGTTGCTAAATTTGTTTTGCAGGTTTTATTGCATGTATCGACAACGTATTGCAACACGGACAAGAATCCCGTAGAAGAGAAGTTGTATCCACCACACGCGGACTGGAAGGAGACTATCTCAATAGCTGAGAACACTAATGATCATATGCTCAGAATACTTACAGCTAAGTAAGTCTGCATATTTATAAATACTACAATTACAATAATTTGTTTTGGAACGTATTTCTACGATAATTTGTTATTTTTCAGATACATAGATTCTCTTCCCAATACGTACGTCTTCAGCAAGAGTTGTGCTGAGCATGTGGTGAATGATTTGCGAGGAAATATATCTGCCGTCATCTTTAGGCCATCCATTGGTATGTATATAAATCATGGCCAGTACCCGCTTTCGATATATCTGATCCTATCTGACAACTTTTACTTGAAATATACATTACATTGCATGACCTGTTTTTCAAAACAGATAAAAATATATGTAAATATGTACTGTAACAGCTTTAAATGTGCTATAGAACACAGCAGAAATATGTAGTTAAACATTATACCATCTTAAAAATATGCAGTTAAAACATGCGATATGCCCAATAGTGGGGAAATGCCAGCTATTTTATTGTCATCATGTTTTTTTTATTTGCAGTTGTATCATCCCTCTACGAGCCTGTCCCAGGGTGGATTGAAAACTTCAATGGTCCAGTTGGTCTACTGGTTGCTAGTGGCAAAGGTACAGAAACAATTGTAGTTCTCAATTAATCCGAGACCATCTCTTTTTCGATAGACTGTACCTTGACGTCTTTATCTAGCCATGCTGTAGGATTGGCAGATGATTGGCAGTATCGCGTAGGACCACCACTCCTGTCAAACCTCCTAACAGAATATAATACATGGTCCATCATACTCGTTGTTAAGGGACTGTTATTCCATACGTTTCCTTAGTGACGATGACGGCAACCTCGCCTATAATGTTGAATGTACTAATCCTACATCATGGCTAGAGAAAGAGAGAAATGTCAAGGTGGCGGTAACTGTAGCATTGTGAGATTTTGCACAATGTAGGCCAACTAATGACAGATATGCACGACATTTGAATGTGTGTCCTTAAGTTTGCAAGTACGTATTTGGTTTTGCATACATAATGGTATTGATGGTGCATATTTGTTTCCAGGTATAATGAGGTCTGTGTATTCGGAGCCGACAATCAAGGCCGATTATATGCCAGTGGATATTGCCATTAGGGCTATGATAGTCGCAGGCTGGAAGCATGGAGTAGACAAGTAAGATTTCATTTGTTATGAATAACAAATTTTCTTTACGTGTTACGCATTGAGAGTTAGGATAAGAAATTAAGTGATTAGAGAGTTGAGTGAATGTAAAACGGATGTTGTGACTAAAATGAAAGTAAACAATTTAAGATGGTTGGGACACCCTCGCAAGGGATGCGGCGTCAGGGAATAAAATAGGATAGTTGACTATGTTGTATTTCTAGGGTGACCGCCTCAGATCCCATCCCAATTTACAACTGCTGCTCCAGCAACCTGAAGGACGTCACCCTACAGGAGATCATCGACATGGGCAAGAGTCTCACCCAGGAGTTGCCCCTGAATGACATCCTGTGGGCGCCGGGAGGAGACGTCACCCGATACAGAATCAACCACTTCATACGGGTAAGTACTAATTCCTAATTCTAGTATAGTGCAGTATTGTCTTCAATCATAGGCGTCGCCAGCCTTGGAGCTAGGGGGGGCACATAGAAAAAAAATTATGTAGGTTAAAAAATGCGTGAATAGCGCTGCAGGCTATTTTTTTTGTGAGACATAGTGAAGAAGGTCGATATGTGGTTTGTTTATTTGAAAATGTGTATAATACTTTGCACAATAATATGTATGAAAAATGATTTTTATTTGTATTTTCCAGGTGATATTGTTTCATCTCCTTCCAGCCGTCCTTGTTGACTCCTTGTTATATTTCTTCGGACAAAAAACATTGTAAGTAATAAATCTGAATATTAATCTATTTATCGTATGGCCAACATCACGCCTATATCATTTAACATTTGTTATGTCAAAGTGTAAAAACATGTTAAAAGCGTATAGTGAACTTCAATCAATCGAGAAGGATCTGGTCGGCTCTAACGAACTGGTCATGGCAGGTGCGCAGATTTTTCCCACAAGTGTGGATGGCGAGAGTCCCCTGAATGCGATTGCGGAGCCGACAGGCAGACCATTCAACACATAGTTACCGGGTTTGCACTCAGAGCGTACAGTGGCAATGCATCAGAAATATTAATACTATTATTCTTTTTAGAAAAGACTTGGGTCGAAAACTAACTGGTGATAACTAAAATTAACTGACTGAATAATTTACTATATTTTTATTTATTTATTTATTTATTTCAGACTAATTAAAGTGCAGCGTCGCATCTACATTGCTAATTTGGCTCTGCACTTTTATATAACCAATCAATGGGTATTCAAGAACGAAAATCTGATTCATTTGAGAACATTCATCAGTGAGAAAGACAAGGAATCCTTCAGTTACGACTTTGAGATAGAGGATGTGTATGTATTCTTCAAGAATTGCCTCATTGGAGCTCGGAGATATCTCTTGAACGAACCTGATGAAACAATTCCACGAGCTAAATCACACTTTTGGAGGTTAGTATTTGGCAGTTCTGAAGTTATCTGCAAGTAGGGCTGCCACCTTTGTAAGAGCGTAGGCCCGGAGGTTTCGTAAAAAACAAATTTATTTGTAATTATAATTTGTAAAAAAGTTGATGACCTCTTGACCTTTTTAACCCGGAGCCCAGAGAACACCACACAAACCCGGAGAGGTGGCAGCCCTATCTGCAAGTGATATTAAATTGCACGACTGTATTGTTGGTAATCCTTTTTGTCAAATCTTGTCCAAAGAGATGTCAAAATCCCGCAGACCATTACTAGAATAGACTAATAATTACAGGAATTATAAAATAATTATTTTATTTTAATATTCAAACGTTTTGGTATAAACACGAAATCGTCTGCAAGTCGCCCACAAATATTGGTAGACATGAAGTCAGCTGCAAAAATCGCAGCCACTGCTAGGAATACAATACTTTCTAATCGTTGAGTTGGCAACACTTGCTACAGTGCGTTTATTACAGTTTATTATAACTTGGCCGCTGGCAACTAGTAATTCTATGGAATAATGAGACAAGTTATAATAAGTTAATGTAGTATAGCAATATGTTACAGTCATTTTTCCTCCCACTGTCCTCCTTTCTTCACTAATTTCAGTGCGACACCCATAATCATAGACAACCAGTAAAACTTCTGTTTGTCCCTTTCTTGCATAGTATTTTTAGTAATGGTTAAAGGGAGACAGCATGAGTGTTCTCCTTACTGCTTATATACATTGTATTAGCTATGCCACTAACATATCTCTGATTGTTATTTCAGAATGTATTGCCTGGACAAGGTTCTGACGGCCATCTTCTGGTGTTTAGTCTTCTATTGGGTCTTCAACTCTATGTTTGTGGAGAGAGTTGTCACTGGGGGACTGTCCTATCTACGTATTGCATAATCACATATTATATTATAAACATAATTAGTATTGTAATAAGATGCTGTCTTCCCCATTCCCGTGTCAAATATTTTAAGGTTAATAAGACCCCATGATAAGTGTCTTGCTGGATAGTGTAATTATTAGTAATATTGTTTCAACTGACATATGTATATACTCTTTCTTCTAGGTTGTTAGGGTGTTGGCTGCGTGTATGTTGATTGTCTTGAGCTTTCGACAGCGATACTGCTGAAATGACTTCATCCTGAAGATGGCAGCAGTATCGCTGTCGGAAGCTCGAGACAATCAACGTACACGCAGCCAACACCCGAACAACCTAGAAGGAAGAGTATATATACCATGCTGCGAAAACCTACAACATCAACATATGTATTGTTGTAATTAAATCTTTTAAATAAATATACATTATACATACGTACATACATATTTCTTTATTCCTTTCAACTTGTAGTTGTGATAAACATTTTTTTAAATCTATAAGGGATATGACACTACATATTAGATACTAGACAATGTTAATAAATGGGGAACTGTGTATCTACTTCCCTGGACCACTGGTGCAGGCCTCCCGCAATGTCCTGAATGAGGGGCACAGGACACCGGCCACCAAACGCCTCCATCAGCTCCTTGGCAGCTAGCTGGGAGTCGTTGCCTCTTCTGCATATTAGGTACACTAGAAATAAAAAAAAAATATTGGATATAAAACATTATACCAAATGGCGGGTTTATTGCCCTAGGCAATGTCTGCCAACCAAGCACTTGTGACAATAAAATGAGATAAATTGTACACATACTTATGAAAGTATGGAAACCAAAACAATATACAGAAAAATAATATTATATAAAATAGGTGGTGGAGGATGCGATGAAGGATAAGGAAGGAATCAAGGGAGTTGAGAGTTGGATGGATTATTCATGGAAAGGTAATGATGCTTCAGTTTACTCTTGAAAGAGAGAATAGTTGGAGCTAGTCTGATAGGAAGTGGAAGATTATGCAAGCCCAGATCCTTTTCTTTAAAAAAAAATGTGAGATATCTCTGTAGTATTTTGTAAATAAATAAATAAATACGTACCTTCATTGACTGAACTATCACAGATAGACTTCACTATATCCCCCCTCCGCCTCTCAATGTCTTCAATAGGAATGTTAATAGAGCCAGGAATGTTGCACATCTCAAACTCCCCCCGACTGCGTACATCAACCAGAATCTTGTTTCCACATCTGGACGATATGGTATCAACATTGCCGTTCCCCAAATCACTAACACTATTGGTGCGTATGATTTTATAAGCATCTTCATAAAAATCCTTGGGTGAAATTCTTTGGTCTTGCGTTAAAATATTCAGATTCAAATCCTGAAACAGATATAGGAATATCATTATTATTATTGCTAATGGCCTCACAGCTTACAGCTGATATGTCCATATCTAGCTTGCACAATCAATTGTCTCTCAAATACTCATCCAACTTATTCTTAAACACATTAACACTTGGAGCACTGATAATATCACTAGGCAGTCTGTTCCATGCTTCAACACTACGCGATGGAAGAAAATGTTTGGCCGGATTGGAGTTAAATGTGGTTGGACTAAGTTTCATCTGGTGTCCTCTCAGGTGTGTGTTGTGGTTGAATGTATACTCAGTGAACTGAGGGCGGTCAGGTCGTAATGGTCGTGTAGGACTTTGTGTGTCTCTATAAGATCACCCCTGTCACTACACACATCCTGTATTTCCCTAACCTGTGGTATGTAAGTAATGCTACATTACCTTATCAGATGGCTGTGCATTACAGAACACAGTGTAGTCAATCAGACGTGTGATGGTTGGTGTGGGAGAGCACACACTACATTTGGGATTCTTGCCACGTAATTTCACTGCAACAAAGCAAACGTCTTGTTAGAATAAATAACAAACAAACAAATTCAAACACCAATAATTACGTTTTTTTATAAAAATTAATCTGGATTTATTTCGACAAACCCAGATTCGATTCAAATACACCTTTGTACACTTCACAGTAAGCTTGAAAAGCTTGTGTCGTGAAGTGGAGTAGGTCGACATCGGGGATCTAACCTACGCCCACTGGATTAACAGTCGAGAGCGTTACCAACCAGGCTACCGACCACCTCAAATATTTTAGGTATTGAACTGGATTTTTCTGCATTGTGCAGATGGAAATACATTACCGATTTCTCTCAACAGAAGCGATAGGTACCTGTCTGCATTATGTGAATACCCTTAGGGAGGAAGCAGGACGGGTGTTCCGACGCTTACGAGCCGAATCAATAATTACTGTAAACTTACCATTCCTAAATGAGCACTCCATCCCGTCAAAGAGCAACATATTCCCTGATATAGTGGGAGCGCCCACGAGCAGTTTGATAGTCTCCAGCGCCTGCAGAGTGCCCATGATGCCGGGGATGGGGCCCAACACGCCTTGCTGTGAGCAGGAACCCACTGCGGCGGGCGGGGGCGGTAGGGGGAACACGCAACGCATACAAACACCAGGGGACTGAAAACAACAGGAGAACAACAGGAGGACATAATACTGGTAAAATCCAAGTCCTGTACGTTTGTAACGCTGGGTCGTTGACAAATTTTGCAAGTTCTATGAATATGTATGTAAATGTAAAGCAGCGACGCGTTCATGGGTGACTAAAAATTTTCGTCGAAGTCTCACTTTTTGTGTCGCATGTTTGCAGAGCTTGGTAAAATCAAAGAGGCACGTTGTAAATAATGGAATTAATATCAGTTTTTTGTTTGAATGTATGGAATTTTTTTGAACTCACTATACCATCAACGCTTTAAATCCGTCAAAAAATATTGGTTGACCAATACGTCTAGATTTAAAGTTTTATAGGACATAGATTTGATAGAAAAATAATTCTATTTTAGAAAAACCGGAGAAATTAATGCGGGCCGGGAGCTCGGGAGGTTGACCGTTATTCCCGAAGTCTCCCGGATATTCCAGGAGGGTTGGCAACCCTGGCTGCGAGTGATATGGTAGACAAGATAGACAACATACCTTGGAATCTGACGACACATGATTGTAAATAGTCAACTGTCCCTCCATCTTCAGGGCGCTGGCTGATACGAGAGGCTTCCCAGCCAAGACGCAAGCATCGTTGAGGAGATATCTCGTCACAACATTGTCTGTCGCGTCCAGCACAACATCGTACTGACGTATAACCTCCAGAGCATTGTTAGAATCCAACTGAATGTTGTACGGAGTCACTCTCACGTGGGAGTTGATTCTGAAATAAACCATCGCATTATTGAAAGGAAAACATGTACCAACTTCACCACCTGATTTCAGTAGACAACAGATGACAATAATTTACAAAACAGGTATATTTTGTACATCTGATTCACCTGGTAGACCTGAATTTGAACCCAAGACCCTAAAATTCGTAAGGTGAATCGGGACAAGATTCATTGATTATCATTATCATTATAGACTTTTATATTAAGTACCTAGAATGCGTAATGAATGCATAGTAGTGAAGTAAACTGGTGCATACGAACTATCAAATCATATGGAGGATTTTTACATTTCGAGGGCAACGTTTTCGAAATTTTGTTCTCACAGTTAAAAACTGTATTAGTTTTAACGTTATTTAGGAATTAAGCGATAGTTTTAAAGATGTTATGGTTTTTATTATTGATATCTTGTTAATAGTCTGAGATTTGCGACTCTTAAATACTAAAAAGTGCATAGTGTGAAATTATGTCACTTCCTTTCTATTGAAAATACACGGAGTCAGATGTCTAGGTACTACTTAATAATATATATAAAAGTCTATGATTACCGTTAAGGCGAAAAAGGTTCATAAAAAAGGTTCTTGGGATGGTTGGAATTCGAACCTGTGACCCCAAAATTCTTGAGGAGAACTATGTAATGCGTTACCGTTGCTACTTAATTTCATACACTCTTATTGAGTTGTCTATATAGAGTTAGGTTAGGTTACCTTCTGAGAGACAAGGCGGCAGAGTCTACTTTAGGCATCCCCACTGCAGTTTCCGAGTGTAACAGTTGCCTGTGTATATTAGTCACGTCAACTTCATCGTAATCCACTATACCAATGTGACCTGCAATCATATTCATACATATATTATCTAATCACCCATGTTTGCGCAAAGAGTATACTTTTGTTAACATACACACATTGATTACGTCGACCAAATCCTCAAGGACAGACATGTTCTGAGTAAAAGAAACTGGAGAGCGTGTACGACAAATTGCATGAAAGAGATGGAAGCGAAGAATGTGTGTAAAGATGGGGCTGTCTAGCATTCAGTCCTCTCTGCCTACCCAACAAGGGACATGCCGTGGGGGGGATAGATAATAGATTTTTATAAAAGTCTATGTGATAGATTAGGAAAATAATCATAGATTTCATAAGTATTTTTTTTTAAATATGACACTTTATTTGAAATGCGAAAAAAATGGGAAGCTCATTTTAAAATGAATTAAAAATGACAGCTTTTTAAAAATTGAGAAGAAAAATTATGAAACTGTTTTACTTATGTGTAAGAAATTGAACATATTTAAAAAATGTGCGACTATTTCCATGAAAAAAGGTTTTTTTAAAAAAGGTTGATTTAATCGTAAACAATTAATTCAACGGCCTTTTTTCTCGGAGATATGAAAAAATGGCAATGTCAGACATGGGACAATACAAAAATATAACGACTGTCTTACCGACTCCGGCCCCTGCAAGATATCCGGCCGCAGGGCATCCTAGACCACCAGCTCCCACCACCAAGACGTTACTCTCCAACAATCTCTTGACGTTGTGTGCCGGGGGGCCCAACTCTCTCACCAGGAGTTGCCTGCTGTAGCGTTCCACGGCCCACTTTGGAATGCCACCTCCTGTGGTAATATCGTTAACCTGGAAAAAGAAAACAATTAGGTAGCGTAGCATAGCATGATGCTATTTGCAGAGTTTTGAAAACTAATTAGTCGGAAGTGGGGTGAGAATGTTTTTTTAATAATATTACTGAATAAACTGAATCAAAAATGCCCAGAAGCGAAGCCATGATAAATAAATAATTGGAAAAAATAGGGAAAAAAACAAAAGAAGTCAGAACAAGCCAACAAAAGAAACTCGAAAGAACAATGATAGGTATTCAAAAAATATCATCAAATTTCAAATTCTAATCAACAGAGTAAACAAAACAAGAGAATGTCATAATTTTGTCTTGGCATTATATTGTTGTGGACAATTAACTGTTTAGAAGTAATAAACGGAAAACTTTGGAATAAAAAATATACTAAACGTACCTTGGAATTGTCAGATTCAATTTGTTTCAGTTTCAGAAGTTCCTCTTCTTTCCTCTGCAAAAGTTGTCTTAAATTCAGAACCTCTTCCTCTAGACTTTTAACTTCAGTCGTCATTATTACTCTGATATATTAAAACACAAACAGAAAATATCACGCCGATCACTTGAAGTGCAAAACTAATTTCCACAACAGAAAATCGGAATGAAAACAAAACGAAAAGGAAAACTACGAGCCATATGTCAAATTCGCAATTGAAAATTAGTATGAAATTAGCAAAGCAACGATGGCAATCGCAGTGCAAAAAAAGAATCAGTAATCATTAGTGTGACCATATGATTGTAATTTGGGATAAAACAACTAAGCGATTTTAATAAACAGAACTGGACTCTTAAAGGAAAAAACACTAAAATTTTATAGAAAAACTACAATACATTTTGGAAATATTTAAAAATATTGATTCTTGCAATAGTACACCAAAAACGCATCTACTCTGAAACCTAAAACGATTAATCTATTCCCATGTGCTTAAAATAATGGCTAAAACTCTGTCAGACTACTGGTCACACTCAAAGGCACGAGTACCAACATTACGAAATTTCAATTATTGTCACTATTTTAACAATTCGCCAAATATGCGGATAATTTACTACATCAAAGAAAATCAATATACAGATAAATAATTAAAAATATATTTTAATTAATGAATCGTTCATTAATTTATATTTTCGTCAACAATTTACGTAGATATATAATTTTTAGGGCGCTTTGAGCTTTTTTATTGCGATACATTTTTTTACAATAAAGGTTATTTATCGAATATATGCGCAAAATGGCAACATTCAATGCGGTTGATAAACGTTTTGAGGACTGTCAACTGAGTCAACTTGGTTCGGGGCGGCGCTGGTTTGGATCTGTCGTCATCAATTTCCTTTAAATATTTATCTTACAGTTGTTTTATAAAATAAATGTAAAATGTCGGAGAGATTACCGGCTTGTGTTATCGACGTGGGTACCGGTTATACGAAGCTGGGCTTCGCCGGGAACAAGGAACCGCAGTTCATCATCCCCTCAGCTATAGCTATCAAGGAGACCGCAAAAGTGGGAGATCAGTCGACAAGGAGGCTTACCAAAGGTGTGGAAGACTTGGATTTCTTCATAGGAGATGAGGCGTTTGAAGCGACGGGATACGGAGTGAAATATCCAGTGAGGCATGGCTTAGTGGAAGATTGGGACCTCATGGAGAGATTTATGGAACATTGTATCTTTAAATACCTGAGAGCGGAACCTGAAGACCACCACTTCTTGCTGACGGAGCCTCCTCTCAACACACCAGAAAATAGGGAGTATATTGCGGAAATAATGTTTGAGTCTTTCAATGTACCTGGGTTGTATATTGCAGTGCAGGCTGTGTTAGCTTTAGCCGCCTCGTGGACATCGCGTCAAAAGAAAGATGATATCCTTACAGGTATTGTGGTGGACAGTGGTGACGGTGTGACCCATATTATTCCAGTGGCTGAAGGATACGTTATAGGCTCCTGTATCAAACACATCCCCATAGCAGGTAGGAATATTACGTCTTTCATACAATCGTTGCTCAGAGAAAGAGAGGTGGGGATCCCACCAGAACAAAGCTTGGAGACAGCCAAAGTTATCAAAGAGAGATACTGTTATATATCTCCGGATATTGCTAAGGAATTCGGGAAATACGACACGGACCCCGGCAAATGGATCAAAAAGTACGAAGGAGTCAATTCTATAACACAAAACACGTTCGAAGTGGACGTCGGTTACGAACGATTCTTAGGCCCCGAAATATTCTTTCATCCCGAATTCTCCAACCCCGATTTCACGACGCCCCTAAACGAAATGGTGGACGACGTTATACAAAACTGCCCTATAGACGTGCGAAGAGGTTTATATAAAAACATCGTCCTTTCGGGCGGGTCCACGATGTTTAAAGATTTCGGCAGAAGATTACAGAGAGACATTAAGAGGACTGTCGACATGAGGTTGAAAACTTCCGAGATTTTGTCCGAAGGAAGGATTACTCCTACTCCGATTGATGTTCAGGTTGTTTCGCATCACATGCAGCGTTACGCCGTGTGGTTCGGTGGCAGCATGTTAGCCAGTACTCCCGAGTTCTATCAAGTGTGTCACACGAAGAAGGATTATTTGGAGTACGGTCCGGGTATCTGCAGACACAATCCTGTGTTTGGTGCCATGACATAAGACTCTTAATAAAATTAAACTAATCTTCACCTCCTTATATTAAACTACGACATGTAGAAAAACCGGTGTTTCTTCACAAAAAATAAATTGTGAGATTCAAAAAATTATATAATCTATGCTAAATTAATTCTTAATTATAATTTTCATGTATAATTTAGTTTATCTTTTGAATACTTAAATATTTTATCAGTTGTTTCGGAGACATACTGAGTTAAGGCGGTAACCAGAACAAATTAAGGCGCGAACTGCTGTGAAATGGCTTTAGCGATACATGGTTTTCTCAGCTAATACTGAGAACATCGTCTTGATACTGAAGACAGGTAAACATGATAGTATTGACTACAACTTGACAGATACAGAATTACTATATATGAAAATTCCCTAAATAAAAAATAACTTTGAAAGTACCCCTGAAATTTGCGCGATACATGGATTATCCGCTCAGTTTGCAAGATGTTAAAGTGTAATTTACCCAAAATATTTACAATTTGACTGTTGTAGATTTTTTAATATGTTCCCAGGTTCTTTTTAAAAAGGTATATTTCACATTGTCGCTAACGTTGTTCATATTTTGTGCTAACATTCTCATACAAAATTTGAAAAAGTTGAGGCGATAATAGAACGATCAAAATAATAATAAAATTAAAACGCTGCAACGTTATGATTTTTTCTCTATGATTTACATGAGTGGGAATAAGACAAAAAAACCTTCAATTGTATGTGCACTCTTCACACCTATGGACACAGCAATTTTTCTATTTGTGTTGGGTTACCGTTTCCCTCGAGTCTCCGAATATCTGTTTAAAAAACTAAAGAGTCATATTCTATGTATAATTAGTCTATTCCTGAGTATTGTACATACGTAATATATTATATAAAGTACTATTGTATTGTTCTTCCTTTGGACGTCAGAATGTCGCCGTATGTATAATTATGTATTACCCACTAAAAAAAATATCTATTATCTATGATTATTAAAAAAAAGACATTTGTATCAAATCTCTAAAGTATGGCCGATGCTAAGGTGCGCTTACTCGACAAATTTTTCGAGCAATAATTGCGGCAACTCGTACAAATCGCATTATTGATTAACATTATTTCGCAATGTATAATAGAGCCTCTATAATCCGAACACTGAAAATTTATACCCTGTTCGGATGCACGAAGCGTTCGGATTATAGTACATATTATGTAGACATTTTGAAAGGCATTTTTCAAAATAAAACAAAAATATTTTACATTATAATGTATTTATTTAAGTATGTATTTAAGCGACATAGAAAATGCTTGATCCCTTAATTTGAGACAGAGAGTGTGAGAAACGGCGGTTGCGGGGTCGTTCGGATTATCGAGGCTCTGCTGTCAATATCATCAAAATCAATCAATACGATGTACATTATTCTCTGCCGGATTAGCCAAACTCTGCTGTATTACAAAACCAGAATTGTTTGTCTAAGAAGATTGATTTAGTAAGCGAGTTTTATTACTTGCATTGTTTTTGATACAGTAATTTTATTTTGCGTTCGTTTTCGCAACTCGTGTAAGGAAAATAACATTGAATTTATGAGTATACATCGGGAGATTCGATGCCACTAATCTGCTGAGGTGCAATAAAACTTTACTATTCCTCTAATTCCATAGACGGCTCGTGAGCAAAAGTATTATTTATCTTTGAGTTTAAATTACAGGGGTTTCCATCTTAACCTGAATTCTATGCAAACATCAATATCTATAGGGCAATAAAACAATAAGTGAAGTGTAAACAACAAATTCCACGTAACTTGTATCCGCGTGCATTATGCAGGTAGTATTAACAAAATTTTCCAAGTAACTGTATAATAAACTGTATAATATCTTTGTTCACTCTACGTCCCTGCACATCTCTTAGTCCCAGGTACCTAGGGCATCGGATCTCCCGATGTATATTTATGAGAATGTATAGTTTATCAACGAAATACATTAGCGTAGGGGAAATTGTGAATGTACATTTTGATAACACTTCATTTATACATAGTTAGTTTTGATAATTTAATGAGAAACAACAATTTTATGCATTTATTTTTATGATTATAAATAATGTTTCAATGGGTTGTTTTCAGAGTAGCTTCCGGGAATGCTCGCTAGGTGGCAGCACACGTGTAAGGGTCTATTGTCAAAAAATCACACATAGACAAAGGCAGTTGGGTACTTAATTGTTGTATAACTTGACATCTGGATGCTTGATAGTGGCTCTATTATAAAATCATGTATCCATGCGACGTATAATGCTTTAGCACGGGCGTTGAGGTTACGAATTCGATTTTGACAATAGACCCAACTTGGCAGTGCATCACTAGCTCCAAAAAAAAGTAGAACAAACAATCCATTGTTTTTGTGTCACTGTATTGAAACATTCCGCTTTCAAATGTCATTGAAATGAACATCAAATGAAATTGGTATACTTACATGCTGTTTTTCAAGAATGTTTCACAATGTACCAATTCTTGTATACCATCACCATCTGTTGAGAAGTGGACAAAACTTATTTAGCAACCATCTTTATCGACATGGATTAGCGTACTTCAAGGTTATCAACCACTCCAGTAGACGGCGCTGGGAGTATTATATTCCAGTTCTGCATTTTCACTAACATTGCCAGTTCGCATATAAGCTCTTTCTCGCTTTTGTATGCGAAACAACCGTTGTACGAATGATTTGGTGGTCAGAGCTCCGCATCAATATTTCTCAAGTATCCTATTGCCCTTGGCGTCAAATATATACTATTATAAAATATATCCATTGTTAATATTTTACTGTGTACAGTGTGCCAAGAAAGAGTTGGTCTCGATCAATTTGGAATTATAATTTCGTTTGCTGGCAACAATGATATTTCTGTTGAAAAATTACGACACCATTTTTGGACCTTTCCAGTGGTTGTTGCAGGCTTTCACGATGATCCATATGTAGATACCTTTTTCAAGTTAATCGTCAGATTAGCATCTGATCACTACATGATTAACCCGAAAAGCAAAACAACATTTCCCGTGGTTGTTCTTTTCAAGCGCTAAAAAGAGTCGTACGATTAGTTCGAATGCGAGTACCTTGTAATTTGTATTGAAATAGTATAAGTGTTACTCTATGGTTGCGAAAAAACTACTATAGTGAAATTATTTTAAACTGTCGAACGCAGTCGTAAAACGTGTGACCGAGAAGGGACAACTACCTGCTTTATTAGCACTTATAGCTCTGGCATGATGCCAAATACCTCATGCCAGAGCCATAAATGCGAATAAAGCAGGTAGTCATCACCTCTCGGTCACACGTTTTATGACTGCGTTCGACAGTTTAAAATAATTTCCTTATAGTATCGCCCTCATTGTTAGCACCTCTTTCTTGACAAACTGTAATTTGAAGCAACAAAATGTACAATAACTAGTAAGTATTATATTATATCTTATTGTATAATGAATATTCTTTATTTTTCTTTCTTTTCTCTATTATTATCTGTACATATTATTATTATTATTATATATCATCGATGGAGAGTCAATATGATAGAACTGTCACAACCTCTGCTTTAAATTGGACAAATTTTGTCTTTCCTTCGATGATGTACTAATTATTATTATTGTCATTATTTTATATTTGCTTTATTTTTTATTTGAAAATTTATTAAAATAAAAACATTTATCAAAAAATGTCTTGTTTTATTTTTTCTTTAAAATACCTTGTCATTTTTATTCCCCATGGCCGCTTACTTCCATCGTGTGCCGTTTCCTGTGTTATAAAATTGCTTATAAATTCTGATTAACAGACTATTTACATCCCTTGGTCCTATAATTATGACAATATGATGTCTATAATTCATTTTCAGTTAAAATATAAACAGTGACAATCAAAAATCCACTTGAAAAACGCAGTTTCCTACAGCCCGTTTAGTATGGAAAATTGTCAATTTCGCTTCTTTTTGCCTAACTGGTCATTTTCCCCAGAATCCCAGTACTCGACCAAGAAGAGAATCCAGTTTACTAGTATTACTACATCTATGGTTAAATGGGAGGAATGGTTTATTGGTAGTACTTAATATATTATGTTGCTGGGTTTATTAAATAAAAACACAGAAAAAACAACTTAAATATACTTTATTATGCAAAGTGGGAGACATAGAACACAGATTCTTACAATGTGACTTAACCTTCTAGGAACAATATTAGACATCTCCAGAAAAATAACAATTATATAGTAACTATCTTTCAAAAGTTCTGCACTCGTAAACAAAAAGGATGACACAGCAGAACACACATTATAAATCAGGTCAATATTAGAATCAGTCCTTTCTACTCATGGCGACAATTTTCATTACGGCGACAATAAAATTTTCATTTGAGAATAACAAGATAATCTATGAGTTCAATAGGGTCCTTGCATGTTTTTTTCTTAGTTTGGTTTTCGGTACAGTAACTATAAATTAAGGTTTTCCAAAAATTAGAGATTTTAATTTTATGTCTTTGTGGATATATTTATAAAATAAAGTCTCATATTAGATTCCAGTGCGAAAACAGGTTTTTGACTGGCCGCCATGTTGTGACGTCACGTTCCCCACCTCGTCCATACCTAACCCACAAACAATCCAATCTATGAATTTCATGGGGCATTTCAAAACAACTATCGAAAATACAATTTTTAATTAATTTTTATAAATTAACAGTGCATTAAAATAACATTTCATAATTTGATTTGTGATTTTAGTAAGTAGAAATATCGATTACATATGTATATCTTTCAATCGATGAAAAAAAATGCAAGTACCCTATTAACAAAAAAAACCCTAAAGTGATGTAGTGTGTGTAAATAACTACTAGGGACTAATAAGGATCCATATGTGTGTTCGAAACTTTGATCACATTTTTCTCAACATTCTTGTACGACGATTATTAAATTTTTAGGTTCACGCTTAACGAATAAGTTTAACAGAAAAAAAGATAAACTAAACACATTTTACTCTAGTTCCTATCAGTCTATAAATAATGGCAATAATTCATATTAAAATATATAGTATTTTGTAACTTTAAAAATAAAATTATCTTCAAAAAAATATAATATGTAAATAAAAAACTAATAGTATATGAATATATTTTTAAAATTGTGATGTTTTCACTAGGTCTTAAAGTAATGCTATAAAAAAAACATTTTTTTTTTTATTCTGACAATAGACATTGGATCTCAGACCAAGTATAGGATAGACTGGTCGACAGGTGTTCAAAATGTCTCATTTTGTTAGAAAAGTAGGCTATGAAAACGGCAGAGACTGAAGTTCCTGCAAATGGCACAGCAATTGCTAGGAGTTCCATACATTCTAACCATTAGGTTGGCAACCTTGTGGCAACATAATAATGACATTCCTCCTCCCACTCCCCAGCTCTCCCTCAAATTTACTGGGACCGGGGACAACCTTAATCGACTAGTGAAACTTATGTTTATCTCTTTCTCATAGCGTATTTTTAGTAGCAGTTAAAGGGAGATGCTTACTTACTTTCCGTGTCCGGAACACCATCAAATTTGAAACCCCCAATATTCAGCCACCCGGATAGCCCTGGCGTTCGCCAGTAGCGCATCCTCGGGCGTGCATGTCGCACCTATTTGGGGGACAAAGAAGGAGCCTCCACGCAGATTGAGTTCATGGTACGGAAAACAATCGGGCGTCCCCTGGAAACGGCAAAATGCCGGCAAATCCTTCTAACACCGAAACACCAACAAAGAGAGTTAAAGGGAGATAGCACGAGTCTACTCATGCAGGGTTAAACCGTGTCATCTCTATACTATAATTACTCTGAGCATAGGAGGAGTTGACAACATGCACTGATACTGAGGCCCTCGTAATATTAACATACAGGCCTGGCTCAAGTGGCATTTGGCGATGGTGAAGTCACATAAGATGGCAAGAAATGTACGGAAAAAAATATTCCATGTACCAAGTGTTTATCAGTTGATGGTTGCCATAGTGAGGTTATTTGAGCATCACGGCTTAGATATAATGAGGGTTTCGTTGATAACACAACCATAGATATTATAAAGCTGCCTAAAATCAGTTTCAATTAAATTACAATCAACAAAACGATAGTACTATAAATTATTGCTGGTTCGATAAATTTAAAGGTGCTCTTAGTCGAGCAATAATTGCGGCAACTCGTACATATCATATTGATTAACATTATTTCGCAATATATAGCAATTATTTCGGCAATATTTAAAGCAAAACAACGATATTGCGTGCAAAAGAGAAAGAGAATTATCACGATGTCGATGACACAAATTGCTGAATATCCAATCAGTTTGGACATTTTAGTCGATTCTCTTTCTCGTTTGCACGTAATATCGTTGTTTCACTTTAAATATTGCCGAAATATTTGCTATATATTGCGAAATAATGTTAATCAATACGATTTGTATGAGTTGCCGCAATTATTGCTTGTCTAAGCGCACCTCAAATATTGCATTTACTATAAGGAAAAAATGAAAAACTAAATATTTAGACTCAAATCCACAAAAAATGACTAGCTTTATAATAATCACTGTCTATGTATTCCTGTTTACTTTATTCACAATCGCCTGATGATGAGTGTGCAAATCCTCAAATAATAGTCGCGAAAGCTTAAGTCATTTTTTGTGGATTTTTATCTAAATATTTAGTTTCTCATTTTTTCCTTTAAAGTGGACTTCCACCAAGTACCGACGCTCAAAAACATCGAGATTATAACATTTATTATTGTATCTAAATAATTTATTTACTAGAATAATTTCGTAACCTATCTACTATCATTACGATATTTTCTTATAACATTGCAAAAGCCACAAAAAAAAATTCTACAAAAACGGTGCCACGACGACCAGGACAAGTGTTGCTATATTCATAAGTCTAATAACAAACTACAGTCTGTCAAGAATAAGATAGTTTTTGATGAAGGCGCCGCATGTAATTTTTTGCCAACCGACACTTGTGGAATTTCAATAGAAACGTCATTGTTGCCAGCAAACAAAATTGTAGTTCAAAGTAATCCGAGACCGTCTCTTTCTTGACAGACTATACACAGTAAAACATTTCCGTCTCAAAGGAGAATGTTAAAAAAAAACTAGGCCCTATGCAAATGAAATGTATTTCAAACGATAGGTATAAATGAGTAGTTAACTACTGCATAGGTGGCATAATCAAAATCAATGTGTGAAATACCTAATCCAAGTTTTACAGGGGTCACATGAATGTATTAGTAAAAGGAGCATTAAACAGTTACAATTGCGGTTTAAAAGCGTATAATATGATAAGTATAAGGTAGCCTGTCTTCTTCTTCATTAGCCTTGGACCCTCCACAGCTGGATGGAACTAAGAAATGATAATTTTTAAAAGATCATTGCAACATACGCACTCCCGAATTGATACGAACGCTGTGTCTACTGAATTTCTAATAGGTATTTCACACATTCAGCCATTGATTTTGATGATGCCCCCTATGCAGTATTAAATACTCATTTGTGCCTATCATTTAAGTCACATTTCGTTTGCGGCAGGCCTGGGTTTTCTTTCCATACTAAATGAGCATTCTCCTTTCAAGAGAACTTCTCAATATTCTAAAAGTCTCGTAATTTATTGCACTCTGATTGACTGACGGAAATTAAGTAGTAGGTATACGTGAAATAATCTATGAAAAAATACGCTGATGTATTGTCATGGATAAATTGCTAAATAGCTGTTGTTGCCTCTCATATATTGCAGATTGGTGTATTTGAAACCAAGTGACTTGTTATATGAAATATTTATATGGGTTATGGCTGCTTTTGTTGCCATGTTAATATCTTACAATGTGGAGTTTTACAATAGGAACATGGACCACATTCTTAACTCAACTTATGCAAAATCGACCGATTTCTGTTTTTGATACTGTAAGATTCAAATTACCACCGCCACCTTGAAATTTCTCTCTTTCTCTAGCCATGATGTAGGATTAATACATAAAACATTATAGGCGAGGTTGCCATCACCGTCACTAAGGCAATGTATGGTATAACAGTCCCATAACAACGAGTATGACGGACTACGTATTATATTCTGTTAGGAGATTTGACAGGAGTGGTGGTCCTATGCGATCATTATGCTATGTTGCCAACTGTTACAGCACGGCTAGAATACCTAGTCTAGGAGGCGGTGATATTATCCATTATTTTAAATAAATAACATGAAAATATATGCAGTACGGTTTAGAAAATAAGAATATAATATGTATTGTATAATATATTAAAGGTTGTTTGATATATATTTCTATATTATTCCACACGTAATATATCAGATACAAGTATCTCCGTACATTAAAAACAATACGGAATGTTCTAGATAACTATGTTTTTAATATTACACCTACAATATTGTTTCATAACAAACTAATATAACATGATTCAAATGAAATATTACAAAACATGCGTGACATACACAAAATATGCGTGACATACACAAAACATTACACACATGACATACATGTTCTATTGTCTATCAAACATGTAAAACAACTTGTATGTCACTTATGTGATGTTTCGTGTATGCATGTATTATGCATGAAATATTAGATACATACATAAATGTCATATTACATAAATGACACCCATGGTGTGTGCTACAAAATACATGAAATGTAACATACATTAGACATGTATATGAAATATTACATCATGACATACGCAAAACATGACATACATATATGTAACATTACATGGATGTCATACATGAAACATTAGAAAGATGACATACACAATATATTACATGCATGACATAAATGTAACATTATATATGACATGCACGAAACATGACATATGTATATGTAACATTACAATGTAACACAATGTATTACATGCAAGACATACACCGTACACGTAATATTACATGCATTATATGCATGAAACATTACAAGCATGATATACACAAAGTATTACATGCATGAAATACACATAACATGACATATATGTAAGGAAAAACTGAAAAACTAAATATTTGGATTAAAATCCACAAAAATGACTTTAGCTTTCGCGACTGGTATTTGAGGATTTGCACCCTCATCATCGGCGATTGTGAATTGTACCTTATTCACAATCGCCTGATGATGAGGGTGCCAATCCTTGAACACTAGTCGCGAAAGCTAAAGTCATTTTTTTGTGGATTATAATCTAAATATTTAGTTTTTCATTTTTTTCCTTAAAAATGTTCTTCCACCAAGTACCAATGGTCGAAAACATCAAGATTACATATTTGTAACATTACATACACAATGTATTACATGCATGACATACACAAAACATGACACATATGTAACATTACATGCCAGACACACACAAAACCTTACAAGTAGTTGTATGATATATTACGTGTTGAATAATATGCGCCAACCTTTGATTTATGTAAATAAAGTTAACTCTCTTATATCTAATTATTTATTTATTTATTAATTTGTAGTTCTTCTAGTTCCTTCTCCTCGTCTACTTCATCGTCATCCTCGTCGTCTGAGCCGTGGACAGAAGCCGCAGGAGTTGTGGCGCCTAGAATAACAAAAAAATTACAAATATAAAGTTAACTTATATGTGAATTTGACTTATTATATTTTGGCGATTACCAGGGAAAATAAAAGCGAAAATACTGGTCATTTGGGGTATACAAATTGAGTGTGAATACAAACAAGTGAAAAGGTGTAGAAAAGCAATTCGATTTCACGGTTATACCTTTCTTGGGATGTGCAATTGAAATCACAATGATAAAAAAAACTTATGTTTGAAATACACACATAGGGCAGATATAAAACATCTTCATATACAGCGGGTCAAACACCTTTAAAACTACTAAAAAACAAACATTCTAAGTGCCGCTATACAACAAAAACACATTCACGTGATCTAACTACAAGTAAGTCTAGATTGTCGCAATGTAACATTCTTAAAACTAGTGATACAATAAAAGTGTATTAAATCTACATAACTGCATGTGGGGAAAACATTGAGAGATAGGATAAGAAATGAAACGAGCACATACACGTCTAAATTCGCCGATATATATCTTTTTAGTCATCATTCGCTCTTTCAACTTATCCAAACAATCTAAGCTTATACTCGTTTTAGTCGCTTAACCCTGTAATAACCTCATTCTTTATTCTATCGCAAGTGTTTGTATGGATGTACACATAACAGTTTTACACGTCCCATAACCAAACAAAGCTGCTCGTGAATTGCATTAAAACAAAATTACAATATGTCTAGCCTGATAAATATCCTTGACAGATGATAAGGTCTTAATGTTGAACGTTTCCTGTATTTGCAGTCTCGTCACATTTCACCGTCTCAGAAATATTCTCAACATCTTTCACATCACTGTGTTCTGAATCGCTCCGTTTATTAGACTCAGCTGGCGTACACTCAAAATTGTCTTTTAAACTATCTCGTTTTCTGTTTGAAAAATCGATTTCTATGCCCCCGTCTTCTCCCGTGTCGATTACGTTGACCGGCATTTCGTTTGAGGAATTCTTTTCAGATTCGCTGAGTATGACATCCAGTTCGATAGCATCATGATCGTCATTCTGTTTTTCTGGAGTATTATTTGAATCTTTCGCATCTGCCATGATGTCTTGTTGCTCGGGACGATTCTCAGAAGATTTAGTCATGGAGATATCCGATGTGGATGAGCTACTCGCGACCCTCGATACTGTTTACGAAATAAAGAATTCTTTAAACAAACTATCGCTTTAAGCACACGCAATCAACTAATTTAACCCTTATTTGTTACATAACAGAAATCTGGTAATACCAAATTATATCTAATCTTTTCTACTCTGATAACAGATTGCATATTTTACGGATAAAATATTTATCTGATCTTGATTACAAGCTTAAGTCTAGGGGCCCAACTGTGACGTCATGGACATTTTCCCCGGCATTATGGTTTAAAATTGTGTTTTTTTTACTTTTTGAGGTTAATTCCGCTTCATTCAAAAAAACTTTTACGGTCATTCCCTAGATTACAATGCATTTTATCAATACAAAAAAGATTCTTATCTTTACGAGTTACAGTCTTTCAGAAAAAAGATCAGATTTGTTATTCCAATTTTTTTTTTGAGAAATCTGTAACTACAAGATATCAAAAATCTTTTATGGTCATTTTCTAATAAAGGTTCAGTGTTTCTACCCTATTTTATTCCAAAGCATATTTAGTTAGGTTGTGTAGATCTAAGGTCTCCCGTTTTTAGAAATACTTTGAAATGTCAATATGCCTACTTTTAACCCACCGACATCACAATCTGTACCCAGTACCAACCTTGAATTATCTATGAAAATTGTTCCATGTACGATCATAGCAAAAAGGATTTACAATGATAACTTTATCATCCATGATGACGATATGCAAAGATAACTGCATACACAAATTATGACGATATGCAATGACAACTATGTTGACTGACGATATGCAACGACAACCATGTTTAAGATGATGATATGCACAGACAACTATGTTTACTATGACAATATGCAAAGAGAACTATGTATGTTGAGTATGACGATATGCAAAGATAACTAAATGTACAAATTATGATGATATGCAGAACAACTATGTTTACTATGACAATATGCAAGGACAACTATGTTGACTGACGATATGCAACGACAACCATGTTTAAGATGATGAAATGCAAAGACAACTATGTTGACTATGATGATATGTAATGACAACTATACTGACTATCACGATATACAAAAACAACTAGTATGTTTATGATGACAATATGCAACGGCAACTACGTTTATGATGACGGTATGCAAAGATAACTACATGTACAAATTATGATGATATGCAGGACAACTATGTTGACTATGACGATATGCAGACAACTATGTTTACAGTGACGATATGCAAGGACAATTATATTTATGACGACGATATTCAAATACAACTATGTTTTTGATAACGATATGCAATGACAACTTTATTGACTTTGACGATATTCAAGAACAACTATGTTTATGATGACGATATGCAATAACTATGTTGGCTATGACGATATGAAAAGACAACTAGGTACTAATACATTTCACTAAATTTATAAACATTATAAAAACAAATAGACATCACAAAAAAGGATAGCTAATTCTTAAAACAGAAATCTCACCTTGACCTTGTGTGGCAACAAACAGAAATCACGATGAGAAAATATATTAATTTAGAAAATTTAAAATACAAGAATGTAAAAAGCTTTTGTATAGTATCAAAAACAGCAATCTGTCAATTTTGCATGAATTGAGTCAGGAACGTGGTCCATGTTCCTATTGTAAAACTACACATTGTAAGATATTAACATGGCAACAAAAGCAGCCATAACCCATATAAATATTTCATATAACAAGTCACTTGGTTTCAAATACACCAATCTGCAATATATGAGAGGCAACAACAGCTATTATTTGGATTAAACGTTTTTTTTTCAAATTATTACAGTTTTTCCACATAATGTAGCGTTATGTGAACTCCCTCAGGGAGGAAGCAGGATGGGTGTTCCGACGCTTACGAGTCGGCTTTGGCTGGCTTAAGTGATCACTTGGCAACGTTCACCGATTCCACCACATCCTGCTGTCAATCGTGTAAATTTTTGAAGTTGTATATATGCTATAGCTGGAAAATATTTTACACTGACCCAATTTTTCTGATGCTAACGCCATCTGCTGAGGAGAATCAGTCTGAGATCAGATTGCTGTTTTTGTTACTATACGACTCATATCGTCAACAACTAGATTCGAGCTGAGACAAAGTATTTATCGAGTAATATCCTATCTACAGTAAGTAATTATGGATAACTTACGTGAATGAGAAGGACTTGGTGGTTCAGATATGGGTCGTGGATAGGAGAATCTGCCTCCCAGTTCAGATTCCACCTCGTCCACATAGTCCGGATACACGGAGCGTAACGCTTGAACACGAGCTTGGCGATAGAACTGAAACGAAGAATTTTAATTATGGATAACAATTATGATAAACAATTATAAAATTACTCCGAGTTAAAGGATACTCGAAAACCACATATATCAGTGAAGGGATACTCGAGATCTGTATTAGTAAAGGAATCAGTGGCGTATATAGCTTTTCATTTCGGGGGGAGCCTGATCTAGTATTTGATTTTGGGGGTGGGGGAGGAAACTAAGTCTGACCATTCTTAAACTGAAAAAACTCCTTTCAATGGTCGCGACAGTTAAGGGTAGAACCATGGCCGTCGCCTGCTTCGACGCTGGAGGGGAGGCAACAAAAATTTTAACATAGACATATACTAAAAAATAAACAATAGCACCGCAGGTCAAATTTTGAAATGAAAGTGAAAAATGCTGTGTTTTAGGTTGGTATTAAAATTGTGTGCAAATGGGTGAAGTGATGAACCTGGGTATTCATGTTTTAAAAGAATGTTTTTTAAATAACTGTTGACATTTCAGCCCTTCTAGGCATTTCTATATATACACCCTTGAAAGGGATACTCGAGAACATATCAGCAAAGGGATACTCAAGAACTATTACAGCCAAAAAGTCATTCATTCAGTGATTCATTCTAATACTCACTATTCCTAAGTTCCTCCAGTCCAGAAGATCCGACAGTCTCTCGGTTCTGTTCCTCTGGATGATTCTCTGTCTCCTGTTGAGGCGACAGAAGTCGTACATGTACTGAGCCAACTGCTGTACGGAGCCCTCCAGGGAAATGTAGCGACGGTCCACGACGTATATTCCGTAGGACATGGGGTCGGCTATGTGCTCTTGCATGAAGCAGCCAAACCCTGAAGTCAAATAGGTATTGGTAACTTTTTAAACATAACATTTTTGTATACCTCACGCCACCTCCCTTGCGGGGTAGGCGAAGAGAACAGATCACCAGACTTTCTTATCCTGACACACACTTCAGGCTTCCGTCACATTCATGCAATTCCTCATTTATTTATTTATTGTACATGATATTTATTTATTTATTTTACATACACATTTTACGATTACTTTTACTCAAAACACGTCCTTGAGTACCTGGTCAACATGGTCCAGCCATGTAGTTCTTGGACGGCTGCGTTTCCTTACACCTCTTCTTTCACCCAGGTAAATTTTCCTTGTTATCCTTTCATCGTTCATTCTCTCCATAACTTTTCGCATGAATACAAAATGGGTATCTAGTACTGATTAATTTATACAAATTCTCACTAGATGGCGCTAGTAATAACTTTCATCTTTACTCAACAGATGGCAGTAGTCTAATATGATTCTACGGAGATAATGTCAATCGAGAGACTAACCTGATAGATTGGTAGTGATGCTAGGTATCCCCATGACCGTACACTCGGCAGGCGTATAGCCCCATGGCTCATAGTACGAGGGGAATACGCCAAGATGGCAGCCTCGCACAAACTCCTCGTATTCCAATCCCAATAGGGGATTTGTTGACGACAGAAACTCGGGATGGAATATAACCTGAAAAACAAACCATTGGTAAAATCAGGTCGACAGGATCGATTTATGTCAGCTTTGGACAGCTCCGATGTCAAAGACGAAAATTTCAAATGTCCTATAAAAATCTGATCTTAAGGTCCTATATGCTGTTATTCGGCTACGACGCCCTGAATTGTTCTCAGCCAATACTGAGAGAATCGTCTTGACTGAAGACAGTGATAGATGAAAGTATGGATGGATTGGCTGTTTTAGAATTACAATATTTGGAAATTCCTTGAATAAAAGAATATTCCAAAAGTACCCGTGAATTACACAATTACAAATTGAACCATGTATATTAAAATGTTGCCTTACCTTAACTCTATCGTGTCTGGAATTAAAGAGATGGCACCTCCTAACCGAAGTCAACACGGGATCATTCCAGTCATCTACCTGGAAACAAACATTCACAGTCATGTGAGCGGCTGCCAGACCATTGGAATAATAGGATATTACTGTTAGGTGTTATCAGCCAGGCAGCTATGGTGATATGTCTGATCTCACAACAGTATTCACTCATTCAGTCTGTCAAGTATTCACACCTCTTCTTTCACTCATGTATATCTTTTTAGTCATCCTTTCGTCATTCATTCTCTCAAATGCACAAACCATCTAAGATTATTCACATTCATTCTAGTGACTACATCCATCTTACAGTCACTCATCTCTCTATTAATAATCTAATTCCTTATCCTAGTTCTTCATAATTTCCCACACATTCTTCTCAACGATCTCGTTTCCACTGCATTCAGCCATGTCCTTGTCTCACTAGCATACATGCAGGTTGGCACTATAATAAGACAGCATTGCTTTGGTAGCCACATTGCTACTACTAACAATTGGTCTGAGCGCATCATATGTCCTAGTACCCAACAGCTTTCTTCTTTCAATGTCTCCATCACAGCGTCCATCTCTAGTAAACAAACTCCCCTAATATACACCTCAACCACAGTCATTACCCACCTTTATCACACAATTTGATCTTAATTCTTCTCTTTCAAAAATTATTTTTTTCGTTTTATTAACATTCGTCATTAAGCTAAGTATATTATCCAAAATAACCTACAACATTATGAGTGGTGACTGGGGGCATTCCATCTCGCTGCAGGGCGTAGATACATCTCTTCAGTCGGACAGTGTCGTCCTTGTGCAGGAGTTCCCCGGCGTCGGGTACGTGACCTCGCAGGCAGGTGTCGTACATGCGCTTGGCCACCTTGGTCTGGATGTCGTGGATGGTGTCGTGCAGAGCCTTGGTGACGGCGTGACCCCTCAACGATTCCACATTGAAGTTGTTCGTCTTTGTGGGGAATATTAAAAATGCGACCACGGTGACATCGGGATGGGTTGACTGAAACCAAAAACACAATCAAATTACAATCAGGGAACTCTGATCACAGATAATTAATTGAGACCCCGCAGTGAGACAGCTTGTCTTCGGTCTACATCTGTAGGTACTAAGCGATAGCGAGATTTCTAAAGTAGAAGAGTTATCGACAACTCTAAATCGGATTCGAGCTGGTCATAGAAGATGTGAAGAGAGAGGGAGCATCTTTTTTACTAGTGTGGGAGATCGAGTTGGTCATGAGGTTCATGAGGGGATAGATATGAAATATATTCTTCTTCTCCAGTTTCAATCGTTAAGATTAGTTTGCACCATAGCGCCATGTTTCCTTCTCCACTCATCCCTGTCCTGTGCGGTTATTTTTAACTCTTTATATTATAAGTGGAAGCCCATATCCTGGTACAGGTCGTCCAGGTATTCTTTCCTTGGTCGTCCTCTGTAGTTTGTCCCCTCGTTCATTCCTTCAATTAATTCAAATAGGAGACCCTCTTGACGCACTATGTGGCCGATCCATAATATATAAAATACCACAAATTAAATGTAGTTACCTTAAGGTAATGGTTGAGTCTTGCCAATGCTTCAATGAAGATATCAGCTCCCTTGTTACCAAACTCATATCTCCCAGCAATGAAGAAATATAGTGTCTTGTCTAGATCAAAATCAAAGTGCCTGCAAGATCACAACAAACATCAGTGTTTAATCTTAATAAAAATACATACACAAGAAATCATAAAATACTTTATTATTGAATTAGATAAGGTAATTGAAGTTTACCAATTAAAACTCTCACCTAAAGCAAATATGTGTGCAAAATTTCAATGTGCTGGGACATCAGGAAGCTATTAAAAGAGAATGCTCAAAAAAAACCCAAGCTGGGCGCAAACAAAACTGGTAATGGTACGTAAAAATGAGTAATTAAATACTGCATAGGCGGCATCATCGCAATCAATGAATAAATGTGTGAAATACTTATTCGAACTTTTACAGGGGTCACACAAATATAAAAGAAAAGGAGCATTTAACAGTTACGATTGAGGTTCAAAAGTATATCAATCGTAACTGTTTAATGCTCCTTTTCTAATACATTGGTGTGACCTTTGAAGAGGAAAATGCACAACGTCAGATAAAGTTAAATAAAGGTGTTAAAATGTCCCTTAACGGAACACAGAGAGACTACAAGGCTTTTCCGAGTATCAGCTAATAGTATACTAATTAGATGCTCACCCATAGAAGTGTCCTCTGATGAATTCGTGTATCTTCTCCTTGGATGTGGCGTGCATATTCTGGAACTCGTGCAGGGCACTGAACTTCTTAACATTCAGTCCATTGGGCGTGATGATGTCTGGCTTCCTCTTCAGTAAATGTTCTGCCTCAAATCCTGGAGAAATATCAAAATATAATTCATCTGTTTACCCTAATCTGGTGTTGCTTGTGTAGTAATGAAAAATCTTATAAAGATTAGCTACAACGACATTACAAAATTGTATTGTTGGTAGCCTTGACTGTCAAACCTTGCCATAAGAGTAGGGTTGCCAGACATCCCGATTTACCGGGACTGTCACCGTTTTACGCCTCGTGTCCCGGTGTCCCGAACAAACCTTTTTCAGGATGCCTAAACATCCCGGTTTTTGGAAATGTTGGTATATTCTTACATTTTTTATCATTTTGTGGTATTTTTGACAGTTTATGTATAAAGTAAGGAACTACATAGAAAACAAAGTTGCCAGTTTATTCTGACAATCCAAAATCTGGCTAGTTTTTTTAAACAACAGTTTTGAAATATAATTTAAAAGTAGCGAAAAAACGTAACCATATCTTATTATCACATCAAGCAATACTAAACCAAGTTTGCTCCGTGAGACTTCTGAAAAATAAAACGGACTGTGTATTGACTTACCAGTAATATCAGAGACAGTTGTAAAGATGTGTGCCATGTGAGTGGCAGCTCTCTCCATGCAATACCTGTGATATATCTGTCTCTTTCCAGCCTCCTCATCAACTTTGAACTGTAACACATCAAAAAGAGACAGAGATATAAGAATAAAGAGAGACAAAAATGAGATAATAAGAACCATCTTTAAATACCACAAATTTATGGTGATAATAGTTAAATCTAAGAAGTTTTTTACGTCTATAGCTGAAAGATCTTTGGTATTTTAATAAACTCGTTGTGGATAAAATAAATCTGTGCTATTTTTTGTTTAACGGGCATTGGCATTTTTTGTGTACCTCTGACAAAAAAGTTAATTTTTCATGATTAAATAAACCTTTTTTCATGGAAATTGCTACACATTTTTTAAATATGTTTAATTTCTTACACATAAAAAAAAAAGTTTCGTAATTTATCTTCAAAAAATCACAATATTTAAAAAGCTGTCATTTTCAACTCAGAGTAAAATGAGTGACAATTTTTTAATATTTCAAATAGAGTTAAAATATTGTAATGCATATACATACACGTAAAATACTTTCACAGTTAAGTATGCAGTTTAATTAAAAAATATTGTTTTCTGCAAAAAGTTCCTACTATTTGTTCCATTTTGTTACGAAAATTGTATGGGATTCTGGTTCCATTTTGTTGTACCAATATAAAAACTCATCATTACGGCATCTCCTAGGAAAAGCTTTTTCTCCAAAAACCGGCGATGTTAGGACACAGCCTATATTACCGCAATTGTTATTCTAAATTTTCGCAGCAATCCATCGTAAAATGCGGGAGTTATGCGAATACTTACAAATAAACCGACTTATTTTTATATATATAGATAAGAGTGTTTACTAAACAGCTGATACGTAACCACTACCTTATCAAGGTTATTGTAGAAGTCTGTGTTACCAGCACACAGGTACCTGCCCAGCAGAGTGGCGTGCGTAGTGAACACTGTCGCTACGTCCACATGGCGAGTTCTGGAATGACAAAAAGATACATCAATGTGTTATTGGGATATACCTAAATCACCGCCACCTTGACATTTCTCTTTCTCTAGTCATGATGTAGAATTAATACATAAAACATTATAGGCGAGGTTGTCGTCACCGTCGCTAAGGAAATGTATGGAATAACAGTTCCTTAACAACGAGTATGACAGACCACGTATTATATTCTGTTAGGAGATTTGACAGGAGTAGTGGTCTTATTTGATCATTATGCTATGTTGCCAACTGTTACAGCACGGATAGAGTACCTACTCTAGGAGGCAGTGTCCCAAACCAATGTCTGTGCTATCCGTCGTTCTGAGAAAGTCATCCAATCTGTTCTTAAAAACGTTCACTGATGGTGCTTGTATCACATTTTCAGGTAAATGGTTCCACATATCCACCACTCTATTGCAAATAAAAATCTTTCTCGGATTATTATAATCGAGAAAGTAAAGATAAAATAAAAAATTACCTGAGAGCTATGAGTCCGACACCGGCCTGCCATTCATGGAAGTGTGCCACAACCCTCGGTGGAGTGTCACTGTAAGATTCGGCTGCTTGTCGGAACTGTTGACAATTTAGTAAACAACAATGAAATCCACAAAGATATTCGGACAAACTCAAATATTAGTAAACATAATTTTTTTTCTAATAACAAGATTTTACGACTTTACATCTTAGAACTATTTTTCACAGTCTTCCAAATGAAACCAAACATGCCCTTCTGGGCGCTTGGTTCCCTTCATTCCAATGGCGCCTCCCACCAAGAACAGACAGAATCAAAATTTGTAAAAAGATGTGAGTTCTACTCGCGAAGCACTTTCGTGAGATACCAAACATGGTGACTTGCGGTGACTGGATCCTCTAGATCGCTCAGTGTCTTCCAAGACTTGGGCCGGACAAAATCTGACTTACGATCTGGATATCTTTTCCAACACCCTATCATATGATACTACACATGACCCCACCCAACCCTTGGATTCCCCTGAAACGCTTCACATCTTTTTTTCTCTGGAGAAAGCTGATGTAGTACAGAATCATATTATCACCGAGTTTGCAAAGTTTCAGATCTCTATAAGTAGTCTGGAAGCGGTTGAAAAATCGATTGCAAGATTTGAGTGACGATCTTGTATAAATTATGTTTCACCTACCTCTTGGATGAACTGCGCCACCATATACCCCAATATAACGGCATCGTTTGCCTCAATG
This sequence comes from Ceraclea dissimilis, assembly GCA_963576895.1. Lineage (NCBI taxonomy): Eukaryota > Metazoa > Arthropoda > Insecta > Trichoptera > Leptoceridae > Ceraclea > Ceraclea dissimilis. The sequence continues at coordinate 919,605 of OY756361.1, forward strand.
TCCAGATGAGGTATTCCCAAGTTGCAGGAATCCCAGAGCTGCTGCTTGAACTCATCCAGTCTCCACGCGCCAGAGCCGATATCAAACAGGACTATCTGGGGATTACCATCCACTAACCATGCCCCTGTGTGGATCTGAAATATAGAAACAAACAAAAATATTAATATTAAAAATATATTGTAATACTAACTGGTTTATTTATTTATTTATCGTTTGGCAACGTTAGTTAACATTCCAGCGCCTCTAGCCATTGGAGGAATTCAGGGGACAGGCTGGCAGCACTGTCAGAGGTCGCTCAAAACAAAAAAAAGGTTTCAAGCACTAAGATAAAAATTGCATTAAAAAAAAATTCGTCGGCGGGAAGGGGCGGCGGAAATGTCCGGGCCTACTACCGTGAAAAGTGTAAATTTGGCTCTGGACACTTATGATAAGTTGACAGGCTATACACAATTTACAATTTGTAATTAAATTGAATTATGTATAACGTTTTACCCCCCCTTATAAGGTGTTAAGGGGGGGAGTACCCTGTAATTAACAGGACTTAAAATATCCTAGATATCTTAAATTCTGAATACGTGCACGACAATTTGTATGGTAATCGCATCACTTCTATGTTTAGACGGTTCACCATTGAATTATTTAACAGAAGAATATTAGTTTTTGTTGAGAAATAACCATAACGCTTTGATTGACTGTAATTTGACTAAACATTGTTTTGACTGCATATTGCTACTGTTTTGTTTTTCTGTTTTTGTTTCTCTTTTTTTGCACTGACTGTTGTACTCTCATTATAATATTGTTTTATCTGCATTGACTAGTTGTGTACACATGTAATAGGGCATCGCTTGAACTTAATCTGTGTTGTTTTTTGTTTGATTCGTGTTTACATGTGGGTGATGTCTGTTTGTGTGCCATGAATAAATAAATAAATAAATAATTATGTTATGTAGGCTGTACCTTATATCCTTGCGATCGCATGGCATTCACGGCTGCACTAAGAGGGGATCCGGCGGGGAAGTCTGACTCCTCCACTTCGGTCCTGGCGCAGTATTCCTTGTACGGACCTGGAAAATACAACAAAAAATAGATAAAATCGAACTTCAACTTTCAACTTTCTGAATATTCAGTACACTGATTTCACTATGAGATAATAATGGCAGCTTTATAAAAATTCTTTTAAAATTGTGAAATTGTACTTTTTATGTGTAAGAAATAGAAAAAATTTCAAAAATGCGTGACTATTTCCATGAAAAAAGGTTTATTTAATCATAAACAATTAATTCAAGGACATCGTTTTCTGTCAGAGATACAGGAAATTTGACAATGTCCAAAATACAGTAGATTGAATATTTCTAGATGAGTTGATTACCTAACAGACAATATTGATCCCCCATTTCTTCAGTAGACATGTACGCCTTGGATCTGATCACCGTGTAGATACCGCCAACTGAAAAATAAAATAAAAATACGTGAGACGAACACAGTAAAAGTAATGTTCTAGTATTTGTTAGCATTTAAATATTTAAAACGAATCCTAGAAAATGAGTTGTACACTCTCTGTCTACCCCTTAAGCTAGGAGAGCCTCTTCTTCTTTCCAGTCGGTCCCTCGGGTACGAAGATCATGCGAGAATACATAGAATGAAGCTAAGGGATACATAGAACTAAAAAATTATCTTCAAGCGATGTCGAGATTAATTTTTTATATTGTTCTATCCCCTCACGCGAAGATCCTTGCGGGGTAAGAGAGAGGAAAGAACGCCATTTTTCCTATCCTTACATACACTTCTTGGTTCTATGATTTGAGATATACCTAAGTCATTTTAGGTATTGAACCGGAATTTATCTGCATTGCACAGACGGAAATACATTCGAGTTTCCCTCAACAGAGACGAGATGCATCTTCATTCACATAATGTAGCGTTATGTGAACTCCCTTGGGGAGGAAGCAGAGTGGTTGTTGCGACGCTTGCGAGTCGGCTTTGGTTGATTTCAGTGATCACTTTATGCCCAGGGCAACGTTCACCCATTCCACCACATCCTGCTGACTATAGTGTAATTTTTGAAAGTTGTACTCGTATAGAACGTCTATGAACGATACACTGGATACACCTCTACCCATATTGCTTGTATCATATTTCACCCACCAGACACATTGTCTCCCCGCTATGTTATGCCCTCCTGGTAACATGATACAGTAGACAATACAATGACGCCTACTCCACTATGAGCATCTTCAAGGTCCTTCAGTAGACCTTTGTCTCCGTTATGGTCTCCTGATTATAATTTCCTTGGTAATATGATTCCCATATGAATACGCATAAATGAATTGAGGTGTGAAACTTTTTGCAAGGAAATCTTTGAGACGATTTTTTACAAATTCAAATTTCGCTTATTTTTATTTTATTTTATTAGATGGGGTGTATTATGTACTGCGACCTATAAGATCTATTGTCCCCTACTTTGCCCATCTGGTAACTACCCAGTTAGAGCAGCCCCTCTAGTTCTAGACGTCTTACGAAGTTCAGCACTCGGAGAGGGTCTAGGGTGGGAAGTGATTCCACCTCTATCTGGTGCTTGCCCAAAGTTCTCAACCTCGTGTATCTTACAGCATCGCAGTCTGCCAGAAAATTTCGCTTACTCTCAGATGCCTAAAAGCAGCGTTCGCTAAAATCTGATATTTATTGTAAAGATTGGATAAATATCAAAAGTTGATCCGGATATATATCTGATTTATATCAATAGAAAACCAACTTATGACGAAATATGGTTGCTTATTTTTCGAATTTTAATGTACAGGACGGCGTTATATGAGTATACAACAGACGACAATCATTTACACAAGGCACACATCTGAAAAAAAAGATGAGAAATCTGAAAAAAGATTTGTGGGGTGAATGGTATTTGAACCTGCAACCCCTAAATTCTTCGGGATACTAACTTCGCTACTTGATTTCACACACTCTTTTAGTGAGGCTAGACGGGGCATAATGGAATGGCGAATCATATGCAGATGTTCAGTATAAACAATGTTGCCAGAGTTTTTAACAAATTCAATTATACAGTCTTACCCCAATTTTTCGATCTTACCCCAATGCACCTTAGAGAAGGTGATATAATTTTGTACCTTTGTTAGCGGCCTCCCACGCCACCTCGAAGGTCCATCTGTTCTCGTCATTGGCAGCTTGGCCTCGGTCCAGGAAGGCACGCAACTCATGGCTGGAGTCCACACGGTAGAATCTCCGACTTGCCCGTTCTCTGGACATTCTGGAAACAAACAGATGAAATAGTCATAATAAGAAACATTTTTGCTGTCATTTGAGATATACCTAAATTATTTTAGGTATTGAACCGGATTTATCTGCAGTGCACAAATGGAAATACATTACAGTTTTTTCCTTGACAGAGACGAGAGGCACCTTCATTCACATAATGTAGCGTTATGTGAATTCCAACACAATTGATAGCGGGATGTGGTGGAATGGGTGAACATTGCCCTGGGCGTAAAGTGATCACTTAAGCCAGCCAAAGCCGGTTCGTAAGCGTCGGAACACCCATCCTGCTTCCTCCCCAAGGGAGTTCACATAACGCTACATTATGTGAATGAAGATGCCTCTTGTCTCTGTTGGTTGTTGTCTATTAGTAACGAATCAAATCCAATCTTCGTCACTTGTATTTGACTGGCTAATTCGTCTATTATTCATTTCATCCGTCTTGTCCACCGTGCGGACGTTACCTGCAAGTGGAGTTTAGATTGTATTGTTGGTAGCCCTGATTGTCGAATCTTGTCGTAAGAGCTGTCAAAGGTTCCCAATATTCTCATATTGTATCTTTTACAAATAACCTACAATGCCGAAAATATTACAAAGTAGTGCTAGAGAAATCATTTTAAAGAAAATATAGTTTTGCGAGTTGGAAAAAGAAAAAATACTCCAATAATCCCTTCAAGCCGCCACCACAAGTTAGAAAAACAATGTTGTCAGTTTATTCTAACAACTCAAAAATTAACAAAATGTTTTAAACAACAGTTCTGAAATATAATTTGAAAGTAGCGAAAAAATTTAACCATATCGCAATATCACATCAAGCAACACTAAACCAAGTTTGCACCAGGGGACTTCTTACAGAGAATAGTCTGTAGTAGCAATTATTTATCGTACAGTACATACGCGTTATCTGGTGGCCTTTATCATTATAGGTAGACGTAACTCATGCGTAACATTTGCTAACGTAATTCATAATTAGGAAATTTAAAGAAAAAATGTATTCATTATCTCTATTTTGTGACGTACATCCATGTCTACAAATACGTAAAACTAAATAAGTATTAATAGGTAATTATAAATGTAAAAAAAATTGTAAACATTCTCTTTGACCTAGTAATCTGTTATCAGCATCTCTGTATTGTAGTGGGTATACTAGTAGCCCTGAGTGTGATTCGCACTAATTGATATTTGCCTCTGACCAAGTATGGGATAGACTGATCGACAGGTGTTCAAAATGTCTATCTATCTATACCTTCATGCCACGTCCCTTGCAGGGTAGGCAGAGAGGACAGAGCGCCAGACAGCCCTATCCTTACACACACTCCTATGGCCTCCGTCACATTCATGCAATTTGTCATACACGCTCCCCAATTCCTTTTACTCAAAACGCGTCCATCCTTGATGATCTAGTTGACATGATCGGACCAGGTCAGTTCCGGGCGGCCACGCTTCCTCACCCCTCTTCGCTCACTCAAATACTCAAAATGTCCCACACATTTTTTGTATGAAAAGTGACAGAGACATTTGGCTATGAAAAAGACAGAGACTAAAGTTCACGCAATTGCTGCAGCAATTGCTAGGAATTCCATACATTCTAACCGTTTGGTTGGCAGTAATGTGAGAGGTGGCCCAAGAAGCAGTTATATGGACCCAAAGAGATTACATATTAAGTACTAGAGATCCGATTCTATGTATATTCAATAGAACGGAAGTGTAGCAATTTCACGCACGGCACTTTTTGGTATTTTAGAGTCGCAAAGCTCACACTATTAACAAGATATCAATAATAAAAACTAAAACATCTTTAAAACTGTTGTTTTAGTCCTAAATAACGTTGAAACTAATACCGTTTTTAACTATGAGAGCAAAATTTCGAATCCGTTGCCCACAAACTGTCAAAATTTTCCATACGATTTGACAGTTTGTGGGCACCAGTTTTGTTACACTTCTAGCATTGAGTACTCTGTCTAGGTAGTACTTAATATATTATGTCGCTGTATGGACCAGATTATTGAGAGCGTGAGCTGTAACACCTACACGGATGTGACGAGATTGGCGAGTGACAGGACGGCGTGGAGAGAAAGAACTAAAATGCTTGGTACAAACCAATCTGCAAGATTGTAACCACATCATCATCAATATCTTACAGTCAATGAGTATAACACATTGTCATAAGTCAATGATAAAACATTGTAGACAAATAAATACAGCATCTATGTAGTATAATACGATAGGTATGCTTAAATGAATGAAGTTTTGGCACGAGATGTTAATAATATAACAACAGTGTCATATTGTGTGACCTCATGAATGAGCTGAGTAATCCCGACAACATAACTCCAACTGCACACTCGTCCAATACAGACCAATATAGAAACAGGGAAATAAAAATACCATAGGTATTATATACTAGCTGAATTACCCGTGTAGAAAAATTGCAATGTTTGATCAACTTTAACATCTACGGAGGTGCATTCAAGAACTTTTAGCCAAGACTGTAAATTTCAGATTCTTGCACAATTTATTCATAAAGGATTAACTTTACCACTGAAACAAAATAAACTAATACTTATGTCTGTTTGTTTGACCACATTTTTTACAAATATCAGCAGTAAACACTCCTAAATACGTTTGGTAGGTATTATGATTGACACTATGGCTAGGGCTGCCACCTTTGTAAGAGCGTAGACCCGGAGATTCGGAAAAAACGAATTTGTGACCATAGTAAACCTTTTTTTTTTTTTTTTTGGTCCACACCATAATTCCAAACCCGGAGATTTACTATGCTGACCCGGAGACCCAGTTTTTCTATGGGGGGGACCGGGACCCCGAGTATTTTCCTGTTTTTTTTTAGTCCTGACAAAAATTTCAGACCCGAAGATACACTATGCTAACCCGGAGCCCGGAGAACACCACTCAAACCCGTAGACTCCGGGTCAAACCCAAAGAGGTGGCAGCCCTAACTATGGCAGATATTTTTGCTTCAGTAAATGTCAAGTTTGAAATTAGAACATTACTCTGTTTCAAATAATTATTTTTAATCTCTGTTACAAATAACTGGTCCACTGGATACTTGATTCTTAGTAGTAATTCTATGGAAAAATTTCATATCCATGGAAACCCATGAGACAAATAATGTGAAACGGAAAGTACGTGATACGAATAAATAAATTTACGGACTAAAATATTGATATGGGATTATACAACATACCTACATAAAGAGACACAACAGCATCTACATTATCTGGATCTTATTAAGAGATCAGTACTTAAATCTCAACAGACATAGAGCAAACTGGAATAATATACCTACAAGAGACTGGAAGCTTTTGAGATGTGGTCCTACAGGAGAATAATAGCAATTTCTCGGAAGGATCACATAACGAACGAAGAAGTTCTCAACAAAATCAAAGGAGGAAGACAGTACCTGCTCAATGCAATAGCAGAAAGACATGCCAGATGGATCGGCCACATAGTGCGTCAAGAGGGTCTCCTATTTGAATTAATTGAAGGAATGAACGAGGGGACAAACTACAGAGGACGACCAAGGAAATAATACCTGGACGACCTGTGCCAGGATATGGGCATCGACTCATACAAAGAGTTAAAAAGAATCGCACAGGACAGGAATGAGTGAAGAAGGAGACATGGGGCTTTGCTGCAAACCAATCGTAACGATTGAAACTGGAGAATACATAGATAGTATTGCTTTTGCAATAAGTCTGCCCTTTAGCACACTACCTAGAATCTAGTTGACATGATCGAGCCAGAAACAGGGCCGAGATTTAGAGGAAATTTAAGCATGCAAATATGTTTTAGGGCCGTCCTTTTACCAGCTCTGATAATCAGAGATAATGGTAGCGGGATTGTTTACAAGAATTTATTGATTGATGGAAGATTAACTTTATGGAAGGACATTGTAAAATTATTGTAAAAATAAAACACTGTTTTTTACTTCCACTGGTAGTAATGGAAGTAAAAAAAGGAAGTAAAAAACATGGAAATATGGAAGTAAAAAACAGTGTTTTATTTTTACAATAATTTGTTTACAAGATACGTGCAAAACGGGACATAAGTATAATGTCAGTCTACATTATAAGATAATTACGTAATATAATGAGCTTTCATTTATAAATATTACGCCCATGATCATCAGATGACTGTGTCGCCAGTAAGTGAAAAGAATAAAACATTGTGACGTAAGCATGTGATTATAATGTGACCCATTTACAGAAGTGGTACCTACTCAAAAATATACCAAAATGTTTACAAATGGGGAATAATGCAATCAGAGAGATGAGTGACTGTAAGACGGGTGTTGTGACTAGAATGAATGTGAATAAGCTTAGATGATTTGGACATGTTGAGAGAATGAATAACTATAAGGTGACCTAAAAGATAAATGAGTGAAAGACGAAGAAGTTGCATGAAGAATGCATGGTTGGCGCAGTTGGTTGAGGCGGCAATCTCTCAAGCGGGAGGTGCCAGGTTCAAAACCCAGCTCTGGCGATGTATTCAGCACTTTGCGATGCCAAGTGTGCAAGAAAGTATTTGGGTTTGTGTGTACAAACCCAAATCCATTTTTCTAAAAAAAAAGTGCAGCCGTCCAAGACTGGCCCGATCATGTCGACCAGTTCTTCAAGGATGTGTCATCAGAAAGAGAAACAGTATGACAAACCGTCAGTGCTTGGAATCAGTTGCCGGAGTCAGTGGTACTTGCTCTTACCAGCAACTGCTTCAAGAATAGACTAGATAATATAGGGTGAACGAAAAAGAATGCACGCATTTTAAAACTGAATAACTCTGGAACCATTTAAGTTAAATGAGTGATTCTTTCACTGTACAGTGACTAATGAATGTAAGTTTTGTTTGATGCATGATACAATGCGGTAGTGCATGCACAGAACTGCTGTACGTCGACAAAGTCAACCGACACTTTTCATCTACCGCCTTCCAATGTAATGGTGATCATGCAACAGTAAGCAGTGCGATGTTTGGGTGTATGTGACAAAAGCTAGGAGTGTGTGTAAGGATAGAAAAGACTGGATATCTGTTCTCTCTGTCTATCCTGCAAAGGGCACGGCGTGCAAGGATAGATATATACAGTAAAAGAAGAGGTGTGAGGGTGTGTCACTAATAATAAAAATCAAAGGGCATGTGACAGAAGCAAGGAATCTGTATAAAAGGATAGGTATGTCTGACAATCTGTTCTCCCTGCCAACCCCACAAGGGACATGGCACGAGGGGATCGAATTGTATAGAATCTATGTTGTTATAATAATATATATATATATTTATAATTTTATGAGTAGATATGAATAAGTGATAAATAAAAATAAACTATTACATAAATTATGCTATACTTACATTCAGTATATTAATGTCTCTTCAAAATGTCTCACAGATACCACAAATCAAAGTTTAATGAGAAAAACTGAACACCTTTTAATTAAAAACTCAGACAATTAGTAACAACTTGCACTAATTATTACTAATCACACGTATTATCTACAATAATTAAACGCAACTAAAAATACAAGCAGTGTAATAAAAATTAAAATGTATTATTATTTGATTAATGTAAGAGATGACCATGAAACAGACCTTGACAGAGGATCAGATTTTATTTATAAATAGACTCTAAAATAAATAATATAAACAATAAATACGTACAATAACTGTATTTAAAACGTTTAACAATTCTTATTATTAAATCACTGATTGAATGAAATATACTTTAAAATGCACTTTTTTACGAAAAATTCAAACGCCGGCTGACTGACAACTGTGTTATTATTTATTTTTTTTATATTTAAACGTTGTAATTTAATTAATTTGTTTGTTTTATTAATGACGAGAAGCGCCCCTCTCGCCGATGTGACTAAAATATGCTAATATTTAATTCACTAGACGAGAAATAAACTTATACGACAAACACTCCGCGACATACTTTTGCAGGTTACTTTTATCATTCATGAAAACGTCACTTTCGTCGAGAGTCGTTAGCGTTAGAGTATATGTGTTCTGTGGTCGTTAGAGTATATGTGTTCTGTGGTCGAGAGAGAGCAAAAGAGATGACATTTTGAAGGTCACCTTGATAATTTTTGTATGAAAGATGAGGTCGGTATTACAGGAAACTAACTGACCCATAAAGGCGCCATATTGTATTTAGACGATGTGTAAAAATGTGGGGCGCCGTATTTAAATTATCTACATTTCGCGGCGTAGCATGTAAACAAAATCTATTAGCTGTGTTTAAATAGAAGTGAATTAGTATTTTGATGAGTTACCTCGAGAAATTATAGGTAAAGATATCAACAAATGCTTTTTTTGTGGAAGCTATGCAAAATTTATTATTAAAATTATCAAAAACATAAAGATTCTAGGTATTTCACATTACCTACTCCATTTTTTCTATGTATCTTTATACAAGTGTACCATAAATTCAGCCAGAAAGTATCCATGTGATACAAACTCGGTAAAAATGGAGGTCCCCCACTTATTTTGACCGCCATTGCAGCTAAACTACTAGTCCTATGTAAAAAATGTATAGAATCTTTTTAAGGCTCTCCACACACGTCAAAATCAGGGTAACACTGAATTCAGAGAGAGATTTTGGTCGGAGCTTTTTTGCAAACAGTCGATTCAGTTAACTGAACTTCCGGACGTGTGTGAAGAGCCATATAGAGAATTTAGTAAGGATTATTTTTGTCAATGACCAATTTCTCATCTAAAGTGATCACATAAGCCAGCCAAAGCCGACTCGTAAGCGTCGGAACACCCATCCTGCTTCCTTCCTAAGGGAATTCACATAATGCTACATTATGTGAGTGAAGATGATTTTCGTCTCTGTTGAAGAAATAAACAACTGTAATAAGTATATTTGTTTATACATCACTTTCCTGTCCATCTCGCCTCAGTCAGCAAATTCATCAAATCAACTCAATTTAGTGTAAACAAAAACAACATGGGTGAATGAAAACAATCCTATATTTTTGTTTCTAATATGATTTATTACTAAATAATAATATTTACATATAAATTTCACAATATTTAGATACTAATATAACAAAGCAATAATATTTTGATAAACATCAATATAACATAGATTACGAAACATTTATTTAAACCACTCGTGGCAAAAAACATGTAATCGTAACTGAGGCGGTTAGAGCAAAAGTTACATAACCCACAAAAAATACACAACTTTTAAAAATGCTCACAATATTGTGATTTATGAAATTAAATGGTTTATACCAACTGTTTATGGCCTATTTGCTCACTTTTTACATTTTAGCGAATAATACGGGTGTAAAACGAATGCTGCGCCCCTAGCGGTGCGGTTCAAAAAGCTCTGACAGATTCATACAATTTTTTGTTCAATTAGATTATGATTTGTTTAATAAAAATTTTCTTACAGATTCATGCTAATTTATGTTCCCCTTATAAAATAATGATATTGTACGTGACATTACGAAGTAAAACACACAGATATTTGACTACATATAAAGTTGCGCGTTTAGTATGGAAAAACTGTCAAACTTGACAGTTGGAACGTATTTCGTGAGTGACGTCACACTTTACACCCGTATTCGCCAATCAAAAGTGAAATCATCCAATGATGAACTGATGAATGGTCACCAAACGAATTGTCGTACATGTATTTAGGGATGGGGAATTCCCTGATTTAAAATACCGGTGATCCATGCAAAAGTGAAACGTGTAATTTAATTTTAACCTTTACGTTTAATTCGCTTAGTTTATACTTGTTATTCTACACGTCTACACTTTGATCGTGTTTAGCTTTATATATACTTGAATGTGGCTTTGCTCAAACTGCCTCAACTAAAAGTATTCTTATTTACTCTGGCAAGTATTTGTGACACTTGGCAATAGGTTCTATAATCCTACACCCCCTCTCCCTATTCCGCTGTCTTTTTATTGAAATTTTCTTTAATTTTGAATGTTCTGTCAACTGCGATAAATACAGCATTCGTAATTCTATGTAGAAAACACTATTCTTTTGACAAAATCTCTATCAATCATCGTAGTTACAACTTCTATATTTTTTTTACCTATCGAGTCGTATAGTATTAAAAACAGCAATCTGTAGATTTAACATAAATCGTGTTACGAACTTGGCAATGTTCCTATTGTAAAACTACACATTGTAAGATATTAACATGGCAACAAAAGCAGCCATAACCCATATAAATATTTCATATAACAAGTCACTTCAGTGCAATACACCAATCTGCAATATATGAGAGGCAACAACAGCAATTTGGATAAAAAGTTTTTTTCAGTTTACTCTAAATCGGTCTGGGATCAGATTACTGTTTTTGATACAATACGACTCATACGTAATCATTTTAATTACAATTACTAATTACATTTGCCCTACTCAAAACCTTCTACAATAAAAACCCTTCAATCTAAAAGCCCAACATTTATAAAATTGTTTTTAAGCGTACAATTTATTTACAAAAAATAATGCATTAATTAAGTAACAAGAAATCATAAGAAATTTATTTAAGTAATTTTAAATATAAATATAAGAAAGATAAGTTTGCAATTGTGCAATTTTTTTCCATCTAACATCAAACATTTAGAGGCAATAAAAAATACTAAGTACATATAATATTTGTCAAGCTTAATATGTATACTAAAAACACATTACTACAGATCATTTCCTTTATCTTGGCAGCCGGCGGAGGTTAGCTGCAAGTGGAGTTCAAGACTGTATTGTTGGTAGAACTGGTTGTCAAACCTTGTCATAAGAGCTGTGTCGCTGGAGCTGTCAAAAATTTGCAATAATCTTACATTGTATCTTTTGCAAGTAACCTACAATGCTGAAAATATTACAGAGCGGCACTAGAGAAATCATTTTAAAGTCAAGATAGTTTTGCGAGTTGGAAAAAGAAAAAAATACTCCGATAATTCCTTTAAACCGCCATCACAAGTTTAAAAAACAAAGTTGTCAGTTTATTCTAACAATCCAAAAATTAGCTAGTTTTTTTAAACAACAGTTCTGAAATACAATTTGAAAGTAGCGAAAAAATGAAACCATATCTTATTATCACATCAAGCAACACTAAACCAAGTTTGCTCCGTGAGACTTCTGGAAAAAAATAGACTAGTATGTATGTGTTTATATGCCTATATCACTTGTATTGTTGTATTTAAGGAGTTGGTGTATAGTACGGAGATGTATGGAGGTACAACTGCCAGCTCTATTGGTTGTGGAAGTGTTTTGGTGTGTTGGATGTGAATCTTATTATCAAGTTTATCCCCGTAATATAGCGACTGTTGACATAAGTATCTACATATGTTTTTACAATTAAGTTGTCCCATGGTCGCAGCTATCTTCTCCGCATCATTTTGCCGACTTGGAGAGAATCTGCGAAGACAGAGATCAGGTGGAGTGGTACATCTTCAACAAGCAACTCGTTGTGACTTTCATGTATCTCTCCAGGGCAGTTTTCAATTCTTGGTCTCTATAAATTACAAAAAAAACAAGCAAAGTTAAAAAAAATACAGAAATATGTTAAGGGCCTGTATGCACTGAGAAAAAATCATTCTATTTTCGCTTCAACTTTTTCTAATTTTGTATGGGAATGTTGGCACGAAATAAGAATAACGTAAGCGGCAATGTGAATTTTACCTTTTTAAGAAGAGCCTGGGAACAAATTAAAAAATCTAAAACAGCCAATTTGTTAAGATTGTAATTACCAGTATTTTGGCTAAATCGTACTTCTATATCTGAAAAACTGAATGGAAAATCCTCAGATCCCGTAAATTTCAGGGGTAGTTTAGGAATATTTTTTTATTCAAGGAATTTCCAAATATTATAATTTTAGGACAGTCAACTTGTAGTCAATACTTCCATCTATCACTGTCTTCAGTTTCAAGACGATGCTCTCAGTATTAGCTGAGTAAACTAATAAACGCCGAAGCTAAATGGCAGCATATGGCCTCTTGGGCCAACTAATTTCTGGTGAATAAGACTGGTGAAGATTCATCTTTCACTGTAGAACAGTTGGGTCGAATGAGATAAGTTTTCGAACCAATCGGGAAGAACATGGCGCTAGATAACTTCTTCAAAGAGATGCAAGGATAAGTAAATACAATAATGTTACCTCAAAACATCCATCTGCATGGCACACTGTTCATAGGCAGCCAAGAAGTGCGTCACCTCAGGTTTGGACCATCCTCCTGCCTTCAAAGGTTCCACACACCTGAAAAAATAATAACAAATAGACCCAGTATGACAAATAGTCCACATGCAGAGTTATATTGGAATTACTGTGAATTAATAATGTTGGTAATCTTACTTTTCAACAAGATCTATGAAGTAAGATCTCAATTCCCTGGCTCTGTGCAAGTTGATAGCCACTCCCATTAATCCACGAGTGTATGATCTGTTAATTCATAATAAATCATTGGTTTATTCTTAGAATTAAATTAAACAACATTAACATGGTAACAAAAGCAGCCATAACCTATATAAATCTGATCTGATAACCCTGATCAGTGAACGTATTAAATGGGTTGCTTGTAAAAAATAGCTAACTATATTAACATGCACTGACGTTTTGTATGCCGTTTCGCCTTATGTTACGGGCGCAATCGAGATGGCAATATTAGGTACGAGAGAAAGCATCTACCAGTATAGCGCACCAGTACAGGTTGGTACAGTACGTTTACTGGATCTGGGGGCAGCAGTAAACGGATAGGAAGAAATCTTACAATAGCATATTACTTTTTTTTTTGGAGCAACAATTTCGGTCTCCTTACTGTAGCCAGCTGACAATACTATTCGTTGAGCAACCGGGCCTTGGTTCTGACCAATCTGTCTCTAAATCAGTCCGAGATCAAATTACTGTTTTTGATACTATACTTTAATAGTTTACCTGAAATTTAGTTCCAACTCTTGATATGTCTTCTCCAACACTTTGGGTTTGAGTCTCATACACAACAAACTGTAAATAAATAAACAAAACATTAGATATTATAAATTATATCACCATTATATTGAAAGGTGGCAATGAATAGCGCCGATTGGCTTTGTCGACTGCGCAGTTAGTCTGCACATGTGCTGTTGCATTGTATTGTACATCAAACAAAACTTACATTAATCAGTTGTCATACAGTAAAAGAATCAGTCATTTAACATGAATGGTTCCAATGTTATACCTTTTTTAAATAGGGTCCATCTTTTTCGATGACCCTCTACATTTAAGAAAAGAATGGGATACTATTTAAAGAATTGAGCAGAATGCGATGGTACGAGCATGTCAGCAGAAGACTGCCAGAGTATGTTGGCAACAGGGCACAAACACTCAATGTTCCCGGTTGCAGATCCAGAGGAAAACCCAAGTGCAGGTGGAGAGAAGTGGTGAGGCAGGGCATGAGAGAGAGTGATGTTCTACCGGAGGATGCGCAAGACAGAGCAAAGTGGCGGCGAAACACAAGAAAAGCAGACCCCACCATTGTGTGGGATTAATAACTGCTATGGAAAAGAGAGAGAGAATTGAGAGATTGTAAGATGGGCTGTGACTAGAATCAATGTAAATAATAATAATTATCAGTTCTTACTGTTTATGTTCTTTTTCTTTATCCAATAAGACCCGTAACTCTCGTAAGTCCAACAGGAATTCCCTGTCCATTTCCGTGTCGTAAAATTCTGGACCTGTGTAGCAATAAGTCCAGTTGGATTTGATTACCTGAAAACATAGAAATATGAATAACATGTCACACTAAAGAAAAGTAACAAGACAGCAGTATGGAGAGAGGTGGGGGACTACTTAGTATGTTACTTAAGGGCCTACATGCACTGAGCAAAAATCATTCTAATTTCGATCAACTTTTTTAAATTTTGTATGGGAATGTTGGCGCGATTGGCCTAAGATCACTCGCAAACGAGTGGAGGGCCTTAAATAGAATAAATAATAATAATAATGTTGGCGCGAAATAAGAATAACGTAAGCGACAATGTGAACTATACCTTTTTGAAAGAAACCTGGGAAGAAATTTAAAAATCTATAACAGTCGATCTGTTAAGATTATAATTACCAGTATTTTGGCTTAATTATACTTTTATATATGAAAAACTGAACGGAAAATCCTCAGATCCCGTAAATTTTAGGATACTTCCGGAATATTTTTTTATTCAAGGAATTTTCAAATATTGTAATTTCAAAACAGCCAATCTGTAGTCCATACTTTCATCTATCACTGTCTTCAGTTTCAAGATGATTCTCTCAGTATTGGCTGAAAACAATTCAGGGCACCGAAGCTGGATGACAGCATATAGGACTTAAGCTACATTTAATTTTTCTTATAGTTTACCTGTGCACAATGAAAGAAATCTCCGAATGTTAAATACTGTAGTTTTTTCTTTGATGTTTCAAATCTCATGCAGCCAATGAATACCACAGCTGCATATTTCCTGTAATAAATTAGTAATACTATAAAATAATATGCATTTTTCAATTGTAGAAATGCGGCCGTCCAATAACCACATGGCCTGACTATGTAGACGAGATTCTCATGGATGGACGTGTTCTGAATGAAAGGAATTGTAGAGTGTGTATGACGAATTGCATGAATGTGACGGGAGCACGAAGTGTGTGTAAGGATAGGAAAGTCTGGTGACCTGTTCTCTCTGCCTAATCCGAAAACTACGTCATTTTGACAGATTAAAGCTTTCTTTTTTATATTTCTTTTTTTTAAAAAAAGCATCTGGCCTTAATCAAACAAACCCAAATACTTTCCTGCACACCTTGCACTAGACTAAAAGCCTGTATCGCAAAGTATGGAATACATCGCCACTGCTGGGGTTTGAACCTGGCATCTCCCACTTGAGAGACTGCCGCCTCAACCAACTGCGCCAACCATAGTATAATATAATATCTTACATTGCAAGGGAAGGAGAGAGCAGGAAATGTTGTTTGATATTAGCCTCCAGGTTCCCAGGTAAATCCTCCACAGCTTTATAAACCCTCTTCAGGTTGTGTGTCTGCCTCCTTGCCGCCCTCGCAGGGACGCCGAATCTCTCCGCCGCCTCTTCGACCTCACGACGCTGCCGCCAACTCAACTTCTTACCGAGGACCTCTCGGGCGACAATGTCATCCAGGGAATAATACCTGCAAATAAGTTTTTAATAGATTATTTAGAAAATCACATCAATCTTGTCATAAGAGCTGTCAAAGGTCCTCAATATTCTCACATTGTATATTTTAGAAGTAACCTACAATGTCGAAAATATTACAGAGCGGCGCTAGAGAAATCATTTTAAAGGCAAGATAGTTTTGCGAGTTGGATAGAGAAAAAAATCCTCCGATAATCCCTTTAAACCGCCATCACAAGTTTGAAAAACAAATTTGCCAGTTTATTCTATCAATCCAAATATTGGCTAGTTTTTTTAGACAACAGTTCTGAAATATAATTTGAAAGCAGCGAAAAAATGTAACCATATCTTATTATCACATCAAGCAATGACACTCAACCAAATTTGCTCCGTGAGACTTCCAAAAAAAAAATTACTATACCGATTTTTATCTGCATTAATGACTAAATCAAATATCAGTTGTATTGGCTCAAGTTCTTAATAAATTAAACAATAGACACCACAATAAAACGCATTTTATCGAAAGCCAGACTTGCTGGTGTACGTCATGCCACACATAAATATTATAATGCCAAGAAAAATAATCTTACTTTTCAATTAGCAGACGCTTTGTCTGATGATCGAGTTGGAATGAGAACTGCTCGGAGAGTTTAGTCGGGACCATCAACAATCTCTCCAGCAAGGAAAATGTCCTGAAATAAAAAACAATCAGTTAGAGATAGTTAGGTGGAGATAAATAAATGCTAAATTATATTACTATATCAAGTAATTCATGATATTACATCTACACGAGCCACACTAAATGCAATACCAATAATGCAATTTTTTTGTGACGATCCTATGTGGTGATCTAATTATCATTTTTACTGTTTGTGACGATCCTATATGGTGAAAAGAAAAATGTAAGGTGCCCTTGGGGCGATTTTATCTTTAAACGGCGCCTAAAGATGTCCAATTATTATTATTATTAATAAATGATGATAGAAGACTTAAGAAAGTGGTCTCGACAGGAAGAGGAGGAACTACAGTGGAGACACTCTATTAATGCGTTTCAGACATGATGGTCTCTTTCTTTCATGGACAGGTATTGGCAACCGAAGTAATTGTTGTAGAATATTTTATTTTCGATATTATTATTTAATCTATGTACCTGCATACTACATGTAGGTAGGTAGACATGTGAAATGACCAAGGGCCACACACTCTTCGCTTCTTGCTTCCGTCACATTGATATAAGAGTTCCTATATGGATATTTTGTGTTAAAAGAGTAATACTATATTTTAAAAAATCAAGATTATTAAGTATATTCGTATTAGTACAATGAGTCACTTATATTGTTTAGTTTTAAAGGAGCTTTCACGGTTGAAACATCTAACAGTGAAAGTTTATTAAAAATAAAGTGTAAATATTAACTGGTTGTCATTCTCTGCTAAGTGGTTCACCGATGGTAAGACGCAAGGAAGCTATTAGAAGCGTAGCGGGGTATAGAAACGCATTCATATAATGACCGGACTATAATGTACTGTTATTTTAAAGCAAGAGTAGGAGGACTGGGATACATAGCAGAACATTCAGTGGGGATAGTAAGCAGGGTGATGGGAGGTGCCCCAGTCCTATAGACTAACACAATCAATAGTGGGTGATCCTTTTCCAGAAGGCTTCTGGAGGGGGCACCCACAACAACGCCGACCAAATGTCGAAAGGAGGAACTCCAGGAAAAATGTAGTAATATTGGGTACCTGTAGTGATCCAAAACATCGCTTGCAACAAGATCCAAGGGGGCCCCGGTTTGTTTCACAATACCCCTCTTGTCTAAGGTACATACTGCTTCACTCGCTGTAAACAAAAATTCATTAAGTTAGAATATGGTTAGCAAATTAAGAATCCTTAAAAAAAGCATCAAAAAACATTTTCATCAACGGGAAGGGGGGTTGTCCCAGTTTGACTTGCGAGAAATCTGGCAACCCTCCCTATGAATGAGTGAATACTGTTGTGAGATCAGACATGTCACCATAGCTGCCTGGCTGATAACATTTCTTATCCAATAGAGTTGTGTATGTATGGAGGATGGTATGGAGCTTGTTGTTGCACAAAGTGTGAATGTATTTAAACAATGGACTTGACAGACTGAATGAGTGAATACTGTTGTGAGATCAGACATATCACCATAGCTTCCTACCTAATAACACCTTATAATAACAAAACGATAAATCTTGTTGAAACAAAGAATACAGATGTGGCAAAATAACCCGATTTCGCAATCACGTATTTGACAGTTGGAACTTGTTTATAATGAAGAAAAACAATATTAAAATATAATGTTTACGGTTTAATCGTACAAATATATGATGTATATGAATACTAGACTGATAAACATATTAAGATTATTATTAAAAATTATTGATTTCTGCCCATTTCTAAGAAAACAACAATGGACATAACCACAAAATGTTGACGCATAACTTACAGGAGCGTCCCTCAATCCACAGCTCGTATATTTCAGGATCTACCAATGTGTAATTACTAATAAATACATCCACCTCAGCGTACATACTTTATTAAAAACAATTAAGTAATTATAAGTACAAAAATAAACCAGACAGATCAAAACCAATATCAACTTGACATTTGATTGATAAGAACGGGAATAAATTTTCAGAGCTACCAATGTAACGAAGTGAAAAATGTTGCCATGATGAGTAAAATGAAGTTAAGTTTACATAGTGATAGTAAGAATGCAAGTTCACTTTGTATGAATAAATACATATCTTAATAAATAATTTACTTTTGCATACGAATTTTGTAGGTATTAGTAAGAAAATAAAATTAGGGAGATCGCCGCCCCAACCAACTGCACCATCGATGTGGACTATTTTGGGCGCCGGTAGCGATAAAATCGCTTCAAGGGCACCTTTCATTTTTCTTTATCACCATATAGGATCGTCACAAACAGTAAATATGATAGATCAAATCACCACATAGGATCGTCACAAACAAAATCTTGTTCAAAAACTCGGTTGGTTCCGAATATATACGATATCCAAGAATCTATCGTTCGCACCTGAAGATTTCGCTCATTTTGTACTAGACTCGAAAGCAGCAAATTTTTGACTTAATATGCTTATTATACACTCACACACCATTTACTGGTTGCCTCATTATTGAGATATACCGTGATGGTATAGTAGTAATATGCTTATTTCAGAATTAAAATTTCTTGAAACATAATACACATAGTATAAATTCAGGAGTGACCTTGATAAATACTTAATCACTTATAGATTGGTATAGGCAAGGGAAATTTAATCAACTTTCAGAAATTCAAGACAATGAAATTCCTTCATAACATGGTTCTGTAAAAATCCGCAATACAATAAAAATATACCTACGTGTTCACATAGAGTACATCGTCCCATAACTGAGGAATTTTCTTAATAAAGGAGGTACTACACCACAAATTCCTCTCAACTCAACACGACTCATAATAATTCCATTACTACTCACTATTCTGTGGAAAGCATTCCTCCATGGAGGTTCCCCATTCCACCGCAGTGGCGCGGCGGAGGAAAATAATATAATATTATATTCGTAGTTCTTGATAGGACACTGAAGAACTTCTTAATGCACTGAGGAAAAAACGTTCTATTAAAAATATGAATAATGTAAGCGACAATGTGAATTATACCTTAAAAAAAAACTGAAAACAAATTGATAAATCTACGACAGTCAATTTGTTAATCTTATACTTACTTACCAGTATTTTGGCTAAATTATAATTTTATATCTGAAAAACTGAACTGAATGGGAAATTCCCGTAAATTTCAGTGGTACTTTCGTAATTATTTTTTGTTCAAGGTATTTCCAAACATTGTAATTCTAGGACAGTCAACTTGTAGTCAATACTTCCATCTATCACTGTCTTCAGTTTTAAGACGATGCTCTCAGTATTGACTGAGAAAACGCCGATAAATGCAATGTTTTTTATTCGTAATGTAGGATGAGAGAAGAACATATTAAGGGGTAAATTATTCAATCTTCCACACTCTCTCGTTCTAATCAAAGAATTTGACCTCTTTCCAGCATATCGTCTCCCCAGATGCATAGCTCCCTTCGGAGCTGTGAAAAACAATGCGCTTGCCGCAGGTGAAGGAAAAATGGAACATCAATTAAATAATGATAAGCCCATTTCCACTACTGGATGTTTCAGGGGTTTTAGTTCCTAGTCTTTTGGTGTAATTTGGATATGGTGTAAAACAATGAAAATGGCGCCGCAGGCGAAATTATTTCGAGTTCACGCGTTATAGAGATAACGCATTGAATTTAATTTTCGCTTTGTTTAAAATATTTTATATGCAGATTTATCCGATTATGTTAGAAACAATAGGAAATATTTTGTTGATAAGATATGTTTTCTCGCATTCTTTAATGGCATCCAGTCAACCACTGCTGACCGTGAACACAAAGTTCAAAGGTGCTGTTTATTTATTTATTTATTTATATAGTTTTGACGGCCACAAGGCCTTTGGAAAGTTACAATACAAAAAGTTAAAAATATCAATACAATAAAGGTACAGAGCCAAACAATACACAGTAACAACAGACAAAAGAATCACAATTAAGACAGTATGTAAACAACTAAACACACAATATGGACAAAAAACAGTAAAATAAAAATCGTAAAACAATACAGACTTAAGACAGAAAACACAATAGTACATTAAATTTCGGGAGCCAACCCACTGCGAAAGTGCAAAGTGAGTTTGCACTTGGTAATCACTTCACTATCATTGAACATATTATCTATGACATGATTAAATTCATTACCTAACATGTGCAAGGGATTAATTGTGCAGTGGCGAGCGTAGTTGGTGCGAGCATTTTCTTCCGTAAACAAAATACTTTGAATTAAATATTGAATTATTCTCGTTGTGTCTATATTAAGTTTTATGCTGAAAGAAACGTCATAAGACAAGTTTTTTTTTCTTACGCCTACTGAATCTCAGAGAACACTTGAAAAATAGTTAAGTATATAAAAAAGTGGGATCTGATGGTAAAAAGTCTGCATATATCGACTCACTGAAATCGGATCTGTTTCATCTTGAGGCCTTAAGTTTGTAGACATTGAGATAGGCATTATAGAATACGATCTGAGAATAACAAGGTTCCAGCTACCAATTTGATATCGACTTTTTGCGTAAAATGATTCTAATCGACATGACGTATGAGCACTGGCGGATTAAGCGGTGCACAAAGTACGCAACTGCGAAGGGTCCCCGAGATATGGGGGGGATAGGTTAGACTTCATACAATAATATACTACTTCTTAACTCCCGCATTTTACCATGGATTGCTGCAAAAATTTGGAATAACATTTGCGACAATATAGACTGTGTCCTAACGTCGCCAGTTTTTGGAGAAAAAGCTTTTCCTAGGAGATGCTATGATGATGAGGGGATCCAAGGGTTGTGTGGGGTCGAGTGTGATATCAAATCAGATCTTAAGTCATATTTTGTCTAGCTCAAGTCTGTAAAGTATGCCGGGTTGGTTTGTTAAATCTGCCGTTGCGAAGCACGGGTAACTCAGCTAGTGTGTAATAAAGCCGTTTTTTCTCACTTGTTAGGGTGGGGGCTCCAAAATCTATTGTTGCGTAGGGTCCCGGATGTATTAATCGGATGTAGTTTTGTAAATAAGGAGACTAACCTTTGATCTCATTTTTCTCAGTATTATGGTCTTGTCAGTTAAAACCTTGTTATTGTCGAACGACGATCTGACCCCCGGGGGTAAATAAGGTCAGGTAGAATTCCTCTCACCATCCTGTATAATTCTATCTCCAACATCCTATATAACATACATACATTCTGTATATAGTCGATTAGGGGATGACGGAAAACCTATAAATACTGGGGAAAATACGTTAAACACTCATTTTTTAAGTTTTCTTCCTAGTGAAAAGTTCTCATATTCAAAGGTAATCTAGTTTCTAACGTTCTAAATTTTAAATTTAAATCCAAATTTAGTGTAGTGCTATTTTCTAAATTGTTCCAGTGAAAACTTATGAATTTCCATCTCTATTTACTGTTTTACTTTTACTTAGACTAGGGACCCAACTATGACGTCACGGTCATTTCCCGAATTGTCAAGGTTCAAAATCGCATGAACAATCGGATAATAAAATGTAAAAAATAGAGCGTTCTTTTAACTATTTGGGGTTAATTTCGTTCCATTCAAAAAAACTTTTATAATCATACCCTAGATTTTAATGCATATTATCCATAAAAAAAATCTCTGCGACCATCGGGAAACAAGTTGCTGTCTTTAGGAAAAAAGATCAGGGGCGTTTTTCACAATTTTTGTTGAGAAACCTATACAAGATTTAAAAAATCTTTTACGGTCATTCCCTAGATAAAGGTTCAATGTATCTACTCTATTTTTTTTCAAAGCATATTTAGTACGGTTGTCGAGATCTAAGGTCTCACGTTTTTTTTTTTTTATGTAAGCATTACAAATCATCTATAAAGTTATTTTGAAATCACAATATTTATGTTTTGTGAGAACATCGGAATTTTCTACATGTCGTAGTTGAATATAACAAGTAGTTACATCTCAACAGATACACAGCAAAGGAAGGACCTTCCATCAGGCTTATGACTGATCGTCGGCTGGCTTAATGTGATCACTTTACACTTAAGTAACATTCACCAATTCCAGTCCATCCATCTGCCGCGGCCGGGAATAGAATCCAGACCTCCAACTTGACAAGCCGGTATTCTACCACTGTGCTATGGAGGGTCCATCCTTTTCTGTGTATCTGTTGAGATAGACCTAACTACATGTGTAAAATTTGTGTAAATAAATAAATTTCAGTTATGGTATACACCCGTCCACCCTCAGTTCCCCTGGACACAGTGTGGGCCAGATTCGAAGGCCGAACCAAAGATCCAGAGGGCAAAGGAAGAAGGTATCTTATAAAAGACGTTCCAAGGAGTATGTTCCAGAGGGTTGTGGATCACTTGAGCGAATATTTCGCCAAGGATGAGCCACTGTGCAAAGCTGTTGGTGAGAGAATTGTGAACTAATTTCTGTAAATTGTGATGTGTCCTAAACGTCATCCAAAATAATTCTCAATCTCTATTCATATATACGAAAATGCCTGACTGACTGACCGACTGACATACTCATCAACGCAGAGCCCAAACGGCTAATCCTAGAGAACGGAAAATTTGAAGACGATTGGTTGTAATGCAAAACTTTCCACTGAAAAGGGATTTTCGGAAATGCCGCCCTTAAGGGGGTGAAAAATAGGGTTGAAAGTTTTTTAGAGTATACGAATATCTCGCGGAAACCAGACGAGGTACGAACTTGAGATTTGGCAGATAGATTCTCCTATCGGAATTAGTAATAGGGTGTTTGGGCGTTGCAGTCACATTCATACAATTTGTCATACACGTTCTCCAATTTCTTTTACTCAAAACTCGTCTGTCCTTGAGGATTTGGTCGACATGATCAATCACATTCATTCTCTCAACAAGTTCTGTAGGTACATCTAAGTTTATTCACATTCATCTTATACATGCCAACTACCTTACAGTCAGTCATCTCTCTATTCTATTAATAACCTCATTCCTTATTCTATCTCTCAATATTTTCCCAAACATTGTTCTCGGCGGCCTCATTTCCACCGCATTCAACCCTGATTCGTACTTCTTCAGCCTCGTCCAAGTCTCACTAGCAAGGGGTTGGCACTATAATAAGACAGCATTGTGCACTAGCACTTTTGCTTTCGTAGACACATATTGCTACTACTAAATTAATTGGTACAGTTTTTCTTGTGAATGATGAATGTATTTTATTTTCCGTTTCCCAGGCATGTTCTATGATCCAGAAATCATTGGAGGCATCAGGGACATGTGGTTTAAAGCCTTGGAAGACAGATTATCCATCGTCTGCATTCCTGAGGACGAAGAGAATAAACCAGAACCAACGATTGTAGCTGCCAACATCCTGGCTCACTCAACAAGAGACCATAAAATTGATGTAAGAATTCATTGTCATATTGTATTTCTTTTCCTCTTCCAATTTTTTTTACTCCTCTCTTCTTTGGGCTTTCTGGATCCATCCACTACCAGCGACGGGGACAATATCATCGGCCCATCTTTCCTGAGGCCGGCCTATTCCTCTTTTCATGTCCCACGGTCTCCATCTCAGGATTCTGGGTGCCCATCTGTCCACTCCCTGTCTAGCGACATGACCTGCCCATTGCAATTTAAGTGTGGCAATGCGATCCATCACATCGGAAACTTTTGTCCGCGTCTGATTTATTCATTTTTGATATGCTATCTCTCAGACTTACGCCTAGCATTGAATGCAAATTTTGCCTCTCCATAAAAAAATGTGTAATCGGCCCATTAATGCCGGTGATCACTATGTGTCATGTTCAGTTCTAAACTTTAAACAATTCTTTTGTTTTTTTTAGGTAAAACCAGGAAGTGTCTTCGAAAGGGTAATAAACGCTGTCATGCACATCACTAATGAAGTCGATGCTTTCGAAATGTATAAATTGGACGAATATTTGGGAGCCTTTGGCTTGGCTGTGGCCAGAGAATTTAGAGGACAGAACATAGGAGCGCATATGCTGAATGCTAGGTGAGAAACAGTGATGAATCCCAGTTAGTCTGTGTTTATATATGCTTATATCCCTTGTATTGTTGTATGTAAGGAGTTGGTGTATAGTATGGAGATGTATGGAGGTACAACTGCCAGCTCTATTGGTTGTGTGGTGTGTTGGATGTGTAGGTATAATGTTGTCTATAGCTTCAGTTGATGTCCTCTCAGGTGCACTTTAGAGCTCATGGTGAAGAAAGCTGGTAGTATCTCGCATGACTACCTAGTGCTCATACATACACACACAGTATATCTCACACGTCTCTCCTTATTCAATGATGTTAAGTTCCATCATAGTGATACAGTTTTCTCTCACATGTCATTTTTTTATAAATCTGGCTTATTTCTTTCTTGTTTCAGAGTTCCTCTATGTAAAGCAATGGGTTTCAAATTGACAGCGACAGTGTTTACAGCGGTCGAATCTCAAATTTTAGCCAGGAGGTGTGGATTTAAAGAAATTGGCGAAGTTTCTTACAAGTTCTTAGCGCAGCTCTACGATTTCCCTAGTGAAGAAATCCAGACGGAGTCGATGATATACATGGCCTTAGAAATTAGTTAGGCAAAGCTGGAATTAATTTAGAATGTAAGCAAAACATCCTAAATAAGCAATCGTAAAAATACTTTTTGAAACCAAGATTTTATTACTTCACATCCTAGTACGCGGTCTTCCAAACGATACCAAATACGCCTTTCTGGGGTGCTTGGATTCCTTCATTCCAATGGCGCCTCCCGCCAAGTATTGACAGATGCAAAATTTGTAAAAAGATATGAGTTCTACTCGTGAAGCACTTTCGTGAGATACCAAACACGGCGGTATGCGGTGACTGGATCCTCTCGATCGCTTGGTGTCTCTCAAGACTTGAGCTGGACAACATCTTACTTACTATCTGGATTTCTTTTCCAACGCCTTTTCATACGATAGCACACATCCTATGAGATCTCTATGAGATCGCCGTTAATTTAGTTCATTGTATAGGCCCCTATGACATAAGAAATTATTAAATTTATTTAAACCAAATGTAGACTAGTTATAATAAAATGTATACATTATTAATGCATATCTTATATAGGAAAATGTACAAATTGTATCTTTTCCAAGAGATAAACTGAATGTGAGAATTGAAACTCTGTAGTCTTATTTTTAAAAAATTAGGCCTAATTAAATCTTTATATGATAAATAAAATCACCCTAAAGCGGTGTAGTTTTTTTTTTTTAAGTATTCGGGTCTGCATACACAAACCCAGATATTTTCCTGCGCACTTTGCACTAGGCTAAAAGCCTCAATCTCAAATTGTGGAATACCTCGCCACCGCCAGGGTTTGAACCTGGCACCTCCCGTTCGAGAAACTGCCGCTTCAACCAACTGCGCCAACCATTTACAAATAACGAGACTAAAGTGAAATTATTTTGAACTGTCGAACGCAGTCATAAAAGTGTGACTGAGAAGGCATGTCAGAGCCATAAGTGCGAATAAAGTAGGTAGTCGTCCCTTCTCGGTCACACTTTTATACTTTTATGACTGCGTTCGACAGTTAAAAATAATTTCAATAAAATAAGGTTCCATCTCTAATTTTGTTCAACATTTTGATTCCCTCATTTAAAAGAAGGTATTAAAAAAAACTATTTTTTACATTTTATCATGCGGTTTTGAACCTTAATGCCTTTATTTTCGGGAGACTATATTATAAATAGTTTGAGTATACCGCTATCAGTTTCTTGATTGGATCAATCAGTTAATAATCCTATAATGAGTTCGAGTTCCTGGTTGGATCATTGATGTTGCTATTCTGAAGAATAATTTGATGATCAAGGACGTATTAATAAAGGATCAATTGGGGAAATTGAACCGAATGATTCCAGGGACGGATATTCCTACAGGACAACTGGGGCGACGCCCACCCAAAAATATTACGTCCTCCCAAAAATATTACTCCACAAACGCATATAAAATTTAAGTATGTATGTATGTATCTACAGTATCTATACACAGTATGTATATGGAAGTATAACTACCAACCAACATTATACAACTTATGAATAGTATACCGTATTATATTACCGTAGGTAGTATCCTTCTCGAAGATACTACCTACCTATAATACGCTAAGATGTGACTATGAGCTATATACTATATTATTATGCAATACCATCTGGTATGGGCAACGTCGAGTCTTGCCCAGGATTTCTATAGAAAACATGACCTGCTTCATTTATGGTTTCAGTACTCGGATGTAAGAGCATCGAAGGGCAAACGTTCTGTCGCCCCTATGGGTCCCCAAATTTTATTATAAGGTTTAGTAGATGACCATAAACAAAAAGAATAGATTGAATTTCTTAGCCACAATACTATGATGATGCTTTTACTAATGCACGCTTAATATTAGTCCAAATTTTACTCCCCGGCATAGAAAGTCGCATCTAGCTACAAAAATGTGCTCACTAGACACCATCAACACATGTACGGACACCCGAAATTTCTCTATTCATCTAAATAGTTTTTTTAATTATTGTTTTTTAAACACATTTTTACCATCATTTTACAAACTTTGTTCAAACTCGATAGTTGCATAACGTTGTTACACGCGTTCGGTTAATAATTATTATATCCTATTTTATTTTCTATTTTTAGTAATATGCAATAGGTATGCAAGAGTGTTTAGTGTTGTTCTGTAATTTGATAAGAATGATAAGTTTAGTGTTTCCCTAAATTTTAAATTTTAAAGTTCAATAGGTATAATATAATACTGTTTAGTGTTGATGGTCTTTAGTATGACACGTAAAGTTTTTCTCTAAATTATAAATTTGTTTTGTTACTATTCAATACTAATATAAGGGAGTTTAAAGTTGTATTTGGTGTGATATACTTGTAAGTGTTTCTCCAGTGTTTAAATTTAATAGGTAAAGTACTTTTTTGTAAGTACGTATTATTTGTGTTTATACTGGACATATCGTAAAATCGCAATTTACGCCGACCATGAATACTGTAAAGGCTTTGCTTGGAAAATCATTACCATACGAAGATAAATTGAGTGTGAAAGTTTTGGGCCCACATCGTCCTGACTTAAAGTTAAATCAGGAATATTTGTGTAAATCTAAAGTCTATTCACGCAAATTTAATCGAAATATGTATGAAAAATACTCGTGGCTCTGTGGATGCGAGGAAAAGAACGCATTCTTCTGTTTTCCTTGCCTCATTTCCGGAATCTGGTGGAATCTGTTGGAGAACAAAATGGGGTAATTGCGATTAATTATTGTGACAACATTATTGCAAGGTCTCAAGAGCGATTTCAATTTACGGGACACCTGTCGGCACCTAAATTGTTTGTGGTAAGATTTTTCAAAGACTACCATAAAGTGTTTCCTACAAAAGACTTTACAACTACACTGTCGGAGTACCCAATTATTGATGGACGTAAATTTAAAACAGAATTAGAAGTTTTATATCGTCGGGACGATATACATTGTGCGAGTGGAGCTGTGGCCTTACTACAATTAATAGTAGAAAATGATTTAAGTGAAATATTTTCAGAGTGCGTGAAAGTACTCTCAATAATAACGACGTTGCCAATGACGACAGTTGAGAATGAGAGATGTTTCTCAACGCTCAAAAGGATCATAACATTTTTGAAGAACACAATGGGCCAAGACAGACTTAATGCATTAGCAATGTTATCTATAGAAAAAAGACTGATTAATTCGATGAGTGATTTCAATCAGCAAGTCATAGACGTTTTTGCTCAAGGGAAGAATCGTAGGATGGATTTTATTTATAAGTGATTGATTGAAATCTTATTCATCTATCTAGTGTTTAGTGACTTGTTTTTATTTAATAGTACTGTTGAAAGTTTTAGTTTTAAGACAGCCCAATTTAGTGGATAAATAATAATAGATAATAAACCAAGTATTTACATAAGCGTTGTTAACCAAGCACCTGATGATGGAATGAAATTAACTAATTGGTAAGTCTTTTAATTTATTTTTGTTCATCTAAAAAATGAAAATAATCAATGATAAGTACTACCAATTGCAGTTTTCGTCAATAACATTTCGTTCATATCAGGTTTACTATATATTCGTATATTGTATATTACGTACCATCTTAATGTTGCGGCTTGAAATACGTAGTGGTTTTGATCTATTTGGAAAGATAGGTATTAGAAAACGAATAGGTAGATGATGGATACATCCACCATAAAATAATCGATTGCATAAAAGTTTCAGAGAAGTATACCCCCAGGCAAAATTTATTTTAATTAGTATCTTCGATAAGTATCTGCCTGGTGACAAATTAGTATCTGTCTGGTGACTAATTGGTAAGTTTCTTACTTATTGTTAAAAAAAAATAATAATAATCATGATAAGTAGTTCCAATTGCAGTTTGCGTCAATAGCGCTTCGTTTATATCAGGTTTATATATAACATTACGTACCAAACTTAATGTTACAGCTTAAAATATGTATGGAAGACAGAAAAAGTCAAGGATGGCGCTGGTATTAGGTATTTATCGTTTTAGGTAGGTATATCGGATTTTAGTTTTGCCTCACATTGCCCTCCCATCCCCCCAACCCACGAGCCGCCACTGAATGATTCCATTATTATTAATTACTAGCTGTAACCCGTCTGTTCATGGAGAGCAATCACGAATTAAAAAAATTGTATATGCCACAATGGGGGTCGGCTGGGGAAATTGGAATAGGTAGTCCAGTGGTGAAGGGTGGATTTCTGCAGAAGGGAAGCCGGCGCTAACATTTCTCATGGGATTACGTCAGATTAGACACTATTATACCTATCATTTTTTCCAAAAGGTAACTGGGAATGGGATGAGAATCGTGTTCTTAGGTAGCTTCGCGCCTGTAAGTTACCTGTACTCAAGTTTAGTTGCTAAGACATAAGTAAATCAAATTGTTACCAGTGTTACCACATCGTTGCTGGTCATACATCACAATTTTTCAAATTTCGTGAAAATCCATTAAATTACAATTGTGTCATAAAAAAATAGTCTGCGGCGCTAATTAGAACGACCGATGGATCAGTTAATAGGATATATAGAATACAGAATGTAAGAAGAGTAAAAAGAGGCTTGAGTAGTTACGACTGAAGTTAAACTGGGCGGTATATACGCAGAGCTGGGCAGAAAAGCGTTAATCCGTTAATCGTTAATTAACGAAGTTAACATTTTGGTTAGCGATTTAACGCTTTTCTCACCTCCAAAAATTGTTAACGGATTATTTAACTTCCGTTACATTTTACTTCCGTTAATTAAGTCCGTTAAAAATTGATTGTTTGCATAGACATCATCCACTGGCGGCGCTGGCATTAGATTTTTCATGTACATTATATTGCGCAGCATATTTTATAGATTTTTATTTCAATAAAATAAACTAAACTACATTACGACCTTCTATATACTCCCACAAAAAAAATCGGCTGCGGCGCCTTTCAAACACTGACGTCAATGGACGAGTGTAATAAAAAATGTACCTAGGTGTTTGTAAATTTTTATTTAAGACATTTTACTCCTTATTCAAGAATGAGACTCGCCACCCATTATGTATTTTTTATTTGTTGTAGTCACATTGTATGTATTTGTGTGCCCACTTTGTAGGGATACATTGCAATAGTATGAATGTGACAGTAGTAGTACTTGGGTAGTTCTATTTCATGCCATTTAACCGCGATTTTTTTACATTAACGCTTTAACGGATTAACGTTAACTTCCGTTACATTTTTCAAAATGTAACGCTTTAACGATTAACGAAGTTAATTTTTCGTTAACGGATTATCAATTAACGAAGTTAACTTTTTGGTTAACGGTGCCCACCTCTCTATATACGCCACTGCTAAGTATATAGATTTCAAATTTATCAACATTTTATGTAAAAAATTGTTCATACAAATATATTTGTTCTGGCAACGCGATAAGAATTATCAAATGTTTTTTTTTCTAAGAAATAATTAAGATATTTAGGTAGGTACCTAGTTACTTTGATAAATTTTATTTTAAATATAAGAATGTATAAATATATATGTAGTGTTACCAGTAGTTTTTGCGCGATTCGCCTAATTAAATCTGCTGTTTCATTACCAAATGTTAGAACTGGTACAATGCATGAGTCTAAAACTCTTTTCTTCGGATAGTTGGGGTATTTTGGAGATTTTAGGATACCTATACGAAAGTTTTCCAAATGCGGCCCAGGCAAGTGCACATCTACCACTTCTTCTTCTTCTTCATTAGCCTTCTTCCCTCCACTTTATTGTTTATCATCCCTAGGCCCTAATTTCGGGCACATGGACTCGTCAAATTAACATAGTTACAACAATCAAAAGGAATTTTTAACAATAAACAGTGAAAACGTGCCAGAGAAATAGAATCAATGCAAACAGAGTGTAAAGGGCTCAGTTTGCATTTCGTCATGAAGGATATAGGCCTCTGCTGGATACAGGCCTCTTCCAACTGTTTCCACTCGTCTCTGCTCTGACCCTTCCGCATCCGGGTTCCCCCAGCGATTTGGACAATGACGTCGGTCCATCTCTTTGGTGGCCTTCCGACGCTCCTTCTATCTGTCCAAGGCCTCCACTTAGTTAGGCATAATTTCCTGTAGATTATACCTTAGATTCGATACTTACCATTATTTGATCTATTATAAATCAATGTCATTTGTCGTGTCAATGACAATTATTGTGGTGATGACAATGTCAAATATTTTATGATAATCCTGTTAGATTATTACATATCAATTCTAATTGAATTTATTGGTACATCATATTTAATAGGTAATAGGTATTATAAAACAAAATAAATAACATAAATCATAAGATTAGTACATAAGTACTGGAGGTAGGTAGGTAGGTACCAGTGGAGAAGGGTGGATTTCTGCAGAAGGGAAGCCGAGGCTAACATTTCTTATAGGAATATGTCAGATTAGACACTATTATACCTATCGTTTTTTTCAAAAGGTAACTCGATGGGAATCGTGTTTTTAGGTACCTTCGCACCTGTTAGGTACCTACTCTAATTAGTACACGTATTATAAGATAAGCGTTCAATTTGTACTAACCACAGAACAAATATGCTAACTGCATGCATCAGTGGTGTAGTTCTAAATAAAAAAAAGTATCACCCTTCACCCTATTTTTTCATAAAAGTACAATTTTCCTGCTTTTTTAATCATTGTTGAATAGTGATTCCTAAACTAAGGTGTTAAACTGTTTACAGCAAAATTTTAAACACACGAGGTCTCCTCACATTGGAGAGTAGTTCTATTTTATCCCCTCATGCCGGGATAGGCAGGGAGAACAGATCGCCAGACCTTTCTGTCCTCACACACGATTCGTGCAATTCGTCATACACACTCTACGATTCCTTTCACTCAGAACACGTCCGTCCTTGAGGATCTCGTCGGTACTATATCTTGTTAATAATGTAAGAATAGATTGGCCATCATCGAGATTCGAACCTGAATCCAAACTGCTATCATCAAATGCGACAACAATCTACTAGATTTTGATTTTTGAAATGAAATTCCGGCAACTATGCTACTAAAAGAAGTAATATTTTCATGAGAGTCTAGTATGAAAATATCATCGATTTCTTGTTATAAGAAAACAACGCGAATTTCACCCAATATTTTCGCGAATTTTCTTGTCTTCGGTTATTTTTATTAACCAACAACTGTATTGTCAATGACCTTCACACTTGTAACATTGATGTGCTAACAATAAATAGATAGTATTGCAGTGGCGTAACAATTCTATTATATAGTTAGGGGACACGAGGCAAATTATAAGAAATACACAAACAATAAGACATCAGGAACTCTATATCTTGTCATGGGCGTCGCCAGCCTCAAAGCTAGGGGGGATGAAAGTTGGTGTTATGATGAGAAAACTTGCGGTAAGAATGTGATTTTTTGTGAGGTTTATCATTTAATATCTGAAAAAAATCTGGACGGAGCATTCACAATAATACCGATCAAAAGTCGAGAAGGAATCATCATAATCAGTGGCTCTAAAGCCCGTTGTGAGCCTTGCCCTCCTCCAGCATTTGCCTCCATCTCCCTCTATCCTGTCATGCACTTCTCCAGTCCCTAAGGCATCCCAACAGCATCCACATCCTTCTGTACTCCATCCATCCAACGGAGTTTGGGTCTTCCAACACTACGCCTACCTTGTGGCCTTGTATGGAGGATTTTCTTTGGCACTCTCTCCTCATTCATTCTCTCCACGTGCCCAGCCCACCTCAGTCTTCCTATTTTGTTACACTTTATAACGTTGGGCTCATCATACAGAAGGAATACTCCTGGAAAAAAGATTATTAGCTAGGTAATGGGTATATAATTTATATTACGAAAAAAAATAAAATTTATTTCACACATTTCCTGCCGATTTTAGGCTTTGTATACATTTTCTAGGAATTGTAAACAATGAAGGATTACATGAATTTCCAGTACCTAACATCTGTATACAACTATGTCGCCACAAAGTAGTGCCTCAAAAAATAAAAAATAAGTTGTTACGCCACAGTGTATACTGTATAGTGAATCTCTTCAACAATGTTTCGGCGTAGTATTTTCCGGATCGCAATAATATTTCAGTAGATGATTAGGTATTAGGTAAGTATATAATATACCTACTCAATAGTAAAGTACTATCGTATTGTTATGTTATGTTGTTATACTATACACACGTGTATGTGCTATCATTATACTGTCAGGGGGCCTCTTACAGGGGAGTGTCTCATATGTATGCTCCTCTTACTTTTTAGACATCTTCTTCTTCCTAATATTAATGTAGACTTGATGGCCTGTTATTTAAGAGGGGTTAGCCTCCTGCGAGGTCGACTCCCAGCTCTTAATCCATCTCTTTGGTGGTCTGCCCGGGGGTCGGCTACTTTGGGGTTGGCCATGCAGCACAATGTGAGGAAGCTTGGATGGTTCCATTCTCCTCACACGCGCGTACCAATACCTATATCCTCCGTTGCCTTCCCCATCTGACGACATCCTCGACCTCGCACATCTCTCTAATTCCCGTGTTTCTTATATTCTGTCTCCCTGCAATGTTCCTGAGGGTCCTCATCTCAGAGTGTTCTTGGTCACTCACTGTGGTATTTTTAGGCATAAGAAAATTAATATTGTATTTCCAATAGATGTGGCATCAGTATCTACCATAAAGATACACATTTGGTCTAAATCTGTAACCTCTACTAAATAATTTGGTCTAAATCTGTAACCCCTCGGTAAATGAAAATCTATATAGTACGCCTCTGCGGCCCTGTGTAGAACCTAGTAATTCATATTTTTATGATTATCACTTCGTTCACCTGACAATGCGTTATGATTGGCAATCAGCCCTCATCAATTAGACGTTATATGACTCATAACTATTGTAAACAAGTAAGTAATTCAGTCGGTGCTGAAAAAACTTTAGTCTGACGGTGGAGACATTTCATTCGGCACGTTCAACGTATACATACATCTGTTTTACTAGGTACGGTATGCTAATATTTTTAACCTAATTTAACTGAACAATAGAAAAATTTCGTCGGGAAAAGTAATATAACTCAGCTAATACTAAAGATATCATCCTGAGACTTAACACATGGATAAATGAGAATATGTTTTAGTGACTCTTATAGTTAGAAATTTGATTTTTGTAAATTTTCTTAATAAAAAATAATTTCAAAGTTACACCTGAAATTTACTGAAACGTAACTGAACAATCGAAATATTGCGTCGGGAAAAGTAAGATAACTCAGCTAATTAAATATTAAAGATATCATCTTAAGACTTAAAACATGGATAAACGAGAATATGTTCTAGTGACTCTAGTAGTTATAAATATGATTTTAATAAATTTTCCTAATAAAAAATAATTACAAAGTCACCTCCGAAATTTACGAAACTTGAAATTATTCCTATAGTTTGTTAGATATAATGCTGTAATTTGGTTGATATAATGTTTAAGGTAAGACGCAGTGACTGATGGAAATTGTTTCCTTGTCTTAATACACTGATTTACATTATGTGTGTGCCTTGTGTAAATGATTGTCATTTTCTGTCCACTCACATAACTGCAACTGAGAGACATTTTAGTAGGTAAGAAATGAGGTAATTATGGAGATGAATGGATGTACGAACAAACTAGTTGAGATGGTTTGAGCATATGGAGAGAATGTCTGAGGATAGAATAACAACACCTGGAGTGAACATATTGATCAAATACTCAGGGACGGACGCGTGTTGAGTGGGAGAAACTGCAGAGTTTGTATTAAGAACGTTATATGGAAACTAAAGATGGATGTTAGGATAGAAGTGTGTGGCGCTAAGAATATGGAATGCTAGATGCTAGAATCGAGATTATTATCCGGAATTGAAATATCTTCTATCGGAATCTTATCATAGCACACATGTGAAATACTATATCTATTCCTTCCTAGATAAAAATTGTTGATACCTATTCAATGTCACATATAATACCATGGCCGTCGCCAGCTTGGGAGCTAGGCGGAGCAAACAAAATTTAAGTATTTATATACTTAGTAGGAAAATTGCGTAAATAGCGCCGCAAGCGAAATTTTTTTGGGTGACTAAATGGAGAAGGTCAAGATGTAGTTTGGTTTCAAATACATAAATCATAGCAAATGGCGCCGCAGGCAATTTTTTTAAATAAAATGGGTGAAGTGAATTTTTTATGAAACAATTGCATTATGATGTGAAAATATGCAGTAATAATGTGATTTTTATCATTTAGTATTGAGAATTATATACCTACCTATTCTAGTCTCTAGGGGGGGGAAGCTGCCCCCCTGCCCCTCCTTGGCGACGCCATGCGTACTACTTATAATTTCAAATAGACGTAATCAGATGAGTAAATTATGTTAATACTATGTTTTTATAAAAAAACCTTGATCACAAAATAATGACCTATAAACCGATATAATAATTAATACGATATATAGGTACGTTTTATATAGAGCGTCATCTTGCTTTGTAATATTATCATGAAAACAATCGTATTTTTTTAAACTAACATTTAATGACTTCACATCCCAGATCCGTTTTTCGCGGTCTTCCAAACGATACCAAACACCCCCTTCCAAGAGGCTTCGATCCCTTCATTCGCCTATGGCGCCTCCCACCAAGAATAGACAGAATCAAAATTTGTAAAAAGATATGAGTTCTACTCGTGAAGCACTTTCGTGAGATACCAAATACGGCGGTATGCGGTGACTGGATTCTCTCAACCGCTCGGTGTCTCTCAAGGTTGGAGCTGGACAAAATCTGACTTACGATCTGGATTTCTTTTCCAACGTCCTTTCATACGATACCACACATGACCCTTGGATACCCCTGAAACGCTTTACATATTTTTTGTCTCTGGAGAAAACTGATCCATTTTTGCACAAACAGTATTGTCGCTGATTTCGCGTACGTACGTTTGCAAAGTTTCAGGTCTCTAAGTAGTCAGGAAGTGGTTGGAATCGATTGGAAGATTCGCGCACAGACAAAAAAAAAACTAGAAGATAAACAACGGAGTGAAGTTAAAAAAAATCTCGTAAAAAATTACGTGAAAGATTAATTCGGAGGCCCCTTAACGATATAAACAAATAAAAAATATTTATCTAAGAAGAATAGTCATGTCATTAAGAGGAGATATCATCGAGTAGAAATTGGTTTGTCGTCGCTTCAAATTTTACAAATTTTGTATGAGAGTGAAATAAAAATAACGTAAAAGCGACAAAATAGATTTTGACTTTTTGCATAAAAAGGGGACCGAATATTAAAAAAATATCCACTAAAGTCACTGCGTCTTACCTTCAACATTTTATCAACCAAATTACAGCATTATATCCAACAAACTACCGGAATAATCTCACGTTTCAGTCAATTTCAAAGGAAATTTAGATTTTTTATCGAGAAAGTTTACAGAAATTAATTTTCTAACTGCTAGAGTCACTAAAACATATTCTCATTTATCCATGTGTTAAGTCTTAGGATGATATCTTTAGTATTAGCTGAGTAATCTTCTTTTTCCCGATACAATTTTTCGTAAGCTCAGGTTCTATAACTTCATGACTGATAAAATATCTAAAAAAATTGTTATGTAATCTTATTGCTATGTCATTTATTAAGTAGTACAAATTTACTAAAAAGATAATAATATTATCAAACATTTTTCTAGATAACTTGTCAACATTAACAAACAAGCTGATTTGTTTAGTTTAGTTTTAGGAAACGTTTACAATGCCTAAAATCGTCAGAAAATGTGTGAAATAAATTTCATTTTTTGTGTTATAGATTATATTTTATATACAGGGTGTTTGATAGATGGATGTATATATCTTCAGGGGTGATAGTAGAGGTCATTTGGGATCTTTTGAGCCAAACTTAGCGGAGTCCAAAGTCGCACGGTTCTCGAGTTATTCGAGATTTTAACTTTGTATCGAAAAACCCCGAATTACTCAAGATTTACTCCGATAGCATCGTAAGTAAAGGTACCTACTTAGTTATATCATTCTTTTTTGTTACCTGAGTATGTGTTTAGTCTGTTTAAAGTTTCAATCTGAAAAACAATCATGTTAAAAAAATATCGGATTAAAGTTTCGAGAAAGAGATATCTCAAAAACGAGTTAATACTTTGGAGAGGATTTTAGATAAGAAAAAAATTGTCCAAAGATTCAGAAATCTAGAAAAAACTTATCTGGTTTATGCTCTTTGAAATGATGTTTAAAACATTATAAAAAACATTAGTTTTATAAATCTATAAAACTATAACATAAATAGATCACCTCTAATTTAAGCAAATTTCCATACAAATAGAAAGGAAATGTGTTTTTCACTTTGCAACTGTACCTATAGTAAGTTTGATTACGTTTTTATTCTCGATTTTATCTATGTGCCAGCTTACCCGAAAAAAACAAAAAGTTATTGAGTTATTAAAACATTACTTTCCTAAGAAAAGTATGAATTATGAAAAAATCTGTGACAAATTATTTCACACATTTCCTAAATTGATCTAGCATTGTATACATTTCTTAGGATTTGTATACCTACAATTCCTATTTGCTGGCAAATTATCTACATAGAAATATTTTCTACTTGCAGATATCTTCCCAAAATTAAAACATGGTATGGAAGCGCCCTGAATCAGTTCCTCTCCCTAATGTTTGGTCGAGATTCAAGGGACGTAAGCCAATGGCTGATGGTAAAATACCATCCTTCAGAATCCAAGATGTTCCTGAAGAACTTGAGGACAGAGCTGTCGATTACATGTGCGCAAATTTCCTTCGCCAGGAGCCATTATGTGAAAGTACAAGTAAGTTTATTGAAAATACTATCAACATAATTCCTAGTCTTCTGCTTCCCAGAATGTGGTATTTTTTTTAATGAATCAAATACACCTTCGTACACTTCACAGAAAGCTTGAAAAGCGTGTGTTCTGAAGTGGAATAATTCGGCATCGGGGATCGAACCCGCGCCCACCGGATTAACAACCAGGCTAACGACCACCTCAAATATAGGTTGTGTGTCAAAAGCATCTATTAAGAAGCAATTTTTGGACATTCCATCCCTAAAATGGAAACTCGTACTTTTTATGATTGAAATAGATGGATCTAAGGTTGAAATACCTAAGCATTTCGACGAAAAACTCAAAATACCTAAAGGTGGCGTATACGCGGTTCTTGCTTAGGACTGCAGCAGTATTACAGACAAATTTCAATAAATACCCTATAAAATATGTTGCAGATATCGCAGCTGACAAGCAAGGTGAAAAGGATTTGAGAGGCTTGTGGTATCACGCACTGGAAGCCAAGATTGCTTTGATTTGTCTCGTTGAAGATGAAGATGGCAATGTGCCTGAGAATCCTGTCATAGCTGGTGTCAACATAACGACAGTCTCCACCAAGGAGGATAGTGATGAAGTAAGCGGAAAATTTGATCTTGAGTTATAGAAAATTAGCCCATCATTCAATTACCTTCAGTGAAATTTTGCCGTGAATAGCTTAGTTTAGAAGTTATTAAAGGTCCTATATGCTGTCATTGGGCTTTGGCCCCCTGAACTGTACTCAGCCAATACTGAGGGAATCGTCTTAAAACTGAAGACAGTGATAGATGAAAGCATGGACTACAGATCGTCTGTTTTAGAATTACAGGATTTGGAAATTCCTTGAATAAAATATTATTCCGAAAGTACCCTTGAAATTTACGGGATCTGAAGATTTTCCGTTCAGCTTTTTAGATATAGAATACCTACTGGTAATTATAATAACAAATCGGCTGTTTTAGATTTTTAAATTTCTTGCTAGGTTTCATTTAAAAAGGTATAATTCACATTGTCGCTTACGTTATTCTTATTTCACGCTAGCATTCTCATACAAAATTTGAAAAAGTTGAAGCAAATAATATTATCATATAAAAAAATTTATAAAAAATCCACGTTTTTCTCGGGCCCAAAGTGAACTAAAAAGAGGAAAATAACTTTTTCGGGGCTTTGTAAATCGATCAGTAAAAACGCATACCTAAAGCTACCTCTAAAATTCTACAACTAAAAACGTGGGGCGTAATTTGGGCATAAATGGGGTATGTACTGTGAAGACCCGACACTACATCACCGGTAACTGGACAGACTAACCTAAAGTTATTCTACAGACCAATTCTACAGTTTTTCTACCTCCGCCC
This sequence comes from Ceraclea dissimilis, assembly GCA_963576895.1. NCBI lineage: Eukaryota > Metazoa > Arthropoda > Insecta > Trichoptera > Leptoceridae > Ceraclea > Ceraclea dissimilis. Next base: position 959,342 of record OY756361.1, read on the forward strand.
CTATAATTAGATGTCGATAGTAATTAGGCTTGGATACATCCAAAATCAAGCTTGCAGATTAATTCATAAGATTTTCATACGAATGGGTAAATTTCTGAAGAAAATTTGAATGATTTTCAATTATTGTAGGTTCAAATTACGCCCCACGTTTTTAGTTGTAGAATTTTAGAGGTAGCTTTAGGTATGCGTTTTTACTGATCGATTTACAAAGCCCCGAAAAAGTTATTTTCCTCTTTTTAGTTCACTTTGGGCCCGAGAAAAACGTGGATTTTTTATAAATTTTTTTATATGATAATATTATTTAACTCTTTTTAGTTTTGGATTGTTAATCTTGCGATCATTTTTGTAAATCTGAAAATTTGAAATTTGATGTGAAATGATTTCTGCATCTCTTCCATAATGATGCGAACTTTTCTCATATTTGAGAATTAGCTAATTAATTATCGCATAAACGGCTAATGTACAATCATAAAATCTTTAAAATCTTGTATTGTCATTGGAACTAAGCTTGCACAAAAAGTTTCAGCTCAATTGGATGTTAGGAAGTGGTCGAAAAATCGACGCGTTAATTTATTAATTAAGTTATTAATTATCGCATAAGCGACTAATGTACAATCATAAAATCTTTAAAATCTTGTATTGTCATCGGAACTAAGCTTGCACAAAAAGTTTCAGCTCAATTGGATGTTAGGAAGTGGTCGAAAAATCGATTGCAAGATTTACAACAAACAAACATACAAGAAAGCAAGCTAAGAAAAACGTGGTAAAATAGAACGATTTTTGCTCAGTGCATATGCCCCCTTAACGAAATAGTTATTCTTTTGGATTCCAGTTTGTGGGATGTGAATCGTCATCGAATGTGCTGGAAGCAGTAATGTTTGCCACGAAAGCAGCTAATGTTTTTGAGCGGTATGGTGTGGATGAATATATGACTGCTTATGGGCTGTCAGTCAGTGAAGAATTCAGAGGGCAAAACATTGGATATGAATTATTAAAAGCAAGGTATGTTAATCACACACCCACATTAAACTTAATAACATTTTAAAGATACAGAGATCTTCAGTAGCGGATCCAGGATTCAATTTTGGGGAGGGGGGCTGAAGGTCGTCACATGAAAATATGGAATGGTGTTATTTTGATAATAAATGAGATAAAAATGGATGACAAAGTGATATGAAACATAGGCAGTAAGCTTAGTTAGCGCCGCAGGCTAATTTTCTTAGAAAAATCCGATAAGTGCAAACAAATAAACGCAACATATTTAATTAGCGCCGCAAGCGAATTTTTTTTATCAAACATTATAGTAGTTTTAGAAAATTCATGATTTGATGAAAAAACGATGTGGTAATGATGTGATTCTTCGGAAACTAGTTGTATATATTATAAAGTACTATCACTATCATGGTTTTGGGGAGGGGCTTCAGCCCCCTAGCTCACCCTGGATCCGCTAGTGGAGATCTTATTGAGATATAGTGTGTATGTATGAGCACTAGGTAGTCCTGTGAGATACTACCAGCTATGTTCACCATGAGCTCTAATGTGCACCTGAGAGGACATCAACTGAAGCTATAGACAACATTATACCTACACATCCAACACACCAAAACACTTCCACAACCAAGAGTTTTCAATGCTTGGAATCAGTTCCTAAATCATCTTTTTAAATTTTGTATTTTTTTTAGAACCGATTCTAGATTTGAATTCCATTTTTTTTTGTTTTCAGAGTACCATTGTGTAAAGCTGTTGGCTTGAAGTTAACTGGAACCGCCTTCACAGCAACTGTGTCTCAACATCTTGCGAAGAAATCAGGTTTTGAAGATTCTTACGAAGTGTCATACGCAGATCTGGTAGACAAATACAAAATGAAAATTAACAAGAAAACTGACTCCATAAAATATATGGTTTTAATGGTCAAATAAATTGATGCCAAAGAAAATGTAACATAAATTGTAATTTGTTTTAAGGATTTGAAACTCATAATTAGAGACCGGATTATATGCAACTTAAAATGGATGAAATATGCATGCAAATATGCATCATAAATACTCGAAATATGCAAGAAAACCACCAAAAAGTACCAAAAATGCAACATAATTTAAATAAATTCAAGAAATTAACGTTAATACAGGGTTTAATATTTAACATATTTTTTATTTAATTTATGTTTGGAAGACCACGAAAAACAGTTCTACTATGTGAAGTAAAAAACCTTGTTTAATATTTATGATAATCAATTACTTTATTTACAACTAGACACCATCATTTTTGTTTTCGATACGTTTAAATTTTGCAAATACAGTTAAAATTTAAGAAAATATACCCAAATATGCATGATCACATTTTGGTCGAAATATACAAAATATTGAATAAATTCTCAAAAATATGCAAATGCATATAATCCGGTCTCTACTCATAATATATTACTGATGGTCCCTCATAATTTGACTGGTCGGAAGTTATCTGCAAGTGCCATATTGCATGATTGTATTGTTGTTATTGTTTTACAAATATTATAATAAAAAAAATGAATATTTTATTCCTGTGTGTTTATTTTTATGCCATCTAATAAATTGCCTACTGTCAGTAGCGTACCATAGGGGGGGACGGGGTGGGGGCGGTCCGCCTCAGAATGCCCTTTTTAGGGGGCGGCATTTTTGGGGAAATACTTAAAAAAAAACGTTAAATCACATTTGCTTAATTAAAAACTCGTTAGAATTTTGCCTGCGACGCTATTTTTCTCTTATTGTACCATATCAAAAACTACATTTTAGCCATCCCACTAGAAAAAACTCGTTTTTTTTATTCTTTCTCTTGAGATATCAAATCAATATGAAAATTTTAGATGTCACGCTCCAGCCTAGAATTTCTTTATATTTTTCCGCAAATTTTCAACAATTTACATGCCTAAATAAGGTGGGCGACTGATTTGACTTCAGCCCCGGGCAGCAGAAACCCACGCTTGGCCTCTGCCTAGCGTACGCCTTTCGGAATTTTGACCATCACTGCTTCAGCTCAGACCCCCACAGACGATATGTAAGAAGTAGGTATGTATGTTAATTATCTCTTTTGATAATAACATAAAAAAGATAAAGAGTTCAAAAAGTCAATTTTTGTAATATGCGCAGGGGTGGAATATAAAAATATTGCACAGGAAAGGGCACAAGTGGTGGGCCTCAGATTGAGGTCATGAACTCATTTTCGTTAACAATTTCATCCAATTGGAAGTCCATAAACTTCCGAAATATAATCCTTTCGACCTTTAAAAAATACTTGTGTACCGTGTTTAATTAGCGCCGCACGCATTTTTTTTATGTTCAGGAAATAATTCGTCATACAAAAAGAAATAATGTGAATCGCGGTCCTTGTTTATAATTACAGGCATAATTAGCGCCGCAGGCAAAAATTAAGGATTTTCACAACAAATTGAAAATTGTGGGTGGGGTCCACGACTTAATTGCCACCGTGCAATTAAACTGGCATCCTGGCCAGTCCAAACTTTAAAACCGAAAAAAAATCTTTTTTTTGTATAAACAAAATATATATTTATTGGCATTTCGGGGCCCCTGTGAGGTCGGGGCCCCTGGGCACTAGTTTTTAGCTTTGCCCGCTTCTCTGCGATGTCGGTAAACAATTTGTTCGTCTTCCAGTCTGTTAATTTCTAATTCTACCACGATACACCTTCGTGGTTTACGGTACGTTCGTCTAAAATCAATTGGTCTAAAATCAATTAGTCTAAAATCAATTCGTCTAAAATTAATTAGTCTAAAATCAATTCGTCTAAAATCAATTCGTTTTCATAAAATCAATTGATTTTAGACGAATGAAAACAAATTGATTTTCAACGAATTGATTTTAGACTAATTGATTTTAGACCAATTGATTTTAGACCAATTGATTTTAGACTAATTGATTTTAGACGAATTGATTTTAGACTAATTGATTTTAGACCAGTTGATTTTGGACCAGTTGATTTTGGACAAATTTATCGGACACCCACCTTCGTGACATCAATAATAATAAATTATTATTACCACAAGACGCTTATGGCTGGCCACAAACGTCCCGAAGCTCAGTTCCGGAATCGACCGTTTTGCAAAAAGGTTCCGACCAAAACCTCTTTCTGAATTTAAAATCAAGGTGACGCTGAAGTCAGAGAGAGGTTTTGATCGGAACTTTTTTGCAAAACGGTCGAACTTCGGGACGTTTGTGGCCAGCCTATCTGTCGTTGTTTTTTAACAACTTACCACTGTCACAGCATTTTGAAATTTTGCACAATATTTGCTCTAGGTGACAGTTTAAAATTGTGCTTTATCATAAACACGTTTAAATTGGTGAGTCTAATTTAATTTAATTTTAATTTATTTAATTTCTATATGTAAAAATATGAGCGTGCATGGTTCCATAAAAGTATACAAATTGACATTTCAAAAATTTCTAAAAACGGGAGACCTTAGATCTCGATAACCGTATTACTAAATATGCTTTGGAAAAAATAGAGTAGATACATTGAACCTTTATCTACGGAATAATCGTAAAATATTTTTATATATTGTACAGATTTTAAAATAAAAAAATGTGAAAAATACCTCTAATCTTTTTTCCGAAAGACAGAAACAAGAATATTTTATTTTTTGTGTTGATAATATGCATTAAAATCTAAGGAATGACCGTAATTTTTTTTTATGAAGTGAAATTAACTCCAAAAATGGACAAAACGCTACTTTTACCATTTTATCACTATTGCCGTGACGTCATAGTTGGGTTTAAAAGTTATTTTTATTTTATTTATTACATTTATTATCGTGGATTTTGTTTCAGACTAATCATGGTTTGGAAGCGACCTGAATCAGTTCCCTTCCCGAGTGTTTGGTCCAGATTTAAGGGACGAAAGCCAATGGCTGGTGGTAAAATACCATCCTTCAGAATCCAAGACGTTCCCGAAGAACTTAAGGATAGAGTCGTTGACTTCATGTGCGATAATTTTCTACAAGAGGAACCTCTGGCTCAAAATACAAGTAAGTATGCACGATATGCAATGAGTACAAATCTTTCTGGAACTATTTAAGTGTTGCGGCCCCACTTTTTATAAAAAACTTTTTTTTTATTCAAAAAAGGGCTCATTTCGCTGGGCTCGACTGCGGGTGTGGCCGGACGAGCGCACAGAAAGTCAGAATGCGTTTTTTTATTTAGTCCATTTACGATGGTTTAGACTTGAAATGTCACTCCTGTCAAAAGTTTGGTAACCAGACAAAAACTCACAATGACAAAATCTCAACTGTCAAAAGGGTAACCTACTATTGACAGAATCGCAACTAAACACCGGAAAACCTGTTGCCGACAATTTCAATATTGTTGGGTTAGGTTCGTTAGGTTGTTTTTTTTTTTTGCACACAAAAACAAAACAAAAAAAAACGACGGCATCAGATTTCCCGGTGTTGAGTTGCGATTCTGTCAATAGTAGGTTACCCTTTTGACATGTGAGATTTTGTCACTTGAGATTTTGTCATGGAACCCAAAAGTTTATCTTGTTTTAAAAATGTGCTAACAATGGTATTAAAAAATTTTTTATTATCGCTTCAACTTTCTCAAATTTTGCGTGTACTTAATGTATGCGCAAAATAAGAGTAACAACATAAGCGATGAAATCAATTTTGGCTCATTGTATAAAAAGGCGACCGAATATAAAAAAAAAATGTCCACTAAAGTTACATTAAACATTTTATCAACCAAATTACATCATTATATCTAACAAACTACGGGAATAATATCAAGTTTCAGTAAACTTAAGGGGTAATGTTGGAATAAATTTTTATCAAGAAAATTTACAATAGAGTCACTAAAGCATATTCTCGATCATTTATCCATGTTTTAAATCTTAGGATGATATCTTTAGTATTAGCTGAGTAATCTTACTTTTTGTACACCATTTTCTAAAAATTTACACATTTATTTTAGGTTGCAAAAACAACAAAAAAGCCGAGATAGATTTTCGTAAATTCTGGCATAATTGTCTAGCACACAATCTAGCCTTGGTTTGTCTTGTGGAAGACGATGAGGGAAATGTACCTGGAAAACCTGTAATAGCTGGTGTCAACGTGACTACACCGGCCACCACAGATGACAAATTTGATGTAAGTATTTATATATATCGTATGGCGTTAAGAAGGCAGAGTCAGAGTTTAAGATCGTGGGAACTCAGGTATTGAAGAGCCTCAGGAGAAAGGTTGTGTATATCCTCGATGGTACCGCTGAACTTAGTGAGTGGACTCTCTCTGGTGATGTGGGTAACAGACTCCACCCCTCCACAGGGGCAATATGGGTGCTCCCTTTTGCCCCATCTATGGAGGAGGAGACCGCACCTTCCGTGTCCCGTTCTGATTCTGTTCAGGTTACACCACAAGCGGCGTAGCAAGTGGCTACCAGGTGGCATTGTCGAAGGGTCCCCCACAAGTCCATCGGTGTCTATGCCGCTTTCCCTCCAAACACGTCGTAAGTAATAATAACATAAAGAAAAACTTCTATTGAGGTGTCTTACTCTACTCCGGAATTTAAACTATCTCTATATCCGTATTTTCATATTTTCATCTACATAATATACCTATCTAAGGAAAAAAATGAAAAACTAAATATTTAGATTAAAATCCACAAAAAATGACTAGTTCGCGACTAGTATTTAAGGATTTGCTGCACCCTCATCACTAGGCGATTGTGAATAACTTACTAACTTTAGTCACAATCGCCTGATGATGAGGGTTTAAATCCTCGAACACTAGTCGCGAAAGCTAAAGTAATTTTATGTGGATTTTTATCTAAATATTAAGTTATTCATTTTTTTCCTTGAAAATGGACTTCCACTAAGTATCAACGGTCGAAAACATCGAGATTATATATATTTCCTTGGCATTTTTGTCTCCAAATTTTGCAATCGCACCCCAATCGTGCAACTCATTTTTAGGGTACCTAGAGCTCTGAAACTTTCACTAATTGTGTGAACTAGATGACATTACGATTCTGTATCACAGTGGATCAGCCTACTATAGAGGCAAAAAAGACGCGAAGCGGTTTGAGAGGAATCCAAGTGTTGTGTGGAGTCCATTTTTTTAAATGAATCTGGGTTTATTGAAATAGGTAAATCCAAATACACCTTTGTACACTTCACAGTAAGCTTGAAAAGATTGTGTCGTGAAGTGGAGTAGATCGGCATCGGCAGTGGCAAATCCAGGATTCAATTTGGGGGGGGGGGGCTGAATGTCATCACATGGTAAAAAGTACTGTCACTCAACGTTTTAGGGGGGGCTAAGGGGCTGAAACCCCTAGATTTGTTGTATATAAAGTACTGTCACTCATGGTTTTGGGAGGGGCTTCAGCCCCCTAGCCCCTCCCCTGGATCCGCTAGTGGGCATCGGGGATCGAACCCGCGCCCACTGGATTAACAGGTCAAGCACGTTACCAACCAGGCTACCGAACACCTGATGTGAAAAGGCGTTCTGAAAGAAATCCACATCGAAGATCAAAAGTCTAATTTTGTCCGGCTCAAGCCATCGGAAGACACCGAGCTCTGCTTTATTATATAAATCCGCCCTTTGAACAGTTTACCTATATATCTTGTATTATTTTTATTACATTACAGTATGAAGATTGTGAATTTTGGTCATTCGTCAAGCCGGTGGTTTTCATCATGAAAGCAAGCAACGTTTTTGAAAGATGTGGAGTTACTGAATATCTCGCTGCCTACGGATTGTCAGTCAATATCAATTTTAGAGGACAAAATATAGGACTTGAACTGTTGAAAGCAAGGTTAATATACTTACCACTATAATAAAACCCTAACCTAACTTTACACTAACTTAAACGAATACTTTGCAATACTTAATCTTCGCAAAAATGTGATTTCTTTTTGTTTAACTATTACGTAGTCTCTCATCGAATGCACAGTGTAATATGGCCATAATAGTTCCTCATCTATTCAACAGATGGCAGTGTGTTGGCCTTTATAATTGAGTTTCTTCGCGGTTAGCCTGAGACGGCCTGTGGATCAGTGGGTTGAATAATTTCTTTATAGCCGTGTGGTGTAGGTTCGAATCTCACCCAAGGTACGAGTTTTCAGAGTATAATAGACTCTGAAAAGGTATAAGATACACATTACACATAGGTGTCAAGGGCTGAATGGTGAACGTTTCTCGAGAGTAAAGTGATCACCTAAACCAACTGATAGCTGGTCCGTAAGTCCGGCATGCCCATCTTACACTGTGAATTAGTTAAGAGACTTACATTTCTTTTGTTTGTTAATATTATTTTCAATCTGTTCTTTAGGGTGCCCCTGTGTAAAGCTGTCGGTTTGAAGTTGTCTGGAACTGTTTTCACGGCAACTGTGTCACAAGTATTAGCCAAGAGATGTGGATTCGAGGAGTACTATGATGTAACCTACAAAGATTTGGTTGAAAAGCACGACATGCAAATAACTAAGAAAACAGAATCGATCAAGTTTATGGTTCTAATGGTATCATAAAAAAACTATAATTACACAGAATTCTATTTAATAAAGAGTTTTACTTATAACCTTACATTTTTCTTTCATCAAATTCTTTGACGAAAATTTTAGTGGAACTTTAGAGTAGAGTGGAACAATTCAAGAAAATTTATTCTAGTTTGTACACTTTACTATCCTATGTAAACGCTGCATACAGTCAAATACAGTGCATACAACATGAGAATAATAATGCATTGCCAACTTTTTCTTTATCTAACAAATGGGGAATCGTTTCTTAAATAACAATGATTAATATGAATTTATATTCTTGTCAAAACTTTAAATTGTATTTTTTTAGGTTTATTAAACTCAAATTAATATAATATTGTAATAATCAGTCGTAACTTTCACGCATAACTAAAACAAATCCTAACATATTTTATTACTGCACCCTGTTATTTTGCAAATCTGTCCAATAAAGTATTTTATAATGGCAGCACCACACAACTGTCACTTTCATTTGTCAAATTTTGCCGCTAATGTTTTCGTTGTTGATCATCTGTTGATATCGTTTGATGTTTTCATAAAATTAGCTTTAATTTCGAAGTAAATTGTTAATCATAATAATAAACATCGTTGCTGTAAGTATTAGGAAGTTAATTACACTGCATTAGTGTGTAATATTGTTTTCATTAGCGATAAAAAGTGATCAAATCAAATGTTAACCTGCAAGTTTCGAAATGTAACCATTGTTTTTATTGTCTCGTAGATTTCAACATGTCTCTCGAATCGTCCAGTTATAGCAGCACTAGCAAACTAAGTACAGAACATAGTAGATATCTTTCCAAATATATTTTAAGTACACAAGCCACAAAAGATGAGAATTATAAACCTAGTGATGATTTTGTGAGTAGTGGAGGTGATAAAATGAAAATTGAATTTTACAGTGAAAATTCGCAAGTAACTGTTGAACAAGTTTTGAGAAAAATAACCGAAACTGCAAAGATATTGGAGACACCTGAGTCAAGAAAGAAATATAGAAAGAATAGGACATTTTGTCAAAACAAAAAGATGAATGAAAATTTCATGTCTTTCAGTCAGTTGCAGAATCAAATTGAGGATGAAAATAAGGAATCTTTGTTTAATAATTCTTTTGAAATGGACAGTGCTTTAAATAACAGCTGTAAAATAGATACTCAGTGGAATTGTGACACACAATTAGCAACTTTAGTCGACAATGCAGACGCATTGTTGAATATGTGTGATGGTAGAGAAATGACGCAGTGTTTTACGTCAAAAAGTGATAATTTAAGTGAAGAAAATATCCGAAATGATACGCTTGTGGATAAAATTGACATTAGCGGTACTGTTAGTGTTAATTTGACAGAAAATATAGCGTGTGTGTCAAAAAGTTTCATATCACAACCTTTATCTGTGGTGGAAAACGTTTTCAAAGTGCCGCCATTGGTGAAATCTAGAGATTCTAAAATTAAATCTACGTATAATAACCTGATTGGTTCAAAATCTCAAACTGTAGAAGGATCTAATCCAAATATGGAACCTTTGCTGTTTTCACAAAATGGCGGATTTAAAACGGCGAGTCAAAAGGATATACGAATATCGAATGTTGCGTTGCAAAATGCTGTCAAACTGTTTGAAAATATTGATGATATGAAAGACGAGACGTATACTTACATTTGTGACGCTGTTTCTGGTGTGAAATCTAGTCAGGAGAAAGGTAATCTTTCTGATTTGTGCATTGCAAATCCGCCATTGGATTTTCGAGAGACAGCACCTGTAAAAGACGGTCAAACAAGTGAAGACGAATTGTTTAATGACACTGTTGTCGAAATGGATGCCACAAAAAATACTAGCAGAATAATGAATAAAAATGCTTGTATTTCGCACGCCGCAGACAATATAACAAATCCGTCATTAAATGAAACGTACATTGTAAAAGATACGGTCGTTTCTCAAACCAAAATAGTAGATTTGCAAGATTGGGAGACGTTTTTCAATAATACGATGAGCTCTTCCGAAGATTCCAAGGAACAGCATCGAAATGATGATTTCGATTCTGGTGAAGATATGCCTTCTAGTCCTATTTTAATATCGCAAAAGATTGAGGATAAACTTATTTGTAGAAGGAGCGTTTCCGATACGATTAATCGAGACTCGTTTGATGTAAGCAGTTTGAAACCCACGTCCAAATCTCAACCGGAATCTACGAAACCGAATGATGTATCACTTTCGTTAGATGCTAAACAGTTGACGACGTCAAATAGTAATTCGAACGATGGAGAATGTAGCAATTTTGTCGGATTTAAAACTGCCAGTAATAAGCCAGTAACCGTTTCACAAGAATCTATCGAGAAAGTTCAAAATATATTTAAAGATATTGTCGAAAATTTAAACGAAAACATGGATGAATTAAATACGGTTATTAATGATGATAATGGTAGAAATGAATCACGCAAAGTAGTTGTCGATTCTTGTACGGTGGACGCAGATAACGTACCTAAGTTTGAAGATGGAGATCCAATTTCGATACACGGCTTCGGCGGGTTTAAAACAGCGAGCAATAAAGATATTGTAATATCTGAGACAGCGTTATCGAAGGCGAAAACTATATTCAATGATATCGATCATAATTTGAATGACGATAAAGTAGATTTAGAATCGGAAAACGGAGAAACAAATAACGTACAAATTAATTCAGAATTCAAGACTGCGAATGATAAACAAATAGAAATATCTGAAGATTCGTTTGAGAAAGTTAAGTCATTATTCGACGACGTGGATGTGGAATCGGAAATGGGAAAAATTAATTACGACGATAATCATTTGGATAAAGTCGACAACACGATTAATTTACGCACAGCTACTGACAATGAAAGAACTTCTAAATCTAAAGAACAGCTCGATGAAGGAAATTCTTTGTTTGAACAAGTTAATCCACATGATATTAATAGCACTTTCGATAATTTACAAGCCCAAGGATTTTCCGGATTCAAAACAGCGAGTGAAAAACAAATTTCTGTATCGAAAGACGCTCTCATTAAAGCTAAACGTGTTTTCGAAAGCATTGACATAAATAGTACAGATTTCAACGAAGATGTTTTGAACACAACAGATTCCAATTCTCAACAATTTGGCTTTATGACAGCAAGCAACAAAGATATTCCAGTCTCCGAAGAAGCGCTTAAAAAAGTTAAGTCTTTATTCGACGATGTTGACTTGGAAGCAGAATTCAAATCTGACTTAACTGTCGATAACGGTAACATAAACGTTACGCATTCGTCTGGTTTTAAAACTGCAAGTAACAAACATGTAAACATCTCCGAAGACGCTGTTTTAAAAGTGAAATCGTTGTTCGAAGGGATCGAATCAGAATTTCAGAATGATTTGATCGTTAATCAAGTTAATGTTGAAGAAGATACTAAAGATATAGACTCGATCAAGTCGGGAAATTTTCCAGGTTTTTCTACAGCAAGTAATAAAAAGATTATTATATCTGAAGAAGCTCTTGTGAAAGCAAAGACCTTGTTTAACGATATCGATCTTCAATCAAATCCCGATGACGTTTTGCCAGCAAAAGATTCAGAGATTACGAAATTGTCTTTTCCGGGCTTTTCTACAGCTAATAACAAGATGATAAACGTTTCAGAAAAGTCACTTCTGAAAGCTAAAATGATGTTTGAAGATATTGATAGAAATGAAGACGAAAATTGTACGTTTAAAAAACCTTCCAGTATCGTAAAATCGAGTTTTCCTGGATTCGCCACTGCGAGTAATAAGAAAATTACTGTTTCGAATGATGCTCTTTTGAAGGCCAAAGCATTGTTTAGTGATATAGGCACGCAATCCGAGCAAGATACGGAATGCAACGAATTGATAGTTGTTCAAGCTAGCGGCTTTCCTGGTTTTACCACTGGAAGCAATAAGAAAATTGTTGTGTCTGATGAAGCATTATCGAAAACAAAACATCTTTTTGTCGATCTCGATTTGGAGCATTCGAGTACACCTCAAGAAGTCAAGACGTTTAAAGGTTTTACGACCGCTAGCAACAAAGATATCACCGTGTCGGAGGATGCCCTTTCAAAAGCTAAATCAATGTTCAACGATTTGGTTTCGAATGATGAAACACAGAATAAAAACGATAGTTTCGAAAATAACCAAAGTCTACGTGCAAATCGATTTGAGAATACGTCTAATATTGATCCTATTAATAACCATTCTACGAAATTCGTTGGTTTTAACACTGCGAGCAATAAATCTATACAAATATCTGAAAAAGGACTCGCCGAAGCTAGGAGAATATTCGATGACGTTGACAAAGAATATGAAACTAAAGATGATCGCACGGTTGTTGCGAAATTCGATACCGTTGATTGTAAAACTGATGAAGTTGCTAAACCGTTTATGGGTTTTTCTACTGGGAATAATAGTAAGATCAGTATTTCTGTAGATGCCTGGAAAAAAGCGCAAAGAGTTTTTGCCGATTTAGACGGTGATGTAAATAAAACGACCACTGAAGCAATAAACGTCGATGAAAGTCTCTGTAAAAGTACATTTATAGATAGTTGTCGACCTGCCAAAGACAAAAGTTTGAAACCCGTTAACGATTTGCCAAAAAAACCTACATTGTTTCTACACGTCAGTTTAACTCAAGAGATATCGGAGAGTACAAAAGCGCTGTTGCATGATGAAAATGTTTCGACCGTCGATGGTGGTAAAAGTCCGTCAATCGTGGACGATATCGAAACCCCGTCTAGCCCTATCCTTCCGTCTCGTTCGAAGAAAAATAAGAAAGTGTTTAAAGCGCCGTATAAAGAAGGAGAAACGAAAGTGTGTGAAATTGAAACGAATGCTCCAAAGAAAAGAAAGATTCGGAAAGAAAAAGTTCCCGAAAATAACGAAACGATGGTTTCTCTCAAAGATGTTGATCTTGGAAATTTATTGAACGAAAAAATGAAACGTAATTCAGACAACAAGATAGCGTTAAAAGATTTTAATCGTTGCAATGAAGGAGTGGACATGGATGTTTCGAATATTAATCCAGAAAATTTCGAACAGTATGTTTTTAAAAACGAACGCATTGACGTTGTAATCGAGAATTTAAAAGGCGAGGTGACTGTCAGCGATTTGATTCAAATTTTCACGATTAATTCTAACGTCGATCGAAAGTTGATACCGGAACGATGGGTTGTGAATCATATTAAGTGGATCATGTGGAAATTTGCTTCATACGAACGATTTTTTGGTGGATCATTTTCTGGTATTTTGACAGTCGGCAACGTATTGAAACAGTTGAAGTTCCGTTACGATAAGGAGTTGTACAAAGCGGAGAGGCCGTTGCTGAGGAAGATTCTGGAGTGTGACGATGTTCCTGGACGGAAGATGGTGCTGTGTGTTAGCAGGATTATTAAGCCGTCCCACGAAGAAGGGAAAGAGTAGGTTTTTATTTAATTTATTATTTCTTTATAACCTCCTTATGTTTAAAAGAAGAACTTTTAAGGCCAGATAATAAGTGTTTAAATTCTAAATTACACAACCGATAGAACATATGAATAACATTCAAAATTAAATAAAAGTAACAAGACAGCGGTACGAAAAGAGGGGACACTATTTAATATATGGGGGACTTAACTACACTCTTGGATACGTAAAAAAATTACATATCCGTGGAAGGCAAAATAGTTCGATGTGCATTCTCTATATTGGTATATAGATTTATCGCTAAATAAAAGTCCCACGACTATGTGGGCTGTTTGTTAAAGGGGTATTTTTATTTGAGAGTAATACTTTTTATAAAAATTCACAAAATAACGACATTGATTCAAATTGTTGTGGAATTATTATATTATTAAAAACTTATTTCAGATAATAATTCCACAACTCAATGAGAATGAGTTGTGGAATTATTATCTGAAATAAGTTTTAAAATTATTTTTTTTAATTGCAGCGAACCTCCGTCTAACATTGCAAGCTATGAATTGGAAGTAACAGACGGATGGTACAGCGTATTGGCCACGATAGACAGTCTACTGATATCCGCAGTGCGGAACGGAAAGCTGACCGTGGGCACCAAGATCATCACTTGCGGGGCGGAGCTGCACAACTGTGGGCAGGGGAAGTCACCCCTGGAGGTAGAACATATTTTGGCCTCGAATATTTATCAGTAATTTGGACCACTGATGTAAAAATAAGCGCGTCGATCGGAAAATAAGCTTGTCGATCAAATCTACTAAATGACAATGACACAATAAAAATGTGTAATTAAATACTGCATAGGGGGCATTATCAAAATCAATGGCTAACGTGTAGAAATGATGTGGGTTTTTTAGGCAAATCCAAACTTCTGTCTTTAGAAGATCGACAACTATCTATAACGCTTCAGCGATCGTATTCTTTTCATCACAGTCAGCGAATACTCTTTGTGCTTTCTTCAACGCATCTTATACTATGCAGTGTTTAATTACTCATTTTTACCTATCATTTGAAATACATTTCGTTTGCGCCGGGCCTGGGTTTTTTTTTCATACTAAATGACCATTCTCCTTTAGTTGATTTAATCGGCAAGCTCATTTTTCCGATCGACACCCTTATTTTCAGATTAATAATTTTGTCATTCGATCAACTTACTTATTGCAGGATGTGTCTGAAGTGCGTCTTCGTCTGCACGGCAACAGCACCCACGTGGCTCCCTGGCACTCCAAGCTGGGTGCCTGTCACGATGCCAGATTGCTGAGGATAGGAGCCGAGACTCTCAGGGCGAGGGCTGGGCCCGTCCCTGTATTATGCTTGCTGCCAATCGTCGTGTATCCGCAGCTTTTCGTCGAGAAACTGCCTACGGGAGATACAGGTATGTATTCAATTAATTTTCTAGGACTTACATAGTTTAGTTAATCGTTTATTGAATTTGAAAATATTAAGTACCAACCAAGTGGTAAAAGGACAAGTTTACTAGAGATGAACGCTGTGATAGAGACATTGAAAGAAGAAAGCTGTTGGGTACTAGGACATATGGTGCACTCAGACCGATTGTTAGTAGTAGCAATGTGGCTACCAAAGCAATGCTGTCTTATTATAGTACCAACCTGCATGTATGCTAGTGAGACAAGGACATGGCTGAAGAAGGACCAATCAGGGTTCAGTACATTGGAAATGAGGTCGGAGAGATGAATGTGTGGAGAAATAGGATAAACAAATGAGGTTGTTAGGGAGATTAGTGACTGTAAAAAATATCCAAGAGTCTTACACATTTTATTAACCAAATTTCAGCATTATGTCTAACAAACTACGGTAATAATCTCAAGTTTCAGTAAATTTCGGAGCTGTAACTTTGTAATTAAGAGAGAATTTACAAAAATCATTTATTTATGTGTTAAGTCTTAGATCTTTAGTATTAGCTGCACTATGGCTCTTTACTATTAATGGAAGACATTCACAACTTGTCTCCTGAGGCACTTCAATACCTGAGCTTATTCTCTGACTCTGGTTTCTCGACGATTAAGCAGTAACAGTTGTGTTGATGTATCATATTAACTTTACAGTGACCAGGTCAGAGAGGTTAGAACAAGTATACTTGTCATCCATGGAGGGGGAGATACAAGCTCGTGTGGAGGAGTTGTATGTAGAGGCGGAGAGGGAGGTGCTGGAGGAGAGGAGGGCGGTGGGGAGGGGGCGGCATCACAGGAGGGGGGCATTCACTGCTGGGAGGGGGAGCAGGGGGGAGTTGGACGATGAGGAAATGCTGGACATGATGGAGGAAGCCAACGATCCTGGAGAAATTATGGTACGTGGAATGTGAAAGATAATGTAGATTTTTTTTATAAATGAATCTGGGTTTATTGAAATAAACTAAAATTATTTCCTATCTAACTTCTTCCTCACACCACAATTCATTTGGACGGCTTCTTCTTCTTCATTAGCCTTCTTCCATCCACTGCTGGATATAGGCCTCTTCCAACTGTTTCCACTCGTCTCTGCTCTGACCCTTCCACATCCAGGTTCCCCCATAGATTTGGACAATGTCGTCGGTCCATCTCTTTGGTGGCCTTCCAACTCTCCATCTATCTTTCCAAGGCCTCCACTTCAATATTTGGATGGTTACATACACCTAATTTTAGTAGTGTGTTTAGACGTTTTGCAGCAGATGACAGTCATTTATCACAAAATCAATGTTCAATGAATAAACAATATTTAGAAGCTCTGGCATTTTGTCTTCTCTACGTACCCTGTAAGACAGATAAATAGACTTTGTGAATCTATTAATTATATTTCATTCCTCAGGCCTCCCTGTCGCTGACGCAACACGAGCGCATCCTAAACTGTGCTGCGAGGAAGCAAGCGGAGAGGAGAGAGAAGATAGACGCCAGGGTGAAGGGGATGATGCAGGAGAGGGGGGTGGGGACCACTAACAGGAAGGTTGTCTCTATACTGAAGGTAGGTAATCTGATCAATATCATGTAGTTATCTCAGCAGATATACAGCAAAGGATGAGCTTCAATCGAATTTTATTGGCCCAAAGCATAATATGATAACAATACTCCATTTTGTCAGCCAATTATGCAGTAACCAGTGAATGCTGTATGAGAATAAGAACGCGCTACATTATCGTCTATCCCCTCACGCTGCATCCCTTGCTGGGTAGTTAGAGAGGACAGAACGCCAGACTGTCATAGCCTTACACACACACCTAGCCTCCGTCACATTCACACTATTTGTTATACACGTTCTCCGATTACTTTTACTCAAGACGCGTCCATCCTTGAGTATCTGGTCGACGGTATCTGTCCTCTATTCGCTCACCCAAATAGTCATATATTTTTAGTCACCCTGTCGTCATTCATTCTCTCGACATGCCCAAACCATCTTAATTTATTCATTTTCATTCTAGTCACAAAATCCATCTTGCAGTCTCTCATTGCTATAATAAGCCCATCCCATCTCTCAGTGTCTTCTTAGAGTAAACCTATAATTTAATGTTTTATCTGTTTGATTCAGGTACGTGGCCTAATCCTGGAATTGAATCGAGACGAACGTAAAGTGACTCCAGTGCTGTTGACCGTGTGGAAAGTTCAGGAATCTACATTGGATCTCCTGAACAGGATGCAGTTACTCCACTTGTATTGGGCTACACCCACAGGCCTCAGGTACTTATCCCACAATTTTTTTACGTATTCACCCAAATACATAGTTATGTTTCCCCATTGGATGCAGAAACAGAAAGGTGAGAGGTGCAGAAACAGACATTGTCCCCGGGCACCAAAAACCCTAGTTATACCTCTGCCTATAATATGATCATTTTACTGTCACTGGAAAATAAAATAAAATATTAGGGTCTCGGGCTTCAAATATATTCATATTTTGAGTCACCAGCCACAAGGGTTAAGAACCGGTGTGTCAAAGTTTAATTTAGTGGAAATGTCGAATCCCAGCCAGGTGAACTGAAATGGCAAATGTTTCTCGAGTGTAAAGTGATCACTTAAGCCAGCTGAGGTTGGTCGTAAGCCCGACGATGTTTACCCTTAATCCTGAATACTGCATGAGTACTAATCTTACTTTTTCTCTTTTTCAGAATGGGTGAATTACATTTATCTACAAGCAAACAGACATTATTCACTGAAATAAAGAATCAAAAACACATTGACAAGTATCCCGAAGTCCAGAAGTACATCAGAAAGTGTACATCCATCTCAGATATGAACCATTCAAGTTTCAAACCGACGTTCAACGAAGTCGATACCGTTGGCTTAGTATTCAAAATAGAGCCATCTATCATGACGTTGAATAATCACTCAGCTTCGAAAAATAGTCTACAGATGTCTCCCAATATGCAGACTGTCTACATGTGCGACGACAATATGAATATAATCGCTGTACATTTCTGGGGCGGGATCGTCAAATTTGGTTACGAAAAAACCGTCGAAAGCGGGAAAATATTGGCGTGTTGTAATCTGCAACATCGTCCCAGATCATCGAGAAAGCGATTCAGAAATTTGTACGCGACGGAGTATAGCACCTTTAGTCAATGTCCTCGAAGACGATATTTGCAAGATTCGTACAAAATTTTGGAGAATAAATTGAAATCGTTGCATTTGAATGATTTTTTGGAACAGTGTCGAAATCGTTTAGTCGAATTAGCGAACATTTCGAATACGAATTCTTTTAGCAGTGTGAATAGTTCGTCAAATAATGTTTCAAACTCAAGTAGTATAAGAAATAATTCAGATTTTAACGTCAGATTAAAGAGAAAGTTGGAATTGAACGAAAATAGTATTTCGGGGTTGGATTTCGATTCGTCATTCGGTGAACCAGCATCGTCTAATATGGAAAAACGTCAACCGAATCTCGGACGAATCGTTGAAGATAGAGAGGTAAGATATTATTGTATTGCATTATTCAGAGGTGGTCGGTTGCCTGGTTGGTGACGCGCTTGACTGTTAATCCAGTGGGCGCGGGTTCAATCTCCGGTGCTGACTAATTCACGATTCAAGCTTACTGTGAAGTGTACAAAGGTATATTTGGGTTTATTTCAATAAACACAGATTCATTTTTATTAAAATCTGTGAATAGCAGCGTTCTAACTGATAAAACCGAAATGTGGAGAAAAATGAGATCGGTGTTTCGAACATTTATATCTTTTATTACACACAGATGGAACCTTATTAGTGTCTAGTAGTTATTTACACACACTACACCACTTTAGGGTCATATTGTTAATTGTACTCATAGATTATGTCGGTTAGAAACATTTTGGTGCCAAAACCTTGTTATTTTCAGATGACAATTAGTTGAAGTCGAGATTTTGGCTTATTGTATAAAAAGGGGACTGGATATAAAAAAAAAAACCGCTAGAGTCACTGCATCTTACCTAAAACATTTTATCAACCAAATTACAGCATTATATCTAACAAACTACGGGAATAATCTCAATTTTCAGTTAATTTCAGAGCTGTAACTTTGGAATTATTTTTAATTGAGAAAATGTACAAAAATTAAATTTCTGCCTGCTAGAGTCACTAAAACATATTCTCATTTATCTATGTTTTAAGTCTTAGGTATCTTTAGATTTAGCTGAGTTATCTTACTTTTTTCTCCTCCTAACGAATTTGACCAATTTGATCAACGAACTTATTCTCTCTTTTAGATCGTTTCCGCATTAGACGTCACTCCCTCAGACGTGGACCACAGAATAAAAAAACTCAGAATATACGAAGAACCCCCACCTCTATCCCCGATAGTTCTCAATGTCTCCAAAACTCTTCGAAAGGAGTTTGTTACTCCACAGAAAGATACGAACGACAGTATTATTGGTTATGATTCTACGAGAGACTTCGAAGGAAGCAAATCTGTAAACGTATCGGAAAAGATAGATTCTGAAGATAATGTGATGAAGAGAGTGGTTGCAGGATGTGGAGAGAATGCGGATAGTGACCCTTTTAAAGAGAATTTCATATATAGTCCTCCAGATTTGGAATGAATCATCGAAGTCTGACAATCAATGTACGAGGGACGTTTTTGCAGAAAACGTACTATACGCCGTAACTTACATTTGGCAGGAGCACCGATCGAGGCGACCATTTTCAATAGGCCGTATCTCGGCTGCGTGCGACGCATTGGTGCCGAAAATGGCAGAGGTTGTAGTCTGAGAGTTGCGCATTCGTCTGATGTGTAGATCATTCTCTTTCGTATTTCGTGCTTACTTAGATGTACAACGGAACTAGAAAAAAAAACATCCCTCGTACATTCTTAGGCTCTCCACACACGTCCGGAAGTTCAGTTGTCTGAATCGACCGTTTGCAAAAAAGCTCCGACCAAAACCTCTCTCTGAATTCAGTGTTACCCTGATTTTGAATTCAGAAAGAGGTTTTGGTCGGAGCTTTTTTGCAAACGGTCGATTCAGTGAACTGAACTTCCGGACGTGTGTGGAGAGCCTTACTGGTACAATCTTTAGGAATAAGTCATAAACCGAGTCTGTTGGTACAACTGAAGTATAAGAAAAGTCATATGTGTTTGTAATGTTGTTATTTTGTCATATTATTATATAATCTATGTGCGTTATTATATATTTATAATTTTTATATAAATAATTGTTGAAATGATATTTCATTTTAATCACCCTCTTTCTAACACACTAAAAAGGAACTTATTTATAAAATAACAGGCTGAAATGCTTGTACAAGTTTCCCATAGATGTCAGTAGTGATCAAGAAAGGACAACACTAGAAGAAAGATTTTTATTCAACTATATTTTTGAAAATAATCATGGAACCTGTCACTTTTCTGCCACCCTCCCAACCCCGCAAGGGACTTGGCATTAGGGTATAGATGGATAGAACAACAACACCAAGTGAAGCTAAATAACTAAAAATCCATGAATCTACTCGTACACATCAAATAAGGGAATTAATTACTAAATGGATTCAGTGTTATTTGTTTAAAATCAGTAAAACAATTATCTAATCTCATCTCCCAACACTACAATTATAATACACAAGCCCTCCTTGGTGAATTAAATTGTTGATTGTTAACTGCAACCAAAGTCTTGATGAACACCTGCAGTCATTTACTTTCTTACCACGCTTTCATTACCTTCATCTGTTGTTGTCTGCATCTGCCTTTTCCTCTTCAAATTTAGTAACTTCCCCATGCCCCAGCACATGAAATGCTGCACACATATTGTATTCCCTTTAGGTAACAGTTTTTTTTTTCCAAAAATGGGTAAATGACTAGTTGAATGAAAATTTGACGTGAAAGACATGAAAATTTTGTCATAAAACATAAGAAGGTAGATGAAACCGAATCGTTTAAAAGTCAAGCTTATTTTTTGTGAAAAAACCCTCACTGTGATAAGATTAGCGCCGCAGGTAAACTTTTTTTACTAAAAACTGATTCAATGGATTTTTCACAATAATTTTTGAAAATTCATGACATGATGAAAAAACAATGTGGTACCTACCTAATAATGTGATTAATTTCTCCTATGTATAAAACGGTGGGTTAGTTGAGGAATGGTACAAATCAATCTGCAAGATTGTTACCACATCATCACTGATTCGAAATCGAGTAACAAATACCCATTTTGTGCGAATCACACTGAGGGCTCCTGGTATATCATTTTATAATTCAATCCTCTGGCTTGTTTAGCTTCCGGGTGAATTGCCCTGCAACTGACAACTTCACTGAATCTCTATTATAATCATAGCTAGCTATATTCTACATACAAGTACGCAGTAATATTATACTATTCTATCTAACAAGAATAACATTTCGATTTGGTATCAATTATTAATTTAATTGTAGTAAAACGAGTACTAGCAAGCCTGTACAAAATTATGGCTTACTCCAATATCATATCCTCTGTAAATCTGTGTACCTACATACATGAAGAATAAATTTAATATTTCCCAACTTAGACCGGTGTTTTAACGTTAAAAAAGGGGGTATAGCGTAGATAATTGTCGGAAAGCTGGAAACTGTTTTAATCTCTTCATTAACAAGCAAAGATGGTTTCCTGAAGTTTGCACCAATTTTACGCTTGTGCTAAGTACAGGGTGTCCCAAAAACAAAAAAAAAAGTTGAACTTTTTTCAGTTTTTCATTAATAACTCCTAAAGGAAGCATTCTAGACAAATTATATTCTCCTGTGAATTAAAGTAAATGAAATTCTTCGTCTACTGAGCATAAATACTACTCTCTACTTTGAAAAATAACTGAGAAACAGCGATTTAAAATTGTAATGTTTTTCTCAACATATGACAATTTTCTTATTTTTCTTGAATCGTTGTTGAATATCTTCTAATCCAAGCTACTTACAGCAAATTTTAGTACATATGATTCAATGGCCGGTTAATTTTCTATAAAATGGCATTAAAATTTTACCTCTATATTAAATTGTTTAGGATGTAGAGGTATTTAAAGAGAGACGAGTGAAATATAGAAATTTATTAAATGATAGATTACAATATGTGAAAGGTAAGGAAGACTTAATTTTGCGGCTCTCTCTTATTAACGTACATTTTTTTTAGTTAAAAACCCAAATTTCGCTATTGATACGCCACTGTGTAACAACTTATATCGAAAAGACTATTTTTTTTACCTTTATCAGTTTTACTAATATAACTCCTGAACAGTTGATGTTAGGGAAAAGATATTTTACTCAAAATATAACTAAAATTAATTTACTATAACTTGATTTCAAAATTAACTCTGTAACTTAAATAATAACTGAGTTACAGTGTTTGAAAAAAAGCGATACTAAAAAAATTAAATTGCCTCGGCTATTTTTGTTGAATAACTCCTGAACCGTGATATAGAGAAAAAGTTCAAGAGATTTAAATATAAGGTAAATAAATTTTCTATAACACAAGCGTAATAAAATAACTTTAAAAGTTATAGTAAGAAAGTTATGGATGATCAAAGTCAATATTTTGTGTAGCCATTCGACGCTTGTTTAGATATATATTTCATACTATATGGCAAGCAGGTACTTTATTAGGCAGACATATTTCATACTACACCGGCTCGGAGGTGCTTACTAGGCAAATAGAATTCATAAGCAAACGTCGAATTGTTACACAAAATATTGACTTTGATCATCCATAACTTTCTTACTATAACTTTTAAAGTTATTTTATTACGCTTGTGTTATAGAAAATTTATTTACCTTATATTTAAATCTCTTGAACTTTTTCTCTATATCACGGTTCAGGAGTTATTCAACAAAAATAGCCGAGGCAATTTAATTTTTTTAGTATCGCTTTTTTTCAAACACTGTAACTCAGTTATTATTTAAGTTACAGAGTTAATTTTGAAATCAAGTTATAGTAAATTAATTTTAGTTATATTTTGAGTAAAATATCTTTTCCCTAACATCAACTGTTCAGGAGTTATATTAGTAAAACTGATGAAGGTAAAAAAAAATAGTCTTTTCGATATAAGTTGTTACACAGTGGCGTATCAATAGCGAAATTTCGGTTTTTAACTAAAAAAATTGTACGTTATTAAGAAAGAGCCGCAAAATTAAGTCTATCTTACCTTTCACATACCGAAATCTATCGTTTAAAAAATTTCTCTATTTCACTCGTCTGTCTTTAAATACCTCTACATCCTAAACAATTTAATATAGAGGTAAAATTTTAATGCCAGTTTATAGAGAATTAACCGGCCATTGAATCATATGTAATAAAATTTGCTGTAAGTAGCATAGATTAAAAGATATTAACAACGAATCAAGAAAATTAAGAGATTTGTCATTTGTTGACAAAAACATCACAATTTTAAATCGCCGTTTCTCAGTTATTTTTCAAAGTAGAGAGTAGTATTTATGCTCAGTGGACGAAGAATTTTATCTACTTTAATTCACAGGAGAACACAATTTGTCTAGAATGCTTCCTTTAGGAGTTATTAATGAAAAACTGAAAAAAGTTTAATTTTTTTTTTGTTTTTGGGACACCCTGTACTTAGCACAAGCGTAAAATTGGTGCAAACTTCAGGAAACCTTCTTTGCTTGTTAATGAAGAGATTAAAACAGTTTCCAGCTTTCCGACAATTATCTACGCTACAAAGCTAAATTTCCTGGGCTAACTGCCGTCTAACGAAAATATGTGAAAATGTTTGTAACGCGTTATTTACTGAAAAGATTTTTTGAAATATGTTGATTTTTTCAATAGTAGGTACCTATACCTCTCTCTCTCCTGTCGATTTCCTCACTGCTGAGGGTCGCGATCTCCAAACCCAAACACCCGTTGCTTGACCAATCCCCGCCACGCAGCTCTGTCCTCGGCAAGATGCACTGCCCTGTAGATGGAGGGGGCAACAGTCTGCGTAACTTGGTCCGTCCATCGCAAAGGTGATCGCCCTCTGGGTCTCCGTCCCGGCGTGTTTCCCGTGATTATTAGCTTCTCGAGACTATCTCCCCCTCTGCGAGCGATGTGTCCAAAAAATTGGAGAATTCTTTCCAAGCATAGAGATGACAATCTCGATGTGATTCCAAGTTCTTGTAGGATAGAGGCATTTGTCCTTCTTGCAGTCCATGGGATCCGCAGCATGCGCCTCCAACACCACATCTCGAAAGCGTCAACTCGAGCTTTGTCCCTCGCTCGCAAGGTCCAAGATTCCACCCCATAGAGGAAAATAGAGAACACAAGCGACCGCACCAATTTAATTTTTAGCCCTCTGGATATACTTCGGTCCTTCCATATTTTATCAAGGCGTGTCATAGCGTTCTTCGACATCCCAATCCGTCTTCTGATCTCCGCCTCGCATCCTCCTGCGTTATTTAGCATGGATCCGAGGTATGTGAAACTCTCGACAACCTCCAGGTCAGTGAGTGCACCTGTTATCTGGAGTTGGTTATTTCGGTCTACGATCATTAGCTTTGTTTTGCTTCTGTTTATCTCCAAACCCAGTTTTCGACTTTCTATTTCCACTTTCTGGAGCAGTTCGGCCATTTCTGTTTCACTGGCAGCGAACAAGTTTGTGTCGTCCGCGTACCTCAGGTTCGATATCTTCCTGCCTCCGATAGATACTCCTCCTTGCCAGTTGTCTAGTGCCCTTCGCATTATAAACTCTCCATAAATATTGAACAGGTCTGGTGACAGTATGCATCCCTGCCTGACTCCTTTACCAACATCGAATTCTTGAGACGTTTTGTCATCTATTTTGACATTTGCTGTGCTCGATACATACAGGCCTTTTATTAAAGCCACCAAGTGATGTGGCACACCCATGTTCGCCAAAACTTCCCACAATGAGTTCCAGTTAACGCAATCAAAGGCTTTGCTGTAGTCCAGGAAACAGATCAGCATAGGGACCTGAAATTCTCTGGATTTCTCAATTAGTAATCTGGTGTTTAGTATTTGTTCCCTGGTGCCCTTACCCTTCACAAAGCCTGCCTGTTCTGCTGGTATTTGACTATCGAGGTAGTGTTTAAGTCTAGTTTTGATGATGTGTAGCAGCACTTTGCTTGAATGAGAGATCAAGGCAATTGTTCTGAAGTTTTCGCACTTTCTGGTTGAGCCTTTCTTGTGAATAGGGATGAATGTAGACCTTGCCCAATCCGCGGGCCATTTGCAGCTACGCCATATTTTTTGACAAATCTCCCACATTAATTTTGTGCCTTGTGCTCCTGTTTGTTTCAGGAGTTCTGCAGTTATGGTGTCATCTCCAGGTGATTTGTCATTCTTTAGCTTTCGGATTGCCTCTTCTACTTCACAAAGAAGTATGTCGGGTTCCAGGTCAAAGCTCATCCCGTCCCCACTCACAGTGGCAGTGGTTGTGGTATCTTTATAAAGTTCTGCACAGTAGTTCCTCCATCTGTTCAGTATTTGGTCGAAGTCATCTAGAACCCTTCCGTTTTCATCTTCCACACAGCAGGTCTTTGGTTTAAATTCACGGGTTAGCAATTTTATCTTATTAAAGAGATCCTTTGTCTGGTTGTGTTTATCATGCCTTTCTATGTCACTACATATGTTGTTAATATGACTGTTCTTGTCTCGTCGGCAGCATTTCTTGATCTTCTTAGATAAGTCCGAGTAAAGTTTTTTGTCCTCTGCGTTTTGAATGCCTCGCTGTGAGAGAGCTTTCCTTTCATTGATAATGAGCCAGGTATTGTCGCTCATCCATGGTTTGCGTTTTACTCTCTGAGAATTTCTTGCGCATGCCGTTGCTGTGTTGTTGATGACACTCTTGAGGTTACGCCAAGAAGTTTCAGCATCGTCATTTGGATTGCTTTGGGTATTGTTGAGGGTGTTCTGTATCTTGATCTTGAATTGTTCCAACGCTTCTCCTTGCAGGTTGTGGGATTGTGGCTTATGTGTTCGTGTAGTTTTAAGACGAAGTCTAAAGGTGGCCACCAGAAGTTGATGATCTGTCCCACAGTCCGCTCCGGGGTATGTTCTGGCGTTTTGTACCGATGATTTCCAGCGTGTGCTTGTCAATATATAATCTATTTGATTTCTGTAGCGATCTCCCGGAGACTTCCACGTGTACAGTCGGCGTGGGTGATGTTGGAACAGGGTGTTAGTTACTGTTAGTTGTTGTTCCATACAAAATTGGATCAGCCTCTCCCCTCGATCGTTTCTGTTGCCAATTCCAAACTTCCCCACTATACTACGCAGGTGTTCATCGTGTTTGGTATTGCCGACTTTAGCGTTGAAGTCTCCAAGAACCAGTATTATTTCCTTCCTTGATATGTTATTCAAGACAGTTTCAAGATGTCCATAGCTATACCTACCTATACCTACCTTTTCGAATATCTCGGAAAACAGACGTGATACGAACTGAGATGGAGATTTTACAAATAGATTCTAGCGATTCGATAGCGAAATTAGTAATAGGAAATTAGAAAATTACGGAAAGAATCGATTACCTACCCCTTGAGGTTTTTCAGGTGTAGAAGTATATTATAAGGTGACCATATTTTTAAAATTAAAAAGGAGGACAAAAATGCGTAAATAGCGCCGCAGGCAAATTTTTTTTTTGGACAGTGAAGAAGTTTGCTAATATGTTGTTTTTGATTTATTTTATTGAAAATGTTTTCCATAAAGGATGTATCTAAAAAATAGCGCCGCGGTGAAATATTTGCCATAAGACATACCTAATTACTAAGGTGACCAACCGTCCTCCTTTTGGAAGGACAGTCCTCCTTTTCTAGGTTCTGTCCTCAATAAAATGTTAAAAAGCAAAAAAGGAGGACACTTTTGGAGGGAGGACAGAACCTAGAAAAGGAGGACTGTCCTTCCAAAAGGAGGACGGTTGGTCACCTTTAAGTATAATTTAGCCGAAATATTGGTAACTATAAGGTTAACAAATTGACTCTCACACTTTTTTACCAGTTTTTTTTAAAAAAGATATAGTTTACATTATCGCTTTTATTATTTTATATTTACTTATTTTGGGCTAACACTCTCATATAGAAAAGTTGAAGCGAAAATAGAACGTTTTCCTCAGTCACCGCCACCTTGACATTTCTCTCTTTCTCTAGCCATGATTTAGGATTAATACATAAAACGTTACAGGCGAAATTGCCGTCATCGTCGCTAAGGAAATGTATGGAATAACAGTCCCTTAACAACGAATATGATGGACCAGGTATTACATTCTGTAACGAGATTTGACAGGAGTGGTGGTCCTATTTGTTACAGCATGGCTAGAGTACCTACTCTAGGAGGCGGTGCCTCAGTGCATATCGGCCCTGTTTGTATAAAATTAATGTTTTTATCCGTTGTAGTTGCGAACTGTACAAAACACAAATGAACGAATGACAAGGTATAGACGATTATTATTGTAATGATTTTAATCTGAGTGAGTATTTGGTTGTACCTACCAATGTGGCGTGTTCCTACATAGTGTACATACACCCGTGTTATTTGTATATCAAATGCAGTTATTCGGCTTTTAATATTATTTTGAAATTCAGTTTTATTATTATTTAATAAACATTATTCAATCCAACGCCCTTCCGGTTAATATTTGCTTCATAAATTTTATATAAAATAATGCGAGGGAATATTTTAATTGTAAAACCAATCAAATATAAATATATTTTCACAAACATGCACAAAACATTTCAGTTTCAAAATACGCAATACAGAAATTATACGGACTATTCAGTGGCTAAACTTATATAGGTTTTCATTTAGGGGAGGAACGGCGAAAAAACTCCTGGGGAAGGCAATTAAATTTTTAACATAGACGTAGTAAAAAAAATCTGTAATAGAGCCGCAGGCGAAATTTTTTCGTAAAGGTATATGAGAAAGGTTGTGTTTTAAGTTGGTATCATAAGTGTTGTGTTAAAAATGTAACAAAAAAGAAGCTCCGTAGGCGAATTTTAAAAAAAAAATGGGTGAAGTGATGAAACTGAGATCTTTCAACAGCAGATGGCACATCATTGTTCGACATTTGCATACGCCACTGAATTGCATGATAAAATGTAAAAATAGGGTTTTTTTCATCTTTTGGTTAATTTCGATTCAACCAAAAAACTTTTACGGTCATTCCCTAGATTTCAATGCAGATTACAAAAGAAATATCTCTGCGACTTTTGGGAAACGAGTTGCTGTCTTTCGGAAAAAGATCAGAGGTGCTTTTCTCATTTTTTTTGGCAAATCTATACAAGATTTGACGTGTGTGATGTGCAGGTTCCTGCACTGAAGCGAGGAATGAATGCTTTTTTTACGGGGCTGAGGGAACATTATGCCTAGAATTTTGTTCTTATTATCTTGTTTAACTTTTTTCTGCATGTGTGTGTGCATATGTAATGTACTAGTATGTAATGTTTATTATTATTATTTTTTCTTTCATAACTTTGTTATATTGTTAATTTTAATTAGTGTGAATATTGTTTACTTGTTTTTGTATCATAAGTTGTGTAAAAGGCTCACGCCGTTGATGTAAATAAATAAATAAATAAATAAATAAATAAATAAATAAATAAAGACATATAAAAAATCTTTCATGGTCATTTCTTAGATAAAGGTTCAATGTATCTACCCTATTTTATTCCAAAGTATATTCAGTAAGGTTGTTGATATCTATAAGGTCTCCCGTATTTTGAAAGTTTTGAAATGTCAATACACTTATTCTTAACTAGTTGACCCTGATACTTGGCTGTCGGATTATAAAAGTCTGGTAAAAATCCTACTGTTTGTTAGCCCATAAGTTGACCATTTTGTATAATGGAAAACCATGTTAGTTTTCGTACATCTAAATGGCCATTTTACACTGAGAAATAATTATTTTCGTTAGTTTATTTATTTATGTTACATTAGAAAGATTTATTTAGTATTAAATGGTGTGTGACAATGTTACGAATTGTTACAATATTGTTGTATCTCCACTCTACTTTCATGTAACTGGTAACACCGTGTCCTGACACTTTACACTTTAAAATAAATGGATATATCATAATCTAAACTCATGGATCATGGATCACAAAAGAAATAGATCGACCATTGTAAGATACATGTGAAAGAAGAGAAAGACGGTTTTCATAGCTTATTTTTATTTATTTACTAGCTGAGTTACCCGTGCTTCGTAACGGCAAATTTGTCAAACCAACCCGGCATACTTTATAGGCTTGAGTTGAATGCGGGAGTTATGCGAACACTTATAAAAAACAGAATTTCTTTATACAGGGCGAACTTATTGCAGTGCTGCGATCCCTGCCATTCTTAATTTAGCCTTTTAGGGCAAGATTTTCCCCGTGTAGTCTCAGGTTTGTAGATTGGGCCTTGATGAAATTCAATTTCTAACCTTTTTTTTCTTCTTCTTGTAGCTCTCTATCCTCCACTATAGGCCACTTCCATACCCTTCCATTTCTTTCTGTCGTTGCTGCGTGCAGTCAATTTTTACCCTCCACAGCAGCTATGTCGTCGGACCATCTCTTTTGGGGTCTTCCGACGCCTCTCTTATTTTCCCAAGGTCTCCATCTTAAAATTTTTGGGCTCCACCTTGTGGGGTCTAAAATATATTCTCATTTATCCATGTTTCAAGTCTTAGCTGAGTAATCTTCATTTTCCCGACGCAATTTTTCGCTTGTTCCCTTTTAAGCCACTTCTACATACATATTCCTTATTCTCAGCTGTGCAATCTTGTCCATTTTGGACCATTACGTATGGGGTATGTGTATATATTACATATATTGCTCCAAGCGTTGTAGAGGGATCCGTTAACCCAGTACATACGTAGATAGTTATTTACCTTAGTTAAATTTACCAATGTCCAAAATATGTTTCAGTTTCTCCTTATACAGTCCACTTTGTTAATTAATCATAAACATCTCCAGAAGAGGGTTAAAGTCGCATAGAAACAAAATCTATCGACTGAGTTTAAATTATACGTCTCTCCGAATAGAAGAAAATAATTATTATCTATGTCTTCTTCTTCTTCTTTCTCAGCCGTTTTAATTCCAATGCCTCCCCTTTGACTTTCCACAGATCACTATCCTGGGCATGCTGCAACCACTTGCTTCCTGCGATTCGCCTCACATCGTCAGACCATCTTGCCTGAGGTCTTCCTACGCTCCTTTTGCTTGTTCTAGTTAGTCACTCGAGACTATTTTTGGTCCATCTAGTATCTGAGCATCTGGCAACGTGTCCTGCCCAACTCCATTTTATGATACATATTTTACCTCATTGGAATTAGAATCTGACGAAATGAATCATGACGAAAAATTTCAGGATAAATATTATTTAAAAACATAGTGCATTGTTTAGGCTAAAACTAAGAGTTATGCCTAATACAAATTTTTAATATAGGATTGTTTGTGTATGAATACTTACCTATTTTAGCGTGCTGTAGGTATAAGCACATTAGTCAACTTAAATTCATATTATATATTGCAGCGAGAACATAATTTTTTTCGGCGACTCGTAATTTAAATTATAAAAAGTAATAAATTTAGAGAAAAATTTATTAAGAACTACTCTTGCCCATATGACAATTAAAAATTGAACAAAATTTACCGATTGAAACATGTTTATAATAAAACAGTACTACAATTTTAAACTGTAACCTAAAGCAAACATGTGTGCAAAAAGTCAAGTGCTGGAACATTAGGATGTTATTAAATTTTGAATAAGAAATTGTAGACGCATCAGAAATTAACTACAATAACAACGAAAGACGAAGTTAATAAAAGTGTAGAAATTTCGCATTTAAAACATGTCTCCTATAGAATTTCAATTCTTCATACGTGTTTAAAATAGTTTCTTATTTAAAATAGAGAAAAAACATTTATTTATGCACATGGAACAGATACAGTCACAAAAACAAATATTGAGAGGTACACTAGTACAAAAATAAACAATACACAAGACCAAAAACATCCGTTCACAATTAACACACACGCAAAACAAATAGATTACATTAGATAGTTAATATATCTTATAAGTATCTACCTATAAAATATTTATGTTAGGGAAGAAGGAAGCATGGGAAGAGGAAGAACGAAAGGGAAAATTAAGGAAGCGACGAGAGAAGAATTAAGAATTTTTCGTAAAACTTTCAAACGTGGTGTGTCTCGATCTAGCATAGAAAATATAAACAAAAAAAAATTCATAAATAACTCGGGTGCAGAACACCTTGATTTCATGGCGAGAGTCGCCTATGTTTATCCTAACGACTAGTGGATTAAACATTTTGGGGTAAAACGTATTAAAATGCAATAAATAACCCAACAACAATGCCTTTCATCACCCCTCCTCTACTGTAGGCCGACTGTAGCACACACACACACACACACACACACACACACACACGCACGCACGCACACAGTTCCTCGACTAACTTTAAAAAGGTATTACATTCATTCGCTGAGTAATATGATCATTTGTAAGTACAGAGAAATTCAGAGGTCTAAAACATTTGAGGAAAATAGTTGTTTCCGTTAGGGTCCAGTGAAAATTTCCACAAATAGTCATAATAACACACAAATAGGCATAATTAAATACAGATAGGCATTAACACACGCATATGAGTAACCAGCTTAACACACAAATATGCATTTTACAAATAGGCATTCTACACAAATATGCATTATAACGCACAAATATAAATAATATTAATAACATAAAAATATGCAAAATAACACACAAATAGGTATAATACATACAAAAGGCATAACAAAAAGGGTAGGCATTTCAAAAATAGGTCATTGGCATACCACACAAATAGGCCTAATAACACACAAATATAGGCACAACACATAAAATAAACATAATACCATTGGAAACGTCATCCTGGTGCCGACACTGATGTATGCGAGTTAGACATGGACATGACTGAAGAAGGACGAATTAGGTATAAGTGCTGTTGAGATGAGATCGCTGAGAAGAATGTGTGGAGAGATAGGATAAGAAATGAAGTGATTAGAGAGTTGCGTGAATGTAAGACGAGTGATGTTACTAGGGTGAAAGTGAATAATTTGAGATGGCTGAGGCATGTAGAGAGAATGAATGATGAAAGGATAACAAAGAAAATGCATGCACTCTACGATTCCTTTAAATCAGAGCACGTCCGTCCTAGAGAATGTGGCCTACATGATCAAGCCATGTGGTTCTTGGACGGCCGCGCTTTGGGGAATATTAAATATTCCTGGGAGAAAGAAGGAAGCGCGGCCGTGCTTTGGGGAATATTAAATATTCCTGGGAGAAAGAAGGAAGCGCGGCCGTCCAAGAACCACATGGCTTGATCATGTAGGCCACATTCTCTAGGACGGACGTGTTCTGATTTAAAGGAATCGTAGAGTGCATGCGTGTGACGGCAGCAAGGTGTACGGAATAGAAGGCGTTCTTTCCTCTCTGTCTTCCCCGTAAAGGACGCGGCGTGAAATGATAGAATAAAAACATTGATAATTTTATAAAATATATTCATATCTAAACTGTTGACAACATCTGATAGTCAGGGGTAGTTCAATGAAGTACGCAGCGTGTTCACTCCACCTTGTAATTGATTTTATAAAACGACTTTCGTAAAAAAAATTCAATTGAAACCTTTATTTCTGTGAATTGTTGCGAATTAAAAATCATTAGCGTTATAATAGATTATTCTATACGCTACGTAAAGGGAATATCTCTTTCTGCTAGTCAATCAGGTGCGGTAGGATGCATAAAATCATCGTATTTTGTAACTGATTTATGATTAATGAATTTTATTGCGTCACTTTACCCTAATGGTGTCATGCTTGTTTAAAGTTTTTTATTATTCCAGTTATTGCATTGTGCATGAAAATAAAATAATGTTTCAACTTTGAACAACCCCACTTTTGATGACAAATTCTTTTAAAAATTATTTGTCATTTTTTTGTTAAATATAATTATTTTTATTTCACTATTAAAAAATGAGGTTTAAGTTGATGTTAAGAATGCCGTTTTTAAAAGAAAAAAATAAGTAATCGGACATTTTTTAAATAAGATGGTTTTACATCCTAGATCCGTTTTTCGCGGTCTTCCAATCGATACCATTCCGAGGTTCTTTATTCCAATGGTGCCTCCCGCCAAGTATAGACAGAAACAAAATTTGTAAAAAGATATAGGTTCTACTCGTGAAGCACTTTCGTGAGATACCAAACACGGCGGTGTACGATGACTGGATCCTCTCGATCACTCTGTGTCTTCTAAGGTCTGTCTTCTAAGCTGGACAACATCTGACTTTCGATCTGGATTTCATTTCCCTTTCATACGATACCATATATGACCCCACACAACCCTTGAATCCCCTCAACCGCTTTACATTTTTTGTCTTTGGAGAAGGCTGATCCAATGTGGTACAGAATCGTAATGTCATCCAGTTTACACAATTGGTGAAAGTTTTAGCCCTATGGCTAGTCTAGAAACGATCAGTTAATTCGATTGCAAGATTCGAGGGTTTTGTGGGTCATGTGTGGTATCGTTTGTAAGGGCGTTGGAAAAGAAATTCAGATCGAAAGTCAGATGTTGTCCTGGTCAAACTTACAAAGATTACGAATGCTAACAATTTGTTTAAATTCGCTTATTGTTAAACAATTTAGTCTTTTTTTAATGTCTTGGTACAAAAGCCCAAATACTTTCTTGCACACTTCACAGGGAGCTAAAAGCTTGTGCCGTGAAGTGAAAAATACATTGTCAGCACTGAGATTCGAACCCAGCACTTCCAGATTTGAAGACCACGCTCCAACCTACTGTGCCAATCGTGTACTCCATTTATTTTACAAATGGTGTTTTTGTAATGTTGTATTAGTTGTAGGGTAGGCAGAGAGGAAGAATAATAAAATAATTGAAAGGGTATAAAGCAGCCATGTCAAAGATACGGCCCGCGGGCCGTATCCGGCCCCCGGGCAGTATCAATCCGGCCCGCGATCGCGTATCACAGAAAGAAGAAAGATGTTTTTAGACTTCACTCGATTCCTCTACAAATGAACATCTTTTCTCATCATAATTTTCTAAAATTAGTACGTAAATCCATCAGTTTCACAAAAAATTTCGCCTGCGGCGCTATTCTCATATTTTTTATGCTATATCATTTTTTTTTATTTTTGTTGCCCCCTATAGTTAAGAGGCTGGCGACGCACATAAAATGTAATAATTCAGTACAGTGGCGTATATAGGGGGGGACGAGGGGGCCCGCCCCCCCCGAAATGTTGAAAAATTCTTTAACAACGTTATTTTAAAACATGAAAGTTACTCAAGTTCATCATTTCACCCATTATTCAAAAAAAATTCGCCTGCGGCGCTCTTCTTCTTTGTATTTTCTGGACGTAATATTAATACTACCTCAAAACACGACCTTGTTCACTTACATTCACGAAAAAATTTTGCCTGCGGCGCTATTACAATTGTTATGCTGTACGTCTATCTCAAAATTTTAGTTGCCTCCACCCCCCCCCCCCCCCAAAGTCAAATATTTGATCGCCCCCCCCGAAATGAAATCCTATATACGCCACTGATTCAGTACTTTTTTTTTTATTTTAATCTGGCCCGCCTACAGATTCTAAATTGAATATCCGGCCCTCTGCAAAATTGAGTTTGACACCCCTGGTATAAAGGTATATTGTAAAAAGGGGTTGTAGATGTACGCTCCAGTAAATATTAGAAATATTACTTATACAAATATTAAACAAACATAAATACTAAATATGAATGTACGTACGTATGATAAAATATCTCGTACTTACTTATTGGGTTGTTCAATATCATTTCTCTTAGTTGAATTAAATTTTTGGAAAAACTTAACTGAACTTAAGTCCAATATTTTTTTCTTTATCTCTGGTGGAGATTCATAGTAGAGTTAAAGACCCTTTTATATTAATTGTTCAACATAAACTTTTATTTCAGAATAAGTTCGTTGTATGTTAAATGCCTTAAGCATAGATTTTTTTATGTGGTGGATTTTGCAAATATTTCGCCACAAAGCTTGCCTTATTAAGTTTACATTCATTAAAAACATTCTCCAATCTCGATATCAACGCGGGGCCTAAAATACAAGCATTGTACCTGAACCAATTTTCCGGTAATCCTAATTTTTAAGAGTAGGCATACTAACATTTCAAAAATTTCTAAAAACGGGAGACCTTATATCTCGACAACCGTTACTAAACATGCTTTAGAACAAAATAGGGTAGATGCATTTGGACCTTTATCTAGGGAATGACTGTAAAAGATTTTTTAAATCTTGTATAGATTTCTAAAAAAAATGTGTAAAACACCTCTGATCTTTTCTTTTTAATTTGAAGCTTGATATGTATTAAAACCTAGGGAATAACCGTAAAAGTTTTTTTTATATACCGACCTAGAATGCCCAATATTTTTTATTTCACCTGCTAATTCTGTATATTTATGATTTTTTCTGCGACGGTTGTTTGATTGTTTTAAATGTATTTGGTACAGCGATGTCAAACACTGGAATCAACGAATGGACATTTCGGCCCCGGCCCTCAATGGCCTCGTCCTAAGTCAACATCGACCATTAAAGTTTCTTGTACATATGCGAATGTAAGGGGTTTGAACACAAAAACGCACGATTTTAAATGTACTTTGCTCTCTCAGGACCATGACATAGTAGCAGTTACAGAGACATGGATCACTCCTAGCGTCCTGGATGCAGAACTCTTTGATAATCGTTTCACAGTTTTTCGAAGAGACAGACCCACAAGAGCAGGGGGTGTAGCCCTTGCCGTCAATTCAAAACAACTGCTTACAGCTGAGAGGCTTCAATGGCTGGAAACTGATGGAGAGGATATGTGGATAAAGATCAGTCTTAAACGTATAGTTCTGTATGTGTGTGTAATATATATTCCCCCCAAATCGACCAGAGAAGTATTCTCCATGTTCTATCAGAAACTCGAAAGTTATTGTGCCAAACTTATGGACAAGAATATTATTATCTTGGGTGATTTTAACCTACCGTCATGTAGTTATCCTACTGGTGAACACGAATATTTTCTGAAATTTTTTAACCTTAAACAGTACAATCAGATACTGAATTGCAAAGGTCGAACTTTAGACTTAGTATACACCAACTTGCCCTCTGAAAGCATCTCTGTCAGTAGGCAGGAATTACCATTAGTCCGGGAGGACTCTCTCCATCCAGCTCTTGATATTCAATTATCATTGAGCCAACAGAGAATATACTTAGATGAAGAGAATGCTGCAACTGCCGCTGGTGCAGAAAGATGGAAGTTTAAAGGTGGTGCGATTGCTGTGCTCAGAGAGTTTGTGACGGATTGCTCTTGGTCGGAGGTCTTCCGGGCCACAGACGTGAATGAT
Organism: Ceraclea dissimilis; assembly: GCA_963576895.1. Lineage (NCBI taxonomy): Eukaryota > Metazoa > Arthropoda > Insecta > Trichoptera > Leptoceridae > Ceraclea > Ceraclea dissimilis. The sequence goes on from OY756361.1 coordinate 996,064, forward strand.
GCAGTGAATAACTTTTATGATGTTTTGTATGATGCATTTGACAATTGTCTTACGAGCAATAACGAAAACTCTCGTAGTAGTTTTCCTGAATGGTTTCCAGGTCATTTAATTCATAAAATAAGAAAAAAGCACTTGTATCATAAATTATGGAAACAAACGCAATCAAATTTAGCTTATAGTAAGTTTAGTGAGCTTAGGAGAATAGTAAAAAATGAAATTTATAATAGTTATGTGACGCATATTGAGTCAAGCGAAAATATTATAGCAAGAGACCCCACACACTTTTGGAACTATGTCAAAAGCAAGAAAGGAGAAAATCAAATGCCCGTGTGTTTTAGGCTAGGAGATGTATCATTCTCTGATCCTGGTAGCATTGCAGATGGATTTGCCAATTTTTTTGCCTCGGTATATAACGATCCCAATCAATCTTCGGATCCAGTTTCGATGAATTTACCTAATGATAACCCTACATTGTGCCATATCGAGGAGATTACCGAGGAGGATATCATGTACGCCTTGCGAAAGCTAAAATCAAAGTCCTCTTCTGGTCCGGACAAGATACCGGCATTTATTGTTAAAGAATTGGGAACATCACTGGTCCAGGTTTTGAAGCATATATTTAATCTCTCCATCCGTTCAAACGAATTTCCAAATGTCTGGAAAATGTCTAAGGTAACACCGATCCATAAAAAAGATGATATCTATAGTATAGTTAATTATAGGCCTATAGCAATCCTTTCGGCACCAGCAAAGTTGCTGGAGATGATTTTGCACAAAAGAATATGGGATAGTTGTGGACATCTGATTGTCGACCAACAGCATGGTTTTCGACCAACAAGATCAACTGTAACCAACCTGATGAACTTTCAAACTTACATAGCCAAAAACTTAGATAGAAGAACACAGGTCGATGTTAATTTTAATGATTTTGAAAAAGCTTTTGATAAAGTCGATCACAAAATACTGTTGCTTAAGCTTGAGAAATTCGGATTATCACCAGACATGACTAGATTTTTTAAGAGTTACCTTGAAAACCGATGTCAATATGTGTGTTACAGAGGGCAGAACTCAGGGGCATATGCCACACAGTCTGGAGTACCACAGGGATCAAACTTGGGTCCCCTTCTGTTCTCTGTTTTTATTAATGATGTTGGTGACGAAATCAATCATTCAGAGTACCTATTATATGCAGATGACTTGAAAATATATCGAAAAATCGAGTCTGATAGTGACGCAACACTATTACAGCGGGACATCGATGCAGTAGTTGCCTGGTCAATAGAAAACAAACTGGCTTTCAGTATACCTAAATGTAACATGATGACATTCACAAGATCACGTGAACCGATTAATTATCCTTATACATAGTATGAACGGGACCACGCTCAGTCGGGTTGATGAAATGAAGGACTTGGGTATTGTATTTGAATCTGACCTCTCTTTCAGGAAACATGCAGTGGGGACTGCGGACAAGGCATTTAGAGTGCTTGGTTTTATTTTGAGGAACGCAGTACATTTTCGAAAGAGTAACACGCTGCGCATCCTATATGAAACACTGGTTCGTTCTATCCTGGAATCGGGATCTATTGTATGGAGTCCAGGTGAGGCGACGTATATATTGATGTTGGAAAAGGTTCAGAAACGTTTTATGCGGCATTTGTATCGTATGGAATATGGGTATTATCCATATCTTTATCCTTCTCTGTTTGTCATGGGTAGCTTGGGTTTTAACACCCTAGAAAAAAGGCGGAAAGAGTACGTTTGTAGGCACTTCTTTAAACTTATTCACGGGATTATACAAAACCCAACAATATTGGCCGAGATCAATTTTTATGTACCCAACTCATATTCTCGTTCACGTTCGCACATGTTGTTCTACCCTCCTTCAGGCAGAACCAACGTTATGGTTAATGCACCGGTCAGCAGGGCTGTCCGTTATTTGAATGAACTGGCACAGTGGGTCGACATGTTTGGGGTGACTTATAATGAGTTTACCAGACGTGTCGAACAGCATCTGATTTGACATTATTTGTAAGTGTAGTATAAGTGTATTTTTGAATCTATTTGTAATGTGAAATGTCATGATGTATTGTAATTGTTACACCGAGCGACGCAAAGGCTAAAGCTGTAATGTTGCTCGGTGTAATTTCAAGTTCAAATAAATAAATGTCAATTAAATAAGTGATTTTAGTTTGTTTGTTGTGCAAAAAAACATGGGGTCTATTATGCTGCATAAGATTATGAATGGCTACTACGACGTCCCCGATATCAGCTCCATTTACACCCTGAATACCAATAATCATTTGAGAGGACATTCTATGAAGCTCACCAAGAAACGGTTTCACAGTAATCCGAGAAAGAACTTTATTTGCAATAGAGTGGTGAATATGTGGAACCGTTTACCCGAAAATGGGATACAAGCACCATCAGTGGACGTTTTTAAAAACAGATTGGATATCTTTCTCAGAACGACGGATGGCACAGACATTGATTTGGGCCCAGGATGCTTGCCCAAAATTAATAATAATAATTGTTCTTATTATAGTTATAATTGAACATTCACACACCTTCAAGATATGGGAGAGAGTGGTGAATAGAAGATTGCAGGGTCTCACAAAGGTGACAGAGAACCAATGTGGATTTGTGAGGGGAAGATCTACCACGGATGCCATACAGACAATAAGAATAGTCCTTGAAAAGTACCAAGAGAAGAAGAGCGATCTCCATATGGTGTTTATTGATCTGGAGAAGGCGTTCGATAGGGTCCCGCGTAGACTGATATGGGAAGCACTCAGAAAGCAGAACGTTCCAGAGTACTATATAGAACTTCTGAAGGATATGTACACCAATATTCACACATGTGTTAGAAGCCCAGCTGGAGTGAGTGACCCATTCGAAATCAGTGTTGGCGTCCATCAGGGATCGGCGCTTAGTCCATTGCTATTTAATCTAGTAATGGACTACATAACATCGGATATCCAGGAACCAGCCCCATGGAGCATGCTCTACGCTGATGATGTAGTGCTGATGGATGAGACACATGACGGATTACAGCGCACTCTAAATAAATGGCAAGAGGTTCTAGAAGCGAATGGTCTCAGAATTAGTAGAACGAAGACCGAATACATGCCATGCTACTTCTCTGGACGGAGGCCAAGTGAGCCGCACATTATTCATGTTCAAAACGAACCAGTGCCCACAGTCGAGTCCTTCAAGTACCTTGGTACAATACTGTCTGCAAAGGGAGGAATTGATGATGACATCGCACACCGCTCGAGGCTTGGTTGGATGAAGTGGAGATCTGTCTCTGGCGTATTGTGCGACAAGAAAATGCCAATCAAGATAAAGGGTCAAGTATACAAAACGGTGGTCAGACCAACCATGACCTACTCATCTGAGTGCTGGGCCCTAAAGAACAACCACGTCCAGACTCTACACACCAACGAGATGAAAATGCTCAGGTGGGCGGGTGGTGTTACGAGGCTGGACAAGGTGAGAAATGTCCATGTCCGTGGCAGTTTCAAAGTAGCTCCAATCGGAGAAAAAGTGACCGAAAATAGACTGCGTTGGTACGGACACATCATGAGACTGCCACAGGATAATATGATAAGAAGGACAATGGACATTGAGGTAGGGCCCAGAAGACCGGGCAGACCCCAGACCACATGGATGTCCACAATCGCCAGGGATCTAAAGGGGGCAGGGCTTCGGGCGGAAGATACAGGGGACCGAAAGACTTGGAGGATGAGGACTAGGAGAGCCGACCCCAAGTAAATGGGACAAAGGCTAGGGCGAAGAAGAAGAAGATAGTTATAATTGAACATTGAACAACCCTCGATTTTAAAATTAATTTTAAATAATGCAAAAGTCACTGCAACAAAAAAAAATACTACAAATAGAAGTACCTAAGTATAATGTTGTGTTATTCTTATTGCAGGTATGTAAAATATAATTTTATAAAATAAAATATAAAAGGACAATAGATTCAAATGAAAATAAATAAAATAGCAATAAAAGAAAATAAAAAACACGATATTAAACGCCCAGAATAAAACATAACAGAAAAATATTTATTATTGTTTTTTTTTTATATTTCGGCCGTCAACTTTGACTCAATTATGAGTAATTTTATTTACCAATAAAGTTAGGAATCTAGACACATATTATTTTAAACATTATAGAGTTTCCACATTGAATTATTTTATCCACAACGGGATGTTGAAATTTTAACATATCTGGATGGTACCTACAAGGAAATAATATTAACAATTAATAGCGTTTTTAGTCGATAGGTGCATAAACTAATAATAATATCAACCAAAATACGTAATGCTTACTGATGGAAGATAAATTACAATTTGAGGGTTAGTATGTAATCACAGTTTGAAAAACCACGTTATGGGATAGTAAAATGTTTTTTTTTATTAAAACGCACCCTTGGGTGAGCGAAATATTTGGATTTTAATGTTAAAATATCTAATTACAATCACATTTTGACACTTTAAAATCGTAAACGTCAAAATTAAATCGTGTCAGAGAAGTGGCGTCGTGCGCATTTTCATAGCATTGTATTGAAACAAATGACATTGTTCGGATCTATTCAACTGTATGGAGAATTATTTGATTAGCTTCTTCCATAATCAAAGGTATTTATTTATCTACTGAGTAAATGTGATTGTACGCTATAATACATTCCCAAAACTAAAATACCCACAGCGTTACTATAGTAATGGATAGTAATATTATATAATATGAGGGGGTTATACTATAGTATGTATCACCCCTAAATAACTCCAACTAGCATGCGAGTAGTTAGGTTATACTAACTACCCTTATACTAACTAAACATTATTAAATAATGACAACCCCTTAATACTATACAATACACGATACTCTCTCTGTATTTTTTTTATCTAGTCTATAGTTCAGGATTATGGCATTAGTTGGAGAATGTTTTGCACATCCTTGTTCAGTTGAACAGTGCTTTCCAAACTCCAAATGTACGATTTCATAAATTTCTTATTATTTTAAAATTTCATTGATGGTGTTCAGTATGACGTCACGGTCATTCCCGCGGCGTAAAGGTCCTCGGAGCCCTGAATTGTTCTCAGCCAATTCTGAGAGAATCGTCTTGAAACTGAAGGCAGTGATAGATGAAAGTATGAACTATAGATTGGCTGTTTTAGAATTCCAAAATTTATGGAAATTCCTTGATAAAAAAAATATTCTTAAAGTACCCCTGAAATTTACGGGATCTGAGATGGATCTGAGGATTATCCGTTCATTTTTTCAGATATAAAAGTATAATAATTTAGCCAAAATACTGGTAATTATAATCTTAACTGTTTTAAATTTTTAAATTTCTTCCCAGGTTTCTTTTAAAAGGGTACATATTTAATTCATTTTGTCGCTTACGTTATTCTTATTTCGCGCAAACATTCTTAAAAATTTTAAAAAGTTGAAGCGAAAATAGAACGATTTTGCTTCAGTGCATATAAGCCCTTAATAAAAACGCACATCAGCCTGTTTCAATTCGCGTTGAAAACAGTTTGGCAATCTCAGTATTTCTCGGATCAATGATTGTATAGATTATTGGCGTTGAATATAATTTATGAAATCAATAATTTATTTGCTGTAATGTTTTCCCAATAATGCGGAGTTTTTATGTTATTTTCTGGTTCCATAACTCACAATCTATCTATTATCATCTTATCCCGGACAAATTATTACCGAATTATATGTCATTTATTGTACCCATCTGTAGTGATGTTATTTATGTTATTTTTCATACATATTTCAATGACTGTTTCTCTGCTTTCTAAGGTCCTATATGCTGTCATTAGGCGCTTTGAATTGTTCTCAGCCAATACTGAGAGAATCGTCTTGAAACTGAAGACAGTGATAGATGAAAGTATGGACTACAGATTGGCTGTTTTAGAACTACAATATTTGGAAATTCCTTGAATAAAAAAAATATTCCGAAAGTACCCCTGAAATTTACCGGATCAGAAGATTTTCCATTCAGTTTTTCAGATATAAAAGAATAATTTAGCCAAAATACTGGTAATTATGATCTTAACAAATTGACTGTTTTAGATTTTTAAATTTCTTCACAGGTTTCTTTTAAAAAGGTTAAAGTCACATTGTCGCTTACGTTATATTATTTCGCGCTAACATTCTCATACAAAATTTGAAAAAGTTGAAACGAAAATAGAACGATTTTTGCTTGATGCATATAGGCCCTTAAAAAATAACAATTACTTAGTCAAATTCAACATTTTTATTAAATATTTACCTAAATTAAATTTGTCAAAATGTATTCAATTGTATGATATACAATATACATAACTATCAAATGTTTTGCAGTGTGCCCTATTTGAATACAATCGAAACATTACTACAAATAATAGTATACAAATACAAACAACTGATACAATATACAAATTATTCCACGGTTAGTTGTATGTGTAAACATAAACATACATCGTGCATAATATTAACTTATTGTGTAAACAAAATGTCAAAGTGATGTTGTGATTTTCGGTGTAGATTAAATGGTATAATATGATTCGTATTACTATATGTACTTATTTGTAGTGAATTCGATTCATATAGCAATTCGACTTTTAGCTAAGAATTAGTCTTAATAGTTTTTTTAAAGGATCTGGCCTTGTACACACAAACCCAAATACTTTCCTGCACACCTTGCACTAGGCTAAAAGCCTGTATCGCAAAGTGTGGAATACATCGCCAGCGCTGGGGTTTGAACGTGGCACCTCCCGCTTGAGAGACTGCGCCGCCTCAACCAACTGCGCCAATCATGTATTCATTTGCCAGACACTTTTATGTTTGGGCTGAAGGATAACGATAAAATTTGTACCCACTAGAGTCACTAAAACATATGGTCATTTATCCATGTTTAAGTCTTAGGATGATATCTTTAGTATTAGCTGATAAATCTACTTATCCCTACGCAATTTCGCATTTTATGCAAATAAACAAAAAAAAATCTATATTATCGACACCTTCACATCACACATCTTTCTTCACCTCTTCTTTCACTACACACGCGGCTAGAATATGGAATAATCTTCCACTTCCTATCAGAATAGCTCCAACTATTCTCTCTTTCAAGAGTAAACTGAGGCATCATTACCTTTCCATGAATAATCCATTCAACTCTCAACTCCTTTGATTCCTTCCTTGTCCTTCATCCCATCCTCCTATTTATTTATATATGTATATTTATGTAAGTATTACTATTGGCAGACATTGCCTACGGCAATAAACCTACCATTTTAAAATACATTTTTCTCAATAAAGATTCACTTACTTAAAATCATAAAGAGCTATAAAGCAAGACAATGGTAGTGTGCTAAATGGCGGACTTATTGCAAAAGCAATATCTTACAGTCAACCCGGTACAATCAAACCAAGGCCTGATTTAAAACTTATATTTACAAGCATTAGGTAGCAATACAATGCAGGGGCGCTTTCAGGGAGAGGGTTAGTGGGTGTATGCTGAGGGTGGTACTGATGGGGTAGGCAAGGAGGCAACCCTCCACCCCATGGTTTTATAAAAGGTAAGGAAATAACGACCTGCCAAGTGCAGGGCTACGCCCCCGAGCCGCGGGGCACAGACAAGAAAAATAATATAATATTATACACTCTGCGGAGGGGGGGGGGGGGGAGGAGTAACAGTATGGGGGGGGGGGCAATAATAATAATGCTTGGTAACAATACTCTTCAATGTTCTGGCGGTTGTTCTATTATTTAAATAACTCGCATTTCATTGTTTTTTACCGCGCTGTTATATATGGGGAAATGAGTGACTGCAAGACTGGTGTTGTGACAAGAGTGAAAGTGAATAAACTAAGATGGTTTGGGCATGTTGAAAGGATGACAAAAAATATATATTTGAGTGAGCGAAGAGGGGTGAGGAGGCGCGGCCGTCCGAGACTGACCTGGTCCGATCATGTCGACCAGATCCTCAAGGATGGACGCGTTTTGAGTAAAAGGAATTGGAGAGCGTGTATAATTGTATGAATGTGACGGAGGCTAGGAGTGTGTGTAAGGATAGGGCTGTCTGGTGCTCTGTCCTCTCTGCCTACCCTGCAAGGGACGTGGCGTGAGGGTATAGATTTTATCTATAAGAACTTCCTGATATGTGTCCCAGCACCTTGAAATTTTGAAAACATACTTGCTTTATTAGGTGACAGTTTAATATTGTAGTACTGTTATGTAGTACTATCATAAATGCATTTCAATTGGTAAATTTTAATTAATTTCTGATTTGTATTATCGACTAAAGCTACTCTGAACATAGGTAACCTCTATAACATGAAATTTCACGCTCCGTTTGGTTGATAGTCCGCTGGTTTGTTCACCTGTTAGTTTGTTTATGTTACCTCTCTCTCATATCTCAGGTAAAATTTTCTGGTGTCTGATAAATTCGACTAACTAATTCGGCTGATTTTACTTCATTTTAAATTTTACTAGATAAGGTTGTATTAGTCGAATTAGAAATTAGTTGAAATGAAACTGAACAAGTTGAGATGGTTGGGACATGTAGAGAGAATGAAAGATGACAACGAAAATATACATGGGAGAAAGAAAATGTGTAAGAAACATTCTCAAGGACGGAAATGTTCTGAGTAAAAGGAATCGTAGAGTGTGTATGATCAATTGCATGAATGTGACGGAAGCTCGAAGTGTGTGTAATGCCGGGATTCCAGGTGCAGGTGGAAACCTGGCAAACTGTTATCTCTGCCTACCTCGCAAGGAATGCGACGTGAGGGGATAGAATAGAAGTATATTCCTAAAGTCTTCATCTACTTACAACATCTTCATGTTCGAGTGTGTATTCTGTAAAAGTTTCCAAGTTGGAGTGTAAGTGTTTCCCCCTGTTTGACACCTAGGGCGCTACGCTGTCTAATGCACCCCTGCTCCCTCGACACTCAGCCGCCTCTGCAGCCGCAGGCAAGCAACCCGGAACCACCAGTCCATGATGTGATCCCTGATACATATTCATTTTCAATATAAACAATCTTCACCCAAATATATTAAGCAGCGGTGGTGGTATCATACGTCAACCCATTGGCACGTGAGGTAAGTGCAAAAGTGATACAACTTTAAATTCCTCTCACTACCAGAATATAATAGAAGGATTATAGATTTTATTTGACTATGGATTTAATATCTATATATTTTTATATGAATTTAGAAAAAAAAAATCTTGCGTTTTGTTGTTTAGGACCCCATGCCCTCCACGGAGGACACTGATAGTTATTTACTGGTAAAACATATTTAGTCAGAGACAATAAACATTCTAGAATAAGTTTACTATGGATTGAGTATGAGAATTTGCTTCAAATGGATTTTGTCTTCGTATCCTCCAGCAGTGACTTCACCAACTTTTTAGGATTTCGCCAACTTTTTATGTGAGAAATGGCGAAGATAGGAGCCCTCTAGCAAAAATTTTGTAGGTACGAAAAATAATCACAAGTGGCTCCTATCACCGCTACTGTTCACCTAAGAAGTTGGTGAAATCCACCATTTGTCTGGTTCAGAGGAATGATGTAAATGCTCATGTAATATTCTATTGATTTTTTTAGGTAAGTTTACTTTTTAGGTAATAAACTTACATATAAATGAGTAGTTATAAAGTGCAAAAAGTCTACTACTGAGTGAGTACTGAAGAAGAAGAATTTTTACTTACTGCTGGGTGTAGTGTTCACTTACCTCCCAAGTATCAGCAAGCTGTCCTGGGCTCTGGTAAGTGTTGCTAGTCTGGTGATCTGCAGAGAAGTGGCTCTGCTCTGGTATGCCTAGAGCCTCCTGGACTCACTACTACATTACATGGTGCAATAGTAGGAGGAGTTAGTCCTATGCCACCGCCTCCAGTACTATGGATGTGGACTATATTGTAGCCCAGAGTAGGTACTTACCTGATGTGGTGCAATGCCTCTCTAGAGCCTATATTCTGTATGTACTACACTTGGCTTCTAATACACGATCAATTTTTATTCAAACTGTAATAAACTTTTCAAGTTATTGCAGTATGGAATCGGACTACCGTTATCCCAATTTTCGTATTATAAATCTTCGTGCATATAATAACACAAATTGCCTTCTTGAAAACTGTGAAAATGTTAATTAATACAATCTTTATATGAGCTTAACTTGCGGATATATCACAAAGGATTCAGAACCCTCTCCTAATGTAAGTGAGGGGTTATGCCTTGTGATCTTAGAAGAGGATTTTAATGGGATTAAAGTCTAGAATATATCCATTGGTATACTTAACTAGTTACTATTTTATGGATTTTAGATTTTTTGTATTACTGTACTGTCTGTCTGTTTGTTTAATGAATAAAATATGATGCAGATTTGAAAGGAACATCTTTTTACGCAGAGCCAGGACTTGCCAACACAATTCAGAATTATAACCCAGAAAAGTGTGCAGAACTTTAATTCCTATCGATTTAATCGCCATGTATGTTCAGCGACTTTTTATGGATTTCGAGTTCTGATTTTGTTTTTCGTATATTGTTAGTCAAACCCTGACTTACAAGACATTATTGGCCACACAAGGACACCAAGAGGAGAAATATACGGTTTTTTTTTCTTAGAATAGGTGAATTGTATACCTTGCAGGTACAAAAACAATAATGATACAAAACTGATACCTACCATCGCGATATAAAAAAATGTCGAAACTCAAAATTAGTGACAATTAAATATCAATTTAGGATAATAAATAGGACGATTAAATAAAATACGTAAGTACCTACTTACAAAATAAATTCTGATAATTCTCCATACAAAATGTATGAAAAAAAATTTGACAAAAAAAAAATCAGAAATTTATACCTACTGTTTTTTCAATCTTGTAGTCGAAACCTTAAGATTAGACTAGATTTTAGCAACGAAAATATGATTTTAATCAAAAGTACCTACTTTATAATATAATTAGAATAAGAACCTCCCATATTAGTTAATTAATTAGTATTAACATTGCTTGCTTTTATGCTGTCAGAATCAACTTAGCTTTGAAGTAGAAATGTTGCATACAGGGCCGTCCCTACCTAATAGGCAAGTTAGGCAAAGCCCAAGAGCGACACTCTGAAAGGGCGGCAAAGTATTAAATAATAAAAATTAAAAGTAAGCATATTGACATTTCATAAAATTTAAAAAACGGGAGACCTTACAACCTTACTAAATATGCTTTGGAAAACATAGAGTAGCTATATATTGAACCTTTATCTAGGGAAAAACTGTAAAATATTTTGTTATATCTTGTATAGATTTCTCAAAAAAAAAGGTGAAAAACACCTCTGATCTTTTTTCCGAAAGACAGAAACTCGTTTCCCGAAAGTGGCAGAGAAAAGGTTTTTTTATTGGTATTGATAATATGCATTAAAATCTAGGGAATACCCGTAAAAGTTTTTTGATAGAGGCACAATTAACCCCCTAAAATGGAAAAAAAAATCATTTTTACCATTTTATCATGCGATTGTTCATGCGATTTTGGACCTTATGCCGCGGGAAATGACCCTGACGTCATAGTTGGGTTGCGAGCTTTAAATACATTCACTGCGACGCGACCAATGTAAATTTGTAAGGGCACGCGTCCACAAGGTGACTTACTATGACGAATAGAATAATCGCAGTGAAAATAATCACAATATGTGATAAAAAAAAATTAATGTCTACCGTGACTAATCATTATAATCGTTCTGTTTTATTCATTTCAAAATGTGACTGTGAAATTTGTTATGGTATCTACTTTAATGTTATTTATTAGGATTTTAAATCGCTACTGTTATTATTTATTGGATTATTTTCACAGAGTTGGATAACTACCTAAGGTAGGTACATAGGTAGTTTTAAATTTTTCACTAAAATAAATAGAAACGGGGCTGTCAAGCTGCAAAAACTAGCCAAATTTTCGCATTATTTTAAATAGTGAGAATAGAAAATTTATAGAGAAAGTTCATCTTGTTACCTTCATAACCAAATTATTAACAATTAATGTTTAAGTTTATGAGACATATTTTATTTCGTTGGAATCAGTAAACATAAAGAAAGTTTTCAGGATAAATTTTATTTAAAAATATAGTGAGATGTTTAAGCTAAAAAGGTTTAAACATTTTTAGTCTCAAAAATTCACTATTTGTTAATTTTTTTTTTTAAATTTATGTTAGGAATGAAAAATAATTTGTTTAAAAATATCTTGAAATACTATATATAGATAGAAATATTCAGTAAACTATAGTTTGTCCAAGGTTTACGTAAATGTACTTATTCCAATTATTAAAAAAAAAATTGAGTGACACTTTTAATAAAATTCAAAAACATAACATAACGATAAAATTTATTAACTGCTATAAATAGTAGTAGGTATGAGCTAACTGCAATAAATAATAAAAAGCAGTGCGACATTGCAACATGCCTCCTGTCACAATATTATAACTAGTTATTGTTCATTATACAAATCCAATAAGCGAGACAGATTCACTAAATGATATCCTTTATTATTGCCATCACTATTATGTAGAGGTAATCCTTTCACATATCAGTACCATGCCTCGCCACTGTGCTACGCCATGTCCTACATTCAATTTCGAATGGAGTTTCCCAAACTGTCGTAATTTTTTGACACGGTTGAAGAATGAAAAATCATGGAAATGAGATCGTCGAGAAGTGTGTGTGGAAAAACATTGAATATTTTTTATTTGTTTATTTACCCTTTTGGTGAACAAGATACAGAGGTATGTTCACATTACAAATGTGAATCATAACATTTGTTCACTAGGGCGAGCTTATCGCAATGCTATACGATCTCTGCCAGCTAACCCCAATCTCAAATCATAGAATAATAAAGGTTTTATTAAGAAATAGTCAATGTATGCAAAAAATAATCTTTTTTTTATTGATTATATGCATTAAAATCTAGGAAATGGCCGTGAAAGTTTTTTTAATGAATCGAAATTAACCCCAAAAAGTAAAAAAAAACGCTTTTTCAACGTTTTATCATAGGATAGTTCATGCGATTTTGAACTTTAACGCCGCGGGAAATGACCGTGACGTCATATTTGGGTCCTCATCTCTCCCCATATAGGTTAGGTATAGGTACCACAGACCTCTCCCCAGTTTAATAAGAATTATATTACAGTGCAGTGTAATGTCAGCCCATTCCCGATTAGTTCTGGTGACATGTGCCCCTGACAGACCTCATATTAATAAAATAATCAAATGATATATGAAAAATATATTTTAATCTATTCGTCACGGTGAATTATACAATTATTTATTATCTTACATATACTATCTATCTATATACCCTCACGTCACCTCCCTTGCAGGGTAGGCAGAAAGGTCTGAGCGCCAGACAGCCCTATCCTTACACACACTCCTAGCCTCCGTCACATTAAAGAATGCAGTCATACACGATCTCCGATTCCTTTTACTCAAAACGCGTCCATCCTTGAGGGTCTGGTCGACACGATCGAACCAGGTCAGTCTCGGTCGGCCGCGCTTCCTTGTTTTATTGTTTTATTGTTCTCTACCGTCCGTAGGCCCATTCGGGCACCTGGACTCGTCAATTTTTACAATATCATTTCACAGCATATCATTAAACAAAGTATCATAAACAATATCATTATCAGATCAATGCCAATCAGAGTGTAAAGGGCTCTGACTGACATTTCGTCATACATCAAATCAATTTTTCAACATATCGTCAACGGAATAAAATTCTTTGTCAACGAGGTACTTCTTCACCCCTCCGCGGAAGGCCGTACCATCCTCACACCTCTTCGCTCGCTCAAATATATATTTTTTGTTATCCTATCATACTTCATTCTCTCAACATGCCCAAACCATCTTAGCTTATTAACTTTCATTCTCGTTACAACACCAGTCTTGCAGTCACTCATTTCCCTACCAAATAGAATAATTGTCTCCTAGCTTCGAAGCTATCAAACACGTTATTCGAGATTAGATATAATCTCAACCGTAAAAATGAAAATATACATCGTCTTAATCGATATGTCCTCATAAACGAGTTCTCTATAAGCGGAAACGTTTAGTACTCACGTATTATACTCAGACAATATGCATTATCGTATCGTATATAACGAATAACATGGGAAAGACTTTTCAATTATAACTTTGACACCCAAAAGGAATCCGTATTAAAGGAGGTAAGTACTAGTGATTAACATGGGCGTCGCCAGCCTCGGAGCTAGGGGGGGGGCAGCAAAAATTAAAATATAACATAAAAGACGCTTAAATAGCACCGCAGACCAATTTTTTTGTGAGACATAGTGAAGGAGGTCGTGATGTGGTTTGTTTATTTGAAAATGTGTATAATACTTTGCACAATAATATGTAGTTATGAAAAAATATTTTCATGAAAATTGCGCCGCAGCGCAGGCAAATTTTTTTACGAAACAATTGCATTTTAATGGATTTTCATACTGATTTTTGATAGTTTATGATATGATGATAAAACGTGTGATTATAATGTGATTTTTGAGAGGTTTTATCATTTAGTATGAAAAAGCAAATACCTATTCCAATCCCTTGGGGGGGCAGCTGCCCTGACGACGCCCATGGTGTTTAATAATACATATATAACATAACTATTCATTTTATTATCTACCCATACTGCTGTACCTTCATCTCTTTCACTCTCTAATCTCTATTATATTCTTAATCCTTTTTCGTATACGAGAACGCCTGACTGACTGAGTGACTGAGTGACATCAACGCAGAGCCCAAACGGCTAATCCTAGAAAACTGAAATTTTGAAGACAGATAAGTTTTGGTTCAAAACCTTCCACAAAGAAAGGATTTTTGGAAATTCCGCCCCCAAGTGGATAAAAATGGAGTTGTTTTTTTTTAGAGTACGCGAATATCTCAGAAACCAGACGTGGTACGAACTTGAGATTTAGCATATAGATTCTTCTATTAAAATAAGTGATGAGGTTAACTGGAAGAAATCGCAGTTCTGCGATAAGTTCGCCCTAGTGAACAACGATTTATAATCTCTACTATGTCCATTTTTTTATATTTAAACGTATTTCTTGTTAACTTAAAGACTAAATAAACAACAGAGTGTTTTTTTTTTATTTTTTTGCAATTTGATTTGTCCTGTTTCCAAATTTGGCCAAAAAATGAACAAACTAAATATTTTGATTAAAATCCACAAAAAATGACTTTTGCTTTCAAGGTATTCAAGGATTTGCACCCTCATCATCAGGCGATTGTGAAAAAACTTTATTCACAATCGCCTGATGATGAGGGTGCAAATCCTCGAATACTAGTCGCGCAAGTAAAGTCTTTTTTTTTTTAAATTCAATTTAAATATTTAGTTTTTCGCCGGGTAATACAGCTAGTTTCTTACATGAGGTTGTCTCCTTCTAACGCAATAATATTATTATCAGATGATCATTATATTAGTATACATACATAGATAATATAGTTCGTACTCTTTTCTTCTTATTTCACATTGCATAATGGAATTCAAAGAGAAAGAGATGAACAATGTTCCCATTTCTCCCATATTATTATCTATAATAATAGAATGAAAACTCTGATGGGAAAATTTCTAAAAGTCTTCCGAAAGTCAATCAATTAAGTGCAATTCTTATTGAACTAAAAAAATGCTTTTTAAAAGACAATAGTAAAAAAATATGGAGCATGGGGGGGAGGTCCCTAGGAAAAGCTACAAAGGCTAAAACTGTTTACCATGGGCATTGATGGAAAATCCCGCGGGCTTTCCACATCCCCGGGTAGCTCAGGCGCAATAATAGCGACCTCTTTACCCGCACTTTTAGCCAAATATTATTAAGAGATGGGCCCATGGTTAGCCTTAAATTAAGGAAGCCCCCCGTCAGATCCCACCCCTGAATTACGTTCCTTCAGTGTCTTTATCCAAGGAGTTAAGTTTAGTTTGTAAGAAAGTTTAGATTTAATTTGAATTTTAAAACTGTCTTGTTGACCATGGGCAAAAAAAATCGTCGACGGAAAAACGGCGTAAAAAAAATCCAAGAGTTCCGTGAAAACCAAAAAGTGAAACGTGGCCGGCCGCCGCCCTCTAAATCTCTGCCGCCCATAGTCCCTGGCTTACTCGGCCTTTTGTCAAATTCGGCACTGGGTTTCTTCGTTGAATCTGTTGTTGAAAACGTTGCCTTCTGTTTTCAGAGGCCACCCATCTACATTCGCAATAATAATAATATTATAAAGCGCCCCTTGGTTGCCCCCCTATCTGCCCCCCCTGTGGCCCCCCTCTGCCCCCCCCCCCCCCTCTAGTCTGTAACTGACGCCTGCTATAATGGACGATATCTCAATGCATGCCTTTACGTATTCTTTATTGTTACACATGGGCGTAGGGTGGAAATATTTCTATACAAACAAAAAAAAATTAAAGCTAATTAGCTTTAATTTTTTTTTGTTAAGGAGCCAACTCCGACGTCGCTGTCATTTCCCATCGACGTTAAGGTTCAAAATCGCTTGAA
The DNA here is from genome assembly GCA_963576895.1 of Ceraclea dissimilis. NCBI lineage: Eukaryota > Metazoa > Arthropoda > Insecta > Trichoptera > Leptoceridae > Ceraclea > Ceraclea dissimilis. Next base: position 1,012,590 of record OY756361.1, read on the forward strand.
CAATCGCATGATATAATGTTAAAACAACGTTTTTTAACTTTTTGGAGTTAATTTCGTTTTATTCAAATAATCTTTTACGGTCATTCCCTAGATATAGGTTCAATGTATCTACCCTATTTTTCCAAAGCATATTTATTAAGGTTGTCGAGATCTAAGGTCTCCCGTTTAATAATAATAAGTTTTTTTTAAATGTCTATATGCCTACATTTAACTAACTTATTTATTATTACAAACGTATTTATTTAGTGCATTTTTCTTGTTTTAAAATGGAAAAATCCCACACAATTGTAATAAATATAAAAATTTACTATAAAATCTAAATAGTTACATATTTTTAATCTTGGTAAAGAAGTTCAATTTATTTATTTACTTTTTATAGCTAATAGTTACTATATAACATTGTTCGCTAGGGGGAACTTATCTCAGCCAGCTAACCCAACCCATCATAACCCTATCTTAGTTGGTATTAGGTGAGTAACTTTTTTTTTCTTAATTTTTTCCATCTTATTTTTTTTTATTTTTCATACAATTCTTTTATTTAAGTACTGCTAGCCTAATCTTAGTTTTCCTGGCGCAGTTATTCGCTAGTTCGGTTACTATGCCTGGATCAAGGAAACTTTCTTAAACAATTTAATAAGTAGGTACTTAATAGAAATATAATTCGACCACGAGTCGCCCCAAAAGATTTTTCGCCAATCATCGTTGACGGTTGAATAGAGTATTATAGTGGGTGGCAGTGTATTTGTATGTGTGGGTATAAGTAGAAGGGGACCTGAGATGGCGCTAGTAGTACCTACATCAATGTATAGGATTATTCCTACTGGTTACATACACCCGTGGTCTACTAATACAAGAAAGAGAATGTACTATTCTTAGACCCATTTCATCAGATAGGGTTTGCAATGTCGTGAGGTTTTCAAGTCCGGAACTAAAGGAGACTCAATCTGGGGATTCCGGAACTATTTCTTACTCTTCTTACCACTAACTTGAATATCATATACAATCAGACTTTCAATATTTTGAGATTATAGCTTACTTAGCTATGTTACTTACATATTTCAATAGATCGCTAAGTTTAAATGGCAATGGGCATGCCGCGTTGCGAGACAGGGAAATGAGAGATGGGCATCCAGGATCCTAACATAGCGACCATGGGAAAACAAAATACCAGTAGGATGGATAGATATGATGTAGTCCCAGTTGCAGAAACTGGTTCAGCAAAGCTCAAAGCAGAAAAAATTGGAAAACGTTAGAAGAGGCCTATATCCAGCAGTTGAGGGACGGCTGAGGAAGAAGAAGAAGAACATATTTAATTGAAAACATTTTAAGCCGTAAAATAAAATATCGAGTTTCATACACAGCTATCTACGGGATCGTATAGGACTCCTATAATACGACTATTTAAGCTTACAAACGCGAAGACGGTGGGTAAAAAAATCGATACGATATTGAAATTCCGATATTGGACCTCTCAATTCCGAAATTGAAATACAGTAAAATTCTTTCCGAGATTCCGGAATTTCTTGATTCCGGAATGCCTGCCCTACACTACCTGAGGCCCATTCCACCAACAACTCCTCCCCTTAGTGGATGAAAGTCTCTACACTTGACTAAATATAATACCATTATTATAATATTATTATTGCTTAGTGTTATTAGAATATACCCTCTATTAAGTACCACACTTAAGTAAGTAGGGATTATTCCGCAATTATTGAATTTGATAATGAGGTCACATCTCGATATGGCGAATTTCACGGGACCTGAGGAAATGTTTCGCTATATTGAAAATTCGTTATATTGTAGTATTCCCACAACAGTGTAGAATAATTAAGGATGAACATTGTCGGGCTTACGAGCGACCTCGGCTGGCTTAAGTGATCACTTTACACTCGAGAAACATTCGCCATTTCAGTTCACCCCAGCTGGGATTCGAACCCAGACCTTCGTCTAATCGTCTCGCATAGTAGGGATCGTATCCACTACACCACGAGGAGCGACGGCTGTGTTGTCGAATTTCATGTATATTAAGTACCCATTTATTGTTGCATTTCTAACTGTGGGGAGAGGGTGGTATTTTTGACACACCCGCCATCTATTGTCAAGCCAAAGAACGTAGTTCACAATCAACTTGGCTAATGGCAGGAGAGGTAACCAAGTACCATATTTATATCATACCTAACATTTACCAACGTGAACTCGAATTATTTTTGATTTACAAATTTTTAAATAAAAAATAATTCGTTATATTGAATCTCTCCTCCATTCTTCTCGGGTGTACCGTGTGTAGGTTGTCGATGTTGTCGAGCTTTCGGCCTACTTGCTGAGGCCATCTTCAGGACTAATGCAGTAGGCCAAAAGCTCGACAATATCGACAATCTATACAAGGTACACCAGAGAAGAATGGAGAAGAGATTAAAAAGGACCGTGAAAATCTACAAATCTATTATATTGAATGTATGGAAGATATTTTTTTATGAACAAACAGTTCAAAATAATAATAACTTGTATTAAAAATCTCTAACGATATGATTTTTTCCTGTGATTTACTTGAGTGGGAATGAGACACGAAACCTCCAGATATATCAGCACTCGTCACTCCTATAGATACAAACATTTGAAACACATATTTAGAGTTATACGATTATGCGCCACCTAGCGGAATGATTTGGCAATACTTATCTAACCTTTCATAAAGGTAGGTTTAAATATTTTCCTTATGGTTTTATTACAAAATAAATTCTATATATCTATCTATACCCTTACGCCACGTCTCTTGCAGGGTAGGCTGAGAGGACAGAGAGCCAGACAGCCCTATCCTTACACACAAATAAATTATAATAGTAATAATTAGTACAAACACTACTTGTGAATCCATTAACATTACGAAAGTATACATTTAATATATTTTGAACTTTGACCATTAGTGCGGGAAGCCCCGCCCATTCGCTCACTGAATCATTCAGTGCATTAGTATTAAGGTGTGTATTCACTTGCATACATTGCTGAGAAACAATATTCATTAACATGCTACATGTAATGTATACTGCTCACTCTTGTCCTAAGTATCTAAGAACCTGTGATACATTATTCCATTAGATAATACTGGTAGAATCCAAGTCCGTATGTATGTAACACTGACCCTTTGGCAAATTTTGCAAGTTCTATGAATATGTATGTAAATGTAAAGCAGCAACGCGTTCATGGGTGACTAAAAATTTTCGTCGAAGTCTCACTTTTTGTGTCGCATGTTTGCAGAGCTTGGTAAAATCAAATAGGCACGTTGTAAATAATGGAATTAATATCAGTTTTTTGTTTGAATGTATGGAATATGTGTGAATTCACTATACTAGCGCTTTAAATCGGTCAAAAGATATTGGTTGACCAATACGTCTATACTTGAAGTTTTATGAATTAAAATTTGAAATTTAGAAGTTTACCTACTAATGAAATTATGAATGAAAATAATTTTTCGCGTACAAGTACTACTCAAGTAGTAAAAAAAACTGAGCACCCGAGCACTAGCGGATCCAGGGGGGGGGGCTAGGGGACTGAAGCCCCCCCCCCCCCCAAACCATGAGTTACAGTACTTTATATACAACAAATCTAGGGGTTTCAGCCCTTTAGCCCCCTCCCCAAAACGTTGAATGACAGTACTTTTAACCATGTGACGACCTTCAGCCCCCCCCAAAATTGAATCCTGGATCCGCCACTGCCCGAGACGATCGATTCGCGGGGATACATTGATGAGATGCAAGATGCAACAGCAACATACATGCAACACGGTTACAAACATTGAATAGAACAGTTTAACGTTCTGACTTCATACAAATATTACTCTTCATATTATGTATTATACTACTAACATCACTGTGTAATCTAATACTGTTTCTACTACCACTTGTTTCCCAGCATTCTCCCATCCCATACATTCCCCACCCATCCCACCACCATACGTTATATCATATAATATAATAACTACCCAACTTCCCCACATCTAGGTGGGGAGGTATGGTTCTGCTATAATACTCATGCACAACTCAGAAAGTCAGAACATATAAGAGAACAATATTTTCATCGTTAATATTATATCAAAAGTCTTAACAGAAACGGAATAGAAATATATTATGCCTTGCATCAAACAAAACTTACATTCATCAGTTACCACACAGTGAAAGAATCGCTCATTTAAAAGTAGGATGTGTATGAGGAATTGCATGAATGTGACGGAAGCCCAAAGTGTGTGTAAGGATAGGAAAGACTGGCGATCCGTTCTCTCTGCCTACCCCGCAAGGGAGGTGGCGTGAGGGTATTGTATACTCGTATTGACATTTCAAAAAAATAAAAAAACGGGAGACCTTAGATCTCGACACCTTACTAAATATGCTTTGGAAAAAAATAGAGTAGATACATTGTACCTTTATCTAGAGATTGACCGTAAAAGATTTTGTATATCTTGTAGGTATAGATTTCTCTTGTATAGACCGGGGGGGGGGGGGGGGGGTGAATTCCGGAAAAAATAAATTTTGGAGAGAATTCCAAAGAGAGAAAACCAAAAACAGTTTTTTTTTTTCAATAATGTGACCATCTCAGGCCGCCGCGGCCCATTTGGTGACTGATAAACCAAAATTTGTGAGAACCTCATGTTTCTTTTATCAAAAATTCTTAAAAGTGTTGGTTTTACAGAAATAATAATCATACTTAATAAATTTAATTATGAGTAAATTTTCTTTAACATAAACTCAATATCAACTTTCTTAAAAAATAATTGATACAGGAACCCATAGACATTTTTTTTTTCTAAAATTGCATAAGTTATTTATTTTCTATTAAAAAGTTATTTTACAATATGAAATAAACTAAATCCCTCCCTGTTTAGTTCCTCTGCGAGTCCTCCTCTTCCCACCAAACTACAGCCACCCCCACTCCACCTCACTCACTCACTCACCACTTTCCCTCCCTCCCCCCCCCCACATCCAGACAATTCACAATTCCTTTTATTATCCCGCCTCACAAGACTATCAGAATCCAGTGGCCAAGTGGGAGGAGAACCTCCTAACTCACGAAAAAAATATAATTTAGTTTAAAATGTATCCATGAAAAAGTACACAACATGTAAAAAAATGTTTTTTTACCTCCACTAATATCGATTTTTACGTGTCATCTTCTCATACTCATTTAATCCGTACCAAAAACTATGGATTCGACACTAATATCGATTAATCACTTGCCCCCCTCCCCCTAGTGCCGAAATTGTCACTATTTATCCCACAATACCAATTACCATAGATTCGACATTAAAATGTCGAATCTTGCATTTCACCCCCTCCTGATTATAACTGAGATCTGAGATATAGGAAGTCAAAAGCATTTTTCGTACTGCGAATTTCAGCATTATTTTACAGGAATATCGCGAATTTTCGCATATTTGACGCGAATTTCCACCATTATTTGGGAAACATCGTAATTGTAACATTATGAAAAGGAATGTGGCTTTGAAAGTAAGAAGAACAACACTGAAAAAATCTTGCAAAAAGGCGTTTTTTGATTTTATTTTATTGTTTTAGGGATTTTTGCATAAAATATTGTTCACGATCATTTTTTTTATATTCTTGTATTAAAACCTGCAAACTTTAATGATATATGAAAAATGTATAAAAAATAACACCACATTTTGCCAAAATTGTGAAAAAATAACACCCCTTTTTGCAAAAAATAACACCACATTTCCCGAAAAATAACACCGATTTTTTTCAGTCCCTACACTCCCTACATATAGAACATAATACAACGTATTATATTATGTCCACTACGGTGAAAATTTTTTCGCAGCAATCACGAATTTTATAATTTTTGTAGTTACCATATTCTGCCACCATGCGGACACTACTACGTAGAATTACTGCCATCACATCAAATCTCGTTCGGTTTATACGACTTTCTAATAATATTTTATCCATTATCGACCTTAAACATAACTTATATAAAGATCAAAATGCTTTGATGGCGTCGTAAAGGGAAAATGTGAAAAAAAATGTAGGAAAATATTACTGTATGGAAGAATGAACAATCTACATGGGAAAATGATCTTTAAAGCATTGAGCAATAAGGCGGTTTTTCGCTTAACAGTTTTGCATACCAAAGAGTTCCTATACGGGGGTTCGGAGTGCAAATTGATCTTTTGGTATTTTATGATTGTGGAGTCCATTTTTCTTTCAATCTCTGAAATTATGGGAGAATATTATGTTACGTGTAGTGCCTGGCGTTCGCCGAGTAAATAAATATACCTACTGACGATAGAACAAATCTATTCACTGTGTTTTCGACCGTCGGTACTTGGTGAAACTCCATTTTTAAGCAAAAAATTAAAAACTACATATTTAGATTAAAAACCACAAAATTAATGATTTTAGCTTTCGCGACTAGTATTCGAGGATTTGCACCCTCATCATAAAGCATTTTATTCACAATCGCCTGATGATGAGGGTGCAAATCCTTGAATACTAGTCGCGAAAACTAAAGTAATTTTTTTGTGGATTTTAAAATCGAAATATTTAGTTTTTAATTTTTTCCTCAAATTTTAGGTACCTATACTTAAATAATTACTACACATTTTTACCATACTTAAAAAAAGACTTGGTGTTCGATGAGGGCGCCACATGGCAATTGGAAACCATAATAGCAACACTTGTATAATTTCCATACAAGCAGCCTCATTGCCAGCAAACAAAATTGTAGTTCCAATCTAATCCGCCACCAACTCTCTTTTGACAGACTGTACGTACAGATAAATAAATAAACATACATACGTCCTAAACTACTTTATATTTTGTTGTCAAATACTCTGTAAAATATTCATTTTTATCAAAGATACGCCACAGTTTTTCGCTAAACTTTTGAAAAAAAAATAAAATGGACAAAGCAATTTTCTTGACCTAACGCTTTTTGAATATCTAAATTAATAACAAAACTGTATGTCCAATTCTGTGACTTTCGAACTAACATAACTACCTCGCCCGCTGGGTGCTCTGAAGGACAAAATCTGACTTACGATCTGGCTTTCTTTTCCAATGCCCTTTCATACGATACTACATATGACTTAGATCCCTTGAAATGCCTTACATCTTCTTTGTCTCTGGACACTAACGGATCCAGGGGAGGGGCTAGGGGGCTGAAGCCGCCCCCCCAAAACCATGAGTGACAGTACTTTATATACAACATATCTAGGGGTTTCAGCCCCTTAGCCCCCCCCCCCAAAACATTGAGTGACAGTACTTTTTACCATGTGACGACATTCAGCCCCCCCCCCCCCAAAATTGAATCCTGGATCCGCCAGTGTCTCTGGAGCAGGCCGAACCAATTTAGTACAGAATATATTGTCACCGATTTTACGTTCGTTTGCAAGGTTCAGGGGGGGTACTTTGTAAGCTTTCTCACCCAAAACACGCAGATAAAATGTTTATGGAAAATGACCCTTATGGCGATATACATAGGGGCGTTTTTCGTGTGCATTTTATCTGCGTGTTTCGGGTGAGAAACCTTTAGAAAGTTTCAGTACAGGTCTCTAAGTTGTCAGGAAGTGGTTGTAAAATCGATTGTAAGATTTGCACACAGAGAAAAAACATGTAAAAAATAGAACGGAGTGAATTTAAATAAAATCTTGTAATAAAAAAGACGATGGATATAGAAGTATGAACCTAGAAGACCGGGCAGACCATTGACCACTCGAATGTCCACAATGATAAGGGATCTATGTAAAGGAGGCAAGACTTAGCTCAGAGAATGCGGAGGACAGAAGGACTAATGCCCAATCCCACCAACTTTAACCTAGGAAGGAGAACCCTAAGAAATGTCCATACAAAAACAGAGATAATATTCAATAAATATAATATTATCTCTGTTTTTGTATGGACATTTCTTAGGGCTCTACTTCCTAGGTAAAAGTTGGTGGGATTGGGCATTAGAGGACGAAGACTAGGAGAGCTGAGAGAGGACAAAGGTGAGGACAGATAAGAAGAAGATCCTAAATAAGGGTAATAAACCTAACCTAATCTAACTATACGTCATCTAACGTAACCTAATACCTAACTACCATCTAATCTTTACGAAAAATTAATTGATAGACGATTAATACGGTGCCTTTAGATTTCTCGATGGAAAGTTGTGGGGTAGTCTGTTATTTTTCATTCTATACGTATTTTGGGGTGCTGAATCCGAATCCGAGGTTTGCCAACAAAATTTCGTGACGGAACATGGCGAAAAATTGGTAAAATGGCGAATATTTACATTTCCTGGCGAATTCTGGATTTGAACTTACAAACTATCAACTTTTTGATGGTCATCTTTTTAGCGAAATGAAATCACATAAAATTTCCTACAAACTTGGTGAATAATTTTTTTTTTTCTAAAAAAACTAGCAGCGAAGATTCGAATCAGGTACCTCCAAAGCATAAGTGCGTGCTCCAAGCACCAACCACGTACCTGCTATTATATTTAATGTTTAATAAATAAATAATGAATATTGTTATAGATTTCTTACTTCATGTTGAAAACGTCTTTTTAAGCCTCGTGAAATTACATAGACATTTTTTTACACGGATTTCTTCCAGTATCTTTTTATCAAAAGTAATAAAGGATATAACTTAAATAATAATTCTAACAAGATCCAATATTCAGCGGGTAAGCCTTCGTCCTCTATAAAGCTCTCCGCAAAATAAAAAAATAAGTTTATAAAAGAGTGTAAAAAAAACACGATATTTTCAATATATAAAGTATAGCCATATTACCGACATTACCAACAGTAAAACCTGCCCTATTTTCATGGGAGTCTTTCGGTATGTAGTAAGTCTTGAAATAAGAAAAGAAAGAAGTGCAAAAAAACAATGGAATATAAAAAAAAAACAATCACGAAACGGTATGTTGCTATTGGTTAAAAATTCTTAGCCCCACCTATCGAGGGGTGTTAACCCTCGAACGGACGGGTGGGGGTTGAATCTACCCCCGTATCCTCTCCGTAGAGGGGGTTGCACGATGTACCCTATCGTTTATTTAGTTTAGCATTGAGCTCTGTGTGAACTGTGTGTTGAATCACTTAATATAATACACTCACTCGACAATGATTTCGTATTGTTATTGCTGTTAATTCACTCTTGTGAACACGACATTAAATTTATTATTAGCATTGTGATTTATGCCATTTTAATAATTAGCAGTGAATTATAGCAGCTATTGTTAGCATTAACTAAATGTGTTTGCTATTTAATTAACTTGTTTGATAACAATTAAGATTTAGCATAAAATTATTGTTGTGCATTTTGTGTGAAGTGATACAAAATTGATTAATGGTGTTTGATATTTTTGTTGCTAAATAGTATTATGGAACTTTCATCACTTTTTTGGATATAGGATAATGTATCCTAATCCTTCAGTGACAGGACAGTTCGCAAGTCCGGCACTGACAGGAGCTCTGCCAACAGTTCCAATCAGGTATCCGCCAAACATGATCAAGACTATCAATAACAATCATCCAATAACAACTATGGCTTCACCCTTTTTCGTCGACAATCTCTTGCAGCACCAAAAGGCTGCTGTGAACTTTCAGTCTCAATTTGTAAATTCACAACTTCAGTCTTACATTCAAGAACAACACCATCAGTTCATGATGCAGCAAAGTCAGTTGAGACATCAACAAGCCCTCAAATACGCCGCAGCAAATTTACAAGATGGATATATCAACAACAATGATCAACATAGGAAAAACTCTTTAGAAAGATTAACAAATTTCTCTCCCCAAAACAACATATCGAGAGGCGGATCTCCTAATTCAGAAGAAGCTTCCCCCAGAATGGATTATGAAGAAGATGATGAGAATTTAAACCATCCACGTAAAAACGGAGAAAAAGATGGAAGTGCTGATGTTATTAGGGAACCAAACGAACCAAAAGAATACAACAGTCCGAGAAATATGAACGGAAGAACTAGTGATATAAGAAATGGGGAATTTGAAGATATGGAAAACAAAGAAGAAAATTCGCGTTCTGCAGACGAAGAGATATACACTGAGGGTTCTCCGTCGAGGTCACCAATCAACAACGACATTTCTTCAACTGTCAAAAGTGAATTACGCAGCATTTCTCCAAATAACAATTACGACCAAGCGAGATTTTACGGGAGCGGCTACCAAGATCGTCTGGAAAAATACGACGACAAAAAAGAACCGCAAGACGACAGTAGAGGAAACAAAGATGACTTTCAAGAAGAACCAGATGTGAATACAAACAATGATTCTGATACAGAAAGCAATAGGAAAATTTTAAGGAATCCTTGTTCCAACTGTGCTTCGTATGAATGCAATCCTTTTTATCCAAGTTGTAAAAATTACGGCCCCAATAATTTAGCAATAAAAAGATATGATTTGTTAGAAAGGAGAATCAGTAATGATAGCTTAGAAACTGGATATAGGTCTCCGGGAAGGAATGATATAAACGGAGAAGAAAGACTGAAAGAAAGCCATTTAGATATGATTAAAAGGACGAGTTTAGATAGCGGTAATGGTGTTGTGCAAAAACCAGTGCTGAAATTTAGTGTAAGTGCAATACTGGGTGATCAGAATAATGACGGTGACAGACCTGCGGCGGCCAGTGGTGTTAAAATTGGACATCCGCAAGGTGAGAAAAAAAATCATTTTTTCCAGAGTCAAGACATTATTGGCTTGACTTAGCCTATAATGATTTCTAAAGTTTTTCCGTAGTACCTACAGGGTTGACTCGGATTGTTAGAGTCTGCTAAATCAGAGATCCGTGTTTTAAGAATCGCGACCCAACTATGACGTCACGGTCATGTCCCACGACATGAAGGTTCAAAATCGCATGATAAAATGGTAAAGATTATATCTCTTCCATTTTTTGAGGTTAATTACGATTTAATCAAAAAGATTTTACGGACATTCCCTAGATTTTAATGCATATTATCAATAAAAAAAAATCTCTGCGACTTTCGGGAAACGAGTCGCTGTCTTTCGGAAAAATGATCAGAGGTGTTTTTCACATTTTTTTTTTAGAAATCTATACAAGATATAAAAAATCTTTTACGGTTGTTCCCTAGATAAAGGTTCTTTGTATCTGCCCTATTTTTTTACAAAGCATATTTAGAAAATAGTAGTTGCAGGTTTTCGCGATGATCCATATGTAGATTTGTTTTTCGGGTTGATCGATGTGATGTTATCAGATGATCCGACGTTTCGACGAACCTACTGCCGCCTTGGTCTGTGACCATCACAATCCGTGACCAAGGCGGCAGTAGGTTCGCCGAAACGTCGGATCATCTGATAACATCACATCGATCAACCCGAAGAACAAATCTACATATTTAGTAAAGTTATCGAGATCTAAGGTCTCCGTTTTATGATTTTTTTTTTTGAAATCTCAATATGCCTAGGTACTCATTACAATAATACATTTTAGAAAACAGTATGTTGCGAGCATTGAGCTGTATATTGACATAGGGAGTGAAATTGCAGGGTTTGTTAAAGTATACCTACTTTAACATCACCCCCACCCCTTTTAACACAGTGTGTCCGGTTACTCCGGGATTCTCGGCACGCATTACCCCACCTCACTTAGCGGCTATTAAGAGCCTATTAGAGGAAGACCGCATTGTGGGGAGCTTGGGGAACTGTACTCATCATCCTAATAACATCCACACGTATTTCATTATGATTGTATCCTATTGTACGCACGAAAGTATCAGGTTGGATAAATCTCTATCTATCTATCTATACCCTCACGTCACGTCCTTTGCAGGGTGCCAGAGAGCCCTATCCTTACACACACTCCTAGCCTCCGTCACATTCATGCATGCACTCATACACGCTCTCCGATTCCTTTTTACTCAAAACGCATCCATCCTTGAGGATCTGGTCGACATGATCGGACCAGGCCAGTCTCGGGCGGCCGCGTTTCCTCACACCTCTTCGTTCGCTCAAATATATCTTTTTTGTCATCCTGCCATCTTTCATTCTCTCAACATGCCCAAACCATCTTAGTATTAGGGAAATGAGTGACTGCAAGACTGGTGTTATAACTAGAATGAAAGTGGATAAATCTAAATAGAATCATATACTGAAAAACTTATATCTTAGATCGAAATATGAATAACGTAAGCGACAATGTGAATTATACCTTTTTAAAAAGAACAAAAAAATCTACGATAGTCAACTTGTTAACCTTATAATTACCAACATTTTGACTAAATTAAACTTTTACAATATCTGAAAAACTGAACAGAAAATCTTCAGATCCCGTAAATTTTAGGGGTACTTTAGGAATATTTTTTTACTCAAGAAATTTCCAAATATTGTAATTCTAGAACAGTCAACTTGTAGTCAATACTTTCATCTATCACTGTCTTCAGTTTCAAGACGATGCTTTCAGTATTGGCTGAGAACAATTTAGGGCGCCGAAGCCGGATGACAGCATATAGGACCTTAAGTAAGTTGTCAGTTTTCGAGTTCTAATGAATAATGCGGCATAAAATGCATATTTTCGTCATTGATAAACATTTTTCGCCATGTTCCGTCACGAAATTTTGTTGGCAAACCTCGGATTCTGATTCAGCAGCCCAAAAAACGTATAAAACTTTCCATCGTGGGGGTGCTTTGAGTTCATCTGTATTAAATCAAAGTATTTGTTATATTCATAATTTTTCAACCTTACAACTATCTAGTACTTATCTAATATTAAAGTCAATAAAAGGCAATAAGCAAGTGGGAATTTCACTCCTTAGGATAATTTTCTTTTAGTGTTATTTCTATTGTCGAGTGAATTTTGATATTCCAATAAATTTTCATGGATTGTTCAATGCGAATATTTGGCAATGTTGTTGTTATTCTATTAAAACTGCTAGGTATCTAGCTAGGTACCAACATTTTGAATATTCAGCTAAATGTGTGAAAGAACAGTGAATATAAAAGTAGCAATATGAAATAACCTCATGTGAAAATTAGCAGTACCGTGATATGAATTGGGATGACTGAATTATTTTAGGTATGGAACCGGAATTTATCTGCATTGCACAGACGGAAGCACATTACACTTTTTTCCTCAACAGAGACGAGAGGCATCTTCATTCACATAACGTAGTGTTATGTGAACTCCCTTGGAGAGGAAGCAGGATGGGTGTTCCGAACTCGTTAGCGTCTGAACACGCATCCTGCTTCCTCCCCAAGGGAGTTCACATAACGCTGCATTATGTGAATGAATGAAGGTGTCTCTCGTCTCTGTTGAGGAAAAAACTGTACCGTGATAATCCATCTTTTTTAATTAAGCTGCTGGACCCAACTATGACGTCACGCCGGTTATTTCCCGCGGCGTTAAGATTCAAAATCAGGATAAAATGTTAAAAAAACTTTTTTTTTTACTTTTTGGGGTTAGTTTCGCTTCGTTCGAAAAACTTTTACGATCGCATTAACTAGATTTTAATGTTTATTATCAATACAAAAAATAATATATCCTTTGCGTCTTTTTACGACAAATCATTTCACACGGTTTACTAAACTGTCTCGGTAGTCGGTATTGTATACATTTCCTAAATTTCGCAGTAACAGATAGATTAAAATAACTGCTACAGAGTATGGCGTATCCTCTCTACTATTATTGAACAGTGCAATTGTACCCTAGAGAAGGTACAACCATTGACATAACCAATAAAAACAATCTCGTACACCCGATGCCGCAATCAAATTCTGGAATATTACCTATAATAGATACTCTACTGTACCTAGTGTTGGAAATATAGCTACAGCAGCATGTAAAACAAAATCTATCAACTCAATTTAAATAGCGTTATTCTGAATCGAAGAAATAATTACTATCTATGTTTGTTTCAAGATTATCTTTTTGGGGACGAGAAATGAAATGATTAGAGAATTTAGTGAATGTAAAACGGATGTTGTGAACCGCGGAATCGCAGGAAGTAAGTGGATATCCATTATTAGAATTACAACGGCTGAGAAAGAAGAAGACATGATAAAATTTCACGTTATAAAATAACACTGGCTAAAATTGCACAAGAACAAAATTACACGGGGAGAAAATTAATACATGAGGAAGAAAAAACATGCCAAAATAACACTGTGGAAGTTGTACATATCCACACATTTTAATTTTTATTCATACTTGAAATAAGTATGTATTATATGTAGTAAGTAATTAGCATGGAGGTAGAGAATCAGGGTACGTTTTTTTTTTCAGTTTTGTAGTACCTAAGTGTAAATTCGTCCCCGTGAAATTCATTCCATGTGTAATTTCTTCTTGTGTTATTTTTGCATGTGTAATTAATTCTTCCCGGTGAAATTATTTCTATGTCTACCTAGCTAATTCATTCCCCGTTAAATTCTTTCTATGTGTAATTGTCTAATATCTTCTTGTTATGTTTTTGCATCTGTAATTTATTTAAAGTAAAATTCATTCTGTGTCTCATTTCTTTCCCCAGAAATTCATTCTATGAGTAATTTCATCCCATGAAACTCATCCAATGCGTAATTTGATCCCATGAAACTCATTCTATGTGTAATTTCATCCCATGAAACTCATTCTAAGTGTAATTTCATCCCATGAAACTCATTCTAGGTGTAGTTTCATCCTGTATATTTCTGTCTTCAAAAATAATATACTTACCCTTGTGACAATATCGTAAATATTTACCATAAAGTGTATTTTAGTGTGTACCATAGTCATGTTTAAACATTCAGAACACGTCGCGGTTTCATAATCGTCACCCACAGTCATACCTTATCATCCCTACCCTTTAGGTCCTATATGCTGTCATTGGGCTTCGGCGCCCTGAATTGTTCTCAGCCAACACTGAGAGAATCCTCTTGAAACTGAAGACAGTGATAGATGAAAGTATGGACTACAGATTGAGTGTTTTAGAATTACAATATTTGGACATTCCTTGAAAAAAAAAATATTCCGAAACCCTGAAATTTACGGGAGCTGTGGATTTTCCGTTTAGTTTTTCAGATATAAAAGTATAATTTAGCCAAAATACTGGTATTTTTTTTTTACTTTGTTAGTAATTAATCTTTACAAACTAGATGTTTTGGATTTTTTAATTTGTTCCCAGGCTCTTCTTTAAAAGATACTATAATTCAAATTGTCGCTTACGTTATTCTTATTTCGCGCTAACATTCTCATACAAAATTTGAAAAAGTTGAAGCGAAAATAGAAAGATTTTTTTTAGATATACCTAAATTATTTAGGTATGGAACCGGATTTATCTGTAACTATTGCACAGATGGAATTAGATTATAAAAGAAAAATTTTTGCTCAGTGCGTATAAGCCCTTAACCCACCGACAATACATAATAATAATAATTTGGCGGTAAAAATGAGACGACTGCGAAATGGCCGCCGCCGTCGTAAAATAAAATGGCTCCCGGCGACGTCAGGTTGCCTCTACAACTCGCACTTTTAAATGACAGCGCCATACAATAAAATGATTATACAACCTTTTGGTGGGTGCCTACCTGCATGGGCGCAGGGCGTTGCCAGCCTCAGAGCTAGGGGGAGCAACAAAAATATAAAAAAAAAATGATATATTATGAAAACGCGTAAATAGCGCGCAGGCGAAATTTTTGTGAGGCACAGTGAAGAAGGTCGTGATGTGGTTTGTTTTACTTGAAAATGTATATAATACTTTGCATAATAATGTGCATGAAAAAGGTCCATTATAAAAAAGTGATAAAAACTAGCGCCGCAGGCAATTTTTTATATGAAATAATTGTATTTTGATGGATTTTCATGAAAATTTATGCTATGATGAGAAAACTTGTGGTAATAATGTGTTTTTTTGTGAGGTTTTTATCATTTAGTATGAAAAAATATACATATACCTATTCCAATCTCTAGGGAGGGCAGCTGCCCCCCCCCCTGCCCCCCCCCTTATGACACCCATGCTACCTATACTTGAATAGCCTCCTATGAGCGAGCATGCAGGTATAGGCACTCCATTCACACTCAGAGGGGAGAATGTGTGAGCATATACCTACCTATTATACCTGCCTAAAGTTAGGACCCTATATTTAGGTTCAAACAAAAATCTAGCTCCAATTTTATCCGATACCATCTCTTTCTTGACAGACAGTAATTATAATAAATAAGTAACGTACAGTTAAGTCCCCACATTTATCATACTAAACAGTAACCCCCTCTGCGGGGACGAATCTCATTGCTGAAAATTATGAAATGAAATCTGTACAAGATATTAAAAATCTTTTACGGTTATTCCCTAGACTAGATAAAGGTTCAATGTATCTACTCTATTTTTTCCAAAGCATATTTAGTAACGGTGGTCGAGATCTTTAATGTCTCTCGTTTTTTTTTAATTTCCGAAAGTCAATATGCCTAGCTTTAAAAGTTTTAGGCCGGGTTTCCACCTGCAAGAAAACTTCTGCAAGAAGTGTCTGATAGACTACGGAGTTTACACCTGCAAGATACCGTCTGACAGACTGTCGGACATTTCTTGCAGAAGTTTTCTTGCAGATGGAAACCCGGCCTAACATCTGACTCAACTAGCTACAGGACACCCGAAAAAATATATAAAAAAGAGTGGGGGTATGCACAATTGAGACAATGATAAAAATATTAGGGAAGTGGTAGATATGTAAGTAGGTATGTACTTTCTATATCTACCTACCCACTTATAGGGCATGCAGAGAGTGACTGAGGGGTGTGCCGAGGAGTTATTATGATATCTCGGCCGTCAGCTGGCGGACCACTTGGCTGCAGATTGCTTCAGGGTGGAATACATATAGAGGGATATTGTTATGTATATTAGTGTGTTACAGGCAATGTATCACATATTATTATATCAGTCGTTCTGTGAAATGCCCGGTTTAATCCCTTAAACATCTGATTTAGATAAATTTATACGAAAACACGATTGACAGTGTAGGATGTAGTGGAATGGGTGAACGTTGAATGAAAAGATTCCACAAGAAATGAAAGGTGTAGAATTTTTTGAATGAGTGAACCCATACTGGTTGCCTGGTTGCAAAAATTTGTATACTCATGTGCAATTCTACTTCTTGTGCTAATTTTATCCATCCACCAGTGCAATTTTTTTCTGTGAAATTTTTTCCAGAATTCATAGTTTCATCACCAGATTTATTATACGTCATCTGTCGTTGCCTCAACATTTTCTCTTCAAATAATCCCTTTCCAATGCCCCAGCACCTTGATATATTGCACACCGTGACCGGACAAAAACCCATAAGATTTTTACTCAACATGAAAAATCTCAAAAAAGACAAAAGCCCTTCAGAAATAGTATGCTCAAGGGACAAATCTCAAATCTAATTGGATTTTGAAAATAAAATTACATAATTACGTTTATTAGTATTTGATTTCTTCCAGTATGTTAGAAACTAGGATATATATTAGAAAATAAAAAAATAAATAAGCTGATCTAAAATGGGATAGACCAAGGGTGGCCAACCTTTTTCAGCAGCCGGGCCAGATTCTAAAAATGAGATGGCTTACCGGGCCGCACAACCAATTTTTTGAAACAAAAAAATAAGACATAGGGTCGTCTCGAGGGGGGGGGGGTTGGCAACAGAAATTAAAATATTGTTATGACCTAAAAAAGCGAAGTAGCGCCGCAGGCGATTTTTTTCTTGCAACACTGAGTGCAGAAGGCTCGCAACAAAATGTGTGAAAAACATTTTCTAATTAAAAAGAATACCCAAAATAGCGCCGCAGGCCAAATTTTTAAGGGAAAATGGGTGAAGTGACGAATCTGATTGTCTTTCTATAACAGGCAATGCATACGGTTATATTGTAAGACGGCTTCGCGGGCCGCATTTAGACCCTCGGCGGGCCGCATGCGGCCCGCGGGCCGCGGGTTTGCCACCCTAGGGATAGACGATAAAATAGTCAACATTTTATAAATAATTCATCTACGGGGATCCAATGTTTAGGTTTTTATCCGTTGAGCATATTTTTGAAGGGCTATTTTGGGATTTATTCATGTCGAGCAAAATGTCTGTGGGTTTTCCTCCGGGAATCTTTTTATTCTCATATGGAAAACACAAGCATGGTTATTAATTGGTTACGATTGTTTTTTTTTAATATGATTAATGATTTCCATACCTGTAATTTAATCCTGTGAAAAAAATATCTTGTCTAATTTTGTCGTGCAAGTGCAACTTTCAGACAATTCACCTACCTATGGTTAAACTCTTATTCATTTTAACTGTAACTTCTTAGGTTCCTTATTGTTCCACTCCCCCTCTCCAGATAGTAAGCACGTATATTGAGAAAGCTGGTAACTACCTTAAACGAATTAAATCCATATTATGTATGAAGAAATCATTGCATTTCCTAGGTAGTACCCAACAATTCTATATCCTGTCGGAAGTTGCCCGAATCCAACTATGACGTCAGGGTCAATCGCACGACAAAATGTTAAAAATAGTGTTTTTTCCTTTTTTGGGGTTAATTTCGCTTCAATCAAAAAACTTTTGCGGTCATTCCTTAGATTTTAATGCATATTATCAATACAAATAAAAAATCTCTCTGTCATTCGGGAAACGAGAAAAACCTTTCGAAAAGAAGAGATCTGAGATTTTTTTCACATTTTTTTTAGAAATGTATGCGAGATATAATGTTAGGTAGGGTTGGGTTCATTAGGTTTAACGTATCTACTCTATTTTTTCCAAAACAGATTCAGTACGGTTGTCGAGATCTATAAGGTCTCATGTTCAAAGAAATTTTTGAAATGTCGAAATATTTTTTATATCTTGTATAGATTTCTCAAAATAAAAAGTTTAGTGTTAAACACTTCTGATTTTTTTTGAAGAGAGACGGAAACCTTTTTCCCGAAGGTAGCTGTGATTTTTTTTTGAATTGATAATTTTTATTGATATTTAGGGAATAACCGTAAAAGTTTTTTTGATTGAAGCGAAATTAACCCGCAAAAATGGAAAAACGCTTTTTTACCATTTTATCATGCGATCGTTCATGCGATTTTGTACATAAATGCCGCGGGAAATGACCGTGACGTCATTGTTGGGTCGGGAGCTTTAAGCTCATAAATTGTGCATAAAAAAAACTACTTTTTAGGATGGTATAGGTACACTTAATGTATGAAATTAGCGTAGGAAAAAAATTCAAACGAGGTTCTATTTTTAAATCACGAGAGCCATCAATCTTTTCATACCTGCTCCAAATAAATACAATATTGTATGAATACTTAACTTATCCAATAATAATAATGATAATATACCTTGTTGTCAGTCCACCCCTGGTGGTTAGGGGAGGAGTCGAGGGTAGACCCCGCCCCCCCACATGCGCGCGCATGTTCACCCTATATTACTGTATTCATTGTTATTCTGTATTGTTGATGTTTTGCCCACATTTGAAAGTTAATTCTTACAATAATTTTCATTGTACACTAAAAGTACCTATACCTTTTATGTTATTGTTGTATCAGTTATGGTCACTAGCGGATCCAGGGGGGGACTAGGGAACTGAAGCCCCCTCCCAAACCATGAGTGACAGTACTTTATATACAACTAGTTTCCGAAGAATCACATTATTACCACATCGTTTTCTCATCATGTCATGAATTTTCTGAAACTACCTACTATATTGCTTGGTAAAAAAAATTCGCCTACGCCGCTAATTAAGCCTACTGTGTGTTTCACATCAGTTCATCCATGTTTCTAAAAAAATTTCGCCTGCGGAGCATTATTCCAACTCTAATACATATTCTAAAACCGTATTTTACAGGCTAGTTCATTATTTCACACATTTTCTAAAAAAAATTCGCCTGCGATGCTACTTTCAGACACATTTTTTATTTAAAGAAAATAAATCAAACGATAGGTATTGGTATCATGACCCTCTTCACTTAAGTAGTCTCAAAAAGTCGCCTGCGGCACTATTTACATTTTTAATACCACAAGGTCATTTTTGCATGTGACGACTTTCAGCCCCCCGAAAATTGAATCCTGGATCCGCCGCTGGTTATGTGCTCATTGAAAAAGTATTGTTGCATAAAAAATATGGGTATTTTAATAGATGGATCCATAAATCTTCAGGGGTTCATAAATAATCAAGTAGAGGTCATTTGGGATCATTTGAGCCAAACTTTGCTTAGTCCAAACTCCAAAGTCTCACAGTTCTCGAGTTATTCGAGATTTTTACTTTTTAAAGAAAAACTCCCAATTACTCAAGTTTTACCCCAATAGCTTTGTAAGTAAATGTACCTACTTGGTTCTGTAATTATTTTTTGTAACTTGAATATGTGTTTAGTCTATTAAACCCGTTAGTTTCAATCTAAAGAAACAATAATGGTAAAAAAATATCGGATTAAAGTTTCGATAAATAGTTATTTCAAAAACTAGTCACGAATTTAGAGGGGATTTTCCTTAAGAAAAAAATTTCCCTAAGATTCAGAAAGGAAAAAACTTTTCTGATTTATGCTCTTTCAAATGATGTAAAAAACATAATAATAAAACATTAATTTCATAAAGATATGATACCATAACTTCAACTGATCACTAGGTACTAATTTACGCAAATTTCCATACACATTTAGCATAGGTATTAGGTACAGGTTGCATAGTGAACAACGCATTTTCTTTCGATATCCTGTTTTAGAAAATTTCAATAATTTTGATAATACTTAGATTTCTGGAAAATAAGTAGATAATAACTTTATTCAAGAGTTAGATTTTAATATTTGTACCTACTTAACTCTAAGGAAATTATTGTAGAGAAAGGGGGAAGGAATATATACTCTACCTATCAGGAGGTATGCCCTCCTTATAGGGTATATAAGTAGGATGTTATATTAAGAAGGGTGAAGGGTGTTGTCTTGTTAGCGTGAAAGAAAATAATTGCTTAAAGAGGGTGCTGTTATACTTACTAAAAGCATCTACCATATAAGATATTAAGAGAAATTATTGATATTGAAAGGTATATTTCTTATACTAGGGTGATTTTGTGTTTATGTTTGTGCTATATCTTTCAGCTTATTTAATCTTTAAGAGAATAAGAAATACATATAAACATAAAAAATGGACATAGTACAGATTATAAATCGTTGTTCACTAGGGCGAACTTATCGTAGAACTGGGATTTCTTCCAGTTAACCCCAACGCCACTTATTCCAACGCCTAAGTATTGAAATAAATTAAATTATGTAGGTGACTCAAATATTTCATGAGTAGACACATCGCTACATTGTTTACACAAAATTGTGTATTCGTGTAAAACCGTACACGCATTCCTACATTGTTTACACAAAGTTGTGTAAATATGTAAAACCGTAGACGCATTGATAATTGTTTACACAAAGTTATGTAACCGTGTAAAAACCGTACACGCATTGCTACATTGTTTACACAAAGTTGTGTAAATATGTAAAACCGTAGACGCATATCAATGCATATCATAGACGCATATCAAATTGTTTACACAAAGTTATGTAACCGTGTAAAAACCGTAGACGCATTGCTACATTGTTTACACAAAGTTATGTAATCGTGTAAAAACCGTAGACGCATTGCTACATTGTTTACACAAAGTTATGAATTCGTGTAAAAACTGTAGAC
The DNA here is from genome assembly GCA_963576895.1 of Ceraclea dissimilis. Taxonomy (NCBI): domain Eukaryota; kingdom Metazoa; phylum Arthropoda; class Insecta; order Trichoptera; family Leptoceridae; genus Ceraclea; species Ceraclea dissimilis. Next base: position 1,034,209 of record OY756361.1, read on the forward strand.
GCATTGCTACATTGTTTGCACAAAATTATGTAGTCTTGTAAAAACTAGACGCATTGCTAATCACTTACACAAAATTGTGTAATCGTGTAAATCTCGTACACGCATTGCTTACATTGTTGACACGAAATTGTGCAATTGTGTATAAACGAAAAGATAATGATATTGTATGAAAAAAGATAATTTAGAAATTTCAGGTGAACTGAGACTTAGAGTTATCTAACTATGTATTGATGGAATTTGTTGTATTTTTTTTTTCAGATGGTTTCACGGTCCACAGTAGCGGAGTATTTTCAATACCAGGGTTCCCCCTGGCTCCCATCGCTAAGCCAATAGCCAGTAGACCTCCAACTTTTCCACCACATCTTCATTCTTTATTGGCTCACTGTAGACAACATCCGTATTTAACAGGTGAGATAAAATGGCAATGTGTGATGTATCGTATAAGTTCTTAATAGTAGGTGTCGCCAAATAGCAATTTTCAGAAAAAAATATCCCAACAACAATGTTTTAACGTTAAAAATCGCATGAAAATTTTAGAAATATGTTTTTTAGGTTTTTTAATGATAATTTCAATTTCCCTTTATTCAAAATTGTTTTACGGTAATTCAATGGATTTTAACGCATATTATAACCACGAGAAAGTATTTTCTGTGCGATATCCGCGAAAGGGGCTTTATATTCTAAAAAAATAGGTATTTTCAACGTTATTTTTCAATTTTATGTCAGGGACTTATAGAAAATATTTAAGATTTGTTATGATGGTAATGCAATAGAGGAAAGTTCAATGTATCCACTTTATTTTATACAAAACATATTCAGTGAGATTTTCGAGATATTTGCTACAAAAAATACCCTATTGACGACACTCATTCCTTTAACTTCTACATAAAAACCTGCTAGGCGGAAAAAATATTGTCGAAATGGTAGATAAGTATGGAACAACCTAAAAAGGCATACCTAGCAGGCGCAATCTTCTTCTTCATCTGCTTTTTTCTCTACTCTTCCAACTGTTTCCATTCGTCTCTGTTCTGACCCTTCCGCATCCAGGTTCCTCCAGCGACGATTTGGACAATGTCGTGGGTCCATCTCTTTGGTAGCAGGCGCAATGCTACCTAATAATTACGATTCCCACCGTGTTACTTTTTGATTTAAGATGATAAAATAATAAGTCTAATCTGACATGATGCAACAAAAACAAATGTTAGCTCCGGCTTCCCTTCTACAGATATTCACTCTTCGTCGCTGAAAATGTTAACAATTTTCAAAATAAATATGCAATGGTTAGATAGTTTGGCTAATTACTTCAACAATGTTTCCTATTATATTCATATAGGGGGAACATTTAAATTATATTTAAAATACATATAATGATATAATATATGTAGTTGTAGTACCTATCTGTATAGTTACTAGTTAGTTCTATTATAAATTATAATATAAACAGAATGTTTTCATTAAGGATTGTCCGCTCCATTTATTTATATTGCTCACATTACTAAAATATATATATTATAACTAGATTCACAATATCCCTGAGCCCCCCCTTAACGTATAGTTTAACAGGGCCGGATGATTTGCTAAAAATCTTTCATAAATAAAGTTTTTATTCGAAGGAACCTTTTATGACGTCACAACTATGTTGTTGTTCTTTTCCCAATCGCATGGAAAAGTCGAATGGTAAAAATAGCGTTTTTTTTTACTTTTTGAAGTTAATTTTGCTTCTATCAAAATAACTTACGGTTCTCTAGATTTAAATGCATATTATTATCAATACTTACAAAAAAATTCCGCGACATTCGGAAAACGAGTTTCTGTTTTTCGGAAAAAAGATCAGAGGTGTTTTTCACTTTTTTTTTTTTTTTGAGAAATCTGTACAAGATCTTAAAAATCTTTTACGTTCATTCCCTAGTTAAAGGTTCAATTTCTCTACTCTCTTTTTTTCCAATGCATATCTAATAAGGTTGTCGAGATCTAAGGTCTCCCGTTTTTTGTTTTTTTTTTAAAGTCAACATGCTACTCTGGGAAACGAATACAAAAAATGGTACCTTAGCTTACAGTTTGTATAGTAGTTCTGATTTTTGGATATGTTATATAGGTCGGTCCTGTGGTTAAGAATCCAAGTTTTCGATCTCCCAACAGCACAAGGGGATCGAAAACTTGGATTCTTAACCACAGGACCGACCTACTACATATATCTAACACATCCAAAAATCAGAACTACTATATACAAAATGTAAGGTAAAACTCCACATTACCTAGACTATGCCTAGCTTCAAGTGTTATTTAATTTTATATAGAGAAATACAACCATGATTATTAAAAAGTTTTTACGATTAATAATTTTAAATTACGGTCCTGATGTGAAATTACTTTGTACACACCTCAAAATATATTTGCACAACGATCGTACAAATAGAATGGGGCCCTATTTTTTATTAATAAATCTAAAATCAAAACAACATGTATGTATTGTAGGTATTATAAACCATTGTTGTTTCACCTTTTTCGCACTAACAATAAAAAATGTATTGCTCCCCTCGTTATCATGTATCGTCAACTATTGTAGTTAATTTAAACTAGTAAATTTATCTAAATAGATGATGATACCTAATCTGGTTACAATCATGTAGACTGATTTGTACCAATCATTTTAGTTCTTTCTCTCCACGCTGTCCTATGCTACAGCGCACGCTCTCAATAATCTGGTCCATATAACTGCTTGTTGGGCAACCTCTCACATTACTGCCCTCTACCGTGCCTTCTACTATGGTGATGAGCAGACCGGGGTGCCTGATACTAAGGAACCTATATAAAGGTGGGAAGAACTATTGAACATTGAGGCCCTTCTATATCTATGACAAATACATATTATATGATGGACACAAAATCTACAGTGCACTACAATCATATGATTGCGTATCACGTTGGTTGTCCACAATTCATGAAACCTGGTGATATTTCAGTGATTTTTGCGACTCATTATGTATAGTCATTGTGGAAATTATCTTCATCAGAAATCTTTGGAATCTTATCTATGTAATTAAATGGTAAATTAACGTAGTTTACATCGATAAAAAATGGCGTGTAGCGGAAATTCTAGGTTCGAAAATGGCGGCGCCCAAGTTTTGTCTATGACTTTATCCGTTAAGTCTTCCTACATTTATATAGGTTCCTTAGTGACGATTGTGACTTCTTCAGCTTCTTTCGTCATTTAGACCCGGCCTGTATGTCAATATTACTTCGGCCTCGCAAAATGGTTGACCATCGCTGAGGATTCAATGTTGCCACTTAAACAATAAAAAAAAACGTTTAACAATAACACTTATGAACTAAATAATAATAATAATGATTTGACTGCTTTTTTGCAGCATTTGGGATAATCTATAAAGATAATAATTCGCAGAAATCCACAGATCATAAAGCACAATAGACAGGGATTTATTAAAAACCAATACAATGGACAAAATAATAGAGTGGAATGTTTGCCATAGATAAATTTATTACCTTTTATTTTTCTCTTTTCATCGTTGTCCGTGGTGATAGACAATAAATATAATAACATAACATAACCTCAAAACATAATATTACCTTTTTTATTATTATCATATTGTATTTAGTATTTTTAAATGTTTTATTAACCTAATATCAACGTTTTTATTGATTTTTTTTATTATTGTATTAGGTTATAATAGCAGTCAGTTATTTTGTGAAATTGCGTGTGCTAATGTGTGAATGGTCCTTTATTATGACTTATGTAAGAGGTTTTGGAAGTTTCGAACATATAAATTGATGGAGAATGCAAATCGAACTCTTTTCATGAACATACATACCTTAATACTTTAAGAGTACGCATGCTGACATTTCTTTATATAAACAGCATTATAGACCAGATTAAGGAATTGACTGGGAGAGACTTGTGCTCGGCGGTGCGGACTGCGGAGAATAGAGAGGACTGGAGGCGCCTTGTTTTGTCCGTGGCGTGGGTAGCTCCACAAATCACGATCCTCAACAATGAGGAAACGATGAAAGAAGAAGAATAAACAGGAGACCTTAGATCTCGACAACCGTTACCGAATATGCTTTGGAAAAAATAGAGTAGATACATTGAACCTTTATCTAGGGAATAATCTTGTATAGAATTCTCAAAAAAATGCGAAAAACACATCTGATATTTTTTCAGAAAGACAGAAACTCGTTTCCCGAAAGCTGCGAAGAATTTCTTATTTGTATTGATAATATGCCTTAAAATCTAGGGAATGACCGTAAAGTTTTTTTGATTGAAGCGAAATTAACCCCCAATAATGGAAAAACGCTATTTTTACCATTTTATCATTAAAAATGACCGTGACGTCATAGTTGGGTTACTTACTCCGTAAGTTATGACGTCATCACCTTCTAATGACACTGTATAGAATACATGAACTACATTCATGTTGGTCTCAGATAAACGGGTGGTCTTTCAAATCTTTTTATTCCGTTTTTTTATATAAAAGATTTAGTTGGGATTAATTCTAACAGGTAGGTCTGTGGTATTCCAACTTTTTTAAGGATAATAATTTCATCCAGGTTCCTTTGTGGTGGTCCTGCCATTTACAAAGTTCAAATCAACCCTTTCCTTACCTACCTGAAATCTAATTACATTTTTTTTCTTTCAGTATTAATTTCAAACCGTGTTATAAAAAGTAGGCTAAGTTAAGAGGCTGTATGCTGTCATTAGGCTTTGGCATTAAATCGTTTTTTCAGCCAATACTGAGAGCATCATCTTGAAACTGAAGACAGTGATAGATGAAAGTATTAGACTACAAGTTGACTGTCCTAAAATTAATAAAGAAAGTCCTTGAATAAAAAAAATATTCCGAAAGTACCTCTTAAATTTGGGGGAGTTATGGATTATCCGTTCAGTTTTTTTAGATATAGAAGTATAATTTAGCCAAAATATTGGTAATTTTCTCTAATGTCTTAGATTTTTTAATTTGTTTCCAGGTTCTTTTTAAAAAACGGTATAATTCAGTTGTCGCTTACGTTATTCTTATTTCGCGCTAACATTCTCATACAAAATTTGAAATAGTTGGAGTGATAATAGAACGATTTTTGCTCTGCGCACATAGATTCAAAAGGGGCCACAGTGACTGTGCAAAAAAGCTCTATTTACTGTTCAACTTTTTCAAAGTTTGTATGAGAATATAAGCGCAAAATATGAAAAAAGTAAGCGACAAAATTTTGACTTATTGTATAAAAAGGGGACTAGATATCAAAAAAATATCCACTAGAGTCACTGATTACAGCATTATATCTAACAAACTACGGGAATAATCTCAAGTATTAGTAAAATTCAGAGGTAACTTTGAAATTATATTTTATTGTCGAGATAATTTACAAAAATCAAATTTCTAACTGCTACAGTCACTAAAACATATTTTCATTTTTCCATGTTTTAAGTCTTAGGCTCTCCACACACGCCCCGAAGTTCAGTTAACGGAATCGACCGTTTGCAAAAAAGTTCCGACCAAAACCTCTTTCTGAATTGAAAATCGGGGTGACGCTGAATTCAGAGAGAGGTTTTGGTCGAAACTTTTTTGCAAACGGTCGATTCCGTTTACTGAACTTCGGGACGTGTGTGGAGAGGCATAGGATGATATCTTCAGTATTAGCTGAGTAATCTTATTTTTCCCGACGCAATATACGCGTGTTCCGTTACTATGGCCCCTTAAGTATTTTTTGTAGGTCTAGGTACTTAATTTTAAATTTAATTAAAAATGTAATGAGTTTCGTGGTTTAACATTACACTTTTGCTGTAATTTTAATTTTTTTTTTCTGTATGGCAAAAAAGGATGTGAGGTTTCGTTTAAAATATTTCGAGAAAATATTATTAGAAATTTATACCTACCTTTATGTTTTGACTAGACATATTTGCGCAAACACATATCGCATTTTATACAATTGCATATTTTGGAAAATTATAGTAAATTCGCCAGAAAATATAGTAGTAACAATGGGACAAGCTATCCTTAGCGTGTTTTATCCCAATTTGGTCCACGTCACCTTTCTGGCGTCACTTAATTAAAGAGTCACTCAATAGACATTCATAGCACCTTTCCATTCAGCACATTCAGAATGAATAATGTCCTCGACATGAGATACTATTTTGTTTTGCGCATTTTTATTTTTGGTGTCCCGCAGGGAATATTTCAAGGTTCTATCATTTTGGTCAACGTTCTCCTGGTAGATAGCAGTAGGTACCACTGTATCTGTATGTCCTCACAAAAGCCTATTCAGAATGGGTGGTGACCTCTTTATTGCACTTGATAACAATTTGGTTTGTCATAGAATTTTTGAAATGGTGTTCTGCATGGACTGGTTAAAGGTCCTATAATCTATATCAATGTTTCCTTCTACCGATGGATCACTCTATTTATTAAGAATATATCCTGAGGCCCTGAGTATAAAATTTTCTTTTCTTCCAGTAGGAGGCAATCCATCTGGCCCCGTCTTCATGACGGGAGGAGGTGCGGGTGCGCCGTTCCCATGGGCGGGAGGAGCACGTGGCAAGCCCAGGAGAGGAATGATGAGGCGAGCTGTGTTCTCAGACACTCAAAGAAGAGGATTGGAGAGACGCTTCCAGCTGCAGAAATATATTTCAAAACCTGATAGGAAGAAATTGGCCGAGAAGCTGGGACTTAAAGATTCGCAGGTAATATAAAAAGTTTACAATTCTAATTGAAATGTTCAAGAAAATATGTGGGTTTGAATATTCAATCCCAATACAGGGTCATCGAAAAATAATGCCTCTATTTTAAAATGGAACCATTTACGATAAATAAGTGATTCTTTCACTGTGTGAAAATTTTGTTTGACGTATGACAGAATGGCTGCGCAGTCCACTTTTTTGTGGTCTTCCTACGCCTCTTTTGCTGTCTCATGGCCTCAATTAAGACATGGGCTCAAGACTAAAATAATCCGCTCTCCGGCATGACAGCTTTTAGGCCTTTGCACCGAAGGGTGTGAGACATTATCAAAACTATTCAATATCAAAATAATTACCCAAAACAATTATTTTCCAAATTAGTTGCGGGTGTCGGTGAGGAGGTGGGGGAAATTAATACATTTTTTAATTACACCGTCGGGGAATAAATGATTTTAATTAATCGAATTTCAATGTAACGATTTACCCCAGTGTGCGTAATATTATTATTTCCCAGGTAGGGGAGGTGTTTACCGAACCCCCGACACCCCCCCGACGGGAGCGGATAGACCCAGCCCCCCTCTCGCAGCGGGAGAATTTAGATTTCATTAAATTGACACCTACAAGCAAATTAACAGTGAATAGGGGAAATTAATAACATTATGATTATACGGTAAGTTGAATTAATAACGCCTTAAGGTGACCTTTACAATTTAACGGCAAACAATTTGGACTTTTAGTTAATTTAACCTTTAGAAATTCAACTTAAAATAATATTAAAAAGAATCACGCTCACCTACATTAGAAAGGCACAAAAAAATTATTAGTATCTTAATTCTGGATTTCACCAACTTTTTAGGTGAGGATTAGGGGAGATAGGAGCCACACGTATAGTTATTTTTCATACAAAATTAGGTGACTCCTATCTCCACTCATCCCTGTTACGTGCGGTAGATACTTTTTAAATTTTTATTAAAATGGAAGCCCATATCCTGGCACAGGTCCTCCAGGTATTATTTCCTTGGTCGTACCTACTCTGTATTTTGTCCCCTTGTTCATTCCTTCAATTAATTCAAATCGGACACCCTTTCGAGTATTCAATAAAAAGTGGTATATATACGTAACCAATTCACAAAAAAGATTCAGAAATGAATAAAACGATTATATAGCAACCGAAAATGATATAATATACCCTCTTAAAATAAAATGGCCAACTTTCCGACCGCCAAACAATAATGAAATGTGAAATTAATGATTTGCCAACAAAAAATGGTGAAAAATGCCTTCAATTTCTCTCTCTCTTCCTCCATGCGAAGTCTTGCCATGTTTCCATCATTCTTCCTTCCCCCATGCCGTCGGTAGATGTCAGTAGCAGTCGACGGTGATTTTTAACAGCAACGCGCCAACTCGCCCCACTCCACCCATAGACTACCTGCAAACTTTATAACCACCACTGAGGACCAAATCGTTATTCCCTAACGTAAAATATCGAAGGAACTCAAACCGATACGAAAATTTTATATGTAGGTAAATTTAAACTGCGGTTTAGTTTCTTATTCGTACATAGTTATGGTTTGTGGTAACGCAATATTATTATTGGATTTTCTGCGTCTCCATGGCCATCGTCAGAAGGGCAGGGGGCAGCTCCAGGTATATAATTTTTCATACTAAACGATAAAACTCATAAAAATCACATTATATCCACAGGTTTTCTCGTCATACCATTTTTTTTAATTTCTATAAAAATCCATTAAAATGCAATTGTTTTATAAAAAAAATAACAAAAAAACTGACGATCTGAAATTTATTATCAAAAACTTTACCTGACTTTTACAAGACGCTTGAAAAAATATATGCAAAATGAGGGCTTGTATTAAATTTTATTAAATTTATTAAATGCTCACCAAGTAGACACGATTTTAGGCAACCATAGTGGCAACACTTGTAGAATTTCAATAGAAATGTCATTGTTGCCAGCAAACAAAATTGTAATTAAATAATTAAAAATCAGTTAATCCGAGACTATCTCTTTCATGGTCGACTGCACTGCAAGTTGATCAAATTTCAAAACAAGAATAGAAGGCATTCGACAAAATGAATTTAAATTTAATCAGGCTTTTAGGGTGGACTCGCACACCATGAAATTCAGAGATTGTAAAAAAGGTTCCGACCAAAACCTCTCTCTGAATTCAGAATCAGGGTAACAATACGACATTGACAAAGTTTTTTTTACGTAATTTTAGTGGAACTTTTTTACACAAAACCAATTTCAAAATATTGAATTCATAATGTGTGAGTCCTTAGGCTAGTGCTAAGTGTGCAGGAAAGTATTTGGGTTTATGAATGCATTCTTTTATTTAAAAGTAATGTGAAATTGTGAAGTGAAATTCCTTTGTTCGCTTCTGCTCTAAATCTAAATACTCCCCTGGCATTCGCCATTGTAATATTTTTATGACGCCCTCCTGAAGGGTGCAGTGGGGCGAGGCGGTCACGGGGGGAGAGGGACACGATAACTAAACGGAAAAGCCGCCGTGGGGCGCTTTTAAATGTTGTAAGTAATTAAGATGGCGGCGATGAGAAGCCAAAATGTTTGTTTGAATTTGTTATGCCTGCTATGGAAGTATGTTTAATTACTTTACAATAATAATTATTAAACCGAATGGACGATTCGTTTCATTTTATTTTCACAACAGTTAATTATTTACTTATTTCGCGTGGGTCAGATATTTTAAGACTATATTATATTAATTTTTCTAAATATGATGACAACATATCCTTAAGTAGGCTAAAGTCAGCGATATGTAGAATGGATTCGACACATTTAAGCAATAACGAACGCTCATACTGTCTTTCTTTATCTGCTACTAAAAATACTTAACGAAAAAGATAAAAACCAAAAAAAACTGGTTGCCAATAATTGTCGTCTTGTTTTCATATTCAGGATTATAAGAAAAATACTATTTTGTTTTCCTTTTTTATAAAAATACATACGTTAATATTTTGACGGATGTAAAAGCACAGAATGTAGTTAAGTTTCAATATTTTTCCATACCAAATAACGAGCCTCTATATCTCATACGCTGTCTTCATACTGAAAAGAATGGGTCAGGACTTTTCTTTAATTTTGAATCTAATTCATGATCTAGCATTTATTCACTTAATTAAAATATATTAATAACACATTATACAACTGGTGGGCTTATAGCCACACGTACCACGAATCAATACCAATTTGAACAAAATAAAAAAGGTTATTCTCTAGTTTGAATTTTGATGTTCTTCGCGAAATGTAATAAAAATTCCTGGATAAAATATTTAAATATTAGAAAGGTAGATATTATTCTTTGCACCGCCTGGCCCCAGCCTCCCCCCTTGGCTAATAATTCTTTCTTTTGCAGTTTTTTAATATACGGAGTGAATTAATTCCAGGAGGGTGAAGCGGGGCTGATGTGCGCTGTGAGGTAAATGTGTACTCCTCTCTTTATCCGGTGGAATAGAAACGTTTCTCTCTTACTTCCGTTCCCGGAGGGTCGCCTGTTGGTGATATCCTGTAATGAAAAATTCAAAAAAACCTACGTTCTGTTCTATTTCAGTAATTTTGAATTTTAGAAACTGGGAATTTTACAGTGTGGATAAATGAAAAACTTATATGGCGACAACCGGAGATGCATTTTAGAAATATACGTATGATATCTATTTTTTGTGAATTATATTAGTAGTGAATGTTAGAAAACGATAAATATGTGTTTTTGTAATGTTGGTTTACATTAATTTATGTTTTTTTTTCTTAGAGTTAACGAAATAATAAATGTGCGAAACATACCAGCAAAAGTATTTATCAAAAACGTACAAAAAACGTGCATTCGAGTCCATATAAATTCAAAATGAAGCCAATTCATTGACACAATAGTGTCAAAGTCGTCAGATTTTTATATCTCTCACTTCACCAACTGTCAACAATCGATCTTAATTGTTATAATAGTGTTAAATAACACCTTCTACACCCAATATATACAATATTACTGTGTATTCATCTTTTATCATCACAAACTCGTGCCTTGACACAAATTATCTCATGCTTCTTATTTTTTTCATGGTGCACCTCTTGTAGTTAGGAGGGCATACTCAAAGACTCGTATGTTTTTTAGAAACTCTTCGGTAGACCGATAGGAATCCGAAACCTAAAAAAAATTAAACCACATTCTAAACTATTCAGTCGAATCATTCAATTATTATTCAAAACATTTGAGAATCTCAGCGCAGTTAAACTTTAAAATGACTTTTTGATTCACTCCGTCCGACCCTCTCGTAAAAATCAATTTTCAATATTTTTTATATCATCTCCCAGTGGAACAATCAGAGGTCACTGATTGGGAAACATTCCGCGAAAGGGGAGGGTTGTGCATAGTAGGACACGCGATATCGCGGGAACGATTTCGGAACTTACTTCGGTACTGGAGACACAATCTCAGAATTCCGGCTAGCTGTTTATTACATGAGTATAACTTAATCTGAATCAGATTTTTAATCGTTTGACCTGTTTGAGCTTATATGTAGCTAAGCAACATTTAAATGATTTTTTTTAAACATGTTAAGTCATAAAAAAATATCGAGTTAAATACACTTATCTCGGTGGCGTATATAGGTAAAACAATTATATTAAAAACGTTATTTGAAAACATTTAGAAAAACACCCAGGTTCATATCTCTTCACCCATTTTTTAAAAAGAAAATTGCCTTCGGCGCTATTCCTTCTTTTTTTTTAAAGTTTTTGTATACGACAATTATGATACTTACCTTTACTTCACAATTTTAACACCAAAACACGACCTCTTCTACTCACCTTCACGAAAAATTTCGCCTGCGGCGCAATAGCGCTAATAATTCGCAATAATAATTCAGATTGAATTATATGACAGATTGGGAAGATAATACATACGATTTTTAAATTCCGGTATTGGTTCTCTTAGTTCCGGAATTTAAATACAGTAAAAAGACCGAGATTCCGGAATTTGAATATTCCAGAATGCAAACCCTAGTGTGTTGAGACTGTAGAGAGTGATTATTGAGGGATGAACAGTGAACACCCACACCATCCCCACTTATATAAAGTCGCTTCAATCCACTTAAGGATTGGATTATGGATTATTATTCCGGACCCGATTTGAATTTTTATTGGTAAAGTTGTGGATTTAGTGGGGACGGTAATAAACTTTCTTCTTTTTCTCTGGGTGCATCTATAAAAAGTTATAATCATTAAACTGAAAAACAGACGGAATCCCGTTGGTTTTTGGCTCGCCCTAGTGAACGCATAATAGTGGGGCGGTCGCAAACTTGGATTCTGAACCACAAAACTAACCTATATAACATATCCAAAAATCAGAAATACTTCTCCACTTAAGTTTGACTTAAGTGGAGAAATATTTCTGATTTTTGGCACTTGTACCATTTTCATTCTTAATTCAATGGACGATTACTTTATTATAACTAAAATAGGGTGTAAAGGTTTCAACCACATGACAGCACAAGATGGCGGATTGTGTGAATGTTGTTCTGGACAGTGGGATCTTAATTTGATTAATTAACTTAGTAAGATATGCATATATAAACAAACATATTAATATATTATATATTCTATATCTTGGCAGCCGGCGGACGTTAGCCGCAAGTGGAGTTCAAGATTGCATTGTTGGTATCCCTGATTGTCGAATCTTGTCATGAGAGCTGTCAAAGGTTCGAAAAATTCTCACACTGTATATTACAAGTAACTTACGATGCCGAAAATATTACAGAGCAGCGCTAGAGAAATCATTTCAAATGCAAGATATTTTTGCGAGTTGAAAAAAAAATACTCCGATAATCCCTTTAAACCGCTGTCACAAGTTTGAAAAACAAAGTTGCCAGTTTATTCTAACGATCCAAAAATTGGCTAGTTTTTTTAAACAACAGTTCTGAAATATAATTTAAAAGTAGCGGAAATATGTAACCATATCTTATTATCACATCAAGCAACACTAAACCAAGTTTACTCCGTGAGACTTCTGAAAAAAAATAGACTGTAGCAAGATACGCACATAAACATATTATCATTGTATTGTGACGGACTAACAGTTACTGGAGTCATCCACCATATTGTCTAGTAATTACTGTCTGCTTGCTTAGATTTCAAACGAGTATGAGGTTGGTATGAGTCGAGTGACCAAACTGAAGTAACAGGGGCACAGACACAAGTGCAGATGACAGCATCACTTTCACTCCGTCATTCATTCCGTCTTTCAACTGCTGGCAACAATTACCCCTCCTTCCCCTAAACCAGAGGTTACAAAACTAATTTCTTGAATATTTTTTTTGTGAGTGAAAATACAACGCGAATAATCTTCAAATTTTTATTTATTTATTTACACTTTTGGTGAACAAGATACAGAGATAGGTTAACATTACAAATATTAATCATAACATTTGTTCACTAGGGCGAGCGATTACACAGTGCTGATGCGATCTCTGCCAGTCAACCTCATTATCTTTATATGTTTTCTATGTCGTTTGGGCAATATTGAAACCCGTAGCATTTGTCATTTATCATTCTTGTCTTCCAACCAAATTCGTCATTCTGAGCAAATCTGAGCCAATTTTTTTAGGTACCACGCTATTATTTCATATAATCTGTCAATGTTGTCTGCGTTTACACTTTCCTTCTTAAATTTAAGTAACTTTCCAATGTCCCAGCACCTTGAAATATTGCAAACGTATTTACCACAGTTTAATATTGTAGTACTCTTTTATCACAAAACACGTTTCAATTGGTAAATTTTAATTAATTTGATTTTCATATGGACGTGTTCATAAAAAGTTATTAACAATTACTAATTTTATAAATTAGGCCATGACCTGGTTTATCAAATAATCGTAAGTAAGTAAAGTAAGCGACTCGTAGACCAATTTTCCATACCCCTTGTACAATTAATAGCTGAAGTCAGTCCATATATTTGTGTTGGACAAGTCCATGCACATAGACATTCTGTAGTATATTTGCTAGTTACTTAGTGGACCCTAGACAACCTTATATATGAGTATAATGTTACCATAATGTTACCATAATGTTACCATATAAGTACATAACAATATAATTAGAAATATGCTAGGTATCTATTAGGTATAACAATTGATAATTGAGCAAATTCTTCTATTATCGCTTCAATTTTTACAAATTTTGTATGAGAGTGTAAGCGAAACATAAGAATAACATAAGGGACAAGATCTATTTTGGCTTATTGTAAAAAAAAGGGGAACGAATATCTAAAAAAATATCCACTAGAGTCACTGCGTCTTACCTTAAACATTTTATCAACCAAATTACAGCATTATATCTAACAAACTACGGGAATGATCTCAAATTTAAATAAATTACAAAAACTTACAAAAATGAAATTTCTAACCCCTGGGCCTAGGCCCTAGAGTCACTATAAAACATATATTACTCTCATTTTTCCCTATTTTAAGTTTTAGGATGACATGTTCGATGACATATTGAGTTGCAATGTCCTCTCAAGTGTTTTATTTTTTCACACTAAATAGTGAGTAACCCATCCTGTCTTGTTGCTTTTCTTAGGTTTGAATATTATCCATATTCTATCAACTTGTAATAATACAATACATCATTCAAATTGTTATGCCGAAATCGATAGTTTATTGTACAAGTATTTTGGTCCTTCGAGCCGGATGTCGAATTAATAATATGAATGTAGTGCCTAAGTAATTTGACTGAATAGAGACATCTTCTGAAATATGATTGTTGGTGACTTATGTTTAATACAAGAGGAATATGAATAGGTTTAGTAGTAGGAGGGCGTGAATAGTCGGAAGAGGAGGCTAGGAAGCACGAGAGAGAGGGAATATGGGGATGTAATGATGGAAAGAGACGGATGTATGGGAGTGGGTACCATAGAATATAATAAAATGGACTCGACTCTTGGTCGATAAGTCACAGATGTCTCCCGACACTTCTAATCTCTTGAATGCTACTACAAACTGTCTACATACTTTTGCACCTACCTTTATTTCCCCGTTCTAATCTATTACATAAAATGCTTAGCGTACGTGCGTCCGAGATTATTCGGAAAATTTCGTATTCATACATTTCTTCTTGTTCGCTAGTCTTCTTCTTTCCACTGCTGGATATAGGCCTCTTTCAACTTCTTCCACTCGTATCTGCTTTGACCCGTCTGCAGCCAGGTTCCACTGGCGATTTGGAGAATGTCATGTACATTGCACACACGCTGTGTGAAAAATAAATCTCCAATATTCTAATTTTCAATAGATGACGTTTAGTTTACCATAATTAATTAGTGACTCCCAACACGAGGGCAATGGGCGAAAGCAGGGCCGTCTTTATTCTATTGGGGGCTCTGGCCATTTTAGGATAATGGGGCGGCTCTGACTATCTGACTATGATCAGTGGGTGAACTGGTTCAAAAAATTCAAATTTTCACGTAATAAATCCGGGGCCGCCAGTACCTCCATCTTGAAATTTTTACTGATGGTGCAAGGAGATCAATTACAATTTTGATATTAATACGGTATAAAAAATAATAAAAGGCGCCGCAGGCGATGCGGGCCCCTAGGCAAGTGCCCAATGTGGCTAATTAATTAATGAGTTATATTATGTTTTGATTCAAGGAGCCTGTTGAATAATTTTGGCACTAGATGAAGCTGTGAACGATACCACAGTCCAATGTATTACGCCAACAATGTCCCCTGTTTTGCAGGACTTCGTGAACACTAGTACATATTAATATAATTTTATTGTAGTCATTATTGGTGTAAAAATATAATATCTCCATGAGCCAAAAATAGTATTTTTATTATAACGTGATAAACCATCCAGCTCGGAGGACCATATTATTATTTAGTAATTATACTACCGTTTAACGTTGGTCATAATCTCATAATACTACAATGATTTGAAAAACGCTTTCTATTGCCCCGTTTAGAATTTCTTCTCTCTTGTCCAGTCTCAATCATTACGATTGGTTTGCAGCAAAGCCTCGTGTCTCCTTCTCCACTCATCCCTGTCCTGTACGGTTCTTTTTAACTCTTTATATGAGTCGAAGCCCATATCCTGGCACAGGTCGTCCATGTATTCTTTCCTTGGATTTTCTTAAATTTAGCGAAATAAAATGAAACGATGCTGTAAGTGGATTTCTAGATACTGATATTTAAGGCACAATGCTTGTATTTTATATAATCTAATCCTTTTGATATCCACGATATCTTAATAGGTGAATGTTTCCCAGTATTAGGCTGATGAGTTTATATATCAATCATGAATGATACTATAATACTGACAAGTTTGTTGGCAAGTCCTGCCTCCACACAAAATTTATCGCTAAAACACTTCCCCTTATATTGGTTTTTCAATGTGTAGGCCTATGTGAAAACTACGTCTGTCTTGCCATAACACTAAACATAATACATATTTTTCTAGTAAGTGTTTTATTTTATTTTATTTCATTCCAAGCACCGATTTTTACGAGGACATAACTTTTATTTCCTCTTAAAGTTTTCGCAATAACAATAACATCACATAGATATTTGATATCTCGAAAATGTTGAAAGTAAACTGTGTAATAGCATTTCGTATATGTGGGTGCCTACTTTAATATTATTATTACCTACTGACTGTTGTACTGTGCCCCGCTATTTATTTTCTCCCTACGTTGGTAACACTGCCCTCCTCCTTGTACCCAGTATTATTATTCCTGCCATCACCCACCCTACTACTTGCGCCATCTGCTGGCCATCGATTATACGAGTATTAAGATGACTTCGCGACGAATTTATTTCATTTCTCTGTTGCCGCGTGACGCAAACTTCCCCTCTTTACTCTTTACTCCCGGGCGTCTCTTTAGCTTTAGACAGATTATGCAATTAATAATATTATGATAACTAATTTATTGTATTTATTTGGGGTGGATATCTAGATTTATTTAACTAATTTAACCTATTCATAACTATTAATAATGGATATTGATATATCTATCGTTGAGAGATATAGACGGACAATGAATTTGTTCACGAGTAGAACTCATATCTTTTTACTAATTTAGATTCTATCTGTTCTTGGTAGAAGACGCCATTGGAATGAAGAAATCCAAGCTCCTCGGAAGGGTGTGTTTGGTATCGTTTGGAAGATCACGAAAAACAGTTCTAGGATGTGAAGTCATAAAATCTTGAGAGTGTGTATTCTTAAAATTAATCCAGATTTCTATGTGATATGATTATGGAATCGAATGGGAAGTACATCGTCAGACCATCTTGCCTGAGGTCTTTTTTCTCTTCGCAAATATACATACAATTACAAATTTCAAAACCACCTGTTTTCAAAATAACCGAACCCATCATTCAGGTTATCAAAAACAAAACACAGATTTTGATAAAACGTAATTAGAAACATCAAAATCACGAAACGGTGTTATTAATAATAAAATAATATAATACAAGAGCCAATTACTCATTGCTTGGGGGCGAAGCAATCTCGGCGAAGGGATTGTCAAACTTTTAAACACTGAACTCCCCTAAGCAGTGTGCTGTAGGGATGCCAACGATCCTAAAAATACTTATGTCTTAATCGAAAAATGACCGAGTAATCGATCAATGATAACTAGGGATTGGGAAATAGCGGTGTTGTTTTCCGGGAAAAGAAGTGTTATTTTTTGTAAACAGTTGTTACTTTTCTGCAAAACGTGGCCGACGAGGCCGTGGTCTAATGATCGCAAGTGATAACTTAAGATATGATGACTCCGGCCGTGAAAGCCTCCGCAAATAGCAGATTTTTTTCATTCATTACAGATTTTAATATTAACATGAACCATTTGATGAATTTCATTTTTTCATAGTACTAATATTATAGCTGTATAATATGTATTGTAACTTGTAACCCTGACGTCTCCAAAAGCCCGAATTAAGGTCTAGGGATGAAGAACAACAATAAATAAATGCATAATGCCAAAAATACATAACACAATGGTTTAAAAATATAAATAAATAAATCTATATTGGCCAAAAAAAATATGCATAGTTCATACAAAAACAAGACAGTGGTGGTGTGCTAAAAGGCGGAGATTTTGCAAAAGCAATATTTTACAGTCAACCCGTGATCTGTTCGGGGTAGTAATGATCGATGCAATATCGTCGAATGTAATAGATAGATAGATACTTTATCGGTCATTATAGTGCACATACAGAAACATAGTTAGGCATTTCAATTCAATTTATATTAGTCATTCATGAATAATAGGTGATCGAATGCAATGGATTTTACATCCCTAAAAATGATGCTGTACTCACTTAGTAGACCTAGCCAGAGGCAGAGGGTCAATCGGCGACTGTCGGCCTGACGATGACTTCTGTGGATGACAGTTAACACGTTAAGCCATGGGGGACGTTTGCTTGGCATTACATCACTCTTATAATGTTTATTTATTATGTTGCGCAATCTTTACACTACGTAATGCACTGGAAAAATCATTCCGCAAGAGATTGTGCACATAACGCTTTTTTATGTTTTGAGTGTTGCAGGTTTGGACACACTAAATACTACTTACATAAATATGTGAAATATTGCTATTTTTTTTAATATTCAATTCTATCCTTTCATGCCACGTCCCTGCGGGGTATAGGCAGAGAGAACAGATCGCTAGACTTTCCTATCGTTACACACACTTTGTGCTTCCGTCACACTCATACAATTTGTCATAGACACTCTACGATTCCTTTTACTT
Organism: Ceraclea dissimilis; assembly: GCA_963576895.1. NCBI lineage: Eukaryota > Metazoa > Arthropoda > Insecta > Trichoptera > Leptoceridae > Ceraclea > Ceraclea dissimilis. Next base: position 1,052,671 of record OY756361.1, read on the forward strand.
AGAATACGTCCGTCCTTAAGAATCAGGTCTACATGGTCAAGGCGTGTGGTTCTAGGACGGCCGCGCTTTCTTAAAAACTAGCAATTACAAAATGGTTTTTAGCCCTTCGTGGCTGATATGCTAAGATGGTGGTTTGAATTGAAAGTGAAATGGAAGCATCTTTCTCTTTCACCTTTTTTGTTCCTGTTTTTCAGGACATTGTTATTTTTTTTATATAATGAACAGTTCTTTTACAAGCATGAAACCTTTGTACTTTTGGATTTAGTTTTTGCACTAGAAAACAATTAGCCATGTTAAAGATTATGTTTCTGACAGAGATGTTTATCAAGATTATTATCATCACTGTAAACATGTAATATCCTTGTAAAATTCGGTATTTCTATTATTGATTCTTCAAACGATTTAGTTAAACATTGCGTAGTCGGACACGCGACCGGCACGCGCGTAACGCGTGTCGCGTAGTTATAATTTCACAAGTGGTGCGGCGAACGTGTATCGACTATGCGGCAAACGTCGATCGATGGGGAACCAAACGACGACGTATGGTTTTTATTGCTTGTGTTGTCTATTGTTATTGTTGATTTTCATCTGTTTTTGATCTCCTATTATTTATTTATTATTAATTCATGCATTTGTCACATCATAATCATATATTGCAAAGCTAATAATTAAATCTCATAAGATTATCTATGCTTCGTAGAGTGTTTCTTGGGGGTGCGTTCGACCATCTGTGGTTGGTTCAGTGTATTGTTTATTTCATATTATTTTTATACAAAACGTCTTCAAAAGAAAATTATAGAAAAACTAGACAAATCATAATATTTTTTCAATTGAACTTAAGGGAGCAAAAATCGTTCTATTTTTGCTGTTTTCCAAATCCTTTAATTCTAAAACAGACGATCTGTACTCCATACTTTCATCTATCACTGTATTCAGATTCAAGATGATTGTCTCAGTATTGGCTGAAAACAATCCAGGGCGCCGAAGCCGAATGACAGCTTATAGGACCTTGGAGAGAAAACATTGCTTATTTATATGAAACAAATTAGCTAAATTACACGTAATCATGTCAAAATGTTTCAAACACACACGGTTAAATTTTCACAATTTATTTTTATACTCGAGAAGCACATGACGGAAGCGATAGATGTGTGTAAGGATAGAATGGTGTAGCGCAATTTCCCCCTCGTGTCCCATAGGACATACAGATAGATATTTTCGAGTTTTCGGGTCATGAAATTCCTGCCTGTGATTACACGTAACAATAAATAAATTGCTCCAATATAAAGAAGGTTTAGTATAAAAATAATCTCCTCTTGTATACTTTTTCCCCATATTCCATTACATAATTCCATTTCTTCCAACTGTCATGTACAGATGTTGTTGCAGCATTTAATAATATGTTGCATACTTATACTGTAATGTTGTTTAGTGTACAATATAGCCTACATGTATGCAACATTTAAAGTAATACATGTAATATATCATCATCTGAAAATAACTTGTAACTTTACATACTGTTTTGGACATTGGGTCCAATTTTACAACATTGTAAACTAAAATAATGTGTTAAATTTAAAACACTATAAAATAATTTGAGGTGGTTGGTAGCCTGGTTGGTAACGCACTCGACTGTTAATCCAGTGGGCGCGGGTTCAATCCCCGATGCCGACCTATCCCACTTCACGACACAAGCTTTTCAAGCTTACTGTGGAGTGTACAACGGTGTATTTGTGTTTATTTCGATAAACCCAGATTCATTAAAAAAGGGACGTCTTATTTGAATACCTACCCCTACTGCCCTCCTACGTACAAGAAGTGCACCATGAAAAAAATAGGAAGTATGAAATAATTTGTGTCAAGGTACCATTGTGTGAGATTGAAGATTTGATGAATAACTCCTTAACTACAGTTCTCTAGTTAGTAGTAGCTCTATTGAAAAATCTCGTATCCATTGTGATCCACGCACCTTTTAAGCTGAACAGTCTGTAGCTTTTTGGTAACCGTATAGTGGTAACACTTTATTACAAATGTCATTGTTGCCAGGAAATAAAATTGTAATTCCAAATTAATCCTAGACCATCTCATTCTTGACAAACTGCAGACTTATTACAAACTACAGATTTCTTAGCTGGCGTGGATCAAATAGGTAAATACTATAGAAGTAAAGCTCTTTATCCACTTACAATAGAATAGAAATGCACGGTTATTATTTTACCCCATTATCCCCTAATGTGTGTGGTGCGGTGTGTCTTTAGGCAAACACTTCCTCTTTCAATTACATATTATGTATAAAAGACATACATAAACCTCGATTATTATTGTAGCGCCGCACTGCACATATCTCTAGTCTTTGATTCTGTTTTTATTTAAATAAAGAATTGAACATCTTCGATAGAGACTTTGATGATTACTTCTACATGTATGCGATCGTTTAATTCGAATTTTGAATTTAAATTTTGTTCTTCTCTCTCATGAAGGGATGCACTGATTGGTCCACACGAAATTGGCATATTTTTATTTCTTACGTAAATAGAAGCGGAGCTGTCAAGCTCCAAAGACTGGCCTAATTTTCGTAATATTTTTGAGACTGAGTGAAAAGCGTCGTGATATCGTTCGTTTTATGTTATTTGAATAAGAATTGCATTAAAAACCGCGCCGCAGGCAATTTGTTTGACAAAACAATATGGTAATTTCGTAAAATTAATGACGTGTTGAGAAAACGATGTGGTTATATTTTTTTCAGAAACTGCTTATATATAAAGTACTGTCATTCATGGTTTTGGGGGAGGCTTCAGCCCCCTACCCCCCCTCCTGGATCCGCTAGTGATTATAATTCACATAAAACAGAAAATAGAACGTAGGTACTTAATTTAAAAGACCATTTTTTTTATAAGAGTAAAATAAGCATTGAATATTGTTTTGAAAGAGGACGACATTATATTTCTTTCTCCGTCTTGTTAAATTTATTCCAAATTCGAATTATCTATTCCAAGTGTATAAGAATGAAGGGATTGTGTATCGTTTGATGCCAAGAACAGACAGAGTTGGTATCATTAAAAGATTCCGAACGAGACAGACATATGGGATATAACACACGTTAGACAAGGCCAACACTATGGGATGTTATTGAGGGTGTATTGTGTGAGAGAAAAGAGGATTTCCCTCTTATAGGAAAGAGATAAATATAGGTGGTTTGTATGTTAGTGAATGAGATAGCGTATAACCTGGATGTGACAATCATATAATTATGTATTACAAACAAATCGACGTCAATAATGGATAATGCGGGAGGCGTTTATAAAAGAGAATTTTCTCTTCTGTAAATGCATAACGAGACCATTGTGAATATAGGTACAGATCGTTTCCTCTAACTTGGCAGCCGGCGGAGGTTAGCTGCAAGTGGAGTTCAAGATTGTATTGTTGGTAGCGCTGATTGTAGAACCTTGTCATAAGAGCTGTCAAAGGTCCAAAACATTCTCACATTTCTTGCCAAAAAATAGTGAATAAAGAGCCTGGTTGTTTTTCGATAGTAACGCATCTGGATATATTTCTCGGCTACAACATGATAAAGGACTAGCGCCTCAGGCAAAAACTTTGTCATAAAACATTAGAAGGTAGATTAACATTAACCCCCCCCCCCCCCTGACGTTAGATTAGCGCCGCAGGCAAAAAAATAATGGAACAACTGTGATTTAATAGATTGATAATTAGATATAATAATAGATAATTATTGAAAATTCATGACATGATGAAAAAACGATGTGGTAATAATGTGACTCATTTCTACTATGTAGTATGTATAAAACGGTGGGTTGGATCAGGAATAACGGGGGGGGGGGGGTTGAACACCCAAACCCCCCCCCCTGTCTACGCCCATGCTATGACATAGGCTATTAAGAAATCAAAAATCTCTTAAGGTTAAAGATGAAAATGGACTTTACTACAAAACAATGTATGTAATAGTGGTGCATCAAACCTTAATTCCAGGCGCAGTCCTGCCGAATACCAATCTCAGTAATATAATAAGAATCAATTAGTTGGGTTATCTTGATATAAAACATCGTCAATTAATAACGATATAAAGCTGTATCATATACATAATATGTAGTGAGTTAGTTATTCCAGGCGAGTATTCTCTCTCAATTTGTTGGTAACAGGGCGAAATGATGTCTCGATTAGTAGAGCTAGAGATGTAACGAATAATCGAATACTATTCGGGCCCTTTTTGGAGTATTCGGTATTCGGCCAAATACTGGTTACTTTGTGATATCAACAAAACATGAATACTTTATCATAAAAAAAGAAAAACATCACATGTCGACTCTCCAATTAAGGGCGCCCGCAGCATACACCAACAACAAAGGGCCAAAGGCTGTCAAAAATAATAATAATAATAAACAATATTATCTTGGCAGCCGGCGGATGTTAGCTGCAAGTGAAGTTTAACCTATTATTGTTGGTAGCCCTGATTGTCGAATCTTGCCATAAGAACTGTCAAAGATCCGCACATTGTATATTTTACAAGTAACCTACAATGCCGAAAGTACTGCAGAGCGGCGCTAGAGAAATCATTTTAAAGGCAAGATAGTTTTGCGACTTGAAAAAAGAAAAAAATACTCCGATAATCCCTTTAAACCGCCATCACAAGTTTGAAAAACAATGTTACTAGTTTATTCTAGCAATTCAAAAATTTGCTAGATTTTTTAAACAACAGTTCTGAAATATAATTTGAAAGTAGCGAAAAAATGTACTTAACCATATCTTATTATCACATCAAGCAACACTAAACCAAGTTTCCTCCGTGAGACTTCCGAAAAAAAGTGGACTGTATACTGGCCGAATATTCGGCTATTCTCCTGGCCGAATATGTTATTCGTTGCAACACTTAACTATTTGTTAGTGATCTACCCACATTGCAACTACACTGTACCCCCACATACCCCCTACTTGTAGTTCACACATAAACTACAATATGTGTAGGATGTGTAGGAAACACGAGTGTTGGTTGTTTTGTTACGTAGGCACTCTTGTAGAGGGGAAACTATATTATAGACACACATACTGATGGGGTAATATTGATAGCAACACTAAATGATTTGTATTTATTCGGCAGGGCAACATTGGATTCAATCAACAGCATTGTAACAATAATTAATTGTTTAATTATACGTCAAGTAGGTAGTATAAAATGTGTTTCATAGTACTTTTTATTTCATTTCTTTATCCATTTGTTTTTATAACTATGACTCTTTACCATTATTACTATTTATTACGGGTTACGAAATTGCCTATTTTTGCGATACTCGTATTGTTAATACTACATATTTATTTTGTATTTACCTACATGTTTTCATTTTATATATTTTAGTGCTTTTAATCTTTTATTTTTTTTTTGTACTGTCATGTTTCGATGAGAAAATTATTGTTGAAATATTTTTGTAGAGTGTGTATTTTTTGTTTGTGGTATAATTTATTTTATAATTTTATATTTACATGATTGAAGGATGTTTTTAAAAATTACTTAGGTTCTTTTGTGTTTAATTGATCGTTTTAATGGTGTTTTGTTGTTTGTGTTTTATTGTTAATGGCTTACGCCGTGTATGAAATAAATAAATAAATTTCCTTAATTTGAAAAAAGAAGTGTTTTCAGCTAGTTACCACCGTGCATAAAATTTTCAAAAATAAAGATGATCTGGCAGTAACAAGGGTATCGCAGGACTCAGAGTGGCCGATAGAAAAGAGAGGGGCCTGTTCACGATTCAATGTGAAAATATTCCGGACAGCTCTTATGACAAAGTTCGACAATCAGGGCTACCAACAATACAATTTGAATACAATCTTGAACTCCACTTGGAGATAACCTCCGCCGGCTGCCAAGATAGAGGAAAAGATCTTGTATGGCCTTGTATTCATTTACGAAAAGAACATATTTACGTTCAAAACTTTCCACACTTGAGTTCGTATCTGTTAATGATAATCAGTGAACATTTAGGCTAATTGTTTGCTAATATAATACTGAGTATACAACATAAACTACATTATATTTCAGTGTAAATTAAATCGCTAGATAATATACGTAGATGCCATGGGCGTCGTCGGGGGGGGGGGGGGGTAGCGGAGGGCAACTGCCCCCCCTAGAGATTGAAATAGGTATATATATTTCCATACTAAATGACAAAACCTCACAAAAACTCATACTATTACCACACATTTTCTCATCGTGTCATAACTTTTCTAAAATAAGTATGAAAATCCATCAAAATACAATTGTTTCATAAAAAAACATTGCATGCGGTGCTATTTTTTTGATACTTTTTATAAAAAAACATTTTTGATACATACTATTGTGCAAATTATAATGTACATTTTCTAATAATCCATACCACATCACGACCTTCATCCGTATCACGTATGTCTCATTAAAAAATTTCGCCTGCGGCGCTATTTACGCGTTTTTCGTGCTATATCTTTATTTTTTATTTTTGCTACCCCCCCCCCCTAGCTCCGAGGCTGGCGACGCCCATGCGTAGATCCCTCCATCCATTTAGTATTCACCATGTTCCGTGTATGTTTAGTGTTCACTCATTCACCGCAAAAGCTCAAATTACAATATTGCAAAACAAACATGGAGAATGTATATCTACAACATCACTATATTAATTTGATACATTGAGAGTGCTTCTGTACATTGTTGACAATATTACTGTATGTATACTCAGTAATGTAATAACTAATAGTTAATAGTAATAAATTGTTTCTACTTTTGCCGCATGATATTATTATTATGACCAGCGGATCCAGGAGGGGCTGAAGCCCCCCCCCCCCTACAAAAAAACATGAGTGACAGTTCTTTATATACAACTTGTTTCCGAAGAATCACATTATTACCACATCGTTTTCTAATCATGTAATGAATTTTCTAAAACTACTTAGTACATATGTTGTCTAAAAAAATTTAGCCTGCGGCGTATTATTCCATCGTTTCCAACTCTAATAAATAATCTAAAATTGTATTTTACTTGCGCCCCGTCGCTCATTTATAATTTCAAGTGGACCTTCCAAAAAAATTGCCCAGGCCTGCTATAGCAAGAAAAGCAGTTTCAATGTTTCACACATTAAAAAAAACCTGCGGCGCTATTTCTAGATGTACTTTTTTATTCAAAGAAAATGAATCAATTGCTAGGTATGGGTAGCATGACCCTCTTCACTCAGTTTAAAAAAAAAACATTCTCATACAAAATTTGAAAAAGATGTAGCGAAAATAGAACGATTTTTGCTCAGGCACTTTCTCAGTGCTCACACGAAAAATAATTTGATTTGGTAGGTACGTACTTCAATAATCTAAGGTGCCACCGCCTCCTAGAATAGGTACTCTAGCCGTGCTGTAACAGTTGGCAACATAGCAAAATGATCAAACAGGACCATTACTCCTATCAAATTTCAGAACAGAAACAGAAAATAATACGCGGTCCATCATACTCGTTGTTAAGGGACTGTTTTTCCATACAATTCCCTAGTGACGGTGACGGCAACGCTGCTTAAAACGAAGTGGTCTCAAATTTCTACAGCATGCCTAGAGAAAGAGTGTCTAGGTGGCAGTGAAGGTGCTCATAAACCCCTAATGAAAAAATAATAGGTACCTACCTACAATATGATGTAGGTAAGTACCTCTAAATATGTTCCACACCCAACACAAAGGTGTCGCTTTACCTCCTCGAGTCATGTAAGTGACTTTTTCATTATTATGATGTGAAATCCCATTTATTTTCACAGAGACCCTTCAGGGAGGAAATATATAAAACACAGGCCGAGTATGGGGCAGTGTATTTGTAAGCCGTTAGCCATTTTCACACCTAGCAATCACATTATTATTATTTATGTTATATAGCAACACTGCCCACCTACGACAAGAGTGTTGCCATCATTTCGCCGTCGCCACATTTCTGAAAGAACACGACATCATACTTATTTAGATCTTTTTTTTTTAAATGAATCTGATGGGTTTTTCGAAAAAAGCTTGAAAAGCTTGTGTCGTGAAGTGGAGTAAGTCGGCATTGGGGATTGAACCCGCGCCCACTGGATTAACAGTCGAGCGCCAACCACCTCAACTTATTTACACTTTAACGTTAGGGACCGAACTAAGACGTCACGGTCATTTCCTGGGGCGTTCAAGGTTCAACGCAACGTTCATCGCATCAACAATCGCATGATAAAATGTTAAAAATAGCGTTTTTCACTTTTTGGGGTTAATTTCTTTTCATTAAAAAAACTTTTAGGGTCATTCCTTACATTTTGATGCATATTATCAATACCAAAAAATGACATTACGACCTTCGGAAAACGAGTTGCTATCTTTCGGAAAAAAGATCAGAGATGTTTTTCACATTTTTTTTTGAGAAATCTATACAAGATATAAAAAAATCTGTTACGGTCATTCCCTCCCTAGATAGAGGTTAAATGTATCTATTCTATATTTTTACAAAGCATATTTAGTAAAGTTGTCGAGATCTAAGGTCTCCCGTTTTTTTTTTTTTTTTTGAAATGTCATTATTTTTATTCGTATCATACCTAAAGCACCATTCACATTAATTTATAGCTACTCAAAGTCGACAATAAAAAAAAGCGGGAAACAAAAACATCAGCACTGAAAAAAACAATTATTATTATTTAAACCACGCTACAACATTCCAAATAATAATAATTATTATTATGCAAACCTACCTTTTATTATATCCCTCTCATGATATTAAAAACAAAACAGTGAGAGGGAAAACTCTAGTAGGTCGCTAGGTAGGTACTGCGTAACATTACCATAGAAGCTGTCCACAGAACTGAATGTATTTTTAAAAACGTTCCATAATAGAACTTGACGCCATTTTAAGAAAATTTGAAATAATGTTTCCATTTTACATACAGTGCAATCTTCAGATACAGTGTGTTTTCCATTTAACATGCTGTGCAATTAATTACAACTGTTTTTGTCTGTGCGCTTTCTTTCCATTGATGATAATTTGGCCAAAATATCACACAATTTCGAAGGCCACGGCAACCTATACCATCTTTCAACAGGATTATTGATCTTTTCGATGAAAAAACTGTATTTAATGGATAACGTTTTGAGTAGAAGGAATCGGAGAGCGTGTATGACTGCATCATGCATGAATGTGACGGAGGCTAGGAGTGTGTGTAAGGATAGGGCTGTCTGGCGCTCTGTCCTCTCCCCTACCCTGCAAGGGACTTGGCGTGAGGGTATAGATAAATAATGGATAATGGGCAAAAGTGGTCCAAGAACCTCCACTGACGAGACTTGCGGGAAATAAAAGTACATACCTGCTTGCCTTATCATTCTGAGAAAATATTATCAAATTCTGTCCCTGGAGAGTTTCGCTATGATAATTTTTGTCTCATGTTTTGTCGTTGCATATATTACCTCCATTATTAAAGTTACATTTTTGCCCATTGTCCTTTAAAAAAAGAACAGAATCAAATTCAGAACACATTCGATCCAATTATTCAAATGATTATGCGAATGTTTTTTGTGGGTTTGAAATTGAAATTTTCATATTTTCCTTTTAGGCCGGTGGTGCTTATGTATTCCATGAATATTCACGGTCCAACCACAATTGTTTATTTATTTATTCAGATTTTATTTCCTTTTCATACACACAAGTGTATAATTTATATTATTATATTATCCCAAAACAGTGAGCAGGCGTAACAACGATCACGTGGTAAAACTCGCACTGGACATACCATCACAGTCCAGATCCAGAGGACGTCCACAAGCCACCTGGTGGACAAATATCGAAAAGGAGCTTAGGGACCATCAGCTTACTAGTGGGATGGCACAGGATCGTAAGGTCTGGCGACTACGTACCAGAAGGGCCGACCCCAGATAAACTGGGAAGAGGCAAGAAGAAGAAGAAGATCCCAAAACAATTTGTTAGCTTTAAATACACCGCTGCATATATACAAAATCTATATTTAAAGGCTTATATGCACTGAGCAAAAATCATTCTATTTTCAAATTTTGTATGAGAATGTTAGCGCGAAATAAGAATAACGTAAGCGACAATGTGAATTTTACCTTTTTAAGAAGAGTCTGGGAACAAATTAAAAAATCTAAAACAGCCAATTTGTTAAGATTATAATTACCTACATGTTACCTAACACGCCTACCAGTATTTTGGCTAAATTATTCTCTTATATCTGAAAAACTGAACGGAAAATCCTCAGATCCTTTACTTTAGGAATATATTTTTATTTAAGGAATTTCCAAATAATGCAATTCTAAAACAGCCAATCTGTAGTCCATACTTTCATCTATCACTGTCTTCAGTTTCAAGACGATTCTCTCAGTATTGGCTGAGAACCATTCGGGGCGCCGAAGCTGAATGACAGCTTATAGGACCTTAAGATATTTTTACGATAACTTATTGATTTATTCTCTAGTTGGCAATAAAAATAATATAAAATATTAAAAACACGTTATATTTATCACAGAAAAAAATCAAAAACGAGGCGTAGGTCATTTAGACAATCAATCATTCGAATGAGGAGGTGATTTGTCAAAAATAACAATAAAACTACGCATTGCGTCAATAAATTTTTACCTAAATGCGGAAAAAATCATAATGCGATAATATTAAAAATATCAGGGGGGGCATAACACAATTATTACAAACAAAAATCACCCTTTGAAAATAGTATTGCCATGCAGTGTCGGCCCGAGCAAACTTGGCGCCCTAGGTAACGGCTAGAATGTGCCCCACTAAAACTAAATAAATAAAAAAGGGGGGTAAAGAAACCACTAAAATCAGGTAGGATTTATTTACATGAAGGATAGTGTATCCACTTTCTTTTTGCTGAAGAGAATAGAGTGAAATATGAAAACTTTTTAAAAAGAACACTAAATAGAGCATAAAGTTATGGACAATCCAGTAAAAAGAAAAATTATTCTTATAAGTTGCAAAAGTGGAAACGATCGATGTCTTTTTAATCAATTGTTTCAGCTATTTGTTGTTCTATTGATAATGTTACCAACCCCACAAGTCTTTCTTGAGTAATTTAAAGCGCAGGTATGTTTGTAAATTCGTTTATCATCATTTTAAATTGCCCGTTTGCTACGTAGCGCTGACGCTGATTGCGCCCCCCCCTCCGAATGCCAGCGCCCTAGGAAGTTGCCTACCTTGTCTGTATGGACGGATCGGCCCTGCTGCCATGTAACAATAACAATACTAGTAATTCGCTATACAATGTTAATAAATTATGTATTACTTTGCAAAAAGTATTGTTGCATTATTCTGTCGTCATGTTGGTAGTTATCAATTGATATAATAAGCGTTTTTGATTGATCTGTGCGTAGTGGGTGGTGATTCAAATAAAAGTATTATTGATGTCCTAGCTTTTTTGTGCCCGGCGGCCCTGTGCTGTTGACGCAACCACTATTGCATAAATCTTCTCTTCTTCTTTCTCAGCCATCTCTCCACTGCTGGATGTAGGCCTATTCCAAATTTTTCCACTCCTCTCTTCTTTGGGCTTTCTGGATCCACCCACTACCGGCGACGGGGACAATATCATCGGTCCATCTTTTCTGAGGCCGACCTATTCGTTTACTTTAACTTAAAAATGGAAATCACCAACTTCGAAACTAGCAGGGAAGGAGCAATTAAAAAAAATGTAAATACTAGTTTGGAAGAAAAAAGCAATAAACAGCGCAGCAGGAGATTTTTTTAGTTTGAGTGAATAAGTCGTGATATACATATGTAGATCTGCTTTACAAGTTACTACATAACACATTATTTAAAAAGAAAGAATGTGGTACACTATACTTAACTGGAATAATTAGCGCTGCAGGTATTTTTGAAAATTCGTGAAACTCATATCATCTTTTTGAAAATTCATGATACCCATATAATTATCATCTTTCGGGTTGCCAAGTCAACATAAAAAAGGGTGTACGAGATGCTAAAGATTAAGAACCGCTGATTTATAGTAGATTAGCCCAAATCCAAATCACTTTTATACATCTTAATAAAATCTCACTACGTCATTATAACATCTGCTATAGAATGGTTCTTATTGTAATATCTTTCTGCTTTTTATCCAATCTCCTATGAGCGTGTCCAATTGGAAACATTTGACACATACAGCAGGGGTCGAAAATTTAACTCAGAAATACGACAAACTGGATTTATATTTATTTTATTACATTTTAACAGGGACATAAACATATAAACACGGTCTTTCATGGTCAAGAGGAAACATATTAACATTAAAAAAAAAAACAAAAAACGGGAGACCTTAGATCTCGACAACGTTACTAAATATGCTTTGGAGAAAAATAGGGTAGATACATTGAACCTTTATCTAGTGAATGGCCTTAAAAAAATTCTATCTTGTATACATTTATCAAAAACAAAAGTGCAAAACACCTCAGATTTTTTTTTCAAAAGACAGAGATTTTTTTGTATTGATAACTTGTATTAATATAATAATTGAGATTTGTTTGTGCGATTTTGAACCCCTCCCCCGAAAGGCCAAACAATGATTTGCCATCTGCTATAGAAAGATCCCAGGTTCATCACTTCACCCATCTTTAAAGAAAAATTCGACTGCGGCATTATTTTTATGATTTCTTTACCACGTCTACCGTAAAATTTTAAATGCCTCCCACAGGAGTTTTTCCGGCTTAAAAACTTACCTTACATTTTTTACGCAACCGGCTGGTTGCTGATCCCTGATTAATAAACCATAAACTAGGTGCATTGGGCAACAATACACGCTGTATATACAGGCCTACTCACACCTCTACAAACACCGCCAACATCCAACCATTAATCACAATACAATTCATCAAACTATATTATTAATACAACTGAATATTATTGACAGTCGATGACAGATTTGTGTATTCAATTTTTTGTTCCAATTATTATCATTTGTTATTTTGTCTATGAACAAACACCTCTATTGCCATTTCCGTGTCGAAGTTTAAAAAATGAAATCAAACGTCGAACATGTTCCATTTTTTATTATTATTGTTGTGAATTTGTCACGATTTTTGCAAAATACTGTATGACGAATCACCCATTTTTCTTTTATTATGTCATTTGTGTTTTAATCGTTATTTTTACATCTTACTTCTCATGATCATTAAGAACGTTGTCAATTGTCATGTGTTTTTTCTATTTTCCCCTTTGGCAGTAATCTTGTAGTGAATCTACTTCTTACTTACTTACATCCGATGGCCCTACAACTCCGCTAAAGTTTTGACCTCCAGAATCCAGAACAATTGATCTCTAAGCCTTCCTGTCTGCAGCAACGACCTCCCAGTCATCACCAACATTTAGTACGCTCAGATCTCGGGTAACATTGTCCGTCAATCTCTGTCTTGGTCTGCCCAGAGGTCTCCTGCCCACAGGTTTATTTTGCAGGAGATGTTTTGTGGCTCTTTCTTCTCCCGATCTGACGACATATCCGATCCAGGCCAGTCTTCTGAACCTGATATCCCTGGTGATTTAGGATTGTCCCGTCAATGTACGAATTTCCTCATTGAATTTACTTCATAATTTTAAAAATGTTTTTTTTTTCATTTGCAGGTGAAAATTTGGTTCCAAAACCGTCGAATGAAATGGCGCAACTCCAAAGAACGCGAACTTCTAGCGAGCGGAGGGTCACGAGAACAAACGTTACCAAACAAAAACAATCCACACCCCGACTTATCAGACGCAGAGGCCGATAGACCTAAACTGTCACCACTTTCCCCGCCGTCCCCCGAGCAGGACGCCATCATAGAATCGGACAAAATTCAAAAACAAAAGTTCCACAACAATTCAAATTTCGATTCTTCGTTTGAAAATAACAAAGGTTCGATGAATGACAGTTCTTATGGGCATTATAATCCAGATGGATGCATGGGTGCCGCTCCTAATATCAATGGCGTGAGGAGTTATTCTTTGATGGCTGCGGATGATGCGATGGTGGAGGATTATGACAGCGATAATGCCAGTGGAAGTGACGAAGAAATCAATGTAACATGACCTGTTTAAATACACGCAAAACATTAATATTACTATGAAAAATTGTAGGCATTGTGATTAGGTAAAGGTACTTATAGCATTGTTTTAAGATTGTATAATATCTATGTAAATAAATTAATAATGTGAATTTATAATTTAAAACAAATTGTGGCTTGCTGTTTATTTTGATTTGCTAGTAGATGTCAAAAATAGATTAGCAAGTTTTCAAAGCTATAAAAAAACTCTCGAATTGAAAAAATGTTCGGTACGCTTTTCCGGTTTAAAGGAAAATAGACATAACGAACATATTAAATTTTCTTTCTAGATATTTCAAATTTAGAACCCGCTAGCTTGAGATTGAACAACTTTTTTCTTCAGCACAAACTTTGCTGAAAAAAAGCCAAATTCGGTGGATTAAATACCTCTATATCCTGCATAAATTATGTGTAGGTACCTAATGCTATTAAAATTTATATTTCAGAGGACCCATTATAGGTGTGCCCGTCGACGTTTTCACATCTGCAATGAAATATTCTGATTTCATGGTTTCAGTCGATGCGTAAAGTTGTCGACATTCTGTTTTTGAATTTTGTACCTATCGGTTGATGCCACCATGCACCCATTAATGTCATAGATTTTTGTGTTTGTTGTAGATTTTTATTGTGAAGTGCCATATTTATGTAGGAAATCTTATTTAAACTGATTGTATTAGGTAAATTATGTAAATAAATGGCTAAATTTAATTATTATTTGTCTGTGATAATATATAGATTACTAAAATAGTAGTTAGGATAAGGTTATATAAATAATATTGTCTAATTCTGTTTTTAATAATGAAAATAGGTGAAAAACTGCTTGGTAGCGTCAGGTAAATTATTCGCCAGGGTGCGTAAAGTTTAGCGCAAGAGGACATGCAGAGACATCTATCGAAATTTCCTCAAAGCGTTGCATTCTGGAACTAATTTCAAATTTATTTTCAACTCTGCGAATTAAATTTACTTGAAATATGTGTAAATAAGATTACAATATGTTTTCTTAGTTATTGTTTTAATGTTTAAAACTACCCATATTTATATGCAGTCATTTCACAAACATTTATTTTGTAATCTAGAATTTAGTAGTGAGGTAAAACGGAAAGTTTTGAGTATATTTTGAGATAAGATCACTGCATACGAATTTTTATTATTTTAATTTCATTAATTCAACTAATTTTTATGCATTTGTTATTTGTTAATTTATGGATGCTAGCAAAGATTTTGAAAATCATTATAGTTCCATTTGACAGAGATAAGTTAAAATTCAATTGTTTCAATAGCGAACTCCATACAAATTCAACATGAAGCCAATTTGTTGACACAATAGTGTCAAAATCATAAGATTTTTATATTTCTTACTTCACCAACTGTCAACAATTGATGTTAATTGTTATAATAGTTTTAAATAACATCTTCTACGCCCATTAAATGCAACATTATTGTGCATTAATCTTTAAATATCACATACTGGCACCTTCACACAAATTATTTCATGCTTTTTTTTCATGGTGCATCTCTTGTAGATAGGAGAGTAGCAGGTGTAGGTATGGTTAATACTCAAAGATCAGAATCAAAAACAAATGGTATTCTTGCCATGGAAACTTCAATAACTTATTAATTTGACCAATCAGCATGGGGTAAATTAGGAGACCTTTTTTTCGACGAAATTTCGTTGACCCTGTAGTGATCATACCTCTCTCAATATATACCTAAACCCGGAATTACAAAATGGTAGTTTATGCATCTTGTTTGTGCGTCTTATAACGTTGTACATAAATATACTAGGTTTAATCTATGTATAATTAATGTAAAATAATTACAAGTCCCTGAAAATGTAGCATATTATGTGAGCAATATAATAATTATTTATATTAAATCTTTGTAGTGTAATTAAACATGTAAATTTGCAATGAAAATATCAATGGAAACTAATAAATATTGTATAATTCATTCTCGCAACTGTAAGACACTTTGTACATAATATAAATAGATGTAAAATTACAAAAATGTAACTGCTTATGTATAATACTTATAATCCAACTCTAATTATTTATAATTGAATCGATTTTAGATTGTAATTGAATATGTAACAAAATATTATGTTGTGTAAACTTCATGTGTTGTCTAAAGATAGAATAAAAAGTATTGAAAAAATATGGATTGCTGTCGTTTTAATGTTCAATTCCTGTGTTATCGTTCTGAATAAGGTAGGCTGGATATATTGAATACTTATTATGGAGGTGTAATCACATGATTATCGCATATTCAAAAGAAAAAACAAGGTAATAAACCAACACGTAAAACTTTTAATCGCCAGCGATCTTGAATTGAAAATGGCGCTAATTTTACCACCATAGACAACTGAGTCTTCAAACCATAGAGAGAGAAAAGTCAATTTTAATAAAGCTTCATTCACATGATATTACTTCCATTAAAGAAGTTTTTTTAAGTTTTCACATAAGTAGTTGACCTTTAGTAGACGTATATTCTCAATTATTGTGATAATAAACATATTTTTTTCGTACATTTTACATAAACAAATCAATTAAATTTTAAAAGACGTCAATTTAACCTACAAAATAACAAGATGACGACCACAATGGTAATTTCAATTTGTAGGTACTTTACTAAAAGTTTGCGAAATTTTTATCAAAAACACAGAAAGGTATCGCTTAAATACCTCTTTAGGGTTAATTATAATGTTCATTTTTAATGATAAGGATGATAAGTCGTTTAAAATAATTATCAGCTGTTCAGATGCGAGTAATTTGCATTGCGAATTGCAATAGTTACTGTTTTTTCACGTAATTTGCGAATGCTCAGAACTAAAAGAAGAGAGTTTATTTAATTTCTGAAAAATAATACATTTCCCATAATTAAAAACATAACTCTAGACGATTTATTTTAAAATTTATCATGTCAAAATAATATCAATAGTTCGAAGGTTTGGGCATCAAAAACTCGCGAATTAAATATTGATTGACTTTCTGTCTGGACTTGCGCAAAAATAATTCTGTTTACGTCAAGCAAACACGTTAGCATCTCCTTCAAAAAGTAACTTTATATGTAAAGATCCCTCGCTTTATACAATGGAAATACAATATCCCTTTTGATAAACGTAAAGATTTGCCTGCATGTATACATGTTGAGTTGTTCGCCTATTCCCTTAGAAAGAGGAGCGCCTGTCAAATTGAAAGAGAAAACAAATACTCAAAATGGCGTCGGCGTTCCGCGCCCGTGTACCCGGCCGTTTATAATATCATTTTTATTTACATTTCTTTATAAAATAGTTTAATTGAACGTTTTTTATTGAAGTTAAAAATGTACACTGTGAAATGTCGTGTGACCGAGGTGTAGACGAGTTCAGAATAAAGAGTATACTGGTGACAGATTTCGAGAAAAACAAAAACATGTCTGGTAGTTGTGTGACACTTGGTTGTTAATATACAATATTAAATGTCGTTGCGGGAGAGTGTATTTGATATAAAATGTTCCCAAACAAGATCGAGCATGTGGATTACGACTTCCTGAAGGATGACAATTACGAAAGATGGAAAGGGACCTTCACAAACTCTCTCAGCAAGGTGATACACAATACGCTATACTCTCACTATAATACCTCACTATACTTAGCCATTGTCGCATCTTTCAATCTAGTCTACATAATAATATTATTATTATAACAATATAAAGATATCATTTGGGTTGATGGTATTTCTTTACAATGGCATCGTACCATTCCGTACCATGTGTGTTTCTTTAGTACAAGCTTACAATCATGATTGAATCACCAGGCAAGATATTAGTCACAATATGACAATGATAATAAATATATTGCAAACACTAATACTTCAATTAACCTTACCCTAATTCTTCAATTTGATTATTGCAAACTGTATTGTATGCCTTCTACATATTGTTACACAAACAAATCTGATATCTTTCATTGGAAATTATTGAGATTGCATTAAAATAGATTGTAATTGTCAATATTGACCATTGACATTGACCAGTTGTGCCTGCTGGTTTTTATTTTGTTTTTCTCCTGAAAAAATTTGCACCTATTTAAATACCAAGGAATGTCACCTACACCTACTACTACGTATGAAAAGTGAGAACATGATGGAAATAGTCAAACAATTGTATTCAAATGATTTTATGAAAAACAGGTAATTGATAAGCCTATACAATTGATCGCGTTGAACTTATTAGACGTCCGATCAAAAAAACCGGACAGCCCTTTGTCCGGTTTTTCAAGATTTTATCGACTCGACAGATGTCATAAAAACCGGACTGTCAAGGTTCAAAACTGGACATCTAGCAACCCTATGTACAGTGCATAAGATTTGGTAATCATAAAATTTTGAATCAAATTTACGAGCCCTCCCGATTGCAATCCAAATCATAATGAACACCTGTATTCGTCAACGTCATTTTGAGAAAAAAATTTGTGTAGGTATCACATATCTTTTGGGTACGTATCAATGACAGAGAGTGGATTTTTGTAACAGGGAAGCCGGAGCCAACATTTTTTCGAGCAACTCATACAAATCGTATTGATTAAACTTGTTTCGCAATGTATAATAATTATTTCGGCGTATCGATATTGCGTGCAAACGAGAGAGAGAATTGACAAAATGTACAAACCGATTGGATATTCATCAGTTCGTATCGCTGACATCATGATAATTCTCTTTCTCATTGCGCTCAATATTGTTGTCCCACTTGAAACATTGCCGAAATAGATGCTGTATATTGCGAAATAGAGTTTATCAATATGATTTGTACGAACTGCCACAAGTATTGCTCGTGTAAGTGCACTTTTATATTCCTAATTTATGGCAAGAGATTACAGGGTATTTAAAAAAATGACATCAATTATTTAACATTCAAGATGTGTCATGAGTTGGAATTCACAGAATTTAGTGTAAAATCTTTATCACAGTAAACACTGTGTAAACACTACTCAAGATAAAATCCAAAATAACGTTGTCTGCACCTTGCTGTATTAGAGATATGTATGTATATTCTATAGTGTAATCGTTAGTCAAATACTGGGTTACATAATGCAACATGCCAAAAAATGCAAGTAAGCATGCATCGTACATGCCCCAAATAACATGACTGTCTCAGCGACGAACCCTTTTGGAACCAATACTGTTAGCTGGTTAGGCTGCAGGTAGGCCTAGTGGCATGTTGTTTGGGGACTCCCGGCTGTTTAGACATCTCTTTGGCGGTCTGCCTTGGGGTCGCCTACTTTGGGGTTGGCCATGCAGCACAATGTGAGTAAGCCTGGATGATTCCATTCTCCTCACATGCACATATACCAGTGTCTCCTTCGTTCCCTTCTCCATATAACGACATCCTCGACCTCGCATATCTCTCTTATCCTAATATACCTTACTCTGTCTCTGAGAGTCTTCCCTGCAATGTTTCTGAGGGTCCTCATCTCAGAGACTATCAGCTCGTTCTTAATTACTGTACTATCTGCCCAGCTGTTGCAAAGAAAAAACTTAAATCATCATACGCCAATGGACAATAACACATTTTCACATTAGACAATATATACTACGCTTATTAATTAATATTGATCCAAAAATAAACCTAGTCGTATTGTTTGTATTTGAGTAGGTGTTGGAGCAGGACCACCCGACTCTGGTGGCTGAGGAGGAGGCCATGGTGTACGTGGAGGAACTCATCTTGATGCTCATGGGGAAACTCTGTGGGAAGCCCTCACCACACACTGTTTCGGTAATCCATCATACTTCACTTCATTACTACCTTCTCCTAATATTACATTTGGTAGTTTTTATCTCAACAGATATATGCTGACTGGGATTCGAACTCAGCAGCCCTAACTTAAAACACCAGTATTATATCGCTGTGCAATTCTAGGTAGTAACTGAGTTGAGATAAAAATATGGCAACAAAAGCAGCCATAACCCATATAAATATTTCATATAACAAGTCACTTGGTTTCAGTGCCATACACCAATCTGCAATATATGAGAGGCAACAACAGCTATTTAGATAAAATGTTTTTTTTCAATTTACTCCGAATCAGACTGCTGTTTTTGATACTATACTATATGCTACGTACTACTACTATTATTATTAAGAATTTTGTATTTGATGTTACAAACTGGGTAAACAGCGACAGATATGTGCATTACAGTTCGAGATCCGGATCAGTATATTGAATCTAATGAAATAACTCAATACATTTCCAGGATGTGGAGGAGCGAGTGGCCAAGTCCTTCCCCGAGGTGTTGGGGAAGCGGGCTGTGAAGGAGGCACAGGACATCATTGATAAGACCAAGAAGAAGAAGCCCACTATGCTAGTCGATAAGATACATCACATGTTGCAAAAGGTACATTAACAGTTGTATATCTAACATTTGTCTTAGTGGGCTATAACTGCCCCTATATATAGGGGTCTATTGTCCGATCCCACCAACTACCACCTAGGAAGCAGACCCCTAAGGAATTTCCATACAAAAACATAGATAATTTCAGTGATTATTATAACTGTCATAACCTTTAAGATATAAATCCATACAAAATACAGCACGCAGCTACTTAAGTGAGGGAGATTCTGGGCGCAGATATTTGGGCACCTAACACCTTTTGTATGGAAATTCCTTAGGGGTCTGCTTCCTAAGTGGTAGTTGGTGGGATCGGG
Source organism: Ceraclea dissimilis (assembly GCA_963576895.1). Classification (NCBI taxonomy): domain Eukaryota; kingdom Metazoa; phylum Arthropoda; class Insecta; order Trichoptera; family Leptoceridae; genus Ceraclea; species Ceraclea dissimilis. Next base: position 1,073,412 of record OY756361.1, read on the forward strand.
CATATGTCAATGAAAACCAAAATTAAGGGTCCATGGGGGGTCCACGAGAATGGATCCCATTTAATCAGGTGGTGACCGAAATCTTACATCATACTTTCTTACAATAGACATAAATTATTATTTTTCACCCTGTAAGGCCGGGTTTCCACCTGTAAGAAGTGTCCGACAGTCTGTCAGACAGTATCTTGCAGGTGTAAACTCCGTAGTTTGTCTGACAGACTGACAAACACTTCTTGCAGAAGTTTTCTTCAGGCGGAAACCCAGCCTAAAGGTGATTTCTACCAGAGAGGTGTTTGACACTGCTTCCAAAGTTAAGGAAGAGTTGGTTTTCGATGAGAACAACACTCGTAGAATTTCAAATTAAATGTCATGGTTGCCAGTGCATAAAATCTTTATTCCTAATTAATTCAAGCCCATGTTTTTCTCGACAGACTGTAAAATAGAATAAAATGAATACTATTATTGTATTTTCAGGAGGTATTCATGTGTAAAACGGACAACCTGGTGACGACGTTCATCGTGGGGATAGTAGAGTCCATAGCCGGCCACATCCTCTGGTTGGCCGGCAACTACGTGAAGCAGCTGGACTTCTCCAAACCCATCACGTCGCAGGACATCAAGACCTCCATGAACGCCGATAAGGTAAAACGTTTCACCGACTTATGCTCAGTTATAACCAGTGAACTCTATACTGGAACAACTCATCAACCAAATATCTGTGTCTATAGGGGTGAGAGGGCAGATATATTAGGACTTTTTTTGTCTCGTACTGCTCGTGTGTAAATTATTATTGAATTTGGGCAAGCAGCCTAGGCTGATGGGCCCAAATCAATGTCTGTGCTATACGTCGTTCCGAGAAAGTCATCCAATCTGTTTTTAAAAACATTCACTGATGGTGCTTGTATCACATTTTCGGGTAAACGGTTCCACATATTAACTACCCTATTGCAAATACAATTCTTTCTCAGATTACTGTGAAACCGTCGTCCCTTGGTGAGCTTCATAGAATGTCCTCTCAAAGGGGTATTGGTATTCAGGGTGGACACAGATATTTTTATATGAATCATTCCAGGTGGTATAGATGAGTTTGCTGGTTCTCTCACACACGCACACACAGATTCACGCACATGTGCATTGTATAATATTGTGCAATACTTTCTTATTATGTGTATCTATCTATCAATGTTGTGGTGATTTATATAACTAGCTGTAAACTGTCAATAATAACGCACTTCTTCAACTCCAAACCTTGAAATTCATCAAAAGATAGAGAATTAGAATATTTGGATCTAATTTTGGTGTCATCTGGTAAAATTTCAGCTTAAGTTAACAGCTGACTATCTGAGTGCATTTTTGTAGTAGGGCGGGAGGGGTGATACAGTAGTCACTACTTACTATTACAGTCCGCTATTATACACCTGTTAAATTATTCATCACTAGTATTTAGTCCCCTTTGCATATTCAAGTAGATATGTTACTGTTCTGTTAAACTGAAATCACAGATGTTATTTTTCTATCATTGTAAAAGAACAGTGGAATTTGAATAGTTTATGTAAAAAAGTAGCTATCTCAACTAATGGACAAAGGATGGACTTACCATCAGGCTGATTACCGATCGTCGGCTGGCTTAATGTGATCACTTTACAAGGAACATTTACCAATTCCAGTCCATCCATCTGCCTGTGAACTGCAAAATCAAACTTGTCAGGTTGGAGGTCTGACTTCGATTCCCGGCTGCGGCAGATGTACGGACTGGAATTGCTGAATGTTATTTAAGTGTAAAGTGATCACATTAAGCCAGCCGATGATGAGTCATAAGCCTGATGGAAGGTCCATCCTTTGCCGTGTATCTGTTGAGATAACTACTTGCTATATCTTTTTTGTTGTAATTTCATTATTCATTCTCTCAACATGCCCAAACCATCTTATTTTATTCGCATTCATTTATCTACAAGAGCTGTTCTTCTCGAACTGTACCTCCCCTAGAATTTCTTACACTAGTAATTAATAACTAATACATATTTACAACTTGTATATTGATCCCGCCCCCACAGTACTCAATACGTCTCTTACAATAATCAGTATACCTACATTATCTTAAACTGTGATTACCAAACACTGTTTCTGTGTCGTCAATTTTGATTTTGATGTCAGTGTTTTCATACAACTACATATAAACCGTTTGAAACAGTGGTGCAATTATTGCCTGTAAAATTGTAGTTTTTTAAAACTCATTGTTTTTGAGAATACTGTTGGATATTGTAAGACGATTTCTAAATGCTGATATTTCAGGCACAATGCTTGTATTTTAGGCCCCGCGTATCTGAGTCTAATCCTGTGATATCCGTGATATCTGGATGGGTGAATGTTTCCCAGTATTAGGCTGATGAGTTTATATATCAATCATGAATGATAATATGTAGACTCTTCTAGCTGATAGTACTAGGAAGTGTGTTGGCAAAGTCATGCCTCTGCGTAAAAAGCGTCGTTTTGTTTGTATATATCTCCACTAAACTAACTAATGTTGGATTTCACCAACTTTTAGGTGAGGAATAGCGGAGATAGGAGCCACTTATCATTATTTTTCATACAAAATTTGTGCTATGTGGCTCCTATATCCGCTATTCCTCACCTAAAAAGTTGGTGAAATCCAGCATAAGGCTACTGTTATAATTGATACAAAATATAAAATTAATACCGGGTCGAGTAGTGCAAAATATCTGTGGAATAAATGTGTTTTTTTTTAGGAGGTTTTTAAATTAGGCAAGAGTCTGTGACGTTCTTGTTCATATTTGAAGATAGCTCATTTGGTATAGGGGAAAGAAATAATGTTTTTTACGACTTGTGAGCGACTTGTCCATGGGACAAAGGTAGGTTCTTTGTTTTTCATCAGAATATTATTGTTATCTGATTTAAGTAAGGCAGCATTTTCCCATTAGGTGCAAATCCCAGTTAAATGTAGAATTAAGGCTTTCAGATGACAGTGCATTTACGACAGTACTTTTAAGGGTGAAAATGGAAGACTAGTTTGTAGTTTAAAATCGACGTAATGACTTTAATAACACTTGACTAGTATTCGAGGATTCTCATCCTCATCATCATTTACCATTTGTATATAAGCAATTCCATTCTGTCTATTCTTGAAGGAATTGGCGGTCGGAGAGAGTCACTCATATCTCTAATCTAATTTCTTATCCTATTTCTCAACATTTTTCCACACATTCTTTACGATCACATAGCTTAATATATAAACCTATTTATAACCTATTTATTGCGGTCTTTACCAACTGGCAACACTATTTCATTCATTTCTTTCATCAAAAAAGTAATTCACATTTGCCATAGTGTTGCCTGTTGTTTAGACTCTTATGTACATAGCTGTATACATAATATGTGCTACTAATATTTTATTGTATACATATTATAAAGGTCCTGGTGCTGACATTTTGTATGCCAGTGAGACTTGGGCATGACTGAAGAAGGATGAATCGGGTGTGAATGCTGTTGAGATGAGATCGTTAAGATGAATGTGTGAAGAGATAGAATAAGAAATCAGGTTATCAATAGAGAGATGATTGACTGTGAGACGGGTGTTGTGACTAGCACTAGAATGAAAGGGAACAAATTAGATGATTGGGACATGTAGAGAGGATGAATGATGACAGTGAAAATATACCTAAGTGGGTGAAAGAAGGCATGGAAGGAAGACTCAATCATGTCGATCAAATGCTAAAATGAATTGTAAAGTGTGTATGATTAATTGCATGAATGTGACTGAAGCAACAAATGTATGTAAGGATAGAGGGAAGTGTGGTGTTCTGTTCTCTTTGCCCACCCTACAAGGGATGCGGTGTGAGGGGATGGAATATTATATTATAATGTGTTATATTTACTGTGCATTCTGTCACCTACTTTCATGATACGTGTTGTTCTTTTTCACGCTAACCAACTTGCAATCTATATAAACACTAACAACGCAGCATAAGGTATGTTGTAACAATACTAACGCACTTCTAATGTTGTATTGTAAATTATTTATTTATGTAATATCTATCTCAGAAATTTACTCTTTATAAAAAGAACATTTAAAATTAATTATTGACAATCAGTGTGACAAATAGTGCTCCTAATTTGTAATTATGAATCAAATAAAGTCACAAACTTGCTTTTGTTCTTATTTTGAAATTTATATGAAATAGAGTCACAAACTTGCTTATTGCATAATTCTTATTTTGAAATTTATATGAAATAGAGTCACAAACTTACTTATCGTAATGTTCTTAATTTGAAATTATAGTCACAAACTTGCTTATTGTAATGTTCTTGTTTTGAAATTATAAATCAAATAGAGTCACAAACTTGCTTATTTGAATATTCCTAATTTGAAATTATAAATTATAGAGTCACAAACTTGCTTATTGTTATGTTCCTAATTTGAAATTTAATTCAAACAAAAGTCATAGAATCACAAACTTGCTTATTGTTATGCTCTTAATTTGAAATTATAAATCAAATAGTCTCAAACTTGCTTATTTTTTTCATAATTACATGCGTAATTTTATACATATTGATTTTTGCACTTGCCTTAACACAATATTGATACTTCCAGGCCCTTATGGAGATGTTCTGCCAGGAACAAGTGGTGCGCAAGGAGCGAGTGACGCCCGGCACGGCACTCTCCAGACCTCCAGAGCCCGCACAGAGCCCACGCGCCACCTACGACGAACTGCTGCGGGACCTCATGTCGGACGAGAAGCACTACCTTCGAGACCTGCACATGATCATCAGGGTCTTCAGGGAAGAGTTGGAGAAGATCGTACCTAGGAATTCAAAGGTATAGAATTTTTCTGTTCTCTCTTATTTCTGGTTGAAAGAAGGCCTATCGTAATTGTTAGTCTTAACTTAGTATACTGTCCCTTGCTAGTCCAGTCTTGGACATAGGCCTCCCTTTCCGAATCCCATAATTCTCTGTCCATTGCCACTCTATGCCACCGGTCACAGATATCAAAGGATAAGGCTCAGATATACTGCTCTACATAAAATACAAGCATTGTGCCTGAAATATCAGTACTATTTAGAAGTCTTCTTACAATATCGCATGTACTATTAATCATTACCTACGTTTTCATTTTTATGTACAGATTTAACGGCAAATCTATTTTTTTATGTTGCAGGATGTTGACTTAATATTCGGAAACATTGTGGAAATATACGAACTTACTGTCACTCTGCTTGGCTCGCTCGAAGATACAGTGGAAAGTGCTTCAGAGACGCAAACACCACACATAGGGATATGTTTCGAAGGTATTATTATCATCATTAATGTTGGGTAAGCAGCCTAGGCTGATGGGCCCAAATCAGTGTCTGTGCCATCCGTCGTTCTGAGAAAGTCATCCAATCTGTTCTTAAAAATGTTCACTGATGGCGCTTGTATCACATTTTCGGGTAAACGGTTCCACATATTCACCACTCTATTGCAAATAAAATTCTTTCTCGGATTACCCAAACCATCGTCCCTTGGTGAGCTTCATAGAATGTCCTCTCAAATGGGTATTGGTATTCAGGGTGTAGATGGAGCTGGTGTAGAGGGAACATCATAGTAGCCGTTCATAATCTTATATTATGTCTGGATAAGGTCACCTCTAGATCGCTAGGCTTCGATCAATGTCTTCGTAATGTTATTCATGTTTTCTTGTATTAGATTGTTGACGACATTATTGTATTTTCATTACAGAATTAGCCGAGGCTGAAGAGTTTGAAGTGTACGTGAGGTATGCCCACAATATCACCACACAGGAGTCCAGGGAAGCTTTGCAATCAATCGTCAACGATGTCGGGGTAAATATCAAACGTTTTACTTACCCAATATGAGTCGTATATACCATCAAAAACATCTGTCGATTTAGTGTAAATCGAGTTCAGAACGTGGAAACGTTCCTGTTGTAAAACTCCACATTGTAAGATATTAACATGGCAACAAAAGCAGCCATAACCCATATAAATATTTCATATAACAAGTCACTTGGTTTCAAATACACCAATCTGTAATATATGAGAGGCAACAACTGCAAATAGGATAAAACGTTTTTACAATTTGCTACGAATCAGTTTGAAATCAGATTGCTCTTTCACGAGTTTACGTTGCGTTTTCAATAATTTTTTATTTGTTTCATTGCAGTTGTCTGAGAAACTGGACACCGCCGGACACGGCTTCTGCTTGGCCGTGAAATACTACCTTCCCAAACTGTTGGCCTCACCCATCTCGCACGCTTTTCTCTATTTCCAATATGTCTCTTTGCTGCTTAAGATGGCCCCCTCCACAGAGGACCAGGAAAGCTTCCAACAGGTCACGATTATTTTTTGTTTATTACCATGACTTAGAATATTATGTCATATCTCTGTAAGATGCGATATTGTCTGAGAAATAATCGTTCTCTTGTCGCTTCAACTTTCTCAAATTTTGTATTAGAATGTTAGCCCAAAATAAGAATAATGAAAGTGACGAATATTGTGTAAAAAGGGGACTGAATATCAAAAAAAAATCCACTAGAGTCACTGCGTCTTACCCTCAATATTCTATCAACCAAATTACAACATTATATCTAACAAACTACAAGAATAATCTCAAGTTTCAGTAAATTTGGTTTAGAGTTTGGAATTATTTTTTATTATGAAAATTTAGAATAATCAAATTTCTACCTGCTAAAGTCACTAAAACATATTGTCATTTATCCATGTTTTAAGTCTTAGGATGATATTTTTAGTATTAACTGAGAAATCTTACTTTTTGCTTTCGTTTAGTTACTATGGCTCCTGATTGGTTGCATAGTTTTGATTTGTTATTTTGATTTTTGATTCAGGTGGAAGGATTGATGAAGCCGATACAGAAGTCTCTACTGCAATCGTTAGGAAATGGACCAGAAATGTAAGTTTAATTTACCAATCGTACTATTACTCTTATGACAAGACAACGATTGGGAGAAACGAGATATTAATGTGATGTTTTCTCGTTTTGTTTTAGCGAATGTGCGAGCATGATGGCTCCGCGCGCTCGGAGACAAGTGGCGCTCGGTAAGACAAACGAATTGGCCAAGTTGATTGACAACTGGGAAACTAAGGACATTGGACAGTGTTGCAACGAATTCATCAGAGGTGAGATTATTACCATAGTTTATCTTACACACACTTCTTGCTTTGTCACCCTTTCATTTATCATCCTCTATACGTGTTCTAAGCATCTCGATTTGTTCACATTCATTCTAGTTACAACAACAGTCTTCTAGAGATTGCACATTGAATTATTTTCCTGCTTATAACTTACCTTAAAAATTGTATCCAAATAAACCCAAATGCATCGTTGTACACTTCACAGTTGGCTTGAAAAGCTTGCGTCGTGAAGTGGAGTACCTCGGCGTCGGGGATCTAACTTTCTAGCGCTTTCTTCACGCCAACTCATATAGTTCATTGTGCTGTTGTTATTATAAGTAATTTATTTGTTTTGCAGAGGATCTTCTCGTAAAGGTGAGTTCGTCGCGGCGCACCAGCGACAGGCGTGCCTTCCTGTTTGACGGTCTCCTGCTACTGTGTAAACCATGTCCTCCGCGCCAGGAACTCAAGCTCAAGGAGAGACTCTACGTCAGGAAGTTGCACATCATTGACAAGCCCGACACTGAAGGTAAACATTCTACTTACCGTGAAAACTATCAACCTTTCTGTCATCTTCGCCGATGCTGAACCGATTTGCACTGAGGAAAAAACGTTATATTATCGCTTCTATCTATCTTTACCCTCATGCCACGTCCTTTGCAGGGTAGGGAGAAAGAACAGAGCACCATACAGCCCTATCCTTACACACACACCTAGACTCAGTCACATTCATGCAATCTGTCATACACGCTCTCCGATTCTATTATCGCTTCAACTTTTTCAAATTTTGTATGAGAGTGTTAGCGCGAAATATGAATAACGTAAGCGACAATGTGAATTATACCTTTATATAAAGAACCTGGGAACAAATTAAAAAATGGACTACAGTCAACATATTAACCTTATAATCACCAATACTATTTTGGCTAAATTATACTTCTACATCGGAAAAACTGAACTAGTAATGGATTCTTCTCGTAAATTTCAGGGGTACTTTCGGAATTATTTTTTGTTTAAGGAATTTCTAAATATTGTAATTCTTGGACAGTCAACTTGTAGTCTATACTTCCATCTATCTTCAGTTTCAAGATGACGCTCTCAGTATTGGCTGCGTAAACGCCAAAGCCAAATGGCAGCATATGACCTCTCAAGTCTGAAATGTAAACTGACAATTCTAAACTAGGTATATTTTTATAATGTGAATAAATTTTTTGCAGAGTTACGGAACTGTTTCGAGTTGTCTCCTCACTGCGGCAACCCCGTGGTCCTGTGTTGCAGTTGTGCGGCTGACAAAAACATGTGGATGGCCGACCTGGTGATGCTTAATACCAAAAGTATGCTGGACAGGACATTAGACAGGTGATTATTAACATTATTGGACGCTACAGTATCACATACAGACATAATGTGAACAATAGGGCTGCCGATTTTGATTACGGCTGCTGATTTTAACAAGTTGAGGATGGGGGGAGGGTAATGGGTGTTGTAAAAAAACTGCTCAGTGAAAATTTTTAGGGTTTTGTCTAAAAAACTGGCAAACGGATTAAGAGAATTTAAAAAAAGATTAGAATTTATCGGGCAATCAAAATTTTTAAAAATCGATATTAAAAATGTATCGAAAAATGAAATTTTACCTCTTGATTAAGGTCGCTTGGGGATTTCCCCCGACCCAAGGTTAAAAATCGCTGCCCTATACAATCCAGTAATCCAAACTTTCCAATAATCTGGCACTCTCTGGTTTTTAATAGTGCCGTATTAGTGAGACTCAACAGTGTGTTAGCAAGATCTGTTGTATGATTGGAGAACAAATAACACTAACTTATGCATTATATGGTCTTTTGATTTTGCAGCATCCTCTTGGACTTGGAGAGAAAGCATCCTTTGAAGTTACCCCCTCCGTCGCTGTATAGGTTCGCTGTGCCTGACTCGCCGGACAACATCGTCCTAGAAGAGAAACTGAACTCGGGTGGAGTCCCTCTGATCAAGGTAAACCCCTTCATATCATAAATTTTCTAAAATTAGTATGAAAATCCATTAAAATACAATAATTTTGTAATAACAATTTGTCTGCGAATTGCTTCTATACCTATTTAGTCCAATCAAAATAAACTCAATGCAGCTCCTCTGTGGAAAGTTGTGGGGTAGTTCAGATTTTTTTCATCCTATATGTTTTTGGGGAGCTGAATCTGGATCCAACAAAATTTCGCGACGGAACATGGGGAAAAATTCACCTGCGGCACTATTTACGCGTTTTTCATACTACGTCAAATTTTATTGCCCCGAAACAACTCCGAAGCTGGTGACGCCCATGTTAAGCTGAGTCATTTTATTTTTCCCAACGCAATTTTTTGCATAATCCAAATTAATTGGGGTAGCTGGTAGAGATCGCAGCATTTCGGCAAGCTCGCCCTAGTGAATAAATATTGTAATGTCTAACTGTAATGTTAACGTATCTCTGTATTTTGTTCACGAGAAGTCTAAATAAATAAATTAATTAAAATTCAATTGTTTGTTCCAGGGTGCTACTTTATTGAAATTGGTTGAGAGGTTGACGTACCACATCTACGCAGATCCCATGTTTGTCAGGACGTTTCTCACTACGTACCGCAGCTTCTGTCGGCCGCCCGAGCTTCTGGATCTGCTCATCGAGAGGTTCAACATTCCGGACCCTAGTCTAGTCTATGATGCTCCCGGTAAGTCGGCAGAACATATTATACGATTTAACATGGTTTGGTATAAGCCTGATGGAAAGTCCATCCTCTGCTGGACATCCGTTGAGAAAACAACTTGTTATAATGGATTCGTTTTATTTATTTCACGCGGCTCTCAGCTCCCAGGAAAAAGAAATGTTGCGAATCCAAAACGGGTTCTCCCGATCTAGGTAAGACCAACTCAACGTTACTACATACATACATACATATCCACCTCCGCTCCCTATGTGGAGCATGTGGTCATCAGCCAGTTTTTCCAGGCTTTTCTGTCCTGGGCCAACTCTGTTGCCTGTTTCCATGTCATTCCAGCCTTGTGCAGCTCAGATGTGTTCAGCCTCTGAATGGTCATTGCGGGCCTGCCCAGACATCTGTTGCCTTCAGGGCAATATTGGAGACAGCTGTTGTTAATGTGCCCGAGCCAGTTTAGCCTACAAGTCTGTATCACTCGAGTGACAAGTGGCTGCCATTGCTACTAGACATTTAATTGTGGATTTGTTATGGTCAAAGAAGAGAGGTTATTAATCGTTTGTTATTTTTTAATTTTTCCAGAAAAAGTGGAGGCGGTTGTGATCGATACGGAGAAACTCGGCAAGAATTCCTCTAGGGAAGATTTTAAGAGATATAGGAAAGAATTTTTGCAGCCGGTACAATTCAGGTACAGTAATGCTTTATCGTTTGTCACTCGTTTATTTTTTTAAATTCATTTATGTAGGTGTAAGCGTGGCCGTCCAAGAATCACGTGGCTTAACCATGTAGACCAGATTCTCAAATGTGGATGTGTTTTGAGTAAAATGAATTGTAGAGTGTGTGTGACTTGCATGAATATGACGGTGGCAAGAAGTTTATCTAATGATAGGAAAGTCTGGCGATCTGTTCTCTCTGCCTACCTAGTAGTATCTTTGCCTTCTTCTTCATTAGCCTTCTTCCCTCCACTGCTGGATATAGGCCTCTTCCAACTGTTTCCACTCGTCTCTGCTCTGACCCTTCCGCATCCAGGTTCCTCCAGCGATTTGGACAATGTCGTCGGTCCATCTCTTTGGTGGCCTTTCGACGCTCCTTCTGTCTGTCCAATGCCTCCACTTCAATATCTGGTGTCACCCTGCCTGGCCATATGTCCTGCCCATTGCCACTTGAGTTGAGTATGTCTCAGTATGTATGATATTAATATGTCCTTAAATGTTGCAGGGTATTAAATGTATTGAGGCATTGGGTGGACCAACACTACTACGACTTTGAGAGGGATCCCGCACTCCTCGAGAAGTTGAAGACATTTCTAGACGGCATCACGGGTAAACCCATGAAGAAGTGGGTGGAGATCGTCATCAAAATTATACAAAGAAAGGTACTTATAAGATTATTCACTTCAAGATTTATTTATTTACACTATTGGTGAACAAGATACAGAGACACGTAAACATTACAAATGTTTTTCCTCTGAGATTCTACCAGCTATGATTACCACTGCTTCTGAGAGGACACCAGCTGAAACTGACAACAACAAGATTCACATCCAACCCGCGGAAACACTTCCACCATGACCAATAGAGTTGTCAGTGCTTGGAATCAGTTGCCAGAGTCAGTGGTACTTGCTCCTACCACCAACACCTTCAATATTATAAACGCAACTTAACTGGGACTTGGGTCATAATAGCGTCTAATTCTGATTGTTTTATTACAGAGTGGAGAGCAGGGTCGCAACACCAGTTCAGCATCATCACCGCCCGCTACGTCCACGGGTCCACCAGGGCCGGTGTGCGTATTTGACAGGACGCCGCCCCCCATAGAGTGGATGATCAGCACGCCCGCTGAGGAGATCAACTGGCATCTCCTGGTGTTTCATCCAATAGAATTAGCCAGGCAGCTCACGTTGCTAGAGTTCGATCTCTATAGAACGGTAAGAACTCTAATTCTGTCAAGAGAAATGTGAATGGTACAGTCGGTCAAGAGAGAGATGGTCTCGGATTATTATTGATAATGGGCTCACAGCTTATAGCTGATATGCCTATATCTAGCTTGCACAATCGATTGTCTCCCAAATACTTGTCCAACTTATTTTAAAACACATTAACACTTGGAGCACTGATAATATCACCAGGCAGTCTGTTCCATGCTTCAACACTACACCACGGAAGATAATGTTTGGCTGGATCGGAGTTAAATGTAATTGGACTAAGTTTCAGCTGGTGTCCTCAGGTGTGTGTTGTGGTTGAATGTATACTCAGTGAACTGAGGGCGGGCAGGTCGTAATGGTCGTGTAGGACTTTGTATGTCTCTATAAGGTCATCCCTCTCTCTTCTCGCCTTGAGTGTAGTCAGTGCCAATGTCGTCGAGAATGTTCCAACCATCTTAGACAACCGTGTATTTTTTTATTATACTGGTTATTTCTATTTATGTATTGTTATTCATGATGATGTTATTGTTTTCAGGTGAAACCCAGTGAGCTGGTGGGAGCCGTGTGGACAAAGAAAGATAAGGAGACGTCTAGTCCTAATTTACTCAAGATGATTAAACATGCAACTAATGTAAGTCAATACTCTTAAAAGCATTCATTAACTAGCTGTAACCTGTCAGAAAACACAGAACTTATTCATTGTCATATCTTGTGTTATGAGTTTCCGGGCTTGGAGGCCGTGTGACTCTAGTGACCAGTAGACCAGTAGAATTATCGCTGTGAAGAGTGTGCGAGAAAATACCGAGAGATCTGGCTGGACTAGATTTTTTTTTAAAAATGAATCTTGTTTTATTGAAATAAATCTAAATATACCTTTGTACACTTCACAGTAAGCTTGGAAAACTCATGTCGTGAAATGGAGTAGGTCAGCATCAGGGATTGTACCCAGGGGCGGATTAAGTGTTGAGAGCGCCCCTAGGCAAGCACCTCATCGGCGCCCCTCTAGCTTCCATATTATATTATAAATTTTAACTAGCACTTATACGAGGGCGGATCATTAAGTACCCGTGTTAGGTATGAAGATGAAGGTTATCCCAATTTTTTTTCTCTTTTTTTCAACATCATCTTCATTTAGGTCGATTCACTAATCCCAACACCTCTGCCATTTATTTAACCCCTCCAAAAACGCGATCTGCCAAACTCCTTAAAATACACCTCTTTCTCGGGAAAAACCTCCTTCTTTGAGCTGATTTTTACCCCCCGAGCCATGTTTTCATATGGGGGACCGAAAAATTATTCGCAGAAAGCCAGGTTGGAAGAATATGATTGGTGCGGCAGCAAGTCGCGGCGTATTTCATCCAATTTAATTTGGCCGCGACAGCTCCGAAGGAATGTGCTGGTGCATTATCGTAGTGGTAAAACACTTTTTTCTTAGCCAACTAGGGCCATATCTCCTTCAATTTCTCATCGAATCGCTCAAATAATTCACCGTAATACTGTCTCATGATCGTTCTGCCTTTTTGCAAAAAGACCGTGATGATATTCCCTTCGAATCCAAAAAAAAAAATCGTGGTGGTGGCCTTTCCGGCCGATCGGACCGTCTTTTCCTCCTTTAAGGGAGATTCATCCGGAAAAATACACTTTGTTGCCCATTTCTTGGTCCCTGTCGTATAATTATGTATCTAGATTTCATGAACGGTGACGCTTGATGTAAAACTCTATCGAATCTTGCTTAAAAAGGACCTGAAACTGCTTGGACTTTTGACACCTGTATCCACTTGTTGTTCAAAGAGAGCGATTGTGGCAGCCATCGGGCCGACACCTTTTGCACACTTAACTTGTTCTGAAAAATATTAATTGCCGTTTCGTACGGCATGCCTATGGCCTCAGCTACTTCACACACTTTGGTTCGGCGATCAGCAAGAATCATCTCGTGGACTTTTTCAAAGATTTCCTCGGTAACCCCTTCTGCCAGGCGACCTGGCCGCTCCTCATCAAAAACAGTTGCACGACCCGTTTAAATTCGTTGAACCAAAATTGTATGTTTACACTAGATGGTGAACGGTCTCCATAGACAGCATCAAACTTCACTTTTATTTCATCGCGTGTTTTTCGACCCAAAAATGAGGAGCCAAATTCGGATCAATTTTGTTATTTTTAAATTTTTTCGAGAAACACTCAACAGGGGTCATTAAACTGGCTGCCAAAAAATAACTAAACCACGAATCGGTCCGAAATTCAGTATGGTGTCGTCTGAAGGATGGTTCCACACGATGGTAATATCATTTTCTCTCAGCGCAGCCACATTTCTTCAAACACGGGTATTTATTGATCCGCCCTCGTACATACTATAATAACTAATGCTGCGCCACATGGCTTCCCATAGTGATGCCCTATCCCGTGAGAATTTTGGGATAAAATGTGTAAATCTGTGTCTCCACCAATCTACATACCAAGTTTCATCAAAATCAGTTTAATAGTTTTTTTGCTCATGAAGAATCTTACTAACTTCTATTATAAAATCATGCGATGTAGAAATAATCATGAAGGCGGAGCATGCTTCGGAAACTCTACATCTCTATAGAATTATATAATCTTTTATATTGTGTAAGTAGGTGCATACTTACTTAGACAACTATTTTTTTTTTTTTTTATTTTTGTTTAAAAACTTCATCGCGCGGTTCGCGCGCCCCTTTGTAATCTCGCGCCCCTAGGCACGTGCCTACTTTGCCTTATGGGTAATCCGCCACTGATTGTACCCGCGCCCACTGGATTAACAGTCGAGCGCTTTACCAACTAGGCTACCGACTACCTCAAAATGAAAGAATGAGTGTGAATAAGCTTAGACGGTTTGGGCATGTTGCATGTGGAGAGAATGAATTATGACAGATATATGTATGAGTGTAAGAAGAGGCATGAAGAAGTGAGGTTGTCCGAGACTAACCTGGAATGAACATGTCGACCAGATTGTTCAGGGAACATGCGTTTTGAATAAAAGGAATCGGAGAGAGTGTGCGATGAATTGCAGGAATGAATACCGTTGGGATATACCGTGATAGTATAGTAGTAGTAAAATTGATTTTTCTGTTTTCCAGTTCACGAGGTGGCTGGAGAAGTCCATAGTGGAAGCGGAGAACCTGGAGGAGCGTGTGGCTGTGCTGTGTCGTGTGCTGGAGATCATGATGGTCCTCAGGGAGCTGAATAACTTCAACGGCATACTCGCCATAGTGTCTGCTATGGGCAGTGCCGCCGTACACAGGCTCAAGTTTACATTCCAGGTAACATCTACAACACTACGCTATTTAACAAGTAGTTATCTCAACAGATATATAGCAAAGAATCTACCTTCCATCAGGCTTATGACTGATCGTCGGCTGGCTTAATGTGGTCACTTTACACTTAAGTAACATTCACCAATTCCAGTCCATCCATCTGCCATCCAACTACGACATGTGGAAAATTCTGATGTTCTCACAAAACACAAATTGTGATTTAAAAAAAAAAACTACGCTATTACAACGGAATATTATTTCCTCAACGAAAGCGAGAGGTAGACAATGTAGTGTTATGTGAACTCCCTTGGGGAAGAAGCAGGATGGGTGTTCCGGTGTTTATGAGTCTGCCTCGGCTGGCTTAAGTGATTTACATCCAAAACAAAATTTACATCCATTAGTTATCATACAGTGAAAGAATCACTCGTTTATCGGAAATGGTTCCAAAGTTATTCCATTTTAAAATAGGGGCATTCTTTTTCGATGACGCTGTAGAATAAATTTTAGTCTGATAATTACACATGTAGATACCTAACTTAAAAACTGTAACTGACTAATTATTCTGTTTACAGCTGTTACCTGCAAGACTGGAGAAGGCGCTAGACGAATGCAGGGAACTGAATTCAGATCGCCTGAAGAGATATCAAGAGAAACTCAGAAGTATCAATCCACCGTGCGTGCCGTTCTGTGGTCTCTACCTCACCAACATACTCTACATCGAGGATGGTAATAAAGGTATGGTAGAATTCTCTCATAAATTAGAAGATTCAGTTGTACCTACCATCTCCATACTATACACCAACTCTTTACATACAACAATACAAGGGATATAAACATATCAACACATACTAAATGTGTGTGTATGTATGAGCACTAGGTAGTCCTGTGAGATACTACCAGCTATGTTCACCATGAGCTCTAATGTGCACCTGAGAGGACATCAACTGAAGCTATAGACAACATTATACCTACACATCCAACACACCAAAACACTTCCACAACCAATAGAGCTGGCAGTTGTACCTACCATCTCCATACCAGGAATAGATTTTTAATATATTTTTTCTGTTTGTTTTTTGTACCTAGATTTCATACCCAACACGGAGCTGATCAACTTCTCCAAGCGTAGAATGGTGGCAGAGATCACTGGCGAGATACAGCAGTACCAGAACCAACCGTATTGTCTCAATGTGGAACCTAAACTAAGGGTGAATAGAATGTTGTCATATAACTTGTCTTTGAATGATTACTTAAAGCCAGGCCATCCAGAGGTGACCTTATCCAGACATATAAGATTATGAATGGCTACTATGATGTTCCCCATATCAGCTCCATCTACAGCTACACCCTGAATACCCATTTGAGAGGACATTCTATGAAGCTCACCGAGGGATGACGGTTTCACAGTTATCCGAGAAAGAATTTTATTTGCAATAGAGTGGGGAATATGTGAAACCAAAAATGTGATACAAGCACCATCAGTGAACGTTTCTAAAAACAGATTGGATGAGTTTCTCAGAACGACGGATGGCACAGACATTGATTTGGGCCCATCAGCCTAGGCTGCTTGCCCAAAAGTTAATAATAATAATGTTTGCGACGTTTGTTTTCAATTCCAGAGTTTCCTAGAGAGGTTGGAACCATTCCCCAACATGACTGACACGGAGATACGAGATTACTTGTACAGCAAAAGTTTGGAGATTGAGCCGCGGAATGCGAGACAAGCACGGAGATTTGTGAGTATAATAAAGAGTGAATACTGTTGTGAGATCAGACATATCACCATAGCTGCCTGGCTGATAACATTTCTTATCCAATAGAGTTGTGTATGTATGGAGGATGGTATGGAGCTTGTTGTTGCACAAAGTGTGAATGTATTTAAACAATGGACTTGACAGACTGAATGAGTGAAATTTTAAGACCAATCTCTGATATTATTCTACTTGTGATTTTCAGCCCAGAAAGTGGCCAGGACTTTCTCTCAAGTCACCGGGTATCAAACCTGTGAGGACGAGACAGGGGCACAGCCTGTCTCACTACAGCAACAACTTCACGGGCGGGGACGGACTCCAAGGGGACATTGACGGAAGTGAGTATCAAATATAATTGATTGTCTTACCTATAAGGGATGTGACACAACTACTCAAATTCTCTCAAATCTTCAGATCCCGTAAATTTTAGGGGTACTTAAGGAATATTTTTTTTATTTCCAAATCCTGTAATTCTACAACAGCCAATCTGTAGTCCATACTTTCATCTATCATTGTCTTCAGTTTCAAGACAATTCCCTCAGTATTGGCTGAGTAAAATTCAGGGCGCCGAAGCCCAATGACAGCTTAATTGCACGGACTATAAGTAGATTTGTTCAATTTCCTAACCAACTGACCGATGTAACGTTTTACTTTTTGCAGACACGTCTCAACTGTCGCCGACTGCGTACACGTGGGATTGCCAGTCTGTCTCGTCGTCTGGCTCGTCCTTTGGGTCCATGGCCAGTCTGCAGCCGACAACCGATGACGACCTGTCTCCTAGACCCAAGGGGCGACCACATTACAGGTAAGAGACACCACACAATCATTCCATGTTTGTACGTCTAATAATACATCATTCCGTTATCGTGTTTAACAAAAAATTTGGTCACACTGTTGGTTCGCTGCCCGTAATCGAAACATGTATGAATATGTTTTGCCGTAAGATCGTCAAATACAGTAGAATCTCTCTAATCTGGCGCTTCGGTACATCAGCATCTACTAAATCTGTTTATGATAAATTTGTCGAGTAAGATAACATTGTCATAAATAAATAGTATGTAAGTACATATCTCCTTATTTCAACATGCGTAATGTTTTATTAGCCTTGAATTTCCCTATACGATCCAGTAATCCTAACTTTCCAATAATCCGGCATCTCCTGTTTTTTAATATTGCCCGATTAGTGAGACTCTACTGTATTTTGTCATGAATTCTCGTATTTTCTCCAGAATCGGACGTAAAAATCCACCGTGTAATTTGACCCCATTACCACCCTAGTAATGAAATTAACACCTACATATCGTCACCTGAGAATGACAACGTTCTAATTGACAAGAGAAGAATGTAATGAATGTTTCAAACACTCGTATGTCGTACAATACATCTCGGTTCTGTAATGAGCACTTTATTATTCTCAGATGACGGTATTTAGAATTTATCTATGATACTTAATGTTTTTTTCTGTGTTGTGAGAGGGGATATATTTACCTATTTATGTATTGAATATTTTACAATTTATCATCATGGGTTATGTGACTAATCTAATTTGTATGGGACATTTTATAACTTACCTCATGTGTGTAAGACATATGTCTTGAGGCCTGGTTGCTCGACGAATAGTATTGTCGGCTGGTAATGGTAAGGAGAAAGAAATCGTTGCCCTAAAAAAAATTAATGTGCTATCGTAAGATTTCTTACTATCCGCTGTATCAAAATCTTACTGCTGCCGCCATGTCCAGTAAACGCATAGCAACGACGAGTACTAACGCACTATACCGTTAGATGCGTTCTCTGTTACCTAATATTGCTGTCTCGTTTGCGCGTGTAACAAAATGCGACACGGCAAACAGAAGTCAGTGCTTGTTAATATAGTTAGCTATTTTTTGCCTGGCGTCGTCGGTATTTATTTGGTAATATTCTGTAAAGCAACCCATTTAATACTGATCATTAACGGCAATGCTAATGTACTGTTACTATCATGTTTCGAGCAACCGGCCCTGATTGAAATTTTGGTATCAAATTTTAAAGAGCTTTTTAATTTGTTGAGTGTCTCTACCATGAGGTAAGTTTCTGTGTTGTATGACGGTACATGTGTCCCCTGTTGTCTATGTATTGTGTTGTGTTTTATGTCTCATGGTGTCTCACACATTGTTGTTGTAACCGTTCCAGACATTCAAGCATGAGCTCATCCTGCACATTCGGTTCCGAGTCAATCAGTCCCTGTCTCATAGAACTCTCCACCAGGATGCTAGAGAACTTCTCCCCGGCCTCCCAAATCAGCCCCAAACCCGTATGGTCCCTCAATAAACCCCCTCCCACGCTCGTACCCCGACAATCCAACCCCGCCCTCAACACCTCCAACAAAGGTTCCAACGAGAGCGGCGCTATGAGTTTAGCGAGAGAACAAACCCCTCCACCCCCTCCTAGAAACCATCCGTCCCCCGATCATCAGATGGTAGAATTCCGTTCCCCCAACGGCCCCAAGTGGCCCGTCGTACCCCCGACTAGTAGCGATTCCAGTTTTATCAATGATTCGTTACCCCCGAGATTACAACCTTCGTCCTTAGAAGAAAAACATATCAAGAGAGTGAACGACATCATGGGAACAACGTTGGGAGGCGGAGAATCGTGGCAGAAAGTCAACAACAAACCGCCGGCGCTGAGTCCGAGAAATCCTATCATAGACGCCAACTCGTTCTACGGAACGAACAACGCTAGTCTGCACAGGTTCGAAAGTGCGTACAAGAAACACATGGAAGTGAATGGTGATCTAGTAACGAATGCGACGCCCGACATCAACGAATTGCGGCAAAACAAGTCGCCGAAAGTCCCTGCGCCAATCAACAAGACAACAAACGATAATATATCGCCTAAAGAAGTCGACCGTACGAATAAACCTGTGTTATTGTCGAACAAAGCTAACGGAGATGTGATCAATACTGCGACGACAAGCGATAGTGAAGATCCTCCTTCGATAATGCCGCGGCGGTCTGTTCCGCAAGTGGAGTCCGTCAAGGATAAGAACGGTGTAAATAACAATATTAGGATAACAAATTCAGCCGACGCGGACAGCAAGCAACCTCCTACGTTACCCGACCGCGCACCCATCCCTAGTCCGAGAATTAATTCAGTGTACGGAGTCAACGTCTGGTCCAAGGCGTCGAGTTTGAACAGCGAGGAACTGAGCAAGTTGAGTCCCAAGGATATTATGAGCGAGAGCTTCGGAAGGTATTTAAATCATACTTTTACATATATCATTATATTTTATGTTCCACTTTGGGCTTATGCATCATCACCTGGTTTCGTTTTGGGGCTTTTTTGCTTACTACATTTATTGGGGTTTTTTTTGTTTATTTGTTAGTAGGGATGGATGCTGTGATGGAGACATTGAAAGAAGAAAGCTGTTGGGTACTAGGACATATGGTGCACTCAGACCAATTGTTAGTAGTAGCAATGTGGCTACCAAAGCAATGCTGTCTTATTATAGTGCCAACCTGCATGTATGCTAGTGAGACAAGGACATGGCTGAAGAAGATTGAATGGGCTAATTGTTGAGAAGAATGTCTGGGAAAACACTGAGAGATATGATAAGTAATCAGGTTATTAGAGAGATGACTGACTGAAATGGGTCTAGTGACTGGAATGAAAGTGAATAAACATAGATGGTTCAGTCATGTTGAGAGAATGAATGAGGAGTGGTTGATCGAAAAGCTATATACTATGAGTGAATAAAAAGTGTAAGGAAAGTCCAAGATTATGTAGACCATCAGGTTCTCAGGGATGGACACGTTTTGAGTTAAAGGAATCGGAGAGAGTGTATGACAAATTGTATGAATGTGATGAACACAAGATGTGCAAGGATAGGACAGTCTTAGAGTATTCTGTCCTCTCCGCTTACCCTGTAAGGAATGTAACGGGATAGAGAGTAAAGAATGCTTTGCATTGAAATTATGAACTATGGTAAAATTATTTCAAACTGTCGAACGCAGCCATAAAATTTGACCAAAAAGGGACGACTACCTGCTTTATTCGCACCTTATTGCTCTGGCATGAGTGCGAATAAAGCAGGTAGTCGTCCCTTCTCTGTCACATTTTTATTACTGCGTTCGACACTTTGAAATAATTTGACTACAAAATATAATCTGAGATTGGGAGTGTGTTGTAATAGTATTTGTTTACGTTTCAGACTTAGCGAGACATCGCCAAAACTTCCGACATTCGTAGATAACGAACACTACAACCAGGTGCCACCACTGAGTCCTCACGTGAACGTACCCAACTCCGTGCAGAACTACGAGAAGTGAGTATAACATATACTGTGGTAAAAGTAGGCATCATGACATTTTAAAAAAATTCTAAAAACGGGAGACCTTTGATGTCGACAACCTTACTAAATATGCTTTGGAAAAAAATAGGGTACTAGTTACATTGAACCTTTGTCTAGGGAATGACCGTAAAAGACTTTTTATATCTTGTGTAGATTTGTCAAAAAGAATTGTGATTAACATCTCGTTCTTTTTTTTCCGAAAGACAGCAACTCGTTTTCCGAAAGTCGCACAAAAATTTTTATGTATTGATAATATGCATTAAAATCTGGGCATAATATGCATTAAAAAAGGGAATGACTGTAAAAGTTTTTTGATCGAAGCGAAAATTAACCCCAAAAAATGAAAAAAAAGGTATTTTTAACACTTTTTTCTTTAGTGTACTATGCACCGGTGTGCTGAAATATATCTTGAAAAAAGTGTTACTACATATGTTGTATTTTTTCAGTCATCATGGAAAGGCATCGTCTAATACGGGACCCGCATTCAGTTATCCATCCCTGGGGAGCCAGCCAGGATCCAGTCCGTGGCCACCACCTGCTCATTCGACGCCCAAACCTTCGCCCACCATAGGACATTCTCGTGAGTATAAAGAAATCTTATCAAAGATAATGGCAAGTTGAGGTTGTTAGGTCATGTGGAGAGAATGAGCGATGAAAGGATCACAGCTGAGCAATAATGTATAATTTTTACGATTGGCAATTGATTTTAGTGACGACAGTGCCCCACACTCCGCCCCCGTTGCCCCCCAGGAAGCCCAAGGAGCCCAGCAAGGAAGCCCCACACATATCCTCGTCTAAAGAGCATCTTCCACAACCATCTCCTACCACTCCAACGCAGGTAACAATTATTCAAATAATATTTATTTATATATTTCAGGGCTTATATGCACTGAGCAAAAAACATTCTATTATCGCTTCGACTATTTCAAATTTTGTATGCGACAATGTGAAATATAGCTAATTAAAAAGAACCTAGAAACAAATTTAAAAATCTAAGACAGTCAAGATCTATCACCTAATATCAAGAAATACCTTGCATAATGAAATCTAATTATGATTGTTTTTCTATTTCCAGCGAACTGTGAATGCGGCGGGCGGTCCCCCCCATGTGCCCCCCAAGGGAGGCGCCGGCGTGTCCCCCCCTCCACTCCCCCCGCGCCCCACGCACACGCTGCCCCTCCTCAGGCCCCTGGACTCGACCCTGCTTCAGAGGCGGAGTCAACACAACAGTATGAATAACAGGTAATCTACTGTTCCTTTCGTGTTTCGAGCAACCGGCCCTTAGTCTGCAAGTTCCCAGCCAACTGATTATTTATCACTGAGCATAAGTTTCACCGATAATAAAATCATTGCAATGTACTTCCACCGAGAACCTTGGGTCAAAGATGCTGCACAGTCAAAGGGAAAATTGATAATAATGTACGTTTTATTTTGTTTGCAGTGACGGTACTGGAGCCACTCCAAAGTTACCACCGAAGCCACCGCAATAGCCCCGAGTTCGGCGCCCCGCGCCACACCCCCTCCTCCACCCACGCCACACCCCCTTACACCCTTACGCTCATCACCACTACATCAACGTTGTCATCGTGAAGATGTAAACAAACAGATCATTGCATGTCAGTAGAGTCTCACTACTCCGGCATTATTACCAGACCAGGGCTCACTCAAAGCCAGGTGATCTAATGTTGACCTTATCCGATCCGATATTATGGTCCATAGATGCACTGAAGTGTCGGATTAGCAAGACTACCGTATTAATTCATTTTAATCATCGATCATGAGAGACCTACGTGACTATAGTTTTTCATATAGGCTCGATCAAAGAGAAATTAATATGGCGACCACCGAAGATGTATTTTCGTAAATAGGGGTTAGCTGGCAGAGATCACAGCATTGCAGTAAGCTCGCTCTAGTGAACAAATGTAATAACATTTTCTTTACATTGGCAATAAATAAGACGTTCAGAATGGGTTGCTATACCTGTACAACGATAAGCCCGACCTTCTCCTCATACAAATAAGTATGGGGAGAAGGTCGAGCTTATCGTTGTACAGGTATAGCCTCATAACTGAATCAGATATAAAATGACTTTTGAAACTTTTTCGAGCACTTAGCTTTTGCAGGACTCCTGTAAAATATGTCAAAAAAGTGTGGGAGCTTTTACTCCAACCCAGGTACTCCACAGGGTTTTACATATTTTACAAATATACATACCGAAACACAAAAAAAACCATTAAATTCATACGAAAAAGTGTAACTGCGTAAGTTGGGCCTATATGAACTGTATTCACGTCCGTCTCTCGATTGATGTTCATTTGTTTCATTTTGTTTTTGACAGCTCACTTGCTCTATGACGGCAATAATAATTGTATTTACGCTGTGTATAAAGTTATCCGAGATGAAACGCTTGCTGGCAGGCATTGTTATTTGGATACTAATATTGTTACGTAACTATAAGAGATGCGTAAGATTATTCATGCTATTTATAATCTGCGAGAGGTTTATACGGTGAGTTGCGTAAGTCGGGAAAAGGTTAGTACGTTGACGATGATGTAATGATAATAAAATAAAACAATTATGGTGATTTACGCACTGCGCCTGAATTTACGCTATTTGTAATTTCATTTTTTACAAATTTCGGTGAAAAGTTTATAATTTACGCAATTTTTCTGGGACAGATATTATTATTATTTTTTTTAAAATTATGTTTATTTATTTATT
Source organism: Ceraclea dissimilis (assembly GCA_963576895.1). Lineage (NCBI taxonomy): Eukaryota > Metazoa > Arthropoda > Insecta > Trichoptera > Leptoceridae > Ceraclea > Ceraclea dissimilis. The sequence goes on from OY756361.1 coordinate 1,097,231, forward strand.
TGCTACTAATGGTTTTCATCGTAGGAAATTTACGTAACATGCAATATTATGTCGTGAGAAATTTACGTAACTTCTAATATTTTATCAGGAAATTAATGTAACTTTATAATGTTTTGACACAAAATGTACGTAACCTGTAATATTGTAACAGGGAATTTAAATAAACTGTAAAAATTTAACAGGGAATTTACGTAATCTATAAAAATTTAACAGGAAATTTACGTAACATGTACTATTTCAACAGGAAATTTACGTAACGAATTTGTAAAAATGAATTGAGGCGTGGTTGTGTAATCCCCTTTCACAATATGTTGTAATATTCTAGTCATACATGATGAGGTGATGTTCCGTTGCAATGGCATAATATTAGATTATTGTAATTAGAGACACATTCGGTCATAAAATACACTTACGCAGTGTGTGTTTTGTGTTGAAAGGCGTCGCAATATTTTTAACAACAAAATTTATTTTAAATTGCGTAAAATATTTTGATTTATTTTAGACAATGTAACTCTATAACATGTCAATGGATAAAAAAATGTTTTTTAAAAACTGCGATTAAGGGCTGATATGCACTGAGGAAAAAACGTTCTTTTATCGTTTCAACTTTTTCGTATGAGAATGTTAGCGCGAAATAAGAATACCCTAAGCGACAATGTAAATTATACCTTTTAAAAAAAACCTGGAAACAAATGATAAATCTATGACAGTCAACTTGTTAACTTTATAATTACCAATATTTTGGCTAAATTATACTTTTACATCTGAAAAACTAAACGAGTAATGGATTCCTTCTGTAAATTTCAGGGGTACTTTTGGGATTATTTTTTATTCAAGGAATTTCCAAATATTGTAATTGTAGAACAGTCAACTTGTAGTCAATACTTCCATCTATCACTGTCTTCAGTTACAAGACAATGCTCTCAGTATTGGCTGAGTAAACGCCAAAGCGGAATGATGGCATAATATAACCTCTAAATATCTCAAATTTATTACTTTTTTTATTACTTATACTACGGTTTTCGTTAAAAATTTATTGTTAAAAATATTGCACTCTGTGTCTCAAATTGTTAGTAGCTACATTGACGATTGTTTGTAAATATTGGGAAATGTATATTATGATATATTATTAGAAAGAATACTAGTTATATTAGTTGGGGAGTTTGTTTTATTAAAACAGTGGTCGCTACTTAATGTAATAAAAAAATTAGGGTTTATTGCATAAAAAGCGGACTGACTAGACATCAAAAAAATATCCACTAGAGTCACTGCGTCTTACCTTAAACATTTTATCAACCAAATTACAGCATTATAATATCTAACAAACTACGGGAATAATCTCAAGTTTGGTAAATTTCAGAGGTAACTTTGGAGTTATTTTTTTATGAAGAAAATTTATAAAAATCAAATTTCTAACTACTAGAGTCACTAATCCGTATTCTCATTTATCCATGTTTTAAGTCTTAGGATGATATCTTTAGTATTAGCTGAGTTATCTTACTTTCCGTGATGCAATTTTTCATAAGTGGCGGCCACTGTTTTAATATCCTGCGTTTCTATAAAGGACCATGCCATATTTGTTTATATTACTGTGTATTGACTATTGAAAATAATACCTTTTACGTGTCAAATATATAAAGAATCATGTTGATATTGTATTATTGTATAAAAATACGTAGGTTTAGATCAAAAGAACCCATTAGTTGACAAAATATATTTATTAAAATGGCCATTTTCACAACTTTAACTTGTAAATTTGTGTTAGACTCTTTACAAACAATAACTCTATATCTTCTCTCTTCCATTTTGAGTCAACATTGGTCAAGAAGAAAGAGATAGAAATTACTTCACTATACGCTTTGATTATCGAAGTACCTAATCAAATTATTTTCATTCCACTTGACTAGATTCGCTGTATTTCATTTGTTTCAATACAACGCTATGAAAACGATTATGAAGCCAATTCCTGTGACAACAAACAGTATTCATTTGATGAATTTTGACATTTGACAAAGTGTCAAAATGTGATTCAAGGCTATGACTATACGGCTTACGGACAGATTGGTGTCCACCAATTCTTCTCATTGTTGAATAATAAGTAACCGCCGTGATAATATCTATAGAAACACATAACAATATCCCTGGATACACTTTGCAACCGGTTGGTTGTTGTTTATCTGTCAAATTCATAACTCAATTTTATGCTTGAAATTGAATTTTTCGCCCCCATTAAATTTCATTTATTTGACAGTCCTTGGCGGGCGAATTTATAAGTGTTGCCGTGTGTTAAAAAAAACACATTATTTATTGATTAGTTTATAATCGTTTTGTAGTTTTTAAGACGTAACGATGGACTTTTGTGGTAATATTTTTTATCGATATTTCCTATAATCGTTAAACATTTTTAAATATTATATTATGTGGTAATACACATTATTGTGATGAATTCGTGATGATATTTTGATTTCGCGGTGGTTGTTTTTTTTTTACACTGGCAACACTTTTTTATCTATGGAATGGTTTTGTTTCTTAACTGTCAATTTAAAGTTGTGAATTTGGATATACGACAATGCATTGTTGGTGTAAATAATTTAGTTATGTCTATATTTTCATGTTATGTGATTTTTTTACGTAAAGCCACCATCAAATTCATTAAAATAACAAAACAGCTACAGTCTGTCTGGAAAGGGATGGTTTTCGATAAGATGCTAGCTTTTTGGACACCGTAGTGGCAACACCGTACGATTTAAATAAAAATGTCATTGTTGCCAGCAAAATTGTAGTTCCAATTGCGGACCAATTCTTTCCTGACAGACTGTTTGACTTGAACCAACAGGAACCGAAAAATACTTTTTTAAGAATTCCAACAGGGGACTAATTCGATGCACTGGGCTAGAAATAACTGAAATCGAACGAAAGATTGCTGAGAATAACGTTATCTTTTGTTACAGTAATTGATTTTTGTTTTCATTTCGACGAAACGTGAAAATTTAGATTGTTTTTTGGGTACTCTTCCACTGTTGTGGCCCCATCCGCAGCCGAGCGGAGCAAAAAATACGTTTTTTTAGCACTTATAATAACCTTGCGAGACTCCCAAATTGATATAACCATGTACGAGAGACATTGTATGACTTGTTTGCTCGACTGCGGGTGAAACAGTGGAAGAATATTGTTTTTTTGAAGTGTGGTGACTGGGTTTCCTCCACTGCTTCGACCATAATTGATTGTACACCTTTTTTATTTGGACGTTTTTTTGTACACGTAATAAAAAAAAAGTGTATGATCGATTATGTATTTCATCGGTGATATTGCAATACTTGCCATGTGATGAAAACGTGAATGAAAAATGTGAATATTTTTGTATGACGTACGTAGAATGTGTGTTGCCATTGTATGAAATCCAGTATTGTGGCAATGTTTTGGAATGTCGTGATTTCTCAATGTATTTAGGAGAAAAAGTCAACAATTGTTTTTTTTTTCATGTGGCAATATTTGCCACATCACCGACGAATTTCGCATTGTGGCGGAAAACCTTGAAAAAATAAAAAAAGACTTGTACGATATAGTAAATAAAATAAATAAATAAATAAAAAACAATGGATTGTTAGATTGTATAAATAATATATTGTATTTTGTTATATTATTAAACATTATGTGAAAATAAATAAATAAATAAATGTAATATTTAAACGTTTTCCTGTGTATATATTAGAGATGTGTACATATAAACAATCTACATATTAGGATATAAGTAAATAAATTAATTAATGTTACGTAAAAGAAAAAAATTGTACGTATTCGAAATGTTTGTATGAAGACAGGGTGAAATATTTGAAAAATTTTAAATTGAGAAAAAAAGAATGTTTTCTCTTCCTTTTTTTCAATTTAAATTAAAGAATGTCTTGTGTAGGTGACTTTTAAAAGATATTCCTTTATATTGTCTTTGGTATTTCGTGGATCAAGAGTTGTTTGTTTATATAGATCAAATATAGATTTTTTCTAGTCTTTCTTTTAAACATATATTTGTAATGCTATTATACTACTTAGCTTGTTGTTGTAAATTGTATTAAAATGGGTTCTCGCCGTACAGAACAAACCGACACAGAACGCACAACGGAAGAACCAAACATTTCAGAACGGTAAATACAAAATGGAATACTGCTACTAAAGAAGGATGTTCAGAACAAGTTTTTGTAAAGAATTTATTAAAAATTATTTTTATCATTGACCACTTTTTTCCATCTCTTACCATATTCCTAAAAATGCGAAAAACCGCAAAGTGGGACCTTTTGAGGGGTTGCAGCGAGATTTTGATGGGCTATCCTAGTGCGATTTATGACACTATGTGTATAACCTATCATTTAAACGACATTTCGTTCATAAAACAGATACATCATAATTTTAGAAGCCGGATCTCGGGCTATTTGTCTTAGTTCCATATTGGTAAAGTTCCGAAATGTCTACGCTTTTTATTGACTACTACTGTGTCTGTTTTTTCTGTACAGTTTGATCACCATGAAAATGTGTATCTACGAAATATTATACGCTACAATAATTTTGTAACGAGGCAACATTTGTTTACTAGTTTTGTTGAAAAATGTACCGTTTTGTCTGTGGCAAATGCAGGAAAATTTGTAACGCGTAGTTGCGTAATTATAAAAGAAAGATATTATTAAAAGTATGGATAAAATTATTCGTTTAAAAGAGATGTATATAGTCTATGGAAGTAAATTTTTATGAATGGAAAAAAAACTTCTTTTTAAATGGCAACTTTCTTCTTTCTACAGAGTGCTTGTGCCAGCACCATCTATAGTTTAATCTTATAAGTTACCTTTCAACAGTTTACGTCAGTTGAATGCAATAGTGCATTGGTTAATTTTTTATACGTGCAAAATTTGATAAGAACCCGTCAAAAATAGCAGAATTCATTGTTAACTTTATAAATTTGCATATAAAAAAATATAAACCATTTTTTTTACATTTTCTTAGAATTTTATCTATTTTAAATTGTTTTGTTATTACTTTGACGAAGTGACGTTATATTCGCACGTTGTTACCGATTAAGTATACTTAAGCTCAAATATATTGTCGCAGAGTACATTCACTTTACGAGCGTTGAACGCGAATATGAATATGAACACAAATATATTTTACCGTTTCAATAATTACGTACAATGGTATTAGAAAAATACACAATTAGTAATTTTACTATCTTATTTTCATCACAATTTTAGCCTACCCCACGAGGGATGGGGCGTGATAGAATGAACTGTCACATTTATCTTATTATATACGACGTTCATTCGTAATTCATTTGTTAAACAGTCAAACTTTGACGTTTGTTTTTTCGTTTTGTTGTGCACCAAATTTTATCATTAACTGTTGTGATAATCGTTTTTACTTTTTACGAAGACTTCTCAAATCTTATCACAAAATGTTTTACCTTTTACTGTTTGCGTTACAAATAATCGTAAAATTCGTTAAAAAACTTTGTCGTTTTACGCAGTTTACGTTCAAATAACGTTTCGCCTTAAATTGTTATTTCGTTACCCTCTTTAATGGTGTTTTGTTTATTTTCATTTAAAAAACAGTGCCAGAATCATTGTATAAACGTTTTCTGTTGATTCTCGTACGGCCTGACGTTCATTGTTAGTCAGGAATATGCATTTGTTGTCTCCGCAATGAAAAATTTCGATTATAGTTTCTCGTTTATAGTAATTCGTTGTGTCCCGTTTTCGTCCATTTCATCGTTACTGATAGTCCCGTTAAATTTGGCAGTTCTGAAGTTATCTGCAAGTGTGAGGTTGCATGATCGTATTTTTGGTAGCACTTACTGTCAAATCTTGTCAAAAAAACTATCATTATTCCATTGCATTATTCACACATGAAGAATAAAGCCAAATATTATTTTAAAGATACAAGGTTTTTCCGTGATCCAAAAAAAAAGATATCTTTCGAATTATTATTAGTTTTAACTGATGAACACATATTGGATTTTTGTAAAAATAGTGTTGACAGATTTCACTTGCAATCGTGAAAATGAGGTTAAGTTTATGTAAACTGGCGGGGCATCAAAATAAAATACTTTTGGATAACTCTATACTTGTATTTTCGTAATTTCAGTATCGCGTCAATTCACATCTATAATACACATCTATTTTCGACGAATGCCATGCGCCATATTGTAAAGTGCCACCATGACACCTCTACATCCTGTCTCCAAAGGGCTGACACTAACGCCATCTTTTGGCCACAGCTTCGCACCCCTCACATTTATTTATGATTAAAAATAAGACACTGTTTTATTTACCTTCATCGTATATACAAATAACAGTAGCATTCCACAATTATTGTGAAAATAAAACATTGGATATTTCATTTTGAAAATTATTCCCTGACTTATAAGAATTTTTAATCTTTGCAAAAAATTATACGGGACTATCAGTAATTATTGTGTCGAAATTTAAAAAATATTAAGCCTCATCCACATGAAATGGACGATGCTCGAATAGTAGAAAAAATTAAAAATTGTTAAATATTGCGAAAGTGTTGAATACTAGAGGAATGGGAGTAAAAAAGTGTGATGATATTTAAATATTAGCTGATGTATGTAATAATATTAATAATAATGACTATTATCCAAATTGTGATGTTTATTAAGAAATATTCTATAGAGATATATTATTGTAACATAATATGATGTGGTATAAATACAGAATATGTATTGTAATATAATAATATTGATGACGAGAATAATAATCTTCTTTTAGATGTTTATATATAAATCACTATATTTTAAAGATTAATGGAATAAATTGAAAAATATTATACATACCTGACTTTTCATTCATCTGTCCCTTTTGTTGTTATTGTCAATCCAGAGATGACCTTATCCAGACATTAGATTATGAATGGTTACCTACTTATGATGTTACCGATATCAGCTCCATCTACACCCTGAATACCAATACCCATTTGAGAGGACATTCTATGAAGCTCACCAAGGGACGGTTTCACAGTAATCCGAGAAAGAATTTTATTTGCAATAGAGTGGTGAATATGTGGAACCGTTTACCCGAAAATATGATACCTCAGGCACCATCAGTGAACGTTTTTTAAAACAGATAGGATGACTTTCTCAGAACGACGTATGGCACAGACATTGATCTGGGCCATCTGGGCCCATCAGCCTAGGCTTCTTACCCAAAATTAATAATAATGGCATGAAACTAGTAACGGAAGAGACGATATTGAAAAGAGAAAATTAATGGCCAGTAGGGTGAGTGGAGCACATAGACCCATCCTTTCCATCAGTAGTGTTTCCAGTTAGAGGGTCTCATAAGATGCAACAGTAAACACATTATAAGAGAACGCTTTGTTCCATGAACAGTTTAGGTAAGTATTCAGAGGGGAAAAGTGTACGAGATAAATACTTACTTACTTTACGTGTCCGGGTGGGTCATACCCTGCCACTCCAATATGCGGCGACATACATCGCCTTGTCATTCCCTAGAATCAGGTCCCCAGGGGTGCAGCTCTCTCCCATTAGGGATAAATAAAAAACCATACTACGATGAATCTTGTGTTATAGGGAAAGATATTATAGAAGCTTATGAATTTAAAAAAGCACTATTTTTTGGAATGAGTAATTACTTAGACTTATTAAAAAAGTTGAACCATGCATTCTCTTCACACAGGTACCTAGCTGACACCAATTATTTCATTTCCCATTGTGTGAATATCCCCACAGAGTTATTTAAGAATCAGAAAGTATAATTTTCATACTGCAATAATTTACAAATTTTGATTTATACCTATCAAAATTACAAAATTGTTACAATCTACAGAACCTTTGTATCATAACCGGAATTTTTGCCCCGTAAGCTTTTTTACATCTAAAGATTATGAGTCTACTACAAATAGCCGACACGATCAATTGGCCGAATGGTACAAATTTATTTTAGGCCATTTGTTCTGTCGTCCGTTTGTCCATGTCGGCCAAATGGCATTCGGTCGTTTGGTAACGTGTGCATGAAGCTTTATGTAGTTGGCGCCATAGACAATACAAAATTTTTGCATTTAGGCATCTGGCAACATTCCAAAATAACAAAAATGGCGTAGCGGTGCAAGGAAGTAGACGTCAAAACATGTTAATTGATTATACATAATGAATTTGTTTAGTTTATTCAGCTTTTTATTGTTGCTTTTTCATTGCTTCAACACAAGTAAGTAATAAAACAATCTATTGCATTAAAATATTTAGCGTCAACCAAATTTTTTTCGTCTTTAAAGCTGTTTCAGTAATGAGTCGAGTGCTTCGTACAAAACATGAAAAATTCATCAGTTTTCTTCAATATTAGTACTGAAACTCCTTGGAAACATATTATAAAACATGTCAATTTCATAAAACACATAATTCGATTCATTTACGTGTGAGATTATCCATATTTATGTGCGTTATATTGACTCCAATGTCTTACAAAACAGTACCCTTTTATATTTGCGCTTGTTCCTTGTAGTTTCTAGTACATAAACGGTTCGTTCGTGTTTGTTTATTATAATTAGACACTTATTGTTGAGATAATGAGTTAGTGTTTATATTACGAGTTATTGATTAAGATTTATGTAACTAATTGTAGACCTTGTACTGTTTGTTTGTATGACTGCACTTCAGTCAAATAATAATTACATTTACAAGTTTTATTTATTGTGGTTAAAATCAGTTGGGTAATTCTAGGAAAACTGAAATAGTTTCTTTTATTGCCTGTATTTTTCAATTTTATGGGACTTGTCCTTGTTTTCGAAGAGTTCTATTCTATTTTTATTGTTTTCTAATCATCCATAGGCCCCATTTAAGATCTTGAAATCGTCAGGTTTACATATTTAACAAACATCACAAAACAAAATGCGAAACATCAATAAACAGTTACAGCAAAAAATAATACAATCAATAAACACATGGTGACAAAACAAAACTTAAAACAGGTGTGGATTAGTTCAATGCAGGTCTGGATGTAAATTGTCCAGAACTACATTACGTCAGTGACAACAGAATTTGAGGGAGAAATCAATATAAAACAGAGACATATTATTCAATACAGGTCTGGATGTAAATGGTCCAAAACTGCATTTTGTCAACAACAAACAATACTAATACAATAATTACGATGAGTCCGATAACGTCTCTTAAATATATCCCAAATCATAGATTTATTTATTTATTTTGATTTGATTATCTGATATCTCAATCAGCAAATCAGTCAAAGCTACCTACTCAATACCAGGTAATAATAAAAACCTGTGTTGACTTTCGGGACTAATGGTATTTTAAATTTCTCCTTCACAGGTCATTCAGAATTTGCGATCGCTGCCGACGTAGTAGAAGATGACGAACACAGAGAGGGGGACGTTATGTTTGAGGAGAGAGAGGATACGCTGGTAGTAAACACCTTGGAGAAGGACGCCATGGAGGGGATGGTGGTTAGGATAGTGAAAGACAACTTAACATTGTCATGTACATATCACGATGCAGACAATAAGATCGTCCCTGTGGATAACCTCAAGTTGCTGTGGGTCCTACCAAACGAAGATGTTAACAGGTTTGTATTAAATTTTTGTTTATTAATATTAATATTTAGGCTGATGGGCCCAAATCAATGTCTGTGCTATCCGTCGTTCTGAGAAAGTCATTCGATCTGTTTTAAAAAACATTCACTGATGGTGCTTGTATCACATTTTCGGGTAAACGGTTCCACATATTCACCACTCTATTGCAAATAACATTATTTCTCGGATTACTGTGAAACCGTCATCCCTTGGTGAGCTTTATAGAATGTCCTCTCAAATGGGTATTGGTATTCAGGGTGTAGATGGAGCTGATATGGGGAACATCATAGTAGCCATTCATAATCTTATAGTATGTCTGGATAAGGTCACCTCTAGATAAAACAATGCATTCTAGAATTCTGTTACGATTGTGATTAATTTCTACATCTTTTTACTTTACAGAACAACCATTTGGATATCGGAGGGAGTGCTGTGGTTGACTGTGAGACAGTTGGCGTCTAACGACGCTGGTCGCTATGCTTGTGTAGACACTGAGAACTCTTTCTTTGTTGGAGAAATTCATCTAGTCGTTAGGTCTGCTTTGGGTGAGAAAAAAATTACATTAACATTAATACATGTAATATTGTAAGAAGATGCAGTATTCCTATAACAGTGTAGAAGAATTAAGAGTGAACATTGTTGGGCTTACGACCGACATCGGCTAGCTTAAGTGATCACTTTATACTCGAGAAACATTCGCCATTTCAGTTCACCCCAGCTGGGATTCGAACCCAGACCTTCGTCTCGCATAGTAGGGCTTTACAAGGATAATTTGTAAAAATCAAAAATAATTTTAAGAAGACTGCTTGTATTTTATATAGAGCAGTATATCCGAGCCTATCTTCGATATCTTTGATATCATACATAAACTCATCAGCCTAATTGCTGCAACTGGGAAACATTCACCTATCCAGATATCAAAGGATTAGGCTCGGATGTAAATTCAGTATGTTTTTTCATAAAATATGTTTTTGTTTCAGCTTCCCCTATTCCGTTCTGTTCCGCGTCCAGCATGTTCATGTGCTGGGGGCAGGAGGCTCCGCCCCGTGGCATCAAGGGCCCCCAGTGCGTTCTCTTCTCCTACTTGTGTGACGGCAGGTCGGATTGCCCCAACGGTCGAGACGAACAGCCAGAGACTTGCTTCACAGATTTCCCGTGTCGGAGTAAGTTATAGATTATAGTAACTAATCCACCTCTTATCATTCTATTGTTCTTGTTCCAACTTTGACCTGTCTATGAAGATTATAATTTTACAATGCGCTTCTGTCATCAGGTATATATATGAAAACTATGAAAGCTAATTTGGAGATAGATACAAACCTGTACCAAAAATGCATTTTAAGTTTCGAGTTTTCAATGCAAATACATTTTAGTTTGAGGACATGAAAAATATATAGACGCACAATTAAGCGAATGTATGAGGACTCTCCATGAGGAGGAATGTCATTATTATGTTACCAGCATGTGTTGCCACGTTGGCCAACCTAACAATTATAATGTATTGTTGTCCTCTGTTGTTGCTACCACTTGCAGTTGTATTTAAAAAAATGTTTGGTGTCTCACGCACTTTCGTGAATCAGTTTTGATCAGTCTATCGTATTATTTTAGTCTAAGTGCCAATCCAGACACCAAAAATATGGCGGCGTTTCTAGTGTCCAGGCATGAACATATACTCCCGTAGTCATCGATTAATTTAGCATCATAAACAAGTAATAAATATAGATATACTACAAGTAATTCATGGTGCTATGTTTTATTGTTTAGATAAGTTGCCGTGTGCTGACGGTCGTTGCATCCCCAAGGACTGGTGCTGTAATGGCACCTCCACCAGATATGGACGCAACGGATACACATGCATTCCACACCCCTGCTGCGCTCAACACTTCAAGGCATTCGGTAAGAGACATCATTTTCTTCACTACTCGAGAACAACTTTTTTGTACAGAAGAATCTGGGCTTGTCTACATGAACTCAAATACTTTCCTGCACACCTCACAGTAACCCAAAAGGTGTGTTATGAAGTGCAGAATACATTGTCAGTAACGAGATTCGAACCCAGGACCTGCTGATTCTCTAACGATTCCTGAGTCTGCGAACGAGCTGCGCCAACCATCTATCTGACGAGATCAAAATGTTGAGAAAAATGAGATGAAAGTTTCAAACGCTCGTATCTTTTATTACACACAGATGGAACCTTATTAGTCTCTAGTAGTTATTTACACACACTACACCACTTTAGGGGGTTTTTGCTAATTGTATTCATAGATTGTCAGTTAGAAACATTTTCATGCAAAAAGTAAATGATGATAATGGATGGTTTATTTTTACAGATAAATTCGGAGGGGGCTGGCGAAAGAAGCCTGGGACTCCACCACTCCTACAGATGACATTATATACTGCTTCATGTGAGTACCTAATCGTAAAATTACATTCATGAAACCTTGTCTAGTATAATCTCGAATATAATAAATTTTAAAATATTATGTTTATTTTCCAGTCTGCGTTCTGATCTTCCTGATATCCATCACGTTCCTCATCTCAATCATCTGCAGAGCCCGGCTCAAGAGATCCGCCGAGATAGTCAGAGCTGCCGGGACAAACGGACAAAGACAAGACCCTCCCGCCGTGACCCCGTCATCTCGCTGCAATTACACTCTGGTCCCCGCTTCTTGTGATACACCCACATCCACTTATTCGGCATTCTTGCGAAGGTATTTCGGTCCGACAATCCCGAATACTACGCCACCATCGTACTCGCAAGCCACCGCAGAACAGCAACACGATGACGCCGAACTCCCTTCGTACTTTGAGATTCAACAGGAAACTGAAAACGCGGAACAAAACAGTGTTCAAGTCAGACGACCGACTGATTTCGGATCGAGCATTTTGGCTAACACCTTTTTCAACGCTAGGTATAGACCGGTACCTCAAGAAGTCGTATCGTTTGGCGAGGTGAGCGATTCAGATAGCTCGTGCAGATCTCCCGGCAGTCACACCTTCAACATCTATCCGTCTCCAGGTGGGGGAAGACCAAGGATTGAATCACCGCTCAGTCGTTTCAACGAAACACCCGAAGCTTATCTAGCTCGAAGAACCGCCGAACAGAGACGCATCAGGAGGGCGAATGCCTTGGATCGCATTTTAGATAGATTCGGGTTGAATGCTCCGTATGCCGTGGAAAGGGACACCACTATAAACAGACCTGCCACTGAAGCGAATGCTCCGGCCACTAATGACGAAGGTGCTAATATCAACGGACGTAGGCAATTTTTATCTTCCATCTTGGGGCGCCTTCGTAACAGTTTCAACAGGAATACCCCCGCTATCGAACAAGCCAGCACTAACAACAATGACACTGCAAACAACGAGACTAATACTAATAGTGGTAACAATAATAGTACGACGCAAACGGAGAGAAGAAGACCCGATACACCCGACGTATTGGAATTGAGCTTAGACGAAATAGACTTGTGCAGAAACGCGACGGGAGATACGTTCACGCTCAACGGAAGAACTATCCACCTGTTGGGCGCGAGCTTCGAAGACAGACCGGACATGTACGGTCTGAGTCTTCAAGGATTTTACGTCGTGGACGAGATCGTCGAAAACTTGGAACGATTCGTCGGTAGACCAGTGTCGCCACCGCCTTATTCCGAAGTGGCGAACGTAGCGCCGCCTAAAATAATGGGACCACCACCGCCTTATAAAAGTAGAGAAAACTTAAATAGTTTAATAAGTGACGCTCACCCGGGACCTAGCTCTAGTAGTAACGTAGATGATCGACAGTTGGCTGTCATAGTTGAGGCAGTGCCCGGCACCTCTAGTGTCGGAGAAGCCAACGATCAAGTATTGATGGACATAGTCAACTGCCGCGACGACTCAATGTCGTCTCTCAATTTAGAATCCGTCGAGAGTAGAGAGAAAGACTTGCAAAACGGAAACATTCGTAAAGACGAATCCGTCAATTCGTTTTCGTTGCTAGACAACGCAAATCCGTCGATCGCTTCGGATTATTCGTTGAAGTACACAACGAACCGTGGCGACGTAGATAATAATAATTACGATATTACTAGTCCTAGTTGTAGTAATAATGTCGGCGTCGTGAGACAAGCCAGAGACGCGACAGTAGTCGGACGCAGTGATACGTTAAACGATATTTCAAATAATAACAATTCGGTTTTGTCCGGCGTCGAGACAAACACCAGATCGTTGAGCGCTTTGGCGACAGAGCAGAACGGAAATCCGTCCAGCAACGTAACTGCCGATTGCGCGAGAGATTTGATTAACAAATCGCAATCAGTTCAACGCAGCGTCTTCCCACCAATCAGTTTAGAGTTTATAGACTCGGACTGCGTTACGGAATAAGTGATCTACGTATGTATAATGTTATTTATTCGATAAAGTTTGTTGTAAATAATTAGTTATACACATTGACTAGAAATGAAATATTTAAGCGTTTTTGTAAGATAGTTATATTTTAATTACGATTACAGGTCGAATCTCGTTCATAACGAATATTGAAGTAGTGAAATACCCAGTTGAATGTACATGATCAAGTACATGGTTGGCGCAGTTGGTTGAGGCGGCAGTCTCTCAAGCGGGAGGTGCCAGGTTCAAACCCCGGCGCTGGCGATGTATTCCACTTTGCGATACAGGCTCTTAGCCTAGTGCAAGGTGTGCAGGAAAATATTTGGGTTTGTGTATGCAAGCCCAGATCCTTTTTTTAAAAAAATATATATAAATGTATCCTGTGGTCCCGTAAACTTCGTTATACCGAGATTTCTCCTGTGTAATGTTGCCGTAAATGTACTTAAAATTATGCAGTGATCGCTGCTGCCTATATGTTTTTTATCTCTGTCGTCCGAGGCCCGCCTAATATTATCATGGAGGCCAGGTCTAAGTGACATTTGGCAATGATGACATCACGAAAGATTGAAAAAAAAATATGGGATAAATATTCTGTAGACAAAGCGTTTGTCGCCAAGACAAGGTGATGTCACGATAGAGTGGGGTTGACATGGTGATGGCTTAGATAATATCGACGGCTTCGTGTCGTCCGAAGCCTGCGATAGTAGAGTACAAGCCTACATCCTCGAATTCCATCACCGCCACGAGTGGTGACGTCACCTTGTATCGGTGACAAACACCTTGTCTCGGTGACAAACACTTGAACTACGGAATATTTTTTCCCATACAATTTAGATGGCGTAATCATCGTCAAATGTCAGTTGGGCCCGGCCTCCATAAACAATATGGCGACGGCCTCGTGTCGTCTCTGACCATAGATTTTATTGACTTATGTAACTTATCCATAGAAACAAATACAATAATGACAGGCCTCTTATTTAATGTGTTAGGCAAAATAAATTAAACGTTACTTGAATTTCAGACAACTGTGAAAGGCTTGCGTGAAAAAAGAAGTATTTTTCAATGTTTTGACCATTTTGAGAGGATGAATGATGCCGTAGGAATTGAAAGAACGAGGTTATTAGAGAGATAAGTGACTGTAAGATGGGTGTAGTGACTAGAATGAATGTGTATAAGCTTAGATAGTTTGAGCATATTCAGAGAATGAATGATGATAGGATGACTAAACAAATGTGGGTGAAAAAAGAGGCGTGAGGAAGTGTAGCCGTCCGACAATAATTTGGATCGACCAGATCCTCGAGGATGGACACATTTTGAGTGAAAGAAATAGGAGAGCGTGTAGGATAAATTGCACGAGTGTTACGGAAACAAGGAGTGTATCTGGAGATAGGTCACAATGGTCTTTCCACCCCGCAAGGGATGCGTTCTTTGACAGACAAATGAGTAGACCCAGTCTTACATTCCGCTATCGATCTACTCCACAATAACAATACAAGTTTTTCTAGCTCACTGCGGTGTGTACGAAGATTTATTTGGATAGCAAAATCTCATGTTTTTGTAATTATGTATCTTTTTAGTATTAAGCAGCTGGTAGATGTTCTAATGTTACACAACGGACTGGTCAGCGATAATAATAAATGTATCTAAGTTAAAAATTCAATGTCGTGCCTCAAATATATTGTGTACCCTTAAAACAACGAAGTTATTATCGTAGGTACAACGTTTTTCTTTGAAATACTATTGCTGGATTTCACCAACTTTTTAGGTGAGGAATAGCGAAGATAGGAGCCACTTAGCACAATTTTTGAATGAAAAATAATGATAATCCGAGAAAGCACTTTATTTGCAATAGAGTGGTGAATATGTGGAACCGTTTACCCGACAATCTGATACAAGCGCCATCAGTGAACGCTTTTAAGAACAGACTGGATGACTTTCTCAGAACGACAGATGGCACAGATATTGATTTGGGTCCATCAGCCTAGGCTGCTTGCCCAAAATTAATAATAATCAGTGGCTCCTATCTCCGCTATTCCTCGCCTAAGACGTTGGTGAAATCCAGCATATGTGTTCTTATTTTTACTCACGTTGTAGAATTACATGTTTAAGGTAGTTTCATTGGCCCTCATATATGTACAGATGTACATTCACATAATGTAGCATTATGTATGTAAACTCCCTTGAGGAGGTAGCAGGATGGGTGTTCCGACACTTACGAGTCGTCTTTGGCTGGCTTAAGTGATCAATGTTTGCCATTCCACCACATCCTGCTGTCAAACGTATAATTTTTTGTGTATATGCTAGAGTTGGAGAATGTTTCACAGTTATTTTTTTCTTCGTATTTAAATTATGGGGGTTTCCATCTTTACTT
Source organism: Ceraclea dissimilis (assembly GCA_963576895.1). Lineage (NCBI taxonomy): Eukaryota > Metazoa > Arthropoda > Insecta > Trichoptera > Leptoceridae > Ceraclea > Ceraclea dissimilis. The sequence goes on from OY756361.1 coordinate 1,113,576, forward strand.
CTTTTTATTAAGAATTTTGTACAACCATCAATATCTATAGAGGAATAAAACAGTAAGTGAAGTGTAAACAATAAATTCCACGTAACTTGTATCTGTGTGCATTATGCAGGTAGTACTAACAAAATTTGCCAAGTAAATAAACTGTATAATATTTTTGTCCACTCTACGTCCCTGCACATCTCTTAGTCCCAAGTACCTAGGGCATTCAATCTCCCGATCTATGCTCATCAATATTGAGTACGTTCGTTAAATTATGGAAACATTTTCACGAGATTCTACACATTCAAGTCTTTAACAAAAGTCATAGAAGTCTCCAAATATACCCACGCCTAAAGTAAATGATTTTTATAACACTAATAACAATTAAGCAATTGCCTTGTATATTCTAAATTGTAACAATATAATAATTACATATGTATTTTGATTGTGAAATTGAAAAAAAAGTAGCAGAAATTGTTGTAAGAAATTTACACTTTTCACTTTAAAATATGGACATAAAATAAGGTTAGTTTTTGTCTGAGTATTTTTAATTACTGACTTGTAATAATTGTATAATACGTCACGTATACCATTAATATATATTTAAGCTATAATGTAATATACATATAAGATTATGAATGGCTACTATGATGTTCCCGATATCAGCTCCATCTAAACCCTGAATACCAATACCCATTTGAGAGGACATTCTATGAAGCTCACCAAGGGACGGTTTCACAGTAAACCGAAAAAGAATTTTGTCTGTAATAGTGGTGAATGTGTGGAACCGTTTACCCGAAAATGTGATACAAGCACCATCAGTGAACGTTTTTGAAAACAGGTTGGATGACTGTCTCAGAATGACGGATAGCACAGACATTGATTTGGGCCCATCAGCCTAAGCTGCTTACCCAAAAAATTAATAATAATATATTCTTACAGTCGATGCACGTTATGTTAAACTTAGTTAGTCCCCCGACAGTTCATTCCCGCGACAATTCGTCCCCTCAGTCCATATTATCTTCAGTTGGCATACTTACATAGATGCAAATATTTTTTTTAAATTTCGATCATCAGCTCACCCTAGTGAACATTTCACTGGGATATTTAAATTTCTTCTCCTCTGTGTGTCCTGGCGGGTCCCCCCGACGTTGACGATCATTTGGGAGAACGCCTCTCTGTCCTGGGCGGTGCGAAACAGCTCCTCCACAGTTCACATATTTACACATATTTAAATTTATCCACTTAATTTCGATCATCAGCACGCCCTAGTGAACGTATTTGAATGAAACGTGCTCAATTTCTATTACAATTATGATATTCTCATAAATTTCATTTAGTCTCGTTTATAGTTATGTGTGTCCATAACCACGACACAAATAACATCACAAAATACATCGAAACAACATTTACAATTATGCATAGATAATAGAGTGTGTAAAAAATGACAATAAATGCAAAGATAAATGTAGAAAGGGGTTTCCTAATATGCACTGTGTTTCAATGTTCGGCAATCGTACAGCCTCGGTCAAGTATCGAAAAAGATGGTCTTTAGATATGAAATACGGTAGTGATACTAAGTGGGAAAAAATGGCCTAATAATTAATGGATTTCAAAAGACATTTTGATTTACTTACTGAAGAACATTAATTCTCGGTACTTGGCCGACGCTGTACGACTTATTTGATAAACTTTAGTAGATAGCAATTTCATTTGAAGCGATGAAGGATTCATCAAAATGTCTTTTGAAATCCATTCATTACTAGCCATTTTTTCATAGCTGAAGAACATCAATTTCGGTACTAGGCCGACTCTGTACGATCGCTGAACAAATCCGAACATTGAAACGGAGTGCATGTTAGGAGACCCTGTAGAAAGCGCTGCGAGCCTTGCACCGTATCAACTGTCAAATTCATGTTTCTTTATTCAAACAGTTTGATGAATATTACAACCTCGTTTGTCATTATATCATTCGTCTATGAAATAATTCTGTAGTGACTTTGTAATAAGGATGAATTTACTCGTATGGATAATTAGCAAATAAATATCAAATAGTTTTGTCTTAGTACTTAAGTGCCTTCTCGCTCATCATTTCATGTTCGATATTCATTCATTTTCTACTCATTTTCATCAAAATATTGATCTGAATTACTTTGAAAAACACTGCACAAAAATTATTGTACGCATTCTTAAATGGCATATAGCATATAATGGATACATACCAGACACACAATTGGTCATTACTTGGCTTAATTATGATCACTTTTTATTCGAGAAATGTTTGTTAGTAAGATTCATGTCTCTTTTCAATGGTCAAATGAGGCATATAACATCGAAAACAGCAATCTGATCTCAGACTGATCAGGAATAAATTGATAAAACGTTTTATCTAAATAGCTGTTGCTGCCTCTCATATATTGCAGATTGGTGTATTTGAAACCAAGTGACTTGTTATATGAAATATTTATATGGGGTATGGCTACTTTTGTTGCCATGTTAATATCTTACAATGTGTAGTTTTACAATAGGAACATTTTCACGTTCTTAACTCAATTTACACACAATCGAGAGATGGCTGTTTTTGATACTATCGAGTCGTTTATATTATCGTAGATATTTATACAGATCATCGAAAAAGATAGACCCTATATAAAAAGGTATAACTTCAAAATCATTCACAGTACTTTCTGTATGGTAACTGATGAATTCAAGTTTTGTTTGATGCATAATACAATGCAATAGCGCCTGTGCAGACTGACTGCGTGGTCGACAAAGCGAATCGGCGCTATTAATTTACCATACCTTCCAATATAATGGTGATCGTGCAACGGAAAGCACAGCGCGTTGATATTTTTGACACTTTGACATTTGCACATTTAACATGAATGGTTCCAAAGATACCTTTTTAAAATAGGGTCCAACTTTTTTAATGACCCCGTATTTAATTTGCCGTAAAGAAAATGCATAACTTTTGTATCCTCTTTGATTTGTTGGGAACTCTGTGCCATATTGTTTGATTATTATTGTTACATTTTTAAAAAAGACATATGTGGTATTTTTACATATCAAAAATGAATGTTGTTTTGTTTATAGAGGTTTTGTTGATGTATAAATTTGTTATCGGTCTGGTTTACTTTGCAATATTGTTGTCACATACTCCACTGTATTAGCACCTGTTAATTTGTACATTATAGTGTTGTGTATTAAAGTTTATGTTATATTATTTACTTTGATAATTGCTAGGGTGTTTCATTTTGTAAGGCAAAAAATAGTATGTAAAGGAAACAAAAAAAAAACAAAACGAAAAAGCAAAACTCACACTATTAACAAGATATCAGTAATAAAAACTGAAACATCTTTAAAACTATCGTTTTATTCCTAAATAACGTTAAAACTAATACAGTTTTGAACTATGAGAGCAAAATTTCGAAAACGTTGCCCACAAATTGTCAAAATTCTCCATACGATTTGACAGTTTGTGGGCACCAGTTTACCTACACTTCTAGCATCGAGTACGCCATCTAGGTAGTACTTAATATATAATGTCTCTTTGAAATACACATCTTTGGAGAATGAAACACCTTAATAATTACTCACGTTGAATGTTGTATCATTATCATCATTGAATCACCATATTACATTATATCATACGAATGTGTATTGTGTAGATAGTTGGAAATGTTTTTACACTCATTATTATATATTATTATGTATAACAATTACAATATTACTATTATAATATGAAATATATAAACATAAGTCTAGTCCTTTACATGTAGAAGATAGAACATTGTCACTCACATGAAATATAACTATTTTGGTTGAATATTTCATTCATTTTATTTCACATTGACCCACAAATAAAACGGCACTGTTTTTTTAACATTCCCTATCTTGTGACATCTTCGACACTCAATGAAATACAGATCATCTTCAGCGTCACAACCCTGTGTGGATCTTAGCTGCCTCCAAGAGTTGTCACCATCTCCCTCTGTCCATTGCTGCCACTTTCCAATTTCTCTCCCACTGTGCTCGACAGTCTGCAACCACCCCATGAAGCCATCGCAGCTTCGGTCTCCCCACGCTCCTACGTCCATATGAGTCAGTGGACATCACTTTTTTGGCTGGCTCCTGATCGTCCATGCGATGCAAATGCCCCAGCCAGCGCAGTCTGCCAATTTTAATTGAACGGACTGACCTCCTGGTACAGATATTATAGTAAAATTATTTCAAACCGTCGAAGGCAGTCATAAGATTTGACCGAGAAGGGACGACTACCTGCTTTATTTGCACCTGATGGCTCCGGCATAAGTGGGAATAAAGCAGGTAGTCATCCCTACTCTGTCACACTTTTATGATTGCGTTTGACAGTTTGAAATGATATGACTGTTTCATACTAATTCTACGCACATAGATGGTGGAAGAAATTATTCAATTTGAAATCTCCTTGCAAGTCCTGGACATTCTAAATGGGTGGCAAACCTTATCGCCAAAAAAGATGGAAGTTTTGCAAAACGCCTGAATTACAGGACACTCGAAAAAATCTTGAAAAAAGTAAGGGTAATTCTACAACTTAGGGATCATCATGTATTAAAAAAAATATATACATGTGCAGTATTTTTTTAATTAATAAATAACAAAATATTTCATAAAGATTTTCTAGATTTTTTTTTACTTTTCACGGGAACCTCAAACAAATTCTTTTCAATTGAAGTCTCAGTCATCCACATATTCTCTTTCTTAATCTTCTTACGAGGTTCGTAATGTTCTTCGTCTTCAACGCATTCCTCCGCTTTTCGTTTCTTAGATTTCTTCGTAACGACAGGTTCTACGACATCGTCCATAGGTTCATCTTTAATAACATTCTTCAATTTGGGCAACTTACAAACGGGACTCGAAAACTTTTCTTTAACGGACGGCGGTATCTTTATTGCAGATTTGTACGTCGCCCCGAAAAGAGGGTGTCTTTGTTTTAAATTTGCCGGGAATGCTACGACGTTGACCTCTTCATCCACAACTTCAATATCGTTGCTAGTTTTTAATCTTTCCCTTATTAAATAACTCCCTTTAACGTTAAACGTGTGCAATTTATAATCGTCGGCGTTCGTTTTAGGCGGAAGTAGGAGCGATACGTTCGTATCGCTTCGATTACTCGTTAAAACGCATTCGTAAGACGTTAGACCCATTTTAAATTTCTTTTTATCTTTTTCTAAGAACTCTAAACCCAAAAGGCAGTCAATGTCGATGTTGGGAGGACATTGCAATACAAATATTTCGTCTTCTTCGGTTATTTCGTAGCTTGCCAACTTTGTGTCTTTTGTTAAGTGATCATTGTTTTCGATATATCTATCTAATAGTAATTTATTTCTTCTCGTATAATCCGATACACTCTGATTATTTCTAGCAGGTAGTGGCGTAACATAATTTCCTACAACTCTTTTTAAACTAGTTAATCCATTACTGCTTTTTCTACTTATTTGACTGGTTTCTTGTTTAACGGGAGTAACTTTTTCTTGTTTCCTTATAACAACATCGGTAACAGACGACGTGACTTTGTTGACTGGTGACGCGTCACCGGTGATCGCGGATACAGCAGCAACATTCCCGACGTCATCGTCACTCGATTGTTTCTCCTGCTTAACCATTTTCTTCAATTTACTCGACTCTTTCTTAGGACTCTTCATGCTGCAAAAGAAAAAATATGAATGTCTTATTATAAATCATTGTTCATTAGGGCGAACTTATTGCAGAACTGCGATTTCTTCCAGTTAACCCCAGGAAAAAAATAGAAAAATAAATAATTAAAATTAAAAAGAAATAGCGACCATAACTGCCGTTTACCCGAAAATGTGATACAAGCACCATCAATGAAAGTTTTTAAGAACAGATTGGATGACTTTCTCAGAACGACGGATAGCACAGACATTTATTTGGGCCCATCAGCTCAGGCTGCTAGCCCAAAATTAATAATAACAAGAGACACGACATTGAACATTTATTTATTTATTTATTTTATTTATTTATGAACTGTCTTTGCAATAATTAGAAAAACGTCTTCAAGACTGTCTAAATTCACATAGAAAACAAGTTTTTTGCCCAACTCCACACGCGACATAAAAATGGGAATGGGAAAAATGGGACCTCTGACATATTCTATCTATATAGATCTGAGCACCTCTGAACCAATAACTAGCTCATTTATAGGAATCTGTCAGGGACATTTCTAGTACTAATTCTACAATGAGGAAAGAAATATGTACAACGACTGGAACTGATAATTAGTCGGCTAACATATCTTCAAGAAACAACGGAAAAAAGTAAACTCATTTGAGAAAATAAAGAGTAAACACATATTGAAATTTCCTAACCTCTCCTTCTCTGAATCAGTGGACACCCAGCCGAAACCCTCACCGTCAGATGGCATCAAAACAAACACATCTGATATATTAAGAAGAAGTCTTACAGATACACTTAAATAGTCACAATTATTGATATAAAGTCACTATTTTAATCTAATTGCATACCCACATGCTTGTATTTATCACGAAATCTGTCAAAGTGACAGCCGTAAAGCATTTTTATGGCTATTGCGACATTTTGGATTCAGCCAACAACATTTTTACATCTATGATCATTTTATCTATGGCGATTTTTACATTGCCATTGCAAAAAAGCTATTTTTTTAGTTTTTTTATTTCGTTCAGCTACAAGTTGTTACTACATATTTTTATATATTTTCATCGATATATTTATAAACGCATAATTTGACTACAATATTTCTGATTTTCATGGATTCTACAATATTATTTCAATGGTGAAGTAGGTACCTAAATTATCTTTGAAAATGAAAACTGGCAACTCGCCGGTAACTGTCAGGCCGCCATATATGTGCTGCTTGTTTATTTTGCGGACATTTTGTGTTTTTATTTGAAGAATTTGTATCGAAACTGGTTATAAATCCATCCTTCAGTTATATTTAAATTAAACGAATGCCAGCTTTAAAAGGACACAATAAATAATAGTGTTGTAAAATGTGCGTAAACTCCTTGTTTAAAGTTTTTAACAATGTCGGAATTTAGGATACTCCTCGCATAATGTTTCGGCTTTTGTGAAGTTTTTGTCTCCATTGCTGAATAAGTATTTTGTTTTACTAAATACAGTTTTATACAGAAGATACCGATGGATTACGACAACATACCAGCTTACGCATTTACCAACAATTTAAAAATACCCAAAGGTCTTAACATGGATATAAAATTTGATGGTGTCAGCGCAAATGCATTCTTGCATGGGCTAACATTGTCTCCAGTCAAAAAGCAGGAATTCTCTGATGATTCAGATAGAAGCAGTTGTGCGTTTGATACAGATGGGAACCAGCTTTTGATTGAAAAGGTATGTAGTATTTTAAGCCAGCCGTCCACCCCTGTTCATAATAAAATCATAGCGAGAAAGGAATGTTAAATTATTTTTGTTTTACAAATTATCCTTGTAAAGCATTGTATTTTTCTACATTCCGTAGTATATACAATGCAGTATTCCCACAACAGTGTAGAAGAATTAAGGATGAACATTGTCGGGCTTACGACTGACCTCAACTGGCTTAAGTGATCGCTTTACACTCGAGAAACATTTCAGTTCGGCTCCAGCCGGGGTGAACTGAAATCGTGAATGTTTCTCGAGTGTAAAGCGATCACTTAAGCCAGTTGAGGTCAGTCGTAAGCCCGACAATGTTCATCCTTAATTCTTCTACACTGTTGTACGAATACTGCAAAGGTATGTTGGTTGTTTTTATACACACACACAGTATGTACTAGTTCTAGCTATTTTTGCGATACAGTAGTTCTATCATTCATTTTTTTGTTGTATAATTTTGTGATTCTAGATATCGCAGAAAAACGTAAAACACCTGTCACCGGAAGAGAGAGCGCAAAAGCTGCAACGCTGGCGTCGCCGCAATTTAGAACGAATGAGTCGAGAGACTCCCGAACAGAGAGAAGCGCGAGAAAGAAGGAATTACATTCACAGAATGAAGCTCGCGAACGAATCGCCCGAGGAGAGGAGCGTCAGATTGAAGAAACTCAGAGATTATCAAAAGGAGAGACTGAGAAACGAGACTCCGGACGAGAGAGAGAGACGTTTGACTAAGATGAAGGAGTACGCGCGAAACAGGACAAGGAACGAGACGCCGCAACAGCGAGAAGAGAGATTAAGGAGGGGAAAACTAATCATGAAGTCGTCGGAGAAAGAAAGTAATGATAGATCTGACTCTGACAGCTACGAGCGTTATAAAGAAATATAATCACATTTATCCCCGCACACATTTCACGTTTAAATGATTATTATTGTTTGTAGAAACGACAGAGAAATACAAAATTTTTAGTAAACGGTGACCACTCTTAATAAGAATATTGTTATTGTATTTAGTGGGGGAGTGAGAGCGGAATGTCATACTTCAGTCTCTACCACTTTCTGTGTAGGACACTTTCCATACCTGTTGTCCAATCTACCTTTTGATTGTCTAAGATGCTATAGTCAAATTATTTCAAACTGTCGAACGCAGTCATAAGAGTGTGACAGAGAAGGGACAACTACCTGCTTTATTTGCACCTTATGTCGGAGCCATTAGGCCCGAATAAAGCAGGTAGTCGTCCCTTCTCGGTCATATTTTATGACTGCGTTCGACAGTTTGAAATAATTTTACTATTATTAACTATTTCTGTTAAGAACTGTCACCTTTTACTACACTGCCATTTTTGTTTGCAATTATTCATTGGTCGAACAAGCATTTTAACTATCGCATTTCACATTAGTTTTCTATTCGATTTGTAGTAAACGTAATACAGATATGCTTCAGTTTCACGTACAATACCATCGAATAAATTGAAAAAAGCGTTTTGTCTAAATTACTGTTGTTGCCTCTCATATATTGCAGATTGGTGTATTGCACTGAAACCAAGTGACTTGTTATATGAAATATTTATATGCGTTATGGCTGCTTTTGTTGCCATGTTAATATCTCACAATGTGGAGTTTTACAATAGGAACATGCACCACGTTCTTAACTCAGTTTACACAAAATCGACAGATTGCTGTTTTTGTTACTGTACGACTCTTATTTTACATTACAATGCAATCGTTGCTACTTTTTTATAACCGTTTCTACCAATCAGTTTAGTAATATTCTATTCAAATGCTGCATAAATCAAGAAAACAGTGAAATATTCATACAGTTATATTCCCTTGTATATAAAAATTAATTTCAATTAATCTAAATCACATAAAAATAATTAAGAATCTCATTTCTTTTATGTCTACTGTAGTCTACTGTGTAAGGCCGGGTTTCCATCTGCAAGAAGTGTCTGACAAACTGTCGGACACTTCTTGCACAAGTTTTCTTGCAGTCGGAAACCTGGCCTAATTCTAGCTTTATGTTTTATTTTATTTCTTATATTCTACGGCAACTTATTAACAAACTAACCTAACCTTAATATAAGATATTACCTACATATGTAGGTACCTACTAATTATTTTAGTTTTACCGTAAACATTATTTTTATGTTAGTTTTTAATGATTTTATCATTTTATTGTATTATGATTTTTTCACAAAAAACGGTACGCTTTTACAGTTAGTCAAGAAGGAGGTGGTCTCAGATTAATTTGGAACCACAATTTTGAATTAATGAAATTTCAGTTAAAATCATAGACTTTTATATTAAGTACCCAAAGTCTATGAAATAAACCTAGTAGAAATGATTCAATATATAAAGCGAGTTTTCTTTTCAGGTCTGAACTATTTCCTAGAAGAGACTCGAGCCATTTGGGAGGCGAGCATGAGTACTTTGAAATATTACTCTTAAAATAAATAAATAAATAATTATAAGTCATTATAATATAACATATTGTAATATCATTTAGCTATAGAGGTCGTAATAACTGTCATAGTGTGTACGAGTAGTCTCTTTTATTGTACTAACATATGGAGGATTGGCGTAATACTAATGTATAACATGATCGGTTTGAAAGAGAATGCTAACAAGATCTCTGCATTTAATGAAACGTTCGACAAAGAAACCTTTGTAGGTGTTCAGAAAGTGTGTGACCAAAACATTCTATGAAGCTCACCAAGGGACGGTTTCACAGTAATCCGAGAGAGAATTTTATTTGCAATAGAGTAGTGAATAATATGTGGAACCGTTTACCCGAAAATGTGATACAAGAATCATCAGTGAACGTTTTTAAGAACTGATTGGATGACTTTCTCAGAACGACGGATAGCACAGACATTGATGTGGGCCCCATCAGCCTAGGCTGCTTGCCCAAAATTAATAATAATAAAAATTAATTTTTTACAATGTACGTACAACAGGTAAGCGTGGACAAAATCTTTTTTTTCGGCATATTACCATCAGTGTCCATAAACTAGTTGCATATTTAATAAAGTCTGTGTTTTAATTTTAATGATATTACAATGAACTTCCAACAAGAACCTTCAATAGAGCTGTTGTTTGTATTCTCTTTCAAGCGAATCACAGAAATTTTATTCTCGAACTAATAAACGCAATATAAAATAGAATTTAATGTAATAATTGATAGATCCTATATTTATATTAAAATATATATATTATTGCATTTGATTTATATATATGAATTTATTTGTTAATGATAATATCTGATGATACTTTAATTTTATTTTAAAGACATTATTAAGAGCTAATACATAATATTATTATACTACTTATACATGTTGTTTTATTTCAAATCCTATTTTTTTTAACTTCTGTGAGGAGTGTAATGCTTTAAAAAAAATCTATAGATGCACCGCCTCCTAGAGTAGGCACTCGAGCCGTGCTGTAACAGTTGGCAACATAGCATAATGATCAAACAGGACCCCCACTCCTGTCAAATCTCCTAACAGAATATAATACGTGGTCTGTCATACTCGTTGTTAAGGAACTGTTATTCCATACATTTCCTTAGTGACCGTGATGGCAACCTCGCCTATAACATTTTATGTGTTAATCCTACATCATAGCTGGAGAAAGAGAAATGTTAAGGTGGCGGTGATAGATGGCAATGCTCCATTGGAAAAAAAGGCTTCGCACCTCGAAGACCAGGGGGCCTCAAAATTTGATCATGCTTCATATTGCGTAGAAACAAAATTTGTTGCTCCACTTCTGAATGTAAAACTAAGAAAAAGTCCTGACCCTGTCATTTCGGTACTAAGAGAGGGTGTTATTACTTAGTGAGTAAAAATATATAGGAACCTATCCAACTACATTCCACATTAATTATTTTTATGTGCTATACGTTAAAAAATTTACGTCTGGTTGGCAGACAAAACAATTCAATGCGCAATTACTATTGATGAACAGTTAAGTTTCTTGAAATGGTTATAAAATATTTTTTTACACTGGTAAACTTTATCATCTGGCAACACAATTTTTTGTTGACAGCTCTCTTTATTATTGTTTGACATCTCGTTTTTATTTCTGTTTTCTATTTCGCGAAGGCCACGCCTTGAGGCTAAAAAATAGTAAACATTGAGACAATTAACTAGAAAATATTATATCGCGAGCTATGGCGGGGTTCGCCGGTGTTGCTGAAGAATACTTCAGTAGCTTGAATCCAATAGCGTCCAGAATTCACGCGGATATTGTCGAGACTAGAAACACTTACGAAAATTTATGGGATACCTTCGATCACACGGAGAAGTCTGAAATACTCGACGAGTGCATTATTAAACCTGAAATCGCTATTAAATATGCATATCTTGATACATTGGACATCGATTTAGATTCTAAAAAGTTCGATAAAAGTGATCTCTTGTCTTATTTCGACGTGGAATGCGGACAACGTGTGATACACGAGGATTCGACAAAGTTTAAAGATGAACACTCATCGCCGTTCAGTTTCCACACAAAAAGTCAACTAGATTTATGTTCGTTCAGTGATATACGCGTCGTTAAACAGAAAGCTAAGATGCAAAGACCAGTGACGCCGCCAATATTGAAGAGTGATTTAGCCATTTCACATTCTAAAGTCGTTTCCGAATTGAAGAACGCACTGAGGTCTAGCGAGAAGTTTGAACCCAAAGAAAAAGAGAGCGAATTCTCTCCCAAACCTCCTAGAACGAGTGAGGAAAGTTCCGGAAGTACTTTTATAAGCAAATTGATTGGGAATAAGAGAAGCAACAAAGGAACTAATGAGGAGAGAGAATATTTAGTTTCTCCGGAGCGTCAGTGTCAGATTGTTGCTTCTTCGGATAACTTCTTCAAGACAAACTTCCACAGCAGCGACACGAGAGAGTCTCTCAGTTCTCCGACTAACATCAAGGGATTGTCCTACAGGAGTAACTCAGGTATGCATCAGTTTATGCTATATAGTGAACAGTTTAGGGCCTATATGCTTTGAGCAAAAATCGTTCCATTTTCCCTTCAACTTTTTCAAATTTTGTATGAGAATGTTAGCACGAAATAAGAATAACGTAAGCGACAATGTGAATTATACATTTTTAAAAGAAACCTGGGAACAAATAAAAAAAATCTAAAACAGCCAATTTGTTAAGATTATAATTACCAATATTTTGACTAAGTTATACTGTTATTTCTGAAAAACTGAATGGAAAATCCTCAAGTCCCGTAAATTTTAGGGGTATTTTAGGAATATTTTTTTATTCAAGGAATTTCCAAATATTGTAATTCTAAAACAGTCTATTTGTAGTCCATACTTTCATCTATCACTGTCTTCAGTTTCAAGACGATTCTCTCAGTATTGGCTAAGAACATTTCAGGGCGCCGAAGCTGGATGACAGCATGTAGGAGCGTAATACAATCTATATTTGGTTTCTTTTTTTGCTTCCAGGATTAGAAGAATCCCACGCCCTGCTGGCAGTAGGCTCGTGCAAGTCAGCCGACACGGAATCATCTCTCTGTGACACGGACGACTCCGTCCCTTGCTCTCTACCTAAGACTGGATTAGACTTCTTAGACAACTGGTAAACGTATCGATTGATTGATCGTCATGTATTTTATAAATTATATTAAACTGTGTATGGCTCATAAACTGGAAGGTAGTTAATTACATTACAATGTAATCCAGTAGTCTCATTAATCTGGCACTTTTAAAAATCAGGAGGTTCCGGATTATTAGAATGTTCAGATCACTTAATCGTGTAGAGAAATTTCGAAATAAACAAACTACGACATATGTATTAATAAGGAGATATACTGTTACTTTATGACATTGTTTATGTTATTTATCTTAAAATATATACCTATATAATTTAGGCCTGTTTTAAGAAGCGCGCAGAGAGTGGCACTCCTACTAGATTACTGGACACGCCGATGTACCGAAGTGCCAGATTAATGAGGCTACTTTTCAGAGAAATTTAGTTATGTATTGTATACACAAAACGTATCGTTAACATGAATTCAGTGAATGCCAAAAGTGCTAATATTATATGAGTCGAATAGTATCAGCAATCTGATCTCAGACTGATTCCAAGTAAATTGCAAAAAACGTTTTATCTAAATAGCTGTTGTTGCCTCTCATATATTGCAGATTGGTGTATTTGAAACCAAGTGACTTGTTATATGAAATATTTATATGGGTTATGGCTGCTTTTGTTGCCATGTTAATATCTTACAATGTGTAGTTTTACAATAAGAACATGTACCACATTCTTAATTCAATATATGCAAAATCTGTCATCAGTGAAAGATAACTTCAATTTCTATAAAACTATCCTTCCAGTGACGATATTATCATAGTGTATGATTTTCTTGCTAATAATGATTATAAAGTCTGTTAGTTATAGATTTTTACCACAATAACTTGTAATAAGATAATGTAAACGTGAATTGTATTGCATATGATAAGTTTACTCTTAAACTGAGGATATTATGAAGTAGTCGGTAGCCTGGTTGGTAATACGCTCGACTGTTAATCCAGTGGGCGCGGGTTCAATCCCCGACCTACTCCACTTCACAACACAAGCGCTTTTAAGCTTTCTGTGAAGTGTAAAAAGATGTATTTGGGTTTATTTAGATAAGCCCAGATTAATTTTTTTATAATTAAATTAAAATTATGTAACTTTTTTATATTGAATTTTGTATCGCTGAGAGCAAGTATGTCTTGCCTCTATTTAGTTGTATAGATTACATACTATGTTATATTAGTCGTAACTTCCCAGTATTGTATTGTAAATAAATGTAATAAGCTAGTCATAAAATTTTATGTAACTTATTGTAAGTTGCAAATCCTTCTCACCTAATATTTTAAATTATTCGCAGGCAATAAGCAATTGAAACATAAACTCGACAATATTCTATTCTTGATAAGACAGTTCGATTCGCTCGCGACTTCGATAGCAGATTGTGGAATGAAAAAAATATCTTTTCTTTCTTTTTAGTGTTAAAAGAATAGAAAAAGAATTTCTCCCGGATGACTGTAAAAGATTTTTTATATCTTGTATAGATTGTACAAAAAAAATGTGATAAACACCTCAGACCAAAACTCGTTTCCCAAAAGTCGCAGGGATTTTTTTTTGTATTGATGATTTGCATTAAAATCTAAGGAATGACTGTAAAAGTTTTTTGGGTCGAGCGAAATTAACCTCAAAAAGTTAACACTATTTTTAACATTTTTTCGTGCGATTGTTCATGTAATTTTGAACCTTGATGAAATGAGCGTGACGTCATAGTTGGAGTCTGAGCCTGAATATGAAATACTTTCAGTATCATATCTTAACAATTACATTAATTGTTTATTTAAGACAATAATTACAATTGCAATCTCTCTATTGTAATTGAGTTGATATTATTCTAATGAGTAATGTTTTCTTACGATGATGAATAACTTTTAGTTGTAGATGTTATTTGAATAGTAAATGTGTTGCATTATTGTTATATTAATCATATCATCATAACATTGCTAAGTCATGTTGTGTTAATATTTACAGTAATTATTCATACTGCTAATATTGTCTGATAACTGTTTTATAAACTCAGGAAAATGTTTTTTTATTCTGACGTCTATAGGTTTGTGGGTTGCATTCTTAGGTGTTTATTAATCCATTGTGGATGACTACACGAAGACATGACATATCTAGGGAAGATGTATCCAGTAATAAATAAGTACATAATGGTAAAAAATAATTTTAAAATAAGATTGTGAAGTTTAGAATTCCTAAAACTGTTTTTCGTCGTTTTCGAAACCATACCAAACACGCCCTTCAATATAATAATATTTTAAATGTCACAATCTTTATTTTGTGAGAGACATTGGATTTTAGAAGTAGTTAACAGATATATTATAATTAATTTATGGGCAAGCAGCCTAGGCTGATGGGCCCAACTCAATGTCTGTGCCATCTGTCGTTCTGAGAAAGTCATCCAGCCTGTTCTTAAAAGCGTTCACTGATGGTGCTTGTATCACATTTTCGGGTAAACGGTTCCACATATTCACTACTCTATTGCAAATAAAGTTCTTTCTCGGATTACTGTGAAATCGTTCCTTGGTGAGCTTCATTGAATGTCCTCTCAAATGGGTATTAGTATTCAGGGTATAAATGGAGTGTGATAATAAATATACAGCGAAGAATGTTAAATATCGAATCGCATCCCAGGAGTTCCCGGTAGTACAAAACGTAAGTATAGCGTTTCCTTCTCGCTTCATTCACCAGCCTTCATGACACAGCGGATGAAGTACTGGCGTGTTAAGCTGGAGGTCTGGGTTCGATTCCCGGTCACGGCAGATGGATGGATTGGAATTGGTGAATGTTAGTCAAGTGTAAAATGATCACATTAAACCAGCCGATGATCGGTCATAAGGCTGACGGAAAGTCCACCCTTTGCTGTATATCAGTTGAGATAACTACTTAGTGGTATATGATTAATCCATCCTTTGCTGTATATCAGTTGAGATAACTGGTAAGTGGTATATGATTTTATGTTTTGTATACGTATTGCGCAGGTAGGACTATCTTATGACAAGCTGGATTATTCATAATATACGTGCAATAATATAATGTTTATGTAGGTAGCGATAAATTTAATATAAGATAGGTTGTGAAATTAATATTTTTCTACGGTTATCATTGGCTGTCCCATAATGTTCCTTTTTTTTAAATAGAAACGCAATCTTCTTTTGTCTCATAACTACGTTTAGACAATTTTTAACATTGACACTATCCAGTAAGTTTTTTATTGAAAAAAACAACTCTAGTAAGCATTTACTCTCTATATCATTTTTTGTGTTTTTTTTACTACCTTTGTATTTATTTTTTTAGTATTATGAGTTCTATATATTATTACAATTGATAGAACATTAATAACATCCAAATCTAAAGAAAAGTAACAAGACAGCATTGCGGAGAGAGGGGCACTATTTAGCATATATTATGAGGACTTAATTAAGTTCCATACTAATTCTATCCAAGTACTATCACTGAGGGTTGATTGGCAGAAATCACAACTAGGCGAGAAATCCCTCCTTCACATGTGTTTTTAGTCTTTATTTATCTTCCAGATATGTTAAGATTTTAACATATGCACGGCATGCAAAATAATCCATCGCGTAAACTCTGTAATGTACTGATATTACATATGAAGTTTGCAAACCAAATTATCTGACCCACAATTCACATGTTAGTATTTTAACATATCTGGACCGCAAGTATGCAGCGTGGTTGAGTCCCCATGTACTAAATAGTGTCCCCTCACTCCATACCGGTGTCTTTCTACATTAGTTCAGTTTTGAATGTTATACATGTTCTAACAATTGTAATTATGTGTATCATTCATTTGTCTATTGTATTAAGTATGTGTATTATTGTATTGTTATTGGATTAAAAATTATGTTTACACAAATTATTTGTGTATTCGCAATATGGAATTTCATAATAAAAAACTTTTACAATAAAAAAATGTTTTATTATATAAATACATATGTAGCGATATGACAACATTAACATTTGGATCACTGGATGGATCTAGAAGAGACAGAGAGAGAAGAGATTCGGTGATATGGCAATGATGGAATTAGAAGCAGTTCTCGACAAAATCAAAGGAGGAAGACACTTACTCAGTGCAATATTGATGTGCCAGATGGATCGGCCACATAGTGCGTCAAGAGGGTCTCCTATTTGAATTAATTGAAGGAATGAACGAGGGGACAAACTACAGAGGACGACCAAGGAAAGAATACCTGGACGACCTGTGCCACGATATGAGCTTTCACTCATATAGAGTTAAAAAGAACCGCACAGGACAGGGATGAGTGGAGGAGGAGACATGGGGCTTTGCTGCAAACCAATTGTAACGATTGAAACTGGAGAAGAAGATATTTCAATTTGTTCTTAAACATATTTAATACAGAAATTGTTGCAATTTTTTGTAGCCATATCACCAATGATATAGTTCTGCAAAGAAGTCCACCACTCAATCACGAGATCTCTCTTTAGAGTGCAACCAGGCGGTCTCACAAGCATACCTATACATTAAAGTGTCATCTTTTGATGAGGTAACGCACATATCTGTCACTGTTTACCCAGTTTGTAACATCAAATACAAAATTCTTAATAATAATAGTAGTAGTACGTAGCATATAGTATAGTATCAAAAACAGCAGACTGATTGGGAGTAAATTGAAAAAAACATTTATCTAAATAGCTGTAGTTGCCTCTCATATATTGTAGATTGGTGTATTTGAAACCAAGTGACTTGTTATATGAAATATTTATATGGGTTATGGCTGCTTTTGTTGCCATGTTAATATCTTACAATGTGGAGTTTTACAATAGGAACATGCACCACATTCGTAACACAATTTACGCCAAACGACAGATTACTGTTTTTGATAATATACGACTAGTGTATGATAGACGATAATTTCTTTGCTCAATAACCAGTGAGAATCATTCCCTTCTCGACTTGATCGGCTTTTTCTTTTCCGACGAGTATTTCAGAGAGTGCCAGACCGAAGGCGAATGCTGTCCCGGGGCCCTGCAAACAATCAAAACAAATGTGAATAACTGTGGACAAAAGTGCCGCCTTGGGCAATTCGATCCTTACATAATTTATGTTAAAACAAATCGTTGCAAGAAGTGTGTGTAAGGATGGGGAAGTCCGGGGTTCCGTTCTCTCTGCCTACCTCACAAGACATGAAGCCTGAGAGGATAGAATAGAGTAGAACATAAGTATAAAAGTAACGATGTAGAATTAACTGTACAAATATCATTTAAGAGGTATCGTATTGACCATATTCTTGAGGACGGATAAGTGTGGAATGAGAGAAATTGCAGAGCGTGTATTATGAACGAAATACATAAATGAAATACTGATATTACACTGTACGTAAATGAGTCACCTTAGCACGGGCTTTGCCTAGTTAGGTGGCTAAATTATAATCATATTTCTATGCTTGAGAAAATATGTAAATAAAATAGAGTTTGAGAAAAAATGTTATGAAAGTGGTGGAAGCGAGAGATGTGTGCAAGGATCTATCCTAAGGGTATGACACTCAACTCTTTCTGCTTACTCCATAAGGGATACGGCGTAATGGGATAAGTAGATAGAGACATCATAACTAACCCGACTTGTGACAATGTTTCCATCGACAACAACTTGCTGCCCTTCAACATAGCTGTAGCCATCCATGGCTTGCTTAGTGCTGGGGTACGAGGTCACCTTCTTGCCCAGTCCTATGCTGTGAGCCTTGAGGGCCGTGGGGGCAGCGCATATGGCAGCCACAATACGTCCAGAAGACTCCTGTTCCTTCAGTAACTTCCCCACGACGGAACTCTTGGCTAGTTTGTCAGATCCGCCTAAGCCTCCAGGTAATATCACCTGAAAAATGGTATTTATTCACTATTTGGAGATGATACGGTCATAATATTAAGATTTTCTACTGATGGTACATGGTGGAAATACATTTTAAAGGTAAAGGAAGGCTCACTATATTTTTGCGAAACATGCAAATTCCATTTTATAAATTAGTAGACATTCATATTTGTACTCAACAATTCGTAGGTAACTTAACTGATGTACAGTGTAAGATGGGCTTGAACACACAGGCTGAGTATTCTCATATCTTTATCTCTGTTTGACAATTCCGATTGGAACAATCAGCCGAGACTCATCTGGTGACAATTAACGACAAAAAAACAAAGCCCTGTATTTTTTTTTAAATGAATCTGGGTTTATTGAAATAAACCCAAATACATCTTTGCACACTTCATAGAAAGCTTAAAAGCTTGTGTTGTGAAGTGGAGTAAGTCGGGGATTGAACCCGCTCCCACTGGATTAACAGTCGAGCGCGTAACCAACCAGGCTACCGGCCACCTCGAATATAAAATGACAACATAAACAAACATATTGGTTAGGACGACATAGGAATAAGTCTATGAAATATGTGAATGTTGCTTCCTTACAGCATCGTAAACTCTGGTTTTGCCGAGAGCATCCTCCAGTGAAACATCAGGGACAAGCACAACCTGTCTGGAACACTTCACAGCTCCGGAACCTTCCAAACCAGCCAATGTCACTTCCACCTGAAAATTCAACAATCCATAGGCTTCTTTATCAATGGCAACACTTTTCTCAACTTAAAACACATAGCTTTATATTTGTATATTGTTTTTCTGATTATATAACAGCAATGTTATCATTTATGTTTATTATTATCATCTTACGCCGGCTCTACGCAGTACGTCGACAGTGATTACGGTCTCCATTTCTTCAGCTCCCTCAGCCAACAGAACTAAAGCCGTTTTACCCATTCTGGTATTACTTGTATGAATCCCTTTCAAGTTAATACAGAAACACACAGTATTTTTAACTTTTACAGCAGAAAATACCGGTCTACTTCTAAAGAATAATCCAGAAACCGGCCGAAAAAACATGAAGGTTACGCAAATGTCAAAGTGACAGAACTTCTTCTATGGTTTAGTTCCTGTCGCGTAACATTTTTTTTTTGAGGAATTTTATGAAATCAGTTTTCTCGTAATCCTGTCATAATACATAAACACTTACATATCAATAATTTGTTATTTGATAAAGTCTATATTAACATATTTTTCCATATTAAAATAAGGGTTAATAACACTTATTTTAGGCAATAGAAACAATACACGGATTGCATGAAAGCAGACCGCATATGGGAGAACGACGTCACCGCCGATGCTGCGCTGTGATTGGTCGATCGAACGCGCGCGCAATTTGAAAGATTTGCGCATCGGTTACTGAAATTTTTTTGAATCGAATGCGCGCGCGTTTGACTAATTCTCGAGATTCTCTTCTCATTGTTTCATCCGATCGTTAGCGGGAAAGTTCATGAGCGTGTCGGTTACGAAAAAATCCTTTATAATGTCTTTCAAATTACCAAGTTTTTGCGAATATAAAGATGAAAATCCAGAATTAGTGGATGGTAGTTATAGTTTAAATGCCAAGCTGTTCTCTTCTGAAATATGTTCAGAATGGATCCAAGAATTTGGAAAATTAACATCCACTAAATGGATTTTACGAAGCTCCAAAGCCGCCAACAAACGAATCGTTTTCTGGTAAGTGTTTTATAAAAGTTTGTACTCTTTATAGTACTTTAATTATTATTTAAATAATGTTTAATACATAGTATATTCTATGTCATATTCTAAAATGTTGATTTTAGGATGAATTCGCTTACGGTCTTAGTCCATGTAATGAACTTATCCAAGTGACATGAATGTTCACACCAATGAACTAATATTATAATGAGTGGCAAGCCAACCACTTGAATGTGTGTCCAAATTCTAAGCGAATTCATCCTGAAATCAACATTTTATTTTTTTTCCATACAAACATAAAACACTCTAAATTGTGTACTGAGTTAAATAAATAAATATGACGAATTTCATTAATGTGACGTAAGCAAAGAGTGTATGCAAGAATATGACAGTGTGGCGTTCTGTCCTCTCTACTGTGAAAGAATAGTAGTAGCTGAATATAAGTATGTATTTTAACAAATAATATCTACTCCATAGAATTATAATCTAAGATCTACTCAAAATATTGGTTAAAAAATATTATATACACCACTACGTATGCATAACAATCTCAATTCGCCTAAAGCTTGCGAAGATATTTCATTTACTTCGGCAGTATTTTGTATAGTAAAGGGTCCAAAATCTTATTTTTTTTTAGCATTCTTATACATCATATTTCTAAATCTTTATTCATAAAAAAATGTAGCAACACATGGTTTATTATGCTAGTAAAACATTCAAACCATCTACCTAATATGTATGTACAAATGTATCTGTGTACCCCATACTATGTAGACAAAGATAATACCTAAAACATGTGTTGTACAATCTGTTGTCATGTTGCACAATAATAAAGGTTTACAAAAAAAAAAACAATAAAATCATTCAATGGACAGTGGTGTTTTCCAAGGAACACATTCCAATACTAAACAGTATGTACATTGTATATGTGGCCTATTATAGGTATTAAGATTCTTGATATATTGTTTTGAAACTTGAAATAAAAAGGCACTAATTTGTAGGTACCTATAGTAACTACACTATCTCCATTCACATCCAAAGGTTTGACTTACTTTGAAACAATGAATATGCCAGTCCAAATAATAATTTGTCACGGATGGTCAGAAAAAAAGATATTCTGTAGGGAAATAGATGCCAGATTTTTGAAAAAAAATCAGTTTTAAAAATTATAATGCTTCAAGCAGGCTTCAAGGAATGGACATTGATATTTAGCCTAAAACGGTCAGACCGTAGATTTGTCTTAATTTCATGCATTTGTATTTTCAAAAGTAAATCCATTTCAAATGCAAGATGGAAATAGTTATTTTGCATCTTGCGTTTCCATTATAAATAGATCGATTTCAAATGAAGCACATGGTTTGGTTAATACAATATATGGAGATCAACATGCTGCACTCCTTGCGAACATCATCACTCACCATGCCATCTCCATACACAATAACCCTATGCCTTACATGAGGCGATCAATTCATCAATATACTTCAGCTATAACCAAGTTAGAATATGATTTTATTCTAGTCACTAAGAATCATAGAGATTTAATAGTAGGTAGACAAAATGTGATTCCAAAAACCTGTGTAGAGCTTATATTAGATGTAAAAAGACTAAAAAGTAATCTTAAAATTGATGCACAGTTAGAAGATGAACACATATTGTCAGACTCACGACTGATCTCGGCTGGAGAAGCCATCACAATTTCAGTTGGCTTTAGACGGAAATCAAACCCTCGTCGCTGTGTAACAGTGCCATCTTTAAATTATTATTAAATTTATGGGTGCTCATTTCTTACATAATACGAGCAATAAGTGAACTATGAAAGGCAGAAAAATATAGGACAGGATCTCAAAGGAGGACTTCAAATTTCATGATAGTAATATAATATTTTTTCTTTCAGGAGAGACTATGTTTGTCACCATAATCCATATAGAAAATGTAAATCAGGAGATAGAAAATCAAAAAACCTTAATTGTGAAGCTCGGATTTTAATTGTCATGAAGAAATATAATTGCGTAAGTATGTTCGCCAAATCCTTTCATGCATATTGAAGCACACTTTTTCCCACTTACCAAGGCTCTTCCATAATTGATGAATGTTGCATTTTAAGTACCTACTGTCATCTTCATCAGGTAGCTATATAGTCGTACCTTAAACTTATACAAACACTATAGTGCTGTGTATCATACTGGCATAATACTTCCCTTGTAAAATCGGACGCAACAATACTTCTAATAGAATACCAGCTTTATCCCAAAATATACATAAAACACTTACCGTATTCAACCTTCATGGAAAAAATCATTTCAGGAATTATAAAGTTGTCTTATTTCCAGGATCCTTTTCCGACACAAATCACAATACATAATAAACACAGCCACCCAATTAACAATGCACAAGTTTTATCTTGGTTACCTGGTAGTGCAGAAACTAGAGCTACATATGAAGAATATTTCAGTAATGGAATGGGTATTACAGAAGCAATTAACTTCCATATGAACAAAATAGAAATGCAATATGACGAGGTAGAATTGGCTGATGCCTCAATCAATCCTAAATATCGGACTGTGCGTCATTGGTACGATGTCTGGCGTCAACAGCAGTTGGGTCCACGCACTGGGATGGGTGTCTTTGAGGTAATAACAAGTTTACATATTTTATACAACTATTATTTATTTTTTCAGCAGACATTTTATAGCCATATACAATAACGTACTTTCAATAATATAGTTGTACAATCTGTTCTTCGACAACTGCATGTGTCCATTGAAAGATATTGGTGTTGGTGTGGATTTGAATGAATGCGAGTTACAGGATATTATATCCTGTGTGTACGATAGCTGCGAAAGAGCTGGGTTGAGGATTATACTTGTGTTATTCCATTTTACTTTTTCATTTTTGCACTTTAAATATGCCAGACTACTCAGTAAAATCAAATACTTTATAACAATAGTAACACGGTGTTGTTATTATTATATGCATATATATTTTTTAATTTACATTGTTAGCATTTGAGTACAAGTATTGGTTTATTATTATTTATTATATATTATATAAAGTATGATATTATTATAAGTAGTATTGTATAGACTTTGTAGCACAATAAATATATTGCTTTGTATATCTTTTAAAAGGCTTTAAAGCCGTTTATTGAATAAATAAATAAATAAATAAGTGCAGCTTCTCTCGATTCTTATAATTGCGATACTAGCGCCAAACGCGACACAAATGCGGCGCGAGAATAAAGCTTTCGAAAGAGATCAGCCATTCAATACAAATCATTAGGTACTTTAAAAATATTAAAAAATTGAATGGATTATGTTCATATTTTAAAGAATTGGAAGTATAAAACACGAGAAATATAAACCCGAGTCGATGTCGAGTCGATGAGGCTCGCCACCCATCACGCCGCGTCAAGGGCCAGGGAGGGCGCAAAGAGGAGGGCAGAATGCCGGATTGGTGTGTGGAATATAAGAGGAGATATGGAAGGTAAGATGAATGAATTGCGTGATGTTTTGCATGAGAGGAACTTAGATATATTGTGTTTATGTGAGACGAAAAGAAAGGATAGAGATTGTGATGTGGTGAATGGAATGGCAGAGATGTGGTCTGGAGTGCCTGAAAATGAACATGGACGTCAGGGAGTGGGTGCTATATTATCAAAAAGAATGACTGAATGTATGGTGAAGCGTAATGGGTATGGACTGGTAGGACCGAGACTCATCTGGATTCGTTTCAAGGTAGGCATGACCAGGCTGTTCCTTATTATAGGTTACGGTCCAGGGAATGATGCCTTGGATGATGAGAAGGATGAGTTTTGGAACTTAGTGCGGGAGACAGCGGATAAAAGAAGAGCGAATGAAAAAGTAATATTGGCAGGTGATCTGAATGGTTGGGTCGGTGTCAGAAGGAAGAATTTTGAGAGAGTGTTGGGATTGCATGGCGATGATAGGGTGAATGATAACGGGAAAAGAGTGTTAGAAGTATGTTTGGAGTTGGATCTCTTTGTGGCGAACACATTCTTCGCACACAAGGAGATCCACCAGTACACTTGGCAAAGAGAGAGAGTTGATCGTATTGAAAGGTCGATGATTGACTTTGTATGTGTGGACTCTGAGCTCCGGAAGGCGACAAAGGACACCCGGGCATTTCGGGGCGCCGGACTGTGGACGGATCACTTCCTTGTGATAACAAGGATTGATCTTTTCTCCGGTTGGCGCTCGAGGGCTCGGAAGTTGGAGCCTGTCCGGAGAATCAGGGTCGAAAAACTGAAAGAGACGAATGTTAGGGATGAATATGAAAGACTAACTAACGAAAGGCTAGAAGTACATGATGATGAGGAACGCTCGACGAGTGAACTATGGAATGTTATGAAGGAGGTGCTAGTAAATAGTGCAAGAGAAGTATGTGGAGAAGCGTTGGTAGGAAGGAAAAAAGGTGATGCGTGGTGGGATGATGAGGTGAAGGATGCTGTAGTGAGGAAAAAGAAAGCGTGGAATGATGTGCTTGGTGCGAAATCAGATGATGGAGGTGAGAAAGAAAGAAAGGAGAATATATATAAAGCGTGTAGGAAAGAAGTGAAAGAAATGGTTTGCCAGAAAAAGAGAAAACTTGAGGAAGAGGAATGTATGAAATTATCGAGGAACGCCGAGGAGAATTTGAAAATATTCTGGAAGGAAGTAAAAAGAAAGAGATCTGGAAGTGAGAAAAACAGTATGAATTGCATCAAAGATAAGAATGGTGATTTAGTGATGAATGGAGAAGAAGTTGTTGAAAGATGGAAAGAATACTTCGAAGAATTGTATGAAAGTGGTACTAGTACAAACCAGACGAATGTTGCAGATAGTATGAATGTAAATATTGCTGAGGACGAGGAAATACGTATGAATGAAGTTGTGCTTGCATTGAAAAAAGCAAAGAATGGTAAAGCTGCGGGACATGACTGTGTGGCCATAGAGTTCATCAAGCAAGGTGGCCCGAAGATTCTCGAGTGGTGCCTGAGGCTCTTCAACTTGTGCTGGGAGAGTGGCTGCACTCCTGAGGATTGGAGGAGGGCAGTCATCTGCCCTTTGTACAAGGGGAAAGGCTCAAGGTTGGAATGCGGCAGTTATCGGGCTATCAGTTTGCTGAGCTCTGTGGGCAAACTGTATGGAAAGGTATTGATTGAAAGAGTAAGAAAAGTGACTGAAAGTAAAGTATGGGATGTGCAGGGTGCTTTCATGAGTGGCAGGGGGTGCACCGATCAGATCTTCTCCCTACGGATGGTCGTGGAGAAGCTTCTGGCTAAACACCAGAGGCTCTTCTGCGCGTTCGTGGATCTGGAGAAGGCATACGATCGTGTGGACCGAGAAAGACTGTGGCGTGTACTGTCGGAATATGGGGTGAGCGACCGACTGATTGGCGCAATCGCGTCTCTATATACGGAGAGCTCTGCTTGTGTCAGGGTGAATGCTGCGTTGTCGCAGTGGTTCACTCTCACAAAAGGGGTTAAACAGGGTTGCGTCATGTCGCCTTGGTTGTTCAACCTGTTCTTCGACTACTGCATGCGTCCTCTGAATGAGCTGAATGTTGGTGTGGACCTAAATGGAGTGAAAGTATGTGCGTTAATGTTTGCAGATGATTTAGTGTTGATGGCTGATGATGAATGTGAGTTACAACGGATAGTATCCTGTGTGTACGAAAGCTGCGATATGAATGGTATGAAAATGAATGTAAATAAAACGAAAGTATTAGTGTTCGAAAGAGAGGAAATAAGGACAAATTGTGTGATAAAGGTTGGTAATGACTGTCTGGAGCAAGTGAATGAGTATGTATATTTGGGAAGTTTGTTTACTAGAGATGGACGCTGTGATGGAGACATTGAAAGAAGGAAGCTGGCCGGTACTAGGACGAATGGTGCGATCGGTCCGATTGTTAGTAGTAGCAATGTGTCTATGAAAGCAAAAGTGCTAGTGCACAATGCTGTCTTGGTGCCGACCCTGATGTATGCTAGTGAGACGTGGACGTGGATGAAGAAGGATGAATCAGGGTTGAATGCAGTAGAAATGAGGTCATTAAGAAGAATGTGCGGGAAAACGCTGAGAGATAAGATAAGGAATGAGGTTATTAGGGAAATGAGTGACTGCAAGACTGGTGTAGTGACAAGAATGAAAGTAAACAAACTAAGATGGTTTGGGCATGTTGAGAGAATGAATGATGACAGGATGACAAAAAAGATATATCTGAATGAGCGAAGAGGGGTGAGAAAGCGCGGCCGTCCGAGACTGACCTGGTCCGATCATGTCGACCAGATCCTCAAGGATGGACGCGTTTTGAGTAAAAGGAATCGGAGAGCGTGTATGACTAATTGCATGAATGTGACGGAAGCTAGGAGTGTGTGTAAGGATAGGGCTGTCTGGCGCTCTGTCCTCTCTGCCTACCCTGCAAGGGATGTGGCGTGAGGGTATAGATAGATAGATAGATAGAGAAATATAAACCCTCTATTCATCATTAGAAGGATATAACACTCATAAATGCCGATTAAATGCTGTGGGAGGATTTAAAAACTGTTTAATTTTACTGCCTATTTATTCACGTAATGTATGAGAAAGTTCGTACTAAGGTATGTGACGACAACTTTTGGACTACATAATGGGCATATAATAAAAAGTATTTGGTCTTTGTTATATGCTATTTACATACACGAGAGATGTATTAAATTTTTGTTAGTACAAACAAATTCAGTAGAAATGATAATAACTCCATAATTCAATCAAATCGTATAATTTTCTCAAGCTGTCCATACAATATCTATAGGGGGGGGGGGGGGGGGGGATATTTACTTTAGTTACGGTTCGTTAGATGGCTCTCTAGTAATAGTATGATCGCTACTTTGTATGGAAAATGTCAGAAGCTGCACGTATTACTACTGTTATAAAGTATTTGGTAAAATGATGCAAAATGCTCTAAAACATAAATACGTTTTACTCACTTCCTATGTGAACCACGGCGATAAAACTTCTTCACAGCAATTGTAGGTATAAAACATACTAGTAAATATCAAAACTATCCCTGGCTGCGGATGGGCCAAATCCATACAAATTTGACCATTCTCCTTTCCTTAATTCTTTTTTTTTTACTTACAAGCACAATACTAAATAAATTCACATTTTCAGAAACTGGGAGAAAAACAAGCTGAATATGAAAAGACTGGGGTGACCATAAAATACCACGAAGACCCATTTACAATTATCATTGTGACCAACATCATGAAGAGGGCTCGGGAATTTGCCAGGGATATTGTGTTTGTGGACTCGACGGCCTCCTGCGATGCTGAACATCATTCGATCACATTTATGCTCACTTGTACTCAGGCTGGAGCTGTTCCTTTGGCTGTTATAATAACCAAAGGACAGACCATGCAGGAGTACGAGTTTGCCTTCAGGGCCATTAGGCAACTGATGGGCAACACAGGGTTTGGGGGAAGTGCTTTCCCCCAAATCTTTATGACGGATGATAGTGACGCAGAAAGGGGGGCTCTTAGGGGGGCATTTCCCGAGTCCACTCTGTTGCTGTGCGTTTTTCATGTTGGGCAAGCTGTGTGGAGGTGGTTAGTGGCAAAGGAACACAACATACATATGTTGGACAGACAACACCTATACCATCTGTTCAAAAATATGATAGTCGCCAGCTCTGAGGCAGATGTGCAGAATTCACATTTTATCCTCATAACAGATAGTACCAGCGTGAAGTATGAAAACTGGTTGGATTATGTAGGGACATACTGGCGTGATAGGCAAAGTTGGTGCCTGGCATATAGAGACACCACGACACATGGGAACCAGACTAATAACTATGCAGAAATTAATGTCCGCATATATAAAGATAATGTCCTGTCTAGGTGCAGAGCGTATAATGTTGTCGCACTAGTCGACTTCACTTCTTGCGTGTTAGAAGAGTACTACACCAGAAGATTACGAAATTATGCCAACGGGAGAACCGATAAAGATAGGTTAATCTTCCAAAAAACAGAAAAAAAAAGTGCCTATTTAAAAAGACAGGACATAACAAAAACGGACAGCAACAATTTCTTGGTTCCAAGCGAAAAAGAAACTACAGTAACATATGAAGTGGATGTGAGGATAGGTAGTTGCACATGTGAACATGGTAGGTTAGGTAATTTGTGCAAACATTTAGTTGGTGTATGGGTTCATTATCTTGGTCTGAATAGTCAAGGTGCTCATTTGGAAGATCGTTATGCTATCGCCAAACTTGCATTAGGCGACAAGGCTAACACAAAAGACTTTTACGCACCCTTGCAAGTTTCACACACCCCTGATGTTTCACAAAGTGCCCAACCCTCATGTTCCACTGAAGAACCACGTTTATTTGCCACAGATACACCTCCATGTGACATTGACCCATCATGTTCTATGGAAGCAAGTCAAGAGAATTTGAGCCAAGTAATCGAAGTGCTCATCTCCAAAATTGAAAAGTTTGGGTGCAATCCTTTAATGTACAAGCGGTGGCTTCAACGTCTTCAAAAGGTCAACAGCAGGAATGCGTTAGAGACATGCATGGCAACATTTGGATCCAGTATACAAGTGAAGCAGCATAGAAGATCTGCCATTCACGTGCAACCCACTGCCATCAGCAGAAGAAGAGCTGGAGCTACACGGGGATCCAAACGGCTGCCAGGTGGTCGTCCAGCTGTCGGTGAACCTAAAAGAAAAAAGAAAAGGCCACATAACTTATCTCTTAACATTGCACACAATGTGCCTAATGCCACAATGCATTGAAACACTGAAGGCAAGCAATGAAGGTGTTGAAAGCTTTGTTGTTAAATCATGTTACTCTATATGTGAAATGTGGAGTGAACCATTTACATTCACTTCAGCATTCAACAGACTATTATAAATTGTATATACCTAATTTCATTTCATTGTACTTTAAATGTCCTATTTTATTCCTGATGAAATGACAATTAATTACAAAGTAGAATTCATTCAAATCAGAATGCATTTTTTTTATTTTGGCGCTCTAATTTTTTCATCCAATCAATATCAACATTATAATATTATTAATATTTCACGAGAAAAATGTTCCTTCAACAAGTAGAATTTGTAAATTATTATAATATACTAGAGGGTACCTACCCGTGAGGCTTGCTTAAATATGTTTTTGTGTAACCACCTATTACTTCACCTATTACCACCCTTCAATGTTCCTCGAGTAAACACAGGAAGATCACAAGGCTCCGTCTTTTCCCCATCTCTCCAATATCGTCATGAAAGTCGTAAGACCAGATTCATATTGTCGACTTTTTTAGTTGGCGCCCACCCCTGAAAGCCAAAAAACTCCTCTTACATGTCTATCTACATACATACATAGGTACTTTACACACATATAGAAGGTGGGTACTTTAAATAGTTCGATTTGCAATCTTTACGTGTATATGTACATACCATATAGTATGTATGAGAATTCTATTTTCATTTTCTGTTACGTTGTATAAAATGGTACTTACTTGATTATTTCCACGAAACAAATATTTCAAAACTAGTTTAAAAAAGTGAGACTTCACGAAGATTTCTAGCCACCAACAAAGGCGTCGCTGCTTTAAATTTACATACATATTCATCGAACTTGCAAAATTTTCCAATGGGCAAGCGTTACATACCTACATGAATTGGATAATACGAGTATTATGTAATATATAAATAATACAGCACTGGATTAAACTTGCGCAAGACCCATAGCAAAATTATGCATGCCCTGATAATGTATCAAATATTTTATATTTATAATAATTATGGTTAAAAGTTCTTTTTAATAATTGAAAGAAATTATACAAAAATTCATCTCCAAAAAGGAGACGATATGTTGCATAATTAATTTTTATGTATGAGGAAATGTCAATCAGAGCCCTTTACACTCTGATTGATCTGATAATGATTATTGTTCTTGTTATTGTTTGATAATATGCTATAATTATAAAAATTGACGAGTCCAGGTGCCCGAATGGGCCTACAGATGATAGAAAACAATAAAACAATGAGAGAGACATTATATACTTTCACTTTCTTATATTCCTAATAAAAAAATACTTAGAAAGCATGGTTTTATTTCTGAAACGTAGAGAAAACAAAATAAAATGGAAAAAACAATATTAGGATTATTTTCCATTAATTATATACTCACATAGACTCCTCATGTGGTCTCGGGCATGAATTGAATTTCAAATTCCAGATAGAACTGAAGGCCTCCTCCTTTTCCGATGCTGCTTCTAGGGAAATGTACGAGAAGCACAGCACAGCTTTCTCGCCTATTCCACTGAGTAGCCTCAGCATTGTTATATAATATACTTTCTATTTATCAATTTCTTTAACCCATAAGAGATATTTATAACATCTCCCTTGTTGCTGAATCTTACTTATTTATGATGTACATTATTATAATCATTACTTTCAAAGTTCTCTTCATGTATAAAGATAATAATTTGTGATGCACTCTCCTTTATGTTGCTGGAAGTTTTAATTTTTTTATTTCCAATATATAATTTCATTAATTCAGCTTTGGAGTTACAGTCACGTACCTAAAAACATACATACATGTACTAATAAACATCACAACCACACAACATTTAAACCTACAATACCAATGAAATCAAGGTGACTACTGGTGATTTCTCTAATAATAATTATTATATTCCAGATAAATTAATGCACCTAATTAACAATGTCCTCCTACTTCATCAAACCGATGCATCTCTGAATATGTAGCTCCACTGAATAATGTCCCTTACAAGGCAGGCAGAAGGAACAGAACACCACACTCTATGTGTTATTCATTGTCTCCACGTGTCAAACTTTCACGACTGTTACGAAAACCACTCAAAACACACCATTGATGATGAGGCCGCGGGGTTTACGTAAATTAACCAGAATAACAATACATTAAGTAAATTGCAGAACTAATGAAACCAGTCATGAACTGTGTTTGTGATCATTTGCGACGAGATGACAGATCCGACATCGAGCTGTCAAAGGCAGCTGTGCATACGATGGCATTGGCATTTGGCTAACGATCGACCAATCACAGCGCAGCATCGGCTAAGCAACCTACTAGGCATCGGCTAGGCATCGGCGGTGACGTCATTTACCCACATGCGGTCTGCTTTCATGCACACGGATTGTGTCATTTTTTACAAGTGGCAATAAGATTTTGACAGCTTTTCTTCTAACCTTTTCTATGGTTTATTGGCGAAAGAAATTTGTCCTGTCATTGGATTGCAAGCGTTTTTGATTTGAGGGTTTATAAATTCTCTGTCTTTAGACGCGATTAATTTAACATAAAAGAAACAAAAATGAGCGAGAAACCTAAAGTCGATCTTGGTCTTTTGGAAGAAGATGATGAATTTGAAGAATTCCCCGCTGAAAGTGAGTACTTTTATTCAATAACTCTTTGTTGTAAACAGCTAATTATTTCTCCAAAATTTCATCTACTCTCCTGTTTTGAAGCGTTTTAGAACTATTAAGTATCTATGTTTTGTGCTTAGTAATACCCAGACCTAACTCTAGAATATTTGAGACGCAAAATACATTCATATTATAACCTTAAATACGTATTGTGTATGGAATTGTTGAATCAGGTCGTTTAAAGTAATTTAAACAACCTAGAGCTGTTCCTTAGTTGATTGCATACAGATTAGTTGAACTCCGTACAGCAAAGATGTTTTATTTAATAAATACCTACTAAAAATATGTTTATGTATCAGAATTTGACATCAGATTCAAAGGTGTACATAACCTAAAATCATTTGTACTACTTTCCACTATTGGGGCTCCTCCCGGGCTACGTTCTGTATCCGTTACAATTCACTCAGTGATTCGCTCGATTGTTTATGGTTACATTATTCTCCGTTCTATCATCCGTGCAAGTTGACAGGTTGTGCGATTCAACCTGTTCTATGTGCACAGTTGCTGGAAAAGTGTCACATTCAAGCTGGTGACGAACCTCATTTTGAGTAAATTATTGTAAACAGGCGGGGCATCAAAATAAAACACTTTTAGATAACTTTAAACTTGTATTTTCGTAAATTCAATTTATAGCATCATTTCACATCTATATAACACATCTACCCTCGACAATGCCATCCGCCATATTGTCAATTGCCACCATGACACCTCTACATCCTGTCTCCAAAGGGCCTACTACTAACGCCATCTCTTGGCCACATTATATTTTGTAATATTTTCTACAGATTGGGGTACAGAAGATGGAGATGATGAGGATGTGTCTGTCTGGGAGGACAACTGGGAAGATGATAATATCCAGGACGACTTTAATCAGCAGTTGAGAGCGCAACTCGAGAAACAGAAGATGCAAACGGATTAATACTTCGCGTGGAATCTCGATGTTGTATAGGATATAACATAATATTACTTTATTATTAAGTTAGCTTGTAAGCAGATCCAAATTAAAATCAATAAAAATAGTTTGCTTATGGTTCAAAACGGGATCCGGACAAACGGCCGACAAGACATACGGCCGACAGGACAAATGGCCGACACGGACAAATAGCCGACAAGACCAATGGCCGACTGGTACAAATGGCCGAAAGACGAAAGGCCGAAATCCAAACGGCCGACATGGACATATGGCCGACAAGTACAATTGGCCGACATCCAATAGGCCGACACGGACAACTGGCCGACAAGGACGAATGGCCGACAGGACGAATGGCCGACAGGACGAATGGCCGACACAAAAAAAAGATTGAAATAATGATCACATCACAAGTTTGAAAAACAAAGTTGCCAGTTTATTCTAACAATCCAAAATTTGGCTAGTTTTTTAAACAACAGTTCCGAAATATAATTTGAAAGTAGCGAAAAAATGTTACCATATCTTATTATCACATCAAGCAACACTAAACCAAGTTTGCTCCGTGAGACCGAGGCCGTCGCCATATTGTTCATGAAGGCCGGGCCCAACTGACAATTGACGATGGTTACGCCATCTAAATTGTATGGGAAAAAATATTCCGTAATTTAAGTATTTGTCACCGAGACAAGGTGTTTGTCACCGATACAAGGTGACGTCACCACTCATGGCGGTGATGGAATTCGAGGATGTAGGCTTGTACTCTACTATCGCAGGCTTCGGTGAGACTTCTGAAAAAAAGACAACGGTAACACTGTTTTTGCCAATATCACCCAAGGTTAAATAGAATCTGCTCCTGAATTTACGTAACCACTGTATACTTAATAAGTGTGAGACATACTTGAAAGAATTACCTACTACTAGCGCCGCGAGTAGCCGCTACACGAATTAGATCAAAAACACCAAGCAGACATGGGACATTACTTTTTCAACTTTCCAGCGAACATGCAGGTTCTCAATTTTTAGGCGTTAAAAACGGTTTTTCATTTGTTTCGGCTGCAGGTGCCTTTTAGCGCTTAATTAAACCTTACTAGTATAAATAAAAAACAACCTAACCGGTCAACATTATTTTTTACAGTAATGTCCCATGTCTGCTGGGCGATGCTTGTTAACCATTATCTTGATTGAAAACGTCATTGACGGCCATTCGTCCTGTCGGCCATTCGTCCTTGTCGGCCAGTTGTCCGTGTCGGCCTATTGGATGTCGGCCTATTGTACTTGTCGGCCATATGTCCATGTCGGCCGTTTGGATTTCGGCCTTTCGTCTTTCGGCCATTTGTACCAGTCGGCCAGTTGGTCGTGTCGGCCATTTGTCCTTGTCGGCCGTTTGTCCATGTCGGCCGTTTGGCATTCGGCCATTTGTAGTAGATTCGGTTCAAAACACCTAGCATATGTTACTTGAATATGGATTTCCATTTAACACAAAAACATTTTTTGATTCCACAGAAACTTATTCCTGTTTTCCCAACATTTCTTTTGATAAACAGTTTTGTAAAAAAACGTGCATAAAATAAATTGTTTTATTTTCTCAAATCTGTTATTTTATTTTCAATCCTCGTACGCCTGGTTCAGGTACTGTCGTCGGGGGAGCCCCCTGTGGTTTTTCCCCCCAATCACTCCCTCTATTAAGTCACGTAGGAGAGCCTCGTGGCGCATTATGTGGGCAATCCAGCAGGCACTTTTCATATACGCACACAAGCTTACAATTTCTTCCAATAGGCAACTTTATTTTTCTAACATGGTATCATTTGTCGACTGACAACATTGTGTTCCGTTTTCTATGCAACAAGTAGGAACATTCTTCTTTTGCAAGTTAGGAAAATTTCGTTCGGCTTTCTCTCTCTCGTTGGCTACCGTTCAGAAAGCATGTCTCATAACGCGAAATAGCACTAATATGTGAATAAAGGAAGATTGAGGACAAAGGATTTTCACTGTACCTACGCACCATCTCATCCAAATCCAACTAGATGGCATCTTACATATAATAAAAATGGATGTATGTGATGTGGATAATATAAATTTGGTATACAAATATCTTGCTATCAGGAAACAAATTCTGTGCGGTAGAAACTTCTGGAAATTCAGAATCTTCTGAGAAATTTTGCTGATAAGGGGATCCAAGGTTTGTATGGGGTCATAATATGTGGTATCGTAAGAAAGGGCATTGGAAAAGAAATTCAGATCGTAAGTTATATTTTGTCCAGCTTAAGCTATCGGGAGACACCAAGTGATCGAGAGGATCCGGTCACTGCATACCACCGTGTTTGGTGTCTCATGAAAGATCTTCACGAGCAGAACACAGATCTTTTGTCCAATTTTGAATCGGGCAAGTCATAGTGGGAGACTTGATCAGAACGAAGCAATACAAGCGCTCAGAGAATTACGTAGAATCTTCTGAAAAGCTGTGGAAACAAGGCGAACTTTGTAGTAAAAAATAAAACACTGAATATATTTCAGACAATGATGGAAGTATTTATTGTTCTGCTTCATAAACAATGTAAAGTTAATACATGAATAATTACATAATTATAATATTCTCGCAAATTCACATATTGCTGGACAGCATATAGTCATCAAGTTGTAGATATATATATAATTATTATGTAATATATTATCATCAGACACTAAAGTTAATAGTATACTTTTTTTAATCGTTTTCACTTACAACGCTAAGAACAATTTATAATAATAGTTATAATATGGCTAAACCTAATTGCCTCTCATATGTTCTGCTTGTGTCGGATACTACGGACGAGAAAATGGAAGCGGAATATGTGGAATAAGATTTCAACATTGCTGAATCTGGGTTAAACGCAGTGGTAATGCGGTCATTGATAGGAATGTGTGGAAACACATTGAGAGGTAGGATAAGAAATGAGGTAATTGAGATGAATATATAGTGAGTCAAGAGGGTCTCCTATTTGAATTAATTGAAGGAATGAACGAGGGGACAAACTACAGAGGACGACCAAGGAAAGAATACCTGGACGACCTGTGCCAGGATATGGGCTTCGACTCATAATATAAAGAGTTAAAAAGAACAAACTACAGAGGACGACCAAGGAAAGAATACCTGGACGACCTGTGCCAGTATATGGGCTTCGACTCATAATATAAAGAGTTAAAAAGGACCGCACAGGACAGGGATGAGTGGAGAAGGAGACATGGGGCTTTGCCGCAAACCAATCGTATCGATTGAAACTGGAGAAGAAGAAGATGTAAGGCAAGTGTTGGAACTAAAATGTAAGTTGATAAAGTTTAGGCACGTAAAAAGAATATTAAGAATGACCAAGAAAATAAATATAAGTTTGAAAGAGGGGAAGTGTGGTCGTCCAAGAGTTACTTGGAGTGAACATAATATTGACCAGATACTCGAGAACAGACGCGCGTTGAGTGGGAGAAATTACAGGGCAAAGCAAAAGACGTATGTGGGAAGAAAACTGTACGGAGTTCTCGACAGATAGATCATAATAATTTGAAAATAGAACATATGAGAGACGTGAGGTACAAATATGGCCGCCTCAATTCCTTAAGAACAAGACAAAATAATTACATTACAATAGTATTATAGTTATTAATTAATAATTATTATTGCTTCGGTAGAATAGTTCTACATCTGTGGCCATTAAATAAAATCTCACCTCAAAAAAATATTACAAAGTAGAAAATTTACTAACTTATTTGTCTAAAATAGATAAGCAGGAGAGTTTAGTTAGACATATGGCAACCCCAAAACAATATGGCGGTTTGTTCTATTTTTAAAAACAATTCTTTGATAGTGTAGAATTAATTTGAAAACAGTATTATGGCCATTAACCAGCAAAACTAAAAATAAGTCTGCTGTGTTGACATTTCTCAAAAAACTGTCTTGCGTTAAACTTGCATTTAAATTTTAAATATACATATTTTTTGTATTTTTATATTCTAGACAATATGGCGACATTAAAACGTTTATATTTTTATTGTCATTTAGTAAAATATGGCACATTTTATTAAATAGGTACCTAATTAGACAAACATTTTTTTTAAACTGTGTTTTTGCAACAATGACTAGAAAAAAACACAACTATCAAAATAAAACATTCAAATTACAAAAAAAAAATGTGGAAATGATTCCAAATTTAAAAAAATAAAATGTCATGACTCGGTGTTCCACAGATGTAGATACGTAATATAATGTGGTATACTAAGATTTAAAAGTAGTAGACTTAATGTTAGGAAGGAATACATTAACTCCCGGACACTTAGCACCTAACAATATTCATATTATATAATAATAATACATCTTCGTATCAAAATTAAATATAATATAATAAATGCATGGAAGCTGAATACAAAATAACAACACTTACAATTAATAATATAGTAATCTCTCAAATTCACAGGTTCCCTAAAATCAAATTATTTTTTTTATACGGCGATACGAAACGTCATGGATTCTTTATGTCAAATTCATTCAAGTCCAATAACGAGACCGTAGACTTATATATTAAGTACCTAGATGGCGTACTTAATGCTAGTAGTGAAGTAAACTGGTGCTCACAAACTGTCAAATCGTATGGAGAATTTTGACATTTCGTGGGTGACTTTTTCGCAATTTTGTTCTCATAGTTAAAAACTGTATTAGTTTTAATGTTATTTAGGATTAAGCCATAGTTTTAAACATACTTTAGTGTTTATTACTGATATCTTTGTTAATAGTGTGAGTTTTGCGACTCTGAAATATCAAAAAGTTCCGAGCGTGAAATTGCGTTACTTCCTTTCTATTGAAAATACATAGTGTCAGACGTCTATAATTGGAAATTAGGGAACCAAATCCGAGATAAAATGACTCGATAAACATTGATCTAATAGACAAAAAGCATTTGCATTGATTTAGACCCTTTTATTTGACGTTGGCAGACATAGTTTTACAGCTAATCAACATTCACATGCCTTGACTGACTGTAAAAGGACCTAAGTTGCAAACAAGCAGACTTCTCTTAAACTAAAACACTTTGTTTACATAATAATAATATAATATAGCTAGCGTATCACTAACATTCTTTATGGTACACACCCCCTATCACAGATTAATCCAAAAAATAATAAACATCATACAATGTCCTACTAGAAATTACACATAAATACAAAGTATACAACATAAAACACTAATAATAATGGTACCTATCATCTGTCAAATTTGAAAAAAGAATGAAAAGTCATTATGGCAACATTCATTGTATTATATTCTATTTTTAAAATCATGGAAGCCATTTTAATTTGGAAATTGATTTGAATTATTTTACTCCTATCAATGCCATGATGACTTTAATGAAAGAAGGATTCGTTCACGGAAATATGAACTCGAATACCTTTCTCATTTTGCAAATTTTCTAACTGAGTGCCAATAGAAGGGATCTTTTTACAGTAAATAAATTGTTGTACAGTCTGTCAAGAATGAAATGGTGTTGGATTAATTGGGAACTGCAATTTTGTTAGCTGGCAACGATGTCAATTTTTAAAACTTCTACCAGTGGTCTATGGTCGCCAAAAATCATCATCAACCATCTATTTCTTGACAAACCATACAACATCTTTACATATTATGCGAAAAAAATACATGAAAAATGAAAATTTAAGAATAACTACTAAATTAGAAATGCATATAAACATGACTACACATAAATAAAACTTTTTTTTATGTAAATTATTGTACACCAGCATATCGTAATGTCAAATTTGAAATAAAAAACCATAGACTTTTATATTAAGTACCTAGATGGCGTACTCAATGCTAGTAGTGAAGTAAACTGGTGCCCACAAACTGTCAAATCGTATGGAGAATTTTGACAATTCGTGGGCAACGTTTTCGAAATTTTGTTCTCATAGTTAAAAACTGTATTATGTAGTTTTAACGTTATTTAGGAATCAAGCAATAGTTTTAAAGGTGTTTTAGTTTTTATTATTGATATCTTGTTAATAGTGTGGGTTTTGAGACTCTAAAATAGAAAAAAGTGCAGAGCGTGAAATTGTGCCACTTCCTTTCTACTGAAAATACACGGAGTCAGACGTCTAGGGTACTTAATATAATAAAAGTCTATTTAAAAATCCTACAATCTAATGAAATCTAACGTAATTTCTTTGAAACATTGCCATTGTATAAAAATGATGATTTATTTTTTAAACACAACACATATTTATTAAGTATTTTCTATATTATTTTTAATATTTTGTCTCATGCTTTACGTATTTTCGTTACTTATTACAATAATATAATATTTTAAAGAATATTTTTCTCAATTCTCTCATCGCTACAATAATAATTTATTCCAAACATTGTTTTAATGGTATCGCTTGAGTATGGCTGGCTAAAGGCAATTACTAATTAGCCATAAAAAAATATTCAAATATAGAATTCATAGACAATAATTAACTTTGTATCAAAAGTGCCGCCCATAAATA
This sequence comes from Ceraclea dissimilis, assembly GCA_963576895.1. NCBI lineage: Eukaryota > Metazoa > Arthropoda > Insecta > Trichoptera > Leptoceridae > Ceraclea > Ceraclea dissimilis. The sequence goes on from OY756361.1 coordinate 1,152,956, forward strand.
AAACTGGAAAATTTTCTTTTTGTAAAATGTGGTGTTATTTTTCACATTTTTGCCAGAATCTTCTAATTTGGCAAAGAGAAACAAGGATTTTTTAAAGATAAATGACATATTTCGCATTACAAAATGCGAAAATTCACACAATTCATGTAAAATATAAAAAAAATTGCGTAAAACATACGAAATTGCGAATAAAATTGTTACGCCGTAACCGCGAAAATTTCCTGTCATTTGAAATTACCCACATCCCATGAATGGAACGTCATATTATCGTCACATATTTACGCACGTCACAAACAATTGTGAATATAAAATTATATTTGCAGCGAGTTATTATTTGTTTCACATAGTAATAATTAATTTTTAAAATATATATTACAATATTATGAATTATTAACATGAGATCTAAACAGAATAATATTTTTTTCATTTATAAATTACGCAGTATACAAACTAATGTCATCAAATGATTTTGATATTTCTAATATTATGGTATACATCATTTTCTTTCGAATCACATCCTATACAAAAATTACCTAAATAACACTACATTTTATTTATAACATTACTATATGTTACGCACTTACGCTTACATAATTTATATAATGTTATAAATAAAATGCGTGCGTTTATACATATCACTAACGTATACATGAAATTGTATTTTTAAATTTGTTTATAGTTTTTTTTTTATCATTGAATGTTGGTAACATATTGACGTCTAAATCGTAATATAAATTTGTGTTACCACTTACTGCATAAATGAACGTTCGTCAGTTTGAATCACAGTGATGACGACCTTTGTTTTTTTTATAGTTTATGCCATATTTTGAGAATTCCGTTCTAAGCCGCAATGAATTTAATATTTAACTAGTGGTCATATAGTGGTTGGTTGGCAGATATTGCCCATGGCAATAAACCCGCCATTTGTGTATTGCATGTCATTATTTCAATAAAGTTTTTATTTATTTATATATAAATAGAAGCGCAAGTATTTAAAAAAAAATTGAGTTCATAATTGTCAATATGTTACGCAACATACAAAGATAGTTATGCAAAACATAAAAAATTACGTATTATCAGAAAATGATAAATTGATTTGATGAAAAAACTGTGTGCTTGTTCATTATTTTTACAAATGTGAGATAAAACTGGTAATTATAGTTTGTATTGTTTAAAATCTACTGATAGCTATTAATATAATAAATATTTTGAACAATTTGCTGCAAAATCCGATAATTCCTTTTTCTTGTAAACATTTTTTTCTATTCTATCCCGTATCTCCAATAAGACAATGAAATAAATTGGGATTTTTTAAAGTCATAATTATTGGATAACTTTGTATCGGATAACGAGTAATGGTTGGTGCCACTAGCGGATTTAGGGGGGGGGGGGCTAGGGGGCCGAAGCCCCCCCCAAAACCATGGATTACAGTAGCATACATAGAACAAATGTAGGGATTTCAGCCCCTTAGCTCCCCCCAAAACGTTGAGTGACGTTTGTAGTGTTTTGAATACTAAACTAAAAATCTGGTATACTGAATGCAATTCTTAGGCGTCAAGGTCAACAAATTTTAGACGATGACCAAAAAAAAAAAAAGGTCATCAGTTGATTACGGCAGGATTCCACCCCCTTTCCCGCCGCGTAAACGGCTCAAAAAAAAAAAAAAAATAAATAAAAAATAAAAAAAGGTTCAAACCTCGGCGCTGGCGATGTATTTCACACTTTGCGATACAGGCCTTTAATAGCCTAGTGCAGGAAAGTATTTGGGTTTGTGTATGCAAGCCCAGATCCTTTTCTAAAAAAAAAAAAGATTTTCACGGTCTTTGTTAATCTCTTCTCCATTCTTCTCGGGCGTAGATTGTTGATGTTGTCGAGCTTTCGGCCCATTTACCGGGGCCATCTACATTAGTCCTGAAGATGGCTCCAGCAAGTGGGCCGAAAACTCAACAACACTGTCAATCTACACACAGTACACCCGAGAAGAATGGAGAAGAGATAATTATCAGAGTTTGCAGCGAACTTATCGTTTGAAATTGTCATGATATTACGTAAGTTTATATAAATATTTTTAAAAGATATTTAAATATAATAAAATATTGATAATGTGAGGTAATGTTTTACGTATACAAGTTGTGATGGAGTCTTTACACCCTGGCGACATTGCGATGGCAACACTGACAGAATGTAAACACAGCACTTTATATTTTGTTCATTTTTATTATAGACTTTTATAATAAGTACCTGGATGGCGTACTCAATGGTAGTAGTGAAGTAAACTGGTGCCCACAAACTGTCAAATCGTATGTAGAATTTTGACATTTGGTGGGCAACACGTTGGAAATTTTGTTCTCATAGTTTCTTCACTTCCTTTCTACTGAAAATACATGGAGTCAGACGTCTAGGTACTTAATAATATAAAAGTCTATGATTTTTCTAATTGATAAACCATAGACGAATCGTACATTATTTAATCGACTGGCAACATCGACACTGTCCATAGATAAAAACGTTAGCTGTTTGATTATGTCTTATAAACAAGCACTTTATTGACTACTGTCCTGGTGACAAACGGTTTTGGAATGATCCAGAAAACGGTTCGGTTAGGTTTGTAGGGGCGATTTTTATAGTAGCAAATGCCAGTCGATCATTCCAAAACTGTTTGTCACCTTTATCGCATATTACTGTATTAAAAAATTGTTTTAAATTTATATTTTTAATATATTATCAAATAGTAATAAAAATATTTTATATTACATTCAAGAAAATCGTATAACTCAAGATATTTCAATATTTTTTCGTAATGGTATACATAATTTCATTCAGTATACAATTCTTTATTTGGCAAAATTTTCATACTTTAATATAATCGTTTGCATCATTTGACATTTAAAAGTGTTGCCACTAAAAAAAAATATAATTATTATCATTAATAATATGACCGATGACAGTTAAAAATATTATTACGCTTCGTTGCGTTTTTTTTTCTTACGGCAACATTCATTTTTATGTCACAACTTCGTTGCAAATCTTTCTCCAATAAAAACGCTCTCTTGTCTCTTTCTTTTTCTATACATTTCTAAGTCACTAGATAAAGACAACTAGATTATGTTAGTTTACCTTAATTTAATGAAATCTTCGACATCGTCATTACGTCATAAATATTGGCACATTTTTTTTTAATTTACATCTAAGTTACGTTGTATACACTCGTTCCGACAACTACACACGCGTGTCTGAGTAGAACTGGGGGGGCCTAGATCCTAAAGTAACCATTTTTTCAAAGATATATTTCTGCACACTGTGACTCTCATAATGGTATGTTAGTATATTAATACTACTATTAAGTTTGGGTAGATTTGGGACCAATCATAATCGATAACATTAACCGACTAATAACAATGTTATCCACGATGACAGTAACTGAATGTTAACATTATCCACAATAACATTATCCACGATAACATTAGCTGATAAATGATTGATAACATTATCCATGATAACATTAACTGTGATAACATTATCCATGATAACATTAACTGTGATAACATTATCCATGATAACATTAACTGTGATAACATTATCCGAGATAACATTAGCTGCTGATAACATTATCCATGATAACATTAACTGTGATAACATTATCCATGATAACATTAACTGTGATAACATTATCCGAGATAACATTAACTGCTGATAACATTATCCATGATAACATTAACTGTGATAACATTATCCATGATAACATTAACTGTGATAACATTATCCGAGATAACATTAACTGTGATAACATTATCCGAGATAACATTAACTGAGTGATAACGTTATCCAAGATCAACGTCCAACGTCAACTGAGTTATAACATTATCCATGATAACATTAACTGTGATAACATTATCCGAGATAACATTAACTGTGATAACATTATCCGAGATAACATTAACTGTGGTAACATTATCCGAGATAACATTAACCGAGTGATAACGTTATCCAAGATCAACGTCCAACGTCAACTGAGTTATAACATTATCCACGATAACATTGACTACATTAAAACTGCTGTAATTAAAAGCAAAATAAATAAAAATCTTCAGTGGTCCACGTGCATGCATTGCACAATCGTGTATACAGAGTGTCATGTTGATAACATTATCTAGTTATGTTCCTGTGCCATGGTGTAGTGCTGAGGATGGGTGGCGAGTGGGGGGGATCCTTGCTGTCCCCCCCCTCCCTGCGTTACGCCCCCATCCTGCCCCCCCTGTTGGTCTATCACCAACTCATGTTCCGATTCGGATTCTTCTATATCTTCGTCTTCCTCATCTTCCGATGATGACAGTAAACCTAGAAAAAAGGGTGTTTTTGTTAATTGTACTCATAGATTATGTTGATTGGAAACATTTTCATGCAAGAAGGTAAGTAAATCTGAAATTAATTATAGATAAACTCTGATAAATCCGACCTTTGCTAGCATTTTCTGAGGTAGTGCGGTACGAGAAAGCGGGTACTATCGTCCAATCAGTGATTGTATCGTCCGTTATACGTTATCGTCCGATACAACCACTGATTGGACAATAGTACCCTCTTCCTCATACCGCACCACCTTAGAAAATAATAGCAAAGGTCGCACTTACCAGAGTTTATCTACAGTAGTTATGGCTTTGTTATTCTCAGACGACTATGTACAGAATATAAATGAATACCTGATCCACTGAGTTGAGGCTGTAACGATGAGAGACTGTCTGGCCAGAATCTTTTACTCGCCTGTCCGCTGCTTGCTTTCCTCTTTATGGCACCACCTCCTGTACAAAAAACACACAAAATACATTGTATTACTATATACATATCTATCTATTCCTACTAGAAAGCTCGACAACATGGACAACCTGCACACGGTACACCCGAGAAGAATGGAGAAAATATAAACGTATTTACTTTCATTCTAGTCACAACACCCGTCTTACAGTCACTCTTCTCTCTAATAACTTCATTTCTTATCCTATGTCTCAATATTTTCCCACGCATTCTTCTCAAATATCTCATTTGCACTGCATTCAACCTTGATGCGTCATTCGTCAGCCATGTCCACATCCCACTCATTGGTATTGGAACTATACCATCTTTTACAGTACAATGACTTACCATTATCCTTCCCGTCTAACATTGGTTGTAGAATTCTGCGCCTCGCATTAATGAACCAATTATTCACTTGTAGTAAAGTTAGTCTAGTCTGTGCCGCCAATATTCTCTTCTCTTCCTCAGTCGGATAAGGATGCTGGGGAAATAAATCAAAAACAATTACAGTCCATTTTTTTTAAGAAGTCACACGGTACAAACTTGGTTTAGTGTTGCTTGATGTGATAATAAGATATGGTTTCATTTTTTCGCTACTTTTAAATTATGCTTCAAACTAGCCAATTTTTGGAAAGTGGCAATTTTGGTTTTCAAACTTGTGATGGCGGTTTAAAGGAATTATCAAGTGTTTTTTTCTTTTTCCAACTTGATAAAACTATCTTGCCTTTAAAATGATTTTTCTAGCGTCGCTCTGTAATATTTTCGGCATTGTAGGTTACTTGTAAAATATACAATGTGGGAATATTACAGACCTTTGACAGATCTTATGATGAGATTCGACAATCAGGGCTACCAACAATACAATTTGCAACTCCACTTGGAGCTAACATCCGCATGGTGGCCACGTTAGAGGAAACGATCTGTATATTTATGCTGTCGTATTGGAACGTCACACAAATAAATATAGCGGCGACAGAAGCGTTATGTTGCATTTGCACCACCGCCTCCTAGAGTAGGTACTCTAGCCATGCTGTAACAGTTGGCGACATAGCATAATGATTGCATAGGACCACCTCTTCTGTCAAATCTCCTAACAGAATACAATACGTAGTCCATCATACTTGTTGTCAAGGGACTGTTATTCCATACGTTTCCTTAGCGACAGTGATGGCAACCTCGCCTATAATGTTTTATGTATTAATTCTACATCATGGCTAGAGAAAGAAAGAAATGTCAAGGTGGTGGCGGTAGTACCAATGTTTGTTGAATCAATGTAATAAATAAATAAATAAATAAAATAAATAAAATAAATGTATATGTTATATGGCTTATTTGTATTCACCACTAAGAGGGCAAGATGTGAACCATACATAATTGTTTAAAAGTATAATGTCGTACACACACACATCTTGCCTGTAGGTGAGTCTTGGAAAATAAAAAATAAAAAAAAATAAAACAAAAAAAAAATGTACGTCGTCCAAAAAGGTTCCAAAATGAAAACATAACTCACGACTAGATGTTGAAACAACCACGCTCTCATGGCCTGCGTTGCTGTGCGAGGTAACACTCCCCTCTTGGCTCCTCTGCCCCCCTCGCTCCCCTCCCTGTCGCCCACGCTCCCGTCGTCACACAGCCCCACCGACATGGAGTCCAGGTCGTCAGTCAGGCCGGGGGAGGCCGAACCGCATGATCCGTTGCCTGGAAAATATTAATTATTATTATTTGTTATTGGGTAGGCAGCTTTCGCTGTTTTGACCCAAGTCCCAGTTAGGTTATGTTTATATTATCTAGTCTATTCTTATAGGTGTTGGTGGTAGGAGCAAGTACCACTGACTCTGGCAACTGATTCCAAGCACTGACAGCTCTATTGGTCAAGAAGTGTTTCCGTGGATTGGATGTGAATCTTGTTATTGTCAGTTACAGCTGGTGTTCTCTCAGGTGCACATTGGATTTCATGGTAAACATAGCCGGTAAAATCTAACAGGAATAATGGTTATGCAACACTTTGTACAATTCAATAAGATCTCCCCGATCGCGTATCTCTTTCAGTGTATTGATGATCGAACCGAAATTCTAGAAAAAGAGTAACGACATACTTACCGGTATAACTGTTGTCACTGGAAGGCACACTACTAAGTCCGGCTCCTATTTGACTAATTGGCGTTGAGCCCAGGACGACTGAACCTGTATTGTTACCATGCTGGTGATGAAAGTGTGCCGGGAGCGGGGGCTTGGTGTCTACATAGTGCTGCGAGGCGGCCAGGTGGTCCTGGGAGAGGTAGGCGGGGGGCGGAGGGGCTCCGCCAGAGGGGGGTAACGAGAGGGACGCTGGGGCGCTGGGGGGGACACCTAATTCGGGGTATGGGACTGACGGCTGTTGTGGAACACTCTGAAATTATAAAAAAAACATTACTTAATGCCAAATCAGAGTGTCAAATTATTTTCTGTCGTATACATAAATTAACCTACGTAAAATTACGTCACCTGGGAATAACACGGTATAACTGACAAGACCAAAATTTTGGGAAAAATGAAATCAAAGTTACAAAAACTAGTATTTTGTAAGAGATTTTCGAGAGGTTCTCCACACACACACACAGCATTGTTTCATGTTTCAAACACACATATATTTTATATAATACACATGGAACATTGCTAGTCTCCAATATTAGAAGGAAAAATTACAAGGCATAGTACAAATCCCTGTGGAACTCCACGATAGTATTTAAGGTTATGAAAATTCCCTTTCAGAGCAGAATTCCACGACAATTTAAATCCAACGTCATCATTTCGCGAATTTTTATAAAAAGTATAATTTTATTTCTATAATAATTCAATAAATTGTCTTTCAAACGAATATATCCTTTTAAAAAAGTGTCTACACTGTTTTAGCACTTTTGTAAGATTTATACATTACTTGATACTGTGGTGAATTGGATGTACTGGAGTGTTCTTCGGATATGGAGCCTCCCATTGGCTGGTTGTTGTTGCTCTCACTGCCGGGGTAGTCTCCGGAGGCATAGTCCGTCCTCAGCAGGTTCTCGCTCTGCATCTTGGACTTGAGACAGGCGATGTAGCGACTGCAGAAGTCACGGCACAACTCCTGCACTTTCTCCAACTCCAAGAGATGGATCCTCAGTACTTGAATTGATTTGATCATCTGAAATTATATTACATATTTCTTATTTGCTATAATTTTTTAATGTCACAATTTTATTTGTGAGAAATATCGGATTTTCTACATGTCGTAGTTGAAATAACAAGTAGTTATCTTTTTTTTAAAAATAAATCTGGGTTTATTTCAATAAACCCAAATACACCTACGTACACTTCACAATAAGCTTGAAAAACTTGTGTCGTGAAGTGGAGTAGGTCGGCATCGGAGATCGAACTCGCGCCCGATTAATCAACAGTTGAGTTTATGACTGATATGACTGACAGCAGCTTATGACTGATCGTCGTGGCTTAATGTGATCTCTTTACATAATAGTGTCCCTTGAGCATATTTCCATAAGGATTTTTTTGTCTTTTTTGGGATTTATTCATGTTGAGCATTATTCCTATGGGTTTTTATCCAGTCACGCTAGAAAACAGCAATTAATGACGGAATACTACGACCTCCCTGTGTTTCTAAGAGGAATATCAAAGAATGAAGTCCTTACCAGTCCATCAATTTCCGGATCATCTACAAGAAATGGCTTTCTATCTCTCTGTTGGTGCTGGACGAAAGCCCTGAGGTCAGCGGCAAAGGCGTCGCAGCCTCCCGAAGACTCTGTGCCTCCCGTCGCCTGTTCGCATCTCTCCAGGAGCAGGGCTAGTAGGGGGAAGAGGGGGTGTCTGGAAACACAAACAAACAATTTGGAACTTGTTTTCAAAATATTCTTTCAAAATTAGAACAAGTGGTATCTATTTTCAAAATATTCTTTCAAAATTAGAACAAGTGGTATCTATTTTCAAGCTGATATTCTTTCAAAATTAGAACAAGTGTTATCTATTTTCAAGATATTCTTTCAAAATTAGAACAAGTGATATCTATTTTCAAGCTGATATTCTTTCAAAATTAGAACAAGTGTTATCTATTTTCAAGATATTATTTGAAAATTAGAACAAATAGGTACGTATTTCATAAATATTCTTTCAAAATTAGAACATGCCCGCCCAAGCTGTCAATTTGAAATGAATTGAAAAGTTTATACACACTTGTAAACGGCTCTCTTGTCGGCTTCAAACTGCGCTTGGTCCAGGGCCGGGGGGGCCTGCGGAGGCTCCGCGGGGGGCCGCTCCCCACCCGGGCAGCCCTGCATCACCTCACCTCCTACCGCTCCTGGAACAACAAAACAAATATATTAAGTTTAAAAATGTCAATTAAAAGAAATTAGTTTAGTAAAAAATTTAGCCTGCGACGCTATTTCTCAAGCTTTTCCATTTAGGGAGTTTCCCAACTCATCAATTGTAATTCTACTGATACTAAAAGACATAGATTAATGAAAGTAATTAAACATCGCTGCGTATGTAAACAGGGTCTAAAAATTGTTTTCGGACTCCTTTGGTATCGAAATATCTATCAGGCCCCCAGCATCTCAACCCATATGAGACTACTCAGGTTGAGATGGGCTGGGCACGTACAGAGAATGTCGGACACACGCGTCCCTAAAAGAATTATGACTGGACACCCAGGTGGAAGGAGAAAGGTGGGAAGACCCAGACTGAGGTGGGGAGAAGAAGTGAGAAAGGATGCAGCACAGCTTCTCCAGGCAGCCAATTGGAAGTCAGCCGCTGAGGACAGAAGGAGTTGGAGGCGAATGTTGCGGCTCGATATGGGCTGTAGCGCCATCGGAGACAGAGAGAGAAGATAGATCGAAAACATTTTTGAAAATTCGTTTTAAAAAAAATTATATCCTGCGGCGCTATTTCCAAAAGTTGCGACGATACGATCAATTATATGAATAATTGGCACTTAATATTTTCAATGCCATTTATTCTATTTATTTATTACTCTAAAAACGCTACACGACATCATAAAGTAAAGAACCTATAAATAAATAAAAACTTTATTGCACATAGATTTATACACAAAGGGCGGATTTATCGCCTGTTGGCGATTTCTGCCAATCAACCCATATTAACCTATACCATTAACCAACCTATATTATTTTAGAGTTTTCAAATCGAATTGTTTTATCCACCATCGATACGTTAGTATTTTAACGTACCTACCTATCTGGGTTGTGTGCACTTGAATTAGTATGGAACGAAGTAAGGTCCCCATATTTTTTTACATACTAAATAGTGCCCCCCTCTCCATACTGCTGTTTTTTTTTTACTTTTGTTAAGTTTTGAATGCAATTCATGTTACGAGTAGATATCAATAGAATTAATAGATAATATAAAAAAAAAACTTCTGAAGCCAAAATAATATTATCAAAAGTTGCAAAAAGCAATTATTACAGTGAGAAGTCGAACTCAAGTATTTGAAATAAGTTCAATAACAAAAATTGTTGTCCACTTGACGTATCTCGAGCATCTCTCAAAATATAGAAAGGGGAGACTGGAGTAAAGTGTGCCATAGAGTTAAAATGAGATTTTTTAAAGTGTCAAATAATATTATTATTATTACATAACGACTGTAGTATACTGCAACAGTGTTCTCATACAATCAATGTAAATAATTCTCGTCGTAACCGGGTATGAATGTAAGGCAAGACCGAAGTGGCAATTTTTGCAAGTTTGGAATTTTAGGCTCCCGACCCAACTATGACGTCACGGTAATTTCCCACGGCATTAAGGTTCAAAATCGCATGATAAATGGTAAAAAGTTTTTTTTTTACATTTTTGGGGTTAATTTCGCTTCAATCAAAAACTTTTACAGTCATTCCCTAAATGCATATTATCAATACAAAAAAAATCTCCGCGACTTTCGGGAAACGAGTTTCTGTCTTTCGCAAAAAAGATCGGAGATGTTCTACACATTTTTTTTTGAGAAATCTATACAAGATACAAAAAATCATTTACGGTCATTCGCTAGATAAAGGTTCAATGTATCTACAGTATTTAGTAACGGTTGTCGAGATCTAAGGTCTCCCGTTTTCAGAAATTTTAAAATGTCAATATATCGACTCTTAACATAAACATCTTTAACAAATTTTCGCGGGTAGGAACTAGTACAACAATAATAATGTCTACTTTAGCACGTTCCCATTTCAAAAACTCTCGAAACTGTATTATTTAATGATCTTTAGATTTCCACCGGTTCTCTCCTCCCCCTCCCCCGCCCTCCCCTCCTCTCAGTGACTGACTGACTAATGATTTTATAATTTATTTACTAATGATGTAATTGACTTCATTTGAGGCGATAATTTTTGTAGGTACTCGGTAGATACAACCGAAAGGTGCAGGCGAAGTTACGACAAATAATTTAAGTAATATGCCCTAATTGCCTTAATGTCCTTAATGAGGACAACGAAATACTAGTTATGCAACACAGTGAATTCCAAACCAAGGATGAAATGCAAAAGAAATTGTTTCAAAAAAGTCTGTCAGATATAATGTTGCTAATTGAGAAAAAATCGTTCAATTATCGCTTCAACTTTGTCAAATTTTGTTTGAGAATGTAATGGCAAAATAAGAATAATGTAAGCGACAGAATCAATTTTGGATAATTGTAATAAAGGGGACCGAATATCAAAAAATATCCGCTAGTCACTGAGTCTTATCTTAAACATTGAAACAACCAAATTACAGCATTATATCTAATAAACTATGAGAATAATCTCAACTTTCAGTAAATTTCAGAGGTAACTTTGAAATTGATTCACATTGAGAAAATTTACAAAAAATAAATTTCTAACTGCTAGAGTCACTAAAACATATGGTCATTTATCCATGTGTTAAGTCTTAGGATGATATCTTTAGTATTAGCTGAGTAATCCTAGTTTTCTCGACGCAATTATATTATAACCATGGCGTCTTAAAGGAATAATTTTTATTGTCCATCTTTCAAGAGCTTCAGGACACTCTAAAAAACCCTCAGCAACAAATTGTTTATTTTTAAATTGATGTTATATATATATATATATATATATATATATATATATATATATGCGAGTGCAAATTCTGTAAACTTTTGGATTATTATTTTTGGTGACTGAATTTATCATTTATTTTATTTTATTTAGGTAACGATATCGAATTGTAGTTTGCTCATCCTGGTGATTGTATATTTCTGTGAAGATCTTATACCGTGTGGTGAGATACAGGGCAACCAGCTCTAGTTCACCCACGGTTATGCTCTTAAACGTAGACAAACTATTTACATATTAATAAATGTCGCTATATTTTGAATTGTAATACCCATCTATGTTTTTATGTGCACTATAAATGACTGAATAAAATATCTATCTATCAAAAAAAAAAAAAATGAAGGATGGTTCAACTAACGGTGCATCAGATATGATTTATTACATCTTTCCCCTGGTCTCCTCAATCGAAAAGCCATTCTCACAATGTGACCCAACCACAGTACGGCAGAATAAAATTCCCGACAGATAGTTTTTACCATTCCGCGCATTAAATTAGCTATAAATCCCACCTGCACACTTTCTCTAGCGGGACCGACGAGAGTGAAGTGGGATATTTTTCACAGTGGCGAAGGCTGACCATTTTGCACTAGTTAATTCGGAGGAGAGCCAACCTCCCACCACCTCCCCTTTACAAAAAACATAACCAGACATTAATTTTGAAAATCACAATTTATGATCTGTGAGAACATCGGAATTTTCTACATGTCGTAAAAAAAATCTTTATTGGATATAAAACATGATACCAAATGGCGGGTTTATTGCCGTAGGCAATGTCTACAATAAAATGAGATAAATTGTACACGTACTTATGAAAGTATGGAAACCAAAAACAAGTCGTAGTTGAATATAATAAGTAGTTATCTAAACAGATATACAGCAAAGGATGAACTTTTCATCAGGCTTATGACTGATTGTCGGCTGGCTTAATGTGATCACTTTACACTTAAGTAACAAGTAGCACAGCGGTAGAGAACCGGCTTATCAGGTTGGAGGTCTGGATTCGATTCCCGGCCGCGGCAGATGAATGGACTGGAATTGGTGAATGTTACTTAAGTGTAAAGTGATGACATTAAACCAGCCGACGATCAGTCAAAAGCCTGATTGAAAGTCCATCCTTTGCTGTGTATCTGTTTGATTATTATGTAATGTGGCTCATTATTTGTTATCATTCTTGTAGCAGGGATATATTGAAGGTCTTATTTTAGAAAAAAAAATCAAGTATGTACCTCAATAATTAGTGGCTCTGTGACCAATAACGTCTTGCAAGTCGGGGTTTGGCGAAAAAATACGAAAAAAATTGATAACTCGAAAACCACAAAAAATCGCGGAACATATATTGGGATATTTAGATACCCCCAGAGGTACTCTATCTCTGGACTTCCGCTTGGTCGCACTTCCTGGGACACCCTGTATAAATAAATCTTGTCATCCTAAATCAAAATGTAACTCGACGGGAACCGTGCTCTGGGGTATCTTCGCCTCTGTATTTCAGTAGCTAAAATAATAATATAATAAGAATTTGATGCAAACGTTATATTAAATCCGCGAGAATGCCGTCGCTGGTTGAGGAGGGTGGATATGGCTGAAGAACTCCCCAACTCCCTACGTCTCCAGAGAATATTTTTTCATTGTTTTGAAAGTTCACGCAGCCTAGTACAAATATAATATACGATTGTCATAATGTCTACGTAGATAATCACGGAACTATATACCTACTACTACTATTTCTGGAACCACTCTTCTGCTGTGTTTATAGGAGTGAGGAGTGCAGACTGCAGATACAATCAAAGGTTTTTTTTGTCTAATTTCGGAAGAAATCATGTTGTTGGGGATTTTTTTATTTTATTTATGTTTTGATTTGACATGATATTTTATTTATGTTTAGGAATCTACAAATTTTCAGAACACATTATAATCTATGACATCGGTTAGTATGGAATGTCGACGATGTGGCATATCAAAATGTTGACAGGAAATTATTCCTAAAAGTAAAAGCAACTAATTATTTACCGGATGTTTCAGACATTGCTCTACGGCGTCCATCCTCCATCGGCATCCATAAATAACAATTCAAAAAAATAGAACGACGTGATTTTTTCCCTATAATTTAAATGAGTGCGATGCGAACGAAACAAAACAAACCGCCAAACAAAAAAAACCTCCGCTACTCCTACAGATACCAATAGATAATAACGCAGTTTTTAAAAAGTTTGAGGTAGTCTAGAAAAAAACTTGAATACACACATCTACTGAAAGTTTGGAAATGTTCAAGCATTATTGCATAATATGTAAATCTTTAAACAAAATGCTGACTGCAAAAAAAAAAAACAAATGCAGCAAAAGAAGGAAGAGGGAAAACGTCGGACGAAAATACGAGTTAGAGAGTTTTTGCGATAGGGTGTGTGAGTACTGAAAAAGTGCATATTGTTAGACACTAGGAAAATAAAACCGAAATAAGTAAATTGTGCAAGAAGAAGTAAGTTGCCGGATAAAAAGGGCCGTTGCGAGGGCGTGCTGCGCCCAGCGGGCTCCCAACCTCCCCCCTGTACTCTCTAATGACTATTTGATAGCCAATGTGTGGTACTAAGCTGCTACATATAGTAATACGCTACAACAAATGTTATTGTTACCAAAAAGGAACAAAAAAATGTATTGTTGCAAGAGAATACTCATTCTTGCAACTAAGTTCAAAATATTCCCCGTACAGAATTTTCTCCCCACATTTTTTTAAATATTTTTTCCAGTGTCCCGTAAAAGTAACGTCCCATAAGAAAATTTACATATTTTTCAGCAACGTGCTTTGCATTTTGCAACCCATTCTGAATGTCGATATTACGATTCACTTTACTCAAAACTGCAATCTGGTCGACATGGTCGAGCCACGGCCACGCTTCCTTACGCCTCTTCTTTCACCCCTGTATATTTTCTTGATTATCCTTTCATCATTCTTCCTCTCTACATGTCCCAACCATCTCAACTTGTTCATTTTCATTCTAGTCACAACATCCGTCTTACAGTCACTCATTTCTCTAATAACCTAATTTCTTATCTCTCCACACATTCTTCTCAGCGATCTCATCTCGACAGCATTTATACTCGATTCTTCCTTCTTCAGCCATGTCCATGTCTCACTATGATAACAAAACTAGGTTCAATTTCAAACACAGATAATTTTTGCCTAAGATCATTTCAAGAACAAAAAGTCAAAATGTTGGTTGAGGAATTTAAAAAAAGAACGAGCGATTTAAATTGTGAAAATCTATTCACTCCTGCTACTTTTCACAGTTTTTTTCCAAGTTTTGATACACAATCGCTTATTGCGAGTGTGTGCACATACCTAACGATAGGGATGGGAAGATTAGCGGCGATAGCTCATAATATATTAGCATCGTCTCGTTAAATGATAAAAAAAAAACGGGGACATAATCGAATAATTTATGTATCTCGGTGTAGAGATACGGTGAGTGCTTTAAGACTGAAGGATTCTATCAGAAGAACCAATCAGGTGGAAGAAGAAATCGATTTACTTAGGGTTTTTTTTAGTAAGATTTTAACCAGGGATATTTTTCCCATGTGATAAAAATAAAAAGATTAATTTTGCGTAAAAATTATGGGTATCAAAAACAGAAATATGTCGATTTTTCGTACATTAAGGGCTTATATGCACTGAGCAAAAATCGTTCTATTATCGCTTCAACTTTTTCAAATTTTGTATGAGAATGTTAGCGCGAAATTTAAATAACGTAAGCGACAATGTGAAAGAACTTGAAAAAAATCTATAACAGTCAATTTGTTAACCTTATGATTACCAATATTTTGAGATATTGAGCGCCTAATCTTAAACAGAATAGAGCCCATCATAAACTCTCACATTCCCATCGAACAAGCTGGGTTCAGAGCCGGAAGAAGCTGCTGCGACCAAGTGATGGCCCTCACCACCCATATCGAAAATGGTTTCCAAAAGAAACTAAAAACCGGAGCAGCATTTATCGACCTCTCAGCTGCATACGATACGGTGTGGAGACATGGGCTGTTGCTTAAATTTCTTAACGTAATACCCTGCAAGGCGCTTGGTTCCCTGCTTAACAACATGCTCAGCAATCGTCATTTCCAGGTTCACCTGGGAGACGAAGTGAGCAGAGGCAGAACCCTGAACAACGGCCTCCCCCAGGGATCAGTGCTTGCACCGGTACTTTTCAACCTATACACCAGCGACCTCCCTCCTACCACCAGCAGGAAATTCATTTACGCGGATGATATTGTACTCACCACCCAGAGCAACTCATTCTCTGCATGCGAAAACACCCTGCAGGAGGATCTGTCAGTTCTGACCCAATACTTCACAAAATGGAGGCTAAAGCTAAACCTGTCGAAAACTGAAGTATCAACCTTCCACCTGAGCAACCGTCTGTCCCAACGGGAACTCAATGTGATACTGAATGGGTGTAGGCTCCATCACAATCCCAACCCTAAATACCTAGGAGTCACTCTAGACAGATCCCTGACGTACAAGAAACACCTGCAGGGGACTGCCGCGAAAGTACAAACTCGCAACAATATCATCCAAAAGCTCACAGGGACGAGCTGGGGAGCTGGTGTCAACACCTTGAGGACTTCTTCTCTGGCTCTGGTATACTCGGCAGCGGAATATTGCGCCCCCGTATGGACTGGAAGCGCGCACACAAAAACCCTCGACACCCAGCTGAACGTTACAATGCGCATGGTGAGTGGCACAATCAGGTCTACACCACTGCAGTGGCTCCCAGTGTTGAGCGGCATAGCCCCCCCAGAGCTCCGACGAAACGAAGCAACAAAGAGGGAATGGACGAAGTGCTCCGACAATGCGGCCCTTCCAATACACCAGGACATTCCCAATGAGGACTCACTCCGCCTCGAGTCCCGCCACCCCTCCTGGAAACTTGGGAGGGAGCTCATGGCGAATGATTATAACACAAAAACGGAATGGGGACGTGTATGGAGGGAAAGCGGCGTAGACACTGATGGACTGGTGGGGGACCCTTCGACAATGCCACCTGGTAGCCACCTGCCACGCCGCTTGTGGTGTAACCTGAACAGGATCAGAACGGGACACGGAAGGTGCGGCCTTCTCCTCCATAGATGGGGCAAAAGGGAGCACCCATATTGCCCCTGTGGAGGGGTGGAGTCTGTCACCCACATCACCAGGGAGTGTCCACTCACCAGGTTCAGCGGTACCATCGAGGACATGCACAACCTGTCTCCTGAGGCTCTTCAATACCTGAGCTCCCACGATCTTAAACTCTGACTCTGCCTTCTTGACGCCATACGATATATATATATATATATATATATACCAATATTTTGGCTAAATTATACTTTTACATCTGAAAAACTGAACGAGTAATGGATTCTTAAATCCCGTAAATTTCAGGGGTACTTTTGGAATTATTTTTTGTTCAAGGAATTTCCAAATAATGCAATTCTAAAACAGCTAATCTATGGTCCATACTTTCATCTATCACTGTTTCAGTTTCTTTCTTTCTTTGCTGTTCCACTCTTTCAAAAAAAAGAGTGGAACAGCAATTCTATACAAGTCGAGGATCCCGCGGGGATAATAACAATCTTCTTATAAAAACATAAATAATACCTATCTACAGCCAAATAATGAATTTTATTTATTTTCTTATTTCTAAGTTTCCCATCCCTACAGTAATGGTAATATGCACAATTGCACACACTATTAAATTCCGTCACCACTACTAACTACTTCGACACCTAAATTATAATTGTACGATATTACTCTTGGTGCTGATTTTCCCCCAGCCTCCCCGCATTACGATGCAATTATTGTACGGAAGTTAAGGTCCGATATGCTGTCATTCGGCTTCGGCCTCCTGAATTGTTCTCATCCAATACTGAGAGAATCGTCCTGAAACTTAAGACAGTGATAGATCAAAGTATGGACTACAGATTGGCTGTTTTAGAATTGCAATATTTGGAAATTCCTAGACTAAAAAAATCTTTCGATAGTACCCCAGAAATTTACGGGATCTGAGGATTTTCCGTTCAGTTTTTCAGATATAAAAGTATAATTTAGCCAAAATACTGGTAATTATAATCTTAACAAATCGACTGTTTACATTTTTTAATTTGTTCCCAGGCTCTTTTTGAAAAGGTATACCACATTATATTCACATTGTCGCTTACGTTATTTATATTTCGCGCTAACATTCTCATACAAAATTAGAAAAAGTTGAAGCAAAAATAGAACGATTTTTGCTCAGTGCATAAGCCCTCTTAAACTCTCAATAATATAACGAATCAATATTATTATGTCAACAACTCGGATGCAGAATATTGGTGTTTGGTGTTGCAGTGCATGCAGAAATCGTTTCAGTGTTTTCAGTTATCATTGTGTTAGGGGCTATTTTCGCTTGCCACATTATCGAATCGTAAAATCTGCCTCTGATCTTTCTTCCGAAAGACAGAAACTCGTTTACCGAAAGTCGCCGTCATAGTTGTTGGGTCGGGAGCTTTAATATGTGCTTATATAAAAATTATTTATAAGCGAATGATGTAATGATTCCTGATTGTCTACCTCTCAAGGAACGCATAACTATATGGTTGGTACGAGCACCTACTAAAAACACACATAAAAATTATAAATACAAGAAAATTAAAAATAATAAGCGACCCTCTCAGAGAAAAACGTCGTGATAAAACAATGGTACCTACAGTACCTAATAATAATCCCTCCCTTGGAAGAAAAAATCCTGCGGTCGAATAATTTCAAAAAGCGCCTACATTACTGTAATAACGGCCGCAGCGTGAGCACGTGGCTCCCTTCAATTGTTTTAGTTTAATAAAGTGTTGGTATTATATTATAATACAGAAAATTCCCCAACAAACAATATTAATATAATCCGCACGACAATAAAAAGTCCTCATCAATTTGTACCCAAAGAAATATAAAAAGTATTGTCATATACAATGATATTACTTTCTGGCTAAGTGCACTGCGACGAGGATTATCGACGATTCGATAAACGTAAGATCAGTATTTAACAAATTATTATTATTTATTTTTGGGTAAGCAGCCTAGGCTAATGGGCCCAAATCAATGTCTGTGCTATCCGTCGTTCTAAGACAGTCATCCAATCTGTTCTTAAAAACGTTCACTGATGGTGCTTGTATTAAATTTTCGGATAAACGGTTCCACATATTCACCACTCTATTGCAAATAAAATTATTTCTCGGATTACTGTGAAACCGTCCCTTGGTGAACTTCATATCTCCGTATATTTTTCATTGTTTTATGACCATTGGATTTTGGTGCTCTGCAATTTTGTCTCAGATAAAAAATGCACCGCCCTCGAAAAGGAAAAGACCCATCAGTGCACTATATATTAGATTATGATACGTACACGTCGATATTTATTTGCAGACGTAATGCAGAAAATTACGACTCTCCCAAGAACTTAAATATCGTCGAATCGAAGACGTTCGATTGTTCAAATTTAGTACTGGGAGTTTGATGTCTACGACTATGACAGGCCGTAGCTCAATTCACATAAACCTTCGTCATAAATGAGGAGGTATCTTCTTCTTCAGCACATGTCCTCCACTGCTGGATAAAGGCCTCTTCCATTTCTTTCTGTCGGTTGTTGCTCAAAGCCAATTTTTACCCCCACAGCGGATACATCGTCGGACCATCTCTTTTGGGGACTTCCGACGCCTCTCTTATTTTCCCAAAGTCTCCATCATAAGTCCATTTTTTGGGGTCTTGTCTAGCAACGTGTCCCGCCCATTGCCATTCAGTCTTGCTACGCGATCCGTGACGACTGCTACTCTGGTTCTGTTCCTAATTTCCTCATTTCTTATTCTGTCTCTTAGGCTTACACCAAGCATGTATCGTTCCGTGGATCGCTGTTCATTTTATGGTGGTGGTATAGATATGACTTAAATAATACTTGTTTTTGCATAGCATATACATAATTTATTTATTCATCATAATGAGTATCTGTTAGTTTGCCTGTGTTAGTACAATACACAAAACATTACCAAGTATTTGTAAGTGTATTTACCCCCAAACACTGAACAGGATTTAAAATTAACCCCGCGTATTCTCTACCTAAGCCACTTTACTTTTTCTACACAACTTGTTTCTTCTGCTTCCAGCGCCGTCAGTTCAACTCTTCTACATTCTCTTCTCCTCTCCCCCACCCCTTATATCCTCCCAACTCAGAGCTTTCTCCCACAACATCACCCAATGAACGACTCCATATATGCGATTTGAAATTTCTTTTAGAAAATGAGAAGATTTTTTTAGACACTGGGTGATGAAATGGTGAACCCGCAAGAGATCGTGTATGTAGCGCCGCAGTCGTAATTTTTATCACAATGCATAAATTAAAAAGGTTGTGATGTGAATATTCTTTATTTTTCAGCAAATAAATTAAATAATATTTGGCACGAAGGTTAGGCAACACATACATAATTAGCGTCGCAGGCAATTTTCTTTTCTAAAACAACTAGTTTAATAGATATTCCGGACAATATTAGATTCCCATTTTATGAACCGGCTCTCCGCATCAATTTTTTTTGTACCGGCTCGCGCGTGCCGGTTTTAAAGTTTTTTGATTGAAGGGAAATTAACTTGCAAAAATGAAAAAAACGGTATTTTTACCATTTTATTGGTTGTTCATGCGATTTAATGGTAAAAATAGGATACCATTTTGGCCCTTAACGCCGCGGGAAACGACCGTGACGTCACATTTGGGTCGCGAGCTTTTAAGCGTTTATTTTTTCAGTGCGCGAATAATCAAATCGCTAATTCAGTGCTGTACGAATATCCTGGTTTACTATGCAAAACACATTGAAGGAGAAAATAATATAATACCTACCCTCCGTACTGGGGTAAGTGAACAATATTTCTATACATAATATATGTACACAGTACAGTATACATAGGGTTGCCACATGAACGGTTTTGGATCGGACAGTCCGGTTTTTATTGCATCTCTCCGGTGGAAAAACACCTGGAAAACGGAATGTCCGGTTTTTTTGGTCGGATCTCAAGGAGTTCAACACAGTCCAGCCTATAATAGGTTTAAATCAAGTAGGTAGGTGCCTTTTTTCATAACGTCTTTCAAGGGAATACAATATTTACTATTTCCTTCATATTTTCATTTTCCATACGTAACAATATGGTACCTATCAGGCGCGAAGCTACCTAAGAACACGATTCCCATCGAGTTACCTTTTAGATAAAATGATAGGTATTATAATGTCTAATTTGACGTAATCCCAAAAGAAATGTTAGGCACGGCTTCCCTTCTGCAGAAAACCACCCTTCGCCACTGGTACCTATACATTCCTTTTGAAAACCTGCATATTTTTTTAGGAAAATATATCACGCTTTAGAGCTCACCATCAGAGAAAATTTCGCCTGTGGCGTATAGTTTGTACGTGCGTGTTTGATTGTTAGAAAAAAAAATTAAGGGATAAGGTAAAATTTTAAAATTTGTCCGGTTTTTTCGTCCAACGCATCTGGCAACCCTAACTATACAATGTCTGTACTGTGTACAGTGTACAGGAAGATATCTGCTGGCTTCTGCTCCTCCCCCCCCCTTGCTACGTACCTCCCCCCCTGCTTACTTCCAATATAAATTTAAGCGGACATAAATATGTGTTGTTTTATATTTTTAACGTGAATACAATCCGAAAAACAAAACCGCCTAAAATTTTATAAGGTGCGTCCAGACGGTTAGATACGAACTCAAGGAATAGAGTCTGGTTGGTTGGTAAATAATTATATCTATTAGTCGAATTTATATACTTAGATCAGTTGAATTTACTGTAGTTCTTACAAATCATATTGTCGTCATTTCTGATCATCTTCTTCTTTCTTAGCCATCTCTCCACTGCTGGATGTAGGCCTCTTCCAATGTTTTTCCAATCCTCTCTTCTTTGGGCTTTCTGAATCCACCCACTACCAGCGACAGGAATAATATAATCGGCCCATCTTTTCTGAGGCCGTCCTATTCCTATTTTCAAGTCCCAAGGTCTCCATCTCAGGACTCTGGGTCCCCATCTGTTCACTCCCTGTCTAGCGACATGACCTGCCCATTGCCATTTTAGTTTGCCAATGCGATCCATCACATCAGGAACTTTTGTCCTGCGCCTGATTTCCTCATATCTGATCCTATCTCTTAGACTTACGCCTAGCATTTGCCTCTCCATAGATCGCTGTGTACATTTTAGTTTCTTTATAGTCCACGCAGTTAACGTCATAGTTTCCAGACCATACGTGAGCACTGGGAGGATACATGCTTCAAACATTTTGCTTTTTAAACTTATGGGATTTGAGAGATCCAAGGGCCGTGTGCGGTAACGTATGAAAGGGCGTTGCAAAATAAATCCAGATCGTAAGTCAGATTTTGTCCAGCTCAAGCCTCGGAAGGCACCGAGCGATCGAGAGGATCCAGTCACCGCATACCGCTGTGTTTGGTATCTCACGAAAGTGCTTACGAGCAGAACTCATATCTTTTTACAAATTTTGAATCTGTCAATTCTTGGTGGGAGGCGCCATCGGAATGAAGGAATCCAAGCACCCTCGTGCTGGGTATCCTTTGGACGACCTCAAAAACAGTTCTAGGATGTGATGTCATACCTACATCTTTTTTTTTAAAGTACGATTACTTGTTTTATTATTACGTAAGCAACACCAATATTGGGTCCATACGAAAAATTATAAGGGACTGATTGTAGTTGCAAGTCAGTAAAATTACAAGAAGGACTTTTCATATAAAAAATCCAGGTAGTTAAGTATGTGTAATAAAAATATAATATGTAGCCTCCTGAATATATACACTCAACAGAGGTAAGGAATTATCGTTCCGTTTTCAGACCGAACCCTTAAAATAGTCGTGCCAACATACAAAGCTGAATCAGCAACAATATATTCTGTCCTCCTTTTCTTCTCTCATTTTCGTCTGTATGCCGAACTGTATTCCCCATCTTACTGGCAACATGTAAACAAAATATATTAAGTGAGTTTAAATAGCTACGACGGAAGCTAGGAGTGTGTGTAAGGATAGGGCTGTCTGGCGCTCTGTCCTCTCTGCCTACCCTGCAAGGGACGTGGCGTGAGGGATAGATAGATAGATAGATAGAGAGTTTAAATAGCGTCTTTCCGAATCGGAGAAAATAATCAGTATCTGTATATTTTTAATTATTTCAAGATTCATCAAATAAATTGGTACACTGGTAGGATGGGCAGGTTTTTTTTATATAAAAAAAATGGATCTGGGCTTGCATACTCAAACCCAAATACTTTCCTGCACACCTTGCACTAGGCTAAAAGCCTGTATCGCAAATGTGAAATATATCGCCAGCGTCGGGGTTTGAACGTGGCACCTCCCGCTCGAGAGACTGCCACCTATCTATCTTTCTATCTATCTAACTAAGGTGGAGAGACGACCCGATCACAAAAGACCCGAGACAAAAAAAGAGGCTTTTGTCCAGGAGTGGACGGAAAAGGACTGAAAAAGAAAAGGAAGGACAAGGAATATCTCATTTGTGTAAACTATGCAAATGTTATCACTGAAATAAAAATATATATATTGAAATGAAATTTGATTTTTATCAAGTGTGGAAAAAATACGATGATTAAATATTTATAGCTATGCGGTTCCAATTCAGTAGATGGATTTTGTTTGCATGCTACGATGAGGCTGGCACAATAGGACGCCGCAATAGGGGCGAAGAAGGAGAGTACAAGAAAAATACAATAAAGTATGATAGAAAAAATACAAAGAATAAAAAGAAAAGAAGAAAAAAACGGGTTTTCGAGAGATAGTGGAAGCAATGCTAACAAATTTATTGAAGTTTTTATGATTTCTTTTTTTTTCTTTCGTGCGGGTGGAGCCGCCACTGGTATGAATATAAGGTGTTTAAGAAATTACTGCACCTGAGACAGAAATGTATAACATTCAAATAACATACTAGACACGACGTGAATACAAATAACTATACAACCCATCAAAATAAATTTCTGATTTCTGATTATTTCGTTTGATTTTTTGTAAGTTTTTCACAAAATTGGGGTGGATTAAAGCACAATAATATTGAAATCAGTTGCTAGGCGACAAAGTTTTTCTAGCTCTATTTCTTTGGTTTCAATCCTTTAAGTTTTCCTATAGTCACGTGATAAATGTCTTATGCTGGATTTCACCAACTTCTTAGGTAAGGATTAGTGAAGATAGGAGCCACTATCATGATTTTTCATGCAAAATTTGTGCTTGGTAGCTCCTATCTCCGCTATTCCTCACCTAAGTTGGTGAAATCCAGCATTAAACATCAAGTCAATTTTACGAACCCATTCTGCGATTAATCTTAGGTATTGTATAATATGTGAATTACAAGTATTTATTTCTCAATTTTCAAGAAGGTTCAATTTTCTGAGGGATCTAGGTGTATACACAAACCTGAATATTTTCCTGCACACTTCACTGTAAGCCAAAATACTGTGTCGTGAAGTCCAGAATACATCATTGTAATTGGTCTAATATACCTACCTACATATACATGGATTAAAGAAGCGGCGTAAGAAACGCGGCCATTCAACAATCATTTGTCAATGTTGCCAGATAGATGGGCAAAGATGGACGTGTTTTGACCGACTAATTACACTAAAAGGAGACAAAAGTTTTGTCAAGGAAGTATACAAGAGAACATCTTTAAAAAACAAAACTGCGTATTTATGAAAGAATGAAATATTCTGATCACCCTGTTTTATCAGAGGCGGCTGAAGACAATGTGTACATTGTTGCGGGTTCATCAATAAATTTATTTATTATTTGTATGTTGTTTTGTTTATCCAATATTGTGTATTCACAAAACATCCACCTACCCCGTAATACGCAATACGCTGTACAAATGCTACTAGGCAATCCTTCCCTGAATATAGGGTGAATGTAATAGTTTTTGGCTGTATTTAGAAATAATTCATATACCATGGATATGGTTGAAGAAGGTCGAATCAAGAGTGAATGTTGTTTGGATAAGATCATTAAGAAGTATGTCTGGAAAAACGCTTAGAGATAGGATAAAAAGTTATGAAATGTTTAGATAAAGGAGAGACTATAAGACTGTCCTGTTGTGACTAGAATGAAAGTTAACGAGTTGAAATGGTTGGACATATTGTAGAGAGGACGAATGATAAATGTAAGAGAAAGAAAATGTACACGGGTAAAATGTGAGTGTACGTAATCGTCTTAAAACCACAAGCACAGTGAAGTTTTCTAATACTGTTACAAATTATATTAAAATAAATAAACATAGACCAGATACTCAAGGACGAACAAGGATAGGTAAGCCTAGCGCTCTATTCTTTCTACCTAGCCCGAAAGGGGCGCGGCGTTAGAGGATACAATCGAAAATAAGACTTCACATCGGGAAGTTAATAAACGTTAATGGGAGTGCAAACCACGACGTCCTACGTAATATTTTGAATTCATAATTCTTGTGAGAGGGTGACGAGGCCAATACGTACAGCACCTACCCTAATATTATTATGAATATTGGAATGCCATATATTAATATACTGCTACCTACTGCGGCGCAACACCTTTTCAAGGAATTATTGCCGAATTGTGAAAGGACTACGATACATTCACTTGTTGTGTGGGAGAAAATTTCCCACTTCGTATTCCCAAACAGACAGACGATACACAGTCGCACAAACTAATAATATTTTCTAATAAGTTATCGATATAATATTCCAGAAAATGTATACGAAAATCGTTACATCTGAGTATCGATTTCGGGCTGGAGAACTCGCTATAAAGGTTCATCAATGTTAAAAAAAATGATTCGTCAAAAATATCATAAAATAATAATAGACAATTTATAATGCGCCGTTTTTTTACATATCCTAACCTATAGTTACATACTATATGACCTACCAAACAAGTGAGTTTTTAACAATCTCTTGAACACAGCGAGAGACCGTGTCTTACGCACTTGTTCAGGAAGATCATTCCACATAGATGGTTCAGCAGAGCTGAAGACTCGGAAGGAGTACTTCGGTCTGCCTCACACTTTATCTATGATTAAAACACCTTTTATTTCAAAAGCAGGGGATATTTAATATTAATTTTATTTTGTAAATTATTCCCCGGATTTCGGGACAAAACAAACAATTATAAGCATTTTATATCATTAGGTAAGCAACACCAAATACAATACCAATTTTGTATCAGTGCGAAAGGTGAATTGGGTCGATCGAAGGTTTTCGCTAAGAAAATATACAACATTTATATTTCACTGATGAAATTTGGAAAATCTATATACATAAAGAAAAGTCCCAAATTTAACGACGGATTGCTGTGAAAATTTTGAATACCATATACAATAATATAGGCCGTGTCCAAACGTCACCAGTTTTTAGAGAAAAAGCTTTTCTTAGGAGATGCCATGATGATGAGGGGATCCAAGGGTTGTATGAGGTCATGTGTGGTATCGTATGAAAGGGCTTAAGAAAAGAAGTTCAGATCTTAAGCCACATTTTGTCCAGCTCAAGCTATTGGGAGACACCGAAAGATAGCATGGTGATGGGTTGTGTGTGGTATACAGCCGCTAAAACTTACTATTTTAGCAAACAGATGGATGAACGCGTTTAGGGTCGTACTGTCGATGTACTTCACCATCCAAATTTACCGTTGCGAAGCACAACGAATGATAAAAACATAAAAATTACGATGTTTTTTGTAAACTCATAAGTGACATTACCTAATAATTCACTCTACCAGGGGCGGTTGGTGGTATGGAGCAAAGAGATGGACATTTCATGTCGTTGACTGTTGTACAATTCCTCAGAGAGATGGCGTTATTTAAAAACACATTCGTCCCGACAGGATGCTGTATCACTCTATGCTCTCTTTTATTCTACGTTCGACTAAAGTATGATAGTTTAAAAGCGTGAAAGACGTTCTCAATACGTGGGACAAAAATATTCATTTTTTTACTTACTTCTACGGTCGGTCTCGGATTTATTGAGAACTATAATTTCGTTTGCTGGCAACGGTGACATTTCTGTTCAATTGTGCGAGTGTTGCCATTTTGGTTGCCAAAAAGCTACAAGCAGTACCCTCGTCAAAACCATATCTTTCACGACAGATTGTAGAACTTGATTTCAAATAGCTTCTAATAAAACAAGTGAATGTGATTGTAAGATTCTTTTTAAATGTTTCGACCGTAGGTATAGTATCAAAAGCAGCATCTGATTTGGAGTGAACTGATAAAACGTTTTATCTAAATTACTAATTTTGCCTCTCATACATTGCAGATTAGTGTATTTGAAACCAAGTGACTTGTTGTATGAAATATTTATATGGGTTATGGCTGCTTTTGTTGCCATGTTAATATCTTACAATGTGGAGTTTTTAACTCAATTCACACAAAACGACAGATTACTGTTTTTGACACCATAGGACTCGAATGACAAATGATTATTTTGAATATGGAACACCACAGATTCAAATAAAAATCGTAGTGTTGGGCAACACATTTGTAGAACACGGAGATCCGTATAATCTACAGTCTTCGCAATATTCAGAGACCGGGATAAAGTAGAATCTCGCACCCAATAGCATTTAGATACAGCATAGCATCTCCACATCCCATACATCGCTATATAACATCATCCCATCTTCTCAATCCTGAGAGCTTATTCCTGTCTTTATAAATTCTTCGCATATTACAATATTCTTATTATTATTACTATTGTTGTTGGTATATTATTCTAACTGGCAACACTAATACCACCGGGGCATTTGCATAACGACATCTAACGACAAGTTGACGAAACGGAATTACAAGCAAATATATTTTTGAGTGTTTTATATTTATATTATATGCGAGCATTATTGCAATGTTTTTATGTTTTTCTTTATTATTAGAATGAGAATGAAATTGCGAAATTTTACATAATGTTAAAAAAATATGAAATTATTTCCTCAGTCAAAACGTCTTGGCTTCCAACTTTTTGTCGCTGTTTGTATGAGTCAATTTGAATTTCATTTGTAGACTAAATCCAGTTATATATGGAAAATTTCTTGTATTTTTTTTTTCACATAACGGTACATTAAAAAAGTTTTTTTCAATGTACCGTTATGTGAATTCCCTTGGAGAAGAACCAGGATGGGTGTTGCGACGCTCACAAGTCGGAACACTCATCCTGCTTCCTCCCCAAGGAAGTTCACATAACGCTACATTATGTGAATGAAGATGCCTCTCGTCTCTGTTGAGGGAAAAATTGTAATGTATTTCCGTCTGTGCAATGCAGATAAATCCAGCTGAATACCTGAAATAATCTAGGTATATCTCAAATCACATATAACAAATGTTTCAGCAGACATCGCTCTGCAGCATATAGTATTTTTTTATGAATCAACAGTTAAAAATAAAAAAAAATAATTAAAGAATTTTTAAAGACATGATTTTTTCCCCCATGATTTATGTGGGTGGGAATGAGACGCAAAACCTCTAAATATATCTGCACTCCTCACGCCTATAGAAACTTAAATTTTGATGAATAATAGTTCCAGTAATAGTAGTATAGTATGTACAATAAATATTCGATATAAAAGTCGCCGCTTGTCATCATAAGATAAACAATACGTTGCCATGTGACAATAATAAAATAATGCAGCTATTAATATGACTCCTGCGTCAGGTGGGGAGGGCAACACTGATACAATAAGTTGAATTTAGAACCTCCGAGTTAGAAAGAGAGGGGTGTAGGGGACACACGTAGAAATATGGATGAGCTATCTCATGCAATAATCATATTTTTATTGTTTTCAACTGTTTTGCTTCGATGTTGTTTTTGTTTTTTTTTTCAAAATAAAGAACGTATCGAAGGAATCTGAAAGGAGTGTTTTTCAGGTCAAATATCTCGAGAATCATTGCTAAGTATACTTTTTTTAAAATAGGTCGATACACTGAAATTTCCTCTAATAAATTACCTGTAACAGAATTTCACATCTTGTATAGATTCCTGAAACAAAAATTGTGAAAAATATCTCTGAATAAAAAAATTAGTCGCCCGAAAGTCGCGATATATTTTCGCGCGATAAATATTTTCCGTAGAGATAATATGCATTAAAATCTAGTGAAATACTGCAAAACTTTTTCGAATAAAAAAAAATTGTTCCTAAAAAAAAAACCTATTTCTAAAATTTGATGATGCAATTCGGCATGCGATGAATTGTTTTCCGGCTAATTATTCCCGTAATTTGAATTGAGAGAAAAAAATTTTTTTTAGTACACAATCCTATAAATTTGACTTCATTCCATTTTGTATTGCGCCAAAATCATTGGGGTCTTGTTTTTCTTTGATAATTTCTCCACAATTACCAAAATATCTTGTAGTTTGTACTTAATTTACAACTTTCGTAAGACAATTGAAAACAACTATCACTGTCTCGACGTTGTTTTTGTACACATTTTTAGAAATTCGCAAAGTTTTTGGGATTGTTAAATATCAACCTACAAAATTATGTACAAATTTACGATGTACAAATTATTAATCTGAGTTCAACCCTTTCGATACCCATTGCGAGATTTTCCGTAATACGTGAGATACTTGACACGAGATATCTCGTACATAACATCTTCGATTCAAAATGAGAAAAACGAAGGTATGAAATGTTTTTAATGGATAATTATGTACCCCGAATTAAGTTAGAAGAATACAATTTTTATTTGTACAATAGCAGGTCATGTGGCGAGACAAGAAAATGGACCCCCAAAACTCCAAATTGGAGACCCTGCGATAGTAAAAGGAAGGTAGGAAGACCACAGATGAGAAATCTAACAATTTTCGGAACACTTTATGATCTATCTATGACAAGGAATATTGATGAAATCGCGACCAAATAATTCGGCGGCCAATATTTTCTTTATGAATCAACAGTTCAAAAAAAAACGATAAAATTGAAAAACCTACGTTAACATGTTTTTTATTACGATTTACGTGAGTGAGAACGAGACAAAAAATCTCCAATTAAATCTGCGCTCTTCACCCCTAAAGAAACTGGTCATATTTCTATATGAATACGCATTCCAGATAACACACGGAGTTCGATGATTTCATGAGAATCAAGACAAAGAGAAAAATTATGATAATCTATGGTGGAGTAAAAGTCTATGGTACGGAAAAGGTAAAAACATCAGCGGCAGCTCGCCAATGAGGGCATAGGTACCTTGCCTACTTCATAATGTAGAGCGGCCCAGTCCGATGCCGACGTAGGTACGTTCCACAATCGGATAAATAGATAACAGAGAAGCAATTTCGTGTTGTATATTTTAATATAATGTATACAATGTATATTATTTTGTATATTATATGTACAAGTAGGTTTATATATATATATATATTATTATTATCTTAGGGATGGATGGAAAAGAGAATGAGTGAAGATGGGAAGGGGGTAGGGTAGGGTAGATTGATCCGGGGTAGTGAATGTAGTGAGAGGACGGGATGGGAGAGGGGGTGTATGGAGGGGTGCAAGGGGTGGTGTAATTCGGCAGTTTAAATGCATCGCTATTGCGGACGGGGGCGTTGTGAGGTTACAGAACAGCGACAACTCTCAAACTGTCGTGCGTGAAATTCTTTGCGCTATGTTCATGTACATCAGAGATACGAGTTTCTTTAACCAATTCCTAATTACCACGAATGGCAGGCGGGGTCACTGGGCATGCCTTTATTGGTAAAACTATACAAAAAAACCTTCCTTGGGCTGGTTTTATGACCCCTTGTGAATGAAATTCCATTGTTTATGAATGAAAACCGGCTCCTTGTCCGCCATTTTAAAAGTCAGTTTCAAAGCCTTCGTACTCTATAGGTAGTATTGGTTCTACCTATGTGTTTCAAAAGTTTACAACCTTCTGAATTAAAAACTGATGTGAGCAAAAGTCAAATCAGCCGTAGAACGTTTTTTTTTAAATGAATCTGGGTTTGTCGAAATAAATCCAAATACACCCTTGTACACTTCACAGTAAGCTTAAAAGACTTGTGTCGTGAAGTGTAGTAGGTCGGCATCGGGAATCAAACCCGCGCCCACTGGATTAACAGTCGAGCGCTTAACCAACAAGGCTACCGACCACCTCAAAGATTTATATGGGGGTTGATAAGAAATTCAAATCTCGCACCTCTGATGGAGAAGCGCAAGGTTAAATAGAGAAAGAAAGTTGTTGAGTACAAGATAGACAAAGACAGAGAGAGGCACAGTACAGCATACTTCTATGTAGGTACAAGACCAGCTGAGACATCGGGAGCAGTAGTACCTATGGACGGAATGAGACTAGAATAATTCCCCAACACAATAATACATACAAATTCGCCTCTCAATTATGCGAACTTTGCAATAATATGTTGATTGGTCATTCGCTCACAAGGTGGCGGCACTGGTAGCATGAAAAAAACCGGAAAAATTAAAGGTACAATCTCTCGAGCGGGAGGTGCCAGGTTCAAACCCCAGCGTTGGCGACGTGTTCCACACTTTGCGATACAGGTTTTAAGCCTAGTGCAAAGTGTGCAGGAAAGTATTCGTTTGTGTATGGAAGCCCAGATCCTTTAAAAAAAAAGTTTGTCAAAAGAAAAAGAATTTTGTGTGCTGGCAACAATGACATTTCTATAAAAAATCTACAAGTGTTGCCATTAAAAAGCGACATGAAGCTCTCTAATAGAAACCGCCTTTTCCTGATAGGCTGTAGGTAAATTTGCCCACACTTATGCATGGAAGTGAGGCATGGACGGGTTAAAAAAGGACGAGAGTGGAATAAATGCGGTGGAGATGAGGTCGTTGAGAAGAATGTGTGGAAAAACAATTATGATGGAGTAAGAAAATAGTTAATTGGAGAGATGAGAAGATCTAAGACAACTGTTGCGACTAGGATAAAAGCGTACAAGTCGAGAGGGTTTGGGTATAAGAAGAGAATGTCTGAGGATAGCATTACAAAAAAATATAAGAGATCTGAAATGGCAAGCCGAATTCGAGTGCCTCTTTCTGTTTTTAGGAGAAACTGACAGAGCGAACGAATTATTGACTGATTTATATTCTATTATATCCCCTCACGCCACGTCCCTTGGGGGATAGCCAGAGAGAACAGATTTTCAGCCAGGCTTTCCTATCCTTACACACACTTCGTGCTTCAGTCACATTCATACATAACTGAATGAATAAAATACCAATAATAATCAATAACTAATAAAATTTATCGCAAACAATAGAAAATACTATACTTAAGTAAAGTTATGTATGACAGAAAACAATTTTAAAGGCCATTGTATAGGTCACACGTCGTCATATTATTTTGTAATGTTTGTAAGTCGGTCTGTCTGTGAACGAATTTATTAATTACCTTGCGCTTTTTTTATAATTAACTTCACCCCGTTGTTTTTTTTAGTTTGTGCGCAAATCTTGCAATACTTTTTTCAACCACTCTCTGGCTTCTTAAAGAGCTGAAACTTTGCGAACATACTCTCTCATACATACTCTCACAAGTTCTATTAATAAAACTCCTAGTAGGTGCGGAGGGTATCATGCTAGTACCAAATGTATAGAAATATGTATAATACGAGGATACCTACCTAGGTGATCATTGTACATTTCCACCTAATTAGAGAACTCCTGATAATTCTAACTTAATCAAAATACAGTAGGGGTGTAATAATCCGGCATTTAGAAAAAAGAAAAAGTTTTGAGAATGTCTGGGAAAACGTTGAGTGATAAGATTAAGGAATGGGGTAATTAGAGAGAGATAAGTCATTAAAGTGGAGGCCTTGGACAGATAGACGGAACGTCGGAAGGCCACCAAAGGGATGGACCGACGACATTGTCCAAATCGCTGGGGGAACCTGGATGCGGCAGAGACAGAGCAGAGACGAGTGGAAACAGTCGAAAGAGGCATATATCCAGCAGTGGAGGGAAGAAGGCTAATGAAGAAGATGAGTGATTGTAAGACGGGTGTTGTGAGTAGAATGAAAGTAAATAAGCTTGATGGTTTGGACATGATGAGAGAATGACAGATTGAGGGAGAATTACTAAAAATATATACCAGGCAAGTACCTATATGAGAGAAAGAAAAGGTGTGAGGGAACGGTGGCCTGATTGGATCATATCGACCAAATCCTCAAGGATGGATCCGTTTTGATTAAAAGGGACCAAACCATATTTAATTTTAAAGCTATTGGGGACCCAACTATGACGTCACGGTAATTTCCCGCGGCGCCTAGGTTCAACATCGCATGATAAAATGTTACAATACAAAAAAATAATTTCTCCGCGACTTTCGGGAAACGAATTGCTGTCTTTCGGAAAAAAGATCAGAGGTATTTTTCACATTTTTAAAATCTATACAAGATATAATAAATCTTTTACGGTCATTCTCTAGATCAAAGTTCAATGTATCTACACTATTTTTTTTTCAAAGCATGCTTAGTAAGGTTGTCGAAATCTAAGGTCTCCCGTTGTTTAAAAATTTTTTTAATGCCAAAATGCCTACTCAGAATTTAGATCGTACCTACTGTAGTAGATAATTTGTCTACACAAATTCACAAAAACAATGATAAAATCCAATAGGTAATTGTACGTAGCAGAGCATAATAAATAAATACGTACATACCTGCTAGTAAACTTATTGTTTTCTACATTACATATAATATTTTATCAGTTATATAATAATTATTCACGTACAATATATATATCATTCATTGTTTTTCGTCAGTCAGTTTACAATAGACTCGATAATTTATTGCCAATAGCAATTATTCGATCCAATAAATCTATTATATCACTATACCAAGTGAACTACATTACCGGAAAAACGCTTAGGGACAGGATACAAATACAGAAATCAGGAAGATGGGTGGGATGGTGGGGAAAACAATTAAGATGATACTGGAATAGGCATAAGAAGGCCACTAGGAAGACCACCGAAACGATGGCGACGAGGACGAAGCTAACAAAGCAGCATGAACAGATCCTCGCTCGGATCTATACGAAGGAAGAAAAAGAAGTAAAAAGGATCTGGGCTTGGATACCCAAACCCAAATACTTTTCTGCACACTTTGTTCTAGGCTAATAGCCTGTAACGCAAAGTGTGGAATACATCGTCAGCGCCGGAGTTCGAACCTGGCACCTTCCGCTTGGGAGACCGCCGCCTCAACCAACTGCGCCAATCATGTAATCGCTGAACATTGCTGAAAAAGATTTGAAATACCTTACTGAAATCTTACGAATTACGAAAAATCAGGTGTTCTTAAAACGTCCTTAAGACATTTCAAATTTTCTCCAGCAATTATTAGAGTACATGGTTGGTGCAGTTGGTTGGTGCGCGGACTTCCAATCTGGAGGTGTCGGTTCGAATCTCGGTGCCGATGCTGTATTCTGCAGCACTTTACGACACAAACTTTTAGCTTACTGTCAAGTGGGCAGGAAGGTATTCGGGTTTGCGTACGCGAGCCCAGAACCTTTTATTAAAAAAAGAAAGGTTAGTAATATGATACAATAATTCAAATGATAACTGCACGAAATCGCATGATAAAGGTAGGTATACAGGTACCACAAAATAATCACAAGTCTCCAGTTAGAGTTTACACAGCTGTCTCTGGCTAAAAGAACGGAAAAACAAAATATTTATCCTAATCGAAATAATGATCAGTGGCGGTTTAAAATAAAGTTGGAGAGGGAAAGAGTCCGAAAGACAGCATTACTCTTGTAGACTTGTTTTTCGGGTATAATCGTGTGAAGATCTGGTGATCCGACGTTTCGGCGAACGTACTGCCGCCATGGTCACAATCCGTGACCATGGCGGCAGTACGTTCGCCGAAACGTCGGATCACCAGATCTTCACACGATTATACCCGAAAAACAAGTCTACATATGGATCATCGTGAAAACCTGCAACTATTATTGAGCATTACTCTTATTCGATGTTTTGTTCTGAGAGTCCTTCGTTTTCAACTTCGAAAGCGCCTTAAAATTGTCTAACTTGGTGCCAAAATTCATGACCATTGTTAATAAGGACAACGCAGGAAATCTATCCAAGTCAAGAGATGCCATTTTAGGGTTATTACGAGTAAAAGTAGGCATATTGACATTTCAAAAATAAAAAAAAGGGAGACCTGACATCTTGACAACCTTACTAAATATGCTTTGGAAAAATTAGGGTAGATACGTTGAACCTTTATCTAGGGAATGACAGTAAATGATTTTTTATATCTTGTATAGATTTCTCAAAAATAATATGTGAAAAACACCTCTGATCTTTTTTCCGAAAGACAGCAACTCGTTTCCCGAAAATCGCAGAGAATTTTTTTTCGTACTGAAAATATGCATTGAAATCTAGGGAATGACCGTAAAAAATTTTTTGGATGTAGCGAAATTAACACCAAAAAATCGAAAAAAAAACGCTATATTTACCATTTTATCATGCGAATGTTCAGGCGATTATGAACCTATTAATGCCCGTTAAGGGTTGCTCCCTCCCACTTACCCTGGATGATGAAGGAACGCTAGTTCCTATGTCATCCAATATTTGTACAAAAACAGTTCTAGGGAGGGCTCAGGGTTCGCCAGAAGGGCTCCCCCCGACAAACCCCTCCCTGATTTAATACAACCCTCAACGTTCACAAAATATCCTTATATACTAATTACCTAATAACCTTTTAATGTCGTGGGAAATGATCGTGACGTCATAATTGGGTGGCGAGTTTTAAAAATTCATGCCCACATTTATAAAACGCACAATCGTGCGAGCCGCCGGTGGTATCAATTTCAATTTCAATTTATTAATCTTTAATATATTTTTTTAAATATAATCGATGAATAATTTGATGATAGAAGAATGTTGGATTAGTTGGTAGATAATATGTTGGGTTGATTGGTAGCACTGGTAGCTATATAGCAACAGCTGATCTCCAACTGTACAAATACAACATGTGCGATGGAACATTCTATAGATTGACATGAACTCATCATAATGGAGAAAGGAATGCGTAAATCAAATAACATCATACGAGCAAATAACACACGACAATCATTTACACAAGGCACACAGGTTGTGTACACTCTCTAAGAGTGTATGATATCGAGTAGCGAAGTAAGTATTTCACTTCAAGAATGTGAACAAATAGTCCAATAAAATTAATAATTTGCAAAAGGTCGGGTAGTCCTGACTTTTTGGTATGTTGTTAGTGCTGTGACTATAATGTTAAGTTAAAAAATGCGACCTTCTAGGGCTATTCTATGGAAAATTCTAAAAAACGAAGGCTGGATTTCACCAACTTCTAAGGTTCGGAATCGCGGGGATAGGAGCCACTTATCATTATATTTCATAAGTGGCTCCTATCTCCACTATTCATCACCTAAAAAGTTGGTGAAATCTAGCATAAGAGAATTAGGTATATGGAAAATTCACTGTAGATTAAGTTGGTGTCCTATGATTTTTTCTGTAAAACCAACCGTTTGGGAGGTGTTTTGAAAATAAAAAATGGATCATTAAAAAAAGTTACAGAGTTTGCAAATAGAATCATTTTTTCCACTATTAGTTCAGTCACTTTAGGAAATCAATGTATGGGGAAGTTGGCAAAATTAATAACAGATGGGACTCTATGCAGTATGATACCTTAGGGTGAGGTGTTTCAGAATATCAGGCGTCCCCCCCGCCACACCTGACGCGTCACCCCCCTGGCCCCCCGAATAGGTCCCCCTACGTGGTTTTCCTCTATTTATCAAAAAACTGTAACAGATAGAAGGAAAATGTTAAGGACAAAAATAGTCCTTAATAAATTCTCTACAAAATAGGTAAAGCACATTTTTTGATAGGACTAGTAATTTACCCGCAATAGCCGGTGAAAGTATCGTAATTTTTTAATAAGAACCAAATTTTTTTTATTTTACTCAAATTGCTGAAAATTCATAAGAGCTACAAGAAAATGGTCAAAGAATGAATTAATTGCTATAGTTTTAGCTATAAAATGAGCTATTATTTATTTTTACACGGCTCATAGTTTTTGAGTTATAACATAAAATTCCAATGACAGAAGTCTTAAAAATGGAACTTTTCATACAATTTGTATTGAAATGCTGTGATATTAAAATTTAGGTTAAGCCTGTTTTTCACAAGCATGTGAAAGATAAAAAATGTATTGGAGTATGATTGGGTCTTTTTAGTATTTCAAGATATAATCCTTTCGAAGTTGAATGCACTTTTGCCAGTCATGTTTCAAAGCCATTATCCCAGTTTTCCAGAAGGATTCCTCAAGGTTAGGATATGGGTCAAAAGCATTGGCACCCGGCGATTCGAGGGTTTGTACAAGTCCTGTTCTGAAGTTAAGATGAACACTACTGATTAAAATCAGATCACTGGAATCTCTGCTATCACCTAACTAATAATTCCGCGATCTTTGAAAAATTAATCCATGTCTTTATCGACGTTCTCCAGAACTACTGCATTTTATTGCTTTCCGCTTCAAGGGTTGTGTTTGACACCTTGCTGTGCCCATTCAAAATCTGGCACTTACTTTCTAATCATGGCATATGATGGAACAGACTCCATTAATGAACCCGATATTTCTTTTATGGTTCGTGTCGGTCTATGACCTTAGATAAAATAATATTTTATCACGGATCGCAGCTGACAATTTCACATTTTCACAAAAATGTCAAACACGTTGAAATAAAAATGGTGCCAAGAGTGCCAGCGTCGTCCTATCGATCTCAAATTTTGTAAATAGCCCTAATGAAGTTTAAATTATCTATATCAATAATGAACTTAAACTGGTCTGTACATTTTTTTCTCAGGGCTACGAAGTGTTCAGCCGAACCTCGTATCTTACACAGACATACACTAAATTTTCTTCTTTAATGATCTTGACGAATCCTTCTGCAAAACTGGGATACGGCTTTGAAATATGGCTGGCAAAAGTGTATTGAACTTCTAAAGAATTATACCTTAAAATACTTACAAAATCCAGTCATACTCCAATACATTTTTTATCTTTCACATACTTGTGAAAAACAGGCGTAACCTAAATTTTAATATCACAGCATTTCAATACAAATTGTATGAAAAGTTCCATTTTTAAGACTTCTGTCATTGGAATTTTATGTTATAACTCAAAAACTATGAGCCGTGCAAAAATAAATAATAGCTCATTTTATAGCTAAAACTATAGCAATTAATTCATTCTTTGACCATTTTCTTGTAGCTCTTATGAATTTTCAGCAATTTGAGTAAAATAAAAAATTTTTGGTTCTTATTAAAAAATTACGATATTTTCACCGGCTATTGCGGGTAAATTACTAGTCCTATCAAAAAATGTGCTTTACCTATTTTGTAGAGAATTTATTAAGGACTATTTTTGTCCTTAACATTTTCCTTCTATCTGTTACAATTTTTTGATAAATAGATGAAAACCACGTAGGGGGACCTATTCGGGGGGCCAGGGGGGTGACGCGTCAGGTGTGGCGGGGGGGACGCCTGATATTCTGAAACATCCCACTCTAAGGTATCATACTGCATAGAGTCCCATCTGTTATTAATTTTGCCGACTTCGTGCTGCAAAAGGACTGAGCTATATCCATACGATAGTAGGTACTATTGTAACCCGTGTGGATGGAGCTAGAATAATATACAACTAGTACCAATACAGTCCCCATATATACTAAATAGTGAATCCCTCTCTTCACAACGCTGTCTTTTTATTTTTCATTAGTTTTGAATGTTATTCATGTTCTATCAATTGTAAAAGTATAGAATTCAGATATTCTACAAATCTACAATATAAAATTTTGGTCACCAGTGGCGGTTTGCGTGTATGTGTAAACCGGGTCCAGGCTGGTCCAAGGCTTCCCTACATTCTCTCTCTGTTTACATAATATTATTAAGTATTTTCTCTCCCTTAAACATTCTTCCCTCCCTTTCCCTCGCACAATGGCTTTGTATTGTTTTCCCTCCCTCTGTCTCTTTTTCCCTTTTACTTTAATATACTGCTGACTGCTCGCTGTGTATCATATTCTCTTTTTTCATACTCGATACAGTGACCATGATTTGCATAAGTACGGATTATCCCAACAGTCAACAGTACAATGCCCAACAGTCAACGGGCACACGGTTGGCAAAATTGTAAACTGAGCGCAGGTTTCACAAGCGTATTCGAATCCCGGTTCAGAAAATATATTCTGCATTAAATTTAGCGATATAAAGGCTTTTAGCAAACTGCGAAGAGTATAGTAAAGTATAATATAAGGGATTATCTTACCAGTTTTTTCAGAATGAGTAGGCTTTGGAAACTTACCTGTAAAAAAAAATAAAAATATGGTTAAAACATGACAAAATGGTTAAACATTATTTGAGGACTAAATGATAAACGGCAAATCTTCATCTGAGTTCTAACATGTCTCTAACTGACAAAACCAAAATATTGAGAAAATTGAGATTAATGTTTCAAAAACTTATATTATTATACACACAGATGGAACCTTATTAGTCTCTAGTAACTAGTTATTACCACTTTAGGGTGTTTTTGTAAACTGTTTTCATATATTATGTCGGTCAGATACATTTTCACGAAAAAGTCATACTCTCAAAATTTATTAGCTAGAACCTCGTTATTCTCAGGTGACGATTTGACAAAATGGTTTAGTATCCTTAAATTTGCCGTGCCTAATAAAATTTTATGTCATTACCAATAAAATGTACACCGTAATATAAAATTATAAAGTCTGTAATCATTTAAATCTCATCAATGAATAAAAAAATTCACTCCGGTAATAATATGTAATCACTCAATGAAAACAAACGATAAAAGACAAATGCGTGGCAATAAAAACAAGTGAACGTAGCAGTTATCCCACAACTACCACGTGGTTATCCTACGACGCCCTCATTCCTCCCACCGCCGCTGCTAATCTCGCCACCACTCCCCGCCTATCTCTGATAATATTTGACTTTGTAGACGATGCGGATTTGCACGGGAAGAAAAACACTCCGCCAGTGGCGTACGTCGACATTTTCTTTTAATTATTCTGTATACCTATATCGAAATAAACCCGAATACATCCTTGTACACTTCACAGTAAGCTTGAAAAGCTTGTGTCGTGAAGTGGAGTAAGTCGGCATCGGGGATTAAACCCGCACCCGCCGGATTAACAGTCGAGCGCGTTACCAACCACGCTACCGACCACCTCACATTTATATCCTTATAATATATTTTACCGCCGAATATTATTTTTTTCGACTCCAGTGATAATAATTCACAAATATCTGTACCGTTTAAAAGTAAGCATATTGATATTGAAAGAAACGGGAGACCTTAGATCTCGACAATCTTACTAAATATGCTTTGGAAAAAAATGGGGCAGATGCATTGAACCTTTATCTAGGGTATGACCGTAAAAGATTACTGAATGAAGCGAAATTTACCCCAAAAAGATTTCAAATATTTTCCACACAATATCTGAGATAGTGTTTTTTTACATACGTAGGCTAGGCAGAAAGGACAAAACGCCAGACCTGTTTCTTTTACTCAAAACGCGTCTATCCTTGGGGATCTAGTCGGTATGATCGATCCAGCTCAGTCTCGGACGGCCACCATTTCTATCGTCTCTTCTTTTACCAATGTGTGGTATCTTTATAGTCATCCTGTCATCATTCATTATCTCAAGATGCCCAAACAATTTTTATTCTTTTTCATTTTATTTTCATAACAAACTCAAAGAGACACATAATATATGATACAATTAAATAAACAAAAATATATATATAGGTAAAATCTCCCCTCAGAATTGAGCAAAGCTCGTGCTCTGAGGGGAAGCTCGTTTCCAACAATATCAGCAATACAAAAATTAAAAAATACATACATACGCACACACGATACAATAAACAATAACAACAAAGAAGATATGTCAAACAGATATGAGATTATAATGAGTAAAAGTCAATTAAAAGACTATAAATCAATCATGCGAAACAGAGAACAAAGAATTGTCACAATATCATTACAGCTGTCAAAAAATGTTTATTTTGTTAATTCAACAACGAAAAATGAAAGAATACGATAAAATTAACATACTATAGCAATTCTGCGTAAAAACAATAATTTTAGCAATGCTATTTACGAAAAACTGTATACACAGGTGAAAATCTCTTACATATATTCCAACGCATGAAATTCTTGAGAGTATTAGGCCTAATAATGATTGTCTATAGTAAAACTAAAGAGGTTGGGTACTCGCGACGATGCATGATGGCCATTGGTCAAAATACTGTGACGTCAAATTGTCCTCAACCAGTATTGTATACTTCACAATAATATGAAAACTATCCTTGATGACGTCACGAGTTGCCCTAATATTTCTTTACGCCTAACTGTCAAAATAAAAGTTTAACGGAGATTTGTATGAGAGTAGGTACAATAATACCTGAACTCTCTGACACTGCATTTTAAAATGGCCTACATGGGGTCGATTTTCATTCATAATCAATGGAATTTCGTTCATAACAGGGCATAAAACCGGCCCCATCTGTTTTTTTGAGTGGACCAAAAAGGGACTTGTCCAGTGAGAGAGTAAGCAACCTTACTCTCTCAATGTAGTTTAGGACCCTTGTTCCATCATGCCTGAATGTCAGGCATACTTTTTTTTTAATGTAATTAAACAAGTAGTACCGCCCCTGTGCGCCTTGTTCTATATTGGGGATCCCTGTGTACCACATTACTCGCAAGTGTTGCTGCTGTGTCTAGAGCGGCCCTGGCGCGTCGTAGCAGGGGCGGTGGTAATTGCCCAGATGGGGGGAGAGGGTTGAGGTACGACACAACAAAAGAGACAAACGTCACGGAGAAAAGAGAAAGACGCAAAAATGACATTTCGTCGGTTAAGTAGTAAGTAGGTATAGCGTAACCACAACCGAAAAGCTGAAGAAATGTCTTTTTGTACTTTCAGAAATATTTACTACTGCTACTACTGTTTGCTATTCGCTCCTCAAAATATCGCAAGGAGGTAACAAAAGGGCGTTGGAAAACGGATTAAGAGTAGACATTTTGGCATTTCAATTTTTTTTATAAACGGGAGACTTCAAATCTCGACAACCGTTACTAAAAAAGCTTTGGAAAAAAATAGAGTAGATACGTCGAACCTTTATCTAGGGAATGATAGTAAAAGATTTTTTATATCTTGTTGTTATAAATTTCTTAAAAAAATGTGAATAACACCTCTGATCTTTTTTCCGAAAGACAGTAAGTCGCGAAGAATTTTTTTGTGTAGGTACTGATAATACGCATTAAAATCTAGGGTATGACTGTAAAAGTTTTTTGATTGAAGCGAAATTAACCCCAAAAAATTGGAAAAAAGAAAACTTTGTAATTAGGGTAAAAATAATTGGACTATTTTGGGCGCCGTTTAGGGATAAAATCGCCCCAAAGCCACCTTACGTTTTTGTATATTATACACCATATAGTTCGCCCTCAAGGGAATCAAATGTCACCCATTTCGTTTTCTCAAATATCTTCATATGCACCCGCAGTACGTTTTGCTCTATAGAGCAGCGTTGTAAGTAGGGTAGCCAGAGAGATGTTGGATAAAAAAACCGGACAATTCTTAATTTTTGACCTCCCCCTCGCTATAAAAATATTTTTAATATTTGATATTTTCCCTTAAGCAAATGCAAAAAATACACTTACAGTCTGTCAAAAAAGAGTTGGTGTTCGATGAGGGCGCCACATGTAGCTTTTTGGCAACCATTTAAAAACTGTTATAATTTCCATACAAGTGGCCTCATTGCCAGCAAACAAAATTGTAGTTCCAATTTAATCCGACACCAACTCTTTTTTGACAGACTGTACGTAAGTAGTTAGAAACAGCGTTTACTAAGTAGTAGACGAATTTTTTACGACAAAAATCCCACCTATTTAAATACTCAGGTTTTCACAAAGAATGTAGGTGCCTACTACGTATGAATATGAATAATGAAAACATGATGGAAATAATCAAGATTGTATTCCCTTGAATGATTTTACGAAAAATAGGTAATTATTATTGAGGACTTATTGAGGTCTGATCGAAAAAACCGGACAGCCCTTAGTCCGGTTTGTCAAGTATTTTTCCGACCGAATAGATAATATAAAAACCGGACATCTAGCAACCCTAGTTGCAACTTGCAAGCGAAGATGACGTCTGTACTTACATTGCTACTAAATATTATTTCTAGGTGTAAAGGGAGGTATGTTATTTTCAGTATGACTACAAGTCTATTGCATTGCACCATTTCGTGTGTCGCATAGTGTCGCCGGCCTTATTAATTCACGATGCAAGTTTTATGAAACACACCCATTTGGCTCGATATTGACTTTGAACTAGATACAGTCGTGTACTTGGTAAGAATTTTTTACGTTTCGACATTACCTTCTTTTGCCATCATCATAAATTTACATAACTGAGTTATTTACATTCATTGACACCCTTTCTCCCATAAGACATTTCACATCTTTTTTAGCTATGAGGTTCGCAACCCGTTCTGAATGTCATTAATGTCTGCGCAAAGGGAATTCTGTGTTTGTTTTTGAAAACATACGGCAAACATACCATATATTTTGAAAACATACGGGAGAACACTGGTTATTGATCAAAGACTGAGCCAAAATTGAACGCATAAATTAAAAATGCATTTACCACGTAGCAATAAACAAATGAAAAATCAAAAGCAAATGGCTGTGAACGTCACAGAGTTACAAATGTCAAGCGCACAGCATTCACTGGTTACCCCATTAACGGTATATTATACCACTATGGTATAAAAGCGATTGTGATTGATGCAATAGTGCAGGGCTAACTGTACTTGCGTGGTTTTATTTCAGTCAAAGCAAAATCAGCCTGGACATTATTAGACCATGCTATGGTTATCAGAAAAAAGTAGGTAAGCTAAAAATTAAAGTCTTGAAATTTATGAAAAAGGGTCCCAAATCCCAGTTATTCCATTTTCACAGAAAAATGTGCACAAATATACATTATACATATATGAAGAAAGCCCATTAGAATGGGGTAAGTGAAGGTTTTCGAGTTTAAGGTTTGGTTAGTTTTAAGAT
This sequence comes from Ceraclea dissimilis, assembly GCA_963576895.1. Lineage (NCBI taxonomy): Eukaryota > Metazoa > Arthropoda > Insecta > Trichoptera > Leptoceridae > Ceraclea > Ceraclea dissimilis. Next base: position 1,196,954 of record OY756361.1, read on the forward strand.
TAAAAATCATCTATCGTATACAAAAAAACACAGATAATTAACATTGTTAGTTATCACAGAGTTCACAAATTGATTTGTTCTTATCTAAACCTACCACCTAACAAATAATTATCTTTTATCTCTTTTACGATAAGATTGATAAATTTGTGATTATTTTCGCGTAAAAATCAAAGATTACGTAAGAAGATTGTGCAACGATTACATTTTGTAATTTATTTCTCTATCAACGAAACATAAGTAACATTTTTCTTTAAAAATGTCATTCACGGTCGGATGTTATAGGTGCCTATATAATTTTATGAATTATAATTAGATGGTCAAAAATCATATAAAATTTATGCTCAACATTCGAAATCAATTGTTTTACAATGAGTTTTTGACACTTTCTCTATCAAAATACCCAGCTTAACTTTCCTCAGGGAGGAACCTTGAAAGCTGGTATTGAATCGGGTCTACGGATGTCTTAAATCTGCCATTGATTTTTTTTTCGTACTACGAATGTTTTTGGTTAACTAAATGAAGAAGGTCAATATGTAGTTTGGTTTAAATACAGAAACCATAGTAAATAGCGCCGGAGGCAGCATGTTTTTTTAGAGAAAATTGGGTAAAGTGTATTTTTTTATGAAACAATTGCATTTTAATAGATTTTCATACAGAAAATGATTTATACTTGATTTATGATATGATGGGAACGTATGCGTTAATACTAATTTGATTTTTTGTGAGTTTTTATCATTCAGATATAGTATATACCTATTCATGGGCATCGTCAAGGGGGGCAGCTGCCCTCTATTGCCCCCTTGACGGCTTGACGACGCCCATGAAATAGGCTGTAGGTATATTTAAATAGTAAAGTTGATTGACATCAAATCAAAGATAACAAACAATATGACAGTCAAGTCAAAATATTTAGTAAAGTTTGTCAAAAGATAATTGAGAAATTAAGAAGATTCGTCACGAACTTTGTACATACAAGTACCTACCTAATACTTTCATCATATTGTATAAAATTAGGGTTGCCAGACGTCCCGGTTTACCGGGACTGTCACCGGTTTTACGCCTCGTGTCCCGGTGTCTCGAACAAACCTTTCGGGACGCCTAAATGTCCTGGTTTTCGGAAATATTGGTATACATATTCTTACGATTTTTATCATTTTATGGTATTTTTGACAGTTTATATGTAAAATAAAGAACTACGTAGAAAACAAAGTTACGCATTAGCGGTTCGTAAAATTTTCGATTTGAAACTTCTCCCCAGTGGCGTAACTAGGGAGTGCTAATAACTAGGAACTTGCGAGAAATCTGGCAACCCTATATAAACTATGTCCTGTCCTGTGTATGTACTGTATGTACATGTACGTAATATTATTAACTCATAGACGGCGGAACGGGTATTTTTACCTTCTACTGGACTAGCGACTATCATCGGGACGGGTATTTTTACCTTCCGAGCATATAGTACCACAATGGACTAGTAATATTGCTTAGGGTATTCCGTGAGTCAACCTACACGATATTCTAGTCAAAAGGTACATATAACACGCTCCATATCGGTTTTAAAAAAATGCCCTTTTTACTACATGCCTTCCTGGTGTATATAATATACGTACATAATTATTGTACATAATATTAAATATTACTTCTATATAATATGCATGCAGATGCATATAAAAACAAGACGACGTATAAATTTGCGATAGTTAGTAAAAAAAATATTTTATTTGTATTGCCACTTTTCAATATAAGCATAAAACGAAGACCGTTTTTATAATAAAACTTACTATTCCGAAATTGATGTGTTAGAAACGTCAGAAATCATAAAAATATTGGAAGCCAATCATTGCATATCCACATGTTTTCTTGCAAAAGCAGAGGACAGGCAATATATGCGAATATTCCTAAAAATATATTTTCTTTTGTACTATGGACTTTTGAGAATATGCAGATAAAAAGACCTTTCTTATAAATGCACTTACTAATTACTCAACATTCGAACATCACTCAGTCTTCAGGTACATCATAATTAATAAACAATAGACATCATACCGAGTATATTGGCCTAGGTTAGTGTATATCCATCCTTCTCTTATCAATTGTTTAAGCGCGAGACAACGCTAATACTATACATTGGGGATGAGAAATCCCAGGTAGATAATACGGATTAGGGTGTGTATTTACTAATTGCAAAAGCTTCTTCATTGTTTATTCCTTTCTATCTACAAAAGTATATACCTAGAGCTCGTAGCGTTATATACTTCTTTAAAAACAATCAGGAATAGTAAATCGTGCCGAAAATAATATTTTGATAAAAATATAATATTGTGAATCTTGATGTGTTTGAAAACTTGAAAACATAATTTTGAACAATTTTTATATGGCTTTTTATGTTAATGTTCTGCTGAAGCGGTGTTTAATTGAATTTATTCACTGTGTGTGTGTTTGTCTGCGTGCGCGTGCGTGCGTGTGTAAGTTCTTAGTATATTATTTAACTTGTATTTTTTTATAATCCTTCTGAATTCGTGGAAGAAAATTATCAAAAATTATTTTAAAAAAATGAGATAAAAAAAATACAATACCTAACAAAAAAATGTTTTACATGGAAATATGATTTGATGATTAATAAATACATATATGTCTGGATGTACTTGTTTATTTAAGAAATGTACTAAGTTTTGGTTTTAGAAAATAATAAATTACGGTCTCAAATAATTAAACAATAGTAAATGCACAAAAGAATTTAAACCATGCCCTAATAATTATGTGATGAACACCTGTGGCGATTAGTGCCATTGATTTAGGTAAATTATTTTTGTTTGTGCACTGAGTGCACTTAGGTATATTGTATTCTTTCAAAATATTATTTTCCTAATTATTAAAAAAAAGCTTTTACAAATATGTATTTGCTATCGTATGCAAGCAATAAAAGTTCAACCATTAAAAACACAATAGCCTTATTACTTATTAGTTTTTTCTTTGAAGTTAGTTGTTCGTTTAGTTAATTTAGTTGTTATTATTACAGTTTGGATGTGTATGATAATCACTGATTAGATTATTGACGATTATGAGTTATGACACATTCACAAATAATACCTAGTATTATTAATCTGCTATATTCATCCATTTGTACATCAGTAATGGCCATTATATTTATTAATTTTTATGTGCAGTTAGTAATTCCAATATTCTCTGTAACAATGGATTTCATATTTCATGAAAATACCTATCCAAAATTTCAAATGCATGCATGTACTTAAATTCGTTTTCTTTATTATTAGAATATTTACAATCCCTGACTAAGCAAATCGTTATTTTGTATATAATACGTACTGAAGGTACTTCGCAAACGGTATTAAATAACAATTGACTTTATATCGCTATATCTTTGAAACTGTAACAATAAATGAGATAAAAAAATCACTAAACGGTTTTTCGTACAGCGTATTTTTTATTCCATATCAAATTTATAGTAAAAACATACTTTGAATTTTATTTTTTTTATTGCTAAAAAACCCCCGCGATACTAAGAATTTTTCTTGTGATTCCCCGCTAATACAGTGTTAATATATGTCTCCTTATTAAAACTGTGTCGGTGTTTTTAGGCGGAAGTCAAAATTGTGTGTGTATTTTTATTATAAAAGGGACAAGACAGGATATATAAACTATACCCGCTTATATAACAATAAATTAGTCATTTTAAACCTTACGTTTAACAAGAAAAAATACGCATTTTAATGTAGTAGGTAATACGTATTCCAGAACTGTCGCACGGCGGCACTTTTTAATACCTTGTTAAGAAGGCAAGGCATCCCAATATGGGTGACGAGAAGTAAAAAGGAAAACGTCATCTAGTTACGGTACGGTTCATTACGTAATGCGTACTCCAGATGTTCCACGGTCATTGGTCAAAATACTGTGACGTCATAACGAAAAAGAATGATTGAGAAAAATGCATCTTAATTTTTTTTCCCAAATATGCCATCAAATTTCCCTTGGCTGCTGGACTAACGGATAGTTAAAACAGATTAAAATGCTCAAAATCAACCCTGCACGCATACATGCATTTATCCATAGCTGCTCCCTATGTGGGACATGTGGTCGTTACCTAGTTTTTCCAGGCTTTCTGTCCATGGCAACTCCGTTGCATGTTCCCATGTCATCCCAGCCTGGCGCAGTTCTGATTTGTACAGTCTCCGGATGGTCATTGCAGACATGCCCAGACGTCTGTCGCATTCAGGGCGATTTTGGCAACGACTATTGTCAATTCGGGACGAGCCAATTTAACCTCGAGTCTGTGTGACTTGGGTGATAAGTGGCTGCTGCGTTCAATTCCTGACTTCTTCGTTGGTGACATATAGTAATTACACCCACTGAATCCTATGTTTTCTCTGATTCGATTCAAATATCTAATATTCACATCATAGCCCAAGAATATCACGGTTTATAGCTCAGATAATTCTCGGAAAGCTGGAAACTGTTTTAATCTCTTCATTAGCATGTAAGAAGAGTTTCTTTAAGTTTTTTACTAATAACTTCTAAACGATGCATTCTAGGAAAGTGACGTTCTTTTATAAACTAAAGTACGTAATATTCTGCGTCATTTGAGCAGTAATACTCTTTTCTACCTAAAAAAATAATTATGATACAGGCACTGCCAAGTAAGTATAGGTACATATTAATTTTCTCAACGTATTGCAATATTCCAGCTTTCCGAGAACTATTTACGCTTATTTTCTCTAATTTTCCCGGGCTATCTATCAGTCTATTCGACAGAGAGCAAGATTGTGGGTACGCAGGGGTAAATTTATACGCATTAGGTATATATTATTATCAACGGAGTGACTGAAAAGGGCTAGAAGTTAAAGAGTGCTTTGCATTGTGTGTGTTCGCGTATTGTACTTTCACCCCGTATATATAAATATAGTTGCAAAGGGATGAATACTGGGAAAGGGAGGAGGGATGCATACAGTACCTAATAATATAATGTAGGACCTACTCTGCCTTAGTAGAATACCGTGACCGGACGAAAACCCATAAGAATATTACTTACTTACTTTTCGTGTCCGGAACACTTTAAAATTTTGTATCTCCAATGTTCGGCCACCCGGACACTCCTGGCATTTGCCAGAAACTATATCTAATCTATGTTCGCCGGTAGTGCATCCTCGGGCGCGCATGTCACTCTTGTTTGGAGACATGTAAACAGGTGACTGTGATCCTGTACAGCACCACACTCAAGGTAAGAATATTGCTCAACATGAATAAATCCCAAAAAAGAAAGCGCTTTAGAAACTTGCTCAAGGGACAAAAGCACAAATTTAACTGGATTTCGAAAATAAAATTAATTGTATCTATTATTAGCATACGGTTTCTTTCAGTGTGTTAGAAACTATCATAGATTAGAAAATAAACAAATAAATAAGCGGATCTAAAATGGGATAGATAATAAAATGGTCAACATTTTATAAATAACTAACTGAGTTACCTGTGCTTCGCAACGGCAAATTTAACAAACCGACCCGGCATACTTAACTTTTTTTTCCTTCAATTTCTTCTCCAACACCCTTTCATACAATATCACACTCGACCTCACACAACCCTTGGATCCCCCTCATCATCATGGCATCTCCAAGGGAAAGCTTTTTCTCCAAAAACCGGCGACGTTAAGACACAGCTTATATTATTGCAAATGTTATTTTAAATCTTCGCAGCAATCCATGGTAAAATGCGGGAATTATGAGAACACTTACAAAAATCAGACTTTACTTTATATATATAGATTAATCTACTGGAATTCAACTAGAAAGTTTGGGCTTTTATCCGTTGAGGATATTTCTACAGTACTTATGTTTTTTTTTGGGTTTATTCATGTTGAGCAATATCCTTATGGGTTTTTCTCCGGGAACCGTAGAATACAGGAGGTAGTAGGTATGTTAATACACTACTGGGTCAAGTGTGAGATACCTATACATAGAATATAGAAGAATAGTAATGTACCTACATAAGTAGTAGGAGATACATTGTATAGAAAATGGAACTGCGTACGGCAGAGGTACCCAATACTTGCTAAGCAATACGTATTTAGGAGTCGCTGGGGATGGAAAATACATCGATCGGAGATCATCGAATGAATTGGTTTTGTCGCATTCTAGTGCGAATATTCATTCTGTGCTATTCACCGTTTCCAGACCTGACAATTCTGCGGTCATCCTAATTTTATTTATTTTATTTTATTACAAGTGCAAAACAGAACTTTTACGGTCATTTACTAGATTTTAATACTTACATTTTATCAATGCAAAAACAAATTCTCGGCGACTTTCTGTAAACGAGTTTCTGTCTATCAGAAAAAAGGTCAGAGGTGTTTTACACTTTTTTTTTAGAGAAATCTATACAAGATATAAAATGCTGTTATACGGTCATTTAGTAGATAAAGGTTTAATGTATCTACCTACTCTATTATTTTCAAAGCATATTTAGTTGGGTTCTCGGGATATAAGGTCTCCCGTTTTTAGAAATATTTGAAATCTCGGTATGCATACTCTTAATTCCGATGTTTACGTTAGTCCGTGTACTGTGAATGAGTAACGGCGCGTGTTGGAAAACATTCGATGGAAAATTCCAATTTAGGTTAAAAACATCGATGAGCAGTTTCAACCCCTATATGACGTAGAGTGTTTGGGCGGAGGGTGTGTGTGTACTGTGTATATTACCTCTACAACTTACTACAATATATTCTAATATTCATACTGGGATACCATCAGGCCTACCACCTTTTCTATCTTCAAATCATAGGATATTTGGTAATGGTATGTATGAAGGTGGCAGCAACCAAAAGGTATTCTCGGCGACTTTCTGTAAACGAGTTTCTGTCTATCAGAAAAAAGGTCAGAGGTGTTTTACACTTTTTTTTTAGAGAAATCTATACAAGATATAAAATGCTGTTATACGGTCATTTAGTAGATAAAGGTTTAATGTATCTACCTACTCTATTATTTTCAAAGCATATTTAGTTGGGTTCTCGGGATATAAGGTCTCCCGTTTTTAGAAATATTTGAAATCTCGGTATGCATACTCTTAATTCCGATGTTTACGTTAGTCCGTGTACTGTGAATGAGTAACGGCGCGTGTTGGAAAACATTCGATGGAAAATTCCAATTTAGGTTAAAAACATCGATGAGCAGTTTCAACCCCTATATGACGTAGAGTGTTTGGGCGGAGGGTGTGTGTGTACTGTGTATATTACCTCTACAACTTACTACAATATATTCTAATATTCATACTGGGATACCATCAGGCCTACCACCTTTTCTATCTTCAAATCATAGGATATTTGGTAATGGTATGTATGAAGGTGGCAGCAACCAAAAGGTTAGAAATGTAACTCATCTGATAAACTTGATATAGTAAATCTGTTAATTTGTTGTAGTGAAAGAATGGTCAAGTGTTATGAGTGGTCGGTTTTACTTTACGGTGTTGAGGCGTGGACACTAAAAGTCAACATAATGAACCGCCTTGAGGCGTTTGGAATGTCGCTCCACCGTAGAATGCTAAGAATATCTTAGACCGACATGGTAACCAACACTAAAGTATTACGTAGAGCAAATACTAATAGACAATTGTCTTCTAACACAATAAAGCTCCGTAAAAAACATCATATTTTGGCCATGTCCTTAGAGGAGAAAAATACTCCCATTCTCCAGCTCGTTATGAAGGGGAAGATAGATAGGGGTCGGAAGGAAGCAGCTATCCTGGCTTCGAAACATTCGGCAGTGGACCGGAATCAGAACTGTGGAGGAGCTGTTTCGCACTGCCCAGGACAGAGAGGTGTTCTCCCAAGTAGTCGTCAACGTCGGGGGGACCCCACAGGACACATAAAAAAGAAGAAGAAGTGAATCTGTATGTCAAAGTATGTCGGCTGTATGTCGGAAGCACAAAGCGTGTGTAAGGATGGGTAAGTCTGGCGATCTATTCTCTCTGCCTACTCCGCAAGGGATGCGGCGTGAGGGGGATAGGACAGAATAGAATATCACAAATACTGTCCACTCAAGAATTCGACTTCTACTTTTCCATTAAAAGCATGATTGCGGGATCGACAAAAAATGTGAAAATTTCGAAGCTTTAGTAAGTCGAGTAGTTGACTAAGAATGCGTACTTGAAAATTTGTAGCAGATACAAGAGACTTCGAAATTAAGAAAGGAAGAAAGAGGAAGAAGACACTTGAAGCGATCCATAGGATGAAATATATAGAATAAGAAAATATAGATATACAGAATAACAAACCTTATGGATATGATGTTGGTATGCGCTTGAAATGTATGAAACTTAGGAATTGTACATAAATCCAAGGAAATGTATACAATGCCGGGTCAATTTAGGAAATGTGTGAAACAATTTGTCACAGGTTCTTTGATTCATACTTTTCTTAGGGAATATACTCGTATGTATTAATAACTGGAAAACTAATTATTTTTATCGGGTAAGCTGGCACACAGATAAAATTGAGAATAAAAACGTAATCAAACCGAATAACCTATTTATTTTTGCAGGTAATCTGGAGTCGCACATAAAATTACATAATTTGATATAGTATTTCAGATTCCTGCAGTTTAAAAATGTACATCATTTCATAAGTAAAATAATATATTAGATCCTCAAGGATGGACGCAGTTTTGAGTAAAAGGAATCGGAGAGCGTGTATGACAAATTGCATGAATGTGACGGAGGCTAGGAGTGTGTGTAAGGATGGTCTTCTCTGTCTACCCTGCAAGGGACGCGGGGTGAGATAATAGATAATTTATAATACAAAAAATAAAATTCATTTCACACATTTCCTTTCGATTTTAGGCATTGTAGACACTTCCTAGGAATTGTATACAACGACGGATTTCATACATTTCCGGTAACACATAAATACAGTCGAACTTGGTTAAAGCGAACACGAAGGGACCGCGTATATTTGTTCACTATACCCGTGAAACGCTATAGCCGTGAAGTAGGTATACTATGTAGGTACATCGTTCTTACCTGGTTATATGCCAACATATATGTACTAAGACAGACGATTGTGATGATTTCTACATTGTTCAAGCCAATCATTATTACGCCTGAAACGGTTTTGTATGCGGGGGCGTCCGAGGCTAACCTGGACCGACCATGTCGACCAAATCCTTAAAAATTTACGTTTTTTGAATAAGAGAAATCAAAGAATGTGTGTGATACGGAATTAATGTGACGGAAGCAAGGAGTGTGTGAGAGTATAGGGCGGTCTGGCGTTCTGTTCTCTTTGCCTGCCCCGCAAGAAACGCGACGTGAATTAGATTAGATAAATTAGATAGCGGAGGGTGGTAAATTGTTTTTTTTGGACGCATCAACATTTTTCACTCCATGTTCAATGTCATGTAGACTTATTTTTCGGGTGTCAAAGGTATAAATCGATAATTTAAACTGACCGAGTATCTAAAAACAACTTTATTACTAAAAACAAAACGAGAGAGTGGGGTGCAGTAAAAAGATTACAATTACCCAAAACATGAAATTTTTCTATTGGCTGATGCACTATAGGTAGGTACATTGCAACAGCCAATAAATTGCCCAGGTATTGTATTCAATCGATGTTTTGAAAACATTGAGAACATACCCCCTTGAACTTTTGAATGCCTAATGTCGATTATTGGATGAAAGAGTTGAAAAAAGATGGAGTTTACTAAAACAATGGGCGGAGTTAAGGGATTAGATTTAAAGAAAACTTTCCTTTTTATTATCACCTCATAAACATTACAAAGTAAACAAATGAGTAAATGACTATGAGGATGAGGTAGCATTGTCTTCTAATATGGGGTAATTCCCGCATTATAAAAACAATGGTCCCTAACAGTTTGCGATGTTTAAGCTTACGAAACATAATCCTACAATAGATCTAGGATTCATTGTTCTTTTCCGTGCAACAATTTAATGCCGTATTTGAAGACAATGGTAGGTACCTGAACCTGATTTTGACACTTAACATAAACATTACGATAATTTAGTTTTCTGTCCTTCCAATAATCCAAGTAATCGGTATGTAACGTACATAGTAAACTGAGACAAAAATAACCTAACATTATATGAATTTTAGTGTTTTTTGAATGAGAATATTGTTCCGGGAATTAAATTTGTGCGCTATACCCGTGAAGCGTCTTCGTTATAGCCGTGACGATTTACGTACAAAATACAAAAATTCTAACGAATGTCGAGCATTTGTTCGCTATGGCCGAGAATTCACTATACCCGTGATCGCTATATCCATGTTCGACTGTATTCACATATTGTATATATTCACCCATGTACAATACTGTATGATACAACGTATCCACCTCAAAAGTGAAGACACTCATTTGAATGGAAATTGTTCGATACGTAATTTCGTGTTATAGGCCTCTGTGAATTTACTTTCGACCGTATCTGAAAATATTTCGAAACATTTCACTATAGACTTTCATATTGCACCTCAGTACCTACACTACCGGCATCTATTGATATTCGTTTTAATCAACGGGTGACACCGCTCTAAACTGGTGATAATAACATGAATACCGTGTTGATATTATTGCTTTTGAACAAATTGTGAAATAGAGTATATTATACAGAATAGGATACTGCAATATGTATAACATCAACGTACATTTTTTCCTCTTTTTTGAAAAAAAAACATTTTGGACTTCGATCACAAAGCAATCCTTATTCTTATATGATACTGCGGCCCCATCATCGTGAAATACCGTGTTTTGACCTCAAATTATTCAGAGCTCATTGAGGCTTCATTTTGAAATGTTAACACACTATGGGGCAATTTTTCATAAATTTAATGTTTATTGAAAAGGGAAATGTTTATTAACGAAATTTCCACGTTCTAAGGCAATAGTCACAAATTAGGATATTTACCGAAAGCCTAAATTGTTTTCTATGATTTTGGTTAGCTTTGTCAAAGTCGAGTCAGTAGTTTGAGCGCCATTGTCAAACTACTGAAGAAGCTACTACATTGGTCCTGAAGATGGCCTCAGCAAGTAGGCCGAAAGCTCGACAACATCGACAACCTACACACGGTACACCCGAGAAGAATGGAGGAGAGATTAACAAGGACCGTGAAAATCTACAAAGCTATATTTTAGACATGCATTCGTTAAACTTTAATTCATATTTTTTCATCCTCTACCACCTCTCCAAATATTTAACAGATACGGAACCAATCACCCTGTAGAGTTCAGTGATTGAAGTCGATAACAAAATGATGATTCGTTTGGATTTGGAATGATTTTAAATTTGTATTTTAAATTTGGAAGGTTGGTAGTTCGTTTTGAGATTAGTGTTGCCAGCGTCTAGATAATAGATATCGCATTACCGCAATATGAGACTGTACCTACGAGTTGGAGACATTGCATGCTGATAATTGTCCCGCAGCTAAAGCATTTTTTCTATATTCCATTCTTTCCACATTATTATAATAATATTAAATCGGCGGTGCTTCAACTGTCGACAACTTGACGTTTCACGTATTGGAGTTATTCCCCCTTTTCTTTTACTAAACTAATGTTATTTTTCAATTCCAAAGGTAAATATTTTGAGCTACGTAAATGTCCCGCGATTAAAACCTGGAAAGTTAGAAACTTATACCCCGAAAAGATGAAAAGTAACCCTACCGACACCCTCAGGAGTAAAAGAGGGGGAGGGCGATATTAGTGTCCAATCCATAGTTTTCCGTCTCGATAAGATGAATAGTAACACTTCTGATATGATGAGTGTAGGTGGGGGGGGGGAGTATGGGCAACGCGAGCCCATTAAACAAGTATGTAACTGTCGTAAATGTCATAGACTTTTACATTAAGTACTATGGTAAATGTATTTCATACTTTTTCACGGATTTACAGATGTCTGTCGCGTAGCAAGGCGCGCAGGGTACAGCTAGTTTATTATAAAATAACACTACATACAGTTATCAAATTGTTAAATATTGTGAAGACAAAATACACCGTCGACGCCAAGAACGTAATTTAGTAAAAAGTGGATAGAGATGAACCGATAGAGATTTAAAAAGACTTCGAATAAGATAAAAAACTAAACTCAATTTTCGATTCTAGTAAAAATCCTGCCGAAAAACAAGTTAATTTAGGAGAATTTACAACATAGGTTATTATTAAAATAATATTTTTAGAGTATATATTATGAACGTATATTCATTTGTATGTACGTAGCTGAGCTGTTTATATCCGGGCACAAGCTTAATACCAGACGATTGTAAAGGCTCATATCTAGGAATAATCAGAAAGAATCGTAACTGTCATACATATTCTCAAGTATACTACAATAGATCCAATTCTATAGCTTTTTGAACTAAAATACGTGTTTTTAAGTTTGTATTACTTTGAAAAAAGAACGTCTTATTTTAATTATTACGCACTTAATTAGTTAGAGAACTGACTCCCGTTAATCGACGTTCATTGGTCAATCGTCAAGTCGTCACATTCCCGTTATCACACCACTGTATATTTCACTATACTATGAAAATTATCGTTGGTGACGTCACGAGATGCCTTAAACTCAGCTGTCAAAATAAAAAAATGAAACGATGTTTTGCATGAGAGTACGCAACCTTGGGCAGTTTAAGATTATTGTGGCATTTTTATTTTAACAATTTACCAAAAAAAAAGTCGAAATGTGCTTAACCTACGTGGAGCAAGTCATTTTATAGGCCAAGGAAATAAAAAAATCAAGTAAATGACAGAAGCACAAAAAAGGGTCAGGAACGAAGAGTTGGACAGGTTCGCAAAGAAAAAAGGGGAAGGAATCGCACAGGGTACAAAAAGCTAGTTTAAAAAAAACTTAGATGTAAACATACATAAGTTATATATTATTTTATCAGATATTATAATAAGCCAGTCCTCCTTTACAATATATAGGAATTGTAGAACCAGATATAGTAGTAGTATATTATATACTTACAATAGTCGGAATAATGGTTACAATAATATAATATCAAAGTTTGAGAAGGAAGCCATTTCTTTTCTGTAGTCGTCTGCTTCGGGATGACAGTTGTATTTTATGCGATTTAATAAAAGTTAGCAGGAGTAAAAGTAAGTAGAGTGGTACGTACTCTACTGTAGTATCTTCCCTACTCTTCCCGTCTCCTTTCATCCTATCCCTCATTCCTTCTTATTATTCCATCCCACCCAATATCAAACCATACAATGTATAGCCGCTTAGTGTATTGTTACAAATGTATCTTGTCATGTGGAGGAATTCAAACCTAAAATGACCATCGCAATTATTTTGCATACGTTTCTAGGTTAGCTGGAAAAGATCGCTTAAATTGTATTGTATCTTATTCTCTAGTTTCAATCATGCGGATTGGTTTGCAGCAAATTCCTACATCTTGTTCTCCACTCTTCTCTGTCTCCCGCAGCTCTAATGTTCACTTATAGTCTAGTCGTATGGTGTTTTCGCGGAGAAATAAATACAGTAGTCTACTTCCCTTTCATACTTTACGTATTTGGGGACGCTGAATTCGAATTTCAACTTTGCCACCTCGCAAATGTGATGCGTTCTGAGATATTCGAGAAAAACTCAGAAGAAAACGTTATTTTTAGAGACTTTCGCTCATAACTCGAAAAGTATACATTTTAGAGAAAAGAATCTCGAGACAAGAATAAACTAGAGTATATTTCCTACAAATAGCGATGATATTCATTTTTCTGAAATAAACCGCTTACGCGCTACTATGCGCTAAAAAAGGTCATAAATTCCACTCTTTTTTAAAAAATATTTTCTCTTCTAATTTATTGACTATAACTCAAAATATATAGAGTTTTTTGGAAAAAAATTGTTGTACATAAAAAATACACTATATTTTGTACAATTAGTGCTAAGAAGGTTTCTGAGACAGACTAACCTCTATTACGTTAGAGCGCATTGAAGTTCACTATAGTACATTAGAAGCAAATTCTTCATTATTTAAAATGGATATATAACATTAAAAAAAATAAAAAAATCTACTAAACTTTCTTGATGCTATAAACACAAGGCTGAAATTTTTATATTTAAATGTTTGCTACCCCTCAATAGCGATGGCTTGGTAGAAATTTGAGAATTCCTTAGAAACAAAAGCTCATTCTCCAGTTTTTTGTCCATAATGTGAAAATTAAAAACAATAGAGACAATTATACTAAGACAAAAATAAAGTACATTTTATTATCTATGAACTACCTTAATAACTTTTTTTAGTCAAATAGACGATTCAGCAGCCAGAGTCCGTTAAAAATTTTCCATATCTCGAAAATATTCTAAAATTTCTACTTATTTTGGTTTACCGCCTGCAAATAAGAATCTAAACATTTTTAAGAAACAAAATGTGAAAATTCATCAAATTTCCTACAAATTATGTTTCTTGCGTTTTCGCTCAGGCGAACTGGTTCGCTGTTAAAAAGCATCGAAATTTGGTATAGCGTGTCATATTAATTAAGCGTTGATAATACGAACTACGACTATGGTATGTAACACACGTACCACAGTCGTAGTTCGTATTATCAACGCTTAATTAATATGACACGCTATACCAAATTTCGATGCTTCTGAACATCGAACCAGTTCGCGAGGGCGAAAACGCAAGAGACATAATTTGTAGGAAATTTGATGAATTTTCACATTTTGTTTCTTAAAAATGTTTAGATTCTTATTTGCAGGCGGTAAACCAAAATAAGTAGAAATTTTAGAATATTTTCGAGATATGGAAAATTTTTAACGGACTCTGGCTGCTGAATCGTCTATTTGACTAAAAAAAGTTATTAAGGTAGTTCATAGATAATAAAATGTACTTTATTTTTGTCTTAGTATAATTGTCCCTATTGTTTTTAATTTTCACATTATGGACAAAAAACTGGAGAATGAGCTTTTGTTTCTAAGGAATTCTCAAATTTCTACCAAGCCATCGCTATTGAGGGGTAGCAAACATTTAAATATAAAAATTTCAGCCTTGTGTTTATAGCATCAAGAAAGTTTAGTAGATTTTTTTATTTTTTTTAATGTTATATATCCATTTTGAATAATGAAGAATTTGCTTCTAATGTACTATAGTGAACTTCAATGCGCTCTAACGTAATAGAGGTTAGTCTGTCTCAGAAACCTTCTTAGCACTAATTGTACAAAATATAGTGTACTTTATTTATGTACAACATTTTTTTTCCAAAAAACTCTATATATTTTGAGTTATAGTCAATAAATTAAAAGAGAAAATATTTTTTAAAAAAGAGTGGAATTTATGCCCTTTTTTAGCGCATAGTAGCGCGTAAGCGGTTTATTTCAGAAAAATGAATATCATCGCTATTTGTAGGAAATTTACTCTAGTTTATTCTTGTCCCGAGATTCTTTTCTCTAAAATGTATACTTTTCGAGTTATGAGCGAAAGTCTCTAAAAAGAACGTTTCATTCTGAGTTTTTCTCGAATATCTCAGAACGCATCACATTTACACATTTACGAGGTGGCAAAGTTGAAATTCTAATTCAGCGCCCCCAAATACGTAAAGTATGAAAGGGAAGTAGACTACTGTATTTTTTTCCTGAAAATGCCATTAAATTTGCTCTCGTTACTACACTATTAAATAATAAATAAATACATTTTGCGTGCTAAAATCATTCACAACACATCCTGCGATATTCTTGAGACAAAACTGATAAATTTTAAGGCAAATTTTGTTTTTTCGCCTAATAGCAACATTGACTTGATAACACATCGCAGCCTAGGCCGATCAAATTACAGTTACCGTCATCCTAAAGTCAACATCATATATTTCTATGTCGTCATGGAGTGACATTTAAAAAGCAGATTCGAATTTTGAAAATGAAAATGGCGCCCTGTGGCTATTTTGTTTTTTGTTTTCTTTTATTGGCTAGTTGCGATAAAGTTGACGAGGTAAACATTTACTGCACAACAATAGCAAACGCGATATTCACTCTACTTCTCCACTTTCTCTACACAAATATACATAATATTCTTCATCTTTCGTTTCGTCTCCTTCTTCTTCTAGTCTCGAAACAAATTTTAACTGTTTTATTTTACATTACTACTTCTGTTATTACATTTTCATATTTCGCAGTCCTCGTAGAGTCGTAAATATCACACAAAAGTCGCGTCTCCCGTTTTCAAAATTGCTATTATTCGTAGATATAATATACATTTTTTTTATATTATGTTCTGCTCTTGAAAACTCCACAGATGTTTCGTGTTAAGTTTTTGGTTTTGAAATAAGATACGTCGCGGTTGAAATAATATCAAGATCCCTCTTCCAATAACTTTTATTGTGTAATTTAAATTTAAAGTCCTCCGAGCGGGATAGTACCTAACATAACCCATTGAGGAGTAAGGGGTTTAATATGAGTGAGCATACTAGACATACGGTGCATAAAAGATTATTGTTCCATACAATAATGGTCCTTCGAGCCGGACATTATTAAGCACGTGTAACCTATGGTCCTTCGAGTCGGACAGTACTGAATACATGTAACGTATTGAGAACTAAGGTTGTTCTTGTAAGTAAAAAAGGAACATAGTATTCTTTTTGGTATCCGTGCTACTGAAAATTAGAATAATCGACACAAACAGCATTTCATGATACATCATCAGGTCTTGGAGACTGCAAAATACAGAGACCTTTGGTGAAGATACACATATACTTCAAGCCCCCGACCCAACCAAGGATGAGGGAAAGAAGATATAGTACATGTAACACTATTTAAATCGTAAATGTTGGACGAAAAGAGTCACTGGGCAAAATGTCTTTGAAAGGAGAATATTCATAGTACTAACTTGCATTTTCGTAGTCGTTCTTTCTCTCCAAAGGGGTATAGCAAGGTTGCATCACGTCTCTTTTCTTGAATAACGTGTCGAAAAATTACTGTAGCTGCTTTTTAAAGAAATTCATGCGCATGTCGTACAGGATACAGCTTCAGATCTTATTGGATCATTATTTGGAGACGAAGTCCATTCGAACGAAAGAATAAGATTGCTAAGGAAATAAATATACTATTTCAATAGAACATGTAGGTATGTGAAACGGATATCTGAGTGTATGGCACCATAGTAAACATAATATAGAGAAAAATTATGAGAGTATTTGACGCTTTCTCGGTAGTAATAATAAAATAGGTACTACATACTACGTCACAAGAAAAACATTTTGATGAGAAGGGATATTTTTTGAGCTTAGTAAACTGAAATTTCGTTAGGGTTGACTTCGATAGCGAGTAATGAAAAATTTTCTTACTTTTTTTGGCGACTGTGAACTATGTTTATTTTCTTTGGTCAAATATCCGCTGTTTATCCAATTTTTGATCAATGTAGTCGACTTACTTTCTAGTCTTACCCCCAGGGCAATTCGCACTAACTGAGTTTTATCTAATACCTATACAAGATATTGCCTGTATAAAAAAATCTGGAATTCGACCTTCCAAAACACTTATGTACCATCAAAGACTACCACACGTTGCCTTACATGGGAAACCACAGAGAAAAAGGACGCCTGGAAGGCCGCCCAAAAGATGGAAAGGCAGCTTGAAAGTGCACATCACAAGACGGGTTTAAAAAGACGTCATTGTTATTATGATGTGTTCTGGATGACCAGGTGGATTCTGATGAGGACTTCGGCTAACGACAAAACACGAAGATCACAAATACTGCGCCAATAAATTGTAAAGCTCAAAATATGCCTTCACTTTAGGATTCATCATCATCATTCTCAGCCCTCCCGAGTCCATCGTTGGAGATAGGCCTCCGCCATAGATTTTCACATTTCCCAATACTAAGCAGACCACAGTAGTAACCACAATAGCAGCCTCTAGGATTCATATAATAGGGAAAAAATTCACCACCATTCAAGGCGAAGTAATCAAAATAGTCGGATGACGCTGGGCTGGGCACATAATATGAATGAACGAACAAGACCAGCCCAGACGCTTAACCCTCACGCATCCCGGAGGTCGTAGAAGAACGGAAAGACCCAAGCTGCGGTGGATGGATGGTGTCAATGCAGATGCGGGTGCCATTGCACTGAGGAGCTGGAGGTCGGCGGACCTCAGAAGGACGGAGTGGAGGAGAACTCTCTTGACTCAGCCAGGGTCTACCCAGGACTGTCAGTTGGCGAAATTCAATCAAGTCTTTAATGCGTTCAAGTACTAGATAGTGTAGACTACTTTTTAATTGTGGGGAAATTAAGTAATTTTGAAGATCTTCACGTAATGAATACGGAGAATGGCGAGTGCAATAACATTCCGAAGAGGAGTGGAATAAAAGATTATTAAATACATACAACGGTTTGCGTGGATAATTAAGTCATCTCGGACCTGCAGATGGGCTAATGAAGTAAAAAGCCGGGGAGGGATACATACATGATACTTAGCATTACATACAGTAACAGTTTAACAGCTATTTGGAATAACATTTCAAAAATGACAATTGAAAAGAACAGTTGTTTATATTTATCTGTTATTTTTTTGGAATAGGCAGGCTCTATAGCTGTTGTGATTTTGGATGTTTTGAAACGCTCATTTGGTTAACGGAATATTTTTAACCCACTTCTAAGCACTAGCCAGAAAAGTCTACACATTTTTATTCACGATTGACATATAAACTCATCAGCCTAATACCGGGAAACATTCACCTATCCAGATATAATGGATATCAAAGGATTAGGCTCTTATATACGAGGGTAAAACTGCTCTAGATAAAATACAAACATCGTGCTTGAAATATCGGTATTTAGAATCTTAGAATCTCCTTGCAATATTGCATGTATTATCTAATAACTAATGATTCTTGCATTTTTATCTACAGATTTGCCAGCAAATCTAATTTATTTAAATTGTTTTCAGCGATATTGGTATTTCACCAGTAGCTGATAATCCTACTGGGATTAATCGTTTCAATCGTTAAGATTGGTTTGTAGCAAAGCCCCATGTCTCCTTCTCCACTTATCCCTGTCCTGTGAAGTTCTCTTTAACTCTTTATATGAGTCGAAGCCCATATCCTGGCACAGGTCGTCCAGGTATTCCTTCCTTAGTCGTCCTCTGCTGTTTGTCCCCTCGTTCATTTCTTCAATAAATTCAAATAGGAGACCCTCTTGACGCTCTATGTGGCCGATCCATTTGGCACTTCTTTCTGCTATTGCATTGAGCAGGTGTCTTCCTCCTTTGATTTTGTTGAGAACTTCGCCGAAAATATTTTTAAACTACGATATATTAAGTAGCACTTACCTTCTTAAATGCTACTTTCACAATCCTGATAACAGTCTAGTATCAAATTGTTACTGTTACATCCCAAATCACAGATGTGCCAACCATAATAATTATTTTGTACGTTATTAGCGTGTAGTAGGCAGTAGTAATAAGTATGTAGTTGCATTTTATCACGAAGCTGCGGACATTTAACAAGAGAACAAACTACTTCATCAGGACAAAACATCTACATGGAAACATCTTGCTTAATAACATTTCTTTTATGAAATAATAATGAATTACATAACATGATGTTTAGTACGGAGAACACTCACCAATGATAGTAAGTAGTTCAGAGAACATTCACCACGGCGCTAATTGGCAATTATGGAAACAAACGTCACCGCTAATCTGTCATCCTTTTTTTTTAGATATAATCATTAATTAATGATACGTTTTCGCTAAATAAACGCATCACGATGATAGAAATCAAAATATAATTTTATATAGATAAGATAACAATTAAATCGTAAAAAAATAAGCCATATGTACGTGTTTATGACAGTTCAATTTATTGACTAAATGCACATACTTACTGCTTACCACTAATTGTAACTACATATTATTTTGGATTTGATTAGCACACATCGCTGATTCAGCTGATTACAGATAAGTTCACTCTATTCACAGTAGTGACAAGTGAACAAAATTTTGATGGACATCGAGTATTTTTAAAATTTGTTTATATTTCATTTTATGGCTAACTGACAACCTATGGGTAAAATATTGACAAAACCACTTACTATGGACTTTTTAGAAAAAAAAACAACTCGCAATCGAAACTCTTTGCTACACGATTTAATAAAAGAAGATAAAAAGTAAAAAAAAAAGCGTGGAAAAATACGAGTAACAATGTAATAATTTTATGTGTGTTAAAAGTTGTACCCATCCAGTGTAAGTTACAAGGGATTTCCTGGAGATGAAAAATATAGCGAGAATTTAGACAATTATTTGAATGGCCATAAAATTTTATTTCATTTCTTCTACAAGTGTCATTACATCTATGGTTGTTGAATGATCATAATACACAGAGAAAGAGAGAGAACTGCTTCAGCCAGCGGTAGTGGAATGAGTTCCTATCTACCATGGAAATTAAGGGGACGGGTCTGATGTTTTATTTTCCTCGGCATTAACGTTCAAAATCGCATGATCAAATGTTAAAAATAGCATTTGTTTTTACTTTTTGGGGTTAATTTTGCTTCAATTAAACTTCTTTTTACAGCCATTCACTACATTTTTAATTAGATTTAGATTTAAAATTCAGAGTAGGTACGTTTAATTTTTTTTTAGAAACCTATACAAGATATAAAATGTATAAAACGGACATTCCCTAGATAAAGGTTGAATGTATCTGCCCTATTTTTTCCAAAACATATTTAGTAAGGTTGTCGAAATCCAAGCGTATAATTATTTTTTTTAAATCGGAACCCTACTCTTAAGGGGCCATAGTAACTAAGCGAAAAACTGCGTCAGGAAAAGGAAGATTCTTTTCCTTCTATCAGCCCACTTACGTCCACACTTGGACGAAGGCCTCCTCCATTTCCTTCCACGTCGCTCTATCTTGGGCTCTTTGGATCCAGTTTGACACCAACATGTTTTACAAGGCGATCTCTCCATCGTAGTGGTGGTCTTCCTACACTCCTGGTAGTTGTTCTTTGTTTTCAGGACTATCTTCGACCACTTATATTCTGGATCGCTGGCCAACGGTGACTCTACCAGTTAGAAATTAGATTTTTGTGAATTTCCTCGATAAAAGATATTTCCAATGTTACCTCTGGAATTTACTGAAACCTGAGATTATTCCCGTAGTTTGTTGCATATAATGCTGCAACTTTAACGATTCATAAAATGCTTAAAGTAACACGCAGTGACTAGCGGATACGTTTTTTTTATTTTCCGTCACCTTTTTAGGTAGATTTCCATAAGGAACTCTACCTATTCGTTTCTCCCGTGATGTCGCAGAATTGAAAAATTTCTACTCAGTATCACTAATTAGGACCAGGAGAACCCGAATCCGAACTTGGTTTAAAAGTTTATATATATAAGCCATATATATATATGTCCCTTTTCTTGTGCGCACGTTTGAGGCCAAACTATGCGTCGCAGAAACGTGAAACTTGGGTGGTAGATTTTTAGTAAGGGGTAGATGAACTGATAGGAGATTGGGTGAAATCCATTAAGAGGAAGGTTCACTTTTTAAGGCTTTAAATACAAAAACAATCATTCTGAGGGGATCCAATGATTGTGAGGGCCCGTGTCTGGTATCGTATGAAAGGGCATTAAATAAGGAATACAGATCAAAAGTCAGATTTTGTCTAGCTCAATTCTTCGGACGACACTGATCGATCGAAAGATCTAGTTAAGTAGTTACCGCATAGGTACTAGCGTGTTTGTTGTCTTAGTGCTTCACGATACGAGAAGAACTCACATCTTTTTTTCAAATTTCTAGTGCTTAGGTACCGGTACCAATCCATATTATGTGTGGAATGAAAATAATTTGATTATTGGATTAGGTACTTCCTTTAATTATTGAAGTACTTAATCAAATATTTTTTCGTCATACGGTACTTCGATAATCAAAGAATAAACTACATCCATACAACTTCATCGCTTCGCTGGTTTATTTGCTGATAATATTGTTATTGTTTTTATTGTACAGATGTACTCTTAAAATTAATAAAATTAATAAATCACTTGAAATCTACCTATGCCTGTGGCGTGCCAAAGGAATTTTTTTTGCTTCCAATCTCACAGAAAAGTTGAAAAAGTTGGAATGATAATCGAACGATTTTTACTCAGAATTAAGTATATCCCCGGTTAACGGATGCTGACTTTCGTTTTTATTTTTTCTGTGACATAATATTTTCATTTTTGCCGAGTGCAATAAAATTATTTATCGCTTAATCGCGGTATTTTTTCGTTTTATTTTGCAAAACATCTATGTTATTGTTTTTGTGCTAAAAGTTTCTCAATCAAAACAACCCGAAAGTATTAAGCAGGTACCAGATATTACGTATTTTGTTCCAGTTTTCTCCAGAGTCAATTTCAAAAGTAAATCGTTGCTGTTGCAATAATTTTCGCCTATTATGGAGTTTTCCGATTGGCCAACCTTACCAAACATTCTGTTGCAAACTTCGCATTTGTATGAACGTTCGATTTTTAAAAACATTCTTCTTCTCCAGTTTGAATCGTTACGATTGGTTTGCAGCAAAGCCCCATGTCTCCTTCTCCACTCATCCCTGTCCTGTGCGGTTCCTTTTAACTCTTTATATGAGTCGAAGCCCATATCCTGGCACAGGTCGTCCAGGTATTCTTTCCTTGGTCGTCCTCTCTAGTTTCTCCCCTGGTTCATTCCTTCAATTAATTCAAATAGGAGACCCTCTTGACGCACTATGTGGCCGATCCATCTGGCACCTCTTTCTGCTATTGCATTGAGCAGGTGTCTTCCTCCTTTGATTTTGTTGAGAACTTCTTCATTGTGTGATACCTCCAAGAGATTCCTAATATTCTCTTCTAGGACCACACCTCAAAAGTATTATACCTATTATATTTTTTTGGTGAATACTTAATGAAGAAAATAAGTTATTGTGGTCAAGGCTATTAGTATTTTTTCCAAAAAAATAGGAGGTAAACCAGTGACGAAGGGTCCTAAGAATATCTTCCCATCGAGTCACCTTTTTAATTTTGGGATGATAAAATAATAGGTCTAATCTACCGTAAAATGCAGTAAAAATGTTAGTCCTGGCTTCCTTCTGCGAAAATCCACTCTTTGCCAATGGAACCTATCTGAAAGGGTGAAAGACGGACTTAACATTTTCTTATAGAAAGTGTATACAAAATTCTGCATCGGTCCGTAATCAGTGGCGTACCCTCCAACAGTGCGCAGGATACGACGCACCTCCAAATAATTCGGTTCAAAATAGTAAAAAAAAAAACTAATAATCTCTTAATAATGTCAAAAAATGTTAATAATTCTTCAAGCAAAATTTTCGACTCCTTAAAACAGGCAAACTCTAGCGCATCATTTCGTACTCGGTGCGATGATAATATGCGCGCCCCCAGAATACAATAATTCGTATAGAAAACGACAAAACATTAGTATTCCGTGCCAATTGACTATTTCCATACTGCTTGTATGGGGACACAGGAGCGCTGCACAGCGAGATACACACAGCGAACAATACGCGCGAAAGTAGTGGCGAGACGAACCAGTAGGTATTTTACACTGTTTTTCGAAAGATGGCAGGCGTACAAAATATGTTATTATGATAAAATTGATAGGCAGTATGCAGTAGCCTGTATCTACTACTGTGTGATAAGATGATGCAAAATAATTGCGTGTACATTTTTTAGTTCCTTCCCGGCCTCGATTGTGGACATTGTAGATTTATTTATCTATTTACGGCATTTGTTATATTGTTCGTAATGTTCGTTTAGTACTTGCAATGACGTAAAATTATTAGGTATGTACCTACCTCTATTATTATAATAGTCGCACTCCCTGATTCAGAATTCAGGAGTCGCCACTGTCCGTAATATGGGAAGCCTCCTTAAATTTTCTGTCGGACATGGATGCATGTGAGAATATATCCAAACCAGTTTGAAGCGTTTGTGATTCATTATTATTATTACTGTTTTGTCATGTGCGATATTGATTTATGATATTATGACAATTATATATTGGATATTAATAATCACCAGATGCAGACATAATATAATTATCTGCGTAACAACGTATGAAAGTAACGTTTCGTCCTCGACGTAGGAAGATGACATACGCACCTTCTATGACACGATTTTTTTAACATACGTCTAGGGTTGCCAGATCTGTTGGACCAAAAAACGAGTATTTTTTGGGTGACTAAATGAAGAAGGTCAAGATGTAGTTTGGTTTAAATACAGAAAGCATAGTAAATAGCGCCGCAGACAAAACAAAAAGAAGAAAAATAGGTGAAGTGAATAATAGATTTCAATACTGAACATTTCTGATATTTATTTTTATTTATTGTATTTTTATTATGATGGGAAAATGTGTGTTAGGTAATAATGTGATTACTTATCATTTAGTACGAAGAAGTGTATATACCTATTCCAGCCTCTGGGGGGGGGGAAGCTGCCCCCCCCCCCCTTGACCATGCCCATGGTAGGTACCGATTATATGTTATAGTAATTATTATCCATACTTTATCAATGTACCTCTGCTATTTATCGAAATATTTTATCTAAATGAAGTAGCAAGTACTCATTTTTGTGTGAATGATCTGAGATAATAATATAATAGAACAGATATTGTTAGGTTGTAATGTAATTTGCACGCATCCCTTTTACTTTTTACTAATGATATCAACTGCTTGTTATCGCACACCAGATTTTTTCAGAATACGTTCCACGTCTTTTTATCTTTATCAGATCTTGATGTGCAGTACCACGTCATCTACTCCTGAAATACTATGTAGGTGTACATAATATTTATTTATTTATTTATTCAAAGGCACACACATACAGACATAACTTACAAATCAATTACAATGGAAACTATACACTAAACAAAGAGTCAAAGTAACGCCCAGTTACAGTTACATATGATCACTATCTTCGAGCGAGTCAACAGTGTACATAGAACGCGTTGTTTGAAACAACCGGTGCGATGCACACCGATGATAGAACGGAAGACAAAACAGAACCAAAAACAAATCGATCGAATCGCCCGACGAAAAACAATCCATTTAAAAAATGAATTACAGGGTAGCCAGGGTTAGCTTTTTTATTGCATTATGTATATTTAAAAAAAATCAAATGGCGGGTTTACTGCCTTAGGTCTCATCTATCTATTTATAAAGTCTAGAAAAAAATCTATCTATCGATCTATCATTTTATCATATCCTAAATCAAAAGACAAAAAGGTAACTCGATGGGAATCGTATTCTTAAGACCCTTTGCCACTAGTAGGTGCATCCCACATAAATATTTTAGTCCGTAAATTTATTTATTCGTATTCACGTACACTCCGTTTCACATTATTTGTCTCGTATGGGTTTCCGTGGATACAAAATTTTATAAAGAATTACTACTAAGAATCATGAATCCATTGGACAAGTTATTTGTAACAGAGAGTTTAAATTATTTTAATGTTCTAATTTCAAACTTGACATTAACTGAAGCAAAAATATCTGCCGTATTGTCAATCATAATACCTATAGATAGTACCAAATGTATTTAGGAGTGTTTACTGCTGGTATTTGTAAAAAATGTGGTCAAACAAACAGACATATGTTATAGTTCATTATGTTTCAGTATTAAACTTAATCCTTTTGTATGAATAAATTGTGAAAGAATATGAAATTTTCAGTTTTGGCTCAAAGTTCTTAAATGCACCTCCGTAGATGTTAAAGTTAATCGAACATTGCAATTGTTCTACTTCACCAACCAAATTCACCGTCGCGAAGCACGGGTAACTCAGCTAGTAAATAAATAAACAAAAAAATGGCAAGACAAAATTTCTATAAAAATTTCCCATATTGTCTCGGTTTTGTATCAAAATGTAAATACGTGCGACGATTCGTGTATTTTGTTAAAAAAACAATACGTGCGCAACATTACATACTGAATAACTGAATAGTCGACTCAATACAAAAAAATGTCAATGCTTTGTTATTGAAAACTGTTTAGTTTAGTCAGAATTAACATATTTATTATGTACACTGCAAGGAGTTTACCTAATTTACATTCGACTGCAAAAAGCTTGAACAAATAAACCATTGCAATGCAGCAGAAATGTCCGCCAGAATCTGTAGCTACATTTCTATACATAGTCTACCTGCTACTAAGTCCATACATCGCTATGTTTACAAATTGTCATGTTAGCGTGATAAATTACCCAACTTAAATGTAACTAACATACGCTCATTTGTCCAACCATTATAAGCCTTACGTACACGTTCCATAAAGTCTATATTACCGCAGCAAAACACACACTTTTAGCGAGTAATGTCTCTCCCGGCATATATGGGAATGTGACAGTTAGTAAACAAACACAATTTTCGCTTATTTTACAACGAAAATAATACCGCACGAAGACAATGTCGAATACCTCGTATTTATAACAAAAAACTGTGTAATATTTTGACCTTTTGTAATCCCGAGAGTGGCAGTATCCAGTTACGTAAAATTATTTAAAAAAATCATTGTTTATTCGCACTTACCTCGTAAATGAAGACAATTAGGATCATTTCAACATCTCCACACGGTTCACGAATATATTTTGTATATTTATTTATTCAACGCACAACGTCCGGAAGTCACAACTCGCAAAAGACAAAACAAGGTTATAAAATGGATAAAAAAAGATATCACACAAAACAACAAAGTCCTTCGTATACACTTCGCAGTCTATATTAGGCACATGAATTATTTTATAAATAAACTCGAATAAATATCATTAATATAAATATAATACACGACCCCTTAGCCCTATCTCTAGTTCACCAGATAACAAATAACAAATGATTTTTCACCCCGCGTTGTCTAGACCGAGTACTTTTCGACGTCTGTCAATATTCGTCAAACTGAGAAATGGCGACTCCCAGTATATAATGGTCGCGCTACGCCAAGACTTACGTCTCGAGCGATCGACATATATTACATAGGTCGTTAAATAAATCTCGCGCAGTGCGCCTGTCGTAGATATATCCTGACAACTATTATTTAGTCACGCCCTTCGGCGTAAATGTTTTCAGCAAAATGATGGCTTTTTTGCACATCTCGCGGGATTCATAATTTCAGGTCACACTGACAAATGCTTTTTATATAATTATGACTCATTTGGTAAATAACTAGTGTCGTCAATAAACAATAAATGCAGTAAATTATAAATAGCCCTGGAAAATAGGCTTCTGCGCATCCCAATAAGTCCAGCCCAGCACTCAATAACTGTCGCATTTTTTAAATGTTTTGCTCATTTTGTGCATTGTCTTGTTAGGAAAATGCTGACAGCGCAATGACAAACACATGACAAATTGAATTGCTTGTGTTTACAGGATAATCTCAATAATAATACAAACCTCGTAAAATTCCAAGATAAATAAGAATAAAGAATACCAATTTTTTCAATAAAATGAAAATTGTTTCGTATTTCCTTTTACAAAAGAAACATGAAATTTTATTTTGGCAAAAATGCGTAATCAGGCGACATCTGTCGAACATTTTTCAATACATTTCCTATCCTATTTGAGTATTTGACATGTCATCGCGAGATGTCGATAGTTTTGCAAGACAAAATATATAGATTTTGGTCAGCTGTAAAACATATTCTATCAGCAAAACACGTTCAGCAAATAATGCTTGAATGGTTCGCAAACAATTGCAAATGTAAGCAGCATGAAATGTACCTATTTTATCGTCAAAATAGATTATACAGCGACTCATGTGAATCAAATTTAAAGCTGGAGTCTTCTGCAAAAAAGACAGATAGCATGAAATCTATTGCACTGGCAGATAAGTCAGTAAATGTGAATCTAAAAACGTATCTCTTCACGGTTTGCTTAATATTAAATTTTACTTTGTTTACCAACAGAGCGTTGTCCCTGATATTTTTAAACTGTGGGCGGTCTAAAACATATTGTGCTGTTCAAATAAATTAACAGCTGAATTTTGCTGCCAGCCAAAATTTTAAATTGCGGAACATTTATTTTTTAACAATGCTCTTCTGGATTTGGTGTTACTAGTAATAAAAATCGGAATTTAAACGCATCACTTTGTGTTATTTTATTCGAACGTTCTCTTGTCTATTTAGGTACTTATATAATAATGAAAAATTGTCAATAGTTATTTTACAAATATAATGGCTCTTCATAAGTGTTCATAAGTTACCTAATTTCGATCTAAATATTTATTTACTTCTAAAATATTGTATTGTCACAATGTATAGGTAATATTATGTTCTGGCAACATTATATTTGTCCGTTGAATTTTTGTTGAATTTCAAACGTACTTTTTGCCGTGTCAGTTTTAAAAAAATCTTCATTTACCTTTTATTATTTGATATAAATAGTTTATCTTTTCACTTCTTGTTATAATATTTGTTATTTATTTCTAAAAATCATATAAACATAATGTCTGAGGCGCACAAATCCCGTTTAGGAACTTTCAAAGCCAACACAAAGGGGACACAGGTAAGACCATTTTGAAAATGTCTCAAATCCTTTGTAAACTCAAATAAGTCGCACTTACGAATGTAGTAGTGCATTATTTAAGCGCGACCAATTACGAATTCACATAATAAATAATCAAATATGTATATTAATTCAGGAATGAGCATAACAAGTGGTTTGCGCAAACCACCTGGTGGAATCAGCTGTCCGTTTTTGTGCATTTTTTCTGACACCTATTTCTGGATAGTTCCATTCTTTTATAAATCTATAATGCGCTACATGATTTAAACAATTTTAATTTATTGTATCAATGGTCTACATTGATAATAACCATCCATAACTTTTATTGTTTGCATCATTGATAACATACACCTTGAAAGTGCTCAAAAAGTTGAAAAAAAAAAATTAAAAGAAGTTAACTTTAACTCCTTAACTAGTTATCTACCTGGATCCCATTTAGCCCAGTAAAATTGCGGCAATTTCAGCTAACTGCTTTTACAAGCCTGTAAACTTGCATGCCCAGCTGCAGCAAGTTTTCAACAATTTTTTTTAGTTTATACTCAACAAACTTGTATTTCGCTTGCAAGCTTGCACAATCTCGATAAGACTTATTTAAGGTTGCTACGACAACCTTGCTACAAACTTTTTGTACAAATTTATAACAGAAATTTATAACAGAAATACAGTAAGTACAGTAAATTTTCTAAATTCTTTTTAAGAAACACATTCTGACTTTCTGTGCGCTCATCCGGCCCCACCCGCAGTCGAGCCGAGCTGAATAAGACCGTTTTAGCGCTGGGGCCACAACACTGGTAATAGTTCCGAAACAAAAACTATTGTATACCTACTGGATTCGCAGACTAACTTTTACCTGTACCCGACCATAATGACAGTTGAATCTACTATGTCTTATGTATCTTGTTGTCTTATATATATGTTTATTTGGTACCGAATGCTATATTTGTGTTCAACTGTTATATGTATATGTAGGAAATAAATCTTCATTCATTCAATTGCAGGATCTTCGTAGGAAGCGTGCGGAGCAGAGTGTTGCCCTCCGCCGTGCAGCCCGAGATGAACAACTGCAGAAGAGGAGGGCGGTGGACCACGGAGACGACTGTCCTCTGTCACCCGAGGCTGGTGACGGCAGCAAGTCTCCCCAGCAGACCCCACAGAGCCCCGAGAAGCTACTGCCACTGCCTGAAATTATTATCGGTAAAATATTCTATCAAAAATTTATTTACACTTCAAGCGAGCAAAATGCAGGAATTTGACTCAATAATTACTTAATAGATGCCAAAAAAATTGTTCACTAGGGCGAGCTTATTACATTGCTGCGATCTCTGCCAGCTGACACCAATTTATCTATCTCATCTTGCTGTATTACTGAAGTGCCCCAAAATGGCCATGCAAAAAAATATTTGATTTATTAAATTTGCTACACTTTTCAAAGCTAAAAAAAATACAAGAAAAGAATATTTGGTACAAAAACACAAGTTTCATAAGATTAGGATTGAATAACTTAAAAAGATCTCTTCTATTTTACATATAATGCTTTGCTTGCAGCTCTGAACAGCGAGGTGCGAGCCACTCAGCTGGTGGGAGCCAATGCAGCCAGGAAGATCCTCTCCAGAGAGCAGAATCCCCCAATAGACAAACTGGTGAAGGCAAATTGTGTCCCGAGACTCATTCAGTTACTGCAGTATGATGACTGGTAAGAATTACTTTTTTTTTTTTTTTTTTTTTTTTTAATAAAAATGAATCTGGGTTTATCGAAATAAACCCAAATACAATGTTATCATTGTATCAATATATCACAAATGTTATCATTTATTAGCTTAAATGAATTTAAACTTAATTAGCTTAAATTAGTAGTGATCTCTTGAAGTTGTTGTGACATATTTTTATGAAAATAATGTTTTATTATTATGTTTTGTACATCATTTGAAAGAGCATAAATCAGAAAAGTTTTTTCCAAATGTCAGAATCTTAAGCCAATTTTTTTCGTAAAGAACATCCCCTCTTAAAGTCATGGCTCATTTTTAAAATAACTATTTATCGAAACTTTAATCAGATATATTTTATGATTATTGTTTCTTCAGATTGAAACTAATGAGTTAAATAGACTAAACACATACTCAAGTAACATAAAATAATTACAGAACTAAGTAGGTACTTTTTCTATAAAAAGTGAAAATCTCGAATAACTCGAGAACTGTGCAACTTTGGATCCATCTATCAAACATCCTGTATATGGATTTTGTACCAAAGTTATTTTAAAATAGGAAATAGGTAGGTAAATCTTGGGAGAGACTAATATAAATTTGGCCAACACTGTGTTGAAAGTTTTACATATTCATTTACAACCGAGTGTGGTCGAAGTCGTATGAAAAATTACATACGTTTAGCATTTCATGTGTTAGATTACAGAGATCGCAGATTGAATCATTCTGTCTGGCACGTATACATTAAACTTTTTAACATATCTAGATGTTACTTTGTTGTATGTTGCAGTACTGACTTACAGTTTGAAGCATCGTGGGCTCTCACTAACATCGCATCGGGAACTTCCGAACAAACCAATGTTGTTGTCGAGGTGAGTCATTCTTAATTGTCACACATGGTGTGCGGTTTCTTGCACACAAAACGTGTCCATCTTGTTAATATGATGTTCACTACAGGTGAATTTTGGATGGTTACGTTTCCTCACACCCTCATTCAGATTTTCATTTTTTTTTTGTCAGTCTATCCTCAGACATTCTATCCACATCCCCTATACATCTCAACTTCTTCATTTTCACGCTAGTCGCAACATTCGTTCTACATCCACTCATCTCCTATTTACCTCTGTCTGCTTTTTTCCACGGATTTCCATTTATTTTGGGGTTAGCTGGCAGAGATCGCAACATTGCGATAAGCTCACCCTAGTGAACAATGCCATAATTTATATTTGTAATGATTACATATCTCTGTATTTTGTCCACCAAAAGCGTAAACAAGATTCACATCCAATCCACGGAAACACTTCTTGACCAATAGAGCTGTCAGTACTTGGAATCAGTTGCCAGAGTCAGTGGTACTTGCTCCATACTACACACCAACACCTTCAAGAATAGACTAGATAATATAAACACAACTTAACTGGGACTTGGGTCAAAACAGTGAAAGCTGCCTACCCAATAACTAATAATAATAATTATATGTATATTTTTTTATTTCAGGCTGGTGCCATCCCCCCTCTAGTCCGTCTCATGAGTTCCCCCAACATATCCGTGTCGGAGCAGTGCCTCTGGGCCTTGGGGAACATCGCCGGCGAAGGTGCATGGGCTCGCGACCTCGTCCACGATGCCGGAGTACTCCGTCCACTGCTCCACGGCCTCAAGCACACCACGCCCGGGTGCTCCTGGCAACGCACCGCCGTGTGGGCTCTGTCCAATCTGTGCCGCAACAAGAATCCTCAAGTGGACTTTGAGAAGATCTCACCAGCCCTGCCGATACTTTCAGAATTGCTCCTCTCTCAAGATAAAGACGTCTTAGGTGAGTTGAATTTAAATTTCCAATTGACTAGGATATATTTACCACCACTACATACAGTTCGTCAAGAAAGTGATTGCTTTTGATGAGGCAACTTTTTGGTTTGGCGACCATAGTGGAAACACTTGTAGCATTTCAATAGAAATATGTATCATTGCTGCCAGCAAACACATTTGTAGTTTTTCAAAATTAATCTGAGACCATCTCTTGCACTCCGGTTCCTTGTGGGTTAGCCAAAAAGAACGGAACACCACACACACTATGGTGGGAAATGATTCCACCTCTATCTGGCGCTTGCACAAAGTTCTCAACCTCATGTATCATACCGCATCGCAGTCTGCTAGAGGATGATGGGGAGTTTGAGAAAGAAAATACTTTATTGTCATTTTATTGCAGCGGACGCATGCTGGGCATTGTCCTACTTGACTGACGGTCCCAACGAGAGGATCGAGGCTGTGCAGCACTCCGGGGTATTGACTGGCCTGGTGCCTCTCCTGGGACATCCCTCTGCGGCTGTGCAGACCCCAGCCCTCAGGGCCCTGGGGAACATGGTCACTGGGACGGATGATCAGGTATTGAATACTTCTCATTTAGCTTACCTACAATATGCACCTCTCTCAACAATCTTTATTTTTTCAAAATTTGTTCAAATTTATTATTAAACATTTTCGAACTGTAGTATATAGTATAGAACTTCTAAAAACTAGATGTTTAACAGCAGAATGTGGTGGAATCGGTGCTTTACGTGATCACTTAAAATCCAGTGGAAGCCGACTCGTAAGCGTCAGGACACCCCTCTGCATCCTCCCCAAGGAAGTTCACATCATAATGTGAAGCATACTGCATTGTGTGAATGTAGACACCTCTCGCTTCTGTCGGGGAAAAAACTGTAATGCAATTTCAGATGCTCAACGCAGATAAAGTCCAGTTGGAATACCAAAACACTTTAGGTATTAGGGCATTGTTTTGACTATTACTGTTGTTATATATATTCAATGTCTGTGTGTGTGCTTCAGTCAATAAATAAATGTAAATCTAAATCTCAAAAATAATTACGGTTTATTAAAATTCTAGACTGATCGTGTGTTGGCTGGTGGTGCTCTGCCGATGCTCCGCCGCCTCCTGCACTCTCCACGCAGTGGCCTGGTGAAGGAAGCCACGTGGGCCGTGTGCAACATCCTCGCTGGCACACCACCGCAGATACAGGCCCTTGTGGATGCCGACCTCTTACCTTCTCTAGTCGCAGTGCTGTCACACCAGGAAACTAAGTAAGCAATATACATACCTACATATTATCATTAATTCTGGGCAAGCAGCCTAGGCTGATGGGCCCAAATTAATGTCTGTGCGATCCGTCGTTCTGAGAAAGTCATCCAATCCGTTTTTAAAAACGTTCACTGATAGTGCTTGTATCACATTTTTGGGTAAATGGTTCCACATATTCACCACTCTATTGCAAATAAAATTTTCGGATTACTGTGAAACCGTCAACTGTACATATGTATTGTATTCTAACTTTCATTTTTTGTAGATGCCAACGTGAGGCCGCCTGGTCCATCACCAACATGACCCTGGAGGCCACAACACAACAGCTGGGCGCTCTGCTTAATGCCGGAGCTCTACGTCCTTACCTCAACCTGCTGAGTGGCCCCGACCCCAAGACCACCCTGGTGGTGCTGGACGGCCTGAACAATCTCCTCAAGAGGGCCGAAGTCTTGGGAGAACTGGAGAATCTGTGCATGTCGATTGAGGAGGACGGCTTCTTGGAAAAATTGGAAGCTCTTCAACATCATCAAAATGAGGAGGTAGTTATCGATTTTAATAGTTAACCGAAGACGAGTACATGGTTGTGGCGGCAGTCTCTCAAGCGGAAGGTGCCAGGTTCAAACCCCGGCACTGGCGATGTATTCCACACTTTGCGAAACAGCCTTTTAGTCGAGTGCAAAGTGTGCAGGAAAGTATTTGTGTTTGTGTATGCAAGCCCAGATCCTTTGGTTTAAAAAAAAACATTCTAGATCCCTTGGGTTGTAAAATTGGCCTCCCCACTCTTTTTGATTTTTTGTGTCCTGTAAGTGTTGGGCGTTCGTAATTTTACATATTTTTCAGCAGTGATGTCCGTTCTCCACTCATTCTGAATGTCTTAAAAATGTTCTTTTTAACTTTGTTGCAGATTTACAACAAAACCATCAAAATCGTTGACACCTTCTTCTCCGAGGAGGAGAACAAGGAATCGGAGCTGGCTCCTCAGGAAACCAACGGGGAATTTCAGTTTGGCACCAATTCCGGCCACATTGGAGGTTTTTAAATACAAACACATCGACACATTGTTAAATTTATATGTAGTAGATCTGTAATACTATCTAGAGACGAGATCGCTTATGTTAATAGTTCCTTGTAATTTGTACTAAATGATTTAAGAGAAGGGATGAATGACGGTAATATTACACGCTTTGATTTTGCATGGATCACCGGTATTATATGGAAATTACGATGGGATGTCCATCCTTTGCTGTACATCCGTTGAGATAACTAGTACTTGTTATTTCAACTACGACATGTGATATTAAAAAAATTGCAAAACAAGTGTTTAAAAGGAGAATGCTAACAAAACCCTGGCCCGGCGCAAACGAAATGTAACTCAAATGATTATATAAATGAGTAATTAAATACTGCATAAGGGGCATCATTGAAATCAATGGCTTAATGTGTGAAATGCCTTTTCAAAATTCAGGAGACGCAGAGATTCTATAAATTCAGGAGTACGTATAGTATTTCATTTGCGCTGGGCCTGGTTTTTTTACCATACTAAATGAGCTTTCTCCTTTATTTCAGTATAAAATAATTAAAAAAGAATGACTTATTTTAGTTAACACGCACTTAATTCGTTACAGAATTGAACCCATCGTGAGTTATCCAAAATTTCAAGTCCACAAAAGTCATTTTGTCGAGGTTAAAACATTGCAGGACAATGTGGTATATGTGAGTGCCTTAAATTAAAACGAATTTGGGTTCAAATCTCAATCTGTAGTACTATTACCAAATCGCTTTTTAGTTTCTTCAATTTTGAATAAATAAATAAAGATTAGCTTATTATATTCGGATAAGTAGTATAGTTTTTTTTTATCTTTAGGGGAGAAAATTGATAAAAGGCTGTTGAAATTATTGTGATACATATATAATACGGGTGTAAAGTGTGACGGTCCAACTGTCAAGTTTGACAGCATTTTTCCATACTAAACGTGCAACTTTATAAAAATCTTTGTATTTTACTTTGTAACGTCACGTAAAAGTGTGGCACAATATCATTATTTTATAAGGGGAACATAAATTAGCATGAATCTTTAAGGAAATTTGAATTAAATAAATCATAACCTAATTGAACAAAATTTGTATGGAGCTGTCAGAGATTTTCGGATCGCACCGCTAGGGGCGCTACATTCACTTTATACCCGTATTGCTATGGTGACCAGACGACACAGAACAAACTAACACACAGTGCGTCATAACAGAACCGACCATTTCAGAACATTACACGTTCTGTAACGTTTAATTGTGTATTGACGCTGTTCTGATTTGTTATTGTTCTGTGTTTGTTTGTCTTCGTCGTTGGTCTGTTTTGTACAGTCCGTGAACCATTTACCATGTACTATCCTATTTTTTGGTATCGTCAAGATTTTTTCCAACACTGCTACAGTCATTGTAAATATATCATCATTATTTTTTATATTTTCGTGCATAGTTATTAAACCTTTTTGTGATGTATTGAATTGCATTTTTTTTACTAAACATCTCCTGATTTCGTCATCCGAGGATTACAAGGTTGTAACTGACGAGGACTAATGTTGTGAAAATGTATTATTTCTTGCTCCGGTTTTTGGCCCGGGTCCGTCCTCTTTTTGAAAATTCGGCCGAATACTGAATATATGTTACATCTCTAGTTCTGTCCTCTCTGCCTGCCTACACAGGGATAAATAGATAGACATTTAATCACTTCACAAGGTAATTTTATTATAAACTTATAAAACAATTTCACTAACTGTATTTGGGTTCTCCGCATCTCGTAATATTAATATTTACATTAAACATTTTCAAATTTATTAAAACTAAACTAAAATCAACCTATAGAATACAACATTCGTACACACATCTGCAGCAAACATTTTGTGCAAATTGATTTGCGCAAACTCTATATTTCAAACAACATAGAAAATTACATAGATTACTTACATAAAATTCAATAGACAGTATAAGCACTAGTCATAATATAACAAGTGTTCTGCTACGTTTTCGTCGCCCACTTCTGCATAGTGAAAGACACCTACTGCATAGTGAGAGACAAAACTACTCCATAACACTGTTCACAATACAATGCACAGCATAGATAAACTTCTGCGTAGTGAAAGACAAAACTGCTGCGTCGTGAAAGACACCTACTGCATAGTGTGAGACAAAACTACTGCGCAACACTTTTCGCAGTATAATTCAAAACAAACAAAAAATAAAAATGAGAAATCATAGATATTAATAACTAATGCTGATCTTAAAATATAACATGGATTTACTAAACCCACAAATTAGACTGTGAAACTATATAACATAACATTGGCAACTCACTAAACCTTCGGTTATACTTAAACTCAACATAAACTTAAAACTTTATCGAGATTTAACAACAAAATAAAAACACAAGCACAGAGGCTTTTGTTTGGATATGCGGGTGCAAGCAAAGTCATGTACTTAATCAATCGCAATGTAGTCTGTCAAGAAAGAGATGGTTTTTGATGTGAGCGCTGCGTCCAGCTTTTTGGAGACCATAGCGGCAACACTTGTAGAATTTCAAAAAGAATGTCTTTGTTGCAAGCAACAAAATTGCAGTACCAAATTTATCCAAGACCATCTCTTCCTTGACAGATTATACCTTAATATTCCAAAAAAAAATATTTTTTTCCGGAATGGGGCCTCAAATGTCTTGGGCTTCTGGAATCTGGATGGATTTCACAAACTTTTTAGGTGAGGAATAGCGGAGATAGGAGCCACTTTTTCATACAAAATTTGTGCTAGGTGGCTCCCATCTCTGCCAATTCTCACCCAGCATTAGCTTTCAGAAAACCAACGCAGTTCAATTTAGACCTGTTAATAGAAATGCTAAAATAACCTGTGCTACTTTGACTCCGGTTGCACCCACATACTCAACAAATACTAAAACATATTCTGGTTAATTCCTATATAACCACTTTATACTATTTCCTTACACACATAAAAAACTCTCTCATTCAATTAGTATTAAAATTGACATAGCATAATATTTGCACTAAAATTTACTGTACATTTTATACTTCTAACAACCTATAATAAAACTTAAATCCTTAATGGTCTACAAATAATTAAAACTTTTACTAGTTTTATTGATAAGATGGAATACCACGATGACAGACAAATTGTGATTCTTACCACAAAATAATTATACATTTCCCTAAACGTGACCCAACATTCAGGACAAATCTTTTTGAATGCGTAGAATGGAACGTATTTATGGTATGAATCCCGCATAAATACTTTAGTTCGTACCTATCTATGTACCTAACATTTTCACCTTGTCCTTTACAGCCTTCTAAACCGTTCATCCGATTGAGATGAAACTTTGGCAAATTGTTGTGCTTGCCCCAGGGATGGCGGGCGGTAGGGGGTACGTGGAGGGGGGCATGAAAAAAACTTTTTTTTTCGAATCTATATAGCTTTTGGTGTCGAAAAGATGAACAGTAACCATACCGACATCACTGAAGACACCAAAACTGTTGTGAGTTTTAGTGGCTCTGCAGTACTTTGATTGGTAGATGATAGTTCCACTGCCGACCTACTTCACCATCCATACACAAATTTTGCCATTGTGAAGCATGGGAAATACAGCTAGTATAAGATATTTTGTATTTGAATCACTCGTCAGCCATGGTATTACTTTTAATTACTTAGTTAGTACTAGGTATTATTGCATCGTTAGACAAAAGACTTGACCAGCGCTTGTCAAACTGGGACCCGAGTTTCCCAAACAACTAAACGTCTCAACAAAGGGGTTGTTCTGGGAAATTTCGTGTTACTCACAGACCCAAACGAGGATAATAATTACTATTATATAATAATTGCATCTACATTTAAATAATAATAAATTAGGTGGAAGCTCACGACGACGCCTTAAAGAATAACCTGAAGAGAAGCGACCAGAGACCGTAGGAGATGGTGGACAAGGTGATGGTCTTCAGGATGATGTGGTAAATGTAGAACCTGCAATCAAATAACCAAATATTAGTCATTTTTAATGAGGAACGTCTAAGATCTCCGATCCACAGAACGTCATCACTATTCTGTAGATCGGAGAATGACAGGAGGATCTCAAAGAAACTTATACAGGATGTCCCTTAAGTCAACGATATCCCGTGGAGGGGTGATAGACTAACTCATAACGACCAGAAAATCGAAATACAACCTTAGTAAAAAATCGCTCGTTCTCGAGATATCGTCATATTTTTGTTTTTCGTGAAATTCGACACCTTCGTTCAGTTTTTCGATAGCCACAGTCACAAAATTCGATATTCTAGGACTCTAATTTTTGATTCGTAATCCTGAATAATCCAGCTAAGTACTTGATTTTAGTAAAAAAAAACATCTTTTTCAGCTCTCGAGTTTTTTGTTTTTTATTATCGTCATCGGTCTTGTCAGCTGGAACTTTGTTATTCTTAGGTGACTATATGATTTGTATACATACCTCCTCCATTTGCGGACAGCTTCTTCCTGCGTGATC
The DNA here is from genome assembly GCA_963576895.1 of Ceraclea dissimilis. Lineage (NCBI taxonomy): Eukaryota > Metazoa > Arthropoda > Insecta > Trichoptera > Leptoceridae > Ceraclea > Ceraclea dissimilis. The sequence goes on from OY756361.1 coordinate 1,235,726, forward strand.
TTCTCCTTGAACAAATAAGTCCTCATCCCTCTGAGGTAGAAGGAGAAATAGTGTAACCAGTTGACATCCTTCAGGTTGAACGGGAACAGCTAAAATAACAGAACAAATCATTATACGTTAGTATTTTAACATATCTGCGAGAAATTGACTTGACATTTTTTGTAGAGAATTTAGCAAGGATTATTTTTGTCATTGACTACTTTCTTCTATCTCTTACCATATTCCTATAAAATGCGAAAAACCGCGAAGAGGGACCTTTTCGGGGGGGGGGGGGTTGCGGCAAGATTTTGATAGGCAGCCCTAGTGCGATGTAATACCCTATTGGTAAGCTATCATTTATACCACATTTCGATCAAATCGATACGTCATAAATTAAGCAGCGAGCTCTTGGACTATTTGGGGATTGACCATCATAGTCAATGGACTATTCATAGAAAAAACGTGATTCAATCCGTAAAGGTTGGCGTAAATTCTAACCTATTTTTTTTTTATTAAAAACACAGGTCATATTTTGAAATGGCCCAATAAGACGGACCCCTAAAGTCTTAAGATGGAGAGCTTGGGAAAATAAGAGGCGTTGGGAGACCCATAAAAAGATGGTCTGACGACATATCCGCTGTGGGGGGTAAAAATTGGTTGCAAGCAGTAACCAACAGAAAGAGATGGAAGCCTATATCCAGCAGAGGAGGTAAGAGGGCTACAAGAAGAAGAAGTGTAATCACAGATAGATACTTACGACTTTGTCCTTTTTCTCCAGCATGGCCCACATGGATCTGACATTGTCATTGGAGAACTCCCATTCGTTCGTGCAGAAGTAAGATATCACATCGGAGAATTTGTGTATTTTGCCATACATCTTCAGTAATCTGAAACAAGAGAAAATTTGCTAGATTTCTAGAGAGATCGCCAGACTTTTCTATCCTTACACACACTTCGTGCTTCAGTGACATTCATGCAATTCGTCATACACACTCTACGATTCCTTTTACTCAAAAAACGACCGTCCTTGAGAATCTGATCCATAGTCGAGCCATGTAGTTCTTGGATGGCCGCATTTCCTTACGCCTTTTCTTTCTCCCAGGTATACTTTCTTTGTTATCCTCTCATTCATTCTCTCTACATGTCGCAACCATTTCAAATTGTTCACTTTCATTTTAGTCACAACATCCGTTTGGCATTTACTCAACTCTCTAATCACTTCGTTTCTTATCCTATCTCTCCACACATTCTTCTCAGCGATCTTATCTCGACAGCATTTATACCTGATTCTTCCTTCTTCAGCCATGTCCATGCCTCACTCGCATACACCAGTGTTGGCACCAGGACGGCGTATCAGAGTTTGTATATAGATATTATTTTACCCACCTTGGTTTTTGTCCAATGCATACTGAAACTCCGTCGATTATCGTGGCTGGTATATAGTGAAAGAGGAAGGCATATATTCTGTCCCATACGTAAGACTTGTTCAATGTCAGACCGTAATACCTGCAAGAAATATATTCTATAAAACATTACAAAATTTTGTTTAACATAATCTTATCTGAGAATTATAAAGTTTTTACTAGCAAATTTACGCTGGATTTCACAAACATCTTAGGTGAGTAATAACGAAGATAGGAGCCACCTATCAAAATTTTTGTATGAAAAATAATGCTAGGTGGCTCCTATCTCTGCTATATATTCCTTACCTAAGAAGTTGGTAAAATCCAGCATTAGGGCTATCACACACGTCCGGAAGTTTAGTTAACTACTGAATCGATCACCCCAATTAACACTACATTTCACTGGTATAATTATTTTACGTGACTTACCACACTGCTGAACCTAGGGGATAGTTGAAGCCGTACGTCCGATTGAGATAACAGAATTGCTTCCACGTGATGGGGTTGTCTGCCGTCGATACGTAGTTGTATACTAACATGTTGTCCTGCTTTCTGAAAGGAAAAATGAAAAATTATCACTACTTTTCTTCTGCATTAATAAATTCATAGTAATATTTCATCAACTGATGTCTGCATGTGCGATGAGTGAGTGCGTGGGCGAGATTGGATGTGGCTGTGTGAGGCGACCGGAGTGAACGTATATTATGCTTTTAACTTCATTGTGGCGCATGATTGTGGGTGTCGGCTAGACTATATTGTTTTACTTTCATGTTTTAACTTATACCTGTAGTTGTTATCTAGGTACTGTTTTGTGCTTGTGGTTGTAATAAAATAAAATGGGTAAAAGCGAACCACAATGCTGAAAAATGTGAATTGTCTCATGGAAATTCTGTGTCGGGTCCGCACGCTCGGCATTTGCCATAAACTCCAGACCTCGACAATAATGTCTAGACACTTTGCAAGCGCCCTTGCCGCAAACATCCTTGGATTTGAGAGAAAACCGAAACTCAAGCAAGCTAAACCAAACCCTCTATCCACACCTTTGAATTTATGATGGCTTGTCGAGGTTTGGCAAATGTATATGGATCCGGCATTTGCTGTAACTGTTGATCAGTTTTCACGTAATGTAGATGGTATAATTTCAGGAGTAACGTAGTGAAATTCGTCACACACATAAAATCATCCGACAATATCAATAGACCTTACCTTTGTTTACAATTGTTGCCAATGTCCCAGGCGGAGGCTATCAGAGCATTCACGCACATGTCCACCGGCACAATGTTGGCATTAAGGTCCTCGTCACAGTGCAGAGTTCTCAAGAGACCGGTGGCTGAAACGCAAATAAAAAGATAAATAAATAAATTAAAATATGGTATTGAGTAAGATTGAAAATAATGGCGTTAAGTGTATTGGCAATGTTTTAGAATTTCATCCAACTCACCAGCTCCTGCAATGACTCCAGTCGGACCATAGACATTGTCTATCCATCCTTCAACTGGCTCCTTGTATGTAGAAGTTACTGAAACGAAATGAAAATTGCAAATCAATGAAAGTATGCAAATTTGATAGCGAGTATTTTTTTAACGTACTATTTATACGATTATGCTGACGTTGCATTATATGGAATATGGATATTACATCCGAGCAAACCATGAAACTAGAACGTCTGCAAAATGTCTGCATTAGATTCATTTTTGGTTTGAGAAAATATATGATCATATCACAGACTTTAGAAATGAACTTAAATGGCTAACGATGACTCAACGTCGTCATCTCCATATTCTCTCTCTTCTTTTCAATGTTCTGAATAATCCTGCTTCATCTGATTACCTCAAGTCCAACTTCACACCCTTGGCACCTCATGGCTTATCTCTACGTTCGAGTGGACGCCGTTTATTAACCATACCTTCACATCACACATCTTTCTTCACCTCTTCTTTCACTATACACGCGGGCATGAGACAAAAACACACAAGAAGAAAAAATTGCGTCTTTATTGGGTGCATTTGTTGCAAGAGGAAAAGAGGCCGATTTAATTGTGAATAAATAAATAAAATAAAAAGAAAATTCGCAGTCTCGTAAGAGCTTTGAAAATACGACAAAAAAAATAATAAGGTCGAGGATTTGAAATGTGTCGCCATTACAGTGCAACGTTCGTCGTAAAGAAAAAATAAAATAAATCCAAATTTCGTAATCATTTTTACGCGATTAGGAATGAGGTAAAATAATGCACTAATAAAAATATAATAATTATAAAATTATCGTTAATTTAAGATAGTTCTAGAATACATTACAATAATAGAGACTAGCTGTGACCCGCGGCTTTGCTCGTGCGTAAATTTTGAGCGTTAGACAAAATTGAAAAGAATACAAATTTTCCCTTTTTTGTTGCCATTTTTTCAAAATAAACTTCAGCACACCGGTACATAGTACGGTAAGGAAAAAATTAGGGAAAATACTTGGAACCTTTATCTAGTGCATGGTCTGTGTGGATTTTTCCTAAATGGTACAGATTCTTCAGAAAATAATTCTAAAAGATATTCCCGAAATACTGTTCAACGCATTTATCTCACCGTGTGTAAGACTTAGATATTTGCTGTTTACCCACAATGATAGAGTATAGAAAGTTCTAGTCCGTGATCTCTGTCATTGAAGCGAGGCGATCTACCATTGAACTTTTACAGATGATATTGATCCTGAATTTTGCAAAAATCATTTATCATTTTCTAGATCGCGGAGACAAAAGAAAATTTGAAGAGGTATCTTGGTTCAATGGTGCACGCAAAATCATTTTACCTTGGATCTATTCAACACTATCTAATAAGTGAATTATTGTCGATCGATATATATTTTAACTACACTTTTTTTAAACTACATCTGTCGTTTCCTGTTATCTGCGCCTACATCTTCCTCTTCCAATTTTAATTACTTACGAATTGCAACCTCCTTGGATAAGGACACTGAAGGAATGTAATTTAGGGGTGGGGTTTGCCGGAGGGCTCCCTAAAGGCTAACCCTGGGCCCACCTCTTAATAAGATTCGCCTAGAAGTGTGGGTAAAGAGGTCGCTATTAATACGCCTGAACTATCCGGGGATGTGGAAGGCCTCAAGCCCGCGGGATTTTCCTTCAATGTTAGACAACAACTTGTCTATAGGTATTATTAATAATATTATGATGAATAAATAACATCACGTCTCCTTGACATAACCCCGTCATTTTTCACAAATAAATATGAATAATTTGGAAATGGCTAAACGGCTGACCTTTCAGACGGAATTAAACTCTTTGTACACACATCAGATAAACGTAATGTGTTGTTTACACACGGCCAAGCCATGTCACAAAACAAACAAATTATTGTAATAAACGATATTTTGAAATACGTACTTACGAGATTCGTATGTCGTCAATTCAATGTCAATTATTATAGTGCGTCAAAGATGAGAAAGAAGAAAAAATGCAAACATTCAATTACATGTTTTTTTTCTCGAAATAAAATGTGTCACCCAGTGCTGGATCGAGGTGCAAATTACATTGGCGCGGTTTAAGGTGCAATTCCTCGTAAGTGGTTTACTAAATGTAACGCGTCACAATATGTTATGGGTAGAGACCGGAATATTTCGCGATCGCGATAAAACGAATTTATTCGCGAATTTCCTGCTTTTTACGCGAATAACGTGAATTTCACGCTTTTTTTTTCAGGTATAACGCAAATTTTCGGATATTTGAAGGGTATTTCGACCTTTATTTTGGAAAACATCGTAATTAAAACATTATCAAAAGGAATGAGACTTTTAAAGTAAGAAGAACCACGCTGAAAAAATCATTCAACGAGCCGTTTTTTGTTTTTTCTCAAATACTATTGTTTTATTTTATTGTTTTAGGGATTTGCGTTTTACCCAATTTTTTTTTTTAATTTTTACCAAAAAATGCCGCTTCCGAAAAGCGCCGACAACCCCCCTCCCACGCTAAGGTACCGAGTGTAATTAAGCATAAATGTTGGTAAATATGAGATCAACAATTTGAAAGTCTTAAATTTTTTGAATTTGGGCCCCGTATTTTTTAAAGGGTATAATTAATATTATCGCTTACGTCATACATTCTTCGCGCTAACAGGATCATAAAAAATAAATCTATACATTTAATAATATTTCTTTTGAGAAGAAAATGAGGATTACTTTACTGAGTTAATAATTATTATTTATTACCTTAAACTATAATTGAATATTAAATTATATGTAAGATACTTAATATGTTCATAAAACATAATTGAAAAACCGCATACACGTAATAAAATTATACTGCATACAGTCTGCCAGGAGAGAGATGATTTTCAATGAGGGCGCTAATGTAGCTTTTCGACAACCATATAGTGGCAACACTCCTAGAATTTTAATAGAAATGTCATTATTGTTGCCAGCAAACAAAATTGTAGTTCCCAAATAGGAGTCTACTACAAATGGCTGAAAGACAAATGGCCGACAAGTACAATAGGCTGAAATCCAATAGGCCGACAAAGACAATAAAATTGGCCGACAAGGATAAAATGGGCGAAAGACATATGGCCGCCAGGACAAATATGCATTATACAAAACAAATAAATTCTCTGCGACATTCGGGAAACGAGTTTCTGTTTTTCGGAAAAAAGACCAGAGGTGTTTTCACTTTTTTTTTGAGAAATCTATGTAAGATATAAAAAATCTTTTATAGTCATTCCCTAGCTAGATACTATTTTTATCGAAGCATATTTAGTTAGGTTGAGATTTAAGGTCCCCCGATTTTGGAATTGTTTGAAATGTCAATCAGCTTGGGGTAAGCTCCACAATACTGCTTATACCCACGTGCATATGCAATATGCATCTGCATTTATGTTTGCATTACTTAGAATTTCCCGATCTATTCATCTTATTTATTGATGGTAAGGTCAATATTTTCATTTAGCACTTAAGTACAATCTACGTTATTCTTCTATTGTCAAGGATTCAATCAATATACTCGTAAGATGCATAGATGGGAAAATTCTGAGTAATGGAGATATAAATTCATATGCAGATTCACATGCAAGCGAGTAGGCAACCTAATTAAGTTTGGCACTTATATCTTCTTCTTGTTCTTAATATAGGCCTTATGAAGATGGATTAGCCTCCTGCGATGTCGACTCCCAACTGTCAATCCATCTCTTTGGTGGTCTGCCCGGGAGTCGTCTGCCCAGGGACTCTTGATGGTTCCATTCTCCTCACATGTGCATACCATTGTCTTCTCGGTTGCCTCCCCCACCTAATGAGATCTTCGATCTCGCACATTTCTCTTATTCTGGTATTTCTAATTCTATCTCGAAGGCTCTTACCAGATATGCTCCTGAGAGCATATTTATATATATATGTACATTATACATACTTGAAATAAAATGAAGACGAACCCTAGCTCGACCCTTTTGCTCTAAAAATATCTCGCTATCGTAGGTACTTTTAGCATATACTATGTATAATATGTAACGTATGTCCCGAAAACTTGCGAAATTAGCGAATGGGTTTCGCGTCTACACATAAAAGCATACTGCGTTGTAGTTATTTACTAGGGGGCAGCATTTTTAGGGAAAAATTTCTAAAATCCGTTAAATCACATTTGTTTAATTAAAAACTCGAAAGAAAATATTTTATTTATTTAGGCGCTATTGTTTTCTTTTTGTACCATTTCAACATCTTCATTTTAGTCGTCCCTCTCGAAAAAACCCGAGCCCTTTACACTCTTAAGCATTGATATTGTGCATAATACCTGCTGTATATTCCATTTAATTATTATTTGTCTAATTATATGTAAGGCTGAAGAGTCCAAGTACCCGATATAGGGTCTAAGGACGATAAACAAAATAAGAGGTTCCACTGTACTTCCCTACTAAACCATCGTCATCAGACAAAAGCCCTCATAGTGAACCAATGCAATGTCATGTGTTGTATTATAATAAAATAACCAATACAATATTTTATTTGTTTATCTATACACATTCAATTCATTCACACGATAACATTTAAATTGATTATTGCTTGATGCACCATTATATTCGTATTATGTTTACAATGTCATCTCTCAATAAACAGTCGATAAAAAGACGTCAAATCAGGATATGAAATCAATTAAGTATACGGAGTGTTTGATAAATAGACCTGCTGATTCCGCGGTCATATATTCTGTACTTAGTCCAAGAGTCTCCAATGACAAAACTTGCGGAAATGAAAGTCACATTTTTGTCTTACCATTTTGGCAAAATACTATGAAATTCTGTTCTAAGCTTGCCAACTTTTGTCCTAGGTATAAAAACTTGGTTTATTATATGAGGACATGGGCACCCCATACCTGGAACTGAAGAGGACCGGATGGAGTGGAGGACGAGATGCAGATCTTTGCTGCTAAAATGATAATAATGATATGTGCCAATAACATGTTTACTTGTTAGGCCAGTGTAAAAACATCAGAAAAGGGGGTATAGCGTCAATAATTCTCGGAAAGCTGGAAACTGTTTTAATCTCTTCATTAACATCCAAAGAAGGTTTCTTGAAGTTTGCACCAAATTTGCGCTTGTGCTAAGTACAGGGTGACCCAAAAACCGAAACATTTTTGTATTTTTTTCAGTTTTTCACTAATAACTTCTAAACGGTGCTTTCTAGTAAAATATTGTTTTCTTATAAATTGAAGTACGTGATATTCTGCGTCGTTTAAGCATAAATACTCTTTTGTACATCAAAAAATAATTATGATACAGACACTGCCAATTACATATGAATTTTCTCAACAAATTGAAATATTCCTATTTTTCTCTTTTGATGTCGAATAACTCCTCAATTAAGGTATTTACTGCAATATTTTACTAAACATTTTTAATGGTGGGTTAATTTTTGATAACTTGAGATTAAAACTTTACACCTACAGCGCATAGTTTAAGATGCACAGGTTTTTAAAGAGAGACGAGTGAAATAAAGAAATTTATTAAATGATAGATTTAGATATGTAAAAGCAAAGGTAATTTAAATTTTACTCTTCCATTTTGTTAACCTATAGTTTTTCAAGTAAAATACAAATTTTCAATACTGTTACGCCACTGCATAACATTTTATATCGAAAAGAGTAATTTTTTTACCTTCATTGGTTTTATTAAAATATCTCCTAAACGGATAGGGTTAGCAAAAAATGTTTATCGCAAAATTTATCTACAATAATTTTTCTATATTATATTTGAAAAACTATTTCTTTAACCTAAATACTAAGTGAGGCAGAATTGATTAAAAATGGTATATAAAAAATAAGTTCATACATGTCGTCACTTTTTGTTAAATTACTCCTAAACCAAGCGGTGTAGCATAAATTCATTAAATTACATTTAAAGGTAAATAAATTTTCTATATTTTAAGTATAATAAAATTAATTTGAGAGTTATAATAAAAAAGTACTAGATGTTCAAATTTGATTTTGTATAGAGGCACGTTGCTACGCAGGAACATTTTGTATGGGAAGCGTGGATTTATTTTACAAAATATTGATATTGATCATCTAGTACATTTTTATTATAACTCCCAAATAAAATTTATTATACTTGTTTTATAGGAAATTTATTTAGCTTTAAATTTAATTTTACAAATTGGTGCTACACCGCTTGGTCAGGGAGTTATATAACAAAAAGTGACGACATGTATGAACTTATTTTTTATATACCATTTTTAATCAATTCTACCTCACTTAGTATTTAAGTTTAATAAATTATTTTGCAATCATAATATAGAGAAATTATTGTAAATAAATTTTGCAATAAACATTTTTTCCTAACACTACCCGTTTAGAATATATTTAAAAAAAAATTCCTTTGGCACGCCACAGGCATAGGTAGATTTCAAGTGATTTATTAATTTTATTAATTTTAAGAGTACATCTGTACAATAAAAACAATAACAATATTATCAGCAAATAAACCAGCGAAGCGATGAAGTTGTATGGATGTAGTTTATTCTTTGATTATCGAAGTACCGTATGACGAAAAAATATTTGATTAAGTACTTCAATAATCAAAGGAAGTACCTAATCCAATAATCAAATTATTTTCATTCCACACATACTATAATATGGATTGGTACCGGGACCTAAGCGCTTTAGAAATTTGAAAAAAGATGTGAGTTCTACTCGTATCGTGAAGCACTTTTCTAAGACAACAAACACGGTAGTACCTATGCGGTAACTACTTAACTAGATCTTTCGATCGATCATTGTCGTCGAAGGAATTGATCTAGACAAAATCTGTAAATTGATCTGTATTCCTTATTAAATGCCCTTTCATACGATACCAGACACGGACCCTCACAATCATTGGATCCCCTCAGAATGATTGTTTTTGTATTTAAAGCCTTAAAAAGTGAACCTTCCTCTTAATGGATTTCACCCAATCTCCTATCAGTTCATCTACCCCTTACCAAAAATCTACCACCCAAGTTTCACGTTTCTGCGACGCATAGGTTGGCCGCAAACGTGCGCACAAGAAAAGGGACATATATATATATGGCTTATATATATAAACTTTTAAACCAAGGTCGGATTCGGGTTCTCCTGGTCCTAATTAGTGATACTGAGTAGAAATTTTTCAATTCTGCGACATCACGGGAGAAACGAATAGGTAGAGTTCCTTTTGGAAATCTACCTAAAAATCCTTTGGCACGCCACAGGCATAGGTAGATTTCAAGTGATTTATTAATTTTAAGAGTACATCTGTACAATAAAAACAATCACAATATCATCAGCAAATAAACCAGCGAAGTGATGAAGTAGTATGGATGTAGTTTATTCTTTGATTATCGAAGTACCGTATGACGAAAAAATATTTGATTAAGTACTTCAATAATCAAAGGAAGTACCTAATCCAATAATCAAATTATTTTCATTCCACACATAATATGGATTGGTACCGGTACCTAAGCACTAGAAATTTGAAAAAAAGATGTGAGTTCTTCTCGTATCGTGAAGCACATTTCTAAGACAACAAACACGCAAGTACCTATGCGGTAACTACTTAACTAGATCTTTCGATCGATCAGTGTAGTCCGAGGAATTGAGCTAGACAAAATCTGACTTTTGATCTGTATTCCTTATTTAATAACCTTTCATACGATACCAGACACAGACCCTCACAATCATTGGATCCCCTCAGAATGATTGTTTTTGAATTTAAAGCCTTAAAAAGTGAACCTTCCTCTTAATGGATTTCACCCAATCTCCTATCAGTTCATCTACCACTTACCAAAAATCTACCACCCAAGTTTCACGTTTCTGCGACGCATAGTTTGGCTGCAAACGTGCGCACAAGAAAAGGGACATATATATGGCTTATATATATAAACTTTTAAACCAAGGTTGGATTCGGGTTCTCCTGGTTCTAATTAGTGATACTGAGTAGAAATTTTTCAATTCTGCGACATCACGGGAGAAACGAATAGGTAGAGTTCCTTTTGGAAATCTACCTAAAAACCAATGAAGGTAAAGAAAATATTCTTTTCACTATAAAATGTTATGCAGTGGCGTAACAGTATTGAAAATTTGTATTTTACTTGAAAAACTATAGGTTAACAAAATGAAAGAGTAAAATTCAAATTATCTTTGCTTTTACATATCTTAATTTATCATTTAATAAATTTCTTTATTTCACTCGTCTCTCTTGCAACACCTGTAAATCCTTAACTATGCACTGTAGGTGTAAAGTTTTAATCACAAGTTAGAGAAAATTGACCCACCATTAAATATGTTTAGTAAAATATTGCCGTGAATACCTGATTTGAGGAGATATTAACAACAAAAGAGAAAAATTTGAATATTTCAATTTGTTGAGAAAATTCATATGTAATTGGCAGTGTCTGTATCATAATTATTCTTTGATGCACAAAAGAGTATTTATGCTCAAACGACGCAGAATATCACGTACTTCAATTTATAAGAAAACAATATTTTACTAGAAAGCACCGTTTAGAAGTAATTAGTGAAAAACTGAAAAAAATACAAAAATGTTTCGGTTTTTGGGTCACCCTGTACTTAGCACAAGCGCAAATTTGGTGCAAACTTCAAGAAACCTTCTTTGGATGTTAATGAAGAGATTAAAACAGTTTCCAGCTTTCCGAGAATTATTTACGCTATAAATCTCGTTTTACTGGTCTATGTACGATATTCGTAAGTACAGGTTGGAAAATTAATGAAAGAGCATTTTTCTAGGAAAACAGAGATTTTCGATGGTGGGAGAAAACGATAGTCACCAAAGTCAACAATAACGTAATTTCCGTAAACATGGCGCAATTTCAGTTTAATGTGTTTGGGGGTAATGCATCACTCGAGTCCGGGTGCTTTGCCTGAAGAAAGAGAGACTAAATCACAATCGTTTCATAATAAAATTTACCTGCATGATTAAGATTTGAAGGGTCTCCTATTTGAATTAATCGAAAGAATAGAATGAACGAGGGGACAAACTACAGAGAACGACCAAGGAAAGAATATCTGGACGACCTGTGCCAGAATATGGGTTTCGACTCATAATATAAAGAGTTAAAAAGAACCGCACAGGACAGGGATGAGTGGAGAAGGAGACATGGGGCTTTGCTGCAAACCAATCGTAACGATTGAAACTGGAGAAGAAGAAAGATAATAAACCAGATCTAATATAGAGGTATGTACTTATCTCTTTTTTTTTCTTTATTATTTTTTTAGGGCAAACATCCAGTTAGTGCGAATCAAACTGAGGAATCTATTGCTAGGTATAAACAGAACATCAAGTTGTCGTGAGAACGTATAGTCTCTGTACACCTGACAATAATATGTCATCCTTTGGATTATCTTGACAATCATACATATTATTAATTTAGTCATTATTGATTAAGTCACAATCTGTCAATACTCAATGGTACCTACCTAGTACCTGCAATACTAATAAAGCAATAATATTGATTCTTCTAAAATACACACAGTACAATACATGTCATCTTCATCCATCACATAATATCTATTTTCAATAGATTCTATCCAGATTTTTATTGCGTTGTTTTCCGAGAATAAAACTATAATACACGTATTCGCGCATCAGTGACGGCTTAAGAGATCCATCTGAATTCAGAGGTCTGAGGAAATATTGGATTTCGAGGCATTTTTTTAAAATAAATAATAATCTTTTTTTAAGAAAGGATCTGGGCTTGCATGTACACAAACCCAAATACTTTCCTGATGCACGACTTGCACCTTGGCTAAAAGCCTGTATCGCAAAGTGTGGAATGCATCGCCACCGCCGGGGTTTGAACCTGGCACCTCCCGCTTTAGAGACTGCCGCCTCAAACAACTGCGCCAACCATGTACTCAAATATACTTTCTACTTTAATATAATACATTAACACCCTGCGATTTTGTTGGGTGTTAATCGCACCAATCGAGCGTGTCAACTTTGCACATAGAATACGTTGAATCTCACAACCAGTTGACTTGCACCGATGTCAAAATCTGGTCGATACGACCGATTCAGAGGTTACTTTCGGATGGTCGCCTATCGTGTTCCTCGAAAATTGACAATATTAAATCCTCTTTTCCAATATTCACCAAGGTTTACTCAATCAGAATTAAATTGTCATGGTATTGAATAACATAAGAAACATGAATGTAAAACAGACTCACCGATGGCTGGTCTGAACATCCCGATCGGAAGACCCGCGCTCTTCTTCCTGAGACAATCTTCCGCCAGGGCTTTTGTAAACGTGTAGGTGTTGGGCCATGGTCCGAGGATGCTGTGACAATATAAGACATCAAGATATAGACAAGCTCAAAATCACTGTATCTTGGATAAGGCTGATAATGCTAAGATACTTACTCCGGGGTGACCTTCTCAATCATGGCCTGATCCATCTTGGATATCTTGTTCCGTACATCTTCATAAGTCACGTTGTAGTCGTAGAAGCACTCCTTGACGGGTCCCTTGCGGTAGCAGTTTGTGTAGGCGGTCGATACGTGGACTAGAGACTGGAAAAAATGATTAAAAATAAGTGATCGGATATAAAAAATGATTCCATTTATTGAGTTGGGTGAGTCAAAAAATCGACTAAAGCAAACTTGACTGCTGAATTTGAAACTGGGTAGGTACAACTACCAGACCATATTGAAGGTCCCTCCGCACACCCGAATAATAATAATTTTTATTCGCTCTTTCAGTCCAAAATTACTCAGACGGCTCCAGGGTTAGCCGGAAGGGCACCCCCCAGCAACACCGTCCGGAATGACACCTTCAATATCCCTGCTACAAGGTAGATAACAAATAATGAGCTATAGATTATACAATAACTTAAGACTAATTACAAAGATTCGACCGACCTAGAGCAGAGGCAGCAAAAATAAAGGACCCTGAGGACTTAACTTACTGCTAGACCAGTGGGATGCCCAATTTCTCAACTATGACGTGGATGGTAAGAGATGGTTGGTGTGAAGTAAATGCAGAAATTTTCAACCAAAGAAACCAAACCATATTATGAGCTAGGGAATGGCTCAACTATTACGTTCAGAAATTGTCTATATAAGTTAAGGCTGGAGTATTCATTTGATGACACTGCTGAACTAACCTTGAGATTCCTCATACCCTTGCACAGATCCAGTATGGAGTGGACACCATCAACGTTGATCGACAGCGCGAGATCCAGTCGCTCGTCGAACCTCACTGTGGCAGCCGCGTGGAACACGATGTTCACCTTGAAAATAGAAATGCTGGAATCAATGTTTATCATAGTCCAAGGTTTTCTGAAGCCATTGTCCAGATAATCTAGGAGCTAAAGTATCCCAAAGGTTCCATAACAAATACCATGTTATAAATACGAGAATTTTCTTCTGTCTGTAATACCTTTTCAATGAGAGTTTGCCGATCCGTGACGCTGAGTCCGAGGCCTGCGAGAGAAGCGTCCCCTTGCAGAACTTCTATCTTGTGCCGATATTTTGGCACTTTGAGTTTCATCTGATCGAAAACCTGTCAAAGACAAAAACACGTTAAATACTGAAGAAATGTTGCACCATATAAACACTAGGCGATGAACTGTCAAAACTATACTTACTCGATCGTCGAATATTTCATCCAGTCTGGTGTGAATATCCTTGCCTTTCTTGCTCCTCACCAGGAGATAGATGGTCTCAATGTCTGGACAGCTCCATAATAGTTTGTTTAAGAGGATTTTGCCAAGGAAACCTGCGAAGTAAGAAACAATTATAAAAACGTTTGGATGACAAAATTTTATGAAATTTGATTTGCTGCAGATTTCCAGAGATCGCATAAGAATGGTATTCTGGACAATCGCCTCAACTTTTACAATTTTTTATATGAAAGTGTAAGCGTAAAATAAGAATAACGTAAGCGACTACATACATTTTGTCTCATTTTATAAAAAAGGGACTGAATATCAAAAACTATATCCAGTAGAGTTATTGGGTCTCACGTTAAACATTTCATCAACCAAATTACAGCTTTATATCTAACAAACTACGGGAATAATCTCAAGTTTCAGTACATTTCAAGGTAAATTTATCATTCTTCATTTGAAAATTTGCAATATTATTTCTAAGTACTAGAGTCACTAAAACATATTCTCATTTATCCATGTTATATGTATTTTTTTTAATGAATCTGGGTTAATCGAAATAAATCCAAATACACTTTGTTCACTTCACAGTAAGCTTGTGTCGTGAAGTGGAGTAGGTCGGTATCGGGGATTGAACCCGCGCTCGCCGGATTAACAGTCGAGCGCGTTACCAACCAGGCTACCGACCACATAGGATGATATCTTACTTTAATCTCACTTTTCCCGACGCAATTTTTCGCATGGCACTACTTCCCGAAGATTAGGAAAATAAAGTCCTTTACGAAGTATAAAATTGAATAATCATGCAGTTAGGTACTACTCAAGTCTTTATTATGTCGTTTTGTTAGGTTGGTAATAAGTAATAATGCAATTATTATATTATATGCACTAATGTAAACACATTGTAAGAAGATGATCACATTAGTTACAGAGTACACACCACACAACAATAGGATTAATAACTAAACGGCACTATAAACTAACCACAATGTATGTAATACCTAGCATCATCAGCTAATATAACATCATTAATTTTCTAGTGCATTATGTTTATGACGTAGCATCACACAATGCCTTATTATGATAACCGTGAAAACTGCATGTAGGTGTTACCCCCCCTCCTTCGACAATTTGTTCTTGCCCAAGGTCAACAGTTGCATGGGAAAACTCACAACTCTGATGAAAATTCAATATGGTGGCAGAGTTAGGTGAAGTTTAAATGACAGATCTCGCTTTAGGTGTCCATTTTTCGGTGCCTAAGTTAGGTGGAAATCTTAGTCGTTAGGTATAGGCATTTTCGCGTGGTAAAATGCAAATGTGTGTTAGGTGGCTCCTATCTCCGCTATCCCTCACATAACCAGTTGGTGAAAACGGGGGTTAGTCTTTGTAGCTTTTCCTAGAGACTATCCCAAAAATAATTATGGAAGCATTTTTAAAAGATTGGAGCGATTGGAGGAAAATATAATATGCATCAAAAAAAATTGTCGCCGACGGGGTGGGTGAAAATTTCAAGGCCTGCTCCTGTGAAAAGTGTAAATCCGGCTCTGGAGTGAGGGGGAGGGGGGTTCAGAGCCCCCAAAAGCATACGGGACGATGGGAAATAATACTTCTGTATTTGTTTTTCTGCTAAAACATCATATTACTGGACTAACAATCAAACCAAAGCGGACTTATTTCAAAAGCAATATCTTGAGCTAGTCTTACACAGCCGGAATAGCTCACAGAAATCATAATCCGATGAGTTTTCTCCCATAACATGTAATGCCTACATTACAAAATCACGATAAATTGTAATTGTTTCACATTATTTATTTAATACCGTAGGCCCGCCTAACAAATTATGTATTTTTATGTTTATGATAATATATAACTAAATAAAACGCACATGGCATACGAATTAACGGAACTGCTGTCTTATAAAAAACAGTTACATTATAGCCCAGGAAATTTAGCTTTGTAGCGTAGATAATTGTCGGAGAGCTGGAAACTATTTTAATCTCTTCATTAACAAGCAAAGAAGGTTTCTTGAAGTTTGCTCCAAATTTTTCGCTTGTGCTAAGTACAGGGTGTCCCAAAAACAAAAAAAAAAAAGAACTTTTTTCAGTTTTTCATTAATAACTTTTAAAGGAAACATTCTAGACAAATTGTGTTCTCCTGCAAATTAAAGTAGATAAAATTATTCGTCTACTGAGCATAAATACTACTCTCTACTTTGAAAAATAACTGAGAAACAGCGATTTACAATTGTAATGTTTTTCTCAACAAATGACAAATTTCTTAATTTTCTTGAATC
This sequence comes from Ceraclea dissimilis, assembly GCA_963576895.1. Taxonomy (NCBI): domain Eukaryota; kingdom Metazoa; phylum Arthropoda; class Insecta; order Trichoptera; family Leptoceridae; genus Ceraclea; species Ceraclea dissimilis. The sequence continues at coordinate 1,252,520 of OY756361.1, forward strand.
GTTGTTGAATATCTTCTAATCTAAGCTACTTACAGCAAATTTTAGTACATATGATTCAATGGCCGGTTATTTTTCTATAAAATGGCATTAAAATTTTTCCTGTATATTAAATGGTTTAGGATGTAGAGGTATTTAAAGACAGACGAGTGAAATAGAGAATTTTTATAAATGATAGATTTCGGTATGTGGAAGATAAGATAGACTTAATTTTGCGGCTTTTTCTTAATAACGTACAATTTTTTTAGTTAAAAACCGAAATTCCACTATTGATACGCCACTGCGTAACAACTTATATCGAGAAGACTATTTTTTTTTACCTTCATCAGTTCTTTTAATATAACTCCTGAACGGTTGATGTTAGCGAAAAAATATTTTCTCATAATTTATCTAAAACTAATTCACTATAACTTGATTCCAAAATTAACTCTGTAACTTAAATAATAACTGAGTTACAGTGTTTGAAAAAAAGCATTACTAAAAAAATTAAATTGCCTCGGCTATTTTTGTTGAATAACTCCTGAACCGTGATATAGAGAAAAAGTTCAAGAGATTTAAATATAAGGTTAATAAATTTTCTATAACACAAGCGTAATAAAATAACTTTAAAAGTTATAGTAAGAAAGTTATGGATGATCAAAGTCAATATTTTGTGTAACCATTCGACGTTTGCTTATGAATTATATTTGCCTAGTAAGCACCTCCGAGCCGGTGTAGTATGAAAATAAAGTACCTGCTCGCCATATAGTATGAAATATATCTAAACAAGCGTCGAATGGCTACATAAAATATTGACTTTGATCATCCATAACTTTCTTACTATAACTTTTAAAGTTATTTTATTACACTTGTGTTATAGAAAATTTATTTACCTTATATTTAAATCTCTTGAACTTTTTCTCTATATCACGGTTCAGGAGTTATTCAACAAAAATAGCCGAGGCAATTTAATTTTTTTAGTAATGCTTTTTTTCAAACACTGTAACTCAGTTATTATTTAAGTTACAGAGTTAATTTTGAAATAAAGTTATAGTAAATTAATTTTAGTTATATTTTGAGTAAGATATCTTTTCCCTAACATCAACTGTTCAGGAGTTATATTAGTAAAACTGATGAAGGTAAAAAAAAAAGTCTTTTCGATATAAGTTGTTACACAGTGGCGTATCAATAGCGAAATTTAGGTTTTTAACTAAAAAAAATGTACGTTAATAAGAGAGAGCCGCAAAATTAAGTCTTCCTTACCTTTCACATATTGTAATCTATCATTTAATAAATTTCTCTATTTCACTCGTCTCTCTTTAAATACCTCTACATCCTAAACAATTTAATATAGAGATAAAATTTTAATGCCAGTTTATAGAGAATTAACCGGCCATTGAATCATATGTACTAAAATTTGCTGTAAGTAGCTTGGATTAGAAGATATTCAACAACGATTCAAGAAAAATAAGAAAATTTTCATATGTTGAGAAAAACATTACAATTTTAAATCGCTGTTTCTCAGTTATTTTTCAAAGTAGAGAGTAGTATTTATGCTCAGTAGACGAAGAATTTCATTTACTTTAATTCACAGGAGAACATAATTTGTCTAGAATGCTTCCTTTAGGAGTTATTAATGAAAAACTGAAAAAAGTTCAACTTTTTTTTTGTTTTTGGGACACCCTGTACTTAGCACAAGCGTAAAATTGGTGCAAACTTCAGGAAACCTTCTTTGCTTGTTAATGAAGAGATTAAAACAGTTTCCAGCTTTCCGACAATTATCTACGCTATACCCCCTTTTTTAACGTTAAAACACCGGTCTATTATTATATTATGAAATATGCATTTCTCTACTTGTATTGTATCATAACTTATAATAATACTCGTATTTAAACCGGATTAACAGTGTTGATAATCGCATAGCCCTAAAATGCATTTTAAAGTTCAAGTCTTCTAATCCAATTCAACTACAAGAACGTATGCATTTCTACTCCCAATCTCCCTTCCTAATTAACTCCCTTCCTTCACCTTTTCCCCTTTATTCCTTCCTGTTATTGGTGCTGGCAAATATTTGTCTATAATTTGTAATTAATAGGTTTATAGGTAAGTTTAAAAAAATAGTTGAGAGAATTTAATTTAGATGAGGTAGTTTAGTATGTTTTCATTATGTATTCGTCCCCACAATATAATTTCTCTGTATATACTGTAATAGGACTTTGAATTAACTATTTTAATGTAATATTTTCCTTTCGTCTTATTTGTATTCTATGTCTGTAAGTGTGCCTTGTTAATAAATAAATAAATAATGTTAAACATAGACCATTATCACAGAGACTTAATACTGTCTCGTGAGACCGTAAATTAAGAACATTATTTTAATGCGCTTTTAAAGCTAGGAACCCAACTATGACATCGCGGTCATTTCCCGCGGCATTATAAGGTTCAAAATCTCATGAACAATCGCATGATATAATGTTAAAAATAGTGTTATTTTTTACGTTTTGGGGTTAATTTCGCTTCATTCAAAAAACTTTTACGGTCTCTAGATTTTAATGCATATTAACAATACAAAAAAAAATCTCCTCGACATTCGGGAAACGAGTTTCTGTCTTTCGGAAAAAAAGATCAGATGTGTTTTTCAAACTTTTCTTTTGAGAAATGTTTTCAAGATATAAAAAATCGTTTACGGTCATTCCCTAGATAAAAGTTCAATGCATCTACCCTATTATTTTCAGAAGCAAATTTAGTAAGGTTGTCTTGGTCTAAGCAGGTCTCCCGTTTTTATATATTTTTTGAAATGCCAATATGCCTAGATACTCTTATAACTTATTTATAGTTATAAGAAACACTTTTTGACAATATACCTGTGTCGAATATTATATAGATATCTATATTATAAAGCGTAGGTAATCTTACGCTAAATACCGTTATTATACACACGTAGAAAAATATGTACCAAAAAATATTATACAAAAACTTGTTTCATTAATCATACTCAGCAGTGGCGTACCTATATAGGTTTTCATTTGGGGGGGTGGGGGCGAACTAGTATTTGACTTTAGGGGGGAACTTAGTCTGGCTATTCAAACTGATTTCTTGAAAGTTCTTAAGCCGAAAAAACTTCTGGAGGAGGCAAATAAAATTTATAGATAGGTAGACGCAGTAAAAAAACATTAATACCGCCGCAGGCGAAATTTTTTTGAAAGATGGTTGATGTGATGAACTTGGGCTGACATTCCGGGGGGGGGGGAAGGCGTTCGAGAGTGACTTGGATCGACCCTGTCGACCAGATAGGGTGAAAGAAATTCGAGAGCGTGAATGACAAATTGCGCATGATTGTGACGGAAGCAAGGAGTGTGTGGCGTTCTGTCATCTCTGCGTACGCCGCAAGGGAGGATAGATATAGAGACGAATCTTTCTGACTTACCGGTTCCTCCTGTGATAAAGATAACAGCCCCTTTGTAGAAGTCTTGTATTGGTGTGCCAGTCTTCATGAAGTTCTCATTCTGTGTATAATAATTGTTTATGTTGTTCTCTTGGTGGTTGATGGCGGAGTTATTGTTATTATTGTCGTTGGTGTCCTCTTCATCTTCACCATCGTCCATCACCATGACCTTCTCCAGTTTGTCTCTGATGATTGAGATATTATCCTTAGCATTTTTGTTATGAATCCCATTACCATTCGACAAAATACCGTTTGTCAAAATGGAACCGTTCTGTTTTACAGAAGGTATTCCTTTTCCCACGCGAGTCATGTCTTCAGCAAGGACCCCAGCCATTTCCTGCAAGAAAGAGAAAACAATATTAATGTCAGCTGCACTATAATGCAAACAAGAAACTTATAGTTTGGTGCGTCTCTGCTCATGTTAATAAAGTCAATAATAGTCGGACGAAAGATTACATAATTGACTGAAAGAAATAAGCTGGCCGGTGCTAGGACATATGGTGCACTCAGACCAATTGTTAGTAGTAGCAATGTGGCTGCCAAAGCAATACTGTCATATTATAGTGCCAATCTGCATGTATTATGCTAGTGAGACAAGGACATGGCTGAAGAAGGACCAATCAGGGTTCAATGCAGTGGAAATTTAAGTGTATGAGTATTAGACCGGTGTTTTAACGTTAAAAAAGGGGGTATAGCGTAGATAATTGTCGGAAGGCTGGAAACTGTTTTAATCTCTTCATTAACAAGCAAAGAAGGTTTCCTGCAGTTTGCACCAATTTTACGCTTGTGCTAAGTACAGGGTGTCCCAAAAACAAAAAAAAAGTTGAACTTTTTTCAGTTTTTCATTAATAACTCCTAAAGGAAGCATTCTAGACAAATTGTGTTCTCCTGTGAATTAAAGTAAATGAAATTCTTCGTCTACTGAGCATAAATACTACTCTCTACTTTGAAAAATAACTGAGAAACGGCGATTTAAAATTGTGATGTTTTTGTCAACAAATGACAAATCTCTTAATTTTCTTGATTCGTTGTTGAATATCTTTTAATCTATGCTACTTACAGCAAATTTTATTACATATGATTCAATGGCCGGTTAATTCTCTATAAACTGGCATTAAAATTTTACCTCTATATTAAATTGTTTAGGATGTAGAGGTATTTAAAGAGAGACGAGTGAAATAGAGAAATTTATTAAATGATAGATTACAATATGTGAAAGGTAAGGAAGACTTAATTTTGCGGCTCTCTCTTATTAACGTACATTTTTTTTAGTTAAAAACCCAAATTTCGCTATTGATACGCCACTGTGTAACAACTTATATCGAAAAGACTATTTTTTTTACCTTCATCAGTTTTACTAATATAACTCCTGAACAGTTGATGTTAGGGAAAAGATATTTTACTCTAAATATAACTAAAATTAATTTACTATAACTTGATTTCAAAATTAACTCTGTAACATAAATAATAACTGAGTTACAGTGTTTGAAAAAAAGCGTTACTAAAATAATTAAATTGCCTCGGCTATTTTTGTTGAATAACTCCTGAACCGTGATATAGAGAAAAAGTTCAAGAGATTTAAATATAAGGTAAATAAATTTTCTATAACACAAGCGTAATAAAATAACTTTAAAAGTTATAGTAAGAAAGTTATGGATGATCAAAGTCAATATTTTGTGTAGCCATTCGACGCTTGTTTAGATATATTTCATACTATATGGCAAGCAGGTACTTTGTTAGGCAGACATATTTCATACTACACCGGCTCGGAGGTACTTACTAGGCAAATAGAATTCATAAGCAAACGTCGAATTGTTACACAAAATATTGACTTTGATCATCCATAACTTTCTTACTATAACTTTTAAAGTTATTTTATTACGCTTGTGTTATAGAAAATTTATTTACCTTATATTTAAATCTCTTGAACTTTTTCTCTATATCACGGTTCAGGAGTTATTCAACAAAAATAGCCGAGGCAATTTAATTTTTTTAGTAACGCTTTTTTTCAAACACTGTAACTCAGTTATTATTTAAGTTACAGAGTTAATTTTGAAATCAAGTTATAGTAAATTAATTTTAGTTATATTTTGAGTAAAATATCTTTTCCCTAACATCAACTGTTCAGGAGTTATATTAGTAAAACTGATGAAGGTAAAAAAAATAGTCTTTTCGATATAAGTTGTTACACAGTGGCGTATCAATATCGAAATTTCGGTTTTTAACTAAAAAAATTGTACGTTATTAAGAAAGAGCCGCAAAATTAAGTCTATCTTACCTTTCACATACCGAAATCTATCGTTTAAAAAATTTCTCTATTTCACTCGTCTGTCTTTAAATACCTCTACATCCTAAACAATTTAATATAGAGGTAAAATTTTAATGCCAGTTTATAGAGAATTAACCGGCCATTGAATAATATGTAATAAAATTTGCTGTAAGTAGCATAGATTAAAAGATATTCAACAACGAATCAAGAGAATTAAGAGATTTGTCATTTGTTGACAAAAACATCACAATTTTAAATCGCCGTTTCTCAGTTATTTTTCAAAGTAGAGAGTAGTATTTATGCTCGGTGGACGAAGAATTTTATCTACTTTAATTCACAGGAGAACACAATTTGTCTAGAATGCTTCCTTTAGGAGTTATGAATGAAAAACTGAAAAAAGTTCAACTTTTTTTTTGTTTTTGGGACACCCTGTACTTAGCACAAGCGTAAAATTGGTGCAAACTTCAGGAAACCTTCTTTGCTTGTTAATGAAGAGATTAAAACAGTTTCCAGCTTTCCGACAATTATCTACGCTACAAAGCTAAATTTCCTGGGCTATATGTTTATGTGGGGAGTTTGTTTACTAGAGATGGACGCTGTGATGGAGACATTGAAAGAAGAAAGCTGTTGGGTACTAGGACATATGGTGCACTCAGACCAATTGTTAGTACTAGTAGCAATGTGTCTATGAAAGCAATGCTGTCTCATTATAGTGCCAACCTGCATGTATGCTAGTGAGACATGGACATGGCTGAAGAAGGATTGAAGACGTCAGGGTTGAATGTTGTGGAAATGAGGTTGTTGAGAAGAATGTGTGGAGGGATTGGATATGAAATGAAGTGATTAAAGAAATGACTAAAAATGAAAGTGAACAAGCTGAGATGGTTGGGATATGTAGACAGAACGATTGTTTAAAGGATAATAACAAGGAAATTATACATGGGAGAAAGAAGAGGTGTAAGGAAACGTGGCCGTCCAAGAACCACGTCCATATGGCACGACCAATGTGTATTACGGATTGCATGAATGTGACTGAAGCTGGAAGTGTTTGTAAGGATAAAGAAGTTTTGTTCTCTCTGCTTGCCTCGTAAGGGACGTGAGGGGATAGAATAAAAATTGGAGGATGGGTGTTAATTAGAAATAATAAATTATTTTTATGCTTACGTATTTTTGAACTAGGAAGTTAAAATCTCCAATCACTTTTCAGATATTCTTATAATAAAATATGTTTATCTTAATAGATAACACAATCCATCGTATTTTCTTACATTTTACACGATATTTTTGTAATATTTCTGTAATTTGTAAAATTAGAAGAGAAAAAAAACAGTTGATAAAAAGTTTCGTAAATATTAAATTTGAATTGGTTCGAAAATGAAATTTATGTGAAATTGAATAAAGCAGGTAGGTAGGTGGTTGAAGAATATTCCTAGTGTGCCATAGACTTATGAATGCATTAGATAGAGCATTCATAACATTCAAAATTAAGGGAAAGTCTTGACCATTTCGTATCGATACCAATATGGAGAGAGAGAAAGATAGCGTCACTATTTAGTATGAAAATTATGGAGATTTATCGACATTCCATATTAATTCTACACATGGACGTGGCTTAAGCAAGGAGGATGTGTAAAGATAGGATAATGGGGCATTTTGTCCTTTGTGCCTCCCCCGTAAGGGACGAAGCACTAATCGATAAAGCTAGATATACATACATAATAATGTCTTGATAGTAAATTTTGCGGAGAACGCGAGGACCTTTTAGGTATTAAATAAAGAATTCCACGAGGGTCTCCTACATGAATTAATAGAATGATGGATGAAGGGACCAACCAAGGGGGCGCCCTCGACGGCAGTACCTGAACCAGGTGCACGAGGACATGAACTGAGCCACATATGTCGAGCTGAAGAGATCTGCAGAAGACATAGAAGAATGGAGATCAAGATGTAAGAATTTCCTGCGAACCAATTCGCAGGATTGAAACTGGAGAAGAAGAATCAATTCTCAATTAAGTATTATAAAAATTAGCACAAAATGATGTGTGCAGATTTATTGACGATGCACAACCGGTTTCGTTTTTTGTGTCAATGGAAAGTGTGCTACCATACACACTCGAGATTACTGTTTACACACTTTAAATACAGAGGTTGTGGTTCATTTCGACATGGCATAATAATGTCAGGATAATGGTATGATGTAGCAGTGGGCACTGGGCAGATCATGTGGCAAGCCAAAAGGACGGTAGATGGACCCCAGAATACTGAGCTGGAGACCAGGGGCGGAGCCAGGAATTCATTTCGGGGGGGTTCGAGCTCTAGACCAGAGACAATAAGTGGCAACCATGGGTGCCGCCAGCTTCGGAGCGAGGGGGACTAGTAAAATTTTGATATGGAATGAAAACTAGTAAATAGCACCGCAGGCGATTTTTTTTCATATGACATAAGCATGTACCTAACCTACCTATATAAAAAAAAATGTAAATCTTGGATAGTTTTCTTGAAAAAAAAATTTGACTTAAATATAGATTAAGAATATGTAAAACAAGAAGATGGCTAAATAGAGCCGCAGGCATTTTTTTTTATGAAAGGATTGTAAAATAATCCATTTTCATAATAATTTTAGAAAATTCATATTATGATCATATGATGAGAAAAAATAACTCCCTGGGAATCATTTCATTGAGCAATTAATATAAAAACTTTGCCTGTTTTGACACCCCTCGAACGTGCATATTTTAGTCTTCTTCTTTCGTATGCACACGACCATTGTACAAGTTGTCTTGGAGTCATAACTCCGCGTCAATATTCTGCAAGTAATCTATTGCCCTTGACGTCACCTTATGGATCTCCTCAAGAACCCCTTCAAACTTCTTGTCAGGACACCTCTCCACTATATGTACATACATATTTTAGTAATCGACCGGCACAAATGAGTCATGGACTGGGACACTGAGACACGGACCTCAAAACCGGTACATATGGCAGCCCTAATCTACATTCACGCATGTTAAAATTACTGGGCATTGATGATTTTAGGTTACCTGTGTATTATGCATGCAGGTAGGTAAATGAATAACTGCGTCTGAATTGATACATTGCAGCCCATCTTTACTGTTATAATAATTATTTAAGAACTGCTCAATCTGGCGTTTTTATGGCTCTTAATCTTAGGCTATTAATCTACTTACCTTTCCATATCATAGTACTGAGTACAACACATTCGTTAACAGTGGCGTAACTAGCATTAGTGCCGCCCGGGGCGGACTCTCAAAATGCCGCCCCACCCGACCCCTAAAGTACCTACACAAGTACATACCTGCCCATTGGTGTCTGCAGTTTTGAAGCTAGGCGAGAGCAACTAAAATTTTGATATAGACGTGGCATAATAAAGCACGTAAATAGCGCCGCAGGCGAAATTTTTTCATAAGACTAAATGTAAATGAAGGTCATGTTGTAGTTTTATTTACTATCTTTAAATAAAAATATTAAAAAAGTAAGTACATATCACAAAAAAGATATTAAATAACATCAAATAAGGAGCGAAATTTTTTGGACAAATGATGAACGATGGGTGAAATGATGAACCTGGTTATCTTTCTGTAGTAGGTAACACATATGGATACATGTATTGTATAGGGGAAGCGACCATGCAAGAAGTATCTACCTAACGAAATTTTAGTCATAAGATATCGAAAATCTATCTTATTTGAGTACCCATAAGTATTAATTAGCGCCGCAGGCAAATTTTTTTATGAAAATTATTGTAATTTAATAGATTTTCATAATAATTTTAGAGAATCAGAGATTTTTTTAATTTGTGTATTTTATCAAGATGTTTTTTTATATGTTGTGCCATTTTGCCGCCCCCTGAAATGCGCCGCCCGGGGCGGACCGCCCCCCCCGCCCCACCCTAGTTACGCCACTCGTTAAATGTTTGATACGTTTTGTTACTATTAACAGACCAGACAGGTCAAAACGCATTGCATAAGAAAAAACAACGGTAAAGGTTATCAAATATCTAATACGTAAAATGCGTACGTACGAAAATGAATAAAACATGTGGGAGAAAATATATAATGTTGTATTTTGCCCTAAGGACTCTGTTATAAAATAAATTTGTCAATAGATTTAGGTTCGCGACCCAACTATGACGTCACGGTCATTTCCCGCGGCATTAAAATTCAAAATCGCAAGAACAATCGCGTGATAAAGTTGTAAAAATAGCGTTTATTTCATATTTTGGGGCTAATTTCGATTAAATCAAAAAACTTTTACGGTTATTCCCTAGATTTTAATGCATATTATCGATACAAAGAAAAAAATCTCCGCGACTTTCGGGAAACGAGTTTGTCTTTCGGAAAAAAGACCAGAGGTGTTTTTCTCAGTTTTTTTTTGAGAAATCTATACAATATAAAAAAGATATTTTACGAGTATTCCCTAGATACAGATTCAATGTATCTACTATATTTTTTACAAAGCATATTTAGTAACGCTTGTCGAAATCTAAAAGGTCAATATGCCTACTTTTAATCCCAAATATGCTCGTAGGTATAATATCGAGCAAATATAACCTTAAAATTAATTACATTTTTATGCATTTTGCAACGTGTTAAAATGTTAATACTTACTCAAACAATGCAAATTGCAATAATTTGGGTAAGTGTTCGATAAGGACTGAGAATAATGTTAATATTGTGACATTGTCTCTATAAAATGTGAATAAATAAACAAATTAAAGATAAAGTAAATAAAATGACTGACAAGTTATGTAATCCATTACATTAAACAAATATTCTCAAGGATGAAACGAATAAAATTACAATTAGTAAAAAAAATGCTTCTCGAATATAATATTTGCAATTCAGTAGCATGTTGCATAATTTCACAAAACAAACATTGTTGACCATGAATGCGTTGAAGTCTAGTACCACCAATTTGGAAACTGTCATGTTATTTTTTCAATACATTATTTATACTATACCATACATCTCAACAGCCTGGTTTCCACCTGCCTCGCAGGCAGTGGACCGCACTTAATAGGCTTAGGACGGGTCATGGCTGCTGCGGTGACATGCTCCACAAGTGGGGAATGAGGGATGATCCACAGTGCGACTCTGGACACCCGAAGCAAACCATGCAGCACATCCTGCGTGATTGTCCCATGCGTGCTTATCCCGGTACCATTGACAGTGCTGCCAGCCTGTCCCCTGAGTTCCTCCAGTGGCTGGAGACGCTGAATGTCAGACTTTAACGATGTGACAGTACTTCGACGTTGCCAAACGATAAATAAATAAATAAATAGTATTTTCTACACTAAAAGTACTAATTTAAGTGAATTTACATATATATGTATTTACCATATAGGTACAGGCTGCTTCGTGAGCAAAACATTTTCTTTCGATTTCCTGTTTTCGAACTTGTAAGGAAATTCTCTTAAATTAGTAGTGATCTCTTGAAGTTATTGTACCATATTTTTATGAAACTAATATTTTATTATTAGGGTTTTGTACATCATTTGAAAGAGCATAAATCAGAGAAGTTTTCCCAAATTTCTGAATCTTAAGGCAATTTTTTTCTTAAGGAATATCCCCTCTAAAGTCGTGACTCATTTTTGAAACAACTATTTATCGAAACTTTAATCCGATATCATTATTCTTTCTTCAGATTGAAACTAATGAGTTTAATAGACTAAACACCTATTGAAGTAACAAAAGATAATTAATTACAGAACCTTACGAAGCTATTGGGGTAAAACTTGAGTAATTCTGGGTTTTTAGATAAAAAGTGAAAATCTTGAATAACTCGAGAACCGTAAGACTTTGGACCAAGCTAAGTTAGGCTCAAAAAATCCCAAAGAAGCTCTTCTACCACGACTGAAGATAGTATATACATCCATTTATCAAATGCCCTGTATATTAGATTAATATATAAATATATTTTTTAATACAAAAGATGCAATTTGTTTTACTCATTTCCTGCCAACTTTAGGCATTGAATAAATTTCCTAGGAATTGTACACAATGACAGATTTCATACATTCCCGGTAACAGTTTTATATAGAAACATATTACTCGTCTAAACTCTTACTTTTACGAATAAATTAAGACTTTCTTGCCTGATCATCTGTTTATGTGAGTGTATACTTTACACCGTACAGTGTATAGTGTATACAGTCACTCGTATAGTATTTAGATTAGTAGGACAATGTACGGTATTGTGCTGGGTCGTAAAATGCGATCCGTATTGTACACAAGACGCATTTAGATAAAAGTTATCGATATCGAATGAATTTAAATAGTGGCTTTCCGAATTAAAAAAAAATATTATCTTGCAGTTATCTCCATCCATACTTCCATCAGGCTTATGACTGATCGTTGGCTGGCTTAGTGTGATCACTTTACACTTAAGTAACATTCATCGGCCGCGGCAGATGGATGCGGGCTAGAATTGGTGAATGATACTTAAGTGTAAAGCGATCACACTAAGCCAGCCGACTATCAGTCGTAAGCCTGATGGAAGGTCCATCTTTTGCTGTGTATCTTTTGAGATATAACTTCATACTTGTTATATTCTACTACGACATGTAGAAAATTCCGATGTTCACACAAAACATAAATTGTGATTTTCAAAATAATCTAATTATTGTCTTATTTTTCTTCTCAGTCTATTCCCGTCCACTCCTGGACGAAGGCCTACTCCATTTATTTCCACAGTGTCCTATCCTGAGCTCTCTGGATCCAGTTGACACCTCCATCTTTCACAAGATCATCTCTCTATCGTAGTGGTGGTCTTCCCATACTCCTGGTTGACTGTAAGATATTGATTTTGCAATAAGTCCGCCTTTTGGCACACAACTTGTCTTGTTTTTGTAACTATGCATGTTTTTCATTGGTCAATAAAGATGTATTTATTTATTTATCTTAACATGCCCAAACCATCTTAGTTTATTCACTTTTATTCTAATCACAACACAACACAGTCTATGTATCTGCGTATAAAAATACAGTTAGTAAATATTTATAGCCATGCAATTTAAACTTCAGCAGATAGGTTTTGGTTACATGCACCGACGACCGGCCTACGTTTGAAGCACGTTGTGTTTGATAGAGGAATTATAAAAAATAATATTTGCATAATTAGTATTGTGTGAAAGTGAATAAAAATGTTGTGAAATCATATAAATCTTGATATTCTTTGTGTATGTTGTTTTAGACACTGCTAATACATACTGATTGTTAGCGATGAGTTCATCAAAGAATTAGGCTCGCGACCTAACTATGACGTCACGGTCATTTCCTGCGGTATTAAGAGTATGCATACCGACATTTCAAAAAATTCTAAAAACGGGAGACCTTATATCTCGACAACCGTTACTAAATATGCTTTGGAAAAAATAGAGTAGATACATTGAACCTTCTTCTAGGGAATGACCGTAACATATTTCTAATATCTTGCATAGGTTCTTTAACGGAGTCAAGGTCATTCAACTAGGTATGGCCCTTAAGGGCTTGGCACAATCCCACGGCATTAAGGTTCAAAATTGCATGAAAAATCACATGATAAAATGGTACGAATAGCGTTCTTTCCATTTTTTGGGGTTAATTTTGCTTCAAACAAAAAACTTTTACGTTATTTCCCTAGATTTTAATGAATATTATCAATACAAAAAATAAATTTCACTCCTCGACTTTTGGGGAACGAACGTGTTGCTTTCGTTCGCAAAAAAGGTCAGAGGTGTTTTAACTTTTTTTTTTTGAGAAATCTATACAAGATATAACAAATCTCTTACGGTCATTCTCTAGATTCGGGTTCAATGTATTTACTCAATTTTTTTTCCGAGCATATTTAGTAAGGTTGTCGAGACCCAAGATCTCCCGTTATTGGATTTTTTATAATGTCAATATGCCTACTCTTAAGATACCAGACATGAATTACAGTGCTGAGCATGTAATGTGCACTTGTCCAAGCAGTGTCCAAGAACAACCCTTAACAGGGTCAAGGTCATTCAACAGGAAACAACCTTTAAATAAACAAAAAAAGTAGTTCAAATAACGCATAAGAAAATGTCATTCAATTAGCGTTGCCATCCGTCCGGCTTTAGCCGAACAGTGTTAGGCTTAGACAGTGTTAGACCTCTTGTCCGGTCAAATTTGACTGCGTCCGGCCCGTCCGGCTTTTGTTGGGCTTTTTATCTTCCTTAAGCTCAGAAACTATTGCAATAATGTTAATTGTTCAATTTGTAAAAAAAAAACTTTTTCGATAAAATTACTAAAGAAATTGACTTTTTAAAGCAGGTTTCTGCCAAAGGAAAATATGTAAATGATACGGATTAAAACTTTGTTACAAAATGTGTTTTATTCGATTTTTTAGTCAATAAAGATTTTTTATTTAGCGTCCTGCCCTGGGACCCCAAAGTCCGTCTTTTTTAGCGGCCAAGTCCAGCTTTCTAATTTTTAGATATGGCAACGCTACATTCAATTATACTCCTTTCTTCTCATGATCAAAAAACATACTTATATTTTTAGTAAACGTGACCGACGACACTCATTCAAAATTAATTTGCATCAATGTTAAGAAATGTTAATTAAACAATGGTCTGCCATTCTTAATAAGATGTCGATCTGTCATTTTATTGTCTAACGATGTTGCCATATTGAGATGGGACAATCAATTTAAATTAGGAATAGAATCACTTCAAAGTATATCAATTCATAATTTGAATTTGAAAATGGAATTCGAATGTATAATGAAGTTACTCTCTGTTCCAGATTAAGCTATCTCATGAATTTCAAATTTGTATTCTTGAGTTTGGTGTTGCTAGATGTAATAATAAAAAAAAATCAATCAACTATTTTTAGCTAAGGAAACAAATCCTAGAGAGACCGGATAAGAAATGACGATATAAGACGACGGTCAAGGGTCTCAGACATTGCGGAGAGAATAGGGACACTGAAATGGCAGTGGGCGGGTCATGTGGCAAGGCAAAAGGACGGCAGATGGACCCCCAGAGTACTGAGCTGGAGACCATACGAAAATAAACGAAGTTTAATGAGACCATAAAAGAGATGGGCCGATGATGTCATCGAGTCGGTGGGGCATGGGTGGAGGCAGAGGATTGTGGAAGAGATAGGATGAGGGCTATATCCAGCAGTGGAGGGAAAGGGGCTGGAAAGAAGAAGGAGACAAACTATAGTTAATGTTGCTCCCCGGATATGAACAGGTAATTGAAACAGTCTGATTTAAATATGATTTCATCAGAATCCAGTGATAATTAAGCCATAAATAATTAACAACATAATGGATAAATTATTCATAGGTTATGTAACAAACATACAGATGGACAATGCATTATTTTTTACATAATTACACACTTCTTTAAAATAATTATTAGTACACATTTTTTCTAACAACATTGTTAGTACGATAGGTAGGTAATTATTATAAATAAAATATACAGGGTGTCCCGTAAATCAACGTCATCCCGTGGAGGGGTGATAGACCAGCTCATAACCTACCAGAAAATCGAAATATGACCTTAGTAAAAATCGCTCATTCTCGAGATATCGGCACTTTTTTGTTTTTCGTGAAATTCGACACCTTCGATCAGTTTTTCGATCGCCACGGTCACAAAATTCAATATTTTGGGATTAAATTTTTTGATTCATAATCCTGAATAATTCAGCTATTTGATTATAGTCCAAAATGAAACCTATTAAGTGACAATTTTGAAAAAAAGAACATCATTTCCGCCTCTCGAGTTTTTTGTTTTTTATTAGCAAATTTCGACTTCTTTACACTGTAAAAAAAATTGTATGACATTAAGCTGGAAAATTATATTAAAAACTTCCTCATTTAGTGTAGTTTTTAAAAAGGTACAAAAATGGTTATAGTTCTCTTTACAAAAAAAGATATTCCTGTTTTACTTCAAAAGGACCTCATTATAAAAAAATCAAATGCAGGGTTATAGCTTCCTTATGTCCAATATTTGGACAAGTGATAGAGGATGAAAAAATATGAAAAAATGTTTAACAAATGCATGTCGAAAAATTAACTGTTTTGGAGTTATGGTCTTTTGAAAACTGAGGAGTATGAAAATTTCTCATTTGTGTTTTTTGACTATAATTCATAAACCACCAACTCGATTTTGACAAAATAAATTAAATATCATTGTAAATAATGTAGGCTTGCGATAATGTTCCTAATTTGCGGTCTTTTCTTCAAAATTTTGTGAAAATTCTATTAAAAAACGTGTATTTTTGTGAAATAATGATATTTTTTTACAGAATTTTCACAAAATTTTGAAGAAAAGACCGCAAATTAGGAACATTATCGCAAGCCTACATTATTTACAATGATATATTATATTTATTTTGTCAAAATCGAGTTGGTGGTTTATGAATTATAGTCAAAAAACACAAATGAGAAATTTTCATACTCCTCAGTTTTCAAAAGACCATAACTCCAAAACAGTTAATTTTTCGACATGCATTTGTTAAACATTTTTTCATATTTTTTCATCCTCTATCACTTGTCCAAATATTGGACATAAGGAAGCTATAACCCTGCATTTGATTTTTTTTATAATGAGGTCCTTTTGAAGTAAAACAGGAATATCTTTTTTTGTAAAGAGAACTATAACCATTTTTGTACCTTTTTAAAAACTACACTAAATGAGGAAGTTTTTAATATAATTTTCCAGCTTAATGTCATACAATTTTTTTACAGTGTAAAGAAGTCGAAATTTGCTAATAAAAAACAAAAAACTCGAGAGGCGGAAATGATGTTCTTTTTTTCAAAATTGTCACTTAATAGGTTTCATTTTGGACTATAATCAAATAGCTGAATTATTCAGGATTATGAATCAAAAGTTTAATCCCAAAATATTGAATTTTGTGACCGTGGCGATCGAAAAACTGATCGAAGGTGTCGAATTTCACGAAAAACAAAAAAGTGCCGATATCTCGAGAATGAGCGATTTTTACTAAGGTCATATTTAGATTTTCTGGTAGGTTATGAGCTGGTCTATCACCCCTCCACGGGATGACGTTGATTTACGGGACACCCTGTATATACATATTACATATGTTGATTTAATCAGAATTGCGGAGCGGAGTAGTCGCTAGGGCTACTTCGAGACACAAGCTTTTCAAGCTTATTGGGAAATGCACATATATATACATATTTGGCTTTTGATTTCGACTAACTCCAATTCATTTGAAAAAAGTTTTCAAGTTTCGCTTGACAAGCCGATATACGAAATTCGTTTTATCTCGATCGCGAAATTTTCCAGTCTCTACTTATTGTTTGTAAAGAGTCTATACCAGGCCTGTTCAACATACGACCCCCGGGCCAGAATGTGGCCCGCATAAGTCCTTCATCTGGCCCGCGACGACATCAATAGATATTGCGTATTTACATATTTTTATATCTTTAACAGACAGCCATCTTACAGGCATTCTGCGCATAGCCACTTCTAAAATATTAGCTGACATAGATGCACCGTGCAAGCAAGAAAGGTGTCAGTCATCACATTAGGTTTTAACTATACTAAGTATTTTTTTGTAGAACTGAGGCTTTCTTTCTTAATAAAGCATCCATAATGGAAAATGAAAAATACGATCGTATTTTATTTTCATTATTATATTTTAATAGCTAGCTAGGATAATGCGTAGTTAAACCTTCGATATTGGGTATTTCTGTTAGCCCGTCACGGTTACAAAATACAAAACCTGGCCCTCCACAATATTATGTTGGGCAGGCCTGGTCTATACAAACTTATAGTTTGTCTAAGGGAAATACTAAAAGATTGGTCATCTAACTGAGTTAATAACTTTCTTGTTTGACGGATAATTTAGGTTAGAATTTTTCTCTATGGATTAAGTGTGTCAATGACTGTACACCGGCCCGGCCCGGCTAAATATTGTAAACTTCCTGTATAAATATCAATAGTAATCAATGAGAGTGAGATTGTTCAATGTGATGATGGTGTCGAATGTAGGATGGCGAAATAACACGCGGATACAAGAGAATCTTATACAGGGTGGTATCAAACCAAGCACCCATTAGGGACTTTCTCGGAGACAATGACACCTGAGATCGACCTGTGTCATTTGCGTGTATAGTCCAGTCGTCATAGGTTTCAGATGTATGGGAACCTTGCAAAAATTCCCAAGTTATTGAAAATTTGGGATATTGTTTACATATGCCCAGTGGAGCTATGCATGTTCAAAAACGAAATTTCCTTGTCCTAAATACAATGTTCTTAGTTAGTTTTGTGATAATTTCGTGCTCGTGAATCGTGAATAATGCGATTTTACTCTTATTTTAATAGAAAACATGCGAATTCTAGTGTTTTTGACACGAATAACGCGAAATTTCTAATCTTTTTTACGTTTATGTCTTAAAAGTTGTAAAATTGTAAAGAAAATAACGCCACATTTCGCTAAAAAATTGAAAAATAACATAATTTTTCCCGAAAATATAACAGATATTTTTCAGTGCCTAGTTATAGATGGAACATTCGATTTCTTTGATTTTCATTTATTTTTAACATATTTTTCATCCGCAAAGATGACGAAATTCAGGGCTTTAAAAATAGTGCTAAATTTGTCAAATTTGTACTGCTACTTGGAAGCCACCTGTATATAACATATAATATATTTTGTACATAGTCAAGTACATAGAGGTATTATTTAATACTGTGTAATAGGTGACTCTATATTATGTACATATTATTATTATTTATATATCTCTGGCCGAGTTAACTATGTATATTATCTACTTATATGTACCTACAACTTTTTTGTGGAAATACAACCCATCTTCTCAAAACGTTTATTCGATATACGTTTACGTTTCGTTTTATGAGTCCAATATTAAAAAGTACAGTCTGATCTCGGACTGATTCGGAGAAAATCGAATAACATTTTATCTACATAAATTGCTGTTGTTGACTCTCATATATTGCAGATTGGTGTATTTGAAACCAAGTAACTTGTTATATGAAATATTTATATGGGTTATGGCTGCTTTTGTTGCCATGTTAATATCTTACAATGTGTAGTTTTACAATAGGAACATGCACCACATTCTTAATAAAATTTACGCAGAATCGACAGATTGCAGTTTTTGATACTATACGACTCAAGCAGACTGTATTTGTGTATTTATTTATTGTATTTGTGGGACATTTGACGATTTTGTATCTCTTGAAAACAGAATGCTCCCATTGCTTTGTACAAAAATGTCTATAAAACTAACCAAAGTGCGAAATTTTCAGAGTATAATACATTTTGAAAAAGGTGTAAGAATACACACACAGGTGCTAAGGGAAAAATGGTGAACGTTTCTCGAGAGTAAAGTGATCACCTAAACCAACCGATGCCGATGGCTGGTCGTAAGTCCAGCATGCTCATCTTACACTGTTCGTTAGTTAAGGATAAGTTAGACAAGGATATTGAAGGAACGTAATTCAGGGGTGGGGTTTTCCGAGGGGCTCCCTTAAGGCTAACCCTGGGCCCACCTCTTAATAATATTTTGCTAGAAGTTCGGGTAAAGAGGTCGCTATTAATGCGCCTGAGCTACCCGGGGATGTGGGGGGCCTCAAGTCCGCGGGATTTTCCTTCCTTCAATGTTCGTTAGTTGAGTTCAAAGACTGCATAATTGTCAAAAGACATTATTCGTTTAGCGTATTGTCCCCGTGAGACGTTTGACCTAGTGACGTATGATGGGGAATGTTCTGTAATTGTGTACAGTGTGTACCTGTGTACATATTATAATGAATGATTGTGAGACTAATTTGTCGAGTTCTCTCACTCTGTAGGCCATGGGTGCGTTACTCTGCTAAATGAAATTGTTATGTAAGATGGACTGGACATATAGTCATATTATATACCACCATAACTACATACCCATACAGACAGATGTGTTCAATGAATCTTTTCAATTTCGTTTTCATTATATCGAGATGTTCTTGTAAAAGTTCCCAAGTTATTGAAATCTTGGGATTTTGTTTACGGGTGCCCAGTAGAACTACGCTTAAATAAATAAATAAAAACTTTATTGGATATAAAACATTATACCAAATGGCGGGTTTATTGCCGTAGGACAATGTCTACCAACCAACCACTTGTGACACTTATGTAATTTATTGAAAAAAAATCTTTATCTTGAAAAATTCTCAAGTTATTGAAAACAAGCCCAGTAGAGCTACGTACATTTAATTTATAGAACAAAATTCTCTTCTCTTTAAAAAAATCCCAAGCTACTGAAAATTTGACCAAAAAAATCTTTGTCTTGCTAACTTGTGGAGGGAGGAAAAACCGCCTCAAATTTGCACATTTTAAGTTTTTCGTTTATACCTATCTTCTAAACCGTAGGTTTTTTTGTGTACCACGTGTAATTTTATGTTGTAGGTAGAGCATGAAATTTTCATTAATTTTTATGCTGGCGCCATACGCTTGCCGGGCGTCCACAAGTTTTCTGTTAATGAGTAAAAAGGCGCGTGGATGGGACATTTGTCTTGACTAGTGTAGGTAGCCGACCGTTAACTCCTTTTTACTCGTGAGTGCAAAAATCGTGGACACTCTGCAAGGCATAAAAATTTGGTTCACTACGTCAGATTGTCTGATAAATATGGCCCATTTTCGACTGTGCCAAATATGCAATTGTTTGAAAAATATTGCCATTATTTAGATACCTCTGTTTCCGTTTAAACAATTCATACAGTTAGCAAATAAAACTCTCAACAAACTTTAACTAGTGTAGCAATGCAAGGTGTTTGTTTGGAGATACACTCACATTATTCATAGGTCGACTGATAAATAGTCATAAATAGTGTGACAGAAAACATAGTAAATTACAATTTATATTAAAACTTAAAACACCATACAGCATTTCAATACTGGAGATTTTGAATCTATTAGCTATCCCCTAAAATGAGTTGCATGGATTCAAAATTGGTATTGCTAAGTTTGGTGTTGTCTACGTTGGTAGTAAATAAAAAAATGCTTGTACATAATTGCTTAGTATATCCAGACATCTAGGGAACCGCTGAAGGTCATATTGAATGATCAAGATCAGGCTTTAAGGATTATGAGAAGCAGGAAAAAGTTTGGAAATTTGAAGATATATAATGATAGAACTCTGCTGCAAAGAAGCTTTTGAAAAACTGAGAAGGGATGAAATAAAGGCTGGAGGTGACCTTTTTATAAGGTACGTACGTGGAAGACCAGTAATTGCTGTATCCAAGGAATCAAAAAGCTTTGAATTTAATTACGCATTATTCATCACTTGTGAATAACGCAAAATCAGAAAATTATGTTATTTTGACAGCTTTTTTGACAAGATTTCACAATAAAGGTTGTCAACAATACAATCATGCAATATGTTACTCGTAGATAACTTCCGAACTGCCAAATTATAGTGAAATATCAGTAACTGATCTAAAAAATGCGATCATGATGCAGTTTTACTTATACACCTATTTATTGTAAATATGAAAATGCATTTTGCATATTTTTTACACAGCTACTAACTAAATAATATTGTAACATTTTTGAATTTCACACCTTTAACCGTGACGTTAATTTATCAGTCAGCCCACACGAAAATAAAACCATATAGTATAATTATGTAACGAAGAATGTAGGTAAGTATATACAGTTCTATATACCTTTATATATCTGCATAACATTAGGTATATTAGTACCTAATATAAAGGGCTTGGCACCAGGAATGACGTCACAGTCTTTTCCCACGGCATTAAGGTTCAAAATCGCGTAAAAAATCGCATGATAAAATAATAAAAATAGCGTTTTTATTAATTTTGCGTCTATCAAAAAACTTTTACGGTTATTCCCTAGATTTTAATGCATATAATCAGTACAAAAAAAATTTACTGCGCGACTTTCGGGAAACGAGTTTCCGTCTTTCGGAAAAAAGATCAGAGGTGTTTTTCAAATTTTTTTGAGAGATCTATACAAGATATAAAAATTCTTTTACGGTCATTCCCTAGATAAATGTTCATTGTTCAATGCATCTACCCTATTTTGTTCCAAAGCATATTTAGTAACGGTTGTCGAGATATAAAGTCTCCCGTTTTTAGAAATTTTTGAAATGTCGGTATGCATACTCTTACCACATTGAATACATAACAATATATAATTGATGGTACCTATATACATGCCTCCGCAGTACCTAATAATAGCACAATCAAACTGTTTATATATAAATTGATTATTATGTAATAATTACTGTCGTTTTTATACATAGAAATGTAGGTTTTGGAGGCAAAAAAGGCCTAAGGCCATTATCATGGCATATTTTCGTAACTGTCAACACATTTTTAAGAAAACGTCATTTGTCACTATCCATTTTTTAATAAAACTCATTTGGATTAATTGACAAAATGCTGGTCGGAACTTTTTACACTCCATTGACATACATTGAAGGACTCCCACGGGCTTAAGGCCCTCCGCATCCCCGGGTAGCACAGGCGCATATCGCGTCCTCTTTACCCGCACTTCTTGGCAAAATCTTTTTAAGAGGTGCTCAGTGACAGGGATCTTCTCTTCATTCTCTCGCTCACATTAGGGAAGAATCTGTAGACAAGTCTAGCCGTTCTTCCCTGATCCCATCTTTTCTGCCATTCATTCTGCCACACTCCAATCAGCATTGATCTTGGATCATATTTTGTCCAGCTCAAACCTTGTAAGACAACGAGCGATCGAGAGGATCTAGTCACCGCATACCGCCGTGTTTGGTATCTCACGAAAGTTCTTCACGAGTAGATCTTTTTACAAATTTTGATTCTGTCTATTTTTAAGGTGGGAGGATAATGGACATGTACAGGGATGCCAAATCGCAAATCAGAACGACAGTGGGTTTAACAGATCCCATCAATGTCACGGAGGGTGTTCACCAGGGATCAGCCCTTAGCCCGTACCTCTTTAGCATCGTGATGGATGCGGTAACAGAAGCGGCACAGCAGGAGGCTCAGTGGACTTTTATCTACGCTGATGACGTGGCAATATGCGCTGAAAGTAAAACTCATTTGGAAAGGGCACTACAAGCTTGGAGGGGTCAGCTTGAGAGCGGTGGGCTGAAACTAAGCATCTCCAAAACCAAGTATATGATCATAAACGACTCTGGAACAGACACGGCGCCGATCAACATCAATGGCCAACAAATAGAAAAATGCCAAGAGTACAAATACTTGGGTACCATGATTCATACAACTGGAGATCTGGACACCAATATTCAGCACCGAATTGCTGCAGCCTGGATGA
The DNA here is from genome assembly GCA_963576895.1 of Ceraclea dissimilis. Taxonomy (NCBI): domain Eukaryota; kingdom Metazoa; phylum Arthropoda; class Insecta; order Trichoptera; family Leptoceridae; genus Ceraclea; species Ceraclea dissimilis. Next base: position 1,275,498 of record OY756361.1, read on the forward strand.
AGTGGCGGGAAGTCACGGGAGTTATATGCGATAATAGAATGCCTGTCAAGCTAAAGGGTCTTATATACAAAAGCGTTATCCGGCCTGTACTTACTTACGGATCAGAAACCTGGAATACCTCTTTGAGACATGTCCGTGCTGTCCAAACAGCTGAAATGAAAATGTTGAGATGGATGTGCGGCGTCACCAGGCTAGACAGAATCCGTAATACGTACATACGTGGAAGTCTAGGTGTACGTGACGTATCCGACAAAATTCAGGAAAGCAGATTACGGTGGTACGGGCATGTGAGTAGAAGACCTCCCGAATACATAGGTAACAGGGCACAGTCATTGGTTGCCCCTGGTAGTAGATCCCGAGGAAGACCCAAGCGGAGGTGGCGCGAGGTTGTGAAGCAAGACATGAGAGACTGCGGAGCTTCCCCGGAGGACGCACAGAATAGAGCCGAGTGGCGGCGAAAGACAAAAATGGCAGACCCCACCATCATGTGGGATTAATAATTGCCCAGGGAGAGAGAGAGAGGCGCCATTGGAACAAAGGAATCCTAGCGTCTCGGAATGGCGTGTTTGGTATCGTTTGGAAGACCGCGAAAAACAGTTTTAGGATGTAAAGCATAAAAACATTAACATATTATGTATATGTATCTATATATTTATTTACTTTACTATTATTTATAGTAATAAAGTTTTTCTTTCTTTTCTCGGGTTGACTGTAAGATATTGCTTTTGCAATAAGTCCGCCTTTTGGCACACTACATTGTCTTGTTTTTGTAACTATGTATACTTTCTCTAGCCAATAAAGATATAGTTACTTATTTATATTGGCCTGACGAACGACACGGAAGTGTCAGTAAACTAGTCGCCTATTTAATAAAGTCAAAGTCTGTGGGAGATTCTAAATATTGGGTTTTTATTTTAATAATAATAATAATTTTATTTCATTAAGTGTACACTTTAAGGATATAAATATTTCACTTGTCAAATATAGTTAAGTTCATTATGGTAATATGCGTGGTGCCTCACTGGACTTGCGTCTGTATTGAGGCTACCTTTTACATAGTTATAATAATATCATAATGACTTCCACCAAGAACCTTCGGTCATAACACTCATTCGCATAATGAATAATCGTAGGTCTAATAGACACGTGTAGGTTTATTTGAATAACAATAAAAATAATAATACATATATATTACACGATAAACATTCATATTATAACAATATAGAGATGCCACATTGAATTATTTTGCTTGTCACGCATACGCCAAAATGTGTACTTACGTGGATGGTATGTAGAATTTGAATGGAACATAGTTAACTCCTTACGTAATAAATAGTTTCCCCTCTCTTTAAAGAGAGCTGTCTTGTTACTTTTGTTTAGTTTTGAATGTTATTCATGTTTTATCAATTGTAATTAAATTTTTTTAATTGTATCAGGATTCATCGAAATAAACCCAATTATATGTTTTTACACTTTACGGTAAGCTTGAAAACCTTGTGTCGTGAAGTGGAGTAAGTCGGGATGGGGGATCGAACTCATGCCCACCCGGATTTACAGTCGAGCGCTTTACTACACTAACCTGGCTACCGACCACCCATAAAGTGTAAAATCCATTGAAATTAACAGAACGTTCTCATTAAGCTCATGTTTCATTTTTCAAGAATGACTTATGACGATTATGTAAGAGAAAACGAAAACGACCTAATAAAATAACACTCCTACGAGGCAATTGGCTATGAAAAAAAATGTTAAACACGTATTTTCAATAGAACACACACGGTGCATATATTCGCCGAACATCACCTTATCTGAGGACACTGATGAAAGGCCTTAGCCGAATATACCTAAGTGACAACTGTGAAATTCAGAATTCTGTCATTCAACGTAATGCATACCTACTTGAACTTCGAAGTGAATTATTTCCGCTATGTGGCTAGAAAACACTTCCTTATTGCAAATACGTAGAGTAATTTAACAAAATTTTGGCAAAATATGACGTTGGCGCCCTAGAACATCATAAAGAAACCCCGGACGACCCCAACTCCGCTGGAGAAATGACATTGTCAAGTTTGCAGGTGGAAGATGGATGCAGAAGGCGCAGGATATACAGGAGTGGAGAGGCTTGGAGGAGGTCTACGTTCAGGAGTGGACGGTTTCAGGCTGAGAAGAAGAAGAAGAGATGACGTTTATTCTGCAATCTTAGCAATAGTCGCTACCCGAATTTATTTTTATCTACATTTTTTATGTTTATTATACAATTCAGGCAAAGTATGACTTTATTCTACCATTTTAGCAAAGTATGACGTTATTTCTATAGTTTTTGCAAAATATTATTAGATAGGTATATTCAACAATTTTGACAAAATATGACGTGTATTCAACAATTTTCTCAAAATATGATGGGTATTCAAATGTTTCTATTAGGTCATGTTTATGGTCTATCTATATATCTATAGTATAGATTACCCTCACGCCATGTCCCTTGCATGGTAGGCAGAGAGGACAGAGCGCCAGACAGCCCTATCCTTACACACACTCCTAGTCTCCGTCACATTCATGCATGCAGTCATACACGCTCTCCGATTCCTTTTACTTCAAAGTTTATGATGATGTCACGATTTCTTACAGCTAACCCATTTAAGTATCATCGACACATAAACGCATTATTTTCGCTACACAAGGTATAAAATTCGTATAACAATCAATAATAAATTAAATATGTCTAGTAGAAGTGTTACTAAGTCAGCGGTACAATCCACTACTTACAAACTAGAATATATTTGCGTGATCTGAATGTAACAATGTATTAACATTAACACACAGGTATAGTTATATTAATTCAATCAACATTACTACGGTACTTGTTACTTCTAAGGTCAAGTTGAATACTATATTATTTTATTAATTTATATATCACAGGTACAATTACAATACTTTCATTAACTAATGCTATTAAACAATTACATTTACCTTTACAGGAATTGTTACTTTTTTTTAAGTAGCCGCAGCCGAGAATAAATGTTTCAAACTAGAAAATTAGATGATTTTGGATTTATTAAAAAAAAAAATACGGCCATGTCTTAGATTTTTATGCAAATTTTATCAATAAGAAAAACGAGTTCCTGTCTTTCGGAAAAAGATCGAGGGTGTTTTTTTGCTGTGTGCTGGGACATTGGGAAGTTATTAAAACTGAAGAGGATGATGTGAATAAATAAATAAAATAAAAAAAAATATCTTTATTAGATATAAAATATTAAACCAAATAGCGGGTTTATTGCCGTTGGGAGTGTCTGCCAACCAACCACTTGACACTGAAACGAGATAAACTGTACACATACTTACTTAGGAAAGTATATGGAAACCAAAACAAGATACAGAAAAATAATATATACATATACATACATACATGCAAATATAAAATAGGTGGTGGAGGATGGGATGAAGGACAAGGAAGGAATCAAGGGAGTTGAGAGTTGGATGGATTATTCATGGAAAGGTAATGATGCCTCAGTTTACTCTTGAAAGAGAGAATAGTTGGAGCTAGTCTGATAGGAAGTGGAAGATTATTCCATAATCTAGCCGCGTGTGTAGTGAATGTAGACACAGACAACAACAACGACAGATGATGTTAAATAAAACCAATGTACGTTAATCCCCAATCATATGACAATAATATGTAGAGAAAACAATTAATTCATTAATATTTTAATTAATTACTGATGCACTGTTTTATATGATAATTTATTTATTGATTTTATTACTACTAATAGAAAGAATTTGGTGTCATTAAACGCGATGATGGTCACGGCAACTTAGTTATTTATACCTAAATAGGTAAATACCTGCGATAAGTTATTTATACCTACTCTTCTTCTCCAGTTTCAATCGTTACGATTGGTTTGCAGCAAAGCCCCATGTCTCCTTCTCCACTCATCCCTGTCCTGTGCGGTTCTTTTTAACTCTTTATATTATGAGTCGAAGCCCATATCCTGGCACAAGTCGTCCAGGTATTCTTTTACTTAGTCGTCCTCTTTAGCTTGTCCCCTCGTTCATTCCTTCAATTAATTTTTGACAGGAGACCCTCTTGACGCACTATGTGGCCGATGCATCTGGCACGTCTTTCTGTTATTGCATTGAGCAGGTGTCTTCCTCCTTTGAGTTTGATAATAAAAAATACTAGTAAATCTGATCCCCAGAATATAGAATGTATCAAATTCATTTTCATAATGAACGAAGAAGTTATCAACAAACAATCAAAGGAGGAAGACACCTGCTCAATGCAATAGCAGAAAGGCGTGCTAGATGGATTGGTCACATAGTGCGTCAAGAGAGTCTCCTATTTGAATTAATTGAAGGAATGAACGAGGGGACAAACTACAGAGGAAAGAATACCTGGACGACCTGTGCCAGGATATGGGCTTCGACTCATATTATAAAGAGTTAAAAAGAACCGCACAGGACAGGGATGAGTGGAGAAGGAGACATGGGCACTAGCGGATTTAGGGGGGGGCTAGGGGGCTGAAGCCCCCCCCAAAACCATGGATTACAGTAGTATATATAGAACAAATGTAGAGATTTCAGCCCCTTAGCCCCCCCAAAACGTTGAGTGACGTTTCTAGTGCTTTGAATACTAAACTGAAAATCTGGTAGGTATACTGAATGCAATTCACCCCCCCCCCCCCTCGACAAATTTTTAGGCGTCAAGGTCAACAAATTTTAGACGACGCCAAAAAAAAAAAAAAGGTCATCAGTTGATTACGGCAGGATTCCCCCCCCCCCCCCTACCCGTCTGCGATCGTTCCGCCGCATAAGAACGGCTCAAAATTTTAGGCGAGGACCAAAAAAAAATTTTTAAAAAAAATAATTTAATCTTCAGCCCCCCCCAAAATGAAATCCTGGATCCGCCACTGGACATGGGGCTTTGCTGCAAACCAATCGTATCGATTGAAACTGGAGAAAAAGAAACATATTAGAAATAGAATGGTCCATCAATTATTATTTATTTATCCGGTGTTCAACAAATGATGTTAATTCGTTTAATAAATTGATAGATAATATAAAGTATTTCACTTCCTCATAATGGCTGCTAACACTCATTCATGTTATTAATATTATCTCATATGATTTGATTATCTCATGTAACAACGAACCGGTCCATATTACATACAACCAAATTATACAACCGCCAGCTGACAGCTATACAATGTACTAGATAATATATACTAGATCAACGTACTGCATGACACAGATTCATTTTTTTAACTGTCATTTTTCAATTTGTATTAAAGGAAGGAGTAGGTATCTCAAAAATATTTCCCGTGTGTTTAACGTTCAAAATTGCATGCACTTAATTACGGACTGCACAGATAGCGCGCGGGCCAAATTAAAATGTGTTTTTTTTTTTAGGTATTTTGGGTAAAGTTTCGCTTTTATTCGATAATATAGTGGTTAGTTGGTAGATATTGCCCATGGAAATAAACTCGCCATTTGTTTAATGCATGTCATTACTTCAATAAAGTTTTTATTATTATTATTAAACTTTTATGGTAATTCAGTAAATTTTAATGCATATTATCACTACGAAAACAATTCTTTGCAACTTTTACTCGCGAAAATTCTTTCGACCTAGTAACATATTTCCTATGACAAAAAAATTAGAAGTATTTTTTCAAGTTCATTTTTTTAGCTAATTTATCTATACGGCTTATCCTGGCATTCTCCCCAAGAATTTTAAATTATATTGCATTGTGGACGTAGATAACTTTCAGTTCTGTTGTGGAAATCTGTCATATTTTAGTCATGACAATCGAATTTAAAAATGATGAATTTTCCCAGAATAATCTTATTTTCTCAGATATCTAAATTCCAAATCTGATGGGCGATTTCTCAAAATTGTGTACAAATATTACTGATTACAACAGATACGTAGGTACATCAGGTGAAAACACAAGTTGTGAATACCTCTGTGTGTTTCTATGTAGGTAAGTGTGTTTCTAATTAGCGGATAAAATGATAAAAAAGTGAAATTGCCTACTTAATGTACTAATTTTATTATCAACATGATTTATAATACCTGAGAATCAAATATATAAATTATAATTGGTATAATAGTTCTTAGCTCTCCTTTCGTTGCTTCCTTCATTTTCCCTTCCATAAATATTTTATAGATATAAGATATATTAACTATGTTATTATATGTATTTTTTTGTCTTGATAATGCATTAAAATCTAGGGAATTACCGTAAAAGTTTTTTGATTAAAGCGAAATGAACCCCAAAAAAAAAGAAAAAAACTATTTTTACCATTTTATCATGCGATTTTGAATCTTAATGCCGTGGGAAATAATCGTGACGTGATAGTTGGGTGGCGAGTCTTAAATAAAATCTTGTAAGCCTGGCCACACACGTCCCGAAGTTCAGTTCCGGAATCGACCATTTTGCAAAAAAGTTCCGATCAAAACCTCTCTCTGACTTCAGCGTCACCCCGATTTTAAATTCAGAAAGAGGTTTTGGTCGGAACCTTTTTGCAAAACGGTCGATTCCGGAACTGAACTTCGGGACGTGTGTGGCCAGGCTTAAAAAGAATTTTTTTGTCGCATAATGGATAAGTCACAGTAAACGCAAAAGTATGTAAACATCACATATGAAGAAGAAACAATCGTAATTGGCCCACTTACCTCGATTATTTGAGCGCTGTGGAGATCCCAGATACTTGAACGTCCAAACAGCAACAAAAATTAAACAAAAATTACCCAACAGCACTGTCCGTTACGTTGGTACGATTGCAAATAATGTATTTATATAATAAATATTTCAAAATGTCTAATCAGATTATCAATTTACACACACACACAATTTAATATACACAGTCTTATACTGTGTGATGAAATAATGAATCAACATAAAAAAAAACACTTCCGTATTTAAAACGAACGAATATTGTTTCAATTAAAATCTGTAAGAAAAAAATTACACATATATTTTTGACAATTATTGGTTAGTTGGGAGATATTGCCACTGGCAATAACCCGCCATTTGTGTAATGTATTTATTTTTGCAATAAAGCTTTTATTATTATTATATTATTTATTTATTTACACTTTTGGTGAACAAAATACCTACAGAGGTACGTAAATATTACTAAAATAAATTAAAGTATTTGTTCACTAGGGCGAGCTTATTGCAATGCTGCGATCTCTGCCAGCTAACCCCAATTATTTTATTCATATATTTTATCAAAAAATCTCAAAATTAAGATTTGATAAATTAATGCAACACGCAACACTGTTTTTCGTTCTTAATTTAATTTTAAATTCCACGATTCGAATTGTGAACAATTCAAATTTAAATAAAAGTGTTTGTTCTATTGTCTATGATTTAAAATATTCGAAAAATATGTTCTCTTTTAATTAGCGCGGCGAATGAAATCCAAGGAAATTCTTTCTTTACTAATTTAAAATTTCTTAAACTTGAAACAATTGAATACAATCTTTTTAGGGTCAATTACAATAATAACTGATTGGATAACGATAAAAAAATGTGTAGGCAAGTTTGCAATAAGTACCTCCAGAATACGACATACAACATAAAAAAGTGGGCCGAATACATACATTAAAAAAAAAAGTAAATGTTATATTCTCGTATTGCGATCGTCGCGCATTTTTATGATTTGAATTTCTTTGGATTCTTTCACCAATCAAAGACGCTTTGTTTAAACCAACGCAGGTAGGTACCCACCACTTGATTATTACGACAGTGTGTAAAAAGAACGAAATGTGTTCGATTAATAAATTAATTTAAAATTTGAATTGGAGAAAGCGCGCGCGCCGGTGTTGCCACTGTTGCCGTCCGCGTCGTCTGTTATTCGACACAAGAGTGACCGTACCGGAGAGAAGTATAAAAGAAAATGACTGCAGGTCATCAACGAACGATTCTTATATATTAAACCACAACAATATTAATATTTTAAGGCTCCCGACCCAACTATGACGTCACATGATAAAATGCATGAACAATCGCATGATAAAATGGTAAAAATAGCGTTTTCTCCCATTTTTGGGGTTAATTTCGCTTCAATAAAAAAACTTTTACAATTATTACAATGCATATTATCAGTACAAAAAATATTATCTCCGCGACTTTCGGGAAACGAGTTTCTGTCTTTCAGAAAAAAGAACAGAGATGTTTTCCACTTTTTTTGTAGGCCTATATCCAGAAGTGGAGGGAAGAAGGCTGATGAAGAAGAAGAAGTATCTACTCTATTTTTTAATAAGGTTAAAATTTAATAAGGCTCTCGAGATCTAAGGTTTCCCATTATTAGAAATTTTTGAAATGTCAGTATGCCTATTCTTAATAAACATTTTATTTGTATAGGTACGTAACACTTATTATTGCAACTACAGGAATCAATGCATTTACGTCCGTCATCAGTTTATTACTATTTACTGACCTCTCTATTTTATTTTATTTTATTTTAATAATAAATTGTCAGGTACTTACTTCTATTATATTCTATTATTATTGCTGTATGGCAATATTATTATTTGAATTGCAAGGGCAAGGTGCGATTTTTGAAAGATGCGCACATTCTGTTTTATATCTTTTGTTTTACTTATTAGACGCAAAGTGTATCGTGTTGTTTTCAATGCATTATCTGCTTCTAAGCAGGTAGGTATATTTATTGTTCTGCTATTTATTAAATTCATTGTTTTGATATCAAAACTAAGGAAATCAATTAACTACTTATTTGTCTATATGTAGATTTAAAAAGCTCTGCTATACAGAACACAGTATCGTCATCAGTGAGATTTAATCACGACCTTTTAAAATTATTTTCATATAAATATTCAGAGTATGATATAGCTACTCAGAAAATTGAAAAAAGTGTAAGAATACACATACAGGTGTTAAGGGCTGACGTTTCCCGAGAGTAAAGTGATCACCTAAGCCAATCGATGGCTGGTCGTAAGTCCAGCATACCCATCTTACACTTTGCATTAGTTGAGAATCTAAATAATTAGATGCATTACTATTGAAAGACAAACGTGTTCGTCATAACACTCATATTTTGTAATAAATTTCGCCTGCGGCGCTACTTATTCGTTTAAGCCAAATTTGTGTATTTAAGTCTTAGTTACTCGCATCTAGTATGTATTTGGAAACTTACGAAATGTGAGCTTTATTACGTTGGTACCTATTAATTTACACGTACTTTCTGGGGCGGCATGCATTTTCGAACTTGTCTTAGGGCGGCATTACGTCTAGGGACGGCCCTGTTGATAAGGATAAAATAGCGAGAAAAATGTTAAAAAAAATAGTTTTTTTTTGTAAATATACTCGTACCTGGATAATTATTAAATGTAAACTATTTCTTAAACCAAGTAAATGGAGCACTTTTTCCATTTATAAATGGGTTTCGTGCTTATCCGCTTTTATTTTTTTTTTAACATTTTGTAAGGTTGCTTAATACCATAATTAGGTTAGCTGAAAGAAATATTTAGGTAGTATTTATGTTTATTTGATGTATTGTGATGGTATGTATGTATTATAGTTTTTTTTATTTTCAGTCATTTTAGGTACATATTTTGTACGCACATTCTGTATTTGTTTGATTTCTCAAGTGGTTGGTTGGCAGATATTGCCCATGGCAATAAGCCCGCCATTTGTTTAATGCATGTCATTATATCAATAAAGTTTTTCTTATTATTATTATTCACTTAAAAGATAAGCAAATAAATAACAAATATTAGGAACTTGCGTGTTATTATAACTCGTGAGATAAAAGGTTTCACTTAAATCACACAATTATTATTTAAGTAAGTATTTATTGTTTTGTGTTATGAACTTAGCAAACGCGAAATATTTCTATACTAAGGAGAGCAAATATACAAAACATTGTTTATATTAAGGTAGGAATATTTAGAGAGGTATCATCACTACATATGTAGTCGACAAGGATCAAAAAAGGCCTCCCAATTTGCACCGTGGATACTCGCCAAATCAACACCATTTACTTTAATTCTAGAGATGGGCAACTGACCAAACCATGTAAAAATATTGAAATATTAAGAGCCTATATGCACTGAGGAAAAAACGTTCTATTATCGCTTCAACCTTTCCAAATTTTGTATGAGAATGTTAGCGCGAAATAAAAATAAGGTAAGCGACAATGTGAATTATACGTTTAAAAAAGCCTGGAAACAAATTGATAAACCTACGACAGTTAACTTTTTAATCTTATTTCGGCTAAATTATACTTCTTTCTATATCTTAAAAACTGAACGAGTAATGGATTAAATTTCAGGGCTACTTTTGGAATTATTTTTTGTTCAAATAATTTCCAAATATTGTAATTCTAGGACAGTCAACTTGTAGTCCATACTTTCATCTATCACTGTCTCCAGTTTCAAGACGACGCTCTCAGTACTGGCTGAGTAAACGCCAAAGCCAAATGGCAGCACATGGCCGCTTAAGTATTACTACGTTGTAAAAAAAACTCTAGCGTAAGGCCTCCTAAACGGATGAATTTTTATAGTACGTAGTGAGCATCCCTCTCTGAATAAACTTACCTCACATTATGACTTTATGAGTATTTACTTATGTTTTGCGGTGTTTAATAATTACTAATAATTACTAATGAGGTATAACATGTTATTTGTTACCATACCTACGTCAGGTAATATTTTGGTGAAATATTTTCACGATAACCGTCTGCAACTTGGAGGCGACAATCTCACTGCAAATAATATATAGAAAAAAAAACTTTTCTTAACTTATTAGAAATCATTTTATTTGTCAAATTTAGTAGGTAAATAATGCAGTGGATTTTCCTTGATACACTCGGAAGTAGCAAAATAATAAATATGCTTCACATTTACGCAACAGACCAGGAAAAATATCTATCAAAATCATACAAAAAATGCTATTTCTAGTGCAAAAAGTAAACCAATATCTTGAAATTTAAATTTGAAATTTTGAAATTGAGCTTATTGAAAAGAAAAATAAAACATACATAAACCACAACACAGCAATAGCATCAGAAACAACATAAAACATAAAAAAGGTTCTCAGACAGCATACGAGTAAGCTGGTATTAGGGAAACCAACATACTACAATACTAAGCCACATATACCACTCCAATCTTTTTCTTCTTTCTCAGCTGTTTTCATTCCAATGCTGGATATAGGCCTCCCCTTTGACTTTCTACATCAGACTTCAGTTTTACGCTCCTTCTGTTCATTCTAGGTTGCCAATCGAGAATCTTTTTGGTCCATGTAGAATCGGAGCGTCTGGCAATATAAGGGGGGTCTAGGTAGGTAGGTATTTGTACGAATTTTCATTTAGCTGTCCTGTTTTTGTCCCCGGGTAGCCTACGGTTTACTAAATTAATATTTTCATACTCAATTGAATGGTTTTCGGGTTTTTTTGGTAATACACAATTACTGACGTGTATTTTTCTCTGTAAGTATAAAATCGAACTTTCAACATCGACTCTGACGTCATCTTCAATGATATAATAAAACAAATACAAAGCATTTGTATTAGAAAAGACGTTATTGCACTTTTTTAAATGAAATGGCACTCAAATATTAAAGTTTGTACTAATTCATCAGAGCCGAACTGAAAACCATCGTGGACCCAGGCACTATATCAAGATTGAGTTGATAAAAAAATAAAACTTAAATCTGTCTACTGAGTTTCAATTTCGTGGCTATAAATACTTAGTGACTGGATTTTGGCAAACTTAGGTAAAGATGCATACATAGGCGATTTGGTGTTGTTTTTGTTGTGTCTCCAAATTTTGCAACCGATTTTTCAACCACTACCTGACTACTTTTTACTTTTATATTGGCCTCCACCCGTTCGCGAGTGATTAGGCCATTCCTGACTACTTAAAGACCTGAAACTTTGCAAACGTACTTAAACTCGGTGACAATACGATTTTGTGCAAAAATTGATCAGTTTTCTCCAGAGACAAAAAAGATGTAAAGCATTTCAGGGGGATCCAAGGGTCATGTGGGTTCATGTGTTGTATCGTACGGAAGCCGTTGGAAAAGAAATCCAGATCGTATGTCCAGCTCAAGCCTTGGAAGACAACGAGAGATCGAGAGGATCCACAGTCACCACATACCGCCGTGTTTGGTATCTCACGAAAGTGCTTCACGAGTAGAACTCACATCTTTTTACAAATTTTGATTCTGTCTATTCTTGGTGGGAGGCGCCATTGGAATGAAGGAATTTTTCAATTAGTTTTTTTTTTAATTTACTTATCGGTCTCCCAGAGTCCATTCATGTTTCCCTAACTATATTAGGTACAATATAAGTCATGTTTGGTTATGTTTTTATTTACTCAAGTATTCGTTACCATTTTTGGTGACGTCAGTAAGAAGTACAATTTTTGTACATATAATATTTATTTTAGATGTGAACTTTGAGTGAACATTAGATTATTTATTGCACACAATATATAAAAAAAAAAAATCTAAAAAAAAACAGGGCCTACATGCATTGAGGGAAAACGGACATTGTCAAATTTTTTGTACCTCTGAAAAAAAGGCTGTGTACTCTGTACTGACTTTGAAATAATTGTTTATGATTATATAAAACGAAATTTGTATACAAAAGTTCGGACATCGGTTTAGTAGTTTTAAGGTGGCAATTAAGAATTGTTACTGGTCTAATCCGACTAAGGCATATGACTGTTATTATGCTCATAGCTTCAGCATACAATTTTCCGTCTAGGTTTAGAGTTTCGCATGTTATTGATTAAGACATAACATATAACCTCAAAATATTACGACGATTATCTCATATCATTATTCAAATGCATTCTCATATGAAATTGTGTCAAGAATAAGGCCAATTAAGATGATCATTTTAACGGGTTGCTGTTTAAGCTTAGTACAGTATGCTGCCATTAATTCGTCATCATTTACAGAATATTTTTTTGCCTGTTTCGTCTCTTTGCAACCATATGAACCATCAGTGGAGTGTATAGGTTTTCATTTCAGGGGGGGGCGATCTAGTATTTGACTTTGGGGGGGGGGACTAAGTCTGACTATTCAAACTGATTTCATTAAAGTTCTTAAGCCAAAAAAACTCCGAGGGGGAGGCAACTAAAATTTGGGGGGGGGGGGGTCCAAATTTTAGGTCCATCGTGTGGCATTGGAGAGACCAGTGGATTTATTTTTACCACAATTCAATTCTTAAATTTAAATTCACTAAATTATGGGCAATTTTTAAAGGTATTCAGCTAAAATTACTCGTTAATATAGACAACCTCTTTGACTCCAAATTAATGAATTATGTACCTACTTGCAATTATGTACCTACTTGCAATAGAATTAGGTATAACATGGCGTCTTACAACTTTTGATTGGTTACTTTATATTTGATTACTCAATAAGAATGTAGGTATTGGTCAATTTAATGAGGTATTTCAAGGAAAAATAAATAAAATAATCTTTATTGCATATATGAAACATATACAAAGGGCGAGCTTATTGTCAAATGGCAATTTCAGCCAGCCAAACCCTATGATTTCTATATGATTTTTCTTCAGTTTTAGTCAGATTGTGAAAAAAATACTGATTTTTTTCATCACGTCACCGACAGCTCGTATAAAAGGTGATCGACTGTATTGCAGTAGAGATGCGAATTATAGTTAGGTAACTTTACTATCAAAATAATATGCAATCTGAATGTGCAGCTTAACTATCATTGAATACTTAATTAATTCTATCTGTGTAGGTCGATTATATCATAAAACTGCAACTCATATATTAAAATCTACTTAATCTACACTATTTTGTATTTTATCTCTTTAGTGATGTACTCGTAAAAGATCTTTAAATTTTCCCGGAAAATAGGAACATTGTGCGTCACTAGCAGTGCGACTATCACAATTACTGATGCCGTCCTTAGTGAGAACCGCACACACGCCGCCGCACCTCTAGGTATTTTGAGTTTTCCATCAAACTGAGTATTTCCATCGTAGATCCATCTATTTTAATCATAAAAAGTCTCAGTTTCCATACGCAACCCCTATTTTTCAAGACATCATATATGTCATGCAAATGTATGTAGTTGTATGGGCGATGGGCGCCTCAGGACGTTTTTCCCAATAATCTCAGTTTTAACATTTTGGGTTATACGTGGTTCTTCCTTAGGACGGCAGGATATTCGTTTTAAGGGCTTGGGCTTATACCAAGAATAACGTTACAGCCATTTCCCACGGTATTAAGGTTCAAAATCGTGTGAACAATCGCATGATAAAATGGTAAAAATTGCATTTTTTCTATTTTTTGAGGTTAGTTTTGCGTTTATCAAAAAGTTTTACGGTTATTCCCTAGATTTTAATGCATATTATCAGTACAAAAAAAAATACTCCGCGACTTTCGGGAAACGAGTTTCTGTCTTTTGGAAAAAAGATCTCTGATCTGGTATTTTGCAATTTTTTTTTTAGAAATCTGTACAAGATATAAAAAATCTTTTAGGGTTATTCCCTAGATAAATGTTCAATGCATCTACCCTATTTTATTCCAAAGCATATTTAGTAACGGTTGTCGAGATATAAGGTCTCCCGTTCTTAGAAATTTTTGAAATGTCAGTATGCATACTCTTCACAGTTTCACAATTATTTATGTACATACAATGTGCAATGTACATTGTACAATGTACATGCTATCTTTTCAAGGAAGCGGTCCAACGCGAATGCGTAACATTTCCCGGAATCCCGGGAACTCACAGTAGAGTGTAACCATTACTATTTAAATAAACATGAATCTGCGTAGTGTTATTGGTTACTGCGGATGTCTTGATCTTTTTCTAACTCTGTTCAATTATTTGTTTTAATAAATAATGTCATTCATTTACAACATTGACATAACTTCATGGCCATAAGCTGATAAATAGCACTATGTGTATCTATAATATATAGCTTAGATAGAACTACAGAACTAATATGTAAAACTCACCTTTGAACAATTTTACAAAATAGTAAAATAAGACTTGTGTTAATAAGAATTGAAATATGATTTTATCATTAAGAGTATGCATATTGAAATTTCAAAAATTTCTAAAAACGGGAGATCTTAGATCTCGAGAACCGTTACTAAATATGCTTTGGAACAAAATAGGGTAGATGTATTGAACATTTATCTAGGGAATAACCGTAAAAAAATATATGTCTTGTATAGGTATCTCAAAACAAAAACGTGAAAAACACCTCTGATCTTTTTTCCGTAAGGCGGAAACTCATCGTTTCCCGAAAGTCGCGGTATATATTTTTTTGTACTGATAATACTTATGCATCAAAATCTAGGGAATAACCGTAAAACTTATTTGATAGACGCAAAATTAATCCCGAAAAATGGAAAAAAAACGCTTTTTTTACTATTTTATCATGCGATTGTTCACGCAATTTTGAACCTTAATGCCGTGGGAAATGACTGTGACGTCATTCTTGGTTCCAAGTCCTTAAGTTACTCCGGAATATGGAAATACGAATTCAGGAAAGTCCAAAGTTGCATATGTAAATGTATAATGTTTTGCATGTTGACATTTACTAAAATAATTATTACAAAACGATATTTCAGTTTCAAAGGTCTTAATTTTTCGATAATTAAATACAATAATGACATCTACTGTTTCTTATAATATTACGAGATACCTCCCCATTTTAAATATACCTAATAATTAATCTCATGGACGTCGCCAGCTTCGGAGGTAGGAGAAGGGGAAACAAAAATTAAAAACTTTGATTTGGCACGAAAACGCGGAAATACCGTTATATTTTGCGATACAAAATCCAGAAGGTCGTTATAGTATAGGTAGATTTTTGTAAGAGAATTTGTTTTGTGTAACCATTGTTTTTTTCCCTTGCCCCCTAATTTCGACTTACTTTGATTCTTTCAATTTCGACTCGACTCTTTCAATAACAATCGACTAACAAATAATCGATTATTTCAATCGACTTACGAAAAATCGATCATTATAATCTACTTACTGAGACACTAACGAATGGTTTACGAATTAAATAACGATAAATCGCCCATCACTAATTGAAAATAAGAGAAACACCTGAATGTATGCAACCATTCAAGCACCGATTGGAAAAATATACCTACACATTGAATAGCAGAAAACTAGTCATTTTATTAGCAGAGGCTAATCTGTACACCGTTTAGAGTTGAATCCGAACTTTTACGTTTTTATGTTGTTAGATTTTTGATCAAACAGCTAGAATTTAGAAAAAATAATTATTTCTTTTGTAACCTGGCGCATCCAAAGTTAGTTATTTTATGCTAGCAACACCTCAACTTTCATAAGAATATGGCAACACTGATGCCAGCTGTCAAAATAAAAATCGAATATGTCTGCTTTATTGACGAAGCGCTTTTCTCTCGATTCAGTAATTAATTGATTTAAAGTGTGTTTTCAATATGTATTTGTGTTAGTTGTCGCTTAGAATTGTAAATTATTGTTTGTGTAATCATAAAAATACCGTTAGTGTAGTATTGTATGGTTTGTACCGTTATTTATTATAGATTTTGTTCCACTATTTTACACAATTGAGTTTTCCGTATTTCCTTTCCACGTCTGCAAAATTATTCTAAAACTATCTGTTACTTGATGTAAGAAGATGGATCAGATATTTTTATAGTTTCATAGCCACAATGATTTGTTTGGGTTTAATGAAGAATTAACATAACAGTGTATTGTTATCGGTTCCATTTGTCCATTCAAGACTGTTATTTCTCTCAACATTCTCAAAGCTCATCCACTTTCATTCTAGTCACTAGATTTATCTTTCAATCACTCATCTCTCTAAATAACTTATTCCTTATCTTACCTCTCAATATCTGCCCACACATATTTTCTCAGTGATCTCATTTCCACTGTATTGAACCCTGATTGGTCCTTCTTCAGCCATGTCCTTGTCTCACTAGCATACATGCAGGTTGGCACTATAATAAGACAGCATTGCTTTGGTAGCCACATTGCTACTACTAACAATCGGACCGAGCGCACCATTCGTCCTAGTACCCAACGGCTTTCTTCTTTCAATGTCTCCATCACAGCGTCCATCTCTAGTAAAAAAACTCCCCAAATAATCTATCTATCTATCTGTACCCTCACGCCACATCCCTTGCAGGATAGGCAGAGAGGACAGAGCGCCAGACAGCCCTATCCTTACATACACTCCTAGCCTCCGTCACATTCATGCAATCTTTCATACATGCTCTCCGATTCCTTTTACTCAAAATGCGTCCATCCTTGAGGATCCAAATGACATGATTGGACTAGACCAGTCTTGGGTGGCCGCGTTTACTCACGCCTCTTCGTTTGCTCAAATATATCTTTTTTCTCATCTTGTCTCCTTCATTCTCTCAACATGCCCAAGCCATCTGAGTTTATTCACTTTCGTTAATAATCTCAGCACGTAAATCCTAATATAATTGTTATTTTTCAGATGACTGACACTCAAGTTGAGATACCAATAGAAGACGGTAGCTTTAAAAACGAAGAAGATGGTGAGTATGACGAGGATTATAATGATGAAGAAATGGAGGAGTATCATGAAGACTCCAACGAACAACAAGACGGAGAAGTTTACAATGAGGAGGACGAAGGGGAGGACTATGAGAGGGACTCCGATGACGAACCGTTGTATCAAGAAATACCCATTGAATTCGAAACCAAACCGACAAAAAAAAAGAAAGGGAAAGGTAGAAAGCCGAGGAAAAAAATTACAGAAGGACATTTCAAATGTCCCAAATGTAAACAAGCGTTTATATTAGAACGAAACTTTGAGAAACATCTCGCGACGCACACTCAAGTCTTTAAATGTGATATATGTCCGTACAGCACGGAAATACCAAAGAATTTCATCAAACACATTCGATATCATCAAGTCCAAACCACAATCAAATCGTTAAAATGTCAGATGTGCGACGAAGAATGTTCTAGTCCTCAAGAACTGAAAGAACATTTGGTCGTGCACGGTATCAACAAATTACACATCTGCGAATATTGCGGATATTCAACGACAAACAAAACCAATTTAACGAGTCACAAATTGAAACATTCGGAAGATCGTCCGCACAAATGTCCCTTCGAAGGATGTACGTTCAGTTGTAAAGAGGCAAAGTATTTAAAAAAACATTCACTCATACATTCGGACGTCAAGCCTCGTTCGTGCGACCAGTGTTCGTACACTTGTAGAAGTTTACCGAGCTTAAAAAATCACAAAATGAAACATACAGGCGAAAAACCTTTCGCGTGTCCTGAATGTCCGTACCGTGCACGAGAGAAAATCGTTTTACAGAAACATTTATTGATTCATCAACCTGAAAAGCCGTTTAGTTGTGAATTGTGTTCGTACACGTGCAGAAGAAAAGCGAGGCTTAACCTCCACATGCAAGTGCACACCACAGAAAAAAATATTTTTTGTCCGTTGTGTTCGTACAGTTGTCGTACCCCGTCTCATTTGAAGAGTCATCTCATCTCTCATTCGGAAGACCGTCCTTATGCTTGCGATATATGTAATCATCGTTGCCGTAGAAAAAAGACCCTTATCAAACATATTCGACATCACGGATCCAAGTTCCAGCACAAATGTCCGTTTTGTGTATTCAGTTGCAGATTCTCCGATGATTACAAACAACACATGCTCACGCACGGGGAAACGAAACCATTCAAATGTACCAGTTGTACGGATGCATTCGACGATTTTCAAAAGTTTAAATATCACGAGAAAACTCACAGAGACGTCAAACCGTACATTTGCGAAATATGTAACGGATGTTTTCGACGAATCGGTGATTTACGCAATCACAAACTCACGCACAATCTCGAACGTTCGTTTCGATGTCAGGTATGCGACTTCACGGCGCATCGTTCCGCACATCTCAAGGCGCACATGCAAAAGCATAATAAAGAAGATCAACTCGTATGTCCCCTCTGCCTGTATAATTGCCGACGTGACGCACATTACGAAAAACATAAAAAGGAACATGAAGACGGGGTAGAGTTCACTTGCGATAAATGCTGTTTCAAAACAGCCGACACGAATATGTTGATCGAACATTCGATAACCCACGAATTATATAAAGTGTACAATTGCCCATCTTGCGATAAAACATTTAGTACGAGGTCGGCGTTGAATGCTCATAAGTTCGAACACGACGGAGAAAATGTGTATCATTGTGATAGATGTGATTTTAGCAATAATAACAAGACTAGGTATATTGAACATCGTAAGACACACACAGAATCAACATTGTTCAAATGCAACGAGTGTGATTTCACGACGCATCGTTTGTACAGTTTACGAAAACACAAAACGCTGCATAGCGGAGAGAAGAGGTTTAAATGTTTACAGTGCGATTATTCGACGAGTGTATCGAGCAGATTGAGAATTCATTCCTACATTCACACGGGAGAAAAACCTTTCCGTTGCGATCAATGTTCGTACGCAGGAAGAGACCCGAACATTCTGAGAGTTCACAAAAGGACGCACGAAGATAAAAAACCACACAACTGTACGGAATGCAGTTTCGGAACGAGAAACAAAAGCGATTTAGCGCTTCACATGCTCGTACATACGAAAGAATACCCGCTATCGTGTCCGAAATGTTCGTTTCGATGCAGATTAAAACAGAAACTAAAAACTCATATTAAACGTCACGACGACGCAAGAGTTATCAGATGCAAACGGTGCCCCTTCCAATGTAACATGCATTATCTGATGAAAGAACACATGGAACAGAATCATTACAGAGAACCGCTGAAGTGTGACGTGTGTGTTTACACTTGCAAGACGCAGAAGGCGTTGAAGAATCATATTGAAAAGATGCATGAAGCTAGCGATGAAACGAGCGAACAAAAACGTAAAAACGCTCGTGGCGATTACTGTGAAGAAGAGGAAGATGCCAGTGAATATTTTACGTTGGAAGATTTGGAGAATACTAACGAACAATCCACCGCATAGTGAAAATTTGAATTGAAAATCGAGCTTCAAACAGAACGTTTATTGTAGATTTTAAATCGTAGAATCGTATTGACATTCAATTGTTAACATTCAAACGGTCAAAGAACATTCTTTTTTTAGACCTAGGAGCAGAATGATAATCGCTCTTAGATGTAGAACAGTAGGGTCTCACTAAATTAAACAGTGCCGGAATATTGGAAAACTAGGATTACTGGTTTGTGTAGGGAGATTCAAGGTAAATAAAATAAACCATCAGATGAATTTCATCATCAGTTGAAATAAGCAGCTATATGTTTTTTTTGCCGCATATTTCAATGTGACAATTATCTTACTTAACAAATTTATCACAAAATATGTAACCATTAATTGAGAGTAGGCGGGGGTGGAGAGAGTGGTGGCGTAGGGTGCCGGATTGCTGGACGTGTCGATGTACTGATGTGCCGGATTAGCGAGACTATTGTATTGCTCTTGTCTGTTTCATGGAAATAAACCCAAATAGTACGCCTTTGTACACTTCACCATAAGCTAGAGAAACTTGTACCGTGAAGTGGATTAGGTATCGCACCTTGAAGCCTAATCTTAAATGTTCAGCTCCCAAGGTTCGAATCTTTATCGATTCTACACTGTACCATAGATTCCTATAACTTTATGTGTATTATTGTCAGTACTTAATTCATTAGTTTTAATGCTTTGCTTAGCATTGTTTGTGAGTGCATATTTGCCAGAAAGAAGAATGCTAATTTCGTATGGATAAAAAAAAAAACCCTGGCCTGGCGCAAACTAAATGTAACTCAACTGATAGATAAAAATGAGTAATTAAATACTGCATAGCTGGCATCATCGAAATCAATGGCTAAATGTGTGAAATACCTATTCTTAAGTATTATTTATAGAATTTTTGTACTAGATGTGTGTAGTATAAGCTAGAATAAGAATATTTATAATTAGGATACACGGCTGTATGAGGGGTTACAGTATTAATTTAAAAGCACAACCGCGGCCCACATAATATTATCATGGAGGCCAGGTCTAAGTGACATTTGGCGATGATGATGTCACATAAGATTGAAAGAAATGTATGTACCAAGTGTTTGTCACCGAGATAAGGTGACGTCACGATAAGAGTGGAGTTGCCATGGTGATGTTATTTGAATGTCACGGCCTAGATAAATAACGACAGCTTCGGCAAGACTTAGGGCCATGAAAATCTTTGATAGACAGTATTCTTTATATGAAGTTTCTGTCAAAATTTGTCTTTATAACCAAAATCTTATCACAATTTAATGTTCCTCATCTGAGAATACCGGGTTCTAACTAGCAAATTTTGGCTTTGTTTGACTGTTTCTAACCGACATAATCTACAAGTACAATTAACAAAAACACCCTAAAGTGGTGTAGTGTGTGTAAATAACTACTAGAGACTTATATGGTTCCATCTGTGTGTAATAAAAGCTAATAGTGTTTGAAACTTTGATCTCATTTTTCTCAACATTTTGGACAAGAATCTTGTTATTTTCAGGTGACATAGTAGAATAAGTTCATAAGTATTGTTTCCTTGAAAATTCTTTTTTTCTTAGAAATAAGGGCTGAATATATAAATAAGTAAGGACTATGTCAGGGTTAGCTGGAAGAGGTCCTCCAAGTGGAAAACTTAATGGATATGTGTTTTTTTGTCTTGTGTGTGGTAAATAAATAAATAAATAAAATGATTTTTGTGTATCTGCTGTGTTTTTTTTATCATAAGTGTCTCGAATCTCGAACAGAATTTCGAATCCAAAGCGTACATTACATTTCAAACAAAATAATGATATTTTTTATCAGATTCTAAAGATTTATTATCTTTAGAAAATGTGAGGAGCAGCCTGCGCGTGAAATATGGATCCGATAGTTCTCACACCATTTCTGAAAATATCGACGCTCGGTACCTCTAGCGATGCGTCGCTGTAAACACTAAACTTAGCCGATAACTCTCGTAAAAATGGATTGATAATAATTTTAAAAATCTGTAGCTCGTAATATGTTCCTCAAAAAGCATAAAATGTTTTAGAACACACATATCTACTTCAATTTTAAAAAGCCTAGATCACTTTTTATTCTTGATATACTTATGTAGTAGGTAGCAGAGGTGGGCACCGTTAATCAAAAAGTTAACTTCGTTAATCGATAATCCGTTAACTAAAAAGTTAACTTCGTTAATCGTTAAAGCGTTACATTTTGAAAAATGTAACGGAAGTTAACGTTAATCCGTTAAAGCGTTAATCTAAAAAATCGCGGTTAAATGGCATGAAGTAGAACTATATAAGTACTACTACTATCACACTATCGCAATGTATCCCAATCAAAGTGGGTACACAAATACATACAATGTGCCTACAACAAATAAAACATACAGAATGGGTGGCGAGTCTCATTCTTCAATAAGAAGTAAAATGTCTTATAGAAATTTTACAAACATGTAGGTACATTTTTTATTACACTCGCCCATTGACGTCGCTAGCTTCAGAGTTTGAAAGGCGCTCAGCCTATTTTTTTTCTACATAATTTGAATTTCGATCTGAATTTCTTTTCCAACGCCCAACTCATATACGACACCACACATAACTCCATACAACTCTTGGATTATCTAATGCCAGCGCAGCCAGTTGATGATGTCTATGCAAACAATCAAATTTAACGGACTTAATTAACGGAAGTAAAATGTAACGGAAGTTAAATAATCCGTTAACCAATTTTGGAGGTGAGAAAAGCGTTAAATCGTTAACCAAAATGTTAACTTCGTTAATTAACGATTAACGGATTAACGCTTTTCTGCCCAGCTCTGGTAGGTAGGTACTATTCCACCTTGCTTGTTTATATAATTTTATCTAATTGTAAACAATCAGCGAACTAAAATTATTTTTGTGGTGGAGTTATAACTGCGAAGGTCCTCTCAAAAACCCTTGGTAGATAGTACCTACAATATTTTTTATCTGTAGCTTTAAAAAATATAACCAAATCATCGCGGAACATACCTACCTATTCCCCGCTATCGGCAAAGTTTAGTGTTTACAGCGACGCATCGCTAGAGGTACCGAGCGTCGATATTTTCAGAAATGGTGTGAGAACTATCGGATCCGTGAAATATATTGCTTTCGCGATAATATGGCTGAAATTGACGTATTTGCGCTAAGAGGGCAACATTAATTATTTTTAACAGCTAGCAACATTTTGTTTTTTTTTTATATGGCAACATTATGTACACGTCAGTGAAATGTCAAATCAACTGTCACTTTTATCAACATGGTGGACGAGGCTACTAAGAAAACTTTGAGTGGAATACCACTTTTAAAGACGAAAGCGAGTCCCCGTGATAAAGATTTATGGGTACAGAGATTGAAAGAGGAATATCAAGCATTAATTAAGGTATTTGCATACTTATTTCCTAACATAATTATAAAAAACAATGATATTTTCGTATGCATATGTGAAGGTTTTGCATTGTTGTTGTCTTTTCGCACAGATTTACAGCCCTTTGGATGTTAATATTAATTCATAAATCAATTTACACCTTTGCTAAATCTCAATTGAGAGCTGATTCAGGTTTAATGCTGTAAATTCTTTGTTTTAAGCGATAGAAAAAAGGTTATGTAAATTTGTTTATTAATACAAGTATACTTGCTTTCCAAAACCATTTGCACTTTGAATGTGCTACGCTTCGTTTATTTTCGTAGCGTCTTCAGCTCAGTACTCTGGGGGTCCATCTGCCTTGCCACATGACCCACCCACTGCCATTTCAGTGTCCCTACTCTCTCCGAAATGTCTGAGACCCATGACCGTCGTCTATATCTACATTTCTTATCCAGTCTCTCAAGGATACACCTATCATTCGTCTCTCCATTGCTCGTTGAGTGCATTTCAGTTTGTGGACACTTCTGGCAGTGAGTGACATGGTTTCAGGACTGTATGTTGTCACGTGCAAAACACAGGAATTGTATACTCTGGCTTATAGATTGTTTGGGACTTCCTTGTTGTCAAATACGTGTTTTAGTTTTCCGAAAGCAGCCCAGCTCAGCCCAATTCGTCTTGGTAGATCGGCGGTCTGATTTTCTTTACCCTAATTTAACTTTATGTCCTAGATAAATATACTCATTAACGGCATCCAATGCAAATGCTGCATAAAGTTGGAGTTTTAGTTTACAATAATTATGGTTTTTATTACAGTATGTGCAGAACAACAAAGAGGCAGACAATGATTGGTTTAGATTGGAATCTGACAAGACGGGAACAAAGTGGTTCGGAAAATGTTGGTACATACAGAATCTACTCAAATATGAGTTTGAGATAGAATTTGAGGTAACCAGAACTCTAAAACTATGTTGAAATCTAGTTATTAATAATCAAAAACTAATATTGAACCTATACCTATGTAATTGAGCCGATATGCAAATCGGAGCTCTTTCTCTCTCCTCTCCATACTGCTGTCTTCATGCCGATTGGCAGGGTCAGTTGTTTTCCTGGGTCTAGAATATTATTCATGTTTTATTAATAAATTATTGTAATAATAATCAAATGCCAAATCTTGAGAATTGAGAAACTCTCTATCCAAAAAAGATTTTGTTTTTTATAACTACCTACCGTAGATAATTCATCTGCTGGAATCCAACTACAAAGTTTCGTCTTATCCATTGAGGATATTTCTGAAAGGCTTTTGTCTTTATTGGGATTTATTCATGTTGAGCAATATTCTTATGGGTTTTCTCCGGGAACCAACAAAAACTCCCTAAAGTTGGGTAGTTGTGTAAATAATGAGGCTATAAAGTTCTATTTGTGTTTAAAAGTCATAAGCGTTTCAAACTTTGATATCATTTTTCTCAACTTTCTATGACAAAATGTAATGTATTTAACAATTTAATTGTGTTTTTAGATTCCTGTAACATATCCTACCACAGCACCTGAGATTGCATTACCAAGTTTAGACGGAAAAACAGCTAAAATGTATCGAGGGGGAAAGATATGTCTGACTGAACACTTTAAGCCTCTGTGGGCGAGGAATGTGCCGAGGTTTGGAATAGCACATGCCATGGCTCTAGGGGTAGGCATAAATACTTATTTCTTCATGGCGCAAGCCTTTAACAATAAAAAACTTGTTTAATATACCTACACTTCACACTTAAAATGTTAATTGTATCTTTTATTTTTAGCAGAGAGCTTAAACTGTTCAACTCAATTCATTACTGGTAGTATTGCCAGTTCAGAGAGAACAGAACACCAGACTGCCCTATCCTTACACATACTCCTAGCTTCCGTCACATTCATGCAATTTGTCATGCACACCCTATGATTCCTTTTGTTGATTTATTTATTCTAAAAGTGATTTAACAGATTATAAAGCATTGTTCACTAGTGCGAATTTATCCCAAAGCTGCGATTTCTTCCAGTTAACCTCACTTTTTTTGCTTTATTTTTCTGTGCCTCCATTTTTCAGAATCCGGTTCCCGTGATTGGTCCAAGTCAGTCTCGGACAGCTATACTTCCTCACACCTCATCTTTCAACCTTATATATCTTTTTAGTCCTGACATAATTCATTCTCTCAACATGCCCAAACCTTCACCGTCTTATAGTCACTCATCTCTATAACAACCGCATTCCTTTGCTATCTTTCTATGTTTTCCCAGACATTATTCTCAACCATCTCATTTCCACTGCATTCACACCTCTTTTGGTAATGTCCATGTCTAACTACCATCATCATCAGTTAGAATTAATTATTGTATGTTTTTTTCTCTTTCAGCTCGGGCCCTGGTTAGCTGTCGAAGTGCCAAGCATGTTAGAGAAAGGCGTCATTAGTTATCAAGAAAAATCGGACGTAGAGAGTAAATGAAAACGGCTAGAAGAATTATTGTGTTTTAGATCTATTGATATTGGTATTAATATAAGTAATAAATTATTATAGTTGCTAATTTAACTGCAAGAAAGTTGTGAAAAATTACACGAGTCGTACAATATCAAAAACAGCAATCCTATCTCTGACTGATTCGGAGCAAAATAAAAAAATGCTTTATCTAAATAGCTGTTGTTGCCTCTCATATATTGCAGATTGGTGTATTGCACTGAAACCAAGTGACTTGTTATATGAAATATTTATATGGGTTATGGCTGCTTTTGTTGCCATGTTAATATCTTACAATATTTAGTTTTACAATAGGAACATTTCCACGTTCTTAAATCCGTTTA
This sequence comes from Ceraclea dissimilis, assembly GCA_963576895.1. NCBI lineage: Eukaryota > Metazoa > Arthropoda > Insecta > Trichoptera > Leptoceridae > Ceraclea > Ceraclea dissimilis. Next base: position 1,301,705 of record OY756361.1, read on the forward strand.
CGCAAGATTGAGAGATTACTTTTTTTGATACTATACGACTCGATTAACGTTTATTGGCATGTCACAAATATAAAGATAATCATTATTTCTTTAATTTGGATAAGTATAATTTGTTCCCACAGTATTTAACCAATCGACTTCATGTTTAGGATCATGAATGCTGTAAACTTCACCCTAATACGGAGTCATCGAAAAGGATGGACTGTATTTTTTTAAAGGTATAACTTTGGAGATGAAAATTTGAAAGATGACAGGATGACAAAAAAGATATATTTGAGTTAGTGAAGAGGGGTGAAAAAGCGCGGCCCCCCGAGACTGACCTGGTCCGATCATGCCGACCAGATCCTCAAGGATGGACACGTTTTAAGTAAAAAAGGAATCGGAGAGCGTGTATGACTGCATGCATGAATGTGACAGAGGCTAGGAGTGTGTGCAAGGATAGGGCTGTCTGGTGCTGTGTCCTCTCTGCCTACCCTGCAAGGGAGCGGCGTGAGGGTATAGATAGATAACTTTCACTCATTTAATGTCAACATTATATTGGAAGGTTGTAGATGAATAGCACCTATTGACTTTGTCGACCACCCAGTTAGGTGCACATGCGCTAATGCATTGTATTGGGCATCAAACAAAACTGACATTCATCAGTTGCCATACAGTGAAAGAATCACTCGTTTAACATGAATGGTTTCAAAGTTATACCTTTTTAAAATAGGGTCCATCTCTTTCGATGATCCTGTTTTGTACCCCTGAATTTATGTTTGCATTAAGCAATAAGTCTGTATCTTTTTTGTTAATAAAAAACATTGTTAATTGATGTTATTGTGTACATTGTAAATAAATAAGTTTTTTTACCTTATGTATACTTTTATTTTATTTAATATATTACCTACCTCCCTCCCAATTTGAAGAGATGTCGTATAGGAAATACTTGGCATAGAATAATAATATGCACATAATGCAATTCTTAGCAGTTTCTGCAATGCTGCCAACATTTGCGGACAGCTTGCAGGAAGTTCATGTTTATTCAAAAATCTATGTGACCTGACATATTTCTTGTGAGTAGTCTATCCTACTATACTTAATAGTCTTAGATGCAACTATGTTTCTGAGTTAGTATATTCGGAAAATAAATTGAAGGCTGACAACAACAGGAAAAGGTTTATAAACGACAGATGAGTTTTGCCACCCATTCTAAATGTCACATAACATATTAGTGTAAGGAGCATGTTGTGCATGTTTTCATTATTATTATTATTTTTTTTTTTTTTTCAAAGGATCTGGGCTTGCATACACAAATCCGAATACTTTCCTGCACACCTTACACTTAAAGCCTGTATCAAAAGGTGTGGAATAGATCGCCAGCGCTGGGGTTTGAACCTGGCACCTCCCGTTTGAGAGACTAATGCCTCAACCAACTGCGCCAACCATGTACTCATACTACTCTAACCTCTAAATATTGTAAGTATATTAAACTAAATTCCTGAAAATACGAATCTTTCTCCATTTTGTAGGATTTAATGAATAGGGAAGTGTATAATATAGATAACATAGTAAGTAATAGGTTTTAATGTATTGAAACCTTATAATTTGCTAACAGCTCGTAAATTACATCCATCTTTAAATTATCGAGTTGGCGGGAACATAATTTAAAGTAATTTTATTGGAAAATTGTAGAGTAATTTAGAATTCGTCTCCCTGTTTATATCTAGATTCGTTTATCTGATATACCTACAGGTAGGTAAACAAATTGAAGGTGAAAGATATTCAATGATTCTTTGTACTTTTTGAGTTATTTTGGTGACTCGATGGATTGTAGCGCGATTTTTCGAAATAAGTTCGAGCGGGGATTCCCGGCAGGGCCGTCCCTAGCTAATAGTTTAAGGGCGGCACTCTGAAGGGGCGGCAATCTGAATGAAGACTAATGTTTTGTATAAAAAAAATCGCCTGCGGTGCTAGTTACATCGTCATTTGTCTTGTATAATATAATCAGATGCTTATCAGCATCCACATTTTTACAAAAAAAATCCACTCAAGCGCTATTTACCTACTTGTTTCAATGGCAAATCGATGTTTTAAAATCTCTGTTGCTCTCCCTAATATGTACCTAACCTAGGTATAGTACCAATAACGTGCGATAGCATAGCAGTAAATAGTGTAAGTACGTAGTTAATTATAATAGCTGGATGGATATATAGACAATCTGTGCACATCTTCCATATAAATTATCGTCCTTTGATCTTATCTGATGTTTTATTGAAAAAACACGCAAAAATATGCGCGTCCTACAAAACGTGAAAACACGCGTGGTGAGAGAAATGCTAACCCTTTTATAACTGCTTATAATTCTGTTATTAATTAACATATTATTACCAAAATCAACCAATGGATACCTTAGAGTATCTACTACTAAACTACATAAACTAAAAATCTGTAAATCTCAACAATAAATAAATAATAAATAAAATGTTAGACTACTCCAATTTCACAAATATCAAAACACATGTACCTATCTCGAACACACGCGTGGTGAGAGATTCCCCGCGTTTTATTGCCTCTACGTAAAGGGCCACCGCTAGGAAAGATTGCGTAATGTCTTATCTTGGGTGCCAGACCTTTTTTTGTTTCTTGGGATCAAACTTCAAATACATATAGTATAAAAAAAAGCGAAATTCATGGGAACAGAAAATAAAATATATAGCCTATTTCATCCGCACAGTGATAATACACGTGCCTTATTCGCAAGAAACGGGTTAATGTTCTGGTTCAATATCGAATAATTTGTTTTCTTCATGCTCGATAATGACAATCCGACTGGTATAGGTATCTTACTGCTTAATCACACTACTTAATGGAATAAGTGTAATACCTAAATATTTATATATCTAAATAATAATTAGATTACGAGTAGAGGTGATTGCAATTAAAATAACTTAAAATAATCGTAAACAAAACGTTCATTTCGAAAAATCTTACATATAAATAATAAGACAATATGAATAGTAAAATTCCGTTTGGACATTAGGTACTTAGTATTTAAATTTATATATATATTTTCTAAAAAGTTTGCTCAATCAAATATTTCACACTGGAACACACGAAGGTCTTAAATAAATCTCTCCATCATGTTATAAAAAAAAAATGACAAATTAGTGCTGTTATATAATAATTTTATGGGACGCAGTTTATAAAGAATACATATTTTACATTTATCTAAATTCTATTAAATATTGTGCAAAAAAATCAATAAAGCCGACAAAATACGATGTTAGTAAAAACATAAAAATAATTATTATTTTGGGTCTATAACAGAATAAAATGCACATTTTAGTTATTTGTTATTGGCAATATTATAATAGGTACAAAGATAATAAAATTTAGGGACTCTAATAGTAAAATCGCTGCCATAAAACTATTAGGTACTCAAGTAACAAGAAAGAATAGCTTTGTAGAGAGCTTAGAAAGAAGTAGGTTGTAAATTTTGCAGTTAGGGGCTATTATTAAAGAAAGACACGTAGGTGTCATATTTTTTTTTATCCATGGGTCGGGATGGGTCTAATAATTCTTATGGTGACAAAAAATAACAAGATTGAAAAACATAATAGGTAACATAACAATCTACTTACAACTAATACTTGCAACTAATGTAAAGAAATAAACTTATTCGATTTTTATTATGCATCCCATGGACAGTGGTTTATCGTAATATCTGTTTTCACTGCAATTACATTTACGTTCAAATTTATTACTATCCTACTCAATTCCAATTGATACTTGGAATTTTAGTATCGGGTGGCTTAATTTAGGACACCTTTTGTATAATTCCCATAATACCTGCATTCTGAATTACTGTATTTTCTATAAGCCACAATGAGTAGGTATGGGTATCCGTTTTAAATCTAAGGTGTTGATTATTATTTACCTATTTATGTATTTTTATTTTCTTCGACAACGTCGATTTGACTGAAGATTTTTCACGGTACTTGACGGTGATTTTGAGTAAAGTTATATCAGAAAGGAAGAAGCCTAACAGCAAGAGCCAAATGGTGATTCGGAGGAAGAAACTCCATCTGACATAATGTTTTCCTCACTCACTACCTGCTTTCGTAAAAATGGATCAACAGTATGGTGACTGAACAGTGCAGAAGCACTATTCAGAACACCAGAAGGTCCAGCAGGTGAAGCACTGTTAGTGAAATCTGAATTACAGTGTTTTAGTTTTTTTTATAATGATAATATTTTTAAAACACAATTGTCGATCGTACAACTAAAATTGAGCAAGTAAAAAGAAATTATAAGAGTGAACGATTTGCCAAATTTACAGATGTGCATTTATTGGTATTTTACATAACAATTATATTTTACATACCGTTTGTAATTATGTAAAATATCCTAATATTCAATTCTAAACACATCTGCAGATCGAAAAATTTCGCCTCGCAATGGGGAAACAAAACATTTGTTCGCTTTAGATGCATTATCAGGATAATGTTCGCCCGAGAAAAAATAACAAAAGCGATCCTAGATTCGGACCCTAATGGATAGTTTTTATGACCATAAACTTGAACAGTGCCGTCGTGGCACGCGTAGGCGGTGATTCCCCGCCGAAATAATTTAAACTCTAAAAATACGTATAAATTATAATTATCACGAGCGCATTTCACGATAAACACATGTAGTATAGTACAGTAGAGGATATCCTGGAACGACAAAATGTAGGATCTGCTTGTTTAAATTTTATAGCGAAAAAAATCTTCAAGGCGGCAATTTGCCGCTGATGCGTGTGTTGTCGTGTTAATACTTTCTCATGTCTATTATTAGGAAATTCGCGATGTCAGAAGGTTAGGAAGATTGCTGTGCCTTTAATAATCACCTAGTTAAATTACCTACCTTTTAGATATATGTGGGTTAATACATATGCTATTATTACCTACTTAACCCTAACCTCGGCATTAGATGCCGACCCGGCGTAAAAATGTACCTACCTAAATGGAATTATGTATTTTTGATAGATAGATGCATATGTTCTAGGAAAAAAGCGGTATAGAGAGATGGGAGGGGGGGGGGGGACTATTTAGTAGGTCTCTCCATCCGAATTCTACACCTTAAAGTACCTACCATCTACATAGCGTCACCCGAAAATAACAAGGTTTTAACTGACAAGACCGGAATGTTGGGAAAAATTAGATCAAAGTTTCACATATTCGCAAAAAGTGAAAAACTCTAAATTTTCTAGTTACGAACTTACGAAGATATATATTTTTCCAATATTGATGCACTATATTACCTACTAAGATGCTTACCAGTCTATATAAACTTTTTTTTCTCGTAATCTTTAGTCTTAACGCTTGTATCTTGAACCTACATAATATGTATGTATCTATACGCAGAATTTTTTACTGAATTCACAGATAAAGGTCAAACTATAATTCACCAGAATTTCTTATGTGATTTGACTGCTGACCAATCTTGACCTGCGCCAAACCCGGAGGGGCACAAATTAAAATTGCATAGGTGAAATGTCATTCATTGTACATGTCTATAACTAGATAGATGTAAGATAGTTAATTATGTAAAACTGTGGAGTGATTTTTGAAGAGTTTTTCTGCTAGGAATGGACGCTGTGATGGAGATACGCCAAAAGAAGAAAGCTGGCCGAGACTAGGACGAATGGTGCACTCAACCAATTGTTACCTAGTAGGTTGTGAAGAAAGCAAAAGTGCTGCCTTATTATAGTGCCAACCTGCATGTATACTGACGTGGACATGGCTGAAGAAGGACCAATCAAGGTTCAATGTAGTAAAAATGAGATCGTTGAGAAAAATGTGTGGATTGAAAATTGAACTAATTAGAAAGATTGGATGTAAGATGGGTGTTGTAACTAGAATGAAAGTGAATAAACGTGGAAATTTTTCAATCTTTATTAACAGGTAGGTACCAATTAAGTGTTTTAAATACTTTATCTATGCCATTATAAATACAGTGTCGTAGATGAACGATTAAATAAGTATATTATATCTCCTAACATCTACCATATTTTATAAGTATTTACTATTATTTTGAGCGTAGATCGTGCATGAGTGACGAAGTAAGTACCAATTAACTACCTGCTAACAAATTGTACTTCAGTTAGCCCTGATTCACAATCACTTTCGCGTATGTAATCAGCGCCCGGGACATAACCAAACTACACTAAAAGTGATAGGAAAATCGGTAATAATCTGTCAGCGACATGTACCTCTTACTTATCTAGCAATAACGGTCTCCTCTTGTAGTTTACCACTAAAATTTTGTCGATTTGTCGAGCGTCGATTACCGTCGTGAGAGGTTGTGCGTTTTCGCGCGTTGATCTCATTTCAAATACATTCACAACGTTTTCGCGCTAAATTCAAAATCATCTATAGAACACTGTCTTACCAACAATCTACATTTAAATTTCGAATGGAACACTTTTTTGAATTCGATGTTGTCAGATTTTTAAATTTAGAATTATTGTCTAGTTTCAACCAGTGAATTAAAAAATGATTAATGACATTATTTCTTTGAATGGTGAATACAATTTTACTTTATTTCAGAAATCGTAGATCCAGGGGACAACTAATTAGGCAATAAGTATTTTGAATGCTTTGTAAATGGTAAGTACCTGTCCAAAATAATAAAGAAATCTATTACTTAATTATTTTCTGATAGCTTCAAAAGTTGTTTCGCTTTCTGTAGTATGTGTAGTAAATCGTACACCATTTTACTGGTTGCATCAGTTGCATGACAATACTTTATAAGTACAGCTTGGTTGATGTTATTAAAATTATGGAAAATGACTGAAAATCTAGCGGAAAAAATAGTAGACATTGTATCATGTACATAATATCGGTACAAACTTTTTCTTCTCGATAGAATCTGATAAGTTTCCAAGCAGACACAAGCGCCACGTAGTGTAGTGACAATATATTGTACTAATGGTTCATAGAATTTTGCAAACGTCATGTGAATTAATGTTGCTAACATATCGAACGTTTCGTCAATTATAGCGAATTTGTAAAACAATACAATGAAATATTTTGGTCCAAGAAATGGACACTCCGCTGATGACGTGAGCAATCTATATAGGTACAAGTTAGTCGATTTGATCTATTATTTATTGTCTATATTTTGTCTGACATAATGACTCATTAAATCTAAACGTCAACTACGTAAAATGTGATAAAGTAAGCACTTCCAGAGAGAAATTATGAATTTATTTCTTTTTCGTATTTCTTTGCTTATTTCTTTGCGTATTTCGTATTTCTCGATCGTTGCACAAATTATTTTCATTTATTTTTTTCTCAAAAAAGAGCATTAATTTCTCGCCGTAGAGAGCGGTGAAAAAGATGCAACGTTAATAACTTTAATAGTGTGAACTGTGAAGTTGTATTTGAGAGGTGATTATTCAGACTCCACAGGAATCCTTCTGGTAAATCTTGAGTCCTCCCTTGAAAACTTTTTTCTTGAAATACTTGATGTCGTAGGAGCTAAAGTTCTTGAAACATTCAGGGGTGGACTCAGGTTGCTAACCAGGTCTTGAGTAAACTATATTAATAACCTGTAAATATTCACATAAATTAAATTATTAATAAATGCCTAGATTACACTATATTGACAAACTCTGGGACATAAGTCACAGTCCCGAGTTTCAGACGGGCATAAAATATGGCGTAAATAGGTGCGCACTGAGAAAAAAAGCTGACGAATAATATTTTTCTTATCTTGGCAACACAAGTCACACCTAACCTGACATAACAGTTTACGATGACAGCTGTGTGGTGGGACACTTAGTTGCGATGTCTATCGTTTAATAATATAAATAAAACTGTTTAAGACCTCAAATTTATTTAATTCAACACAATAATAAACAATTACAGTGTAGTTGTGAACGCATAAACCACTCAAAATGTTTATAAAGTGTGTTTAAATTGTGATCGAAAAAGGAGTGAACGTTTACATTACGTTTTTTTTCTGTTTTCTTTGTGAAATAATAACTAAACTTGCGTGTCAGGGGTATGTGTTGTACGTATTTTATAATGATTATTATTATAATATGTTTTGATACATCAATGTCGTGTTTCTTCGCTTATTTTTTCTATAATTATCATTCGTTTTTGTCCAACAGCGTTATGGCGTGATGGTATTCACATTATTCTATGTATGATTATGTTTAGAAACTGTGAAACAGTATTGTCATCTTGATAATGTTATGATTTTATTATGTTTAACATTGACTATCGCATCTACATTTTATTAGTTTAGTGTCTATATATAGTTATATTATTATATATCCCTATAGATAGGGAGCATCACACTTTATGTATTTAGGTGTGGTTAGTTCAGTTCCTTGTTCAATACATCTTTCATTATCTATCTCTATTGTATAGAATTATTAAATATCTATTATATGTTCACACAATGTAGAAATTTTTAGTCAAGTAAAGGTGCTCCTACATGAGCAATAATTGCGGCAACTCAAATCGCATTGATTAACATTTTTTTATAAAAATGAATCTGGGTTTATCAAAATAAACCCAAATACACCTTTGTACACTTCACAGTAAGCTTGAAAAGCTTGTGTCGTGAAGTCGAGTAGGTCGGCATCGGGGATTGAACCCACGCTTACATGGATTAACAATGGAGAGCGTTACCAACCAGGCTACCGGCCACCACAAATTTTAACATTATTTCGCAATATACAGCAATTATTTAGGCAATATCAAAAGCGAGACAACGATATTGCCTGCAAACACGAAAGAGAAATGACTAAAATGTCCAAACCAATTGGATACTCAACAGTTCGTATCGCAAGGAATTTCCAAATATTGTAATTTCAAAACAGCCAATCTGTAGTCCATACTTTCATCTATCACTGTCTTCAGTTTAAAGACGATACTCTCAGTATTGGCTGAGAACAATTCAGGGCGCTGAAGTCCAATGACAGCATATAGTCTGGCATTGATTCTATATAAAGTTAATTTGTTTATCACATAAATAAATATTCTCAGGGACCACACCTTCTTGAATCATTATCACCACATTTATTTATATAACATTTTCATGAACCATTTAGTTATTTATTATCCCTTATTAGTGGTTTATGTTGTTATCAACAAACATATCAATTATTAAAACTCTGGTGGGTTAAATACACATTTATATTTATACACACTCGTAGTGGTCATGGCCTGATCATTTTATCAGTAGTGTAGCTATGTATGTCCATTCTTTTCTATCTGTAGAGTTGTAAACATTGCTTGTATTACTGCAATTGATAGAATTTGTTTGAATTATTTTTGGTTTACAAATTATCCTTGTAAAGCATTGGATTTCTACATTCCGTAGTATATACAATGCAGTATTCCTACAACAGTGTAGAAGAATTAAGGATGAACATTGTCGGGCTTACTGAAAATACCACCCTCTCCCTTCAGCAGTAAGAAATGGTACTTAATACAAATACATTGGTACTTAATGTACATGAAATTCAACAACACAGCCATCGCTCCTCGTGGTGTAGTGGATATGATCCCTACTATGCGAGATCAAGGTCTGGGTTCGAATCCCAGCAGGGGTGAACTGAAATGGCGAATGTTTCTCGAGTGTAAAGTGATTACTTAAGCCAGCCGAGGTCGGTCGTGAGCCGGACAATGTTCGTCCTTAATTCTTCTACACTGTTGTAGGAATACTGCAGAATTTATTTATTTATCGTATGGCATTTCGTTACATCACATCTTAAAATCTCAGAATAAGGACATAAAATATGTAGTAATAATAGCACAGGTAGGTCTGATTGTCAAAGGCTTAGGTCAATGTTTAAAATACATTCAGTCGCTGTATCCGTTAGTATGAAGAAGTCTCTGATATTCCCGGCATACGCTCTAAGGCCGCTTTCGGATACAATATGGTGTATGGTCTGTTTCTCCGCCCCGCAGTCACATCCAAGAGAATCCAGCTAGCCACACTTGCGGAAGAAATCAGCAAATTGATAGAATGTGACTAACATTCAAAACCAAACAAAAGTAAGAAGACAGCCGTATGGAGAGAGTGGGACACTATTTAGTATGTGTAGGGTTGCCAGACGTCCCGGTTTGACTTGCGAGAAATCTGGCAACCCTAAGTATGTGGAGACTTACGTTCTGTACTAATTCTATGTGCGTACCATCCAGATACACCAAAATACTGACGTATGGTGAAAACATATCTTTTTTGATAGACTGTGCACATCTGTATTATGTGCAGTAAGTAGGTACTATGTAGGCACTGTCTTCATTAATTTGCTGCATATTAATTCTGGCGCCATACAATTACCTTTTTTTTACACTGGCAACATGTTGTCTGTTATTATTATGTTGTTAATTATATTTAGAAAAAAGAAACTTGAATTTTACAGTTTAAAATTATATTCCGTACTAGCTACATGGTAATTACTTGTGAAAAAAAAACAGAGAGTTAAATATTGCTGCTGAACTATCACGGGATACCCCAATAATATGGTAACCGGTGAATGCTGTGTTTCTTTTGGCGTTTTGTAGTTTTAGTGCAATTTACAACATTTCATCAGTTATGCCACTGCTCAGATGTGTCAATAATCGGCACACTGAATAGAAAATATGTTAATTATGTATAAAATATGTAATATTCCTACAACAGTTTAGAAGAATTAAGGGTGAACATTGTTGGGCTTACGACAGATCTCAGCTGGCTTAAGTAATCACTTTACACTCGAGAAACATAAGCCACTACGGAATGTACAAAAATCCAACGCCAACCCAATAATTTGTAAAAACAAAAATAATTACTTAAAGTTAAATATGTTTTTTTTTCGATTTATTTATATGTTTATTTCTATTGTTCCAGATCGCATCAGTTGTGGAGCTTAACTGCAATAAATAAATAATAAAAATAAAAAATATATAAAATTGTAAATATTGTAAAAATAGATATCGAAAGAGAGCATAAAATAAATACTATAAAAAAACATAATAATAAATTCTTAATTGTTAAAAATATATAATAAACAATAATAATTTAAAAATAAACCGTCCTATTTTGTGATATGAGTAAAATAAATAACTATATATAAATTATTATAAAAAAATATAAATATATAATTAAAAAAATAAAATTAAAATAAATATTATATTATATCTGTGTTTGCAATGTGAAGATCTTATATTGAATCGTATGGAGATTATTATTTTTAATTTATTTATATATAATTTTAATAAAATATAATGTGAATTTAAGAAATTGTATTTAGTGAATGTATGGCCAGTAATAGATTTATAAGAAAAATAATTTTATTTATATTATTTTAAATTATCGCGTAAGTGTTTTGTTTTTAATAAATATTGTTAGTTGGAAATCTTGGCCAGTGTTTTTAAAGCCTGATTTTATTTATTTTTAAATGATTTATTAAATGAATAAATAAATATTTATTTTTTTGCTGCGAAATGTACGGACGTGTCAGAAGTAGATGTCAGCTGAAGTGTTTTACAGGTATATTTTTTTAATTTGTTATTTTTGTTTTAGGTACTTACTTGAGTCTTTTTTTTATTACAAATTAAATAATCAGATCCCCGATGATGCTGTAAATACTGTAACCAGTAAATGTTGCATGTGTATAAAAACTAAAAACACACACAGCATTTCCTTGGCGCAGACGTTTTTATGACATTCAGAATGGGTGGCAAACGTCATAAATCATGAATGAAAAATATTTTCATTGGCTGTTGGAAATTTTACGAACTTCCGACTCTTGCAAGACTTCAAAAAATATATTAACAATAGTCCAGCTGGGGCAGTTGGTCGGAGGGTCGGTCTCCCAAATGTGAGGTGCCGGGTTCAAATCAATCCCGGCGCTGACGATGTAGTCTGCACTTCACGACGCAACTTTTAGCTTACTGTGAAGGGTGCAGGAAAGTATTTGGGTTTGTGCATACAAGCCCAGACCAGACCCTTTGAAAAAAATAGCGGGGGCCTATTATTCAACCGGGGGATCCCACGAGGGAATCTAATGTCTCCATAGTACCTGCACTCTTTCTTATTAATATTATTCTGGTTGACTGTAAGATATTGCTTTTGCAATAAGTCCGCCTTTTGGCACACTACCATTGTCTTGTTTTTGTAGGTGTGCATATTTTCTCTGGCCAATGAAGATTTATCTATTTATTTTCGTGTGACCTGTAGTAGTCTGGAAAATGATGATACAATTGCCCATTTTTTGTGACAGTTTGCTGAGACTTCTCTCCCATATTCCCGCCATGCTGACCACATCATCCAAGCCACACACACATCAGCTGATTTGACAAGGCGTCCTATAAAAGCCACACTTCATGGTTTACATGGTGAGTTCTACATTTATTTATTTATCTTTTATCGAAAGTCTCCAATTTCCTTACAACGAGTAAGTTAAAAAGTGATATAAAATTAATGAAATGGACAGTAGCGTAAAAACCATGTTTATTAGAGGTGTAATTAGGGCTGCCACCTTTCAAAGAGGGTAGGCCCGGTGATATCAGAAAAAAAAAATTTTTTTATTCAATCAAACGTATTTTTATTGTAATTGTATTATGTATGTGGAAGAAAAACTCGTAAATAGCGCCGCAGGCGGAAATTTTTTGTGAGATTGAGCAAAGAAGGTCGTGGCGTAAACAGATTTATTTTCTATAAAAAGAAATAATAATAAACTCATCAAAAAGGTAGCGCCGCAGGCGAATATTTTGATGAAACAGTTTCATTTTTAATGAGATTTAAAACGGATTTTCATAATATATAGGTCGGGAGGGGACTGCCCGGTGATAGTCAAGCCATTGTCTCACCACCCAGTCTGATCCGGACATATACGATTCAATCACCATTCAAACCCGTATAGACTCCGGGCTCCGAGTCAAACCCGGAGAGGTGGCAGCCCTGGTCCCCAGTCATATGTCATCGTTTTATTTGTCACTGTAAAAATCATTATCACAATGTAGGATTAGTACTACTTAGGTACCCAAGGTTCTTTGTTATAACAAGTATATTGCTTATTGTCAGGGTTATGCTATCTTAAAACTTCCCTATCGTCACTCGAGTGCCTTATCTATCTTATTGCGTTGCGTACAAGTAATTATAGAAATGTGTATTGTGTATGTGTTTATTGGTGCAATGTCCTCTTATGGGTGTGACAAAAGCAATAGTATTTTATCGTTCACTTGTTTAATGTCGTATTGTTTTGTTTCGTCTATAAGAGGCGTGAATATCGGACAAACAATGTGTAAATTATAAGTAGATCGCGGAAATCTTGATAGGTTTTACGTGTACGTTTGGTACGTTACATCGCAAATTTGTTCCAAGCTCATCACACGAATTCCGTTAATCTGCGGGACCACCGTATTAGAACTCTGCGTCCACTGTATTCTGTAATACCTACCTATTGTTTCCAAGTTTTCAGTATACAATGCTGCAAAAGCAAAAATACAATTGATGGATATCGTCAAGTTCAGCGATGAGGTTAACCACCCATTATGAACGCTTCTGTTTAGGGTGCGATGAGGCAGTTGCCGTGTGATACTTTGATGTGGTATTGAACATAACATGGCTGCCCCACATTGTGGTAAATGCCCACTGAATTATATTCCACGATACTATTTTGATAATATCGTACTCGTAGTTAGATTTTTGAGCTGCGCACACGTTTTTCAGTTCGTTAAATTCGTTTTGTCCGACCAGATACGATAATTTTAGGCATAATGACAAACACTCTTCTCCTTCTTCTTCTTACTTCTTCGCGAGTTTCGCTTACTGGAGCGAGCTACATAGTTTCAAGGCCGTGTGTATTGGCACTGGATACTGCAGGCGCGAAGCTACCTAAGAAAATAATTCCCATGAGTTACCTTTTGGAAAAAAACATAGGTATAATAGCGTCTAATCTGACGTAATCCTATAATAAATGTTAGCCCCGGCTTCCCTTCTGCAGAAATCCACGTCTCCCCACTCCTGGATAGACAGCAGAATTAGTAGGTATATTCCTTCTGGTTGTCGGATATTTCCTTATTTTCCAATACGTTTCTCAGTTTCCCATAGGCAGTCCAACAAACATAATAAACACATTTCTTCTTTGTGTCGTCATACAAAACGTAACAATGCTTCAAGTGCTGTGAGTTAGGCCACATTAAACATGTACTACATTAGCATATTACGTATATCTATTAATCTACGCATTATGTATTACTAAACAAAGGGTAATCTAATACACTATTGTTTTTTATTATTTCAATCGATGCTTTAATCGATGTTATCACGAAAGCATCGCGACTAATTAATACCTAATTGTATATGACATATTAACACGTGTGATATAGGCATATAGGGCTAATGTGTGGGTTGTGCCCACTTTAAGATTTTTTTATTGTTTGAAAGTGTATCACACAAATATACCTATTACAACTTGAGGAAATCCATGAGGTGAGACCAAGGGCAATAGATTACTTGCAGAATATTGACGCGGAGCTATGACTCCAAGATAACTTGTACAATGGTTGTGTGCATACGAAAGAAGAAGAAGATTACATCTTATTGTCATTTTTTATACCTCAGTATGTTGTACAAATATCATTTACGCGCCAACACACTTCTTAGTATTATCATCCAGAAAAGTGTACGTATTATCATTTATGATTGACATATAAATTCTTCAGCCTAATACTGGGAAACATTCACCTATCCATATATCACGGATATCAAAGGATTTGGCTCAGATATACTGCTCTATATACACATACATAAATAGCTGAGTGCCTGAAATACAAGTACGATATGTTCTAGCAGATTATGTATCAGAAGTAAATTGATTTATTTATCGTTTGGCAACGTCGAAGTATTGTCACATCGTTAAAGTCTGACATCCAGCGTCTCCAGCCACTGGAGGAACTCAGGGGACAGGCTGGGAGCACTGTCAATGGTACTGGGGTAAGCACGTATGGGGCAATCACGCAAGATGTGCTGCATGGTTTGCTTCGGGTGTCCACAGTCACACTGTGGATCATCCCTCATTCCCCACTTGTGGAGCATGTCACCGCAGGAACCATGACCCGTCCTAAACCTGTTGAGTGCGATCCGTACATTACAACCACCCTATACATAGAGAGACCTCAATTTCGTATGCAGTTCACGATATTTTCAATTAATTACACTTTTTGTGAATTGCGCAACTGGATGATCAGAAAAAAACGGACGTATTTAGTAAATAATAATTAAAATGTTTGGTTTACATAAATTCATTTGAGTATTATGTACGCGTATAATTTATTTCATATAGTTGGAGGTAAACCGCAGCACATCAATCAAACCTAAAATCGATATCTAATATTAATAACTGTCTATATAGACAACATTATAATCTATGTATTAAAGATTAGTGGTCATACCTTACTAGCTCGACACGCGTGCAAATACGGCCTGGTTCGACATCGACATAAATATCTGGCTTCGACCAGTTCCGAAGATTATGGACAGCACTAAACAGAATCCGCACTGGCCATGGCAGATGTGTCGATTTCTTTTTAAAATGCGAATGGCTGGATTCTCTCGAGTCCGACTGTGGAGCGGAGAGGCAGACTGTGAGCCATATCATGTCCGAGTGCGCCCTCAGGGCATGTGGGTGGGTGAAACATCTGACTTCATGTGTCTAAATGAAGCGGTGACGACATACCTAAGAACCCTCGACGAGAAACTCTGACAAACAGTTTTAATTGTTTCAATACGATAAACAATAAATCTTTGTGAATTTATACTGTACCCTAACGCTTTGATTTTGCTGGGTAGGCAGAGACAGAACTCCACGCTGCCCCATCCTTACACACACTCCTTGCTTTTGTCAATTCGTCATACACGCACGTCCATTGCAAATCTATCCAAGTTACCCTTTTTTAACCCCCCCTCTCTCAGTCCCAAACATT
This sequence comes from Ceraclea dissimilis, assembly GCA_963576895.1. Lineage (NCBI taxonomy): Eukaryota > Metazoa > Arthropoda > Insecta > Trichoptera > Leptoceridae > Ceraclea > Ceraclea dissimilis. Next base: position 1,317,664 of record OY756361.1, read on the forward strand.
CTTTATAGGGTTGCCAACATTTTTTCGAATAAACATTCAAAATAATAAAAAATAGAGTCGGTACACTAAAAAAAATGAAGTATTTTCAGTGGCAGAAAGATATCCGATTGATTCTTTGTTTTTTTGTGAGATTGTGTAAAAAAGGTCGTAATGCAAATCCGGTTAATTTTTTATAAAAAAGTGCACCAAACTAGTAGCGCCGCAGGCGACTTGTTTTACAAAAATGGCTGGAGTGATGAATCTGGTCGCTTTCATTAATAACACATCTGAATTATACTCGTAGAAATGTGTATTGTAAAAAAATTGTACTATTTCGAAGCCAATTATTTTTCACGAAAACTGTCATGTGTACGGATGAAAAGTTACGTACAGAAATCGGGCTTCACACCGTCACGGAAATTATGTTTAAATTATAATGATAGTGTATGTAACATTAGTGTTGGAAACCAGTAATTAATATGTATTAAAAACTAGTAACCCGAAGTTAATGTTGTTTATGTATTCCTTGTAGTTATATTATCTAGTTACTATAGGTAGTATCTACTGTTATAATATTATCATCATTAGTTTGACATATTGCATAAAATGTATTTGGAACTATTTTTCGTGTCTGTGATTTTGTGTTGTACACTAGTATTTAGGAGCATACTAAACTGGTGAAAATATTGGGCAAACAGCTAGAAAGTACTAATAAATAAATGAAACTTTTGATATGAATTGATATATTCAAAATCATTTTCATTAGAAAAATAAAAAAGACTGAGTCTTTATTTCTTTTTTTTTCTGAATTACACCGAACTCCACACGTTAACATTTTTAACGCGTCTAGATACTACGTACGTAGAATTAGTATGGAGTGTAGTTGAGTCCCCATTTTTTTTTAAATACTAAGTACAGTAAATACAGTAAATATTGACCCCTTCTTTCTCCGTATCGTCGTCTTCGTATCGGAAACTCTACATATTATGTTTGGCTACAGTAGTTTTGTTTATAGTTCTGAATGTTATCTACTTTTTATCAATTGTAGTAATTCAGCGTTGATATTTCTATGTGAATAAAATAATAAGATTAAGTTAATCTGTGATTGAAAGAGTGTAATGTAATAATGAATCTAACCATATCGATGGTTTAAAACAATATTTTTATGGCAATTTGACAGTTAAAATGCAGAAATCGATATAAGTGTCGAGTCCATATATTTCAGTATAGGTGAGATGAACAGTTACACTACCCAAAAATCAATGTTCATTTTTTTGTTTGTCCTCAACGTGTTCATCTAACATACATTCGATTGAGATGAAACTTTGGGATGTTGTCGGGCACACGCCTGCGGAGGTTTGTGACTCATTTATGAACACATTTTTTGTACATATATTTTGTATACTTTTAAAATAAGATACCTAAATATTTTTTCTCGTATTCACGTATTTTTGAGACGTAGCAAAGCGCGCAGGGTACGGCTAGTTATCCTATAAAGTACTTACGTAGGAAATGTTAATTTATTATTGTTTTGATATTGATTTATTGAAGCCTAATGTGAAGTTGTAATAAAAGATCATACAATGAGCTCTATAGGCGCCATTTATATTTAGTACCTACCTACTTAACACTTACCTGTGCAGTTATAATACATACCATATACTAGTAATGTAGTTTTTAAAACTTACTCAACTAATGGCAAATTACACAGTTTGTGTTAATATGTGTAATGAATTTATTTATTAGACTGGCAATAACCCGTCAGAATGACAGGCCTCTACATCTTCTCATACGCCGGGTTTTCACTTGCAAGAAAAATTCTGCAAGAAGTGTCCGACAGTCTGTCAGACAGCTGTCAGACTGTATCTAGCAGGTATAAACTCCGTTGTTTACAGAAATAGTGCACTGATGTTTTAAGAAAAAATGATACAAATACAGACATAGTGAAACGATAAATAGAAAGGAAGGGATGTGGGGTGGAACGGAAGGAGAGTCAGGGATGAGATGCTACGTTCGATGATAATTTTTTTCGATGTTATAGGGTCCCAAAATCTTTATATACCGACACATTCTTCTTTTTCATCAGCCTATCCCCGTCCCATCTGTCTCCATGTTGTCCTGTCATGTGCAGACTGCATCCAGGTTGCATCTACATGTCGGACCAGGTCGTCTCTCCATCTCAGCTGTGGCCGTCCCACGCTTCTATTCCCATCTCGAGGTCTCCAATTTAGGAGGTTCTTGGTCCACTTGCCCTCGGCGCTTCTAGCCACGTGTCCTGCCCATTTCCACTTTAGGGATGCTATGCGATGCTCTCTGTGTTACGCGTATTTTTTGAGCGCTGTTTTTGGACAACGTGACTGTTTCCAGGCCATAAGCAGCAACCGGCAGCACACATGTTTCATACACTTTTCGCTTCAGGTTGACGGGTATTTTTCGCACCTGAATAATGAACGAATAAAAACGTTAAAACTTATTAATGTTATAACTTCTGCCCTCTGGCGACATATTATAGAAGCATCAACCGTTAGAAACAAACATTGCTTCTCAGAGAATTATGTATATTGAGAGGTACCTACCTACTTAGGTGTAATTAGTATTGCCATTAGTGACCAATAATTATCCCATTTTACTGGATAAAAATTTATAGTGCTACAAAAATGGATTTATGGGTGATATATGTGATTCGCCTGCGGATACTATTGATAACTGGGCATTAAAAATAGGCGTTTATATTTATACGCAGAGGCATCAGGGCTTGCCAACAAACCACTCAGTACTATTATCAGTTAGAAAAGTCTTGTTTGACATTTTATCCTCACTCCTCAGATGTTCACTCCACATCCCCAAACCATCTCAGCTTGTTTAATGTCCATCGGAGATTCCGTTCACTGCAAGGATCTACATTGAAAATAGGCATATTAACATAAAAAAATGAGATTTTTGAGACTTTTGATCTTGACAACCTTACTAAATATGCTTTGGAAAAAATAGGGTAGATACATTGAACATGTATCGAGGAAATGACAGTAGAAGATTTTTTATATCTTGTATAGATTTCTCAAAAAAAAAGGATGAAAAATACCTCTGATTTTTTTTCTTCTAAAGACAGAAGCTTATTTCCCGAAAGTCTCAAGAAAACAATCTTTTTCGTATTGATCAATGTTGTGAATGGCCTTAATTTTTTTTGATTAAGTGAAATTTCAAAACTTCAAAAAGTAAAAAAAACGCTATTTTTTACATTCTGTCATGCGATTGTTCATGCGGTTTTGAACCTTAACGCCGTGGGAAATGACCATGACGTCATAGTTGGGCTCCTAGCTTTATTTTTTTCGAATAATATAATGAATATTAATATTTTCGAATATTTTGATAATATTTTGTAATATTATAATAATAATATTTTGTTTCCATGTCTTTACAATTTTAGTCCTTGCATCCGCATTCAAAATTTTACAATAAAGTCCCGTTTGTCCGACCCACTGGATTCTATACACACCATTAACATTATTCTTGTTTCTATTTCATTGAGGCTCCCGACCCAACTATGGTGTCAAGGTCATTTCCCACGGCTTTAAGGTTCAAAATCGCGTGTACCACCGCATGATAAAATGGTAAAGATAGCGTTTTTTCCATTTTTGTGGGTTAATTTCGCTTCAATCAAGAAACTTTTACGGTTATTCCCTGGAATTTAATGCTTATTATCAATACAAAAAAAAAACTCCGCGACGGGAAACGAGTTTCTGTCTTTTGCAAAAAAGATCAGAGGTGTTCTCATTTTTTTTGAGAGAAATCTATACAAGATATAAAAAAACTTTTACGGTTATTCCCTAGATAAAGGTTCAATGCATCTACCCTATTTTATTCCAAAGCATATTTTGTAACGGTTGTCGAGATATAAGGTCTCCCGTTTTTAGAATATTTTGAAATGTCAGTATGCATACTCTTAACCGCTCTTTTGGCGAGTCGAATCGGCCGGTTAAAATCACTCTCACTGCGGTTATACTAATTAACATTATTTCACCAAGTTACAGTAGCCAATGCATGTTGGAGTATTTGATAAAATGATATTATTAATATTAAACCAACGTTTGGTCCATAATCTACGTTCATTATTATCTTGTGTACATTATAAATTGTATTATTATCAATCTGTATATTCATTATTATCTACGGACTTACTATCTACTTACATCATTCTAGTCGAGACCGGGTATGGAATGAGTGTGATGCAGGACCGTGGCAACTTTTGCAAGTTGTTCGAATATTTTCATTTATTTATTATCCGAAGCATTTTACAAAGTAAAAACTTTAAAAAAAGTACTGGATTTCATTGCCTCACTAGGCGTCATCATCGTCATTTTCTTTGTATAACTAATTCACTTTTGATAAAATTACAGTTAAGTAGGTATGAATTAAATTAAACGAAGTGGTATTATTGAGCTTTTAATGTTAGATAAAACTACTCTCGAAAATTGAGCAGAGCTCGCGCTTTAGGAAGGGAGCAAAGTGCAAGAGCAAAGAGCAAAAAACTGTTTTTCCAGATATATACACTTTTGAAGTGCGTTTGACCGTACTATCTTGTGTTTTCAGTGTATAGATGGAACTTACAAACCAAGTACCCTATAAGTGTGGGTGGTTTAAAAATAGATAGATAATAACTTTTAAAACTCTTGCTTATCATTAACTCAAAACCGTAGTTTTTTTTATTTACTGTGTTGTACAAAAAAGGTGATGATATAGGGAATTTAAAACACTTCGCAATACCACATTTTTCATTGACATTACGAGTCTACAAAAAAATGTTTTGAGTAGTCATCGATAGATGTTAACATTTTTAGAATATATCACAAGTTTACCAGGTAAACATTGACTCCTTTATATTTCATTCGCACGTTTTGTTTTATAAATAGTAGAATAGAAAATACTATCTTCTTCTTCTTCTTTATCAGCCTCTTTCCCTCCACTGCTGGATATAGGCCTCTTCCTTTGTCTTCCACCATTCTCTGTTTTGGGCTCTTTGTCTCCACCTATGTCCCACCGACTCGATGATATCATCGGCCCATCTCCTTTGTGGTCTCCCTACACTTCGTTTACTTTCGTAGGGTCTCCAGCTTAGTATTCTGGGGGTCCATCTGCCGTCCTTCTGCCTCGCCACATGACCCGCCCACTGCCATTTTAGTGTCCCTACTCTCTCCGCAACGTCTGAGACCCTTGACCGTCGTCTTATGTCTTCATTTCTTATACGGTCTCTCAAGGATACACCTATCATTCATCTCTCCATTGCTCGTTGAGTACATTTCAATTTGTGGACACTTCTGGCAGTGAGCGACATGGTTTCAAGACCGTATGTTGTCACGGGCAAAACACAGGAATTGTATACTCTGGCTTTTAGATTGTTCGGGACTTCCTTGTTGTCAAATACATGTTTTAGTTTCCCGAAAGCAGCCCAGCTCAGCCCAATTCGTCTTGGTAGTTCGGCGGTCTGATTTTCTTTGCCCAATTTAATTTTATGTCCAAGGTAAATATATTCATCAAATAGAAATCATCAAATAAAATTCATCATAGAAAATACTATGCCAAATATAAATTCAAACCATAAGAATGTTCGTACAATAATTACACGTGTAAGGATAGGGAATTCTGGCGATCTGTTCTCTCTGATTGCATCGCATGCTGCGTCATTTGTGCCGGGTCACAGCTAGTATAGTTGTAATAGTTAAGGCACTAGTATTTGCCTACTCTGAATATTGTGATCTAAACTAGTTTTTGATTGCCTCGTGCCTTAGTTATTATTTTATTATCATTTTATTATTATCGTTACTAGCTTCTGTTACCTGGTGTAGCACGGGTTAAAATAATCTCTCTTCTTCAAAGTGCCATGTCTTGTCCCCTGGACGTTGGCTGTCACTCTGGCGTAGGCTTCTCCATCTATTTTATGACGAGATGCACAAAAATACCAAGTATTATATATTAAAAAAAAAAAAAATAGAAAAAATCTGACAAACTCATTAGGACAAAATTATCTCCTCCAGCTAACGCTTCTAATACAAAGAAAAATCAGATTAATACAAATAACATGAAAAACGCAAAAATAACAACGGAAATATACGACCCTAATATATGCAAGCGAGACTTGGACGTGGCTGAAGAAGGACGAAATCGGGTTGAATGCAGTGGAAATGAGATCATTAAGAAGAATGTGTGAGAGATAGGATACGGAATGAGGTTATTAGGGAAATGAGTGACTGCAAGACTGGTGTTGTAACTAGAATGAAAGTGAATAAACTAAGATGGTTTGGGCATGTTGAGAGAATAAAGGATGACAAAAAAGATATATCTGAGCGAACGAAGAGTGAATTCTCTCTGAAATTCAGTGTTATCCTGATTTTGAATTCAGAAAGAGATTTTGGTTGGAGCTTTTTAGTAAACGGTCGATTCAGGTAACTGAACTTCCGGACGTGTTTGATAGCCCATAGACGTTTATTTCGAAAATACATACAAACAGACATTGCAAAATATTTTTACTATATACGTATTGATTATTGTTGTTATTCGGTTAATATTAATTGGCGTGTTAATCGCTTAACCGTTATTACGCTTACGGATTTTTTTTACGGCGTAGTTAAGAGATTTATCCACAATAGGATAATAGCAACAATGGGCAGATTTAGTAAGGTGGATTATTAGTAACGTGAACATCGACTTATTTATAGAATACTGCCATCATTTGTTTATTTTATTTTATTTCCATACAAAATTTACAAATATATCAATACACAAAAAAAATACATAAAAGAAATACTGAAATAGAAAAAAAATGTGTACAAATTTCGATACATAACGAATTTTTGTATGGGAATTAAATGCGACAACAATTTTACTACGAAATAGAGCATATTTCAAAAAGATGTGACTATTTCCATGAAAAATTGTGTATTTTTGTAAACAATTAATTCAAAGTCAAGCAGTCTTTTTTGTCAAAGGTACAGAAAATTTTGCAATGTCCAACTTCTTTTCTTCTTCTTTCTCAGCCGTTTTAATACCAATGCTGAATTTTCACAGATCCCTATCATGGGCGTGCTGCATCCACTTGCTTCCTGCGATTCGCCTTACATCCTCAGACCATCTTGTCCGACTTGATTTTAATTGTTGCTGAGTGCTAATGTCGGTTAATTCGTTTCGCGGTTAAATTTCAATCGCTTAACCGCCCATTATTTTTAGTTTTAGCACTAATAGTTCCTGTATCTATAAATAATTAAATATAGTGTTAATATATTCATAGATATTTCTATTTTTGTTTATACAACTTATTATTATTATTATTACCTGTTAATAAAATCCGTGTTAAAAAAGTCCTTCAGTGTTAATTTACGCGCACCGGTTAAGCGGCAGCTTATAAACAAAGTCATATCTACTGAGTTTGGGTCGCATGGTTGCAAATATTTACTAACTGTATTTTTCACTTGTGTAAAGGTACCAGAGGTGGGCACCGTTAATCAAAATGTTATCTTCGTTAATTAACGATTAACGGATTAACGCTTTTCTGCCCAGCTCGGACTACACAGGTAGTACTATAGAAGTAGGTAATGGTAAATTCAATTGCCAAGTTATTTTCATTTCTGTAATAAATTTTACATAATTAGCTATCTCCTTACCTAAAAGACGGCGTCAGGACTTTTCTTTAGTTTTTTTAAGGCAATCCACCCGACAGCGAGTGATTTATGTGTTCTTTAGTCTCCTTTGTTTTGAATTTTAATATCAATGCAATTGATATCAATTCATTACAGTTTTTTCCTCAACAGAGACGAGAGACATCTTCATTGGGGAAAAAACTGTAATGTATTTCTGTCTGTGTAATGCAGATAAATCTGGTTCAGTACCTAAAATATTTAGGTATATCTCAAATTAAGACATTAATTCACTTCACGAATCTTGAAATAAATAAGTATATTTTTCGTCGATTTGAAAGGATGCTGTTTAAACTCAGTCGATAGATTTAGTTTATATGCAACGCGGTGCTGTTGTTAACATTTTATCGCCAGGCATTATTGTCATGTTGGCTTGTGCCAGGTACCTATCTGAAGTGATTATTAGAGTACCTACCTACTTATAATATATGAACTTGGACTCCTTTTCATAGTAGGTATGCAGTTTTCATAGGAGACGCGGAGGCAAAGTATTTTCACGGGGAACGAACTATTTACCATTAGAATTGAGAGTATTTCCCAAGTTAACACTTTTCCATATGATTTGAGATATAGGTATCTAAATTATTTTAGGTAGGTATATGGAACCGGAATTTATCTGGATTGCATAGACGGAAATACATTACAGTTTTTTCCTCAACAGAGACGAGAGGCATCTTCATTCACATAATGTAGCGTTATGTGAACTCCCTTGGGGAAGAAGCAGGATGAATGAAGGCTCGTAAGCGTCGGAACACTCATCCTGCTTCCTCCCCGAGGGAGTTCACATAACGCTACATTATGTGAATGAAGATGCCTTTCGTTTCTGTTAGGAAAAAACTGTAACTTTTCCAAATGTTACCTAGATTTTTTTACTATTGTTTTACTGGATAGGTACATCTTTTTTGTATCTGGTGTAGGCTGATTCGATTTTGTACAGGATTGTATTACTTACTTACTTTACGTGTCCGGGTGGGTCATACCCTGCCACACTCCAATATGCGGCGACATACATCGCCTTGTCATTCCCTAGAATCAGGTCCCCAGGGGTGCAGCTCTCTCCCATCAGGGGTCATATTAGTAGGTGGCTGTCGTCCTGGGTCACTCCGCAGTCACAGAGGATGTTTTCATAAAACAATATTTTATAGGATTGTATTGTGAATACGGTATACATATGTCAAAGAAATTAGTCTAATAATTATTTTATTTGGTATGGTACCGTTCGGCCTATATTATATACCTACCACTACCAGTACTACCACTATCACAGTGTAGAAATTAGAATAGGTTCAACAGTTGTTGTGAATAGAATTGCCAACACGCATTAAGAGATTTAAGTATAATCAGCTTCTAGCTCCACGTATCTGGAAAATAGTTAAGGTTGCCTGATGTGTGAAATTGTAAAATGGACAAGAAATATTTTTTCACTCTACCCTCACTAAATCATTGAATTGTATTTTTAATCTTAAAGTTAATACAAAAAAGATCTGTCTTCAAAGTAGCGTGAAGTAGCGCCGCAGACGATTTTTAAATGAAATGATGCTAATTGAATACTCTTCTTCTTCTTCCGCTTATGTTAAATCTGGGATCTGCAAGTTTTGATAATAACTGTATGTAAAAGAATCACGGCCATCCGAGACTGACTTGGACCGATCGTGTCGACCATATCCTCTAATGACAGTAGGTATGACAAATTGCATGAATGTGACGGTAGCAAGGCATGTGTAGGATAGCCCAGTGGCCAGAGTCAAAACACGAAAAATTGTGAAAAGGTTGGCGTTTTTCGCGTTGTGATAAAATTACCTCGATGCATAAAACGCCAACGTTTCCGTAATTTTTCGTGTTTTGACTTAGTCCCCTGCTCTCTGCCTCTACTTCAGGTGATTCGACGTGAGCGGATATGCATAGAATAATAGACAACATAAAAAAAAGTACATACCGTAATTGCCTACTTACTGGCTCGATGGTGTTGACATTTTTCGGGTCTGGCCGAATAAACCGGAGAGTCTTATCCGGTTCAGCAAGATATTGAAAGCAAAAACTGTGTGTGTGGTAGCCCTGTTAAAGGTACTAATGGCTACCTTTCATCTTGTGTTTGGTACTTCCAGGTTCTCGTGTACCACCTGTCAGCGCGGTGTGAATGGTGCGACGCCCACTTTGTGCTTTTGCCGGCAGCCCGATTCATTTGCCGGCCGCACTCTACTCGCACTGTATATAATCTGTATATTGTATAAGATTAATTGTGTCTAATATGCTTATAATAATGTCTGAAATTAGATTGTACTGCTAGTACTGATAGTGGCTGGGAATACTGAGAGAGAAACTTCATACGATGATAAGCGCAGTTCTCGAAATCGCGTATCGCTAAATTTACGTGAACTCCAGAATTGGCTCCCATTTTTCAAAATAGTTTAGTGTTAGCCCAGTTGAGATGTACTATGCGAAAATTCTCAATTTATTGATATTTTGGGATGGTATTTATGGAGCTACACACAATTTATCCGTCAAAATATCCTTGGGGAGGGGCGAAACCTTACAAAATTTTAGCATTTTTTTCACATTCTCACAAGTTTTTCACATACATCTGCTACCAAACCATACGTTTTTTTGTGTAAGTACCACATGCAATTAGAAAATCATAGAGCATCAAATTAACTTCAATTTTAATTTGTCAAATTTATTTTTGGACCCAATACAGGGCTTTGACTAGGGCTGAAGGAGAATTCTCATTTAGTATGGAAAAAAAAACAGCACCGGTGCAAACGAAATGTAACTCAAATATAGGTAAAAATGAGTAGATAAATACTGCACAGGGGGCATCATCGAAATCAATGGCTAAATGTGTGAAATATATATTCGAAGTTTTAAAGGAGTCACATGAATATATTAGTAAAAGGAACATTAAACAGTTACAATTGTGGTTAAAAAGCGTATAATATGATGGGTATAAGGTAGCCCGTCTTCTTCTTCTTATTCATTCTTAGCCGTGGTCCTTCCACTGCTAATAAGACAGTTGTGTGAGAATACCATACGCACAGTACAAAACCGTTCACTAGGGCGAACTTATCGCAAAACTGTGATTACTCTCAATAGCTGTTTGAATCGCGCTTCGCACTTTTCAAAACCGGCTATCTGCAAGTCACCTGTGAAATCTATATTTTATCTGTTAAGTAATTATGTGCTATTAAGGTCTGACTCTGAGATCATTACGTTGGATATCATGCACTTACTAATTCCTACTGGCAATCAATAATAATGATTTTCAAAATAAAAAATACGAGTAATATATAACAAACTAAAGTACTTACTTGGTTAAATATTTCATTCTTTACACATTCGATGCAGATAGCTTCCGTCTCTTGTAGATTGATGAACATTGTTCAATTCGAGTTTAAAATAAAGCTAATGCTCCCGCTACATGCTCGTTATGGGTCGCGTCCGAGTGGTGTTCGTGAGTAAAAAGCCGTGTGGATTGAATGCTTGTCTTGACGTGTACGTAGCCGACGGTTGACGCCTTTTTACTCATGAACACCGTTTGCTCGGAGCTCGGACGGGCGTGTGGCGGGAGCATAACGATTGTCCATCCGAGAACACACAGATGCTGTCTATTTTATTCCCCTCACGCCACGTCTTCTGCGGGGTAGGCAGAGAGAACAGATCCCCAGACTTTCCTATCCTCACACACACTTCGTGGTTCCGTCACATTTATACAATTTGTCATACACACTGTACGGTTCCTTTTACTCAGAACACGACCGTCATTAAGAATCTGGTCTACATGGTCGAGCCCTGTGGTTCTTAAACGGCCGCGCTTCATTCTCCCACGTATATTTTATTTATTATCTTTTCATCATTCATTCACTCTACATGCTCTAACCATCTCAACTTGTTCACTTTCATTTTAGTTACAACATCCGTTTTACATTCACTCAACTCTCTAATCACGTCGTTTCTATCATTTAGTACGAAAAAATACATACCGTTTCCAATCTCTAGGATGGGTTCACTAGCGGATCCAGGGGAGGGGCTAGGGGGCTAAAGCCTCCCCCAAAGCCATGAGTGACAGTACTTTATATATAACAAATCTAGGTGTTTCAGCCCCTTAGCCCCCCCCAAAACGTTGAGTGCCCGACTTTTTGCCATGTGACGACATTCAGCCCCCACCAAAATTGAATCCTGGATCCGCCACTGGATGGGCTGCCTCCCCTTGATGACGCCCATGCCCTCTCTTCATACTGATGTCTACCGAAACGACGGCGTCAGAGCTTTTCCATTGTGTTGAATGTTGTGCACGTTCTGTCAATCCTAATTCTATGAAAAAAAAAACGGTGATCTACTTACATCAACTTTTGCAATTTCGTATTTCGTAATTGCGACAAAATAGCTTAATTTATGTGTGAAATATTGTTAACATTTATTTGGATTAATATCTGCTAATAAAAATATTAGCCTTAGGTATGTTAGGTCGTTATGTTATTTAAAAACAGAGTGTGAAAAAATATGCTCACTTCGCAGGAAAAGCCCGAGGGCAAAATGCGCCATGCGAAAAGCCCTGAGGCGTCTACGACATTTTTTTATTATTGTATACAATACATAGTTAATTATGTATTTATAAATTTTTCGTGATAATTAATTAAATGGTTCGCAATTTAACATTTTCGGTGGCAGAAAAATTCAGCTGTTAAATCACTATGAGAAGCACAATGTCTTCTTGTCTGCATTATAAAAATATCAGGCGCAATAATCTGGTAAAGAGATCAAAGTTTAACAGCAATAAAGTTCCTCTGTAATATTCATAAATGACTACATATTTGGTCAGCAGAATTATTATATGTATTGCTGTACAAATAGTTTCAAGGTTCGTCATCAAACGACAGAAAAATTACATTATATTAATCAATCACACTCACGTTTTGTCACTCAACATTATTTTACTCTGCCATTTTTTTAAATAAAATGGATCTGGTTTTATCGAAATAAACCCAAATACACCTTTGTACACTTCTCAGTAAGCCTCAAAAGCTTGTGTCGTGATACGAAATCGATACATTTGTGATGCTAATATTCCCACAATTGATTGCTGACCGTTTGATGAGTATTATTTGGTGTACTCTTTTTGCAGGCAGAATGTGCTTTACGGTTCGCCAAAGTCTCAACATTTTGCTGACCGTTTAACTCACAGCCATTGTTTATTTATGATTATCATCATCGATATAATGATTATTGTCGTTAATGATGTAGAACGGTTGAATTTTTCGCATGGTTTTGTTTAATTTGTCGTAAATATTTACTATTATGTCCACTTGTTATTTTTAATTGGGTTTGTACTGTAGGTACACCTAGCCTGGGTAATATGTGGAATCTCTATGGATGTTTGCATTATGGTTTGTACATTATATTGAGTACATGGTTGGCGAAGTTGGTTGAGGTGGCAGTCTCTCAAACGGGAGGTGCCAGGTTCGAACCCCGACGCTGGCGATGTATTCCAAACTTTGCGATACAGGCTTTTAGCCTAGTGCAAAGTGTGCAGGAAAGTATTTGGGTTTCAAAATATCCCGTATCCTTTTAAAAAAAAATGTTTCTCAATTTGTACAGTGTGATGTTTTCCAGATGTACTTATATGATAGAGGACGAAAAAATATGGAAAAAAGCTTAATGAATCAATGACCATTGACCAAAAAACAAACTGATTTGGGTTATGGCCTTTTGAAAATAAATGTTTTTTTTTTGTTTTTTTCACGCACTACTGACTCTATTTTGACAATTCGAAACAAAAATTTGTGGCTTTTCCTTTATAATTTAGTGGAAATTTAGAAATATGTACACACACATTCAATGCGATAGATTATTTTCAAACAAAAATTTGATTAAAAAAAAAAACATTTTACCACGAAATGAGGCGTGAGAGTGAGAAAAAACATGATACAAATTTCTTGACCATGGGGTCACAGCATCCGATCCATCGATGTCCAAGTATATTCGCAAAATCAAAACAACATTTTTTTCTTCTTCTGCAGCCACTTAGATTCATTGTTGGACATAGGCCTCCCCTTTGGTCCTCCATAGCTCCCTGTCCTGGGCACCACCGGCACATTTCTTGATATCGTCAGACACCTTGTTTGGGGTCTGACGACGCTTCTTCGGCTTGTTCTTGGTCGCCATTCCATAATCTTTTTGGTCCATCGGGTGTCATTGCACCTGGCAACCATTTTGAGGATTTGGAATCGGTATCTTTTGGGTATTTTTTCCATATTTGCAAAACTACCCAACTTTAGGGTGTTTTTATTAATTACTGCACTCGTGCATTCTACCGGTTAGAAACATTTTCACGCAAACAGATCAAATCTTAAAAGTCACAATACAGTGAGAGGATAGTGTCGTTACAGTACAGGTAACATAACGTAACATATCGATATTGGAAGAGATAGGTTGAGGTAGTGACTTTACTCGAATGCGAGTAGTACCTGCGTGAGAACTTGCGCAGATCCAAGGACAGCGCCCGAGGATGTAATAATAAGTAATAAAGGTTGATACTACGAGTATTAATAGTATAATGCCGCATTTACACCTCACCTATATACATTCATTGTGACAGAATCGTTTCATTCTCGGTACGATCAATACAGTATTGTTTACATGCGCGGCTATTAATAATTTTAAGGTTTGCGACGAAAGATCGGTGTGTTCTGTCACATCAATATTTGGCCGAACACCGAATAGTAAAAAACGTGCGAAAAATGCTTCGGGAAAAGGAAGATTACTCAGCTAATACTAAAGATATCATCCTAAGATTTAGAATACGGATAGATGAGAATATGTTTTAGTGATTCTAGCAGATAGAAATCTGATTATTTTCTCTATATAAAATTTTTAAAAAAATCTTGTGATTATTCCCGTAGTTTGTTAGATATTGTATAATGATGTTATTTGATTTTTAAAATGTTTAAGTTAGGACGCAGTGACTCTAGGGGATTAATATTTCAGTATTATTTATTGTTGTCTGTCGACGAAATGCAGTTTTGGACAATTTCCATCCAGACCTGCATTGAACTAATCCATACCTGTATTATAGTTTTGTTTTATCACATTTTTGTAATATTTGTTCAATATGTGACCCTGACGATTCCAAGTGCCTCAAATAAGGCCTACGGATGATTAGAGAACAATAAACAGTATATTTTTGATATTTGGCCTCTTTTTATACTCAATAGGCCAAAATCAGTTTTGTTGCTTACGTTATTCTTACACTGAATCCTGCTGAAGCCTGCTGAAGCCTGCTGAATATTCGATCAATAAGGTCGAATATAATAAGCAAATTGTTACTACAAATGTAATAATTTGTTAGGTCTCCTTCACGTTTATGATCGGGTGATATTACTAGGAGCTACCTAGATGTCGTGAAATTGTTAATTAGGTATTTATTACATTACTTTGTTGTCAAAGGTTTAATATCTCGATAAATAATAGGCGATTGTCGAAACGACAATTAGGTACAATGTTGAAGAACTGTGATGTTGCAAAACGTAGCGAAGAATCCGATTTAACGTTTATCATTACTGGTTGGCGCTTTTGGTTGGGGACGTATCTTCCAAGCCTAAGGTCCCAAGCTATTAGCTTACCGTGAACTTTCATTTCGATTATTTACATAATCATCATCATCATCATATCAGCCCCCTGCCCTATTGTTGAACATAGGCCTCCCCCATTGATATCCACAGCTCCCTATCCTGGGCAGACCGCATCCAACTGCCTCCCGCAACTCGCCTTACATCGTCCGACCACCGTTACAATAGTATTGGAACAACATAGCAGACATATATGATCTACCTATCTGGGCATGAGCCTCTACCAAGTACCGAGGCAGACTGAAAACAATATTTGATGTCCTGTTTATATACGCAGCGTTGGTTATTAACTTTCACTGTCGAATGTCGTTCACTAAACTAACTAATAACTAACTAATAAGCCTGAACACAAAAAGCCTCAAGACACTCACGGGCTTCCTAACGGGTCATCGCCAGCTCAGGGAGCATTTCCGTAAACTGGGACTTGAAGAGGACGGCACCTGCAGATTCTGTGAGGAGGAGGAGGAAACTCCCCATCATCTTCCGGCAGACTGCGATGCCGTAAGATACATAAGAATGAGAACTTTGGGCAAGCACCAGATAGAGGTGGAATCACTTCTCACCCTAGACCTCCTCCGAGTGGTGAACTCATTAAGACGTCTAGGACTAGAGAGGCTGCTCTAACTGGGTAGTTACCAGATGGGCAGAGTGGGGGGAGTACAATAGATCTTATAGGTCGCAGTACATAATACACCTCGTCTAATAAAATAAATGACATGTATACAGCGCACATATATACATACGTACAGCGCGACGATGGCTGTTTACCCTACATTGGAAATTAAATTAAAATTAATTTACGTAGCTATTTCTCTACCACGATAATTGCACGAAATCCAATTATTGTGATATGTGATTTACTTACTATTAATTATTTACTCTGCACGCCGCCCGTTCTGCTGCTGTCAATATTTTCATCTTGTTCTTATTGTTTGTGTGTCTGAAGATGACCCACTTGGGAGTGACGAAACATGTTCGTGAAATATTGTGGAAGACCTCTTTGCACTAAAATCTACTTACATAATTCTGGTGGAAATCAGGTAGCGATGTAACGCAGGCCCTGTGGCAACTTTTGCAAGTTTTTCGAATATAGTATACACGGAAATTAAAACACTTCGCGATAGCAGCTCTCTCACTTACAGTCGATTTTTTTCGGTTGATACTACTTTTCATTGGCAAAATGTTGACATAATTACGAGTCTGCAAAATGTTTTGAACTGTTATCGATAGATTCTATTTTGTTAGAAGCGCGGGAATGTTAAATTTGTAAATTTTTATTTATAACGTAAATTGGTAAAGATTGTTGTACAAATATTATCAAGTAGAATAGAAAATACTACATCGAACTGCCATAAAAATATACGCACAATAATTATACGTTTTAGGATTGGGTCTGCACTCTGCATGTTTGGTTGCGTTGCATGGTATCCCAGATAGCTGGGAAGGTCCCCAAAGATATGGAGGGAAAGCTGGAGCTCAGCATCCCAAGAGGAGACTCCACCTGCTAGAACAGACTCCCGAGTCTAACAAAAGTGAAAAAGAAGAAGAATGATACGGTTTGTTATAAGTCTGGTGATCTGTTCTCTCTACCTACCCCCCAAACCGCGTAAATTATCTTATTTTTATTGATATCAGTTCTAAACTCTTCTTTCGTTGCTTCCTTCATTTTCCCCTCCTTCCTTTCTTCCTCTTCCCATGCTTCCTCCTTCCCTACTATAAATGTTGTATAGATATAAGATATATATGTTTAACTATGTAATGTAATCTATTTGTTTTGCGTGTGCGCTAATTGTGAACGGATGTTATTGGTCTTGTGTATTGATATTTGTGTATTAATGTACTTGTCAATGTTTGTTTTTGTGACTGTATCTGTCCCATGTGTAATAAATAAATAAAATAAATAAATAAGTAATTGTTGACAGGTTACAGCTAGTAATATTATAATGATGTGTGGTAAGGTGAGGTACTGTATTCACACTGCGTGCTCGTCGTGCGTGCACTTCTATACAACACAGCCGCAACATTGTATAGCCTATGTTCTATATTGTATCAACTGTAGCAATAGTTCGTGTTCAGACTGTATTACAGGACGTCCTCGATTATCGACATTCGGTGAAAAATAGTTAGTTTTCTGACTGCATGTATAATTAATGTTCAATAGTCCAAACAGCTGTCTCGCTGCTTTGTCCAACTTGATATTGTGGAAAGTTCGTTAAAAAAGATTAACATAAATTCTCAAAATGACTGAGAAAACTTGGTGGGTGATTGCAAAAGTTGGCGGAGGATCATAAATAATTACACTGGCCCGCACACAGAACCGTCCGCAGATCCGTTACAAATGAGAAGCAGCTTGTGTGAACAAAAACAACAGAGTGTGATTGTCCAGAATCGACCTCCATAGTCACCTTCAATGGCATCGTCGGCAGGACCAACAACGGCGTGGCAGCGGTTTTTCTGAGTAGAGCGGCAATGGGCTCTCGGCATTAATTAATTAAAAATATATATATGTTGATTTATTATTTAAGTAAATAAGAAAAGGATTCCCGCTAGGTTGTTCTTACAGTGAACACGTGCATAGTGTTGTCGTATCGTAGTAGTGTTTTGTGTTTCTTACAAGAATATACAAGTTGGAATCAACATTATTATTTTCGTATTTTATAAATCATTAAGGGTGATTGGTATCCCCTATTTTTGTTTTTTCATTTTATTTTAATTTTTCTTTTTTTATATTACCGTTTTATATTTTATATTATTAGTTTTGTACGACGGCTGAGTGGCGGGGGCGATGGAGGGTTCGTTGGAACCCCCCGACCCCAGAAAACGGGGGAGGCCGTGTGATGTGTCGGCGGAGGACCCCTCCGCACTTAAGAATCCAAGACCCAATCCGATTGCTGACTCGCTAAAATATAATAATAGTTCTCCAGGACCGTACATCGTCTTCGTACAGAGCAATGTGGAGGCAAAGCCGCTACATTCTATGACCTTTGGCAGTATATTGTTTAAAAATAAGGTCGATGGAATTTCCCTGGGTGGAGTGCAAGCAGAGGGCCGCAACAAAATTTCTATAAAATTTAATTCACCTGCTTCAGCAAATAACTTTATTTCTTCTACTTTCATAATTGAAAATAATTTAAAAGCTTATGTGCCTTCGTTTAAGGTTACAAAAATGGGTTTAATTAGAAATATCTCCACGGACTTCGAGGTGGAAGAGATATGCGCTAATCTGGCCGTTCCTGGGAATATGAAAGTGTTAAAAGTGCGAAGGTTAAATTATAAGGATTCCACGACTGGATCACCAGTGTGGAAACCTTCACGCTCCGTAGTGGTAATGTTTGAGGGACAAACCCTCCCTCAAAATGTTTACTTCTACCACAATTCACTAAAAGTAGAACAGTACATATTCCCTACTATATTGTGTTACAACTGCTGCAGATACGGGCATACGAAGAATATGTGCCGTTCCACACCTCGTTGCTATAAATGTGGAGACTCTCACGCTAGCGAAACATGCTTAACAGTTAGTCGGTCCTGTGTAAATTGTAAGGGCAAACATGCAGCGTCAGACTTAAACTGCCCTGAGTTTACGAGGCAGAAAAACATCAAACACTCAATGGCGATGGATAACATTTCATATAAGCAAGCGTCTATTATTCACCCTCCTGCTATTGCAAGCTATGCCGAAAAAACTGCTTCAACCCCTGTCGTAGTCAGTTACTCTCGTCCAAGGTCACGCTCTCCTCGTAAATCTCCTCCAACGACACCATCCATCGATTTGAAAAACCATAACGCACAACTTTTTTACACAAACGGTGAGATCCCACACTCAAAAAATGGATGTGCTCTCCCAGGTCCGTCTAATTCATTGGATGTACCTACTTCTTATTCCGAACCTTCGAGTGATATTCAATCCACCATAAATTTAATTACTCAACTTCTCCTACAAATTTTGTCCTCATCTAGCCTACCGTCCAACGCTGCATCAATTATTCCTTTGTTACAAAATTTAATTATTCAAAATGGCCCCTATCAATCTAAGTAACAAATTAACCGTACTTCAGTGGAACAGCAGGAGCGCTGTTGCACATAAAATCGAACTTCTTCATATCCTTAATTCTTATAAAGTATCAATTGCGGCTATCTCTGAGACATGGTTCGATCCTGGCTCCGAGTTTAGAGTCCCAGGATATTCAGTTTTGCGCGATGATCGCGCAGACGGCTATGCTGGTGCCGCCTTACTAATCTCTTCTAACCTCCCTGTATCTCAAATCCCCCTTCCTCAAAATAATAATTTTCAAATTGTTGCAGCCTTAATATCGAATACGATCTTCGTATCAGTGTATATCCCACCGAGAACAACAATCGATCTGAATTACTGGAATTCAATCTTGCCTCTATTTACCCATCCCTATTATATTCTTGGCGATTTTAACGCTCATTCCACTTCCTGGGGTAATCAGCGCAATGATTCTTACGGCAATCGAGTGCTGGAGTTTGTTGACGATAACAATTTGTGTATTCTGAACGACGGTTCCCCCACTCTTGTTCCTCTACCCAATCAACAACCTAGCGCAGTGGATTTATCTATATGTACTCCCGACCTTGCTCCACTCTCTCAATGGTCAGTCCTAGAGGACTCCCACTCTAGTAACCACTATCCAATTATTATGATTGTTGATAGGAATATTGAAAAATTAACCTCTCGCTGGAGTCAAGTTAGGGGCTACAATACCAAACGAGCAGATTGGAGCCTCTTTGGGGCGCAAGTTGAGGAGGAATTGGATAATCTGTCTCTAAACGAATCCCAAAACTCAATCAATGAATTACCTGAAGTCATATGTTCAATTTTTAAACGCTCCGCAGATGTTTCGATTCCAAAGAAAAGACCAGGTTTTAAAGTAGCCAACTCCCCTCCATGGTGGGATGAGGAGTGCTCTGAGGTTATAGTCAAAAGAAAAGAAGCAATGAGAACTTACAGAAGAGATATGAACCAGACGAATTACTTGAATGTCAAGAAGGCGCAAGCTAATGCGAAACGAACTCTAAGAAGAAAGAAAAGACAAGGTTGGAAGAATTTTTGCGAGTCACTGTCCCCTGCTGCTCCTATCGGTAGTGTCTGGGAATCCATAAAAAGATTTCGTAGATCATTGTCTTCAGTCGTGAGTCACTCTCAGCATAAATTATGGCTCGATGGGTTCGTGGACAGATTGGCACCTCCCTACGTGCCACATATCCGGGAATTACCATCTCCAGCATCTCTACCTCTTGGAATATCAGAAATAGAATCACCTTTTAGCTATGACGAACTTCTAGCGGCTATTAAATCCGCTGGAGACTCATCCCCTGGTATAGATGATATTCCTTACTCCTTCTTCCGCAACGCTCCAGAAAGACTTTTGTCATTACTATTGAAATTATATAACTCAGTTTTAAAATCTGGGTCAGTTCCACCAGAGTGGCGAAGACAACTGATCGTTCCTATCCCGAAACCAGGAAAAGATCCTGATCTAAGTTCATCATATCGACCTATAGCTCTCTCTTCGTGTTTCGTTAAAATTCTGGAACGAATGTTGAAGTTAAGACTGGAGTGGCATATGGAGGGTAATTCTTTGGCCCCACCATGGCAGTTCGGCTTTCGCAGGACATATTCATGTATGGACAATATCTCAACACTCGTATCTGACGTACGCTTGGCCCATACCAAGGGGTCAACGGTTGCATCGGCTTTTTTGGATATCGCAAGCGCGTATGATAATGTTTTACTTCCTACTCTTCAAAACAAATTACTAGATCTAAACATTCCGTGCTCGATTACCAGGCTGATCTTTAATATATTATGCGAAAGACAGATCGTGGTTCAGGATTCTTCTGGAACATATACAAGAACTATTTACAAAGGCCTTCCACAGGGATCAGTCCTAAGTCCTATATTGTTTAACATATACACCGTTGATATTCAAATATTTATCCCATCTAACTGCCAGATCCTACAATATGCCGACGACTTCGTTTTGTACTGTAGTCACAAGTCCATCACCACTGCTGTATTTAATTTAAAAAGAGCCATTCTAGCAATGAAATCATGGACCGAACACAATGGTTTGGACCTTTCCCCTTCCAAAAGCCAAATTGTGATCTTCTCCAGAAAACATAAAATCCCTGATATTTCAGTCGTAATTGATAACTCTGAAATTCCGATTCAGGATCATGTAAGGTTCCTCGGCGTCTTCTTACAGAGAAAATTGTCTTGGAACATACATATTGAGCACGTAATTAAAAAATGTGAAAAGGGAATTAATGTTCTTCGATCTATATCGAGAGTATGGTGGGGATCCCACCCTTCAACAATGAAACTTCTGTATAATGCCCTTGTAAGAAGTCACCTAGATTACGCTTCTATCGTCTTGGAGCCCTTACCAAATTATCTTACTCTTAAGTTAGAGAGAATTCAGTCCAAGTGCCTTCGTCTTATTCTGGGTGCGATGCGTTCTTCACCCATCGTTTCTCTACAGATGGAGTGCAACCAAATGCCTCTATCGCTTCGGAGAGAATATCTCTCTTACAATTATCTTATAAAACGAATAAACAACCCAACTCATCCAATTAAAGCTATTCTTAATCGTCTTCTCATTTTATGTAATGAACATCGATTCTGGCGTAACAAAGCCCCGCCTACTTTGGTAAAATGTCTCTCATATTTCAATGCAAACTTTACCATCTCTTCTAACGCTGTCCCTCCTCTCTTCTCAATTTCATTCAATGCAGCAGTGGCTATTCCAACTATTCTCGAGTCCGTAGGACTAGGATTAGACAGATCTATAAAGTGGACTGACCCCTCCTTCGTGAATCAAAAATTTTGCTCAGAAATGGAGTCCAGATGGCCAAACCACATCCAAATTTTTACCGATGGTTCAAAGTATCAGGATAGATGTGGCGCCTCGTTCATTATTCCCTCCTTGCGAGTGGAAAAAAAAGTTAAATTGTCATGTGAATTTTCAATCTTCTCGGCCGAATGCGTCGCTCTGAGAGAAGCATTAACGGAAGTAATAAACAGATCTATTCCACAATCTATTATTCTGACAGATTCACTTAGTTTGGTCAAAAGACTTATGAATAACGGCAAGGCTTGTCCTTTGGACGATTTATATTCATCGATAAAGCACCTATTTTATATCGCAAAAAATCGTAATATTGAAATAGTTGTGGCCTGGATACCATCTCATGTTGGAATAAAGGGAAACGAAATTGTGGATTGCCTGGCCAAGGAGGCCTGTGACTCGGGATATACCATACCCACTCTCAGTCCGAGCTTCAACGACAGAAAACTAGTTATAATTAAGGAAATAAACAAAAGCTGGGAAGTCGCTTGGAGAGAATCGATTGCCGGATCCCATTATAGACGTATACAGTCAGAGTTTCCCGGAAAGCCTTGGTATGAAAGAAATGCGTATAAGAAAGTGGAGATATCTCAAGTGTGTAGAATGAGAATCGGCCACTGCTGTGTGGCAGTTCATCTGCACAGAATCAAAGTGTTTGCTTCCCCCATGTGCGAGTGTGGAGAGGAAGAGGAATCCCTCAATCATGTATTTTTCAACTGTCCGTTAATTGATAACTCTCTGTTTCTGGAGGAGATTAAGGAACATTGTACGACTTTTCCTTTGAGTATCGAATACTTATTATCCACAAACTCTCCTCGTATATACCACAGCATTGTCAACTGCCTTAAACATAATGACAGGAGAGTGTGAGTATATTATTGATAATGTAATAGGATGTTGCCCCGATTTAAATCTTTTAAACTTGTAGCATAATAGAATATCGTGTATGGCATAAGTCACTCGTTGACGGGTGGATTGCCGTTTAAAAAAAAAAAAAATAATAAAAAAAAATAAATAAGAAAAGATGCATAATACTACAGAATGTGATCGTCGAGAAAAACGAGGGAACACAGAAAAATACTGATAAATCATGATTCAAAATGAACGCCGATCAATGACGATCAGTTATCAAATCTGAAAATTGTACAACATTTTCGAATATGATAAGCGATGACATGGTGGAAGAATGTGATCTGAATGAGTGGACGTGAATCTTAGAATCATAGTAAAATGACTGGGTTCATCAGTGTTTTGCGGTAAGTATACGTTTATCGTCAACTATCGAGGCAACGATGATTCGTTTTACGGAATTTCTCCCTGAGTAATATGAACTGCCGCTTGTCTAGGGAAGGCGTGTGAATAATTTTGAGTCGATTATTGCGGTATTAGTAGTACTTAAGTGAGTATTAAACGTATTGATGATGTGGGTAGTACTGTGTAAGTACTATTATGTGTACCTGTGTACTACAATACATTATAGAGAAATAGTAAATACAGTGTAAGTGTACTGTACTATCCACTTACATAATTCTCATCGTCACCGGGTGTGAATGTAACGCTGAAAAAAAATATAGCTGTGAAGTTCGGTAAGAAGGTAAGGAAGCGCGGTATCATGTTTACCAATAAACATTGAGCTGCTTTGTGTTTAATTTGTAGTATATACAATAAAGTATTCCCACAACAGTGTAAAATAATTATTAGGGATGAACATTGTCGGGCTTACGACCGACCTCGGCTGGCTTAAGTGATCACTTTACACTCGAGAAAAATCCGCCTTTTCAGTTCACCCGGCTGGGATTCGAACCCAAACCTTCGTCTCGCATAGTAGGGATCATATCCACTACACCAGAAAGAGCGACGGCTGTGTTGTCGAATTTCTTGTACATTAAGTACCTATGTATTGTTGCATTTCTTTCTGTGGAAGGGAGAAGGTGTACATATTGTTTTTGCGAAGAAATATAAAACTTAATAGAAAATACTATGCTAAATAAAAAAATAATATTTACCATGAGAATGTACATTGTACGTACAATAATGTATAAGGGCATGGAAGTCCGGCGATTTGTTCTCTCTGCCTGCCCCGCAAACCGCGTCATTTTTGACGAGATACAGCTAGTACTTAATAGTCGCGGCTGTCAGAGAGTGTTGCGCGTTTTGTTAGTAGGTAGGTACCTAATAATAATAATAATAATTGTGCAACATCTTCTGTAGTATGAAATAGAATCCACGCCGGCAACCGTGGTCGTGACTCGGATTCGAACCTAGCCCCCGAGACATGCACGCGCTCACATGGTCTTATTATTGTGATGGGCATCTCCATATAATAAAAATATATACAATATTATTCATATCTGCTATCTCTACATAATAATGTAAAGAGAGTAGTGATGTTTGTACGTTCGTATGTTTGGTGTATGGTTTCTATTAATATTATATATTCTTCTTTCTCAGCCGTTTTAATTCCAATGCTGCACATAGGCCTACCCTTTGAATTTCCACAGATCCTGGGCATGCTGCATCCACTTGCTTCCTGCGATTAAATAAATTATCTAAATTATGGTATTTTACCATTATTTGAAAATGTGTATTGACGTCTCTATAGTCCAGGCGAATTGTGTTTTTACCAGGAAAGTTGTGTTTTGTTGTTCGAATCCACAAAATTTCGACACCGAACATCGAAAAAAATTCAAATTGGTAAAAATTATAATATTCATTTTTTTTTAAACTCATGACTATCCACTCTTTGTCAATTATCCTTCGATACAAAATTAAAGTACATAAAATTACCGAAAAATCGGATATACAAAATCTTGTCCTAAAATAAATAGCATGGGACATGTAAAAGCTTCAAAAACTGGGCAACATTTCGTATTATTTTAAATTATGAGATTCGAAAATGTACGGAGAATAGTTAACCTAGTTAGATTTATGCTTATTTTTTTAATTGAATTTGTGACACGCTGTTATCCTTATTGCGAAAATTCTATACATTTCCTATGACAACAAAATATAGGATCAGGAATTGTATAAGAATCTAATTTCACCGAGCAAAAT